>OY970829.1:42008419-43459669 GCA_963853835.1 Calendula officinalis
CAAGGGGACGGGCGTGCGGGGGAGGGCGTGGGGACGTGGGCCTGCCGGGGCTAGGAGACGGCGGGTGGCGCACGGTTGGGCCGTTTGGCTCCTTAGCACATGTTTAGTCTTGCTAGCATGCAACACTGTTGGTGTATAAGATAATACAGAGCGGGACATATTTCGGGTGCGATCATACCAGCACTAATGCACCGGATCCCATCAGAACTCCGCAGTTAAGCATGCTTGGGCGAGAGTAGTACTAGGATGGGTGACCCCCTGGGAAGTCCTCGTGTTGCACCCCTCTTTTTGTTTCGTTTTTTTCCCCTGCGTCCCGGGGTGGTCACGGTTGCGACCGTGGGTGGTGCGTGAACAAGGGGACGGGCGTGCGGGGGAGGGCGTGGGAACGTGGGCCTGCCGGGGCTAGGAGACGGCGGGTGGCGCACGGTTGGGCCGTTTGGCTCCTTAGCACATGTTTAGCCTTCCTAGCATGCAACACTGTTGGTGTATAAGATAATAAAGAGCGGGACATATTTCGTGTGCGATCGTACCAGCACTAATGCACCGGATCCCATCAGAACTCCGCAGTTAAGCGTGCTTGGGCGAGAGTAGTACTAGGATGGGTGACCCCCTGGGAAGTCCTCGTGTTGCACCCCTCTTTTTGTTTCGTTTTTTTTCCCCTGCGTCCCGGGGTGGTCACGGTTGCGACCGTGGGTGGTGCGTGAACAAGGGGACGGGCGTGCGGGGGAGGGCGTGGGAACGTGGGCCTGCCGGGGCTAGGAGACGGCGGGTGGCGCACGGTTGGGCCGTTTGGCTCCTTAGAACATGTTTAGCCTTCCTAGCATGCAACACTGTTGGTGTATAAGATAATAAAGACCGGGACATATTTCAGGTGCGATCATACCAGCACTAATGCACCGTATCCCATCCGAACTCCGCATTTAAGCGTGCTTGGGCGAGAGTAGTACTAGGATGGGTGACCCCTTGGGAAGTCCTCGTGTTGCACCCCTCTTTTTGTTTCGTTTTTTTCCCCTGCGTCCCGGGGTCGTCACGGTTGCGACCGTGTGTGGTGCGTGAACAAGGGGACGGGCGTGCGGGGAGGGCGTTGGAACGTGGGCCTGCCGGGGCTAGGAGACGGCGGGTGGCGCACGGTTGGGCCGTTTGGCTCCTTATCACATGTTTAGCCTTCCTAGCATGCAACACTGTTGGTGTATAAGATAATAAATAGCGGGACATATTTCGGGTGCGATCATACCAGCACTAATGCACCGGATCCCATCAAAACTCCGCAGTTAAGCGTGCTTGGGCGAGAGTAGTACTAGGATGGGTGACCCCCTGGGAAGTCCTCGTGTTGCACCCCTCTTTTGTTTCGTTTTTTCCACCTGCGTCTCGGGGTGGTCACGGTTGCGACCGTGGGTGGTGCGTGAACAAAGGGGACGGGCGTGCGGCGAAGGCGTGGGAACGTGGGCCTGCCGGGGCTAGGAGACGGCGGGTGGCACACGGTTGAGACGTTTGGCTCCTTAGCACATGTTTAGCCTTCCTAGCATGCAACACTGTTGGTGTGTAAGATAATAAAGAGCGGGACATATTTCAGGTGCGATCATACCAGCACAAATGCACCGGATCCCATCAGAACTTCGCAGATAATCGTGCTTGGGCGAGAGTAGTACTAGGATGGGTGACCCCCTGGGAAGTCCTCGTGTTGCACCCCTCTTTTTGTTTCGTTTTTTTTCCCTGCGTCCCGGGGTGGTCATGGTTGCGACCGTGGGTGGTGCGTGAACAAGGGGACGGGCGTGCGGGGGAGGGCGTGGGGACGTGGGCCTGCCGGGGCTAGGAGACGGCGAGTGGCGCACAGTTGGGCCGTTTGGCTCCTTAGCACATGTTTAGCCTTCCTAGCATGCAACACTGTTGGTGTATAAGATAATAAAGAGCGGGACATATTTCGGGTGCGATCATACTAGCACTAATGCACCGGATCCCATCAGAACTCCGCAGTTAAGCATGCTTGGGCGAGAGTAGTACTAGGATGGGTGACCCCCTGGGAAGTCCTCGTGTTGCACCCCTCTTTTTGTTTCGTTTTTTCCCCCTGCGTCCCGGGGTGGTCACGGTTGCGACCGTGGGTGGTGCGTGAACAAGGGGACGGGCGTGCGGGGGAGGGCGTGGGAACGTGGGCCTGCAAGGGCTAGGAGACAGCGGGTGGCGCACGGTTGGGCCGTTTGGCTCCTTAGCCCATGTTTAGCCTTCCTAGCATGCAACACTGTTGGTGTATAAGATAATAAAGAGCGGGAAATATTTTGGGTGCGATCATACCAGCACTAAAGCACCGGATCCCATCAGAACTCCGCAGTTAAGCGTGCTTGGGCGAGAGTAGTACTAGGATGGGTGACCCCCTGGGAAGTCCTCGTGTTGCACCCCTCTTTTTGTTTCGTTTTTATTCCCTGCGCCCCGGGGTGGTCACGGTTGCGACCGTGGGTGGTGCTTGAACAAGGGGACGGGCGTGCGGGGGAGGGCGTGGGGACGTGGGCCTGCCGGGGCTAGGAGACGGCGGGTGGCGCACGGTTGGGCCTTTTGGCTCCTTAGCACATGTTTAGTCTTGCTAGCATGCAACACTGTTGGTGTATAAGATAATACAGAGCGGGACATATTTCAGGTGCGATCATACCAGCACTAATGCACCGGATCCCATCAGAACTCCGCAGTTAGGCATGCTTGGGCGAGAGTAGTACTAGGATGGGTGACCCCCTGGGAAGTCCTCGTGTTGCACCCCTCTTTTTGTTTCGTTTTTTTCCCCTGCGTCCCGGGGTGGTCACGGTTGCGACCGTGGGTGGTGCGTGAACAAGGGGACGGGCGTGCGGGGGAGGGCGTGGGAACGTGGGCCTGCCGGGGCTAGGAGACGGCGGGTGGCGCACGGTTGGGCCGTTTGGCTCCTTAGCACATGTTTATACTTCCTAGCATGCAACACTGTTGGTGTATAAGACAATAAAGAGCGGGACATATTTCCGGTGCGATCATACTAGCACTAATGCACCGGATCCCATCAGAACTCCGCAGTTAAGCGTGCTTGGGCGAGAGTAGTACTAGGATGGGTGACCCCCTGGGAAGTCCTCGTTTTGCACCCCTCTTTTTGTTTCGTTTTTTTCCCCTGCGTCCCGGGGTGGTCACGGTTGCGACCGTGGGTGGTGCGTGAACAAGGGGACGGGCGTGCGGGGGAGGGCGTGGGAACGTGGGCCTGCCAGGGCTAGGAGACGGCGGGTGGCGCACGGTTGGGCCGTTTGGCTCCTTAGCATATGTTTAGCCTTCCTAGCATGCAACACTGTTGGTGTATAAGATAATAAAGAGCGGGACATATTTCGGGTGCGATCATACTAGCACTAATGCACCGGATCCCATCAGAACTCCGCAGTTAAGCGTGCTTGGGCGAGAGTAGTACTAGGATGTGTGACCCCCTGGGAAGTCCTCGTGTTGCACCCCTCTTTTTGTTTCGTTTTTTTTCCCCTGCGTCCCGGGGTGGTCACGGTTGCGACCGTGGGTGGTGCGTGAACAAGGGGACGGGCGTGCGGGGGAGGGCGTGGGAACGTGGGCCTGCCGGGGCTAGGAGACGGCGGGTGGCGCACGGTTGGGCCGTTTGGCTCCTTAGCACATGTTTATACTTCCTAGCATGCAACACTGTTGGTGTATAAGACAATAAAGAGCGGGACATATTTCCGGTGCGATCATACTAGCACTAATGCACCGGATCCCATCAGAACTCCGCAGTTAAGCGTGCTTGGGCGAGAGTAGTACTAGGATGGGTGACCCCCTGGGAAGTCCTCGTTTTGCACCCCTCTTTTTGTTTCGTTTTTTCCCCTGCGTCCCGGGGTGGTCACGGTTGCGACCGTGGGTGGTGCGTGAACAAGGGGACGGGCGTGCGGGGGAGGGCGTGGGAACGTGGGCCTGCCAGGGCTAGGAGACGGCGGGTGGCGCACGGTTGGGCCGTTTGGCTCCTTAGCATATGTTTAGCCTTCCTAGCATGCAACACTGTTGGTGTATAAGATAATAAAGAGCGGGACATATTTCGGGTGCGATCATACTAGCACTAATGCACCGGATCCCATCAGAACTCCGCAGTTAAGCGTGCTTGGGCGAGAGTAGTACTAGGATGTGTGACCCCCTGGGAAGTCCTCGTGTTGCACCCCTCTTTTTGTTTCGTTTTTTTTCCCCTGCGTCCCGGGGTGGTCACGGTTGCGACCGTGGGTGGTGCGTGAACAAGGGGACGAGCGTGCGGGGGAGGGCGTGGGGACGTGGGCCTGCCGGGGCTAGGAGACGGCTGGTGGCGCACGGTGGCCGTTTGGCCCCTTAGCACATGTTTAGCCTTCCTAGCATGCAACAATGTTGGTGTATAAGATAATAAAGAGCGGGACATATTTCGGGTGCGATCATACCAGCACTAATGCACCGGATCCCATCAGAACTCCACAGTTAAGCGTGCTTGGGCGAGAGTAGTACTAGGATGGGTGACCCTTGCACCCCTCTTTTTGTTTCGTTTTTTTCCCCTGCGTCCCGGGGTGGTCACGGTTGCGACCGTGGGTGGTGCGTGAACAAGGGGACGGGCGTGCGGGGAAGGCGTGGGAACGTGGGGCTGCCGGGGCTAGGAGACGGCGGGTGGCGCACGGTTGGGCCGTTTGGCTCCTTAGCACATGTTTAGCCTTCCTAGCATGCAACACTGTTGGTGTATAAGATAATAAAGAGCGGGACATATTTCGGGTGCGATCATACCAGCACTAATGCACCGGATCCCATCAGAACTCCGTAGTTTAGCGTGCTTGGGCGAGAGTAGTACTAGGATGGGTGACCCCCTGGGAAGTCCTCGTGTTGCACCCCTCTTTTTGTTTCGTTTTTTTCCCCTGCGTCCCGGGGTGGTCACGGTTGCGACCGTGGGTGGTGCGTGAACAAGGGGACGGGCGTGCGGGGGAGGGCGTGGGAACGTGGGCCTGCCGGGGCTAGGAGACGGCGGGTGGCGCACGGTTGGGCCGTTTGGCTCCTTAGCACATGTTTAGCGTTCCTAGCATGCAACACTGTTGTTGTATTAGATAATAAAGAGCGGGACATATTTCGTGTGCGATCATACCAGCACTAACGCGTCGGATCCCATCAGAACTCCGCAGTTAAGCGTGCTTGGGCGAGAGTAGTACTTGGATGGGTGACCCCCTGGGAAGTCCTCGTGTTACACCCCTCTTTTTGTTTCGTTTTTTTTCCCCTGCGTCCCGGGGTGGTCACGGTTGCGACCGTGGGTGGTGCGTGAACAAGGGGACGGGCGTGCGGGGGAGGGCGTGGGAACGTGGGCCTGCCGGGGCTAGGAGACGGCGGGTGGCGCACGGTTGGGCCGTTTGGCTCCTTAGCACATGTTTAGCGTTCCTAGCATGCAACACTGTTGTTGTATAAGATAATAAAGAGCGGGACATATTTCGTGTGCGATCATACAAGCACTAATGCGCCGGATCCCATCAGAACTCCGCAGTTAAGCGTGCTTGGGCGAGAATAGTACTTGGATGGGTGACCCCCTGGGAAGTCCTCGTGTTGCACCCCTCTTTTTGTTTCTTTTTTTTTCCCTGCGTCCCGGGGTGGTCACGGTTGCGACCGTGGGTGGTGCGTGAACAAGGGGACGGGCGTGCGGGGGAGGGCGTGGGAACGTGGGCCTGCCGGGGTAGGAGACGGCGGGTGGCGCACGATTGGGCCGTTTGGCTCCTTAGCACATGTTTAGCCTTCCTAGCATGCAGCGCTGTTGGTGTATAAGATAATAAAGAGCGGGACATATTTCGGGTGCCATCATACCAGCACTAATGCACCGGATCCCATCAGAACTCCGCAGTTAAGCGTGCTTGGGCGAGAGTAGTACTAGGATGGGTGACACCCTGGGAAGTCCTCGTGTTGCACCCCTCTTTTTGTTTCGTTTTTTTTCCCCTGCGTCCCGGGGTGGTCACGGTTGCGACCGTGGGTGGTGCGTGAACAAGGGGACGAGCGTGCGGGGGAGGGCGTGGGGACGTGGGCCTGCCGGGGCTAGGAGACGGCGGGTGGCGCACGGTTGGGCCGTTTGGCCCCTTAGCACATGTTTAGCCTTCCTAGCATGCAACACTGTTGGTGTATAAGATAATAAAGAGCGAGACATATTTCAGGTGCGATCATAGCAGCACTAATGCATTGGATCCCATCAGAACTCCGCAGTTAAGCGTGCTTGGGCGAGAGTAGTAGTAGGATGGGTGACCCCCTGGGAAGTCCTCGTGTTGCACCCCTCTTTTTGTTTCGTTTTTTTCCCCTGCGTCCCGGGGTGGTCACGGTTGCGACCGTGGGTGGTGCGTGAACAAGGGGACGGGCGTGCGGGGGAGGGCGTGGGAACGTGGGCCTGCCGGGGCTAGGAGACGGCGGGTGGCGCACGGTTGGGCCGTTTGGCTCCTTAGCACATGTTTAGCGTTCCTAGCATGCAACACTGTTGTTGTATAAGATAATAAAGAGCGGGGCATATATCGTGTGCGATCATACCAGAACTAATGCGCCGGATCCCATCAGAACTCCGCAGTTAAGCGTGCTTGGGCGAGAGTAGTACTTGGATGGGTGACCCCCTGGGAAGTCCTCGTGTTGCACCCCTCTTTTTGTTTCGTTTTTTTCCCCTGCGTCCCGGGGTGGTCACGGTTGCGACCGTGGGTGGTGCGTGAACAAGGGGACGAGCGTGTCCCGGGGTGGTCACGGTTGCGACCGTGGGTGGTGCGTGAACAAGGGGACGAGCGTGCGGGGGAGGGCGTGGGGACGTGGGCCTGCCGGGGCTAGGAGACGGCGGGTGGCGCACGGTTGGGCCGTTTGGCCCCTTAGCACATGTTTAGCCTTCCTAGCATGCAACACTGTTAGTGTATAAGATAATAAAGAGCGAGACATATTTCAGGTGCGATCATAGCAGCATTAATGCACTGGATCCCATCAGAACTCCGCAGTTAAGCGTGCTTGGGCGAGAGTAGTAGTAGGATGGGTGACCCCCTGGGAAGTCCTCGTGTTGCACCCCTCTTTTTGTTTCGTTTTTTTTCCCTGCGTCCCGGGGTGGTCACGGTTGCGACCGTGGGTGGTGCGTGAACAAGGGGACGGGCGTGCGGGGGAGGGCGTGGGAACGTGGGCCTGCCGGGGCTAGGAGACGGCGGGTGGCGCACGGTTGGGCCGTTTGGCTCCACAGCACATGTTTAGCCTTCCTAGCATGCAACACTTTTGGTGTATAAGATAATAAAGAGCGGGACATATTTCAGGTGCGTTCATACTGGCACTAATGCACTGTATCCCATCAGAACTCCGCAGTTAAGCGTGCTTAGGCGAGAGTAGTACTAGGATGGGTGACCCCCTGGGAAGTCCTCGTGTTGCACCCCTCTTTTTGTTTCGTTTTTTTCCCCTGCGTCCCGGGGTGGTCACGGTTGCGACCGTGGGTGTTGCGTGAACAAGGGGACGAGCGTGCGGGGGAGGGCGTGGGGACGTGGGCCTGCCGGGGCTAGGAAACGGCGGGTGGCGCACGGTTGGGCCGTTTGGCTCCTTAGCACATGTTTAGCCTTCCTAGCATGCAACACTGTTGGTGTATAAGATAATAAAGAGCGGGACATATTTCGGGTGCGATCATACCAGCACTAATGCACCGGATCCCATCAGAACTCCGCAGTTTAGCGTGCTTGGGCGAGAGTAGTACTAGGATGGGTGACCCCCTGGGAAGTCCTCGTGTTGCACCCCTCTTTTTGTTTCGTTTTTTTTCCCTGCGTCCCGGGGTGGTCACGGTTGCGACCGTGGGTGGTGCGTGAACAAGGGGACGGGCGTGCGGGGGAGGGCGTGGGAACGTGGGCCTGCCGGGGCTAGGAGACGGCGGGTGGCGCACAGTTGGGCCGTTTGGCTCCTTAGCACATGTTTAGCGTTCCTAGCATGCAACACTGTTGTTGTATAAGATAATAAAGAGCGGGACATATTTCGTGTGCGATCATACAAGCACTAATGCGCCGGATCCCATCAGAACTCCGCAGTTAAGCGTGCTTGGGCGAGAATAGTACTTGGATGGGTGACCCCCTGGGAAGTCCTCGTGTTGCACCCCTCTTTTTGTTTCGTTTTTTTTTCCTGCGTCCCGGGGTGGTCACGGTTGCGACCGTGGGTGGTGCGTGAACAAGGGGACGGGCGTGCGGGGGAGGGCGTGGGAACGTGGGCCTGCCGGGGCTAGGAGACGGCGGGTGGCGCACGATTGGGCCGTTTGGCTCCTTAGCACATGTTTAGCCTTCCTAGCATGCAGCACTGTTGGTGTATAAGATAATAAAGAGCGGGACATATTTCGGGTGCCATCATACCAGCACTAATGCACCGGATCCCATCAGAACTCCGCAGTTAAGCGTGCTTGGGCGAGAGTAGTACTAGGATGGGTGACACCCTGGGAAGTCCTCGTGTTGCACCCCTCTTTTTGTTTCGTTTTTTTCCCCTGCGTCCCGGGGTGGTCACGGTTGCGACCGTGGGTGGTGCGTGAACAAGGGGACGAGCGTGCGGGGGAGGGCGTGGGGACGTGGGCCTGCCGGGGCTAGGAGACGGCGGGTGGCGCACGGTTGGGCCGTTTGGCCCCTTAGCACATGTTTAGCCTTCCTAGCATGCAACACTGTTGGTGTATAAGATAATAAAGAGCGAGACATATTTCAGGTGCGATCATAGCAGCACTAATGCATTGGATCCCATCAGAACTCCGCAGTTAAGCGTGCTTGGGCGAGAGTAGTAGTAGGATGGGTGACCCCCTGGGAAGTCCTCGTGTTGCTCCCCTCTTTTTGTTTCGTTTTTTTCCCCTGCGTCCCGGGGTGGTCACGGTTGCGACCGTGGGTGGTGCGTGAACAAGGGGACGGGCGTGCGGGGGAGGGCGTGGGAACGTGGGCCTGCCGGGGCTAGGAGACGGCGGGTGGCGCACGGTTGGGCCGTTTGGCTCCTTAGCACATGTTTAGCGTTCCTAGCATGCAACACTGTTGTTGTATAAGATAATAAAGAGCGGGACATATTTCGTGTGCGATCATACCAGCACTAATGCGCCGGATCCCATCAGAACTCCGCAGTCAAGCGTGCTTGGGCGAGAGTAGTACTAGGATGGGTGACCCCCTGGGAAGTCCTCGTGTTGCACCCCTCTTTTTGTTTCGTTTTTTCCCCCTGCGTCCCGGGGTGGTCACGGTTGCGACCGTGGGTGGTGCGTGAACAAGGGGATGAGCGTGCGGGGGAGGGCGTGGGAACGTGGGCCTGCCGGGGCTAGGAGACGGCGGGTGGCGCACGGTTGGGCCGTTTGGCCCCTTAGCACATATTTAGCCTTCCTAGCATGCAACACTGTTGGTGTATAAGATAATAAAGAGCGGGACATATTTCGGGTGCGATCATACCAGCACTAATGCACCGGATCCCATCAGAACTCCGCAGTTTAGCGTGCTTGGGCGAGAGTAGTACTAGGATGGGTGACCCCCTGGGAAGTCCTCGTGTTGCACCCCTCTTTTTGTTTCGTTTTTTTTCCCCTGCGTCCCGGGGTGGTCACGGTTGCGACCGAGGGTGGTGCGTGAACAAGGGGACGGGCGTGCGGGGGAGGGCGTGGGAACGTGGGCCTGCCGGGGCTAGGAGACGGCGGGTGGCGCACGGTTGGGCCGTTTGGCTCCTTAGCACATGTTTAGCCTTCCTAGCATGCAACACTGTTGGTGTATAAGATAATAAAGAGCGGGACATATTTCGTGTGCGATCATACCAGCACTAATGCGCTGATCCCATCAGAACTCCGCAGTTAAGCGTGCTTGGGCCAGAGTAGTACTAGGATGGGTGACCCACTGGGAAGTCCTCGTGTTGCACCCCTCTTTTTGTTTCGTTTTTTTTCCCTGCGTCCCGGGGTGGTCACGGTTGCGACCGTGGGTGGTGCGTGAACAAGGGGACGGGCGTGCGGGGGAGGGCGTGGGAACGTGGGCCTGCCGGGGCTAGGAGACGGCGGGTGGCGCACGATTGGGCCGTTTGGCTCCTTAGCACATGTTTAGCCTTCCTAGCATGCAACACTGTTGGTGTATAAGATAATAAAGAGCGGGACATATTTCAGGTGCGTTCATACTGGCACTAATGCACCGTATCCCATCAGAACTCCGCAGTTAAGCGTGCTTAGGCGAGAGTAGTACTAGGATGGGTGACCCCCTGGGAAGTCCTCGTGTTGCACCCCTCTTTTTGTTTCGTTTTTTTCCCCTGCGTCCCGGGGTGGTCACGGTTGCGACCGTGGGTGTTGCGTGAACAAGGGGACGAGCGTGCGGGGGAGGGCGTGGGGACGTGGGCCTGCCGGGGCTAGGAAACGGCGGGTGGCGCACGGTTGGGCCGTTTGGCTCCTTAGCACATGTTTAGCCTTCCTAGCATGCAACACTGTTGGTGTATAAGATAATAAAGAGCGGGACATATTTCGGGTGCGATCATACCAGCACTAATGCACCGGATCCCATCAGAACTCCGCAGTTTAGCGTGCTTGGGCGAGAGTAGTACTAGGATGGGTGACCCCCTGGGAAGTCCTCGTGTTGCACCCCTCTTTTTGTTTCGTTTTTTTTCCCTGCGTCCCGGGGTGGTCACGGTTGCGACCGTGGGTGGTGCGTGAACAAGGGGACGGGCGTGCGGGGGAGGGCGTGGGAACGTGGGCCTGCCGGGGCTAGGAGACGGCGGGTGGCGCACGGTTGGGCCGTTTGGCTCCTTAGCACATGTTTAGCGTTCCTAGCATGCAACACTGTTGTTGTATAAGATAATAAAGAGCGGGACATATTTCGTGTGCGATCATACAAGCACTAATGCGCCGGATCCCATCAGAACTCCGCAGTTAAGCGTGCTTGGGCGAGAATAGTACTTGGATGGGTGACCCCCTGGGAAGTCCTCGTGTTGCACCCCTCTTTTTGTTTCGTTTTTTTTTCCTGCGTCCCGGGGTGGTCACGGTTGCGACCGTGGGTGGTGCGTGAACAAGGGGACGGGCGTGCGGGGGAGGGCGTGGGAACGTGGGCCTGCCGGGGCTAGGAGACGGCGGGTGGCGCACGATTGGGCCGTTTGGCTCCTTAGCACATGTTTAGCCTTCCTAGCATGCAGCACTGTTGGTGTATAAGATAATAAAGAGCGGGACATATTTCGGGTGCCATCATACCAGCACTAATGCACCGGATCCCATCAGAACTCCGCAGTTAAGCGTGCTTGGGCGAGAGTAGTACTAGGATGGGTGACACCCTGGGAAGTCCTCGTGTTGCACCCCTCTTTTTGTTTCGTTTTTTTCCCCTGCGTCCCGGGGTGGTCACGGTTGCGACCGTGGGTGGTGCGTGAACAAGGGGACGAGCGTGCGGGGGAGGGCGTGGGGACGTGGGCCTGCCGGGGCTAGGAGACGGCGGGTGGCGCACGGTTGGGCCGTTTGGCCCCTTAGCACATGTTTAGCCTTCCTAGCATGCAACACTGTTGGTGTATAAGATAATAAAGAGCGAGACATATTTCAGGTGCGATCATAGCAGCACTAATGCATTGGATCCCATCAGAACTCCGCAGTTAAGCGTGCTTGGGCGAGAGTAGTAGTAGGATGGGTGACCCCCTGGGAAGTCCTCGTGTTGCTCCCCTCTTTTTGTTTCGTTTTTTCCCCTGCGTCCCGGGGTGGTCACGGTTGCGACCGTGGGTGGTGCGTGAACAAGGGGACGGGCGTGCGGGGGAGGGCGTGGGAACGTGGGCCTGCCGGGGCTAGGAGACGGCGGGTGGCGCACGGTTGGGCCGTTTGGCTCCTTAGCACATGTTTAGCGTTCCTAGCATGCAACACTGTTGTTGTATAAGATAATAAAGAGCGGGACATATTTCGTGTGCGATCATACCAGCACTTATGCGCCGGATCCCATCAGGACTCCGCAGTCAAGCGTGCTTGGGCGAGAGTAGTACTAGGATGGGTGACCCCCTGGGAAGTCCTCGTGTTGCACCCCTCTTTTTGTTTCGTTTTTTCCCCCTGCGTCCCGGGGTGGTCACGGTTGCGACCGTGGGTGGTGCGTGAACAAGGGGATGAGCGTGCGGGGGAGGGCGTGGGAACGTGGGCCTGCCGGGGCTAGGAGACGGCGGGTGGCGCACGGTTGGGCCGTTTGGCCCCTTAGCACATATTTAGCCTTCCTAGCATGCAACACTGTTGGTGTATAAGATAATAAAGAGCGGGACATATTTCGGGTGCGATCATACCAGCACTAATGCACCGGATCCCATCAGAACTCCGCAGTTTAGCGTGCTTGGGCGAGAGTAGTACTAGGATGGGTGACCCCCTGGGAAGTCCTCGTGTTGCACCCCTCTTTTTGTTTCGTTTTTTTTCCCCTGCGTCCCGGGGTGGTCACGGTTGCGACCGAGGGTGGTGCGTGAACAAGGGGACGGGCGTGCGGGGGAGGGCGTGGGAACGTGGGCCTGCCGGGGCTAGGAGACGGCGGGTGGCGCACGGTTGGGCCGTTTGGCTCCTTAGCACATGTTTAGCCTTCCTAGCATGCAACACTGTTGGTGTATAAGATAATAAAGAGCGGGACATATTTCGTGTGCGATCATACCAGCACTAATGCGCTGATCCCATCAGAACTCCGCAGTTAAGCGTGCTTGGGCCAGAGTAGTACTAGGATGGGTGACCCACTGGGAAGTCCTCGTGTTGCACCCCTCTTTTTGTTTCGTTTTTTTTCCCTGCGTCCCGGGGTGGTCACGGTTGCGACCGTGGGTGGTGCGTGAACAAGGGGACGGGCGTGCGGGGGAGGGCGTGGGAACGTGGGCCTGCCGGGGCTAGGAGACGGCGGGTGGCGCACGATTGGGCCGTTTGGCTCCTTAGCACATGTTTAGCCTTCCTAGCATGCAACACTGTTGGTGTATAAGATAATAAAGAGCGGGACATATTTCGGGTGCGATCATACCAGCACTAATGCACCGGATCCCATCAGAACTCCGCAGTCAAGCGTGCTTGGGCGAGAGTAGTACTAGGATGGGTGACCCCCTGGGAAGTCCTCGTGTTGCACCCCTCTTTTTGTTTCGTTTTTTCCCCCTGCGTCCCGGGGTGGTCACGGTTGCGACCGTGGGTGGTGCGTGAACAAGGGGACGAGCGTGCGGGGGAGGGCGTGGGAACGTGGGCCTGCCGGGGCTAGGAGACGGCGGGTGGCGCACGGTTGGGCCGTTTGGCCCCTTAGCACATATTTAGCCTTCCTAGCATGCAACACTGTTGGTGTATAAGATAATAAAGAGCGGGACATATTTCAGGTGCGATCATAGCAGCACTAATGCACCGGATCCCATCAGAACTCCGCAGTTAAGCGTGCTTGGGCGAGAGTAGTACTAGGTTGGGTGACCCCCTGGGAAGTCCTCGTGTTGCACCCCTCTTTTTGTTTCGTTTTTTTTCCCCTGCGTCCAGGGGTGGTCACGGTTGCGACCGTGGGTGGTGCGTGAACAAGGGGACGGGCGTGCGGGGGAGGGCGTGGGAACGTGGGCCTGCCGGGGCTAGGAGACGGCGGGTGGCGCACGGTTGGGCCGTTTGGCTCCTTAGCACATGTTTAGGCTTCCTAGCATGCAACACTGTTGGTGTATAAGATAATAAAGAGCGGGACATATTTCGGGTGAGATCATACCAGCACTAATGCACCGTATCCCATCAGAACTCTGCAGTTAAGCGTGCTTGGGCTAGAGTAGTACTAGGATGGGTGACCCCCTGGGAAGTTCTCGTGTTGCACCCCTCTTTTTGTTTCGTTTTTTTCCCCTGCGTCCCGGGGTGGTCACGGTTGCGACCGTGGGTGGTGAGTGAACAAGGGGACGAGCGTGCGGGGGAGGGCGTGGGGACGTGGGCCTGCCGGGGCTAGGAGACGGAGGGTGGCGCACGGTGGCCGTTTGGCCCCTTAGCACATGTTTAGCCTTCCTAGCATGCAACAATGTTGGTGTATAAGATAATAAAGAGCGGGACATATTTCGGGTGCGATCATACCAGCACTAATGCACCGGATCCCATCAGAACTCTGCAGTTAAGCGTGCTTGGGCGAGAGTAGTACTAGGATGGGTGACCCTTGCACCCCTCTTTTTGTTTCGTTTTTTTCCCCTGCGTCCCGGGTTGGTCACGGTTGCGACCGTGGGTGGTGCGTGAACAAGGGGACGGGCGTGCGGGGGAGGGCGTGGGAACGTGGGCCTGCAAGGGCTAGGAGACGGCGGGTGGCGCACGGTTGGGCCGTTTGGCTCCTTAGCACATGTTTAGCCTTCCTAGCATGCAACACTGTTGGTGTATAAGATAATAAAGAGCGGGACATATTTCGGGTGCGATCATACCAGCACTAATGCACCGGATCCCATCAGAACTCCGCAGTTAAGCGTGCTTGGGCGAGAGTAGTACTAGGATGGGTGACCCCCTGAGAAGTCCTCGTGTTGCACCCCTCTTTTGTTTCGATTTTTCCCCCTGCGTCCCGGGGTGGTCACGGTTGCGACCGTGGGTGGTGCGTGAACAAGGGGACGGGTGTGCGGCGAAAGCGTGGAAGCGTGGGCCTGCCGGGGCTAGGAGACGGCGGGTGGCACACGGTTGGGCCGTTTGGCTCCTTAGCACATGTTTAGCCTTCCTAGCATGCAACACTGTTGGTGTGTAAGATAATAAAGAGCGGGACATATTTCTGGTGCGATCATACTAGCACTAATGCACCGGATCCCATCAGAACTCCGCAGTTAAGCGTGCTAGGGCGAGAGTAGTACTAGGATGGGTGACCCCCTGGGAAGTCCTCGTGTTGCACCCCTCTTTTTGTTTCCTTTTTTTCCCCTGCGTCCCGGGGTGGTCACGGTTGCGACCGTGGGTGGTGCGTGAACAAGGGGACGGGCGTGCGGGGGAGGGCGTGGGAACGTGGGCCTGCCAGGGCTAGGAGACGGCGGGTGGCGCACGGTTGGGCCGTTTGGCTCCTTAGCACATGTTTAGCCTTCCTAGCATGCAACACTGTTGGTGTATAAGATAATAAAGAGCGGGACATATTTCGGGTGCGATCGTACTAGCACTAATGCACCGGATCCCATCAGAACTCCGCAGTTAAGCGTGCTTGGGCGTGAGTAGTACTAGGATGGGTGACCCCCTGGGAAGTTCTCGTGTTGCACCCCTCTTTTTGTTTCGTTTTTTTCCCCTGCGTCCCGGGGTGGTCACGGTTGCGACCGTGGGTGGTGAGTGAACAAGGGGACGAGCGTGCGGGGGAACGTGGGCCTGCCAGGGCTAGGAGACGGCGGGTGGCGCACGGTTGGGCCGTTTGGCTCCTTAGCACATGTTTAGCCTTCCTAGCATGCAACACTGTTGGTGTATAAGATAATAAAGAGCGGGACATATTTCGGGTGCGATCATACTAGCACTAATGCACCGGATCCCATCAGAACTCCGCAGTTAAGCGTGCTTGGGCGAGAGTAGTACTAGGATGGGTGACCCCCTGGGAAGTTCTCGTCGTGCACCCCTCTTTTTGTTTCGTTTTTTTTCCCCTGCGTCCCGGGGTGGTCACGGTTGCGACCGTGGGTGGTGAGTGAACAAGGGGACGAGCGTGCGGGGGAGGGCGTGGGGACGTGGGCCTGCCGGGGCTAGGAGACGGAGGGTGGCGCACGGTGGCCGTTTGGCCCCTTAGCACATGTTTAGCCTTCCTAGCATGCAACAATGTTGGTGTATAAGATAATAAAGAGCGGGACATATTTCGGGTGCGATCATACCAGCACTAATGCACCGGATCCCATCAGAACTCTGCAGTTAAGCGTGCTTGGGCGAGAGTAGTACTAGGATGGGTGACCCTTGCACCCCTCTTTTTGTTTCGTTTTTTCCCCCTGCGTCCCGGGTTGGTCACGGTTGCGACCGTGGGTGGTGCGTGAACAAGGGGACGGGCGTGCGGGGGAGGGCGTGGGAACGTGGGCCTGCAAGGGCTAGGAGACGGCGGGTGGCGCACGGTTGGGCCGTTTGGCTCCTTAGCACATGTTTAGCCTTCCTAGCATGCAACACTGTTGGTGTATAAGTTAATAAAGAGCGGGACATATTTCGGGTGCGATCATACCAGCACTAATGCACCGGATCCCATCAGAACTCCGCAGTTAAGCGTGCTTGGGCGAGAGTAGTACTAGGATTGGTGACCCCCTGGGAAGTCCTCGTGTTGCACCCCTCTTTTGTTTCGTTTTTTCCCCCTGCGTCCCGGGGTGGTCACGGTTGCGACCGTGGGTGGTACGTGAACAGGGGGACGGGCGTGCGGGGGAGGGCTTGGGAGCGTGGGCCTGCCGGGGCTAGGACACGGCGGGTGGCGCACGGTTGGGCCGTTTGGCTCCTTAGCACATGTTTAGCCTTCCTAGCATGCAACACTGTTGGTGTGTAAGATAATAAAGAGCGGGACATATTTCGGGTGCGATCATACTAGCACTAATGCACCGGATCCCATCAGAACTCCGCAGTTAAGCGTGCTTGGGCGAGAGTAGTACTAGGATGGGTGACCCCCTGGGAAGTCCTCGTGTTGCACCCCTCTTTTTGTTTCCTTTTTTCCCCTGCGTCCCGGGGTGGTCACGGTTGCGACCGTGGGTGGTGCGTGAACAAGGGGACGGGCGTGCGGGGGAGGGCGTGGGAACGTGGGCCTGCCAGGGCTAGGAGACGGCGGGTGGCGCACGGTTGGGCCGTTTGGCTCCTTAGCACATGTTTAGCCTTCCTAGCATGCAACACTGTTGGTGTATAAGATAATAAAGAGCGGGACATATTTCGGGTGCGATCATACTAGCACTAATGCACCGGATCCCATCAGAACTCCGCAGTTAAGCGTGCTTAGGCGAGAGTAGTACTAGGATGGGTGACCCCCTGGGAAGTCCTCTTGTTGCACCCCTCTTTTTGTTTCGTTTTTTTCCCCTGCGTCCCGGGGTGGTCACGGTTGCGACCGTGGGTGGTGCGTGAACAAGGGGACGGGCGTGCGGGGGAGGGCGTGGGGACGTGGGCCTGCCGGGGCTAGGAGACGGCGGGTGGCGCACGGTTGGGCCGTTTGGCTCCTTAGCACATGTTTAGCCTTCCTAGCATGCAACATTGTTGGTGTATAAGATAATAAAGAGCGGGACATATTTCGGGTGCGATCATACCAGCACTAATGCACCGTATCCCATCAGAACTCTGCAGTTAAGCGTGCTTGGGCTAGAGTAGTACTAGGATGGGTGACCCCCTGGGAAGTTCTCGTGTTGCACCCCTCTTTTTGTTTCGTTTTTTTCCCCTGCGTCCCGGGGTGGTCACGGTTGCGACCGTGGGTGGTGCGTGAACAAGGGGACGAGCGTGCGGGGGAGGGCGTGGGGACGTGGGCCTGCCGGGGCTAGGAGACGGAGGGTGGCGCACGGTGGCCGTTTGGCCCCTTTGCACATGTTTAGCCTTCCTAGCATGCAACAATGTTGGTGTATAAGATAATAAAGAGCGGGACATATTTCGGGTGCGATCATACCAGCACTAATGCACCGGATCCCATCAGAACTCCGCAGTTAAGCGTGCTTGGGCGAGAGTAGTACTAGGATGGGTGACCCTTGCACCCCTCTTTTTGTTTCGTTTTTTTCCCCTGCGTCCCGGGGAGGTCACGGTTGCGACCGTGGGTGGTGCGTGAACAAGGGGACGGGCGTGCGGGGGAGGGCGTGGGGACGTGGGCCTGCCGGGGCTAGGTGACGGAGGGTGGCGCACGGTGGCCGTTTGGCCCCTTTGCACATGTTTAGCCTTCCTAGCACGCAACAATGTTGGTGTATAAGATAATAAAGAGCGGGACATATTTCGGGTGCGATCATACCAGCACTAATGCACCGAATCCCATCAGAACTCCGCAGTTAAGCGTGCTTGGGCGAGAGTAGTACTAGGATGGGTGACCCTTGCACCCCTCTTTTTGTTTCGTTTTTTTCCCCTGCGTCCCGGGGTGGTCACGGTTGCGACCGTGGGTGGTGCGTGAACAAGGGGACGGGCGTGCGGGGGAGGGCGTGGGGACGTGGGCCTGCCGGGGCTAGGAGACGGCGGGTGGCGCACGGTTGGGCCGTTTGACTCCTTAGCACATGTTTAGCCTTCCTAGCATGCAACACTGTTGGTGTGTAAGATAATAAAGAGCGGGACATATTTCGGCTGCGATCATACTAGCACTAATGCACCGGATCCCATCAGAACTCCGCAGTTAAGCGTGCTTGGGCGAGAGTAGTACTAGGATGGGTGACCCCCCTGGGAAGTCCTCGTGTTGCACCCCTCTTTTTGTTTCGTTTTTTTCCCCTGCGTCCCGGGGTGGTCACGGTTGCGACCGTGGGTGGTGCGTGAACAAGGGGACGGGCGTGCGGGGGAGGGCGTGGGGACGTGGGCCTGCCGGGGCTAGGAGACGGCGGGTGGCGCACGGTTGGGCCGTTTGGCTCCTTAGCACATGTTTAGCCTTCCTAGCATGCAACACTGTTGGTGTATAAGATAATAAAGAGCGGGACATATTTCGGGTGCGATCATACCAGCACTAATGCACCGTATCCCATCAGAACTCTGCAGTTAAGCGTGCTTGGGCTAGAGTAGTACTAGGATGGGTGACCCCCTGGGAAGTTCTCGTGTTGCACCCCTCTTTTTGTTTCGTTTTTTTCCCCTGCGTCCCGGGGTGGTCACGGTTGCGACCGTGGGTGGTGCGTGAACAAGGGGACGAGCGTGCGGGGGAGGGCGTGGGGACGTGGGCCTGCCGGGGCTAGGAGACGGAGGGTGGCGCACGGTGGCCGTTTGGCCCCTTTGCACATGTTTAGCCTTCCTAGCATGCAACAATGTTGGTGTATAAGATAATAAAGAGCGGGACATATTTCGGGTGCGATCATACCAGCACTAATGCACCGGATCCCATCAGAACTCCGCAGTTAAGCGTGCTTGGGCGAGAGTAGTACTAGGATGGGTGACCCTTGCACCCCTCTTTTTGTTTCGTTTTTTTCCCCTGCGTCCCGGGGAGGTCACGGTTGCGACCGTGGGTGGTGCGTGAACAAGGGGACGGGCGTGCGGGGGAGGGCGTGGGGACGTGGGCCTGCCGGGGCTAGGAGACGGAGGGTGGCGCACGGTGGCCGTTTGGCCCCTTTGCACATGTTTAGCCTTCCTAGCACGCAACAATGTTGGTGTATAAGATAATAAAGAGCGGGACATATTTCGGGTGCGATCATACCAGCACTAATGCACCGGATCCCATCAGAACTCCGCAGTTAAGCGTGCTTGGGCGAGAGTAGTACTAGGATGGGTGACCCTTGCACCCCTCTTTTTGTTTCGTTTTTTTCCCCTGCGTCCCGGGGTGGTCACGGTTGCGACCGTGGGTGGTGCGTGAACAAGGGGACGGGCGTGCGGGGGAGGGCGTGGGGACGTGGGCCTGCCGGGGCTAGGAGACGGCGGGTGGCGCACGGTTGGGCCGTTTGACTCCTTAGCACATGTTTAGCCTTCCTAGCATGCAACACTGTTGGTGTGTAAGATAATAAAGAGCGGGACATATTTCGGCTGCGATCATACCAGCACTAATGCACCGGATCCCATCAGAACTCCGCAGTTAAGCGTGCTTGGGCGAGAGTAGTACTAGGATGGGTGACCCTTGCACCCCTCTTTTTGTTTCGTTTTTTTCCCCTGCGTCCCGGGGTGGTCACGGTTGCGACCGTGGGTGGTGCGTGAACAAGGGGACGGGCGTGCGGGGGAGGGCGTGGGGACGTGGGCCTGCCGGGGCTAGGAGACGGCGGGTGGCGCACGGTTGGGCCGTTTGACTCCTTAGCACATGTTTAGCCTTCCTAGCATGCAACACTGTTGGTGTGTAAGATAATAAAGAGCGGGACATATTTCGGTTGCGATCATACTAGCACTAATGCACCGGATCCCATCATAACTCCGCAGTTAAGCGTGCTTGGGCGAGAGTAGTACTAGGATGGGTGACCCCCTGGGAAGTCCTCGTGTTGCACCCCTCTTTTTGTTTCGTTTTTTTCCCCTGCGTCCCGGGGTGGTCACGGTTGCGACCGTGGGTGGTGCGTGAACAAGGGGACGGGCGTGCGGGGGAGGGCGTGGGAACGTGGGCCTGCCAGGGCTAGGAGACGGCGGGTGGCGCACGGTTGGGCCGTTTGGCTCCTTAGCACATGTTTAGCCTTCCTAGCATGCAACACTGTTGGTGTATAAGATAATAAAGAGCGGGACATATTTCGGGTGCGATCACACTAGCACTAATGCACCGGATCCCATCAGAACCCCGCAGTTAAGCGTGCTTGGGCGAGAGTAGTACTAGGATGGGTGACCCCCTGGGAAGTCCTCTTGTTGCACCCCTCTTTTTGTTTCGTTTTTTTTCCCCTGCGTCCCGGGGTGGTCACGGTTGCGACCGTGGGTGGTGCGTGAACAAGGGGACGGGCGTGCGGGGGAGGGCGTGGGAACGTGGGCCTGCTGGGGCTAGGAGACGGCGGGTGGCGCACGGTTGGGCCGTTTGGCTCCTTAGCACATGTTTAGCCTTCCTAGCATGCAACACTGTTGGTGTATAAGATAATAAAGAGCGGACATATTTCGGGTGCGATCATACTAGCACTAATGCACTGTATCCCATCAGAACTCCGCAGTTAAGCGTGCTTGGGCGAGAGTAGTACTAGGATGGGTGACCCCCTGGGAAGTCCTCGTGTTGCGCCCCTCTTTTTGTTTCGATTTTTTTTCCCCTGCGTCCCGGGGTGGTCACGGTTGCGACCGTGGGTGGTGCGTGAACAAGGGGACGGGCGTGCGGGGGAGGGCGTGGGAACGTGGGCCTGCCGGGGCTAGGAGACGGCTGGTGGCGCACGGTTGGGCCGTTTGGCTCCTTAGCACATGTTTAGCCTTCCTAGCATGCAACACTGTTGGTGTATAAGATAATAAAGAGCGGGACATATTTCTGGTGCGATCATAGCAGCACTAATGCACTGTATCCCATCAGAACTCTGCAGTTAAGCGTGCTTGGGCTAGAGTAGTACTAGGATGGGTGACCCCCTGGGAAGTCCTCGTGTTGCACCCCTCTTTTTGTTTCGTTTTTTTCCCCTGCGTCCCGGGGTGGTCACGGTTGCGACCGTGGGTGGTGCGTGAACAAGGGGACGGGCGTGCGGGGGAGGGCGTGGGGACGTGGGCCTGCCGGGGCTAGGAGACGGCGGGTGGCGCACGGTTGGGCCGTTTGACTCCTTAGCACATGTTTAGCCTTCCTAGCATGCAACACTGTTGGTGTGTAAGATAATAAAGAGCGGGACATATTTCGGCTGCGATCATACTAGCACTAATGCACCGGATCCCATCAGAACTCCGCAATTAAGCGTGCTTGGGCGAGAGTAGTACTAGGATGGGTGACCCCCTGGGAAGTCCTCGTGTTGCACCCCTCTTTTTGTTTCGTTTTTTTCCCCTGCGTCCCGGGGTGGTCACGGTTGCGACCGTGGGTGGTGCGTGAACAAGGGGACGGGCGTGCGGGGGAGGGCGTGGGAACGTGGGCCTGCCAGGGCTAGGAGACGGCGGGTGGCGCACGGTTGGGCCGTTTGGCTCCTTAGCACATGTTTAGCCTTCCTAGCATGCAACACTGTTGGTGTATAAGATAATAAAGAGCGGGACATATTTCGGGTGCGATCACACTAGCACTAATGCACCGGATCCCATCAGAACCCCGCAGTTAAGCGTGCTTGGGTGAGAGTAGTACTAGGATGGGTGACCCCCTGGGAAGTCCTCTTGTTGCACCCCTCTTTTTGTTTCGTTTTTTTTCCCCTGCGTCCCGGGGTGGTCACGGTTGCGACCGTGGGTGGTGCGTGAACAAGGGGACGGGCGTGCGGGGGAGGGCGTGGGAACGTGGGCCTGCCAGGGCTAGGAGACGGCGGGTGGCGCACGGTTGGGCCGTTTGGCTCCTTAGCACATGTTTAGCCTTCCTAGCATGCAACACTGTTGGTGTATAAGATAATAAAGAGCGGGACATATTTCGGGTGCGATCATACCAGCACTAATGCACCGTATCCCATCAGAACTCTGCAGTTAAGCGTGCTTGGGCTAGAGTAGTACTAGGATGGGTGAACCCCTGGGAAGTTCTCGTGTTGCACCCCTCTTTTTGTTTCGTTTTTTTCCCCTGCGTCCCGGGGTGGTCACGGTTGCGACCGTGGGTGGTGCGTGAACAAGGGGACGAGCGTGCGGGGGAGGGCGTGGGGACGTGGGCCTGCCGGGGCTAGGAGACGGAGGGTGGCGCACGGTGGCCGTTTGGCCCCTTTGCACATGTTTAGCCTTCCTAGCATGCAACAATGTTGGTGTATAAGATAATAAAGAGCGGGACATATTTCGGGTGCGATCATACCAGCACTAATGCACCGGATCCCATCAGAACTCCGCAGTTAAGCGTGCTTGGGCGAGAGTAGTACTAGGATGGGTGACCCTTGCACCCCTCTTTTTGTTTCGTTTTTTTCCCCTGCGTCCCGGGGAGGTCACGGTTGCGACCGTGGGTGGTGCGTGAACAAGGGGACGGGCGTGCGGGGGAGGGCGTGGGGACGTGGGCCTGCCGGGGCTAGGAGACGGAGGGTGGCGCACGGTGGCCGTTTGGCCCCTTTGCACATGTTTAGCCTTCCTAGCACGCAACAATGTTGGTGTATAAGATAATAAAGAGCGGGTAATATTTCGGGTGCGATCATCCCAGCACTAATGCACCGGATCCCATCAGAACTCCGCAGTTAAGCGTGCTTGGGCGAGAGTAGTACTAGGATGGGTGACCCTTGCACCCCTCTTTTTGTTTCGTTTTTTTCCCCTGCGTCCCGGGGTGGTCACGGTTGCGACCGTGGGTGGTGCGTGAACAAGGGGACGGGCGTGCGGGGGAGGGCGTGGGGACGTGGGCCTGCCGGGGCTAGGAGACGGCGGGTGGCGCACGGTTGGGCCGTTTGACTCCTTAGCACATGTTTAGCCTTCCTAGCATGCAACACTGTTGGTGTGTAAGATAATAAAGAGCGGGACATATTTCGGCTGCGATCATACCAGCACTAATGCACCGGATCCCATCAGAACTCCGCAGTTAAGCGTGCTTGGGCGAGAGTAGTACTAGGATGGGTGACCCTTGCACCCCTCTTTTTGTTTCGTTTTTTTCCCCTGCGTCCCGGGGTGGTCACGGTTGCGACCGTGGGTGGTGCGTGAACAAGGGGACGGGCGTGCGGGGGAGGGCGTGGGGACGTGGGCCTGCCGGGGCTAGGAGACGGCGGGTGGCGCACGGTTGGGCCGTTTGACTCCTTAGCACATGTTTAGCCTTCCTAGCATGCAACACTCTTGGTGTGTAAGATAATAAAGAGCGGGACATATTTCGGCTGCGATCATACTAGCACTAATGCACCGGATCCCATCAGAACTCCGCAGTTAAGCGTGCTTGGGCGAGAGTAGTACTAGGATGGGTGACCCCCTGGGAAGTCCTCGTGTTGCACCCCTCTTTTTGTTTCGTTTTTTTCCCCTGCGTCCCGGGGTGGTCACGGTTGCGACCGTGGGTGGTGCGTGAACAAGGGGACGGGCGTGCGGGGGAGGGCGTGGGAACGTGGGCCTGCCAGGGCTAGGAGACGGCGGGTGGCGCACGGTTGGGCCGTTTGGCTCCTTAGCACATGTTTAGCCTTCCTAGCATGCAACACTGTTGGTGTATAAGATAATAAAGAGCGGGACATATTTCGGGTGCGATCACACTAGCACTAATGCACCGGATCCCATCAGAACCCCGCAGTTAAGCGTGCTTGGGCGAGAGTAGTACTAGGATGGGTGACCCCCTGGGAAGTCCTCTTGTTGCACCCCTCTTTTTGTTTCGTTTTTTTTCCCCTGCGTCCCGGGGTGGTCACGGTTGCGACCGTGGGTGGTGCGTGAACAAGGGGACGGGCGTGCGGGGGAGGGCGTGGGAACGTGGGCCTGCTGGGGCTAGGAGACGGCGGGTGGCGCACGGTTGGGCCGTTTGGCTCCTTAGCACATGTTTAGCCTTCCTAGCATGCAACACTGTTGGTGTATAAGATAATAAAGAGCGGACATATTTCGGGTGCGATCATACTAGCACTAATGCATCGTATCCCATCAGAACTCCGCAGTTAAGCGTGCTTGGGCGAGAGTAGTACTAGGATGGGTGACCCCCTGGGAAGTCCTCGTGTTGCGCCCCTCTTTTTGTTTCGATTTTTTTTCCCCTGCGTCCCGGGGTGGTCACGGTTGCGACCGTGGGTGGTGCGTGAACAAGGGGACGGGCGTGCGGGGGAGGGCGTGGGAACGTGGGCCTGCCGGGGCTAGGAGACGGCTGGTGGCGCACGGTTGGGCCGTTTGGCTCCTTAGCACATGTTTAGCCTTCCTAGCATGCAACACTGTTGGTGTATAAGATAATAAAGAGCGGGACATATTTCTGGTGCGATCATAGCAGCACTAATGCACTGTATCCCATCAGAACTCTGCAGTTAAGCGTGCTTGGGCTAGAGTAGTACTAGGATGGGTGACCCCCTGGGAAGTCCTCGTGTTGCACCCCTCTTTTTGTTTCGTTTTTTTCCCCTGCGTCCCGGGGTGGTCACGGTTGCGACCGTGGGTGGTGCGTGAACAAGGGGACGGGCGTGCGGGGGAGGGCGTGGGGACGTGGGCCTGCCGGGGCTAGGAGACGGCGGGTGGCGCACGGTTGGGCCGTTTGACTCCTTAGCACATGTTTAGCCTTCCTAGCATGCAACACTGTTGGTGTGTAAGATAATAAAGAGCGGGACATATTTCGGCTGCGATCATACTAGCACTAATGCACCGGATCCCATCAGAACTCCGCAATTAAGCGTGCTTGGGCGAGAGTAGTACTAGGATGGGTGACCCCCTGGGAAGTCCTCGTGTTGCACCCCTCTTTTTGTTTCGTTTTTTCCCCCTGCGTCCCGGGGTGGTCACGGTTGCGACCGTGGGTGGTGCGTGAACAAGGTGACGGGCGTGCGGGGGAGGGCGTGGGAACGTGGGCCTGCCAGGGCTAGGAGACGGCGGGTGGCGCACGGTTGGGCCGTTTGGCTCCTTAGCACATGTTTAGCCTTCCTAGCATGCAACACTGTTGGTGTATAAGATAATAAAGAGCGGGACATATTTCGGGTGCGATCACACTAGCACTAATGCACCGGATCCCATCAGAACCCCGCAGTTAAGCGTGCTTGGGTGAGAGTAGTACTAGGATGGGTGACCCCCTGGGAAGTCCTCTTGTTGCACCCCTCTTTTTGTTTCGTTTTTTTTCCCCTGCGTCCCGGGGTGGTCACGGTTGCGACCGTGGGTGGTGCGTGAACAAGGGGACGGGCGTGCGGGGGAGGGCGTGGGAACGTGGGCCTGCCGGGGCTAGGAGATGGCGGGTGGCGCACGGTTGGGCCGTTTGGCTCCTTAGCACATGTTTAGCCTTCCTAGCATGCAACACTGTTGGTGTATAAGATAATAAAGAGCGGGACATATTTCGGGTGCGATCATACTAGCACTAATGCACCGTATCCCATCAGAACTCCGCAGTTAAGCGTGCTTGGGCGAGAATAGTACTAGGATGGGTGACCCCCTGGGAAGTCCTCGTGTTGCGCCCCTCTTTTTGTTTCGTTTTTTTCCCCTGCGTCCCGGGGTGGTCACGGTTGCGACCGTGGGTGGTGCGTGAACAAGGGGACGGGCGTGCGGGGGAGGGCGTGGGAACGTGGGCCTGCCGGGGCTAGGAGACGGCTGGTGGCGCACGGTTGGGCCGTTTGGCTCCTTAGCACATGTTTAGCCTTCCTAGCATGCAACACTGTTGGTGTATAAGATAATAAAGAGCGGGACATATTTCTGGTGCGATCATAGCAGCACTAATGCACTGTATCCCATCAGAACTCTGCAGTTAAGCGTGCTTGGGCTAGAGTAGTACTAGGATGGGTGACCCCCTGGGAAGTCCTCGTGTTGCACCCCTCTTTTTGTTTCGTTTTTTTTCCCCTGCGTCCCGGGGTGGTCACGGTTGCGACCGTGGGTGGTACGTGAACAAGGGGACGAGCGTGCGGGGGAGGGCGTGGGGACGTGGGCCTGCCGGGGCTAGGAGACGGCGGGTGGCGCACGGTGGCCGTTTGGCCCCTTAGCACATGTTTAGCCTTCCTAGCATGCAACAATGTTGGTGTATAAGATAATAAAGAGCGGGACATATTTCGGGTGCGATCATACCAGCACTAATGCACCGGATCCCATCAGAACTCCGCAGTTAAGCGTGCTTGGGCGAGAGTAGTACTAGGATGGGTGACCCTTGCACCCCTCTTTTTGTTTCGTTTTTTTCCCCTGCGTCCCGGGGTGGTCACGGTTGCGACCGTGGGTGGTGCGTGAACAAGGGGACGGGCGTGCGGGGGAGGGCGTGGGAACGTGGGCCTGCAAGGGCTAGGAGACGGCGGGTGGCGCACGGTTGGGCCGTTTGGCTCCTTAGCACATGTTTAGCCTTCCTAGCATGCAACACTGTTGGTGTATAAGATAATAAAGAGCGGGACATATTTCGGGTGCGATCATACCAGCACTAATGCACCGGATCCCATCAGAACTCCGCAGTTAAGCGTGCTTGGGCGAGAGTAGTACTAGAATGGGTGACCCCCTGGGAAGTCCTCGTGTTGCGCCCCTCTTTTGTTTCGTTTTTTCCCCCTGCGTCCCGGGGTGGTCACGGTTGCGACCGTGGGTGGTGCGTGAACAAGGGGACGGGCGTGCGGCGAAGGCATGGGAACGTGGGCCTGCCGGGGCTAGGAGACGGCGGGTGGCACACGGTTGGGCCGTTTGGCTCCTTAGCACATGTTTAGCCTTCCTAGCATGCAACACTGTTGGTGTGTAAGATAATAAAGAGCGGGACATATTTCGGGTGCGATCATACCAGTGCTAATGCATCTGATCCCATCAGAACTTCGCAGTTAAGCGTGCTTGGGCGAGAGGAGTACTAGGATGGGTGACCCCCTGGGAAGTCCTCGTGTTGCACCCCTCTTTTTGTTTCGTTTTTATTCCCTGCGTCCCGGGGTGGTCACGGTTGCGACTGTGGGTGGTGCGTGAACAAGGGGACGGGCGTGCGGGGGAGGGCGTGGGGACGTGGGCCTGCCGGGGCTAGGAGACGGCGGGTGGCGCACGGTTGGGCCGTTTGGCTCCTTAGCACATGTTTAGCCTTCCTAGCATGCAACACTGTTGGTGTATAAGATAATAAAGAGCGGGTCACTGTTGGTGTATAAGATAATAAAGAGCGGGTCATATTTCGGGTGCGATCATACCAGCACTAATGCACCGGATCCCATCAGAACTACGCAGTTAAGCATGCTTGGGCGAGAGTAGTACTAGGATGGGTGACCCCCTGGGAAGTCCTCGTGTTGCACCCCTCTTTTTGTTTCATTTTTTTTCTCCTGCGTCCCGGGGTGGTAACGGTTGCGACCGTGGGTGGTGCGTGAACAAGGGGACGGGCGTGCGGGGGAGGGCGTGGGAACGTGGGCCTGCCGGGGCTAGGAGACGGCGGGTGGCGCACGGTTGGGCCGTTTGGCTCCTTAGCACATGTTTAGCCTTCCTAGCATGCAACACTGTCGGTGTGTAAGATAATAAAGAGCGGTACATATTTCGGGTGCGATCATACTAGCACTAATGCACCGGATCCCATCAGAACTCCGCAGTTAAGCGTGCTTGGGCGAGAGTAGTACTAGGATGGGTGACCCCCCTGTGAAGTCCTCGTGTTGCACCCCTCTTTTTGTTTCGTTTTTTTCCCCTGCGTCCCGGGGTGGTCACGGTTGCGACCGTGGGTGGTGCGTGAACAAAGGGACGGGCGTGCGGGGGAGGGCGTGGGAACGTGGGCCTGCCAGGGCTAGGAGACGGCGGGTGGCGCACGGTTGGGCCGTTTGGCTCCTTAGCACATGTTTAGCCTTCCTAGCATGCAACACTGTTGGTGTATAAGATAATAAAGAGCGGGGCATATTTCGGGTGCGATCATACTAGCACTAATGCACCGGATCCCATCAGAACTCCGCAGTTAAGCGTGCTTGGGTGAGAGTAGTACTAGGATGGGTGACCCCCTGGGAAGTCCTCTTGTTACACCCCTCTTTTTGTTTCGTTTTTTTCCCCTGCGTCCCGGGGTGGTCACGGTTGCGACCGTGGGTGGTGCGTGAACAAGGGGACGGGCGTGCGGGGGAGGGAGTGGGAACGTGGGCCTGCCGGGGCTAGGAGACGGCGGGTGGCGCACGGTTGGGCCGTTTGGCTCCTTAGCACATGTTTAGCCTTCCTAGCATGCAACACTGTTGGTGTATAAGATAATAAAGAGCGGGACATATTTCGGGTGCGATCATACTAGCACTAATGCACCGTATCCCATCTGAACTCCGCAGTTAAGCGTGCTTGGGCGAGAGTAGTACTAGGATGGGTGACCCCCTGGGAAGTCCTCGTGTTGCACCCCTCTTTTTGTTTCGTTTTTTTTCCCCTGCGTCCCGGGGTGGTCACGGTTGCGACCGTGGGTGGTGCGTGAACAAGGGGACGGGCGTGGGAACGTGGGCCGGCCGGGGCTAGGAGACGGCGGGTGGCGCACGGTTGGGCCGTTTGGCTCCTTAGCACATGTTTAGCCTTCCTAGCATGCAACACTGTTGGTGTATAAGATAATAAAGAGCGGGACATATTTCGGGTGCGATCATACTAGCACTAATGCACTGTATCCCATCAGAACTCTGCAGTTAAGCGTGCTTGGGCTAGAGTAGTACTAGGATGGGTGACCCCCTGGGAAGTCCTCGTGTTGCACCCCTCTTTTTGTTTCGTTTTTTTTCCCCTGCGTCCCGGGGTGGTCACGGTTGCGACCGTGGGTGGTGCGTGAACAAGGGGACGAGCGTGCGGGGGAAGGCGTGGGGACGTGGGCCTGCCGGGGCTAGGAGACGGCGGGTGGCGCACGGTGGCCGTTTGGCCCCTTAGCACATGTTTAGCCTTCCTAGCATGCAACAATGTTGGTGTATAAGATAATAAAGAGCGGGACATATTTCGGGTGCGATCATACCAGCACTAATGCACCGGATCCCATCAGAACTCCGCAGTTAAGCGTGCTTGGGCGAGAGTAGTACTAGGATGGGTGACCCTTGCACCCCTCTTTTTGTTTCGTTTTTTTCCCCTGCGTCCCGGGGTGGTCACGGTTGCGACTGTGGGTGGTGCGTGAACAAGGGGACGGGCGTGCGGGGGAGGGCGTGGGAACGTGGGCCTGCAAGGGCTAGGAGACGGCGGGTGGCGCACGGTTGGGCCGTTTGGCTCCTTAGCACATGTTTAGCCTTCCTAGCATGCAACACTGTTGGTGTATAAGATAATAAAGAGCGGGACATATTTCGGGTGCGATCATACCAGCACTAATGCACCGGATCCCATCAGAACTCCGCAGTTAAGCGTGCTTGGGCGAGAGTAGTACCAGGATGGGTGACCCCCTGGGAAGTCCTCGTGTTGCACCCCTCTTTTGTTTCGTTTTTTCCCCCTGCGTCCCGGGGTGGTCACGGTTGCGACCGTGGGTGGTGCGTGAACAAGGGGACGGGCGTGCGGCGAAGGCATGGGAACGTGGGCCTGCCGGGGCTAGGAGACGGCGGGTGGCACACGGTTGGGCCGTTTTGCTCCTTAGCACATGTTTAGCCTTCCTAGCATGCAACACTGTTGGTGTGTAAGACAATAAAGAGCGGGACATATTTCGGGTGCGATCATACCAGTACTAATGCATCTGATCCCATCAGAACTTCGCAGTTAAGCGTGCTTGGGCGAGAGTAGTACTAGGATGGGTGACCCCCTGGGAAGTCCTCGTGTTGCACCCCTCTTTTTGTTTCGTTTTTATTCCCTGCGTCCCGGGGTGGTCACGGTTGCGACTGTGGGTGGTGCGTGAACAAGGGGACGGGCGTGCGGGGGAGGGCGTGGGGACGTGGGCCTGCCGGGGCTAGGAGACGGCGGGTGGCGCACGGTTGGGCCGTTTGGCTCCTTAGCACATGTTTAGCCTTCCTAGCATGCAACACTGTTGGTGTATAAGATAATAAAGAGCGGGTCATATTTCGGGTGCGATCATACCAGCACTAATGCACCGGATCCCATCAGAACTCCGCAGTTAAGCATGCTTGGGCGAGAGTAGTACTAGGATGGGTGACCCCCTGGGAAGTCCTCGTGTTGCACCCCTATTTTTGTTTCGTTTTTTTTCTCCTGCGTCCCGGGGTGGTCACGGTTGCGACCGTGGGTGGTGCGTGAACAAGGGGACGGGCGTGCGGGGGAGGGCGTGGGAACGTGGGCCTGCCGGGGCTAGGAGACGGCGGGTGGCGCACGGTTGGGCCGTTTGGCTCCTTAGCACATGTTTAGCCTTCCTAGCATGCAACACTGTCGGTGTATAAGATAATAAAGAGCGGGACATATTTCGGGTGCGATCATACTAGCACTAATGCACCGGATCCCATCAGAACTCCGTAGTTAAGCGTGCTTGGGCGAGAGTAGTACTAGGATGGGTGACTCCCTGTGAAGTCCTCGTGTTGCACCCCTCTTTTTGTTTCGTTTTTTTCCCCTGCGTCCCGGGGTGGTCACGGTTGCGACCGTGGGTGGTGCGTGAACAAAGGGACGGGCGTGCGGGGGAGGGCGTGGGAACGTGGGCCTGCCAGGGCTAGGAGACGGCGGGTGGCGCACGGTTGGGCCGTTTGGCTCCTTAGCACATTTTTAGCCTTCCTAGCATGCAACACTGTTGGTGTATAAGATAATAAAGAGCGGGACATATTTCGGGTGCAATCATACTAGCACTAATGCACCGGATCCCATCAGAACTCCGCAATTAAGCGTGCTTGGGTGAGAGTAGTACTAGGATGGGTGACCCCCTGGGAAGTCCTCGTGTTGCACCCCTCTTTTTGTTTCGTTTTTTTCCCCTGCGTCCCGGGGTGGTCACGGTTGCGACCGTGGGTGGTGCGTGAACAAGGGGACGATCGTGCGGGGGAGGTCGTGGGGACGTGGGCCTGCCGGGGCTAGGAGACGGCGGGTGGCGCACGGTGGCCGTTTGGCCCCTTAGCACATGTTTAGCCATCCTAGCATTCAACAATGTTGGTGTATAAGATAATAAAGAGCGGGAAATATTTCGGGTGCGATCATACCAGCACTAATGCACCGGATCCCATCAGAACTCCGCAGTTAAGCGTGCTTGGGCGAGAGTAGTACTAGGATGGGTGACCCTTGCACCCCTCTTTTTGTTTCGTTTTTTTCCCATGCGTCCCGGGGTGGTCTCGGTTGCGACCGTGGGTGGTGCATGAACAAGGGGACGGGCGTGCGGGGAAGGGCGTGGGAACGTGGGCCTGCCGGGGCTAGGAGACGGCGGGTGGCGCACGGTTGGGCCGTTTGGCTCCTTAGCACATGTTTAGCCTTCCTAGCATGCAACACTGTTGGTGTATAAGATAATAAAGAGCGGGACATATTTCGGGTGCGATCATACCAGCACTAATGCACCGGATCCCATCAGAACTCCACAGTTTAGCGTGCTTGGGCGAGAGTAGTACTAGGATGGGTGACCCCCTGGGAAGTCCTCGTGTTGCACCCCTATTTTTGTTTCGTTTTTTTTCCCCTGCGTCCCGGGGTGGTCACGGTTGCGACCGTGGGTGGTGCGTGAACAAGGGGACGGGCGTGCGGGGGAGGGCGTGGGAACGTGGGCCTGCCGGGGCTAGGAGACGGCGGGTGGCGCACGGTTGGGCCGTTTGGCTCCTTAGCACATGTTTAGCCTTCCTAGCATGCAACACTGTTGGTGTATAAGATAATAAAGAGCGGGACATATTTCGGGTGCGATCATACCAGCACTAATGCACCGGATCCCATCAGAACTCTGCAGTTAAGCGTGCTTGGGCGAGAGTAGTACCAGGATGGGTGACCCCCTGGGAAGTCCTCGTGTTGCACCCCTCTTTTGTTTCGTTTTTCCCCCTGCGTCCCGGGGTGGTCACGGTTGCGACCGTGGGTGGTGCGTGAACAAGGGGACGGGCGTGCGGCGAAGGCATGGGAACGTGGGCCTGCCGGGGCTAGGAGACGGCGGGTGGCACACGGTTGGGCCGTTTTGCTCCTTAGCACATGTTTAGCCTTCCTAGCATGCAACACTGTTGGTGTGTAAGACAATAAAGAGCGGGACATATTTCGGGTGCGATCATACCAGTACTAATGCATCTGATCCCATCAGAACTTCGCAGTTAAGCGTGCTTGGGCGAGAGTAGTACTAGGATGGGTGACCCCCTGGGAAGTCCTCGTGTTGCACCCCTCTTTTTGTTTCGTTTTTATTCCCTGCGTCCCGGGGTGGTCACGGTTGCGACTGTGGGTGGTGCGTGAACAAGGGGACGGGCGTGCGGGGGAGGGCGTGGGGACGTGGGCCTGCCGGGGCTAGGAGACGGCGGGTGGCGCACGGTTGGGCCGTTTGGCTCCTTAGCACATGTTTAGCCTTCCTAGCATGCAACACTGTTGGTGTATAAGATAATAAAGAGCGGGTCATATTTCGGGTGCGATCATACCAGCACTAATGCACCGGATCCCATCAGAACTCCGCAGTTAAGCATGCTTGGGCGAGAGTAGTACTAGGATGGGTGACCCCCTGGGAAGTCCTCGTGTTGCACCCCTATTTTTGTTTCGTTTTTTTTCTCCTGCGTCCCGGGGTGGTCACGGTTGCGACCGTGGGTGGTGCGTGAACAAGGGGACGGGCGTGCGGGGGAGGGCGTGGGAACGTGGGCCTGCCGGGGCTAGGAGACGGCGGGTGGCGCACGGTTGGGCCGTTTGGCTCCTTAGCACATGTTTAGCCTTCCTAGCATGCAACACTGTCGGTGTATAAGATAATAAAGAGCGGGACATATTTCGGGTGCGATCATACTAGCACTAATGCACCGGATCCCCTCAGAACTCCGTAGTTAAGCGTGCTTGGGCGAGAGTAGTACTAGGATGGGTGACTCCCTGTGAAGTCCTCGTGTTGCACCCCTCTTTTTGTTTCGTTTTTTTCCCCTGCGTCCCGGGGTGGTCACGGTTGCGACCGTGGGTGGTGCGTGAACAAAGGGACGGGCGTGCGGGGGAGGGCATGGGAACGTGGGCCTGCCAGGGCTAGGAGACGGCGGGTGGCGCACGGTTGGGCCGTTTGGCTCCTTAACACATTTTTAGCCTTCCTAGCATGCAACACTGTTGGTGTATAAGATAATAAAGAGCGGGACATATTTCGGGTGCAATCATACTAGCACTAATGCACCGGATCCCATCAGAACTCCGCAATTAAGCGTGCTTGGGTGAGAGTAGTACTAGGATGGGTGACCCCCTGGGAAGTCCTCGTGTTGCACCCCTCTTTTTGTTTCGTTTTTTTCCCCTGCGTCCCGGGGTGGTCACGGTTGCGACCGTGGGTGGTGCGTGAACAAGGGGACGATCGTGCGGGGGAGGTCGTGGGGACGTGGGCCTGCCGGGGCTAGGAGACGGCGGGTGGCGCACGGTGGCCGTTTGGCCCCTTAGCACATGTTTAGCCATCCTAGCATTCAACAATGTTGGTGTATAAGATAATAAAGAGCGGGAAATATTTCGGGTGCGATCATACCAGCACTAATGCACCGGATCCCATCAGAACTCCGCAGTTAAGCGTGCTTGGGCGAGAGTAGTACTAGGATGGGTGACCCTTGCACCCCTCTTTTTGTTTCGTTTTTTTCCCATGCGTCCCGGGGTGGTCTCGGTTGCGACCGTGGGTGGTGCATGAACAAGGGGACGGGCGTGCGGGGAAGGGCGTGGGAACGTGGGCCTGCCGGGGCTAGGAGACGGCGGGTGGCGCACGGTTGGGCCGTTTGGCTCCTTAGCACATGTTTAGCCTTCCTAGCATGCAACACTGTTGGTGTATAAGATAATAAAGAGCGGGACATATTTCGGGTGCGATCATACCAGCACTAATGCACCGGATCCCATCAGAACTCCACAGTTTAGCGTGCTTGGGCGAGAGTAGTACTAGGATGGGTGACCCCCTGGGAAGTCCTCGTGTTGCACCCCTATTTTTGTTTCGTTTTTTTTCCCCTGCGTCCCGGGGTGGTCACGGTTGCGACCGTGGGTGGTGCGTGAACAAGGGGACGGGCGTGCGGGGGAGGGCGTGGGAACGTGGGCCTGCCGGGGCTAGGAGACGGCGGGTGGCGCACGGTTGGGCCGTTTGGCTCCTTAGCACATGTTTAGCCTTCCTAGCATGCAACACTGTTGGTGTATAAGATAATAAAGAGCGGGACATATTTCGTGTGCGATCATACCAGCACTAATGCGCTGGATCCCATCAGAACTCCGCAGTTAAGCGTGCTTGGGCGAGAGTAGTACTAGGATGGGTGACCCCCTGGGAAGTCCTCGTGTTGCACCCCTCTTTTTGTTTCGTTTTTTTTTCATGCGTCCCGGGGTGGTCACGGTTGCGACCGTGGGTGGTGCGTGAACAAGGGGACGGGCGTGCGAGGGAGGGCGTGGGAACGTGGGCCTGCCGGGGCTAGGAGACGGCGGGTGGCGCACGATTGGGCCGTTTGGCTCCTTAGCACATGTTTAGCCTTCCTAGCATGCAACACTGTTGGTGTATAAGATAATAAAGAGCGGGACATATTTCGGGTGCGATCATACCAGCACTAATGCACCGGATCCCATCAGAACTCCGCAGTTAAGCGTGCTTGGGCGAGAGTAGTACTAGGATGGGTGACCCCCTGGGAAGTCCTCGTGTTGCACCCCTCTTTTTGTTTCGTTTTTTTCCCCTGCGTCCCGGGGTGGTCACGGTTGCGACCGTGGGTGGTGCGTGAACAAGGGGACGGGCGTGCGGGGGAGGGCGTGGGGACGTGGGCCTGCCGGGGCTAGGAGACGGCGGTTGGCGCACGGTTGGGCCGTTTGGCTCCTTAGCACATGTTTAGCCTTCCTAGCATGCAACACTGTTGGTGTATAAGATAATAAAGAGCGGGACATATTTCGGGTGCGATCATACCAGCACTAATGCACCGGATCCCATCAGAACTCCGCAGTTAAGCATGCTTGGGCGAGAGTAGTACTAGGATGGGTGACCCCCTGGGAAATCCTCGTGTTGCACCCCTCTTTTTGTTTCGTTTTTTTTCCCCTGCGTCCCGGGGTGGTCACGGTTGCGACCGTGGGTGGTGCGTGAACAAGGGGACGGGCGTGTGGGGGAGGGCGTGGGAACGTGGGCCTGCCGGGGCTAGGAGACGGCGGGTGGCACACGGTTGGGCCGTTTTGCTCCTTAGCACATGTTTAGCCTTCCTAGCATGCAACACTGTTGGTGTGTAAGATAATAAAGAGCGGGACATATTTCGGGTGCGATCATACCAGTACTAATGCATCTGATCCCATCAGAACTTCGCAGTTAAGCGTGCTTGGGCGAGAGTAGTACTAGGATGGGTGACCCCCTGGGAAGTCCTCGTGTTGCACCCCTCTTTTTGTTTCGTTTTTATTCCCTGCGTCCCGGGGTGGTCACGGTTGCGACTGTGGGTGGTGCGTGAACAAGGGGACGGGCGTGCGGGGGAGGGCGTGGGGACGTGGGCCTGCCGGGGCTAGGAGACGGCGGGTGGCGCACGGTTGGGCCGTTTGACTCCTTAGCACATGTTTAGCCTTCCTAGCATGCAACACTGTTGGTGTATAAGATAATAAAGAGCGGGTCATATTTCGGGTGCGATCATACCAGCACTAATGCACCGGATCCCATCAGAACTCCGCAATTAAGCGTGCTTGGGTGAGAGTAGTACTAGGATGGGTGACCCCCTGGGAAGTCCTCGTGTTGCACCCCTCTTTTTGTTTCGTTTTTTTCCCCTGCGTCCCGGGGTGGTCACGGTTGCGACCGTGGGTGGTGCGTGAACAAGGGGACGATCGTGCGGGGGAGGTCGTGGGGACGTGGGCCTGCCGGGGCTAGGAGACGGCGGGTGGCGCACGGTGGCCGTTTGGCCCCTTAGCACATGTTTAGCCATCCTAGCATTCAACAATGTTGGTGTATAAGATAATAAAGAGCGGGAAATATTTCGGGTGCGATCATACCAGCACTAATGCACCGGATCCCATCAGAACTCCGCAGTTAAGCGTGCTTGGGCGAGAGTAGTACTAGGATGGGTGACCCTTGCACCCCTCTTTTTGTTTCGTTTTTTTCCCATGCGTCCCGGGGTGGTCTCGGTTGCGACCGTGGGTGGTGCATGAACAAGGGGACGGGCGTGCGGGGAAGGGCGTGGGAACGTGGGCCTGCCGGGGCTAGGAGACGGCGGGTGGCGCACGGTTGGGCCGTTTGGCTCCTTAGCACATGTTTAGCCTTCCTAGCATGCAACACTGTTGGTGTATAAGATAATAAAGAGCGGGACATATTTCGGGTGCGATCATACCAGCACTAATGCACCGGATCCCATCAGAACTCCGCAGTTAAGCGTGCTTGGGCGAGAGTAGTACTAGGATGGGTGACCCCCTGGGAAGTCCTCGTGTTGCACCCCTCTTTTTGTTTCGTTTTTTTTCCCCTGCGTCCCGGGGTGGTCACGGTTGCGACCGTGGGTGGTGCGTGAACAAGGGGACGGGCGTGCGGGGGAGGGCGTGGGGACGTGGGCCTGCCGGGGCTAGGAGACGGCGGTTGGCGCACGGTTGGGCCGTTTGGCTCCTTAGCACATGTTTAGCCTTCCAAGCATGCAACACTGTTGGTGTATAAGATAATAAAGAGCGGGACATATTTCGGGTGCGATCATACCAGCACTAATGCACCGGATCCCATCAGAACTCCGCAGTTAAGCATGCTTGGGCGAGAGTAGTACTAGGATGGGTGACCCCCTGGGAAGTCCTCGTGTTGCACCCCTCTTTTTGTTTCGTTTTTTTTCCCCTGCGTCCCGGGGTGGTCACGGTTGCGACCGTGGGTGGTGCGTGAACAAGGGGACGGGCGTGTGGGGGAGGGCGTGGGAACGTGGGCCTGCCGGGGCTAGGAGACGGCGGGTGGCACACGGTTGGGCCGTTTTGCTCCTTAGCACATGTTTAGCCTTCCTAGCATGCAACACTGTTGGTGTGTAAGATAATAAAGAGCGGGACATATTTCGGGTGCGATCATACCAGTACTAATGCATCTGATCCCATCAGAACTTCGCAGTTAAGCGTGCTTGGGCGAGAGTAGTACTAGGATGGGTGACCCCCTGGGAAGTCCTCGTGTTGCACCCCTCTTTTTGTTTCGTTTTTATTCCCTGCGTCCCGGGGTGGTCACGGTTGCGACTGTGGGTGGTGCGTGAACAAGGGGACGGGCGTGCGGGGGAGGGCGTGGGGACGTGGGCCTGCCGGGGCTAGGAGACGGCGGGTGGCGCACGGTTGGGCCGTTTGACTCCTTAGCACATGTTTAGCCTTCCTAGCATGCAACACTGTTGGTGTATAAGATAATAAAGAGCGGGTCATATTTCGGGTGCGATCATACCAGCACTAATGCACCGGATCCCATCAGAACTCCGCAGTTAAGCATGCTTGGGCGAGAGTAGTACTAGGATGGGTGACCCCCTGGGAAGTCCTCGTGTTGCACCCCTCTTTTTGTTTCGTTTTTTTTTCCTGCGTCCCGGGGTGGTCACGGTTGCGACCGTGGGTGGTGCGTGAACAAGGGGACGGGCGTGCGGGGGAGGGCGTGGGAACGTGGGCCTGCCGGGGCTAGGAGACGGCGGGTGGCGCACGGTTGGGCCGTTTGGCTCCTTAGCACATGTTTAGCCTTCCTAGCATGCAACACTGTCGGTGTATAAGATAATAAAGAGCGGGACATATTTCGGGTGCGATCATACTAGCACTAATGCACCGGATCCCATCAGAACTCCGTAGTTAAGCGTGCTTGGGCGAGAGTAGTACTAGGATGGGTGACTCCCTGTGAAGTCCTCGTGTTGCACCCCTCTTTTTGTTTCGTTTTTTTCCCCTGCGTCCCGGGCCGTGGGTGGTGCGTGAACAAAGGGACGGGCGTGCGGGGGAGGGCGTGGGAACGTGGGCCTGCCAGGGCTAGGAGACGGCGGGTGGCGCACGGTTGGGCCGTTTGGCTCCTTAGCACATGTTTAGCCTTCCTAGCATGCAACACTGTTGGTGTATAAGATAATAAAGAGCGGGACATATTTCGGGTGCGATCATACTAGCACTAATGCACCGGATCCCATCAGAACTCCGCAATTAAGCGTGCTTGGGTGAGAGTAGTACTAGGATGGGTGACCCCCTGGGAAGTCCTCGTGTTGCACCCCTCTTTTTGTTTCGTTTTTTTCCCCTGCGTCCCGGGGTGGTCACGGTTGCGACCGTGGGTGGTGCGTGAACAAGGGGACGATCGTGCGGGGGAGGTCGTGGGGACGTGGGCCTGCCGGGGCTAGGAGACGGCGGGTGGCGCACGGTGGCCGTTTGGCCCCTTAGCACATGTTTAGCCTTCCTAGCATTCAACAATGTTGGTGTATAAGATAATAAAGAGCGGGAAATATTTCGGGTGCGATCATACCAGCACTAATGCACCGGATCCCATCAGAACTCCGCAGTTAAGCGTGCTTGGGCGAGAGTAGTACTAGGATGGGTGACCCTTGCACCCCTCTTTTTGTTTCGTTTTTTTCCCATGCGTCCCGGGGTGGTCTCGGTTGCGACCGTGGGTGGTGCATGAACAAGGGGACGGGCGTGCGGGGAAGGGCGTGGGAACGTGGGCCTGCCGGGGCTAGGAGACGGCGGGTGGCGCACGGTTGGGCCGTTTGGCTCCTTAGCACATGTTTAGCCTTCCTAGCATGCAACACTGTTGGTGTATAAGATAATAAAGAGCGGGACATATTTCGGGTGCGATCATACCAGCACTAATGCACCGGATCCCATCAGAACTCCACAGTTTAGCGTGCTTGGGCGAGAGTAGTACTAGGATGGGTGACCCCCTGGGAAGTCCTCGTGTTGCACCCCTATTTTTGTTTCGTTTTTTTTCACCTGCGTCCCGGGGTGGTCACGGTTGCGACCGTGGGTGGTGCGTGAACAAGGGGACGGGCGTGTGGGGGAGGGCGTGGGAACGTGGGCCTGCCGGGGCTAGGAGACGGCGGGTGGCACACGGTTGGGCCGTTTTGCTCCTTAGCACATGTTTAGCCTTCCTAGCATGCAACACTGTTGGTGTATAAGATAATAAAGAGCGGGACATATTTCGGGTGCGATCATACCAGCACTAATGCACCGGATCCCATCAGAACTCCGCAGTTAAGCATGCTTGGGCGAGAGTAGTACTAGGATGGGTGACCCCCTGGGAAATCCTCGTGTTGCACCCCTCTTTTTGTTTCGTTTTTTTTCCCCTGCGTCCCGGGGTGGTCACGGTTGCGACCGTGGGTGGTGCGTGAACAAGGGGACGGGCGTGTGGGGGAGGGCGTGGGAACGTGGGCCTGCCGGGGCTTGGAGACGGCGGGTGGCACACGGTTGGGCCGTTTTGCTCCTTAGCACATGTTTAGCCTTCCTAGCATGCAACACTGTTGGTGTGTAAGATAATAAAGAGCGGGACATATTTCGGGTGCGATCATACCAGTACTAATGCATCTGATCCCATCAGAACTTCGCAGTTAAGCGTGCTTGGGCGAGAGTAGTACTAGGATGGGTGACCCCCTGGGAAGTCCTCGTGTTGCACCCCTCTTTTTGTTTCGTTTTTATTCCCTGCGTCCCGGGGTGGTCACGGTTGCGACTGTGGGTGGTGCGTGAACAAGGGGACGGGCGTGCGGGGGAGGGCGTGGGGACGTGGGCCTGCCGGGGCTAGGAGACGGCGGGTGGCGCACGGTTGGGCCGTTTGACTCCTTAGCACATGTTTAGCCTTCCTAGCATGCAACACTGTTGGTGTATAAGATAATAAAGAGCGGGTCATATTTCGGGTGCGATCATACCAGCACTAATGCACCGGATCCCATCAGAACTCCGCAATTAAGCGTGCTTGGGTGAGAGTAGTACTAGGATGGGTGACCCCCTGGGAAGTCCTCGTGTTGCACCCCTCTTTTTGTTTCGTTTTTTTCCCCTGCGTCCCGGGGTGGTCACGGTTGCGACCGTGGGTGGTGCGTGAACAAGGGGACGATCGTGCGGGGGAGGTCGTGGGGACGTGGGCCTGCCGGGGCTAGGAGACGGCGGGTGGCGCACGGTGGCCGTTTGGCCCCTTAGCACATGTTTAGCCATCCTAGCATTCAACAATGTTGGTGTATAAGATAATAAAGAGCGGGAAATATTTCGGGTGCGATCATACCAGCACTAATGCACCGGATCCCATCAGAACTCCGCAGTTAAGCGTGCTTGGGCGAGAGTAGTACTAGGATGGGTGACCCTTGCACCCCTCTTTTTGTTTCGTTTTTTTCCCATGCGTCCCGGGGTGGTCTCGGTTGCGACCGTGGGTGGTGCATGAACAAGGGGACGGGCGTGCGGGGAAGGGCGTGGGAACGTGGGCCTGCCGGGGCTAGGAGACGGCGGGTGGCGCACGGTTGGGCCGTTTGGCTCCTTAGCACATGTTTAGCCTTCCTAGCATGCAACACTGTTGGTGTATAAGATAATAAAGAGCGGGACATATTTCGGGTGCGATCATACCAGCACTAATGCACCGGATCCCATCAGAACTCCGCAGTTAAGCGTGCTTGGGCGAGAGTAGTACTAGGATGGGTGACCCCCTGGGAAGTCCTCGTGTTGCACCCCTCTTTTTGTTTCGTTTTTTTTCCCCTGCGTCCCGGGGTGGTCACGGTTGCGACCGTGGGTGGTGCGTGAACAAGGGGACGGGCGTGCGGGGGAGGGCGTGGGGACGTGGGCCTGCCGGGGCTAGGAGACGGCGGTTGGCGCACGGTTGGGCCGTTTGGCTCCTTAGCACATGTTTAGCCTTCCAAGCATGCAACACTGTTGGTGTATAAGATAATAAAGAGCGGGACATATTTCGGGTGCGATCATACCAGCACTAATGCACCGGATCCCATCAGAACTCCGCAGTTAAGCATGCTTGGGCGAGAGTAGTACTAGGATGGGTGACCCCCTGGGAAGTCCTCGTGTTGCACCCCTCTTTTTGTTTCGTTTTTTTTCCCCTGCGTCCCGGGGTGGTCACGGTTGCGACCGTGGGTGGTGCGTGAACAAGGGGACGGGCGTGTGGGGGAGGGCGTGGGAACGTGGGCCTGCCGGGGCTAGGAGACGGCGGGTGGCACACGGTTGGGCCGTTTTGCTCCTTAGCACATGTTTAGCCTTCCTAGCATGCAACACTGTTGGTGTGTAAGATAATAAAGAGCGGGACATATTTCGGGTGCGATCATACCAGTACTAATGCATCTGATCCCATCAGAACTTCGCAGTTAAGCGTGCTTGGGCGAGAGTAGTACTAGGATGGGTGACCCCCTGGGAAGTCCTCGTGTTGCACCCCTCTTTTTGTTTCGTTTTTATTCCCTGCGTCCCGGGGTGGTCACGGTTGCGACTGTGGGTGGTGCGTGAACAAGGGGACGGGCGTGCGGGGGAGGGCGTGGGGACGTGGGCCTGCCGGGGCTAGGAGACGGCGGGTGGCGCACGGTTGGGCCGTTTGACTCCTTAGCACATGTTTAGCCTTCCTAGCATGCAACACTGTTGGTGTATAAGATAATAAAGAGCGGGTCATATTTCGGGTGCGATCATACCAGCACTAATGCACCGGATCCCATCAGAACTCCGCAGTTAAGCATGCTTGGGCGAGAGTAGTACTAGGATGGGTGACCCCCTGGGAAGTCCTCGTGTTGCACCCCTCTTTTTGTTTCGTTTTTTTTTCCTGCGTCCCGGGGTGGTCACGGTTGCGACCGTGGGTGGTGCGTGAACAAGTGGACGGGCGTGCGGGGGAGGGCGTGGGAACGTGGGCCTGCCGGGGCTAGGAGACGGCGGGTGGCGCACGGTTGGGCCGTTTGGCTCCTTAGCACATGTTTAGCCTTCCTAGCATGCAACACTGTCGGTGTATAAGATAATAAAGAGCGGGACATATTTCGGGTGCGATCATACTAGCACTAATGCACCGGATCCCATCAGAACTCCGTAGTTAAGCGTGCTTGGGCGAGAGTAGTACTAGGATGGGTGACTCCCTGTGAAGTCCTCGTGTTGCACCCCTCTTTTTGTTTCGTTTTTTTCCCCTGCGTCCCGGGCCGTGGGTGGTGCGTGAACAAAGGGACGGGCGTGCGGGGGAGGGCGTGGGAACGTGGGCCTGCCAGGGCTAGGAGACGGCGGGTGGCGCACGGTTGGGCCGTTTGGCTCCTTAGCACATGTTTAGCCTTCCTAGCATGCAACACTGTTGGTGTATAAGATAATAAAGAGCGGGACATATTTCGGGTGCGATCATACTAGCACTAATGCACCGGATCCCATCAGAACTCCGCAATTAAGCGTGCTTGGGTGAGAGTAGTACTAGGATGGGTGACCCCCTGGGAAGTCCTCGTGTTGCACCCCTCTTTTTGTTTCGTTTTTTTCCCCTGCGTCCCGGGGTGGTCACGGTTGCGACCGTGGGTGGTGCGTGAACAAGGGGACGATCGTGCGGGGGAGGTCGTGGGGACGTGGGCCTGCCGGGGCTAGGAGACGGCGGGTGGCGCACGGTGGCCGTTTGGCCCCTTAGCACATGTTTAGCCTTCCTAGCATTCAACAATGTTGGTGTATAAGATAATAAAGAGCGGGAAATATTTCGGGTGCGATCATACCAGCACTAATGCACCGGATCCCATCAGAACTCCGCAGTTAAGCGTGCTTGGGCGAGAGTAGTACTAGGATGGGTGACCCTTGCACCCCTCTTTTTGTTTCGTTTTTTTCCCATGCGTCCCGGGGTGGTCTCGGTTGCGACCGTGGGTGGTGCATGAACAAGGGGACGGGCGTGCGGGGAAGGGCGTGGGAACGTGGGCCTGCCGGGGCTAGGAGACGGCGGGTGGCGCACGGTTGGGCCGTTTGGCTCCTTAGCACATGTTTAGCCTTCCTAGCATGCAACACTGTTGGTGTATAAGATAATAAAGAGCGGGACATATTTCGGGTGCGATCATACCAGCACTAATGCACCGGATCCCATCAGAACTCCACAGTTTAGCGTGCTTGGGCGAGAGTAGTACTAGGATGGGTGACCCCCTGGGAAGTCCTCGTGTTGCACCCCTATTTTTGTTTCGTTTTTTTTCACCTGCGTCCCGGGGTGGTCACGGTTGCGACCGTGGGTGGTGCGTGAACAAGGGGACGGGCGTGCGGGGGAGGGCGTGGGAACGTGGGCCTGCCGGGGCTAGGAGACGGCGGGTGGCGCACGGTTGGGCCGTTTTGCTCCTTAGCACATGTTTAGCCTTCCTAGCATGCAACACTGTTGGTGTATAAGATAATAAAGAGCGGGACATATTTCGTGTGCGATCATACCAGCACTAATGCGCTGGATCCCATCAGAACTCCGCAGTTAAGCGTGCTTGGGCGAGAGTAGTACTAGGATGGGTGACCCTCTGGGAAATCCTCGTGTTGCACCCCTCTTTTTGTTTCGTTTTTTTTCCATGCGTCCCGGGGTGGTCACGGTTGCGACCGTGGGTGGTGCGTGAACAAGGGGACGAGCGTGCGAGGGAGGGCGTGGGAACGTGGGCCTGCCGGGGCTAGGAGACGGCGGGTGGCGCACGATTGGGCCGTTTGGCTCCTTAGCACATGTTTAGCCTTCCTAGCATGCAACACTGTTGGTGTATAAGATATTAAAGAGCGGGACATATTTCGGGTGCGATCATACCAGCACTAATGCACCGGATCCCATTAGAACTCCGCAGTTAAGCGTGCTTGGGCGAGAGTAGTACTAGGATGGGTGACCCCCTGGGAAGTCCTCGTGTTGCACCCCTCTTTTTGTTTCGTTTTTTTTTCCCCTGCGTCCCGGGGTGGTCACGGTTGCGACCGTGGGTGGTGCGTGAACAAGGGGACGGGCGTGCGGGGGAGGGCGTGGGGACGTGGGCCTGCCGGGGCTAGGAGACGGCGGTTGGCGCACGGTTGGGCCGTTTGGCTCCTTAGCACATGTTTAGCCTCCTAGCATGCAACACTGTTGGTGTATAAGATAATAAAGAGCGGGACATATTTCGGGTGCGATCATACCAGCACTAATGCACCGGATCCCATCAGAACTCCGCAGTTAAGCATGCTTGGGCGAGAGTAGTACTAGGATGGGTGACCCCCTGGGAAGTCCTCGTGTTGCACCCCTCTATTTGTTTCGTTTTTTTTCCCCTGCGTCCCGGGGTGGTCACGGTTGCGACCGTGGGTGGTGCGTGAACAAGGGGACGGGCGTGCGGGGGAGGGCGTGGGAACGTGGGCCTGCCGGGGCTAGGAGACGGCGGGTGGCGCACGGTTGGGCCGTTTGGCTCCTTAGCACATGTTTAGCCTTCCTAGCATGCAACACTGTTGGTGTATAAGATAATAAAGAGCGGGACATATTTCGGGTGCGATCATACTAGCACTAATGCACCGGATCCCATCAGAACTCCGCAGTTAAGCGTGCTTGGGCGAGAGTAGTACTAGGATGGGTGACCCCCTGGGAAGTCCTCGTGTTGCACCCCTCTTTTTGTTTCGTTTTTTTTCCCTGCGTCCCGGGGTGGTCACGGTTGCGACCGTGGGTGGTGCGTGAACAAGGGGACGGGCGTGGGAACGTGGGCCTGCCAGGGCTAGGAGACGGCGGGTGGCGCACGGTTGGGCCGTTTGGCTCCTTAGCACATGTTTAGCCTTCCTAGCATGCAACACTGTTGGTGTATAAGATAATAAAGAGCGGGACATATTTCGGGTGCGATCATACCAGCACTAATGCACCGGATCCCATCAGAACTCCGCAGTTAAGCATGCTTGGGCGAGAGTAGTACTAGGATGGGTGACCCCCTGGGAAGTCCTCGTGTTGCACCCCTCTTTTTGTTTCGTTTTTTTCCCCTGCGTCCCGGGGTGGTCACGGTTGCGCCCGTGGGTGGTGCGTGAACAAGGGGACGGGCGTGCGGGGGAGGGCGTGGGAACGTGGGCCTGCCGGGGCTAGGAGACGGCGGGTGGCGCGCGGGTGGCGCACGGTTGGGCCGTTTGGCTCCTTAGCACATGTTTAGCCTTCCTAGCATGCAACACTGTTGGTGTGTAAGATAATAAAGAGTGGGACATATTTCGGGTGCGATCATACTAGCACTAATGCACCGGATCCCATCAGAACTCCGCAGTTAAGCGTGCTTGGGCGAGAGTAGTACTAGGATGGGTGACCCCCTGGGAAGTCCTCGTGTTGCACCCCTCTTTTTGTTTCGTTTTTTTCCCCTGCGTCCCGGGGTGGTCACGGTTGCGACCGTGGGTGGTGCGTGAACAAGGGGACGGGCGTGCGGGGGAGGGCGTGTGAACGTGGGCCTGCAAGGGCTAGGAGACGGCGGGTGGCGCACGGTTGGGCCGTTTGGCTCCTTAGCACATGTTTAGCCTTCCTAGCATGCAACACTGTTGGTGTATAAGATAATAAAGAGCGGGACATATTTCGGGTGCGATCATACCAGCACTAATGCACTGTATCCCATCAGAACTCTGCAGTTAAGCGTACTTGGGCTAGAGTAGTACTAGGATGGGTGACCCCCTGGGAAGTCCTCGTGTTGCACCCCTCTTTTTGTTTTTTTTTTCCCCTGCGTCCCGGGGTGGTCACGGTTGCGACCGTGGGTGGTGCGTGAACAAGGGGACGAGCGTGCGGGGGAGGGTGTGGGGACGTGGGCCTGCCGGGGCTAGGAGACGGCGGGTGGCGCACGGTTGGGCCGTTTGGCTCCTTAGCACATGTTTAGCCTTCCTAGCATGCAACACTGTTGGTGTATAAGATAATAAAGAGCGGGACATATTTCGGGTGCGATCATACTAGCACTAATGCACCGGATCCCATCAGAACTCCGCAGTTAAGCGTGCTTGGGCGAGAGTAGTACTAGGATGGGTGACCCCCTGGGAAGTCCTCTTGTTGCACCCCTCTTTTTGTTTCGTTCTTTTTCCCCTGCGTCCCGGGGTGGTCACGGTTGCGACCGTGGGTGGTGCGTGAACAAGGGGACGGGCGTGCGGGGGAGGGCGTGGGAACGTGGGCCTGCCGGGGCTAGGAGACGGCGGGTGGCGCACGGTTGGGCCGTTAGGCTCCTTAGCACATGTTTAGCCTTCCTAGCATGCAACACTGTTGGTGTATAAGATAATAAAGAGCGGGACATATTTCGGGTGCGATCATACTAGCACTAATGCACCGTATCCCATCAGAACTCCGCAGTTAAGCGTGCTTGGGCGAGAGTAGTACTAGGATCGGTGACCCCCTGGGAAGTCCTCGTGTTGCACCCCTCTTTTTGTTTCGTTTTTTTCCCCTGCGTCCCGGGGTGGTCACGGTTGCGACCGTGGGTGGTGCGTGAACAAGGGGACGGGCGTGCGGGGCAGGGCGTGGGAACGTGGGCCTGCCGGGGCTAGGAGACGGCGGGTGGCGCACGGTTGGGCCGTTTGGCTCCTTAGCACATGTTTAGCCTTCCTAGCATGCAACAATGTTGGTGTATAAGATAATAAAGAGCGGGACATATTTCGGGTGCGATCATACCAGCACTAATGCACTGTATCCCATCAGAACTCTGCAGTTAAGCGTACTTGGGCTAGAGTAGTACTAGGATGGGTGACCCCCTGGGAAGTCCTCGTGTTGCACCCCTCTTTTTGTTTTTTTTTTCCCCTGCGTCCCGGGGTGGTCACGGTTGCGACCGTGGGTGGTGCGTGAACAAGGGGACGAGCGTGCGGGGGAGGGTGTGGGGACGTGGGCCTGCCGGGGCTAGGAGACGGCGGGTGGCGCACGGTGGCCGTTTGGCCCCTTAGCACATGTTTAGCCTTCCTAGCATGCAACAATGTTGGTGTATAAGATAATAAAGAGCGGGACATATTTCGGGTGCGATCATACCAGCACTAATGCACCGGATCCCATCAGAACTCCGCAGTTAAGCGTGCTTGGGCGAGAGTAGTACTAGGATGGGTGACCCTTGCACCCCTCTTTTTGTTTCGTTTTTTTCCCCTGCGTCCCGGGGTGGTCACGGTTGCGACCGTGGGTGGTGCGTGAACAAGGGGACGGGCGTGCGGGGGAGGGCGTGGGAACGTGGGCCTGCAAGGGCTAGGAGACGGCGGGTGGCGCACGGTTGGGTCGTTTGGCTCCTTAGCACATGTTTAGCCTCCCTAGCATGCAACACTGTTGGTGTATAAGATAATAAAGAGCGGGACATATTTCGGGTGCGATCATACCAGCACTAATGCACCGGATCCCATCAGAACTCCGCAGTTAAGCGTGCTTGGGCGAGAGTAGTAATAGGATGGGTGACCCCCTGGGAAGTCCTCGTGTTGCACCCCTCTTTTGTTTCGTTTTTTCCCCCTGCGTCCCGGGGTGGTCACGGTTGCGACCGTGGGTGGTGCGTGAACAAGGGGACGGGCGTGCGGCGAAGGCATGGGAACGTGGGCCTGCCGGGGCTAGGAGACGGCGGGTGGCACACGGTTGGGCCGTTTGGCTCCTTAGCACATGTTTAGCCTTCCTAGCATGCAACACTGTTGGTGTGTAAGATAATAAAGAGCGGGACACATTTCGGGTGCGATCATACCAGTACTAATGCATCTGATCCCATCAGAACTTCGCAGTTAAGCGTGTTTGGGCGAGAGTAGTACAAGGATGGGTGACCCCCTGGGAAGTCCTCGTGTTGCACCCCTCTTTTTGTTTCGTTTTTATTCCCTGCGTCCCGGGGTGGTCACGGTTGCGACTGTGGGTGGTGCGTGAACAAGGGGACGGGCGTGCGGGGGAGGGCGTGGGGACGTGGGCCTGCCGGGGCTAGGAGACGGCGGGTGGCGCACGGTTGGGCCGTTTGGCTCCTTAGCACATGTTTAGCCTTCCTAGCATGCAACACTGTTGGTGTATAAGATAATAAAGAGCGGGACATATTTCGGGTGTGATCATACCAGCACTAATGTACCGGATCCCATCAGAACTCCGCAGTTAAGCATGCTTGGGCGAGAGTAGTACTAGGATGGGTGACCCCCTGGGAAGTCCTCGTGTTGCACCCCTCTTTTGTTTCGTTTTTTCCCCCTGCGTCCCGGGGTGGTCACGGTTGCGACCGTGGGTGGTGCGTGAACAAGGGGACGGGCGTGCGGGGGAGGGCGTGGGAACGTGGGCCTGCCGGGGCTAGGAGACGGCGGGTGGCGCACGGTTGGGCCGTTTGGCTCCTTAGCACATGTTTAGCCTTCCTAGCATGCAACACTGTTGGTGTATAAGATAATAAAGAGCGGGACATATTTCGGGTGCGATCATACTAGCACTAATGCACCGGATCCCATCAGAACTCCGCAGTTAAGCGTGCTTGGGCGAGAGTAGTACTAGGATGGGTGACCCCCTGGGAAGTCCTCGTGTTGCACCCCTCTTTTTGTTTCGTTTTTTTTCCCTGCGTCCCGGGGTGGTCACGGTTGCGACCGTGGGTGGTGCGTGAACAAGGGGACGGGCGTGGGAACGTGGGCCTGCCAGGGCTAGGAGACGGCGGGTGGCGCACGGTTGGGCCGTTTGGCTCCTTAGCACATGTTTAGCCTTCCTAGCATGCAACACTGTTGGTGTATAAGATAATAAAGAGCGGGACATATTTCGGGTGCGATCATACCAGCACTAATGCACCGGATCCCATCAGAACTCCGCAGTTAAGCATGCTTGGGCGAGAGTAGTACTAGGATGGGTGACCCCCTGGGAAGTCCTCGTGTTGCACCCCTCTTTTTGTTTCGTTTTTTTCCCCTGCGTCCCGGGGTGGTCACGGTTGCGACCGTGGGTGGTGCGTGAACAAGGGGACGGGCGTGCGGGGGAGGGCGTGGGAACGTGGGCCTGCCGGGGCTAGGAGACGGCGGGTGGCGCGCGGTTGGGCCGTTTGGCTCCTTAGCACATGTTTAGCCTTCCTAGCATGCAACACTGTTGGTGTGTAAGATAATAAAGAGCGGGACACATTTCGGGTGCGATCATACCAGTACTAATGCATCTGATCCCATCAGAACTTCGCAGTTAAGCGTGCTTGGGCGAGAGTAGTACAAGGATGGGTGACCCCCTGGGAAGTCCTCGTGTTGCACCCCTCTTTTTGTTTCGTTTTTATTCCCTGCGTCCCGGGGTGGTCACGGTTGCGACTGTGGGTGGTGCGTGAACAAGGGGACGGGCGTGCGGGGGAGGGCGTGGGGACGTGGGCCTGCCGGGGCTAGGAGACGGCGGGTGGCGCACGGTTGGGCCGTTTGGCTCCTTAGCACATGTTTAGCCTTCCTAGCATGCAACACTGTTGGTGTATAAGATAATAAAGAGCGGGACATATTTCGGGTGTGATCATACCAGCACTAATGTACCGGATCCCATCAGAACTCCGCAGTTAAGCATGCTTGGGCGAGAGTAGTACTAGGATGGGTGACCCCCTGGGAAGTCCTCGTGTTGCACCCCTCTTTTTGTTTCGTTTTTTTTATCCTGCGTCCCGGGGTGGTCACGGTTGCGACCGTGGGTGGTGCGTGAACAAGGGGACGGGCGTGCGGGGGAGGGCGTGGGAACGTGGGCCTGCCGGGGCTAGGAGACGGCGGGTGGCGCACGGTTGGGCCGTTTGGCTCCTTAGCACATGTTTAGCCTTCCTAGCATGCAACACTGTTGGTGTATAAGATAATAAAGAGCGGGACATATTTCGGGTGCGATCATACTAGCACTAATGCACCGGATCCCATCAGAACTCCGCAGTTAAGCGTGCTTGGTCGAGAGTATTACTAGGATGGGTGACCCCCTGGGAAGTCCTCGTGTTGCACCCCTCTTTTTGTTTCGTTTTTTTTCCCTGCGTCCCGGGGTGGTCACGGTTGCGACCGTGGGTGGTGCGTGAACAAGGGGACGGGCGTGGGAACGTGGGCCTGCCAGGGCTAGGAGACGGCGGGTGGCGCACGGTTGGGCCGTTTGGCTCCTTAGCACATGTTTAGCCTTCCTAGCATGCAACACTGTTGGTGTATAAGATAATAAAGAGCGGGACATATTTCGGGTGCGATCATACCAGCACTAATGCACCGGATCCCATCAGAACTCCGCAGTTAAGCATGCTTGGGCGAGAGTAGTACTAGGATGGGTGACCCCCTGGGAAGTCCTCGTGTTGCACCCCTCTTTTTGTTTCGTTTTTTTCCCCTGCGTCCCGGGGTGGTCACGGTTGCGACCGTGGGTGGTGCGTGAACAAGGGGACGGGCGTGCGGGGGAGGGCGTGGGAACGTGGGCCTGCCGGGGCTAGGAGACGGCGGGTGGCGCGCGGGTGGCGCACGGTTGGGCCGTTTGGCTCCTTAGCACATGTTTAGCCTTCCTAGCATGCAACACTGTTGGTGTGTAAGATAATAAAGAGCGGGACATATTTCGGGTGCGATCATACTAGCACTAATGCACCGGATCCCATCAGAACTCCGCAGTTAAGCGTGCTTGGGCGAGAGTAGTACTAGGATGGGTGACCCCCTGGGAAGTCCTCGTGTTGCACCCCTCTTTTTGTTTCGTTTTTTTCCCCTGCGTCCCGGGGTGGTCACGGTTGCGACCGTGGGTGGTGCGTGAACAAGGGGACGGGCGTGCGGGGGAGGGCGTGTGAACGTGGGCCTGCAAGGGCTAGGAGACGGCGGGTGGCGCACGGTTGGGCCGTTTGGCTCCTTAGCACATGTTTAGCCTTCCTAGCATGCAACACTGTTGGTGTATAAGATAATAAAGAGCGGGACATATTTCGAGTGCGATCATACTAGCACTAATGCACCGGATCCCATCAGAACTCCGCAGTTAAGCGTGCTTGGGCGAGAGTAGTACTAGGGTGGGTGACCCCCTGGGAAGTCCTCGTGTTGCACCCCTCTTTTTGTTTCGTTTTTTTCCCCTGCGTCCCGGGGTGGTCACGGTTGCGACCGTGGGTGGTGCGTGAACAAGGGGACGGGCGTGCGGGGGAGGGCGTGGGAACGTGGGCCTGCCAGGGCTAGGAGACGGCGGGTGGCGCACGGTTGGGCCGTTTGGCTCCTTAGCACATGTTTAGCCTTCCTAGCATGCAACACTGTTGGTGTATAAGATAATAAAGAGCGGGACATATTTCGGGTGCGATCATACTAGCACTAATGCACCGGATCCCATCAGAACTCCGCAGTTAAGCGTGCTTGGGCGAGAGTAGTACTAGGATGGGTGACCCCCTGGGAAGTCCTCTTGTTGCACCCCTCTTTTTGTTTCGTTCTTTTTCCCCTGCGTCCCGGGGTGGTCACGGTTGCGACCGTGGGTGGTGCGTGAACAAGGGGACGGGCGTGCGGGGGAGGGCGTGGGAACGTGGGCCTGCCGGGGCTAGGAGACGGCGGGTGGCGCACGGTTGGGCCGTTAGGCTCCTTGGCACATGTTTAGCCTTCCTAGCATGCAACACTGTTGGTGTATAAGATAATAAAGAGCGGGACATATTTCGGGTGCGATCATACTAGCACTAATGTACCGTATCCCATCAGAACTCCGCAGTTAAGCGTGCTTGGGCGAGAGTAGTACTAGGATCGGTGACCCCCTGGGAAGTCCTCGTGTTGCACCCCTCTTTTTGTTTCGTTTTTTTCCCCTGCGTCCCGGGGTGGTCACGGTTGCGACCGTGGGTGGTGCGTGAACAAGGGGACGGGCGTGCGGGGCAGGGCGTGGGAACGTGGGCCTGCCGGGGCTAGGAGACGGCGGGTGGCGCACGGTTGGGCCGTTTGGCTCCTTAGCACATGTTTAGCCTTCCTAGCATGCAACAATGTTGGTGTATAAGATAATAAAGAGCGGGACATATTTCGGGTGCGATCATACCAGCACTAATGCACTGTATCCCATCAGAACTCTGCAGTTAAGCGTACTTGGGCTAGAGTAGTACTAGGATGGGTGACCCCCTGGGAAGTCCTCGTGTTGCACCCCTCTTTTTGTTTTGTTTTTTTCCCCTGCGTCCCGGGGTGGTCACGGTTGCGACCGTGGGTGGTGCGTGAACAAGGGGACGAGCGTGCGGGGGAGGGTGTGGGGACGTGGGCCAGCCGGGGCTAGGAGACGGCGGGTGGCGCACGGTGGCCGTTTGGCCCCTTAGCACATGTTTAGCCTTCCTAGCATGCAACAATGTTGGTGTATAAGATAATAAAGAGCGGGACATATTTCGGGTGCGATCATACCAGCACTAATGCACCGGATCCCATCAGAACTCCGCAGTTAAGCGTGCTTGGGCGAGAGTAGTACTAGGATGGGTGACCCTTGCACCCCTCTTTTTGTTTCGTTTTTTTCCCCTGCGTCCCGGGGTGGTCACGGTTGCGACCGTGGGTGGTGCGTGAACAAGGGGACGGGCGTGCGGGGGAGGGCGTGGGAACGTGGGCCTGCAAGGGCTAGGAGACGGCGGGTGGCGCACGGTTGGGCCGTTTGGCTCCTTAGCACATGTTTAGCCTCCCTAGCATGCAACACTGTTGGTGTATAAGATAATAAAGAGCGGGACATATTTCGGGTGCGATCATACCAGCACTAATGCACCGGATCCCATCAGAACTCCGCAGTTAAGCGTGCTTGGGCGAGAGTAGTAATAGGATGGGTGACCCCCTGGGAAGTCCTCGTGTTGCACCCCTCTTTTGTTTCGTTTTTTCCCCCTGCGTCCCGGGGTGGTCACGGTTGCGACCGTGGGTGGTGCGTGAACAAGGGGACGGGCGTGCGGCGAAGGCATGGGAACGTGGGCCTGCCGGGGCTAGGAGACGGCGGGTGGCACACGGTTGGGCCGTTTGGCTCCTTAGCACATGTTTAGCCTTCCTAGCATGCAACACTGTTGGTGTGTAAGATAATAAAGAGCGGGACACATTTCGGGTGCGATCATACCAGTACTAATGCATCTGATCCCATCAGAACTTCGCAGTTAAGCGTGCTTGGGCGAGAGTAGTACAAGGATGGGTGACCCCCTGGGAAGTCCTCGTGTTGCACCCCTCTTTTTGTTTCGTTTTTATTCCCTGCGTCCCGGGGTGGTCACGGTTGCGACTGTGGGTGGTGCGTGAACAAGGGGACGGGCGTGCGGGGGAGGGCGTGGGGACGTGGGCCTGCCGGGGCTAGGAGACGGCGGGTGGCGCACGGTTGGGCCGTTTGGCTCCTTAGCACATGTTTAGCCTTCCTAGCATGCAACACTGTTGGTGTATAAGATAATAAAGAGCGGGACATATTTCGGGTGTGATCATACCAGCACTAATGTACCGGATCCCATCAGAACTCCGCAGTTAAGCATGCTTGGGCGAGAGTAGTACTAGGATGGGTGACCCCCTGGGAAGTCCTCGTGTTGCACCCCTCTTTTTGTTTCGTTTTTTTTATCCTGCGTCCCGGGGTGGTCACGGTTGCGACCGTGGGTGGTGCGTGAACAAGGGGACGGGCGTGCGGGGGAGGGCGTGGGAACGTGGGCCTGCCGGGGCTAGGAGACGGCGGGTGGCGCACGGTTGGGTCGTTTGGCTCCTTAGCACATGTTTAGCCTTCCTAGCATGCAACACTGTCGGTGTATAAGAGAATAAAGAGCGGGACATATTTTGGGTGCGATCATACTAGCACTAATGCACCGGATCCCATCAGAACTCCGCAGTTAAGCGTGCTTGGGCGAGAGTAGTACTAGGATTGGTGACCCCCTGGGAAGTCCTCGTGTTGCACCCCTCTTTTGGTTTCGTTTTTTTCCCCTGCGTCCCGGGGTGGTCACGGTTGCGACCGTGGGTGGTGCGTGAACAAAGGGACGGGCGTGCGGGGGAGGGCGTGGGAACGTGGGCCTGCCAGGGCTAGGAGACGGCGGGTGGCGCACGGTTGGGACGTTTGGCTCCTTAGCACATGTTTAGCCTTCCTAGTATGCAACACTGTTGGTGTATAAGATAATAAAGAGCAGGACATATTTCGGGTGCGATCATACTAGCACTAATGCACCGGATCCCATCAGAACTCCGCAGTTAAGCGTGCTTGGGTGAGAGTAGTACTAGGATGGGTGACCCCCTGGGAAGTCCTCGTGTTGCACCCCTCTTTTTGTTTCGTTTTTTTCCCCTGCGTCCCGGGGTGGTCACGGTTGCGACCGTGGGTGGTGCGTGAACAAGGGGACGAGCGTGCGGGGGAGGTCGTGGGGACGTGGGCCTGCCGGGGCTAGGAGACGGCGGGTGGCGCACGGTGGCCGTTTGGCCCCTTAGCACATGTTTAGCCTTCCTAGCATGCAACAATGTTGGTGTATAAGATAATAAAGAGCGGGACATATTTCGGGTGCGATCATACCAGCACTAATGCACCGGATCCCATCAGAACTCCGCAGTTAAGCGTGCTTGGGCGAGAGTAGTACTAGGATGGGTGACCCTTGCACCCCTCTTTTTGTTTCGTTTTTTTCCCATGCGTCCCGTGGTCTCGGTTGCGACCGTGGGTGGTGCATGAACAAGGGGACGGGCGTGCGGGGAAGGGCGTGGGAACGTGGGCCTGCCGGGGCTAGGAGACGGCGGGTGGCGCACGGTTGGGCCGTTTGGCTCCTTAGCACATGTTTAGCCTTCCTAGCATGCAACACTGTTGGTGTATAAGATAATAAAGAGCGGGACATATTTCGGGTGCGATCATACCAGCACTAATGCACCGGATCCCATCAGAACTCCGCAGTTTAGCGTGCTTGGGCGACAGTAGTACTAGGATGGGTGACCCACTGGGAAGTCCTCGTGTTGCACCCCTCTTTTTGTTTCGTTTTTTTCCCCTGCGTCCCGGGGTGGTCACGGTTGCGACCGTGGGTGGTGCGTGAACAAGGGGACGGGCGTGCGGGGGAGGGCGTGGGAACGTGGGCCTGCCGGGGCTAGGAGACGGCGGGTGGCGCACGGTTGGGCCGTTTGGCTCCTTTGCACATGTTTAGCCTTCCTAGCATGCAACACTGTTGGTGTATAAGATAATAAAGAGCGGGACATATTACGTGTGCGATCATACCAGCACTAATGCGCCGGATCCCATCAGAACTCCGCAGTTAAGCGTGCTTGGGCGAGAGTAGTACTAGGATGGGTGACCCCCTGGGAAGTCCTCGTGTTGCACCCCTCTTTTTGTTTCGTTTTTTTTCCATGCGTCCCGGGGTGGTCACGGTTGCGACCGTGGGTGGTGCGTGAACAAGGGGACGGGCGTGCGAGGGAGGGCGTGGGAACGTGGGCCTGCCGGGGCTAGGAGACGGCGGGTGGCGCACGATTGGGCCGTTTGGCTCCTTAGGACATGTTTAGCCTTCCTAGCATGCAACACTGTTGGTGTATAAGATAATAAAGAGCGGGACATATTTCGGGTGCGATCATACCAGCATTAATGCACCGGATCCCATCAGAACTCCGCAGTTAAGCGTGCTTGGGCGAGAGTAGTACTAGGATGTGTGACCCCCTGGGAAGTCCTCGTGTTGCACCCCTCTTTTTGTTTCGTTTTTTTTCCCCTGCGTCCCGGGGTGGTCACGGTTGCGACCGTGGGTGGTGCGTGAACAAGGGGACGGGCGTGCGGGGGAGGGCGTGGGGACGTGGGCCTGCCGGGGCTAGGAGACGGCGGTTGGCGCACGGTTGGGCCGTTTGGCTCCTTAGCACATGTTTAGCGTTCCTAGCATGCAACACTGTTGGTGTATAAGATAATAAAGAGCGGGACATATTTCAGGTGCGATCATACCAGCACTAATGCACCGGATCCCATCAGAACTCCGCAGTTAAGCATGCTTGGGCGAGAGTAGTACTAGGATGGGTGACCCCCTGGGAAATCCTCGTGTTGCACCCCTCTTTTTGTTTCGTTTTTTTCCCCCTGCGTCCCGGGGTGGTCACGGTTGCGACCGTGGGTGGTGCGTGAACAAGGGGACGGGCGTGCGGGGGAGGGCGTGGGAACGTGGGCCTGCCGGGGCTAGGAGACGGCGGGTGGCGCTCGGTTGGGCCGTTTGGCTCCTTAGCACATGTTTAGCCTTCCTAGCATGCAACACTGTTGGTGTATAAGATAATAAAGAGCGGGACATATTTCGGGTGCTATCATACTAGCACTAATGCACCGGATCCCATCAGAACTCCGCAGTTAAGCGTGCTTGGGCGAGAGTAGTACTAGGATGGGTGACCCCCTGGGAAGTCCTCGTGTTGCACCCCTCTTTTTGTTTCGTTTTTTTTCCCTGCGTCCCGGGGTGGTCACGGTTGCGACCGTGGGTGGTGCGTGAACAAGGGGACGGGCGTGCGGGGGAGGGCGTGGGAACGTGGGCCTGCCGGGGCTAGGAGACGGCGGGTGGCGCATGATTGGGCCGTTTGGCTCCTTAGCACATGTTTAGCCTTCCTAGCATGCAACACTGTTGGCGTATAAGATAATAAAGAGCGGGACATATTTCGGGTACGATCATACCAGCACTAATGCACCGGATCCCATCAGAACTCCGCAGTTAAGCGTGCTTGGGCGAGAGTAGTACTAGGATGGGTGACCCCCTGGGAAGTCCTCGTGTTGCACCCCTCTTTTTGTTTCGTTTTTTCCCTGCGTCCCGGGGTGGTCACGGTTGCGACCGTGGGTGGTGCGTGAACAAGGGAACGGGCGTGCGGGGGAGGGCGTGGGGACGTGGGCCTGCCGGGGCTAGGAGACGGCGGGTGGCGCACGGTTGGGCCGTTTGGCTCCTTAGCACATGTTTAGTCTTCCTAGCATGCAACTCTGTTGGTGTATAAGATAATAAAGAGCGGGACATATTTCGGGTGCGATCATACCAGCACTAATGCACCGGATCCCATCAGAACTCCGCAGTTAAGCATGCTTGGGCGAGAGTAGTACTAGGATGGGTGACCCCCTGGGAAGTCCTCGTGTTGCACCCCTCTTTTTGTTTCGTTTTTTTCCCCTGCGTCCCGGGGTGGTCACGGTTGCGACCGTGGGTGGTGCGTGAACAAGGGGACGGGCGTGCGGGGGAGGGCGTGGGAACGTGGGCCTGCCGGGGCTAGGAGACGGCGGGTGGCGCACGGTTGGGCCGTTTGGCTCCTTAGCACATGTTTAGCCTTCCTAGCATGCAACACTGTTGGTGTATAAGATAATAAAGAGCGGGACATATTTCGGGTGCGATCATACTAGCACTAATGCACCGGATCCCATCAGAACTCCGCAGTTAAGCGTGCTTGGGCGAGAGTAGTACTAGGATGGGTGACCCCCTGGGAAGTCCTCGTGTTGCACCCCTCTTTTTGTTTCGTTTTTTCCCCTGCGTCCCGGGGTGGTCACGGTTGCGACCGTGGGTGGTCCGTGAACAAGGGGACGAGCGTGCGGGGGAGGGCGTGGGGACGTGGGCCTGCCGGGGCTAGGAGACGGCGGGTGGCGCACGGTGGCCGTTTGGCCCCTTAGCACATGTTTAGCCTTCCTAGCATGCAACAATGTTGGTGTATAAGATAATAAAGAGCGGGACATATTTCGGGTGCGATCATACCAGCACTAATGCACCGGATCCATCAGAACTCCGCAGTTAAGCGTGCTTGGGCGAGAGTAGTACTAGGATGGGTGACCCCCTGGGAAGTCCTCGTGTTGCACCCCTCTTTTTGTTTCGTTTTTTTCCCCTGCGTCCCGGGGTGGTCACAGTTGCGACCGTGGGTGGTGCGTGAACAAGGGGACGGGCGTGCGGGGGAGGGCGTGGGAACGTGGGCCTGCCAGGGCTAGGAGACGGCGGGTGGCGCACGGTTGGGCCGTTTGGCTCCTTAGCACATGTTTAGCCTTCCTAGCATGCAACACTGTTGGTGTATAAGATAATAAAGAGCGGGACATATTTCGGGTGCGATCATACTAGCACTAATGCACCGGATCCCATCAGAACTCCGCAGTTAAGCGTGCTTGGGCGAGAGTAGTACTAGGATGGGTGACCCCCTGGGAAGTCCTCGTGTTGCACCCCTCTTTTTGTTTCGTTTTTTCCCCTGCGTCCCGGGGTGGTCACGGTTGCGACCGTGGGTGGTCCGTGAACAAGGGGACGAGCGTGCGGGGGAGGGCGTGGGGACGTGGGCCTGCCGGGGCTAGGAGACGGCGGGTGGCGCACGGTGGCCGTTTGGCCCCTTAGCACATGTTTAGCCTTCCTAGCATGCAACAATGTTGGTGTATAAGATAATAAAGAGCGGGACATATTTCGGGTGCGATCATACCAGCACTAATGCACCGGATCCCATCAGAACTCCGCAGTTAAGCGTGCTTGGGCGAGAGTAGTACTAGGATGGGTGACCCTTGCACCCCTCTTTTGTTTCGTTTTTTCCCCCTGCGTCCCGGGGTGGTCACGGTTGCGACCGTGGGTGGTGCGTGAACAAGGGGACGGGCGTGCGGCGAAGGCATGGGAACGTGGGCCTGCCGGGGCTAGGAGACGGCGGGTGGCACACGGTTGGGCCGTTTGGCTCCTTAGCACATGTTTAGCCTTCCTAGCATGCAACACTGTTGGTGTGTAAGATAATAAAGAGCGGGACATATTTCGGGTGCGATCATACCAATACTAATGCATCTGATCCCATCAGAACTTCGCAGTTAAGCGTGCTTGGGCGAGAGTAGTACTAGGATGGGTGACCCCCTGGGAAGTCCTCGTGTTGCACCCCTCTTTTTGTTTCGTTTTTATTCCCTGCGTCCCGGGGTGGTCACGGTTGCGACCGTGGGTGGTGCGTGAACAAGGGGACGGGCGTGCGGGGGAGGGCGTGGGGACGTGGGTCTGCCGGGGCTAGGAGACGGCGGGTGGCGCACGGTTGGGCCGTTTGGCTCCTTAGCACATGTTTAGCCTTCCTAGCATGCAACACTGTTGGTGTATAAGATAATAAAGAGCGGGACATATTTCGGGTGCGATCATACCAGCACTAATGCACCGGATCCCATCAGAACTCCGCAGTTAAGCATGCTTGGGCGAGAGTAGTACTAGGATGGGTGACCCCCTGGGAAGTCCTCGTGTTGCACCCCTCTTTTTGTTTCGTTTTTTTTCCCCTGCGTCCCGGGGTGGTCACGGTTGCGACCGTGGGTGGTGCGTGAACAAGGGGACGGGCGTGCGGGGGAGGGCGTGGGAACGTGGGCCTGCCGGGGCTAGGAGACGGCGGGTGGCGCACGGTTGGTCCGTTTGGCTCCTTAGCACATGTTTAGCCTTCCTAGCATGAAACACTGTTGGCGTATAAGATAATAAAGAGCGGGACATATTTCGGGTACGATCATACCAGCACTAATGCACCGGATCCCATCAGAACTCCGCAGTTAAGCGTGCTTGGGCGAGAGTAGTACTAGGATGGGTGACCCCCTGGGAAGTCCTCGCGTTGCACCCCTCTTTTTGTTTCGTTTTTTCCCTGCGTCCCGGGGTGGTCACGGTTGCGACCGTGGGTGGTGCGTGAACAAGGGAACGGGCGTGCGGGGGAGGGCGTGGGGACGTGGGCCTGCCGGGGCTAGGAGACGGCGGGTGGCGCACGGTTGGGCCGTTTGGCGCCTTAGCACATGTTTAGTCTTCCTAGCATGCAACTCTGTTGGTGTATAAGATAATAAAGAGCGGGACATATTTCGGGTGCGATCATACCAGCACTAATGCACCGGATCCCATCAGAACTCCGCAGTTAAGCATGCTTGGGCGAGAGTAGTACTAGGATGGGTGACCCCCTGGGAAGTCCTCGTGTTGCACCCCTCTTTTTGTTTCGTTTTTTTCCCCTGCGTCCCGGGGTGGTCACGGTTGCGACCGTGGGTGGTGCGTGAACAAGGGGACGGGCGTGCGGGGGAGGGCGTGGGAACGTGGGCCTGCCGGGGCTAGGAGACGGCGGGTGGCGCACGGTTGGGCCGTTTGGCTCCTTAGCACATGTTTAGCCTTCCTAGCATGCAACACTGTTGGTGTACAAGATAATAAAGAGCGGGACATATTTCGGGTGCGATCATACTAGCACTAATGCACCGGATCCATCAGAACTCCGCAGTTAAGCGTGCTTGGGCGAGAGTAGTACTAGGATGGGTGACCCCCTGGGAAGTCCTTGTGTTGCACCCCTCTTTTTGTTTCGTTTTTTTCCCCTGCGTCCCGGGGTGGTCACAGTTGCGACCGTGGGTGGTGCGTGAACAAGGGGACGGGCGTGCGGGGGAGGGCGTGGGAACGTGGGCCTGCCAGGGCTAGGAGACGGCGGGTGGCGCACGGTTGGGCCGTTTGGCTCCTTAGCACATGTTTAGCCTTCCTAGCATGCAACACTGTTGGTGTATAAGATAATAAAGAGCGGGACATATTTCGGGTGCGATCATACTAGCACTAATGCAGCAGATCCCATCAGAACTCCGCAGTTAAGCGTGCTTGGGCGAGAGTAGTACTAGGATGGGTGACCCCCTGGGAAGTCCTCGTGTTGCACCCCTCTTTTTGTTTCGTTTTTTCCCCTGCGTCCCGGGGTGGTCACGGTTGCGACCGTGGGTGGTCCGTGAACAAGGGGACGAGCGTGCGGGGGAGGGCGTGGGGACGTGGGCCTGCCGGGGCTAGGAGACGGCGGGTGGCGCACGGTGGCCGTTTGGCCCCTTAGCACATGTTTAGCCTTCCTAGCATGCAACAATGTTGGTGTATAAGATAATAAAGAGCGGGACATATTTCGGGTGCGATCATACCAGCACTAATGCACCGGATCCCATCAGAACTCCGCAGTTAAGCGTGCTTGGGCGAGAGTAGTACTAGGATGGGTGACCCTTGCACCCCTCTTTTGTTTCGTTTTTTCCCCCTGCGTCCCGGGGTGGTCACGGTTGCGACCGTGGGTGGTGCGTGAACAAGGGGACGGGCGTGCGGCGAAGGCATGGGAACGTGGGCCTGCCGGGGCTAGGAGACGGCGGGTGGCACACGGTTGGGCCGTTTGGCTCCTTAGCACATGTTTAGCCTTCCTAGCATGCAACACTGTTGGTGTGTAAGATAATAAAGAGCGGGACATATTTCGGGTGCGATCATACCAATACTAATGCATCTGATCCCATCAGAACTTCGCAGTTAAGCGTGCTTGGGCGAGAGTAGTACTAGGATGGGTGACCCCCTGGGAAGTCCTCGTGTTGCACCCCTCTTTTTGTTTCGTTTTTATTCCCTGCGTCCCGGGGTGGTCACGGTTGCGACCGTGGGTGGTGCGTGAACAAGGGGACGGGCGTGCGGGGGAGGGCGTGGGGACGTGGGTCTGCCGGGGCTAGGAGACGGCGGGTGGCGCACGGTTGGGCCGTTTGGCTCCTTAGCACATGTTTAGCCTTCCTAGCATGCAACACTGTTGGTGTATAAGATAATAAAGAGCGGGACATATTTCGGGTGCGATCATACCAGCACTAATGCACCGGATCCCATCAGAACTCCGCAGTTAAGCATGCTTGGGCGAGAGTAGTACTAGGATGGGTGACCCCCTGGGAAGTCCTCGTGTTGCACCCCTCTTTTTGTTTCGTTTTTTTTCCCCTGCGTCCCGGGGTGGTCACGGTTGCGACCGTGGGTGGTGCGTGAACAAGGGGACGGGCGTGCGGGGGAGGGCGTGGGAACGTGGGCCTGCCGGGGCTAGGAGACGGCGGGTGGCGCACGGTTGGGCCGTTTGGCTCCTTAGCACATGTTTAGCCTTCCTAGCATGCAACACTGTTGGCGTATAAGATAATAAAGAGCGGGACATATTTCGGGTGCGATCATACCAGCACTAATGCACCGGATCCCATCAGAACTCCGCAGTTAAGCGTGCTTGGGCGAGAGTAGTACTAGGATGGGTGACCCCCTGGGAAGTCCTCGTGTTGCACCCCTCTTTTTGTTTCGTTTTTTCCCCTGCGTCCCGGGGTGGTCACGGTTGCGACCGTGGGTGGTGCGTGAACAAGTGGACGGGCGTGCGGGGGAGGGCGTGGGGACGTGGGCCTGCCGGGGCTAGGAGACGGCGGGTGGCGCACGGTTGGGCCGTTTGGCTCCTTAGCACATGTTTAGTCTTCCTAGCATGCAACACTGTTGGTGTATAAGATAATAAAGAGCGGGACATATTTCGGGTGCGATCATACCAGCACTAATGCACCGGATCCCATCAGAACTCCGCAGTTAAGCATGCTTGGGCGAGAGTAGTACTAGGATGGGTGACCCCCTGGGAAGTCCTCGTGTTGCACCCCTCTTTTTGTTTCGTTTTTTTCCCCTGCGTCCCGGGGTGGTCACGGTTGCGACCGTGGGTGGTGCGTGAACAAGGGGACGGGCGTGCGGGGGAGGGCGTGGGAACGTTGGCCTGCCGGGGCTAGGAGACGGCGGGTGGCGCACGGTTGGGCCGTTTGGCTCCTTAGCACATGTTTAGCCTTCCTAGCATGCAACACTGTTGGTGTACAAGATAATAAAGAGCGGGACATATTTCGGGTGCGATCATACTAGCACTAATGCACCGGATCCATCAGAAGTCCGCAGTTAAGCGTGCTTGGGCGAGAGTAGTACTAGGATGGGTGACCCCCTGGGAAGTCCTCGTGTTGCACCCCTCTTTTTGTTTCGTTTTTTTCCCCTGCGTCCCGGGGTGGTCACGGTTGCGACCGTGGGTGGTGCGTGAACAAGGGGACGGGCGTGCGGGGGAGGGCGTGGGAACGTGGGCCTGCCGGGGCTAGGAGACGGCGGGTGGCGCACGGTTGGGCCGTTTGGCTCCTTAGCACATGTTTAGCCTTCCTAGCATGAAACATTGTTGGCGTATAAGATAATAAAGAGCGGGACATATTTCGGGTACGATCATACCAGCACTAATGCACCGGATCCCATCAGAACTCCGCAGTTAAGCGTGCTTGGGCGAGAGTAGTACTAGGATGGGTGACCCCCTGGGAAGTCCTCGTGTTGCACCCCTCTTTTTGTTTCGTTTTTTCCCTGCGTCCCGGGGTGGTCACGGTTGCGACCGTGGGTGGTGCGTGAACAAGGGAACGGGCGTGCGGGGGAGGGCGTGGGGACGTGGGCCTGCCGGGGCTAGGAGACGGCGGGTGGCGCACGGTTGGGCCGTTTGGCGCCTTAGCACATGTTTAGTCTTCCTAGCATGCAACTCTGTTGGTGTATAAGATAATAAAGAGCGGGACATATTTCGGGTGCGATCATACCAGCACTAATGCACCGGATCCCATCAGAACTCCGCAGTTAAGCATGCTTGGGCGAGAGTAGTACTAGGATGGGTGACCCCCTGGGAAGTCCTCGTGTTGCACCCCTCTTTTTGTTTCGTTTTTTTCCCCTGCGTCCCGGGGTGGTCACGGTTGCGACCGTGGGTGGTGCGTGAACAAGGGGACGGGCGTGCGGGGGAGGGCGTGGGAACGTGGGCCTGCCGGGGCTAGGAGACGGCGGGTGGCGCACGGTTGGGCCGTTTGGCTCCTTAGCACATGTTTAGCCTTCCTAGCATGCAACACTGTTGGTGTACAAGATAATAAAGAGCGGGACATATTTCGGGTGCGATCATACTAGCACTAATGCACCGGATCCATCAGAACTCCGCAGTTAAGCGTGCTTGGGCGAGAGTAGTACTAGGATGGGTGACCCCCTGGGAAGTCCTCGTGTTGCACCCCTCTTTTTGTTTCGTTTTTTTCCCCTGCGTCCCGGGGTGGTCACAGTTGCGACCGTGGGTGGTGCGTGAACAAGGGGACGGGCGTGCGGGGGAGGGCGTGGGAACGTGGGCCTGCCAGGGCTAGGAGACGGCGGGTGGCGCACGGTTGGGCCGTTTGGCTCCTTAGCACATGTTTAGCCTTCCTAGCATGCAACACTGTTGGTGTATAAGATAATAAAGAGCGGGACATATTTCGGGTGCGATCATACTAGCACTAATGCACCAGATCCCATCAGAACTCCGCAGTTAAGCGTGCTTGGGCGAGAGTAGTACTAGGATGGGTGACCCCCTGGAAAGTCCTCGTGTTGCACCCCTCTTTTTGTTTCGTTTTTTCCCCTGCGTCCCGGGGTGGTCACGGTTGCGACCGTGGGTGGTCCGTGAACAAGGGGACGAGCGTGCGGGGGAGGGCGTGGGGACGTGGGCCTGCCGGGGCTAGGAGACGGCGGGTGGCGCACGGTGGCCGTTTGGCCCCTTAGCACATGTTTAGCCTTCCTAGCATGCAACAATGTTGGTGTATAAGATAATAAAGAGCGGGACATATTTCGGGTGCGATCATACCAGCACTAATGCACCGGATCCCATCAGAACTCCGCAGTTAAGCGTGCTTGGGCGAGAGTAGTACTAGGATGGGTGACCCTTGCACCCCTCTTTTGTTTCGTTTTTTCCCCCTGCGTCCCGGGGTGGTCACGGTTGCGACCGTGGGTGGTGCGTGAACAAGGGGACGGGCGTGCGGCGAAGGCATGGGAACGTGGGCCTGCCGGGGCTAGGAGACGGCGGGTGGCACACGGTTGGGCCGTTTGGCTCCTTAGCACATGTTTAGCCTTCCTAGCATGCAACACTGTTGGTGTGTAAGATAATAAAGAGCGGGACATATTTCGGGTGCGATCATACCAATACTAATGCATCTGATCCCATCAGAACTTCGCAGTTAAGCGTGCTTGGGCGAGAGTAGTACTAGGATGGGTGACCCCCTGGGAAGTCCTCGTGTTGCACCCCTCTTTTTGTTTCGTTTTTATTCCCTGCGTCCCGGGGTGGTCACGGTTGCGACCGTGGGTGGTGCGTGAACAAGGGGACGGGCGTGCGGGGGAGGGCGTGGGGACGTGGGTCTGCCGGGGCTAGGAGACGGCGGGTGGCGCACGGTTGGGCCGTTTGGCTCCTTAGCACATGTTTAGCCTTCCTAGCATGCAACACTGTTGGTGTATAAGATAATAAAGAGCGGGACATATTTCGGGTGCGATCATACCAGCACTAATGCACCGGATCCCATCAGAACTCCGCAGTTAAGCATGCTTGGGCGAGAGTAGTACTAGGATGGGTGACCCCCTGGGAAGTCCTCGTGTTGCACCCCTCTTTTTGTTTCGTTTTTTTTCCCCTGCGTCCCGGGGTGGTCACGGTTGCGACCGTGGGTGGTGCGTGAACAAGGGGACGGGCGTGCGGGGGAGGGCGTGGGAACGTGGGCCTGCCGGGGCTAGGAGACGGCGGGTGGCGCACGGTTGGGCCGTTTGGCTCCTTAGCACATGTTTAGCCTTCCTAGCATGCAACACTGTTGGCGTATAAGATAATAAAGAGCGGGACATATTTCGGGTGCGATCATACTAGCACTAATGCACCAGATCCCATCAGAACTCCTAAGTTAAGCGTGCTTGGGCGAGAGTAGTACTAGGATGGGTGACCCCCTGGGAAGTCCTCGTGTTGCACCCCTCTTTTTGTTTCGTTTTTTCCCCTGCGTCCCGGGGTGGTCACGGTTGCGACCGTGGGTGGTCCGTGAACAAGGGGACGAGCGTGCGGGGGAGGGCGTGGGGACGTGGGCCTGCCGGGGCTAGGAGACGGCGGGTGGCGCACGGTGGCCGTTTGGCCCCTTAGCACATGTTTAGCCTTCCTAGCATGCAACAATGTTGGTGTATAAGATAATAAAGAGCGGGACATATTTCGGGTGCGATCATACCAGCACTAATGCACCGGATCCCATCAGAACTCCGCAGTTAAGCGTGCTTGGGCGAGAGTAGTACTAGGATGGGTGACCCTTGCACCCCTCTTTTGTTTCGTTTTTTCCCCCTGCGTCCCGGGGTGGTCACGGTTGCGACCGTGGGTGGTGCGTGAACAAGGGGACGGGCGTGCGGCGAAGGCATGGGAACGTGGGCCTGCCGGGGCTAGGAGACGGCGGGTGGCACACGGTTGGGCCGTTTGGCTCCTTAGCACATGTTTAGCCTTCCTAGCATGCAACACTGTTGGTGTGTAAGATAATAAAGAGCGGGACATATTTCGGGTGCGATCATACCAATACTAATGCATCTGATCCCATCAGAACTTCGCAGTTAAGCGTGCTTGGGCGAGAGTAGTACTAGGATGGGTGACCCCCTGGGAAGTCCTCGTGTTGCACCCCTCTTTTTGTTTCGTTTTTATTCCCTGCGTCCCGGGGTGGTCACGGTTGCGACCGTGGGTGGTGCGTGAACAAGGGGACGGGCGTGCGGGGGAGGGCGTGGGGACGTGGGTCTGCCGGGGCTAGGAGACGGCGGGTGGCGCACGGTTGGGCCGTTTGGCTCCTTAGCACATGTTTAGCCTTCCTAGCATGCAACACTGTTGGTGTATAAGATAATAAAGAGCGGGACATATTTCGGGTGCGATCATACCAGCACTAATGCACCGGATCCCATCAGAACTCCGCAGTTAAGCATGCTTGGGCGAGAGTAGTACTAGGATGGGTGACCCCCTGGGAAGTCCTCGTGTTGCACCCCTCTTTTTGTTTCGTTTTTTTTCCCCTGCGTCCCGGGGTGGTCACGGTTGCGACCGTGGGTGGTGCGTGAACAAGGGGACGGGCGTGCGGGGGAGGGCGTGGGAACGTGGGCCTGCCGGGGCTAGGAGACGGCGGGTGGCGCACGGTTGGGCCGTTTGGCTCCTTAGCACATGTTTAGCCTTCCTAGCATGCAACACTGTTGGCGTATAAGATAATAAAGAGCGGGACATATTTCGGGTGCGATCATACCAGCACTAATGCACCGGATCCCATCAGAACTCCGCAGTTAAGCGTGCTTGGGCGAGAGTAGTACTAGGATGGGTGACCCCCTGGGAAGTCCTCGTGTTGCACCCCTCTTTTTGTTTCGTTTTTTCCCCTGCGTCCCGGGGTGGTCACGGTTGCGACCGTGGGTGGTGCGTGAACAAGTGGACGGGCGTGCGGGGGAGGGCGTGGGGACGTGGGCCTGCCGGGGCTAGGAGACGGCGGGTGGCGCACGGTTGGGCCGTTTGGCTCCTTAGCACATGTTTAGTCTTCCTAGCATGCAACACTGTTGGTGTATAAGATAATAAAGAGCGGGACATATTTCGGGTGCGATCATACCAGCACTAATGCACCGGATCCCATCAGAACTCCGCAGTTAAGCATGCTTGGGCGAGAGTAGTACTAGGATGGGTGACCCCCTGGGAAGTCCTCGTGTTGCACCCCTCTTTTTGTTTCGTTTTTTTCCCCTGCGTCCCGGGGTGGTCACGGTTGCGACCGTGGGTGGTGCGTGAACAAGGGGACGGGCGTGCGGGGGAGGGCGTGGGAACGTTGGCCTGCCGGGGCTAGGAGACGGCGGGTGGCGCACGGTTGGGCCGTTTGGCTCCTTAGCACATGTTTAGCCTTCCTAGCATGCAACACTGTTGGTGTACAAGATAATAAAGAGCGGGACATATTTCGGGTGCGATCATACTAGCACTAATGCACCGGATCCATCAGAAGTCCGCAGTTAAGCGTGCTTGGGCGAGAGTAGTACTAGGATGGGTGACCCCCTGGGAAGTCCTCGTGTTGCACCTCTGTTTTTGTTTCGTTTTTTCCCCTGCGTCCCGGGGTGGTCACAGTTGCGACCGTGGGTGGTGCGTGAACAAGGGGACGGGCGTGCGGGGGAGGGCGTGGGAACGTGGGCCTGCTAGGGCTAGGAGACGGCGGGTGGCGCACGGTTGGGCCGTTTGGCTCCTTAGCACATGTTTAGCCTTCCTAGCATGCAACACTGTTGGCGTATAAGATAATAAAGAGCGGGACATATTTCGGGTGCGATCATACCAGCACTAATGCACCGGATCCCATCAGAACTCCGCAGTTAAGCGTGCTTGGGCGAGAGTAGTACTAGGATGGGTGACCCCCTGGGAAGTCCTCGTGTTGCACCCCTCTTTTTGTTTCGTTTTTTCCCCTGCGTCCCGGGGTGGTCACGGTTGCGACCGTGGGTGGTGCGTGAACAAGTGGACGGGCGTGCGGGGGAGGGCGTGGGGACGTGGGCCTGCCGGGGCTAGGAGACGGCGGGTGGCGCACGGTTGGGCCGTTTGGCTCCTTAGCACATGTTTAGTCTTCCTAGCATGCAACACTGTTGGTGTATAAGATAATAAAGAGCGGGACATATTTCGGGTGCGATCATACCAGCACTAATGCACCGGATCCCATCAGAACTCCGCAGTTAAGCATGCTTGGGCGAGAGTAGTACTAGGATGGGTGACCCCCTGGGAAGTCCTCGTGTTGCACCCCTCTTTTTGTTTCGTTTTTTTCCCCTGCGTCCCGGGGTGGTCACGGTTGCGACCGTGGGTGGTGCGTGAACAAGGGGACGGGCGTGCGGGGGAGGGCGTGGGAACGTTGGCCTGCCGGGGCTAGTAGACGGCGGGTGGCGCACGGTTGGGCCGTTTGGCTCCTTAGCACATGTTTAGCCTTCCAAGCATGCAACACTGTTGGTGTACAAGATAATAAAGAGCGGGACATATTTCGGGTGCGATCATACTAGCACTAATGCACCGGATCCATCAGAAGTCCGCAGTTAAGCGTGCTTGGGCGAGAGTAGTACTAGGATGGGTGACCCCCTGGGAAGTCCTCGTGTTGCACCTCTCTTTTTGTTTCGTTTTTTCCCCTGCGTCCCGGGGTGGTCACAGTTGCGACCGTGGGTGGTGCGTGAACAAGGGGACGGGTCTGCGGGGGAGGGCGTGGGAACGTGGGCCTGCTAGGGCTAGGAGACGGCGGGTGGCGCACGGTTGGGCCGTTTGGCTCCTTAGCACATGTTTAGCCTTCCTAGCATGCAACACTGTTGGTGTATAAGATAATAAAGAGCGGGACATATTTCGGGTGCGATCATACTAGCACTAATGTACCGGATCCATCAGAACTCCGCAGTTAAGCGTGCTTGGGCGAGAGTAGTACTAGGATGGGTGACCCCCTGGGAAGTCCTCGTGTTGCACCCCTCTTTTTGTTTCGTTTTTTTCCCCTGCGTCCCGGGGTGGTCACAGTTGCGACCGTGGGTGGTGCGTGAACAAGGGGACGGGCGTGCGGGGGAGGGCGTGGGAACGTGGGCCTGCCAGGGCTAGGAGACGGCGGGTGGCGCACGGTTGGGCCGTTTGGCTCCTTAGCACATGTTTAGCCTTCCTAGCATGCAACACTGTTGGTGTATAAGATAATAAAGAGCGGGACATATTTCGGGTGCGATCATACTAGCACTAATGCACCGGATCCCATCAGAACTCCGCAGTTAAGCGTGCTTGGGCGAGAGTAGTACTAGGATGGGTGACCCCCTGGGAAGTCCTCGTGTTGCACCCCTCTTTTTGTTTCGTTTTTTCCCCTGCGTCCCGGGGTGGTCACGGTTGCGACCGTGGGTGGTCCGTGAACAAGGGGACGAGCGTGCGGGGGAGGGCGTGGGGACGTGGGCCTGCCGGGGCTAGGAGACGGCGGGTGGCGCACGGTGGCCGTTTGGCCCCTTAGCACATGTTTAGCCTTCCTAGCATGCAACAATGTTGGTGTATAAGATAATAAAGAGCGGGACATATTTCGGGTGCGATCATACCAGCACTAATGCACCGGATCCCATCAGAACTCCGCAGTTAAGCGTGCTTGGGCGAGAGTAGTACTAGGATGGGTGACCCTTGCACCCCTCTTTTGTTTCGTTTTTTCCCCCTGCGTCCCGGGGTGGTCACGGTTGCGACCGTGGGTGGTGCGTGAACAAGGGGACGGGCGTGCGGCGAAGGCATGGGAACGTGGGCCTGCCGGGGCTAGGAGACGGCGGGTGGCACACGGTTGGGCCGTTTGGCTCCTTAGCACATGTTTAGCCTTCCTAGCATGCAACACTGTTGGTGTGTAAGATAATAAAGAGCGGGACATATTTCGGGTGCGATCATACCAATACTAATGCATCTGATCCCATCAGAACTTCGCAGTTAAGCGTGCTTGGGCGAGAGTAGTACTAGGATGGGTGACCCCCTGGGAAGTCCTCGTGTTGCACCCCTCTTTTTGTTTCGTTTTTATTCCCTGCGTCCCGGGGTGGTCACGGTTGCGACCGTGGGTGGTGCGTGAACAAGGGGACGGGCGTGCGGGGGAGGGCGTGGGGACGTGGGTCTGCCGGGGCTAGGAGACGGCGGGTGGCGCACGGTTGGGCCGTTTGGCTCCTTAGCACATGTTTAGCCTTCCTAGCATGCAACACTGTTGGTGTATAAGATAATAAAGAGCGGGACATATTTCGGGTGCGATCATACCAGCACTAATGCACCGGATCCCATCAGAACTCCGCAGTTAAGCATGCTTGGGCGAGAGTAGTACTAGGATGGGTGACCCCCTGGGAAGTCCTCGTGTTGCACCCCTCTTTTTGTTTCGTTTTTTTTCCCCTGCGTCCCGGGGTGGTCACGGTTGCGACCGTGGGTGGTGCGTGAACAAGGGGACGGGCGTGCGGGGGAGGGCGTGGGAACGTGGGCCTGCCGGGGCTAGGAGACGGCGGGTGGCGCACGGTTGGGCCGTTTGGCTCCTTAGCACATGTTTAGCCTTCCTAGCATGCAACACTGTTGGCGTATAAGATAATAAAGAGCGGGACATATTTCGGGTGCGATCATACCAGCACTAATGCACCGGATCCCATCAGAACTCCGCAGTTAAGCGTGCTTGGGCGAGAGTAGTACTAGGATGGGTGACCCCCTGGGAAGTCCTCGTGTTGCACCCCTCTTTTTGTTTCGTTTTTTCCCCTGCGTCCCGGGGTGGTCACGGTTGCGACCGTGGGTGGTGCGTGAACAAGGGGACGGGCGTGCGGGGGAGGGCGTGGGGACGTGGGCCTGCCGGGGCTAGGAGACGGCGGGTGGCGCACGGTTGGGCCGTTTGGCTCCTTAGCACATGTTTAGTCTTCCTAGCATGCAACACTGTTGGTGTATAAGATAATAAAGAGCGGGACATATTTCGGGTGCGATCATACCAGCACTAATGCACCGGATCCCATCAGAACTCCGCAGTTAAGCATGCTTGGGCGAGAGTAGTACTAGGATGGGTGACCCCCTGGGAAGTCCTCGTGTTGCACCCCTCTTTTTGTTTCGTTTTTTTCCCCTGCGTCCCGGGGTGGTCACGGTTGCGACCGTGGGTGGTGCGTGAACAAGGGGACGGGCGTGCGGGGGAGGGCGTGGGAACGTGGGCCTGCCGGGGCTAGGAGACGGCGGGTGGCGCACGGTTGGGCCGTTTGGCTCCTTAGCACATGTTTAGCCTTCCTAGCATGCAACACTGTTGGTGTACAAGATAATAAAGAGCGGGACATATTTCGGGTGCGATCATACTAGCACTAATGCACCGGATCCATCAGAAGTCCGCAGTTAAGCGTGCTTGGGCGAGAGTAGTACTAGGATGGGTGACCCCCTGGGAAGTCCTCGTGTTGCACCTCTCTTTTTGTTTCGTTTTTTCCCCTGCGTCCCGGGGTGGTCACAGTTGCGACCGTGGGTGGTGCGTGAACAAGGGGACGGGCGTGCGGGGGAGGGCGTGGGAACGTGGGCCTGCTAGGGCTAGGAGACGGCGGGTGGCGCACGGTTGGGCCGTTTGGCTCCTTAGCACATGTTTAGCCTTCCTAGCATGCAACACTGTTGGTGTATAAGATAATAAAGAGCGGGACATATTTCGGGTGCGATCATACTAGCACTAATGCACCGGATCCCATCAGAACTCCGCAGTTAAGCGTGCTTGGGTGAGAGTAGTACTAGGATGGGTGACCCCCTGGGAAGTCCTCGTGTTGCACCCCTCTTTTTGTTTCGTTTTTTCCCCCTGCGTCCCGGGGTGGTCACGGTTGCGACCGTGGGTGGTCCGTGAACAAGGGGACGAGCGTGCGGGGGAGGGCGTGGGGACGTGGGTCTGCCGGGGCTAGGAGACGGCGGGTGGCGCACGGTGGCCGTTTGGCCCCTTAGCACATGTTTAGCCTTCCTAGCATGCAACAATGTTGGTGTATAAGATAATAAAGAGCGGGACATATTTCGGGTGCGATCATACCAGCACTAATGCACCGGATCCCATCAGAACTCCGCAGTTAAGCGTGCTTGGGCGAGAGTAGTACTAGGATGGGTGACCCTTGCACCCCTCTTTTGTTTCGTTTTTTCCCCCTGCGTCCCGGGGTGGTCACGGTTGCGACCGTGGGTGGTGCGTGAACAAGGGGACGGGCGTGCGGCGAAGGCATGGGAACGTGGGCCTGCCGGGGCTAGGAGACGGCGGGTGGCACACGGTTGGGCCGTTTGGCTCCTTAGCACATGTTTATCCTTCCTAGCATGCAACACTGTTGGTGTGTAAGATAATAAAGAGCGGGACATATTTCGGGTGCGATCATACCAATACTAATGCATCTGATCCCATCAGAACTTCGCACTTAAGCGTGCTTGGGCGAGAGTAGTACTAGGATGGGTGACCCCTGGGAAGTCCTCGTGTTGCACCCCTCTTTTTGTTTCGTTTTTATTCCCTGCGTCCCGGGGTGGTCACGGTTGCGACCGTGGGTGGTGCGTGAACAAGGGGACGGGCGTGCGGGGGAGGGCGTGGGGACGTCGGCCTGCCGGGGCTAGGAGACGGCGGGTGGCGCACGGTTGGGCCGTTTGGCTCCTTAGCACATGTTTAGCCTTCCTAGCATGCAACACTGTTGGTGTATAAGATAATAAAGAGCGGGACATATTTCGGGTGCGATCATACCAGCACTAATGCACCGGATCCCATCAGAACTCCGCAGTTAAGCATGCTTGGGCGAGAGTAGTACTAGGATGGGTGACCCCCTGGGAAGTCCTCGTGTTGCACCCCTCTTTTTGTTTCGTTTTTTTTCCCCTGCGTCCCGGGGTGGTCACGGTTGCGACCGTGGGTGGTGCGTGAACAAGGGGACGGGCGTGCGGGGGAGGGCGTGGGAACGTGGGCCTGCCGGGGCTAGGAGACGGCGGGGGGCGCACGGTTGGGCCGTTTGGCTCCTTAGCACATGTTTAGCCTTCCTAGCATGCAACACTGTCGGTGTATAAGATAATAAAGAGCGGGACATATTTCGGGTGCGATCATACTAGCACTAATGCACCGGATCCCATCAGAACTCCGCAGTTAAGCGTGCTTGGGCGAGAGTAGTACTAGGATGGGTGACCCCCTGGGAAGTCCTCGTGTTGCACCCCTCTTTTTGTTTCGTTTTTTTCCCCTGCGTCCCGGGGTGGTCACGGTTGCGACCGTGGGTGGTGAGTGAACAAGGGGACGGGCGTGCGGGGGAGGGCGTGGGAACGTGGGCCTGCCAGGGCTAGGAGACGGCGGGTGGCGCACGGTTGGGCCGTTTGGCTCCTTAGCACATGTTTAGCCTTCCTAGGATGCAACACTGTTGGTGTATAAGATAATAAAGAGCGGGACATATTTCGGGTGCGATCATACTAGCACTAATGCACCGGATCCCATCAGAACTCTGCAGTTAAGCGTGCTTGGGCGAGAGTAGTACTAGGATGGGTGACCCCCTGGGAAGTCCTCGTGTTGCACCCCTCTTTTTGTTTTGTTTTTTTTCCCTGCGTCCCGGGGTGGTCACGGTTGCGACCGTGGGTGGTGCGTGAACAAGGGGACGGGCGTGCGGGGGAGGGCGTGGGAACGTGGGCCTGCCGGGGCTAGGAGACGGCGGGTGGCGCACGATTGGGCCGTTTGGCTCCTTAGCACATGTTTAGCCTTCATAGCATGCAACACTGTTGGTGTATAAGATAATAAAGAGCGGGACATATTTCGGGTGCGATCATACCAGCACTAATGCACCGGATCCCATCAGAACTCCGCAGTTAAGCGTGCTTGGGCGAGAGTAGTACTAGGATGGGTGACCCTTGCACCCCTCTTTTTGTTTCGTTTTTTTCCCATGCGTCCCGGGGTGGTCTCGGTTGCGACCGTGGGTGGTGCATGAACAAGGGGACGGGCGTGCGGGGAAGGGCGTGGGAACGTGGGCCTGCCGGGGCTAGGAGACGGCGGGTGGCGCACGGTTGGGCCGTTTGGCTCCTTAGCACATGTTTAGCCTTCCTAGCATGCAACACTGTTGGTGTATAAGATAATAAAGAGCGGGACATATTTCGGGTGCGATCATACCAGCACTAATGCACCGGATCCCATCAGAACTCCGCAGTTTAGCGTGCTTGGGCGAGAGTAGTACTAGGATGGGTGACCCCCTGGGAAGTCCTCGTGTTGCACCCCTCTTTTTGTTTCGTTTTTTTTCCCTGCGTCCCGGGGTGGTCACGGTTGCGACCGTGGGTGGTGCGTGAACAAGGGGACGGGCGTGCGAGGGAGGGCGTGGGAACGTGGGCCTGCCGGGGCTAGGAGACGGCGGGTGGCGCACGATTGGGCCGTTTGGCTCCTTAGCACATGTTTAGCTTTCCTAGCATGCAACACTGTTGGTGTATAAGATAATAAAGAGCGGGACATATTTCGGGTGCGATCATACCAGCACCAATGCACCGGATCCCATCAGAACTCCGCAGTTAAGCGTGCTTGGGCGAGAGTAGTACTAGGATGGGTGACCCCCTGGGAAGTCCTCGTGTTGCACCCCTCTTTTTGTTTCGTTTTTTTTCCCCTGCGTCCCGGGGTGGTCACGGTTGCGACCGTGGGTTGTGCGTGAACAAGGGGACGGGCGTGCGGGGGAGGGCGTGGGGACGTGGGCCTGCCGGGGCTAGGAGACGGCGGGTGGCGCACGGTTGGGCCGTTTGGCTCCTTAGCACATGTTTAGCCTTCCTAGCATGCAACACTGTTGGTGTATAAGATAATAAAGAGCAGGACATATTTCGGGTGCGATCATACCAGCACTAATGCACCGGATCCCATCAGAACTCCGCAGTTAAGCATGCTTGGGCGAGATTAGTACTAGGATGGGTGACCCCCTGGGAAGTCCTCGTGTTGCACCCCTCTTTTTGTTTCGTTTTTTTCCCCTGCGTCCCGGGGTGGTCACGGTTGCGACCGTGGGTGGTGCGTGAATAAGGGGACGGGCGTGCGGGGGAGGGCGTGGGAACGTGGGCCTGTCGGGGCTAGGAGACGGCGGGTGGCGCACGGTTGGGCCGTTTGGCTCCTTAGCACATGTTTAGCCTTCCTAGAATGCAACACTGTTGGTGTATAAGATAATAAAGAGCGGGACATATTTCGGGTGCGATCATACTAGCACTAATGCACCGGATCCCATCAGAACTCCGCAGTTAAGCGTGCTTGGGCGAGAGTAGTACTAGGATGGGTGACCCCCTGGGAAGTCCTCGTGTTGCACCCCTCTTTTTGTTTTGCTTTTTTTCCCTGCGTCCCGGGGTGGTCACGGTTGCGACCGTGGGTGGTGCGTGAACAAGGGGACGGGCGTGCGGGGGAGGGCGTGGGAACGTGGGCCTGCCGGGGCTGGGAGACGGCGGGTGGCGCACGATTGGGCCGTTTGGCTCCTTAGCACATGTTTAGCCTTCATAGCATGCAACACTGTTGGTGTATAAGATAATAAAGAGCGGGACATATTTCGGGTGCGATCATACCAGCACTAATGCACCAGATCCCATCAGAACCCCGTAGTTAAGCGTGCTTGGGCGAGAGTAGCACTAGGATGGGTGACCCCCTGGGAAGTCCTCGTGTTGCACCCCTCTTTTTGTTTCGTTTTTTTCCCCTGCGTCCCGGGGTGGTCACGGTTGCGACCGTGGGTGGTGCGTGAACAAGGGCACGGGCGTGCGGGGGAGGGCGTGGGAACGTGGGCCTGCCGGGGCTAGGAGACGGCGGGTGGCGCACGGTTGGGCCGTTTGGCTCCTTAGCACATGTTTAGCCTTCCTAGCATGCAACACTGTTGGTGTATAAGATAATAAAGAGCGGGACATATTTCGGGTGCGATCATACCAGCTCTAATGCACCGGATCCCATCAGAACCCCGCAGTTAAGCGTGCTTGGGCGAGAGTAGTACTAGGATGGGTGACCCCCTGGGAAGTCCTCGTGTTGCACCCCTCTTTTTGTTTCGTTTTTTCCCCTGCGTCCCGGGGTGGTCACGGTTGCGACCGTGGGTGGTGCGTGAACAAGGGCACGGGCGTGCGGGGGAGGGCGTGGGGACGTGGGCCTGCCAAGGCTAGGAGACGGCGGGTGGCGCACGGTTGGGCCGTTTGGCTCCTTAGCACATGTTTAGCCTTCCTAGCATGCAACACTGTTGGTGTATAAGATAATAAAGAGCGGGACATATTTCGGGTGCGATCATACTAGCACTAATGCACCGGATCCCATCATGGGAAGTCCTCGTGTTGCACCCCTCTTTTTGTTTCGTTTTTTTCCCCTGCGTCCCGGGGTGGTCACGGTTGCGACCGTGGGTGGTGCGTGAACAAGGGGACGGGCGTGCGGGGGAGGGCGTGGGAACGTGGGCCTGCCAGGGCTAGGAGACGGCGGGTGGCGCACGGTTGGGCCGTTTGGCTCCTTAGCACATGTTTAGCCTTCCTAGCATGCAACACTTTTGGTGTATAAGATAATAAAGAGCGGGACATATTTCGGGTGCGATCATACCAGCACTAATGCACCGGATCCCATCAGAACCCCGCAGTTAAGCGTGCTTGGGCGAGAGTAGTACTAGGATGGGTGACCCCCTGGGAAGTCCTCGTGTTGCACCCCTCTTTTTGTTTCGTTTTTTTCCCCTGCGTCCCGGGGTGGTCACGGTTGCGACCGTGGGTGGTGCGTGAACAAGGGCACGGGCGTGCGGGGGAGGGCGTGGGAACGTGGGCCTGCCGGGGCTAGGAGACGGCGGGTGGCGCACGGTTGGGCCGTTTGGCTCCTTAGCACATGTTTAGCCTTCCTAGCATGCAACACTGTTGGTGTACAAGATAATAAAGAGCGGGACATATTTCGGGTGCGATCATACTAGCACTAATGCACCGGATCCCATCAGAACTCCGCAGTTAAGCGTGCTTGGGCGATAGTAGTACTAGGATGGGTGACCCCCTGGGAAGTCCTCGTGTTGCACCCCTCTTTTTGTTTCGTTTTTTTCCCCTGCGTCCCGGGGTGGTCACGGTTGCGACCGTGGGTGGTGCGTGAACAAGGGGACGGGCGTGCGGGGGAGGGCGTGGGAACGTGGGCCTGCCAGGGCTAGGAGACGGCGGGTGGCGCACGGTTGGGCCGTTTGGCTCCTTAGCACATGTTTAGCCTTCCTAGCATGCAACACTGTTGGTGTATAAGATAATAAAGAGCGGGACATATTTCGGGTGCGATCATACTAGCACTAATGCACCGGATCCCATCAGAACTCCGCAGTTAAGCGTGCTTGGGCGAGAGTAGTACTAGGATGGGTGACCCCCTGGGAAGTACTCGTGTTGCACCCCTCTTTTTTTTTCGTTTTTTCCCCCTGCGTCCCGGGGTGGTCACGGTTGCGACCGTGGGTGGTCCGTGAACAAGGGGACGAGCGTGCGGGGGAGGGCGTGGGGACGTGGGCCTGCCGGGGCTAGGAGACGGCGGGTGGCGCACGGTGGCCGTTTGGCCCCTTAGCACATGTTTAGCCTTCCTAGCATGCAACAATGTTGGTGTATAAGATAATAAAGAGCGGGACATATTTCGGGTGCGATCATACCAGCACTAATGCACCGGATCCCATCAGAACTCCGCAGTTAAGCGTGCTTGGGCGAGAGTAGTACTAGGATGGGTGACCCTTGCACCCCTATTTTTGTTTCGTTTTTTTCCCCTGCGTCCCGGGATGGTCACGGTTGCGACCGTGGGTGGTGCGTGAACAAGGGGACGGGCGTGCGGGGAAGGGCGTGGGAACGTGGGCCTGCCAGGGCTAGGAGACGGCGGGTGGCGCACGGTTGGGCCGTTTGGCTCCTTAGCACATGTTTAGCCTTCCTAGCATGCAACACTGTTGGTGTATAAGATAATAAAGAGCGGGACATATTTCGGGTGCGATCATACCAGCACTAATGCACCGGATCCCATCAGAACTCCGCAGTTTAGCGTGCTTGGGCGAGAGTAGTACTAGGATGGGTGACCCCCTGGGAAGTCCTCGTGTTGCACCCCTCTTTTTGTTTCGTTTTTTTCCCCTGCGTCCCGGGGTGGTCACGGTTGCGACCGTGGGTGGTGCGTGAACAAGGGGACGGGCGTGCGGGGGAGGGCTTGGGAACGTGGGCCTGCCGGGGCTAGGAGACGGCGGGTGGCGCACGGTTGGGCCGTTTGGCTCCTTAGCACATGTTTAGCCTTCCTAGCATGCAACACTGTTGGTGTATAAGATAATAAAGAGCGGGACATATTTCGTGTGCGATCATACCAGCACTAATGCGCCGGATCCCATCAGAACTCCGCAGTTAAGCGTGCTTGGGCGAGAGTAGTATTAGGATGGGTGACCCCCTGGGAAGTCCTCGTGTTGCACCCCTCTTTTTGTTTCGTTTTTTTCCCTGCGTCCCGGGGTGGTCACGGTTGCGACCGTGGGTGGTGCGTGAACAAGGGGACGAGCGTGCAGGGGAGGGCGTGGGAACGTGGGCCTGCCGGGGCCAGGAGACGGCGGGTGGCGCACGATTAGGCCGTTTGGCTCCTTAGCACATGTTTAGCCTTCCTAACATGCAACACTGTTGGTGTATAAGATAATAAAGAGCGGGACATATTTCGGGTGCGATCATACCAGCACTATTGCACCGGATCCCATCAGAACTCAAGCGTGCTTGGGCGAGAGTAGTACTAGGATGGGTGACCCCCTGGGAAGTCCTCGTGTTGCACCCCTCTTTTTGTTTCGTTTTTTTCCCCTGCGTCCCGGGGTGGTCACGGTTGCGACCGTGGGTGGTGCGTGAACAAGGGGACGGGCGTGCGGGGGAGGGCGTGGGGACGTGGGCCTGCCGGGGCTAGGAGACGGCGGGTGGCGCACGGTTGGGCCGTTTGGCTCCTTAGCACATGTTTAGCCTTCCTAGCATGCAACACTGTTGGTGTATAAGATAATAAAGAGCGGGACATATTTCGGGTGCGATCATACCAGCACTAATGCACCGGATCCCATCAGAACTCCGCAGTTAAGCACGCTTGGGCGAGAGTAGTACTAGGATGGGTGACCCCCTGGGAAGTCCTCGTGTTGCACCCCTCTTTTTGTTTCGTTTTTTTCCCTTCGTCCCGGGGTGGTCACGGTTGCGGCCGTGGGTGGTGCGTGAACAAGGGGACGGGCGTGCGGGGGAGGGCGTGGGAACGTGGGCCTGCCGGGGCTAGGAGACGGCGGGTGGCGCACGGTTGGGCCGTTTGGCTCCTAAGCACATGTTTAGCCTTCCTAGCATGCAACACTGTTGGTGTATAAGATAATAAAGAGCGGGACATATTTCGGGTGCGATCATACTAGCACCAATGCACCGGATCCCATCAGAACTCTGCAGTTAAGCGTGCTTGGGCGAGAGTAGTACTAGGATGGGTGACCCCTTGGGAAGTCCTCGTGTTGCACCTCTCTTTTTGTTTCGTTTTTTTCCCTGCGTCCCGGGGTGGTCACGGTTGCGACCGTGGGTGGTGCGTGAACAAGGGGACGGGCGTGCGGGGGAGGGCGTGGGAACGTGGGCCTGCCGGGGCTAGGAGACGGCGGGTGGCGCACGATTGGGCCGTTTGGCTCCTTAGCACGTGTTTAGCCTTCCTAGCATGCAACACTGTTGGTGTATAAGATAATAAAGAGCGGGACATATTTCGGGTGCGATCATACCAGCACTAATGCACCGGATCCCATCAGAACTCCGCAGTTAAGCGTGCTTGGGCGAGAGTAGTACTAGGATGGGTGACCCCCTGGGAAGTCCTCGTGTTGCACCCCTCTTTTTGTTTCGTTTTTTTCCCCTGCGTCCCGGGGTGGTCACGGTTGCGACCGTGGGTGGTGCGTGAACAAGGGGATGGGCGTGCGGGGGAGGGCGTGGGAACGTGAGCCTGCCGGGGCTAGGAGACGGCGGGTGGCGCACGGTTGGGCCGTTTGGCTCCTTAGCACATGTTTAGCCTTCCTAGCATCTAACACTGTTGGTGTACAAGATAATAAAGAGCGGGACATATTTCGGGTGCGATCATACTAGCACTAATGCACCGAATCCCATCAGAACTCCGCAGTTAAGCGTGCTTGGGTGAGAGTAGTACTAGGATGGGTGACCCCCTGGGAAGTCCTCGTGTTGCACCCCTCTTTTTGTTTCGTTTTTTTCCCCTGCGTCCCGGGGTTGTCACGGTTGCGACCGTGGGTGGTGCGTGAACAAGGGGACGGGCGTGCGTGGGAACGTGGGCCTGCCAGGGCTAGGAGACGGCGGGTGGCGCACGGTTGGGCCGTTTGGCTCCTTATCACATGTTTAGCCTTCCTAGCATGCAACACTGTTGGTGTATAAGATAATAAAGAGCGGGACATATTTCGGGTGCGATCATACTAGCACTAATGCACCGGATCCCATCAGAACTCCGCAGTTAAGCGTGCTTGGGCGAGAGTAGTACTAGGATGGGTGACCCCCTGGGAAGTCCTCGTGTTGCACCCCTCTTTTTGTTTCGTTTTTTCCCCCTGCGTCCCGGGGTGGTCACGGTTGCGACCGTGGGTGGTCCGTGAACAAGGGGACGAGCGTGCGGGGGAGGGCGTGGGGACGTAGGCCTGCCGGGGCTAGGAGACGGCGGGTGGCGCACGGTGGCCGTTTGGCCCCTTAGCACATGTTTAGCCTTCCTAGCATGCAACAATGTTGGTGTATAAGATAATAAAGAGCGGGACATATTTCGGGTGCGATCATACCAGCACTAATGCACCGGATCGCATTAGAACTCCGCAGTTAAGCGTGCTTGGGCGAGAGTAGTACTAGGATGGGTGACCCTTGCACCCCTATTTTTGTTTCGTTTTTTTCCCCTGCGTCCCGGGATGGTCACGGTTGCGACCGTGGGTGGTGCGTGAACAAGGGGACGGGCGTGCGGGGAAGGGCGTGGGAACGTGGGCCTGCCGGGGCTAGGAGACGGCGGGTGGCGCACGGTTGGGCCGTTTGGCTCCTTAGCACATGTTTAGCCTTCCTAGCATGCAACACTGTTGGTGTATAAGATAATAAAGAGCGGGACATATTTCGGGTGCGATCATACCAGCACTAATGCACCGGATCCCATCAGAACTCCGCAGTTTAGCGTGCTTGGGCGAGAGTAGTACTAGGATGGGTGACCCCCTGGGAAGTCCTCGTGTTGCACCCCTCTTTTTGTTTCGTTTTTTTCCCCTGCGTCCCGGGGTGGTCACGGTTGCGACCGTGGGTGGTGCGTGAACAAGGGGACGGGCGTGCGGGGGAGGCCTTGGGAACGTGGGCCTGCCGGGGCTAGGAGACGGCGGGTGGCGCACGGTTGGGCCGTTTGGCTCCTTAGCACATGTTTAGCCTTCCTAGCATGCAACACTGTTGGTGTATAAGATAATAAAGAGCGGGACATATTTCGTGTGCGATCATACCAGCACTAATGCGCCGGATCCCATCAGAACGCCGCAGTTAAGCGTGCTTGGGCGAGAGTAGTATTAGGATGGGTGACCCCCTGGGAAGTCCTCGTGTTGCACCCCTCTTTTTGTTTCGTTTTTTTCCCTGCGTCCCGGGGTGGTCACGGTTGCGACCGTGGGTGGTGCGTGAACAAGGGGACGGGCGTGCGGAGGAGGGCGTGGGAACGTGGGCCTGCCGGGGCCAGGAGACGGCGGGTGGCGCACGATTAGGCCGTTTGGCTCCTTAGCACATGTTTAGCCTTCCTAGCATGCAACACTGTTGGTGTATAAGATAATAAAGAGCGGGACATATTTCGGGTGCGATCATACCAGCACTAATGCACCGGATCCCATCAGAACTCCACACTTAAGCGTGCTTGGGCGAGAGTAGTACTAGGATGGGTGACCCCCTTGGACGTCCTCGTGTTGCACCCCTCTTTTTGTTTCGTTTTTTTTCCCCTGCGTCCCGGGGTGGTCACGGTTGCGACCGTGGGTGGTGCGTGAACAAGGGGTCGGGCGTGCGGGGGAGGGCGTGGGGACGTGGGCCTGCCGGGGCCAGGAGACGGCGGGAGGCGCACGATTGGGCCGTTTGGCTCCTTAGCACATGTTTAGCTTTCCTAGCATGCAACACTGTTGGTGTATAAGATAATAAAGAGCGAGACATATTTTGGGTGCGATCATACTAGCACTAATGCACCGGATCCCATCAGAACTCCGCAGTTAAGCGTGCTTAGGCGAGAGTAGTACTAGGATGGGTGACCCCCTGGGAAGTCCTCGTGTTGCACCCCTCTTTTTGTTTCGTTTTTTCCCCTGCGTCCCGGGGTGGTCACGGTTGCGACCGTGGGTGGTGCGTGAACAAGGGGACGGGCGTGCGGGGGAGGGCGTGGGAACGTGGGCCTGCCAAGGCTAGGAGACGGCGGGTGGCGCACGGTTGGGCCGTTTGGCTCCTTAGCACATGTTTAGCCTTCCTAGCATGCAACACTGTTGGTGTATAAGATAATAAAGAGCGAGACATATTTTGGGTGCGATCATACTAGCACTAATGCACCGGATCCCATCAGAACTCCGCAGTTAAGCGTGCTTGGGCGAGAGTAGTACTAGGATGGGTGACCCCCTGGGAAGTCCTCGTGTTGCACCCTCTTTTTGTTTCGTTTTTTTCCCTGCGTCCCGGGGTGGTCACGGTTGCGACCGTGGGTGGTGCGTGAACAAGGGGACGAGCGTGCGGGGGAGGGCGTGGGGACGTGGGCCTGCCGGGGCTAGGAGACGGCGGGTGGCGCACGGTGGCCGTTTGGCCCCTTAGCTCATGTTTAGCCTTCCTAGCATGCAACAATGTTGGTGTATAAGATAATAAAGAGCGGGACATATTTCGGGTGCGATCATACCAGCACTAATGCACCGGATCCCATCAGAACTCCGCAGTTAAGCGTCCTTGGGCGAGAGTAGTACTAGGATGGGTGACCCTTGCACCCCTATTTTTGTTTCGTTTTTTTCCCCTGCGTCCCGGGGTGGTCACGGTTGCGACCGTGGGTGGTGCGTGAACAAGGGGACGGGCGTGCGGGGGAGGGCGTGGGAACGTGGGCCTGCCGGGGCTAGGAGACGGCGGGTGGCGCACGGTTGGGCCGTTTGGCTCCTTAGCACATGTTTAGCCTTCCTAGCATGCAACACTGTTGGTGTATAAGATAATAAAGAGCGGGACATATTTCGGGTGCGATCATACCAGCCCTAATGCATCGGATCCCATCAGAACTCCGCAGTTAAGCGTGCTTGGGCGAGAGTAGTACTAGGATGGGTGACCCCCTGGGAAGTCCTCGTGCTGCACCCCTCTTTTTGTTTCGTTTTTTTCCCCTGCGTCCCGGGGTGGTCACGGTTGCGACCGTGGGTGGTGCGTGAACAAGGGGACGGGCGTGCGGGGGAGGGCGTCGGGACGTGGGCCTGCCGGGGCTAGGAGACGGCGGGTGGCGCACGGTTGGGCCGTTTGGCTCCTTAGCACATGTTTAGCCTTCCTAGCATGCAACATTATTGGTGTATAAGATAATAAAGAGCGGGACATATTTCGGGTGCGATCATACCAGCACTAATGCACCGGATCCCATCCGAACTCCGCAGTTAAGCGTGCTTGGGCGAGAGTAGTACTAGGATGGGTGACCCCCTGGGAAGTCCTCATGTTGCACCCCTCTTTTCGTTTCGTTTTTTCCCCTGCGTCCCGGGGTGGTCACGGTTGCGACCGTGGGTGGTGCGTGAACAAGGGGACGGGCGTGCGGGGGAGGGCGTGGGGACGTGGGCCTGCCGGGGCTAGGAAATGGCGGGGGGCGCACGGTTGGGCCGTTTGGCTCCTTAGCACATGTTTAGCCTTCCTAGCATGCAACACTGTTGGTGTATAAGATAATAAAGAGCGGGACATATTTCGGGTGCGATCATACCATCCCTAATGCACCAGATCCCATCACAACTCCGCAGTTAAGCGTGCTTGGGCGAGAGTAGTACTAGGATGGGTGACCCCCTGGGAAGTCCTCGTGTTGCACCCCTCTTTTTGTTTCGTTTTTTTCCCCTGCGTCCCGGGGTGGTCACGGTGGCAACCGTGGGTGGTGCGTGAACAAGGGGACGGGCGTGCGGGGGAGGGCGTCGGGACGTGGGCCATGTCGGGGCTAGGAGACGGCGGGTGGCGCACGGTTGGGCCGTTTGGCTCCTTAGAACATGTTTAGCCTTCCTAGCATGCAACACTGTTGGTGTATAAGATAATAAAGAGCGGGACATATTTCGGGTGCGATCATACCAACACTAATGCACCGGATCCCATCACAACTCCGCAGTTAAGCGTGCTTGGGCGAGAGTAGTACTAGGATGGGTGACCCCCTGGGAAGTCCTCGTGTTGCACCCCTCTTTTTGTTTCGTTTTTTTCCCCTGCGTCCCGGGGTGGTCACGGTTGCGACCGTGGGTGGTGCGTGAACAAGGGGACGGGCGTGCGGGGGAGGGCGTCGGGACGTGGGCCTGCCGGGGCTAGGAGACGGCGGGTGGCGCACGGTTGGGCCGTTTGGCTCCTTAGAACATGTTTAGCCTTCCTAGCATGCAACATTGTTGGTGTATAAGATAATAAAGAGCGGGACATATTTCGGGTGCGATCATACCAGCACTAATGCACCGGATCCCATCCGAACTCCGCAGTTAAGCGTGCTTGGGCGAGAGTAGTACTAGGATGGGTGACCCCCTGGGAAGTCCTTGTGTTGCACCCCTCTTTTTGTTTCGTTCTTTTTCCCCTGCGTCCCGGGGTGGTCACGGTTGCGACCGTGGGTGGTGCGTGAACAAGGGGACGGGCGTGCGGGGGAGGGCGTCGGGACGTGGGCCTGCCGGGGCTAGGAGACGGCGGGTGGCGCACGGTTGGGCCGTTTGGCTCCTTAGAACATGTTTAGCCTTCCTAGCATGCAACATTGTTGGTGTATAAGATAATAAAGAGCGGGACATATTTCGGGTGCGATCATACCAGCACTAATGCACCGGATCCCATCCGAACTCCGCAGTTAAGCGTGCTTGGGCGAGAGTAGTACTAGGATGGGTGACCCCCTGAGAAGTCCTCGTGTTGCACCCCTCTTTTCATTTCGTTTTTTTCCCCTGCGTCCCGGGGTGGTCACGGTTGCGACCGTGGGTGGTGCGTGAACAAGGGGACGGGGGTGCGGGGGAGGGCGTGGGGACGTGGGCCTGCCGGGGCTAGGAGACGGCGGGTGGCGCACGGTTGGGCCGTTTGGCTCCTTAGCACATGTTTAGCCTTCCTAGCATGCAACACTGTTGGTGTATAAGATAATAAAGAGCGGGACATATTTCGGGTCCTATCATACCATCACTAATGCACCGGATCCCATCAGAACTCCGCAGTTAAGCGTGCTTGGGCGAGAGTAGTACTAGGATGGGTGACCCCCTGCGAAGTCCACGTGTTGCACCCCTCTTTTTGTTTCGTTTTTTTTCCCCTGCGTCCCGGGGTGGTCACGGTTGCGACCGTGGGTGGTGCGTGAACAAGGGGACGGGCGTGCGGGGGAGGGTGTGGGGACGTGGGCCTGCCGGGGCTAGGAGACGGCGGGTGGCGCACGGTTGGGTCGTTTGGCTCCTTAGCACATGTTTAGCCTTCCTAGCATGAAACACTGTTGGTGTATAAGATAATAAAGAGCGGGACATATTTCGGGAGCGATCATACCAGCACTAATGCACCGGATCCCATCAGAACTCCGCAATTAAGCGTGCTTGGGCGAGAGTGGTACTAGGATGGGTGACCCCCTGGGAAGTCCTCGTGTTGCACCCCTCTTTTTGTTTCGTTTTTTTACCCTGCGTCCCGGGGTGGTCACGGTTGCGACAGTGGGAGGTGCGTGAACAAGGGGACGGGCGTGCGGGGGAGGGGCGTGGGAACGTGGGCCTGCCGGGGCTAGGAGATGGTGGGTGGCGCACGGTTGGGCCATTTGGCTCTTTAGCACATGTTTAGCCTTCCTAGCATGCAACACTGTTGGTGTATAAGATAATAAAGAGCGGGACATATTTCAGGTGCGATCATACCAGCACTAATGCACCGGTTCCCATCCGAACTCCGCAGTTAAGCGTGCTTGGGCGAGAGTAGTACTAGGGTGGGTGACCCCCTGGGAAGTCCTCGTGTTGCACCCCTCTTTTCGTTTCGTTTTTTTCCCCTGCGTCCCGGGGTGGTCACGGTTGCGACCGTGGGTGGTGCGTGAACAAGGGGACGGGCGTGCGGGGGAGGGCGTGGTGACGTGGGCCTGCCGGGGCTAGGAGACGGCGGGTGGCGCACGGTTGGGCCGTTTGGCTCCTTAGCACATGTTTAGCCTTCCTAGCATGCAACACTGTTGGTGTATAAGATAATAAAGAGCGGGACATATTTCGGGTGCGATCATACTAGCACTAATGCACCGTATCCCATCTGAACTCCGCAGTTAAGCGTGCTTGGGCGAGAGTAGTACTAGGATGGGTGACCCCCTGGGAAGTCCTCGTGTTGCACCCCTCTTTTTGTTTCGTTTTTTTTCCCCTGCGTCCCGGGGTGGTCACGGTTGCGACCGTGGGTGGTGCGTGAACAAGGGGACGGGCGTGGGAACGTGGGCCGGCCGGGGCTAGGAGACGGCGGGTGGCGCACGGTTGGGCCGTTTGGCTCCTTAGCACATGTTTAGCCTTCCTAGCATGCAACACTGTTGGTGTATAAGATAATAAAGAGCGGGACATATTTCGGGTGCGATCATACTAGCACTAATGCACTGTATCCCATCAGAACTCTGCAGTTAAGCGTGCTTGGGCTAGAGTAGTACTAGGATGGGTGACCCCCTGGGAAGTCCTCGTGTTGCACCCCTCTTTTTGTTTCGTTTTTTTTCCCCTGCGTCCCGGGGTGGTCACGGTTGCGACCGTGGGTGGTGCGTGAACAAGGGGACGAGCGTGCGGGGGAAGGCGTGGGGACGTGGGCCTGCCGGGGCTAGGAGACGGCGGGTGGCGCACGGTGGCCGTTTGGCCCCTTAGCACATGTTTAGCCTTCCTAGCATGCAACAATGTTGGTGTATAAGATAATAAAGAGCGGGACATATTTCGGGTGCGATCATACCAGCACTAATGCACCGGATCCCATCAGAACTCCGCAGTTAAGCGTGCTTGGGCGAGAGTAGTACTAGGATGGGTGACCCTTGCACCCCTCTTTTTGTTTCGTTTTTTTCCCCTGCGTCCCGGGGTGGTCACGGTTGCGACCGTGGGTGGTGCGTGAACAAGGGGACGGGCGTGCGGGGGAGGGCGTGGGAACGTGGGCCTGCAAGGGCTAGGAGACGGCGGGTGGCGCACGGTTGGGCCGTTTGGCTCCTTAGCACATGTTTAGCCTTCCTAGCATGCAACACTGTTGGTGTATAAGATAATAAAGAGCGGGACATATTTCGGGTGCGATCATACCAGCACTAATGCACCGGATCCCATCAGAACTCCGCAGTTAAGCGTGCTTGGGCGAGAGTAGTACTAGGATGGGTGACCCCCTGGGAAGTCCTCGTGTTGCACCCCTCTTTTGTTTCGTTTTTTCCCCCTGCGTCCCGGGGTGGTCACGGTTGCGACCGTGGGTGGTGCGTGAACAAGGGGACGGGCGTGCGGCGAAGGCATGGGAACGTGGGCCTGCCGGGGCTAGGAGACGGCGGGTGGCACACGGTTGGGCCGTTTTGCTCCTTAGCACATGTTTAGCCTTCCTAGCATGCAACACTGTTGGTGTGTAAGACAATAAAGAGCGGGACATATTTCGGGTGCGATCATACCAGTACTAATGCATCTGATCCCATCAGAACTTCGCAGTTAAGCGTGCTTGGGCGAGAGTAGTACTAGGATGGGTGACCCCCTGGGAAGTCCTCGTGTTGCACCCCTCTTTTTGTTTCGTTTTTATTCCCTGCGTCCCGGGGTGGTCACGGTTGCGACTGTGGGTGGTGCGTGAACAAGGGGACGGGCGTGCGGGGGAGGGCGTGGGGACGTGGGCCTGCCGGGGCTAGGAGACGGCGGGTGGCGCACGGTTGGGCCGTTTGGCTCCTTAGCACATGTTTAGCCTTCCTAGCATGCAACACTGTTGGTGTATAAGATAATAAAGAGCGGGACATATTTCGGGTGCGATCATACCAGCACTAATGCACCGGATCCCATCAGAACTCCGCAGTTAAGCGTGCTTGGGCGAGAGTAGTACTAGGATGGGTGACCCCCTGGGAAGTCCTCGTGTTGCACCCCTCTTTTGTTTCGTTTTTTCCCCCTGCGTCCCGGGGTGGTCACGGTTGCGACCGTGGGTGGTGCGTGAACAAGGGGACGGGCGTGCGGCGAAGGCATGGGAACGTGGGCCTGCCGGGGCTAGGAGACGGCGGGTGGCACACGGTTGGGCCGTTTTGCTCCTTAGCACATGTTTAGCCTTCCTAGCATGCAACACTGTTGGTGTGTAAGACAATAAAGAGCGGGACATATTTCGGGTGCGATCATACCAGTACTAATGCATCTGATCCCATCAGAACTTCGCAGTTAAGCGTGCTTGGGCGAGAGTAGTACTAGGATGGGTGACCCCCTGGGAAGTCCTCGTGTTGCACCCCTCTTTTTGTTTCGTTTTTATTCCCTGCGTCCCGGGGTGGTCACGGTTGCGACTGTGGGTGGTGCGTGAACAAGGGGACGGGCGTGCGGGGGAGGGCGTGGGGACGTGGGCCTGCCGGGGCTAGGAGACGGCGGGTGGCGCACGGTTGGGCCGTTTGGCTCCTTAGCACATGTTTAGCCTTCCTAGCATGCAACACTGTTGGTGTATAAGATAATAAAGAGCGGGTCATATTTCGGGTGCGATCATACCAGCACTAATGCACCGGATCCCATCAGAACTCCGCAGTTAAGCATGCTTGGGCGAGAGTAGTACTAGGATGGGTGACCCCCTGGGAAGTCCTCGTGTTGCACCCCTATTTTTGTTTCGTTTTTTTTCTCCTGCGTCCCGGGGTGGTCACGGTTGCGACCGTGGGTGGTGCGTGAACAAGGGGACGGGCGTGCGGGGGAGGGCGTGGGAACGTGGGCCTGCCGGGGCTAGGAGACGGCGGGTGGCGCACGGTTGGGCCGTTTGGCTCCTTAGCACATGTTTAGCCTTCCTAGCATGCAACACTGTCGGTGTATAAGATAATAAAGAGCGGGACATATTTCGGGTGCGATCATACTAGCACTAATGCACCGGATCCCATCAGAACTCCGTAGTTAAGCGTGCTTGGGCGAGAGTAGTACTAGGATGGGTGACTCCCTGTGAAGTCCTCGTGTTGCACCCCTCTTTTTGTTTCGTTTTTTTCCCCTGCGTCCCGGGGTGGTCACGGTTGCGACCGTGGGTGGTGCGTGAACAAAGGGACGGGCGTGCGGGGGAGGGCGTGGGAACGTGGGCCTGCCAGGGCTAGGAGACGGCGGGTGGCGCACGGTTGGGCCGTTTGGCTCCTTAGCACATTTTTAGCCTTCCTAGCATGCAACACTGTTGGTGTATAAGATAATAAAGAGCGGGACATATTTCGGGTGCAATCATACTAGCACTAATGCACCGGATCCCATCAGAACTCCGCAATTAAGCGTGCTTGGGTGAGAGTAGTACTAGGATGGGTGACCCCCTGGGAAGTCCTCGTGTTGCACCCCTCTTTTTGTTTCGTTTTTTTCCCCTGCGTCCCGGGGTGGTCACGGTTGCGACCGTGGGTGGTGCGTGAACAAGGGGACGATCGTGCGGGGGAGGTCGTGGGGACGTGGGCCTGCCGGGGCTAGGAGACGGCGGGTGGCGCACGGTGGCCGTTTGGCCCCTTAGCACATGTTTAGCCATCCTAGCATTCAACAATGTTGGTGTATAAGATAATAAAGAGCGGGAAATATTTCGGGTGCGATCATACCAGCACTAATGCACCGGATCCCATCAGAACTCCGCAGTTAAGCGTGCTTGGGCGAGAGTAGTACTAGGATGGGTGACCCTTGCACCCCTCTTTTTGTTTCGTTTTTTTCCCATGCGTCCCGGGGTGGTCTCGGTTGCGACCGTGGGTGGTGCATGAACAAGGGGACGGGCGTGCGGGGAAGGGCGTGGGAACGTGGGCCTGCCGGGGCTAGGAGACGGCGGGTGGCGCACGGTTGGGCCGTTTGGCTCCTTAGCACATGTTTAGCCTTCCTAGCATGCAACACTGTTGGTGTATAAGATAATAAAGAGCGGGACATATTTCGGGTGCGATCATACCAGCACTAATGCACCGGATCCCATCAGAACTCCACAGTTTAGCGTGCTTGGGCGAGAGTAGTACTAGGATGGGTGACCCCCTGGGAAGTCCTCGTGTTGCACCCCTATTTTTGTTTCGTTTTTTTTTCCCCTGCGTCCCGGGGTGGTCACGGTTGCGACCGTGGGTGGTGCGTGAACAAGGGGACGGGCGTGCGGGGGAGGGCGTGGGAACGTGGGCCTGCCGGGGCTAGGAGACGGCGGGTGGCGCACGGTTGGGCCGTTTGGCTCCTTAGCACATGTTTAGCCTTCCTAGCATGCAACACTGTTGGTGTATAAGATAATAAAGAGCGGGACATATTTCGTGTGCGATCATACCAGCACTAATGCGCTGGATCCCATCAGAACTCCGCAGTTAAGCGTGCTTGGGCGAGAGTAGTACTAGGATGGGTGACCCCCTGGGAAGTCCTCGTGTTGCACCCCTCTTTTTGTTTCGTTTTTTTTTCATGCGTCCCGGGGTGGTCACGGTTGCGACCGTGGGTGGTGCGTGAACAAGGGGACGGGCGTGCGAGGGAGGGCGTGGGAACGTGGGCCTGCCTGGGCTAGGAGACGGCGGGTGGCGCACGATTGGGCCGTTTGGCTCCTTAGCACATGTTTAGCCTTCCTAGCATGCAACACTGTTGGTGTATAAGATAATAAAGAGCGGGACATATTTCGGGTGCGATCATACCAGCACTAATGCACCGGATCCCATCAGAACTCCGCAGTTAAGCGTGCTTGGGCGAGAATAGTACTAGGATGGGTGACCCCCTGGGAAGTCCTCGTGTTGCACCCCTCTTTTTGTTTCGTTTTTTTCCCCTGCGTCCCGGGGTGGTCACGGTTGCGACCGTGGGTGGTGCGTGAACAAGGGGACGGGCGTGCGGGGGAGGGCGTGGGGACGTGGGCCTGCCGGGGCTAGGAGACGGCGGTTGGCGCACGGTTGGGCCGTTTGGCTCCTTAGCACATGTTTAGCCTTCCTAGCATGCAACACTGTTGGTGTATAAGATAATAAAGAGCGGGACATATTTCGGGTGCGATCATACCAGCACTAATGCACCGGATCCCATCAGAACTCCGCAGTTAAGCATGCTTGGGCGAGAGTAGTACTAGGATGGGTGACCCCCTGGGAAGTCCTCGTGTTGCACCCCTCTTTTTGTTTCGTTTTTTTTCCCCTGCGTCCCGGGGTGGTCACGGTTGCGACCGTGGGTGGTGCGTGAACAAGGGGACGGGCGTGTGGGGGAGGGCGTGGGAACGTGGGCCTGCCGGGGCTAGGAGACGGCGGGTGGCACACGGTTGGGCCGTTTTGCTCCTTAGCACATGTTTAGCCTTCCTAGCATGCAACACTGTTGGTGTGTAAGATAATAAAGAGCGGGACATATTTCGGGTGCGATCATACCAGTACTAATGCATCTGATCCCATCAGAACTTCGCAGTTAAGCGTGCTTGGGCGAGAGTAGTACTAGGATGGGTGACCCCCTGGGAAGTCCTCGTGTTGCACCCCTCTTTTTGTTTCGTTTTTATTCCCTGCGTCCCGGGGTGGTCACGGTTGCGACTGTGGGTGGTGCGTGAACAAGGGGACGGGCGTGCGGGGGAGGGCGTGGGGACGTGGGCCTGCCGGGGCTAGGAGACGGCGGGTGGCGCACGGTTGGGCCGTTTGACTCCTTAGCACATGTTTAGCCTTCCTAGCATGCAACACTGTTGGTGTATAAGATAATAAAGAGCGGGTCATATTTCGGGTGCGATCATACCAGCACTAATGCACCGGATCCCATCAGAACTCCGCAATTAAGCGTGCTTGGGTGAGAGTAGTACTAGGATGGGTGACCCCCTGGGAAGTCCTCGTGTTGCACCCCTCTTTTTGTTTCGTTTTTTTCCCCTGCGTCCCGGGGTGGTCACGGTTGCGACCGTGGGTGGTGCGTGAACAAGGGGACGATCGTGCGGGGGAGGTCGTGGGGACGTGGGCCTGCCGGGGCTAGGAGACGGCGGGTGGCGCACGGTGGCCGTTTGGCCCCTTAGCACATGTTTAGCCATCCTAGCATTCAACAATGTTGGTGTATAAGATAATAAAGAGCGGGAAATATTTCGGGTGCGATCATACCAGCACTAATGCACCGGATCCCATCAGAACTCCGCAGTTAAGCGTGCTTGGGCGAGAGTAGTACTAGGATGGGTGACCCTTGCACCCCTCTTTTTGTTTCGTTTTTTTCCCATGCGTCCCGGGGTGGTCTCGGTTGCGACCGTGGGTGGTGCATGAACAAGGGGACGGGCGTGCGGGGAAGGGCGTGGGAACGTGGGCCTGCCGGGGCTAGGAGACGGCGGGTGGCGCACGGTTGGGCCGTTTGGCTCCTTAGCACATGTTTAGCCTTCCTAGCATGCAACACTGTTGGTGTATAAGATAATAAAGAGCGGGACATATTTCGGGTGCGATCATACCAGCACTAATGCACCGGATCCCATCAGAACTCCACAGTTTAGCGTGCTTGGGCGAGAGTAGTACTAGGATGGGTGACCCCCTGGGAAGTCCTCGTGTTGCACCCCTATTTTTGTTTCGTTTTTTTTCCCCTGCGTCCCGGGGTGGTCACGGTTGCGACCGTGGGTGGTGCGTGAACAAGGGGACGGGCGTGCGGGGGAGGGCGTGGGAACGTGGGCCTGCCGGGGCTAGGAGACGGCGGGTGGCGCACGGTTGGGCCGTTTGGCTCCTTAGCACATGTTTAGCCTTCCTAGCATGCAACACTGTTGGTGTATAAGATAATAAAGAGCGGGACATATTTCGTGTGCGATCATACCAGCACTAATGCGCTGGATCCCATCAGAACTCCGCAGTTAAGCGTGCTTGGGCGAGAGTAGTACTAGGATGGGGGACCCCCTGGGAAGTCCTCGTGTTGCACCCCTCTTTTTGTTTCGTTTTTTTTTCATGCGTCCCGGGGTGGTCACGGTTGCGACCGTGGGTGGTGCGTGAACAAGGGGACGGGCGTGCGAGGGAGGGCGTGGGAACGTGGGCCTGCCGGGGCTAGGAGACGGCGGGTGGCGCACGATTGGGCCGTTTGGCTCCTTAGCACATGTTTAGCCTTCCTAGCATGCAACACTGTTGGTGTATAAGATAATAAAGAGCGGGACATATTTCGGGTGCGATCATACCAGCACTAATGCACCGGATCCCATCAGAACTCCGCAGTTAAGCGTGCTTGGGCGAGAGTAGTACTAGGATGGGTGACCCCCTGGGAAGTCCTCGTGTTGCACCCCTCTTTTTGTTTCGTTTTTTTTCCCCTGCGTCCCGGGGTGGTCACGGTTGCGACCGTGGGTGGTGCGTGAACAAGGGGACGGGCGTGCGGGGGAGGGCGTGGGGACGTGGGCCTGCCGGGGCTAGGAGACGGCGGTTGGCGCACGGTTGGGCCGTTTGGCTCCTTAGCACATGTTTAGCCTTCCAAGCATGCAACACTGTTGGTGTATAAGATAATAAAGAGCGGGACATATTTCGGGTGCGATCATACCAGCACTAATGCACCGGATCCCATCAGAACTCCGCAGTTAAGCATGCTTGGGCGAGAGTAGTACTAGGATGGGTGACCCCCTGGGAAGTCCTCGTGTTGCACCCCTCTTTTTGTTTCGTTTTTTTTCCCCTGCGTCCCGGGGTGGTCACGGTTGCGACCGTGGGTGGTGCGTGAACAAAGGGACGGGCGTGTGGGGGAGGGCGTGGGAACGTGGGCCTGCCGGGGCTAGGAGACGGCGGGTGGCACACGGTTGGGCCGTTTTGCTCCTTAGCACATGTTTAGCCTTCCTAGCATGCAACACTGTTGGTGTGTAAGATAATAAAGAGCGGGACATATTTCGGGTGCGATCATACCAGTACTAATGCATCTGATCCCATCAGAACTTCGCAGTTAAGCGTGCTTGGGCGAGAGTAGTACTAGGATGGGTGACCCCCTGGGAAGTCCTCGTGTTGCACCCCTCTTTTTGTTTCGTTTTTATTCCCTGCGTCCCGGGGTGGTCACGGTTGCGACTGTGGGTGGTGCGTGAACAAGGGGACGGGCGTGCGGGGGAGGGCGTGGGGACGTGGGCCTGCCGGGGCTAGGAGACGGCGGGTGGCGCACGGTTGGGCCGTTTGACTCCTTAGCACATGTTTAGCCTTCCTAGCATGCAACACTGTTGGTGTATAAGATAATAAAGAGCGGGTCATATTTCGGGTGCGATCATACCAGCACTAATGCACCGGATCCCATCAGAACTCCGCAGTTAAGCATGCTTGGGCGAGAGTAGTACTAGGATGGGTGACCCCCTGGGAAGTCCTCGTGTTGCACCCCTCTTTTTGTTTCGTTTTTTTTCTCCTGCGTCCCGGGGTGGTCACGGTTGCGACCGTGGGTGGTGCGTGAACAAGGGGACGGGCGTGCGGGGGAGGGCGTGGGAACGTGGGCCTGCCGGGGCTAGGAGACGGCGGGTGGCGCACGGTTGGGCCGTTTGGCTCCTTAGCACATGTTTAGCCTTCCTAGCATGCAACACTGTCGGTGTATAAGATAATAAAGAGCGGGACATATTTCGGGTGCGATCATACTAGCACTAATGCACCGGATCCCATCAGAACTCCGTAGTTAAGCGTGCTTGGGCGAGAGTAGTACTAGGATGGGTGACTCCCTGTGAAGTCCTCGTGTTGCACCCCTCTTTTTGTTTCGTTTTTTTCCCCTGCGTCCCGGGCCGTGGGTGGTGCGTGAACAAAGGGACGGGCGTGCGGGGGAGGGCGTGGGAACGTGGGCCTGCCAGGGCTAGGAGACGGCGGGTGGCGCACGGTTGGGCCGTTTGGCTCCTTAGCACATGTTTAGCCTTCCTAGCATGCAACACTGTTGGTGTATAAGATAATAAAGAGCGGGACATATTTCGGGTGCGATCATACTAGCACTAATGCACCGGATCCCATCAGAACTCCGCAATTAAGCGTGCTTGGGTGAGAGTAGTACTAGGATGGGTGACCCCCTGGGAAGTCCTCGTGTTGCACCCCTCTTTTTGTTTCGTTTTTTTCCCCTGCGTCCCGGGGTGGTCACGGTTGCGACCGTGGGTGGTGCGTGAACAAGGGGACGATCGTGCGGGGGAGGTCGTGGGGACGTGGGCCTGCCGGGGCTAGGAGACGGCGGGTGGCGCACGGTGGCCGTTTGGCCCCTTAGCACATGTTTAGCCTTCCTAGCATTCAACAATGTTGGTGTATAAGATAATAAAGAGCGGGAAATATTTCGGGTGCGATCATACCAGCACTAATGCACCGGATCCCATCAGAACTCCGCAGTTAAGCGTGCTTGGGCAAGAGTAGTACTAGGATGGGTGACCCTTGCACCCCTCTTTTTGTTTCGTTTTTTTCCCATGCGTCCCGGGGTGGTCTCGGTTGCGACCGTGGGTGGTGCATGAACAAGGGGACGGGCGTGCGGGGAAGGGCGTGGGAACGTGGGCCTGCCGGGGCTAGGAGACGGCGGGTGGCGCACGGTTGGGCCGTTTGGCTCCTTAGCACATGTTTAGCCTTCCTAGCATGCAACACTGTTGGTGTATAAGATAATAAAGAGCGGGACATATTTCGGGTGCGATCATACCAGCACTAATGCACCGGATCCCATCAGAACTCCACAGTTTAGCGTGCTTGGGCGAGAGTAGTACTAGGATGGGTGACCCCCTGGGAAGTCCTCGTGTTGCACCCCTATTTTTGTTTCGTTTTTTTTCACCTGCGTCCCGGGGTGGTCACGGTTGCGACCGTGGGTGGTGCGTGAACAAGGGGACGGGCGTGCGGGGGAGGGCGTGGGAACGTGGGCCTGCCGGGGCTAGGAGACGGCGGGTGGCGCACGGTTGGGCCGTTTGGCTCCTTAGCACATGTTTAGCCTTCCTAGCATGCAACACTGTTGGTGTATAAGATAATAAAGAGCGGGACATATTTCGTGTGCGATCATACCAGCACTAATGCGCTGGATCCCATCAGAACTCCGCAGTTAAGCGTGCTTGGGCGAGAGTAGTACTAGGATGGGTGACCCCCTGGGAAGTCCTCGTGTTGCACCCCTCTTTTTGTTTCGTTTTTTTTCCATGCGTCCCGGGGTGGTCACGGTTGCGACCGTGGGTGGTGCGTGAACAAGGGGACGAGCGTGCGAGGGAGGGCGTGGGAACGTGGGCCTGCCGGGGCTAGGAGACGGCGGGTGGCGCACGATTGGGCCGTTTGGCTCCTTAGCACATGTTTAGCCTTCCTAGCATGCAACACTGTTGGTGTATAAGATATTAAAGAGCGGGACATATTTCGGGTGCGATCATACCAGCACTAATGCACCGGATCCCATCAGAACTCCGCAGTTAAGCGTGCTTGGGCGAGAGTAGTTCTAGGATGGGTGACCCCCTGGGAAGTCCTCGTGTTGCACCCCTCTTTTTGTTTCGTTTTTTTTTTCCCCTGCGTCCCGGGGTGGTCACGGTTGCGACCGTGGGTGGTGCGTGAACACGGGGACGGGCGTGCGGGGGAGGGCGTGGGGACGTGGGCCTGCCGGGGCTAGGAGACGGCGGTTGGCGCACGGTTGGGCCGTTTGGCTCCTTAGCACATGTTTAGCCTCCTAGCATGCAACACTGTTGGTGTATAAGATAATAAAGAGCGGGACATATTTCGGGTGCGATCATACCAGCACTAATGCACCGGATCCCATCAGAACTCCGCAGTTAAGCATGCTTGGGCGAGAGTAGTACTAGGATGGGTGACCCCCTGGGAAGTCCTCGTGTTGCACCCCTCTTTTTGTTTCGTTTTTTTTCCCCTGCGTCCCGGGGTGGTCACGGTTGCGACCGTGGGTGGTGCGTGAACAAGGGGACGGGCGTGCGGGGGAGGGCGTGGGAACGTGGGCCTGCCGGGGCTAGGAGACGGCGGGTGGCGCACGGTTGGGCCGTTTGGCTCCTTAGCACATGTTTAGCCTTCCTAGCATGCAACACTGTTGGTGTATAAGATAATAAAGAGCGGGACATATTTCGGGTGCGATCATACTAGCACTAATGCACCGGATCCCATCAGAACTCCGCAGTTAAGCGTGCTTGGGCGAGAGTAGTACTAGGATGGGTGACCCCCTGGGATGTCCTCGTGTTGCACCCCTCTTTTTGTTTCGTTTTTTTTCCCTGCGTCCCGGGGTGGTCACGGTTGCGACCGTGGGTGGTGCGTGAACAAGGGGACGGGCGTGGGAACGTGGGCCTGCCAGGGCTAGGAGACGGCGGGTGGCGCACGGTTGGGCCGTTTGGCTCCTTAGCACATGTTTAGCCTTCCTAGCATGCAACACTGTTGGTGTATAAGATAATAAAGAGCGGGACATATTTCGGGTGCGATCATACCAGCACTAATGCACCGGATCCCATCAGAACTCCGCAGTTAAGCATGCTTGGGCGAGAGTAGTACTAGGATGGGTGACCCCCTGGGAAGTCCTCGTGTTGCACCCCTCTTTTTGTTTCGTTTTTTTCCCCTGCGTCCCGGGGTGGTCACGGTTGCGACCGTGGGTGGTGCGTGAACAAGGGGACGGGCGTGCGGGGGAGGGCGTGGGAACGTGGGCCTGCCGGGGCTAGGAGACGGCGGGTGGCGCGCGGGTGGCGCACGGTTGGGCCGTTTGGCTCCTTAGCACATGTTTAGCCTTCCTAGCATGCAACACTGTTGGTGTGTAAGATAATAAAGAGCGGGACATATTTCGGGTGCGATCATACTAGCACTAATGCACCGGATCCCATCAGAACTCCGCAGTTAAGCGTGCTTGGGCGAGAGTAGTACTAGGATGGGTGACCCCCTGGGAAGTCCTCGTGTTGCACCCCTCTTTTTGTTTCGTTTTTTTCCCCTGCGTCCCGGGGTGGTCACGGTTGCGACCGTGGGTGGTGCGTGAACAAGGGGACGGGCGTGCGGGGGAGGGCGTGTGAACGTGGGCCTGCAAGGGCTAGGAGACGGCGGGTGGCGCACGGTTGGGCCGTTTGGCTCCTTAGCACATGTTTAGCCTTCCTAGCATGCAACACTGTTGGTGTATAAGATAATAAAGAGCGGGACATATTTCGAGTGCGATCATACTAGCACTAATGCACCGGATCCCATCAGAACTCCGCAGTTAAGCGTGCTTGGGCGAGAGTAGTACTAGGATGGGTGACCCCCTGGGAAGTCCTCGTGTTGCACCCCTCTTTTTGTTTCGTTTTTTTCCCCTGCGTCCCGGGGTGGTCACGGTTGCGACCGTGGGTGGTGCGTGAACAAGGGGACGGGCGTGCGGGGGAGGGCGTGGGAACGTGGGCCTGCCAGGGCTAGGAGACGGCGGGTGGCGCACGGTTGGGCCGTTTGGCTCCTTAGCACATGTTTAGCCTTCCTAGCATGCAACACTGTTGGTGTATAAGATAATAAAGAGCGGGACATATTTCGGGTGCGATCATACTAGCACTAATGCACCGGATCCCATCAGAACTCCGCAGTTAAGCGTGCTTGGGCGAGAGTAGTACTAGGATGGGTGACCCCCTGGGAAGTCCTCTTGTTGCACCCCTCTTTTTGTTTCGTTCTTTTTCCCCTGCGTCCCGGGGTGGTCACGGTTGCGACCGTGGGTGGTGCGTGAACAAGGGGACGGGCGTGCGGGGGAGGGCGTGGGAACGTGGGCCTGCCGGGGCTAGGAGACGGCGGGTGGCGCACGGTTGGGCCGTTAGGCTCCTTAGCACATGTTTAGCCTTCCTAGCATGCAACACTGTTGGTGTATAAGATAATAAAGAGCGGGACATATTTCGGGTGCGATCATACTAGCACTAATGCACCGTATCCCATCAGAACTCCGCAGTTAAGCGTGCTTGGGCGAGAGTAGTACTAGGATCGGTGACCCCCTGGGAAGTCCTCGTGTTGCACCCCTCTTTTTGTTTCGTTTTTTTCCCCTGCGTCCCGGGGTGGTCACGGTTGCGACCGTGGGTGGTGCGTGAACAAGGGGACGGGCGTGCGGGGCAGGGCGTGGGAACGTGGGCCTGCCGGGGCTAGGAGACGGCGGGTGGCGCACGGTTGGGCCGTTTGGCTCCTTAGCACATGTTTAGCCTTCCTAGCATGCAACAATGTTGGTGTATAAGATAATAAAGAGCGGGACATATTTCGGGTGCGATCATACCAGCACTAATGCACTGTATCCCATCAGAACTCTGCAGTTAAGCGTACTTGGGCTAGAGTAGTACTAGGATGGGTGACCCCCTGGGAAGTCCTCGTGTTGCACCCCTCTTTTTGTTTTGTTTTTTTCCCCTGCGTCCCGGGGTGGTCACGGTTGCGACCGTGGGTGGTGCGTGAACAAGGGGACGAGCGTGCGGGGGAGGGTGTGGGGACGTGGGCCTGCCGGGGCTAGGAGACGGCGGGTGGCGCACGGTGGCCGTTTGGCCCCTTAGCACATGTTTAGCCTTCCTAGCATGCAACAATGTTGGTGTATAAGATAATAAAGAGCGGGACATATTTCGGGTGCGATCATACCAGCACTAATGCACCGGATCCCATCAGAACTCCGCAGTTAAGCGTGCTTGGGCGAGAGTAGTACTAGGATGGGTGACCCTTGCACCCCTCTTTTTGTTTCGTTTTTTTCCCCTGCGTCCCGGGGTGGTCACGGTTGCGACCGTGGGTGGTGCGTGAACAAGGGGACGGGCGTGCGGGGGAGGGCGTGGGAACGTGGGCCTGCAAGGGCTAGGAGACGGCGGGTGGCGCACGGTTGGGCCGTTTGGCTCCTTACCTTAGCACATGTTTAGCCTCCCTAGCATGCAACACTGTTGGTGTATAAGATAATAAAGAGCGGGACATATTTCGGGTGCGATCATACCAGCACTAATGCACCGGATCCCATCAGAACTCCGCAGTTAAGCGTGCTTGGGCGAGAGTAGTAATAGGATGGGTGACCCCCTGGGAAGTCCTCGTGTTGCACCCCTCTTTTGTTTCGTTTTTTCCCCCTGCGTCCCGGGGTGGTCACGGTTGCGACCGTGGGTGGTGCGTGAACAAGGGGACGGGCGTGCGGCGAAGGCATGGGAACGTGGGCCTGCCGGGGCTAGGAGACGGCGGGTGGCACACGGTTGGGCCGTTTGGCTCCTTAGCACATGTTTAGCCTTCCTAGCATGCAACACTGTTGGTGTGTAAGATAATAAAGAGCGGGACACATTTCGGGTGCGATCATACCAGTACTAATGCATCTGATCCCATCAGAACTTCGCAGTTAAGCGTGCTTGGGCGAGAGTAGTACAAGGATGGGTGACCCCCTAGGAAGTCCTCGTGTTGCACCCCTCTTTTTGTTTCGTTTTTATTCCCTGCGTCCCGGGGTGGTCACGGTTGCGACTGTGGGTGGTGCGTGAACAAGGGGACGGGCGTGCGGGGGAGGGCGTGGGGACGTGGGCCTGCCGGGGCTAGGAGACGGCGGGTGGCGCACGGTTGGGCCGTTTGGCTCCTTAGCACATGTTTAGCCTTCCTAGCATGCAACACTGTTGGTGTATAAGATAATAAAGAGCGGGACATATTTCGGGTGTGATCATACCAGCACTAATGTACCGGATCCCATCAGAACTCCGCAGTTAAGCATGCTTGGGCGAGAGTAGTACTAGGATGGGTGACCCCCTGGGAAGTCCTCGTGTTGCACCCCTCTTTTTGTTTCGTTTTTTTTATCCTGCGTCCCGGGGTGGTCACGGTTGCGACCGTGGGTGGTGCGTGAACAAGGGGACGGGCGTGCGGGGGAGGGCGTGGGAACGTGGGCCTGCCGGGGCTAGGAGACGGCGGGTGGCGCACGGTTGGGGCGTTTGGCTCCTTAGCACATGTTTAGCCTTCCTAGCATGCAACACTGTTGGTGTATAAGATAATAAAGAGCGGGACATATTTCGGGTGCGATCATACTAGCACTAATGCACCGGATCCCATCAGAACTCCGCAGTTAAGCGTGCTTGGGCGAGAGTAGTACTAGGATGGGTGACCCCCTGGGAAGTCCTCGTGTTGCACCCCTCTTTTTGTTTCGTTTTTTTCCCCTGCGTCCCGGGGTGGTCACGGTTGCGACCGTGGGTGGTGCGTGAACAAGGGGACGGGCGTGGGAACGTGGGCCTGCCAGGGCTAGGAGACGGCGGGTGGCGCACGGTTGGGCCGTTTGGCTCCTTAGCACATGTTTAGCCTTCCTAGCATGCAACACTGTTGGTGTATAAGATAATAAAGAGCGGGACATATTTCGGGTGCGATCATACCAGCACTAATGCACCGGATCCCATCAGAACTCCGCAGTTAAGCATGCTTGGGCGAGAGTAGTACTAGGATGGGTGACCCCCTGGGAAGTCCTCGTGTTGCACCCCTCTTTTTGTTTCGTTTTTTTCCCCTGCGTCCCGGGGTGGTCACGGTTGCGACCGTGGGTGGTGCGTGAACAAGGGGACGGGCGTGCGGGGGAGGGCGTGGGAACGTGGGCCTGCCGGGGCTAGGAGACGGCGGGTGGCGCGCGGGTGGCGCACGGTTGGGCCGTTTGGCTCCTTAGCACATGTTTAGCCTTCCTAGCATGCAACACTGTTGGTGTGTAAGATAATAAAGAGCGGGACATATTTCGGGTGCGATCATACTAGCACTAATGCACCGGATCCCATCAGAACTCCGCAGTTAAGCGTGCTTGGGCGAGAGTAGTACTAGGATGGGTGACCCCCTGGGAAGTCCTCGTGTTGCACCCCTCTTTTTGTTTCGTTTTTTTCCCCTGCGTCCCGGGGTGGTCACGGTTGCGACCGTGGGTGGTGCGTGAACAAGGGGACGGGCGTGCGGGGGAGGGCGTGTGAACGTGGGCCTGCAAGGGCTAGGAGACGGCGGGTGGCGCACGGTTGGGCCGTTTGGCTCCTTAGCACATGTTTAGCCTTCCTAGCATGCAACACTGTTGGTGTATAAGATAATAAAGAGCGGGACATATTTCGAGTGCGATCATACTAGCACTAATGCACCGGATCCCATCAGAACTCCTCAGTTAAGCGTGCTTGGGCGAGAGTAGTACTAGGGTGGGTGACCCCCTGGGAAGTCCTCGTGTTGCACCCCTCTTTTTGTTTCGTTTTTTTCCCCTGCGTCCCGGGGTGGTCACGGTTGCGACCGTGGGTGGTGCGTGAACAAGGGGACGGGCGTGCGGGGGAGGGCGTGGGAACGTGGGCCTGCCAGGGCTAGGAGACGGCGGGTGGCGCACGGTTGGGCCGTTTGGCTCCTTAGCACATGTTTAGCCTTCCTAGCATGCAACACTGTTGGTGTATAAGATAATAAAGAGCGGGACATATTTCGGGTGCGATCATACTAGCACTAATGCACCGGATCCCATCAGAACTCCGCAGTTAATCGTGCTTGGGCGAGAGTAGTACTAGGATGGGTGACCCCCTGGGAAGTCCTCTTGTTGCACCCCTCTTTTTGTTTCGTTCTTTTTCCCCTGCGTCCCGGGGTGGTCACGGTTGCGACCGTGGGTGGTGCGTGAACAAGGGGACGGGCGTGCGGGGGAGGGCGTGGGAACGTGGGCCTGCCGGGGCTAGGAGACGGCGGGTGGCGCACGGTTGGGCCGTTAGGCTCCTTAGCACATGTTTAGCCTTCCTAGCATGCAACACTGTTGGTGTATAAGATAATAAAGAGCGGGACATATTTCGGGTGCGATCATACTAGCACTAATGCACCGTATCCCATCAGAACTCCGCAGTTAAGCGTGCTTGGGCGAGAGTAGTACTAGGATCGGTGACCCCCTGGGAAGTCCTCGTGTTGCACCCCTCTTTTTGTTTCGTTTTTTTCCCCTGCGTCCCGGGGTGGTCACGGTTGCGACCGTGGGTGGTGCGTGAACAAGGGGACGGGCGTGCGGGGCAGGGCGTGGGAACGTGGGCCTGCCGGGGCTAGGAGACGGCGGGTGGCGCACGGTTGGGCCGTTTGGCTCCTTAGCACATGTTTAGCCTTCCTAGCATGCAACAATGTTGGTGTATAAGATAATAAAGAGCGGGACATATTTCGGGTGCGATCATACCAGCACTAATGCACTGTATCCCATCAGAACTCTGCAGTTAAGCGTACTTGGGCTAGAGTAGTACTAGGATGGGTGACCCCCTGGGAAGTCCTCGTGTTGCACCCCTCTTTTTGTTTTGTTTTTTTCCCCTGCGTCCCGGGGTGGTCACGGTTGCGACCGTGGGTGGTGCGTGAACAAGGGGACGAGCGTGCGGGGGAGGGTGTGGGGACGTGGGCCTGCCGGGGCTAGGAGACGGCGGGTGGCGCACGGTGGCCGTTTGGCCCCTTAGCACATGTTTAGCCTTCCTAGCATGCAACAATGTTGGTGTATAAGATAATAAAGAGCGGGACATATTTCGGGTGCGATCATACCAGCACTAATGCACCGGATCCCATCAGAACTCCGCAGTTAAGCGTGCTTGGGCGAGAGTAGTACTAGGATGGGTGACCCTTGCACCCCTCTTTTTGTTTCGTTTTTTTCCCCTGCGTCCCGGGGTGGTCACGGTTGCGACCGTGGGTGGTGCGTGAACAAGGGGACGGGCGTGCGGGGGAGGGCGTGGGAACGTGGGCCTGCAAGGGCTAGGAGACGGCGGGTGGCGCACGGTTGGGCCGTTTGGCTCCTTAGCACATGTTTAGCCTCCCTAGCATGCAACACTGTTGGTGTATAAGATAATAAAGAGCGGGACATATTTCGGGTGCGATCATACCAGCACTAATGCACCGGATCCCATCAGAACTCCGCAGTTAAGCGTGCTTGGGCGAGAGTAGTAATAGGATGGGTGACCCCCTGGGAAGTCCTCGTGTTGCACCCCTCTTTTGTTTCGTTTTTTCCCCCTGCGTCCCGGGGTGGTCACGGTTGCGACCGTGGGTGGTGCGTGAACAAGGGGACGGGCGTGCGGCGAAGGCATGGGAACGTGGGCCTGCCGGGGCTTAGAGACGGCGGGTGGCACACGGTTGGGCCGTTTGGCTCCTTAGCACATGTTTAGCCTTCCTAGCATGCAACACTGTTGGTGTGTAAGATAATAAAGAGCGGGACACATTTCGGGTGCGATCATACCAGTACTAATGCATCTGATCCCATCAGAACTTCGCAGTTAAGCGTGCTTGGGCGAGAGTAGTACAAGGATGGGTGACCCCCTGGGAAGTCCTCGTGTTGCACCCCTCTTTTTGTTTCGTTTTTATTCCCTGCGTCCCGGGGTGGTCACGGTTGCGACTGTGGGTGGTGCGTGAACAAGGGGACGGGCGTGCGGGGGAGGGCGTGGGGACGTGGGCCTGCCGGGGCTAGGAGACGGCGGGTGGCGCACGGTTGGGCCGTTTGGCTCCTTAGCACATGTTTAGCCTTCCTAGCATGCAACACTGTTGGTGTATAAGATAATAAAGAGCGGGACATATTTCGGGTGTGATCATACCAGCACTAATGTACCGGATCCCATCAGAACTCCGCAGTTAAGCATGCTTGGGCGAGAGTAGTACTAGGATGGGTGACCCCCTGGGAAGTCCTCGTGTTGCACCCCTCTTTTTGTTTCATTTTTTTTATCCTGCGTCCCGGGGTGGTCACGGTTGCGACCGTGGGTGGTGCGTGAACAAGGGGACGGGCGTGCGGGGGAGGGCGTGGGAACGTGGGCCTGCCGGGGCTAGGAGACGGCGGGTGGCGCACGGTTGGGTCGTTTGGCTCCTTAGCACATGTTTAGCCTTCCTAGCATGCAACACTGTCGGTGTATAAGAGAATAAAGAGCGGGACATATTTTGGGTGCGATCATACTAGCACTAATGCACCGGATCCCATCAGAACTCCGCAGTTAAGCGTGCTTGGGCGAGAGTAGTACTAGGATTGGTGACCCCCTGGGAAGTCCTCGTGTTGCACCCCTCTTTTGGTTTCGTTTTTTTCCCCTGCGTCCCGGGGTGGTCACGGTTGCGACCGTGGGTGGTGCGTGAACAAAGGGACGGGCGTGCGGGGGAGGGCGTGGGAACGTGGGCCTGCCAGGGCTAGGAGACGGCGGGTGGCGCACGGTTGGGACGTTTGGCTCCTTAGCACATGTTTAGCCTTCCTAGTATGCAACACTGTTGGTGTATAAGATAATAAAGAGCAGGACATATTTCGGGTGCGATCATACTAGCACTAATGCACCGGATCCCATCAGAACTCCGCAGTTAAGCGTGCTTGGGTGAGAGTAGTACTAGGATGGGTGACCCCCTGGGAAGTCCTCGTGTTGCACCCCTCTTTTTGTTTCGTTTTTTTCCCCTGCGTCCCGGGGTGGTCACGGTTGCGACCGTGGGTGGTGCGTGAACAAGGGGACGAGCGTGCGGGGGAGGTCGTGGGGACGTGGGCCTGCCGGGGCTAGGAGACGGCGGGTGGCGCACGGTGGCCGTTTGGCCCCTTAGCACATGTTTAGCCTTCCTAGCATGCAACAATGTTGGTGTATAAGATAATAAAGAGCGGGACATATTTCGGGTGCGATCATACCAGCACTAATGCACCGGATCCCATCAGAACTCCGCAGTTAAGCGTGCTTGGGCGAGAGTAGTACTAGGATGGGTGACCCTTGCACCCCTCTTTTTGTTTCGTTTTTTTCCCATGCGTCCCGTGGTCTCGGTTGCGACCGTGGGTGGTGCATGAACAAGGGGACGGGCGTGCGGGGAAGGGCGTGGGAACGTGGGCCTGCTGGGGCTAGGAGACGGCGGGTGGCGCACGGTTGGGCCGTTTGGCTCCTTAGCACATGTTTAGCCTTCCTAGCATGCAACACTGTTGGTGTATAAGATAATAAAGAGCGGGACATATTTCGGGTGCGATCATACCAGCACTAATGCACCGGATCCCATCAGAACTCCGCAGTTTAGCGTGCTTGGGCGACAGTAGTACTAGGATGGGTGACCCACTGGGAAGTCCTCGTGTTGCACCCCTCTTTTTGTTTCGTTTTTTTCCCCTGCGTCCCGGGGTGGTCACGGTTGCGACCGTGGGTGGTGCGTGAACAAGGGGACGGGCGTGCGGGGGAGGGCGTGGGAACGTGGGCCTGCCGGGGCTAGGAGACGGCGGGTGGCGCACGGTTGGGCCGTTTGGCTCCTTTGCACATGTTTAGCCTTCCTAGCATGCAACACTGTTGGTGTATAAGATAATAAAGAGCGGGACATATTACGTGTGCGATCATACCAGCACTAATGCGCCGGATCACATCAGAACTCCGCAGTTAAGCGTGCTTGGGCGAGAGTAGTACTAGGATGGGTGACCCCCTGGGAAGTCCTCGTGTTGCACCCCTCTTTTTGTTTCGTTTTTTTTCCATGCGTCCCGGGGTGGTCACGGTTGCGACCGTGGGTGGTGCGTGAACAAGGGGACGGGCGTGCGAGGGAGGGCGTGGGAACGTGGGCCTGCCGGGGCTAGGAGACGGCGGGTGGCGCACGATTGGGCCGTTTGGCTCCTTAGGACATGTTTAGCCTTCCTAGCATGCAACACTGTTGGTGTATAAGATAATAAAGAGCGGGACATATTTCGGGTGCGATCATACCAGCATTAATGCACCGGATCCCATCAGAACTCCGCAGTTAAGCGTGCTTGGGCGAGAGTAGTACTAGGATGTGTGACCCCCTGGGAAGTCCTCGTGTTGCACCCCTCTTTTTGTTTCGTTTTTTTTCCCCTGCGTCCCGGGGTGGTCACGGTTGCGACCGTGGGTGGTGCGTGAACAAGGGGACGGGCGTGCGGGGGAGGGCGTGGGGACGTGGGCCTGCCGGGGCTAGGAGACGGCGGTTGGCGCACGGTTGGGCCGTTTGGCTCCTTAGCACATGTTTAGCGTTCCTAGCATGCAACACTGTTGGTGTATAAGATAATAAAGAGCGGGACATATTTCAGGTGCGATCATACCAGCACTAATGCACCGGATCCCATCAGAACTCCGCAGTTAAGCATGCTTGGGCGAGAGTAGTACTAGGATGGGTGACCCCCTGGGAAATCCTCGTGTTGCACCCCTCTTTTTGTTTCGTTTTTTTCCCCCTGCGTCCCGGGGTGGTCACGGTTGCGACCGTGGGTGGTGCGTGAACAAGGGGACGGGCGTGCGGGGGAGGGCGTGGGAACGTGGGCCTGCCGGGGCTAGGAGACGGCGGGTGGCGCTCGGTTGGGCCGTTTGGCTCCTTAGCACATGTTTAGCCTTCCTAGCATGCAACACTGTTGGTGTATAAGATAATAAAGAGCGGGACATATTTCTGGTGCTATCATACTAGCACTAATGCACCGGATCCCATCAGAACTCCGCAGTTAAGCGTGCTTGGGCGAGAGTAGTACTAGGATGGGTGACCCCCTGGGAAGTCCTCGTGTTGCACCCCTCTTTTTGTTTCGTTTTTTTTCCCTGCGTCCCGGGGTGGTCACGGTTGCGACCGTGGGTGGTGCGTGAACAAGGGGACGGGCGTGCGGGGGAGGGCGTGGGAACGTGGGCCTGCCGGGGCTAGGAGACGGCGGGTGGCGCATGATTGGGCCGTTTGGCTCCTTAGCACATGTTTAGCCTTCCTAGCATGCAACACTGTTGGCGTATAAGATAATAAAGAGCGGGACATATTTCGGGTACGATCATACCAGCACTAATGCACCGGATCCCATCAGAACTCCGCAGTTAAGCGTGCTTGGGCGAGAGTAGTAATAGGATGGGTGACCCCCTGGGAAGTCCTCGTGTTGCACCCCTCTTTTGTTTCGTTTTTTCCCCCTGCGTCCCGGGGTGGTCACGGTTGCGACCGTGGGTGGTGCGTGAACAAGGGGACGGGCGTGCGGCGAAGGCATGGGAACGTGGGCCTGCCGGGGCTAGGAGACGGCGGGTGGCACACGGTTGGGCCGTTTGGCTCCTTAGCACATGTTTAGCCTTCCTAGCATGCAACACTGTTGGTGTGTAAGATAATAAAGAGCGGGACACATTTCGGGTGCGATCATACCAGTACTAATGCATCTGATCCCATCAGAACTTCGCAGTTAAGCGTGCTTGGGCGAGAGTAGTTCAAGGATGGGTGACCCCCTGGGAAGTCCTCGTGTTGCACCCCTCTTTTTGTTTCGTTTTTATTCCCTGCGTCCCGGGGTGGTCACGGTTGCGACTGTGGGTGGTGCGTGAACAAGGGGACGGGCGTGCGGGGGAGGGCGTGGGGACGTGGGCCTGCCGGGGCTAGGAGACGGCGGGTGGCGCACGGTTGGGCCGTTTGGCTCCTTAGCACATGTTTAGCCTTCCTAGCATGCAACACTGTTGGTGTATAAGATAATAAAGAGCGGGACATATTTCGGGTGTGATCATACCAGCACTAATGTACCGGATCCCATCAGAACTCCGCAGTTAAGCATGCTTGGGCGAGAGTAGTACTAGGATGGGTGACCCCCTGGGAAGTCCTCGTGTTGCACCCCTCTTTTTGTTTCGTTTTTTTTATCCTGCGTCCCGGGGTGGTCACGGTTGCGACCGTGGGTGGTGCGTGAACAAGGGGACGGGCGTGCGGGGGAGGGCGTGGGAACGTGGGCCTGCCGGGGCTAGGAGACGGCGGGTGGCGCACGGTTGGGTCGTTTGGCTCCTTAGCACATGTTTAGCCTTCCTAGCATGCAACACTGTCGGTGTATAAGAGAATAAAGAGCGGGACATATTTTGGGTGCGATCATACTAGCACTAATGCACCGGATCCCATCAGAACTCCGCAGTTAAGCGTGCTTGGGCGAGAGTAGTACTAGGATTGGTGACCCCCTGGGAAGTCCTCGTGTTGCACCCCTCTTTTGGTTTCGTTTTTTTCCCCTGCGTCCCGGGGTGGTCACGGTTGCGACCGTGGGTGGTGCGTGAACAAAGGGACGGGCGTGCGGGGGAGGGCGTGGGAACGTGGGCCTGCCAGGGCTAGGAGACGGCGGGTGGCGCACGGTTGGGACGTTTGGCTCCTTAGCACATGTTTAGCCTTCCTAGTATGCAACACTGTTGGTGTATAAGATAATAAAGAGCAGGACATATTTCGGGTGCGATCATACTAGCACTAATGCACCGGATCCCATCAGAACTCCGCAGTTAAGCGTGCTTGGGTGAGAGTAGTACTAGGATGGGTGACCCCCTGGGAAGTCCTCGTGTTGCACCCCTCTTTTTGTTTCGTTTTTTTCCCCTGCGTCCCGGGGTGGTCACGGTTGCGACCGTGGGTGGTGCGTGAACAAGGGGACGAGCGTGCGGGGGAGGTCGTGGGGACGTGGGCCTGCCGGGGCTAGGAGACGGCGGGTGGCGCACGGTGGCCGTTTGGCCCCTTAGCACATGTTTAGCCTTCCTAGCATGCAACAATGTTGGTGTATAAGATAATAAAGAGCGGGACATATTTCGGGTGCGATCATACCAGCACTAATGCACCGGATCCCATCAGAACTCCGCAGTTAAGCGTGCTTGGGCGAGAGTAGTACTAGGATGGGTGACCCTTGCACCCCTCTTTTTGTTTCGTTTTTTTCCCATGCGTCCCGTGGTCTCGGTTGCGACCGTGGGTGGTGCATGAACAAGGGGACGGGCGTGCGGGGAAGGGCGTGGGAACGTGGGCCTGCCGGGGCTAGGAGACGGCGGGTGGCGCACGGTTGGGCCGTTTGGCTCCTTAGCACATGTTTAGCCTTCCTAGCATGCAACACTGTTGGTGTATAAGATAATAAAGAGCGGGACATATTTCGGGTGCGATCATACCAGCACTAATGCACCGGATCCCATCAGAACTCCGCAGTTTAGCGTGCTTGGGCGACAGTAGTACTAGGATGGGTGATCCACTGGGAAGTCCTCGTGTTGCACCCCTCTTTTTGTTTCGTTTTTTTCCCCTGCGTCCCGGGGTGGTCACGGTTGCGACCGTGGGTGGTGCGTGAACAAGGGGACGGGCGTGCGGGGGAGGGCGTGGGAACGTGGGCCTGCCGGGGCTAGGAGACGGCGGGTGGCGCACGGTTGGGCCGTTTGGCTCCTTTGCACATGTTTAGCCTTCCTAGCATGCAACACTGTTGGTGTATAAGATAATAAAGAGCGGGACATATTACGTGTGCGATCATACCAGCACTAATGCGCCGGATCCCATCAGAACTCCGCAGTTAAGCGTGCTTGGGCGAGAGTAGTACTAGGATGGGTGACCCCCTGGGAAGTCCTCGTGTTGCACCCCTCTTTTTGTTTCGTTTTTTTTCCATGCGTCCCGGGGTGGTCACGGTTGCGACCGTGGGTGGTGCGTGAACAAGGGGACGGGCGTGCGAGGGAGGGCGTGGGAACGTGGGCCTGCCGGGGCTAGGAGACGGCGGGTGGCGCACGATTGGGCCGTTTGGCTCCTTAGGACATGTTTAGCCTTCCTAGCATGCAACACTGTTGGTGTATAAGATAATAAAGAGCGGGACATATTTCGGGTGCGATCATACCAGCATTAATGCACCGGATCCCATCAGAACTCCGCAGTTAAGCGTGCTTGGGCGAGAGTAGTACTAGGATGTGTGACCCCCTGGGAAGTCCTCGTGTTGCACCCCTCTTTTTGTTTCGTTTTTTTTCCCCTGCGTCCCGGGGTGGTCACGGTTGCGACCGTGGGTGGTGCGTGAACAAGGGGACGGGCGTGCGGGGGAGGGCGTGGGGACGTGGGCCTGCCGGGGCTAGGAGACGGCGGTTGGCGCACGGTTGGGCCGTTTGGCTCCTTAGCACATGTTTAGCGTTCCTAGCATGCAACACTGTTGGTGTATAAGATAATAAAGAGCGGGACATATTTCAGGTGCGATCATACCAGCACTAATGCACCGGATCCCATCAGAACTCCGCAGTTAAGCATGCTTGGGCGAGAGTAGTACTAGGATGGGTGACCCCCTGGGAAATCCTCGTGTTGCACCCCTCTTTTTGTTTCGTTTTTTTCCCCCTGCGTCCCGGGGTGGTCACGGTTGCGACCGTGGGTGGTGCGTGAACAAGGGGACGGGCGTGCGGGGGAGGGCGTGGGAACGTGGGCCTGCCGGGGCTAGGAGACGGCGGGTGGCGCTCGGTTGGGCCGTTTGGCTCCTTAGCACATGTTTAGCCTTCCTAGCATGCAACACTGTTGGTGTATAAGATAATAAAGAGCGGGACATATTTCGGGTGCTATCATACTAGCACTAATGCACCGGATCCCATCAGAACTCCGCAGTTAAGCGTGCTTGGGCGAGAGTAGTACTAGGATGGGTGACCCCCTGGGAAGTCCTCGTGTTGCACCCCTCTTTTTGTTTCGTTTTTTTTCCCTGCGTCCCGGGGTGGTCACGGTTGCGACCGTGGGTGGTGCGTGAACAAGGGGACGGGCGTGCGGGGGAGGGCGTGGGAACGTGGGCCTGCCGGGGCTAGGAGACGGCGGGTGGCGCATGATTGGGCCGTTTGGCTCCTTAGCACATGTTTAGCCTTCCTAGCATGCAACACTGTTGGCGTATAAGATAATAAAGAGCGGGACATATTTCGGGTACGATCATACCAGCACTAATGCACCGGATCCTATCAGAACTCCGCAGTTAAGCGTGCTTGGGCGAGAGTAGTACTAGGATGGGTGACCCCCTGGGAAGTCCTCGTGTTGCACCCCTCTTTTTGTTTCGTTTTTTCCCTGCGTCCCGGGGTGGTCACGGTTGCGACCGTGGGTGGTGCGTGAACAAGGGAACGGGCGTGCGGGGGAGGGCGTGGGGACGTGGGCCTGCCGGGGCTAGGAGACGGCGGGTGGCGCACGGTTGGGCCGTTTGGCTCCTTAGCACATGTTTAGTCTTCCTAGCATGCAACTCTGTTGGTGTATAAGATAATAAAGAGCGGGACATATTTCGGGTGCGATCATACCAGCACTAATGCACCGGATCCCATCAGAACTCCGCAGTTAAGCATGCTTGGGCGAGAGTAGTACTAGGATGGGTGACCCCCTGGGAAGTCCTCGTGTTGCACCCCTCTTTTTGTTTCGTTTTTTTCCCCTGCGTCCCGGGGTGGTCACGGTTGCGACCGTGGGTGGTGCGTGAACAAGGGGACGGGCGTGCGGGGGAGGGCGTGGGAACGTGGGCCTGCCGGGGCTAGGAGACGGCGGGTGGCGCACGGTTGGGCCGTTTGGCTCCTTAGCACATGTTTAGCCTTCCTAGCATGCAACACTGTTGGTGTACAAGATAATAAAGAGCGGGACATATTTCGGGTGCGATCATACTAGCACTAATGCACCGGATCCATCAGAATTCCGCAGTTAAGCGTGCTTGGGCGAGAGTAGTACTAGGATGGGTGACCCCCTGGGAAGTCCTCGTGTTGCACCCCTCTTTTTGTTTCGTTTTTTTCCCCTGCGTCCCGGGGTGGTCACAGTTGCGACCGTGGGTGGTGCGTGAACAAGGGGACGGGCGTGCGGGGGAGGGCGTGGGAACGTGGGCCTGCCAGGGCTAGGAGACGGCGGGTGGCGCACGGTTGGGCCGTTTGGCTCCTTAGCACATGTTTAGCCTTCCTAGCATGCAACACTGTTGGTGTATAAGATAATAAAGAGCGGGACATATTTCGGGTGCGATCATACTAGCACTAATGCACCGGATCCCATCAGAACTCCGCAGTTAAGCGTGCTTGGGCGAGAGTAGTACTAGGATGGGTGACCCCCTGGGAAGTCCTCGTGTTGCACCCCTCTTTTTGTTTCGTTTTTTCCCCTGCGTCCCGGGGTGGTCACGGTTGCGACCGTGGGTGGTCCGTGAACAAGGGGACGAGCGTGCGGGGGAGGGCGTGGGGACGTGGGCCTGCCGGGGCTAGGAGACGGCGGGTGGCGCACGGTGGCCGTTTGGCCCCTTAGCACATGTTTAGCCTTCCTAGCATGCAACAATGTTGGTGTATAAGATAATAAAGAGCGGGACATATTTCGGGTGCGATCATACCAGCACTAATGCACCGGATCCCATCAGAACTCCGCAGTTAAGCGTGCTTGGGCGAGAGTAGAACTAGGATGGGTGACCCTTGCACCCCTCTTTTGTTTCGTTTTTTCCCCCTGCGTCCCGGGGTGGTCACGGTTGCGACCGTGGGTGGTGCGTGAACAAGGGGACGGGCGTGCGGCGAAGGCATGGGAACGTGGGCCTGCCGGGGCTAGGAGACGGCGGGTGGCACACGGTTGGGCCGTTTGGCTCCTTAGCACATGTTTAGCCTTCCTAGCATGCAACACTGTTGGTGTGTAAGATAATAAAGAGCGGGACATATTTCGGGTGCGATCATACCAATACTAATGCATCTGATCCCATCAGAACTTCGCAGTTAAGCGTGCTTGGGCGAGAGTAGTACTAGGATGGGTGACCCCCTGGGAAGTCCTCGTGTTGCACCCCTCTTTTTGTTTCGTTTTTATTCCCTGCGTCCCGGGGTGGTCACGGTTGCGACCGTGGGTGGTGCGTGAACAAGGGGACGGGCGTGCGGGGGAGGGCGTGGGGACGTGGGTCTGCCGGGGCTAGGAGACGGCGGGTGGCGCACGGTTGGGCCGTTTGGCTCCTTAGCACATGTTTAGCCTTCCTAGCATGCAACACTGTTGGTGTATAAGATAATAAAGAGCGGGACATATTTCGGGTGCGATCATACCAGCACTAATGCACCGGATCCCATCAGAACTCCGCAGTTAAGCATGCTTGGGCGAGAGTAGTACTAGGATGGGTGACCCCCTGGGAAGTCCTCGTGTTGCACCCCTCTTTTTGTTTCGTTTTTTTTCCCCTGCGTCCCGGGGTGGTCACGGTTGCGACCGTGGGTGGTGCGTGAACAAGGGGACGGGCGTGCGGGGGAGGGCGTGGGAACGTGGGCCTGCCGGGGCTAGGAGACGGCGGGTGGCGCACGGTTGGGCCGTTTGGCTCCTTAGCACATGTTTAGCCTTCCTAGCATGAAACACTGTTGGCGTATAAGATAATAAAGAGCGGGACATATTTCCGGTACGATCATACCAGCACTAATGCACCGGATCCCATCAGAACTCCGCAGTTAAGCGTGCTTGGGCGAGAGTAGTACTAGGATGGGTGACCCCCTGGGAAGTCCTCGTGTTGCACCCCTCTTTTTGTTTCGTTTTTTCCCTGCGTCCCGGGGTGGTCACGGTTGCGACCGTGGGTGGTGCGTGAACAAGGGGACGGGCGTGCGGGGGAGGGCGTGGGAACGTGGGCCTGCCGGGGCTAGGAGACGGCGGGTGGCGCACGGTTGGGCCGTTTGGCTCCTTAGCACATGTTTAGCCTTCCTAGCATGCAACACTGTTGGTGTACAAGATAATAAAGAGCGGGACATATTTCGGGTGCGATCATACTAGCACTAATGCACCGGATCCATCAGAACTCCGCAGTTAAGCGTGCTTGGGCGAGAGTAGTACTAGGATGGGTGACCCCCTGGGAAGTCCTCGTGTTGCACCCCTCTTTTTGTTTCGTTTTTTCCCCTGCGTCCCGGGGTGGTCACAGTTGCGACCGTGGGTGGTGCGTGAACAAGGGGACGGGCGTGCGGGGGAGGGCGTGGGAACGTGGGCCTGCCAGGGCTAGGAGACGGCGGGTGGCGCACGGTTGGGCCGTTTGGCTCCTTAGCACATGTTTAGCCTTCCTAGCATGCAACACTGTTGGTGTATAAGATAATAAAGAGCGGGACATATTTCGGGTGCGATCATACTAGCACTAATGCACCGGATCCCATCAGAACTCCGCAGTTAAGCGTGCTTGGGCGAGAGTAGTACTAGGATGGGTGACCCCCTGGGAAGTCCTCGTGTTGCACCCCTCTTTTTGTTTCGTTTTTTCCCCTGCGTCCCGGGGTGGTCACGGTTGCGACCGTGGGTGGTCCGTGAACAAGGGGACGAGCGTGCGGGGGAGGGCGTGGGGACGTGGGCCTGCCGGGGCTAGGAGACGGCGGGTGGCGCACGGTGGCCGTTTGGCCCCTTAGCACATGTTTAGCCTTCCTAGCATGCAACAATGTTGGTGTATAAGATAATAAAGAGCGGGACATATTTCGGGTGCGATCATACCAGCACTAATGCACCGGATCCCATCAGAACTCCGCAGTTAAGCGTGCTTGGGCGAGAGTAGTACTAGGATGGGTGACCCTTGCACCCCTCTTTTGTTTCGTTTTTTCCCCCTGCGTCCCGGGGTGGTCACGGTTGCGACCGTGGGTGGTGCGTGAACAAGGGGACGGGCGTGCGGCGAAGGCATGGGAACGTGGGCCTGCCGGGGCTAGGAGACGGCGGGTGGCACACGGTTGGGCCGTTTGGCTCCTTAGCACATGTTTAGCCTTCCTAGCATGCAACACTGTTGGTGTGTAAGATAATAAAGAGCGGGACATATTTCGGGTGCGATCATACCAATACTAATGCATCTGATCCCATCAGAACTTCGCAGTTAAGCGTGCTTGGGCGAGAGTAGTACTAGGATGGGTGACCCCCTGGGAAGTCCTCGTGTTGCACCCCTCTTTTTGTTTCGTTTTTATTCCCTGCGTCCCGGGGTGGTCACGGTTGCGACCGTGGGTGGTGCGTGAACAAGGGGACGGGCGTGCGGGGGAGGGCGTGGGGACGTGGGTCTGCCGGGGCTAGGAGACGGCGGGTGGCGCACGGTTGGGCCGTTTGGCTCCTTAGCACATGTTTAGCCTTCCTAGCATGCAACACTGTTGGTGTATAAGATAATAAAGAGCGGGACATATTTCGGGTGCGATCATACCAGCACTAATGCACCGGATCCCATCAGAACTCCGCAGTTAAGCATGCTTGGGCGAGAGTAGTACTAGGATGGGTGACCCCCTGGGAAGTCCTCGTGTTGCACCCCTCTTTTTGTTTCGTTTTTTTTCCCCTGCGTCCCGGGGTGGTCACGGTTGCGACCGTGGGTGGTGCGTGAACAAGGGGACGGGCGTGCGGGGGAGGGCGTGGGAACGTGGGCCTGCCGGGGCTAGGAGACGGCGGGTGGCGCACGGTTGGGCCGTTTGGCTCCTTAGCACATGTTTAGCCTTCCTAGCATGCAACACTGTTGGCGTATAAGATAATAAAGAGCGGGACATATTTCGGGTGCGATCATACCAGCACTAATGCACCGGATCCCATCAGAACTCCGCAGTTAAGCGTGCTTGGGCGAGAGTAGTACTAGGATGGGTGACCCCCTTGGATGTCCTCGTGTTGCACCCCTCTTTTTGTTTCGTTTTTTTTCCCCTGCGTCCCGGGGTGGTCACGGTTGCGACCGTGGGTGGTGCGTGAACAAGGGGTCGGGCGTGCGGGGGAGGGCGTGGGGACGTGGGCCTGCCGGGGCCAGGAGACGGCGGGAGGCGCACGATTGGGCCGTTTGGCTCCTTAGCACATGTTTAGCTTTCCTAGCATGCAACACTGTTGGTGTATAAGATAATAAAGAGCGAGACATATTTTGGGTGCGATCATACTAGCACTAATGCACCGGATCCCATCAGAACTCCGCAGTTAAGCGTGCTTGGGCGAGAGTAGTACTAGGATGGGTGACCCCCTGGGAAGTCCTCGTGTTGCACCCCTCTTTTTGTTTCGTTTTTTCCCCTGCGTCCCGGGGTGGTCACGGTTGCGACCGTGGGTGGTGCGTGAACAAGGGGACGGGCGTGCGGGGGAGGGCGTGGGAACGTGGGCCTGCCAGGGCTAGGAGACGGCGGGTGGCGCACGGTTGGGCCGTTTGGCTCCTTAGCACATGTTTAGCCTTCCTAGCATGCAACACTGTTGGTGTATAAGATAATAAAGAGCGAGACATATTTTGGGTGCGATCATACTAGCACTAATGCACCGGATCCCATCAGAACTCCGCAGTTAAGCGTGCTTGGGCGAGAGTAGTACTAGGATGGGTGACCCCCTGGGAAGTCCTCGTGTTGCACCCTCTTTTTGTTTCGTTTTTTTCCCTGCGTCCCGGGGTGGTCACGGTTGCGACCGTGGGTGGTGCGTGAACAAGGGGACGAGCGTGCGGGGGAGGGCGTGGGGACGTGGGCCTGCCGGGGCTAGGAGACGGCGGGTGGCGCACGGTGGCCGTTTGGCCCCTTAGCTCATGTTTAGCCTTCCTAGCATGCAACAATGTTGGTGTATAAGATAATAAAGAGCGGGACATATTTCGGGTGCGATCATACCAGCACTAATGCACCGGATCCCATCAGAACTCCGCAGTTAAGCGTGCTTGGGCGAGAGTAGTACTAGGATGGGTGACCCTTGCACCCCTATTTTTGTTTCGTTTTTTTCCCCTGCGTCCCGGGGTGGTCACGGTTGCGACCGTGGGTGGTGCGTGAACAAGGGGACGGGCGTGCGGGGGAGGGCGTGGGAACGTGGGCCTGCCAGGGCTAGGAGACGGCGGGTGGCGCACGGTTGGGCCGTTTGGCTCCTTAGCACATGTTTAGCCTTCCTAGCATGCAACACTGTTGGTGTATAAGATAATAAAGAGCGGGACATATTTCGGGTGCGATCATACCAGCACTAATGCATCGGATCCCATCAGAACTCCGCAGTTAAGCGAGCTTGGGCGAGAGTAGTACTAGGATGGGTGACCCCCTGGGAAGTCCTCGTGCTGCACCCCTCTTTTTGTTTCGTTTTTTTCCCCTGCGTCCCGGGGTGGTCACGGTTGCGACCGTGGGTGGTGCGTTAACAAGGGGACGGGCGTGCGGGGGAGGGCGTCGGGACGTGGGCCTGCCGGGGCTAGGAGACGGCGGGTGGCGCACGGTTGGGCCGTTTGGCTCCTTAGCACATGTTTAGCCTTCCTAGCATGCAACATTATTGGTGTATAAGATAATAAAGAGCGGGACATATTTCGGGTGCGATCATACCAGCACTAATGCACCGGATCCCATCCGAACTCCGCAGTTAAGCGTGCTTGGGCGAGAGTAGTACTAGGATGGGTGACCCCCTGGGAAGTCCTCATGTTGCACCCCTCTTTTCGTTTCGTTTTTTCCCCTGCGTCCCGGGGTGGTCACGGTTGCGACCGTGGGTGGTGCGTGAACAAGGGGACGGGCGTGCGGGGGAGGGCGTGGGGACGTGGGCCTGCCGGGGCTAGGAAATGGCGGGGGGCGCACGGTTGGGCCGTTTGGCTCCTTAGCACATGTTTAGCCTTCCTAGCATGCAACACTGTTGGTGTATAAGATAATAAAGAGCGGGACATATTTCGGGTGCGATCATACCATCCCTAATGCACTAGATCCCATCACACCTCCGCAGTTAAGCGTGCTTGGGCGAGAGTAGTACTAGGATGGGTGACCCCCTGGGAAGTCCTCGTGTTGCACCCCTCTTTTTGTTTCGTTTTTTTTCCCCTGCGTCCCGGGGTGGTCACGGTGGCAACCGTGGGTGGTGCGTGAACAAGGGGACGGGCGTGCGGGGGAGGGCGTCGGGACGTGGGCCATGTCGGGGCTAGGAGACGGCGGGTGGCGCACGGTTGGGCCGTTTGGCTCCTTAGAACATGTTTAGCCTTCCTAGCATGCAACACTGTTGGTGTATAAGATAATAAAGAGCGGGACATATTTCGGGTGCGATCATACCATCACTAATGCACCGGATCCCATCACAACTCCGCAGTTAAGCGTGCTTGGGCGAGAGTAGTACTAGGATGGGTGACCCCCTGGGAAGTCCTCGTGTTGCACCCCTCTTTTTGTTTCGTTTTTTTCCCCTGCGTCCCGGGGTGGTCACGGTTGCGACCGTGGGTGGTGCGTGAACAAGGGGACGGGCGTGCGGGGGAGGGCGTCGGGACGTGGGCCTGCCGGGGCTAGGAGACGGCGGGTGGCGCACGGTTGGGCCGTTTGGCTCCTTAGAACATGTTTAGCCTTCCTAGCATGCAACATTGTTGGTGTATAAGATAATAAAGAGCGGGACATATTTCGGGTGCGATCATACCAGCACTAATGCACCGGATCCCATCCGAACTCCGCAGTTAAGCGTGCTTGGGCGAGAGTAGTACTAGGATGGGTGACCCCCTGGGAAGTCCTTGTGTTGCACCCCTCTTTTTGTTTCGTTCTTTTTTCCCTGCGTCCCGGGGTGGTCACGGTTGCGACCGTGGGTGGTGCGTGAACAAGGGGACGGGCGTGCGGGGGAGGGCGTCGGGACGTGGGCCTGCCGGGGCTAGGAGACGGCGGGTGGCGCACGGTTGGGCCGTTTGGCTCCTTAGAACATGTTTAGCCTTCCTAGCATGCAACATTGTTGGTGTATAAGATAATAAAGAGCGGGACATATTTCGGGTGCGATCATACCAGCACTAATGCACCGGATCCCATCCGAACTCCGCAGTTAAGCGTGCTTGGGCGAGAGTAGTACTAGGATGGGTGACCCCCTGAGAAGTCCTCGTGTTGCACCCCTCTTTTCATTTCGTTTTTTTCCCCTGCGTCCCGGGGTGGTCACGGTTGCGACCGTGGGTGGTGCGTGAACAAGGGGACGGGGGTGCGGGGGAGGGCGTGGGGACGTGGGCCTGCCGGGGCTAGGAGACGGCGGGTGGCGCACGGTTGGGCCGTTTGGCTCCTTAGCACATGTTTAGCCTTCCTAGCATGCAACACTGTTGGTGTATAAGATAATAAAGAGCGGGACATATTTCGGGTCCTATCATACCATCACTAATGCACCGGATCCCATCAGAACTCCGCAGTTAAGCGTGCTTGGGCGAGAGTAGTACTAGGATGGGTGACCCCCTGCGAAGTCCACGTGTTGCACCCCTCTTTTTGTTTCGTTTTTTTTCCCCTGCGTCCCGGGGTGGTCACGGTTGCGACCGTGGGTGGTGCGTGAACAAGGGGACGGGCGTGCGGGGGAGGGCGTGGGAACGTGGGCCTGCCGGGGCTAGGAGACGGCGGGTGGCGCACGATTGGGCCGTTTGGCTCCTTAGCACGTGTTTAGCCTTCCTAGCATGCAACACTGTTGGTGTATAAGATAATAAAGAGCGGGACATATTTCGGGTGCGATCATACCAGCACTAATGCACCGGATCCCATCAGAACTCCGCAGTTAAGCGTGCTTGGGCGAGAGTAGTACTAGGATGGGTGACCCCCTGGGAAGTCCTCGTGTTGCACCCCTCTTTTTGTTTCGTTTTTTTCCCCTGCGTCCCGGGGTGGTCACGGTTGCGACCGTGGGTGGTGCGTGAACAAGGGGATGGGCGTGCGGGGGAGGGCGTGGGAACGTGAGCCTGCCGGGGCTAGGAGACGGCGGGTGGCGCACGGTTGGGCCGTTTGGCTCCTTAGCACATGTTTAGCCTTCCTAGCATGCAACACTGTTGGTGTACAAGATAATAAAGAGCGGGACATATTTCGGGTGCGATCATACTAGCACTAATGCACCGAATCCCATCAGAACTCCGCAGTTAAGCGTGCTTGGGTGAGAGTAGTACTAGGATGGGTGACCCCCTGGGAAGTCCTCGTGTTGCACCCCTCTTTTTGTTTCGTTTTTTTCCCCTGCGTCCCGGGGTTGTCACGGTTGCGACCGTGGGTGGTGCGTGAACAAGGGGACGGGCGTGCGGGGGAGGGCGTGGGAACGTGGGCCTGCCAGGGCTAGGAGACGGCGGGTGGCGCACGGTTGGGCCGTTTGGCTCCTTATCACATGTTTAGCCTTCCTAGCATGCAACACTGTTGGTGTATAAGATAATAAAGAGCGGGACATATTTCGGGTGCGATCATACTAGCCCTAATGCACCGGATCCCATCAGAACTCCGCAGTTAAGCGTGCTTGGGCGAGAGTAGTACTAGGATGGGTGACCCCCTGGGAAGTCCTCGTGTTGCACCCCTCTTTTTGTTTCGTTTTTTCCCCCTGCGTCCCGGGGTGGTCACGGTTGCGACCGTGGGTGGTCCGTGAACAAGGGGACGAGCGTGCGGGGGAGGGCGTGGGGACGTAGGCCTGCCGGGGCTAGGAGACGGCGGGTGGCGCACGGTGGCCGTTTGGCCCCTTAGCACATGTTTAGCCTTCCTAGCATGCAACAATGTTGGTGTATAAGATAATAAAGAGCGGGACATATTTCGGGTGCGATCATACCAGCACTAATGCACCGGATCGCATTAGAACTCCGCAGTTAAGCGTGCTTGGGCGAGAGTAGTACTAGGATGGGTGACCCTTGCACCCCTATTTTTGTTTCGTTTTTTTCCCCTGCGTCCCGGGATGGTCACGGTTGCGACCGTGGGTGGTGCGTGAACAAGGGGACGGGCGTGCGGGGAAGGGCGTGGGAACGTGGGCCTGCCGGGGCTAGGAGACGGCGGGTGGCGCACGGTTGGGCCGTTTGGCTCCTTAGCACATGTTTAGCCTTCCTAGCATGCAACACTGTTGGTGTATAAGATAATAAAGAGCGGGACATATTTCGGGTGCGATCATACCAGCACTAATGCACCGGATCCCATCAGAACTCCGCAGTTTAGCGTGCTTGGGCGAGAGTAGTACTAGGATGGGTGACCCCCTGGGAAGTCCTCGTGTTGCACCCCTCTTTTTGTTTCGTTTTTTTCCCCTGCGTCCCGGGGTGGTCACGGTTGCGACCGTGGGTGGTGCGTGAACAAGGGGACGGGCGTGCGGGGGAGGTTTTGGGAACGTGGGCCTGCCGGGGCTAGGAGACGGCGGGTGGCGCACGGTTGGGCCGTTTGGCTCCTTAGCACATGTTTAGCCTTCCTAGCATGCAACACTGTTGGTGTATAAGATAATAAAGAGCGGGACATATTTCGTGTGCGATCATACCAGCACTAATGCGCCGGATCCCATCAGAACGCCGCAGTTAAGCGTGCTTGGGCGAGAGTAGTATTAGGATGGGTGACCCCCTGGGAAGTCCTCGTGTTGCACCCCTCTTTTTGTTTCGTTTTTTTCCCTGCGTCCCGGGGTGGTCACGGTTGCGACCGTGGGTGGTGCGTGAACAAGGGGACGGGCGTGCGGAGGAGGGCGTGGGAACGTGGGCCTGCCGGGGCCAGGAGACGGCGGGTGGCGCACGATTAGGCCGTTTGGCTCCTTAGCACATGTTTAGCCTTCCTAGCATGCAACACTGTTGGTGTATAAGATAATAAAGAGCGGGACATATTTCGGGTGCGATCATACCAGCACTAATGCACCGGATCCCATCAGAACTCCACACTTAAGCGTGCTTGGGCGAGAGTAGTACTAGGATGGGTGACCCCCTTGGACGTCCTCGTGTTGCACCCCTCTTTTTGTTTCGTTTTTTTTCCCCTGCGTCCCGGGGTGGTCACGGTTGCGACCGTGGGTGGTGCGTGAACAAGGGGTCGGGCGTGCGGGGGAGGGCGTGGGGACGTGGGCCTGCCGGGGCCAGGAGACGGCGGGAGGCGCACGATTGGGCCGTTTGGCTCCTTAGCACATGTTTAGCTTTTCTAGCATGCAACACTGTTGGTGTATAAGATAATAAAGAGCGAGACATATTTTGGGTGCGATCATACTAGCACTAATGCACCGGATCCCATCAGAACTCCGCAGTTAAGCGTGCTTGGGCGAGAGTAGTACTAGGATGGGTGACCCCCTGGGAAGTCCTCGTGTTGCACCCCTCTTTTTGTTTCGTTTTTTCCCCTGCGTCCCGGGGTGGTCACGGTTGCGACCGTGGGTGGTGCGTGAACAAGGGGACGGGCGTGCGGGGGAGGGCGTGGGAACGTGGGCCTGCCAGGGCTAGGAGACGGCGGGTGGCGCACGGTTGGGCCGTTTGGCTCCTTAGCACATGTTTAGCCTTCCTAGCATGCAACACTGTTGGTGTATAAGATAATAAAGAGCGAGACATATTTTGGGTGCGATCATACTAGCACTAATGCACCGGATCCCATCAGAACTCCGCAGTTAAGCGTGCTTGGGCGAGAGTAGTACTAGGATGGGTGACCCCCTGGGAAGTCCTCGTGTTGCACCCTCTTTTTGTTTCGTTTTTTTCCCTGCGTCCCGGGGTTGTCACGGTTGCGACCGTGGGTGGTGCGTGAACAAGGGGACGGGCGTGCGGGGGAGGGCGTGGGAACGTGGGCCTGCCGGGGCTAGGAGACGGCGGGTGGCGCACGATTGGGCCGTTTGGCTCCTTAGCACGTGTTTAGCCTTCCTAGCATGCAACACTGTTGGTGTATAAGATAATAAAGAGCGGGACATATTTCGGGTGCGATCATACCAGCACTAATGCACCGGATCCCATCAGAACTCCGCAGTTAAGCGTGCTTGGGCGAGAGTAGTACTAGGATGGGTGACCCCCTGGGAAGTCCTCGTGTTGCACCCCTCTTTTTGTTTCGTTTTTTTCCCCTGCGTCCCGGGGTGGTCACGGTTGCGACCGTGGGTGGTGCGTGAACAAGGGGATGGGCGTGCGGGGGAGGGCGTGGGAACGTGAGCCTGCCGGGGCTAGGAGACGGCGGGTGGCGCACGGTTGGGCCGTTTGGCTCCTTAGCACATGTTTAGCCTTCCTAGCATGCAACACTGTTGGTGTACAAGATAATAAAGAGCGGGACATATTTCGGGTGCGATCATACTAGCACTAATGCACCGAATCCCATCAGAACTCCGCAGTTAAGCGTGCTTGGGTGAGAGTAGTACTAGGATGGGTGACCCCCTGGGAAGTCCTCGTGTTGCACCCCTCTTTTTGTTTCGTTTTTTTCCCCTGCGTCCCGGGGTTGTCACGGTTGCGACCGTGGGTGGTGCGTGAACAAGGGGACGGGCGTGCGGGGGAGGGCGTGGGAACGTGGGCCTGCCAGGGCTAGGAGACGGCGGGTGGCGCACGGTTGGGCCGTTTGGCTCCTTATCACATGTTTAGCCTTCCTAGCATGCAACACTGTTGGTGTATAAGATAATAAAGAGCGGGACATATTTCGGGTGCGATCATACTAGCACTAATGCACCGGATCCCATCAGAACTCCGCAGTTAAGCGTGCTTGGGCGAGAGTAGTACTAGGATGGGTGACCCCCTGGGAAGTCCTCGTGTTGCACCCCTCTTTTTGTTTCGTTTTTTCCCCCTGCGTCCCGGGGTGGTCACGGTTGCTGTAACACACCAATTTTTCAAAACAATTTAAAACTTTGAATAAGTAAATTTAATAGCTAAAATCCACAATAACCAAGTTATGGTTTGAATAAAACATTTGAATGATTACAAGTGCCAAAAATCGGTGTTACAATAATATCAAAACTAAGTCTTAGGGAATCAAATGGTACACCGAGCTTAATCATCCAATGCTAATACTACGGGCCGCCTAATCCTTAGCTCCCGAACCTGAGTACATAGACATAAAAGAAAACGTAGTACGTGAGACAAAAATTGTCTCGTGAGAAACATGGGTTTTAGACCCGGTCATAATCAAATGCAATTAAATAATAATATTAGAGTATTTATCAAATTGCACATAAGTCCAACATAATCTCGAGCTTGCCCTAAGCTCACACATACGCGACGGGTCACCCCGAAGCAACTCCCCCGATGTGGGTTATCATCAAAAGATCTTATGGTAATTGGGGTTCTCCCAAACTTACCGAGATCGTCACTCCCCCGTCTCGCGGGTTATCGTAATCCCCCTTTTTATCGGGTTATCATAGTCCCCCGAATTTCGGGTTATCGTTCACTTAGATGTACTACTCTTGCGCAGGGAGGTACCGCCCCAAGTAGTAATCTCTACTCCCCCACGAATGGGTTATCGTTTCCGGATAATTTGACTAACACATAATTGGTCATCAACATGAGCCTTAACTCCAATTCAATCATCAATTTAACGGGTCAATGTCACAAATCATTTCATGGCATATAAACATTACAATCAATTTCTTTATCAAAACGTTTATTCAATAAAGACTCTTTTAAATCATTTTAGTCATTGAAATCATTTTCCTATGTACTCATAAAAGATCACATGTACTCACCTTGGCAATGCTATCCAATACTTGTGTAAATCAACACAATCTCTACTTCCAAAACAAGGAAGTACTTTCAATCCCAAGTCCTTCTTGACCTATTATCAAAATCATCACAAATCTAGTCATAAACCATAACTAACTACTAGTTAATCCATTTTAACATTCCCAACCACCAAGTTCATACCACTTGGTGGAAATCTCAAACCCTAGTTCAAGATTTCTATTCATAAGACTGAAATCTAGCTTGTACACATTGATTACAAGCTCACCATGAGTGTTTTACACTCATGATAGATCATCTTCCCCAAAGATGATGTGGTTGGTTCCCAAAACCACCATTGATACCCATGAAAAGCTTGAAACTAAGGTAGGTAAGTAAAATAATCAAGAATCCTTACCTTTGATGAAGAAATCTCCAAGATTGATGAAGATTCAAGCCCAAGAACAGCAAAAACGAGCTCTCTCTCTCTAAAAACGGCTGGTAGGGTTTTAGGGGTGTAGGTGTCTAAACCCTAGCCTCAAATTCGTTATATACACAGAGCTCCAGAGTTCGCGATCGCTATCATAAGTTCGCGACGCGAACTTCGCGTGTCTGGCACTTCGCGATCGGTAACTGGTCGGGAAGTAGTTCGCGCCAACATGCCCAACTCCCTGTCGCTACTTCACGGCCGTGAACAAAAGTTCACGCCGTGAACTTTCCCCTTGCAGCAGGGCTGCACCTTTCGGTCCTTGGCTCGACCCGGTTTCGCCCATAACTTCCTCATACGATGTCCAAATGACCCGAAACCAATTCCTACGGTTCTGAAATGAATTATCCTTATTTATCATATTTTTGTACAATTTATTTATTTACAAAATCTCGGTCGTTACAACTATCTACCCCTTAAGAGGATTCCGTCCTCGGAATCGCATCATAATCAACCAAGTTTGGGTAGCGTTTCTTAATCTCATCTTTGACTTCCCAAGTCAAATTTGGCCCAAGGGAATGTTTCCACTTGACCAACACTAGCTCAATCTCTTTGTTCCTCAATTTCTTTGTTTGGGCCTCCAATATGGCCTCGGGTTCTTCAATCAATCGGTTGGGTGCATCGACCCGCAAATCTTGAAGTGGGATAATATTCTCCACTTCACCCAAGAATTTCTTCAAATTACTAACATGGAAGGTGTCATGGACACCTTGCAACTCGGGTGGAAGTTCTAACTTGAATGCTTGCAAACCGACCCGTTTCAAAATCTTAAATGGGCCAACATATCTTGGGCTCAACTTGCCCTTCTTACCAAACCTCATCACGCCTTTCCAAGGCGACACCTTCAACATCACCATATCCCCGACATTTAAATCATAAGGTCGCTTCTTCAAACCCGAATAACTCTTTTGGCGATCTTGTGCCACTTTCATATTCCTTTGAATTATTCCAATTTTCTCATTTGTTATTTTTACAATTTCGGGACCCGTGAGTCTCGTCTCACCCGCCTCTAACCAACAAGAAGGCGTCCTACATTTCCTCCCATATAAAGCCTCAAACGGTGGCATCTTAATGGTCGAGTGATAACTATTATTATACGAAAATTCAACTAACGGTAAATGTTCATCCCATTTACCACCAAAATCCAAAACACACGACCTCAACATATCTTCGACCGTTTGGATCGTCCTTTCACTCTGACCATCGGTTTGCGGATGGTAAGCCGTGCTCAATCTCAACTTTGTTCCTAATTCTTGTTGGAGAGATCTCCAAAACCTCGAGGTAAACCTTGCATCCCGATCGGACACAATTGACAATGGTACCCCGTGCAACCGAACAACCTCATCAACATACAATTTTGCCAATTTCTCAAGTGGCATGGTCTCCCTAATAGCTAGGAATAACGCACTTTTCGTTAACCTGTCAACAATCACCCAAATGGCGTCATGATTCCTACTCGTCTTTGGAAGGCCAACAATGAAATCCATTGTGATGTCATTCCATTTCCCGGCCGGCACTTGCAACGATTGTGCAACACCATAAGGCACTTGGTGCTCGGCTTTCACTTGTGCACACGTGGCACATTTTGATATGAACTTTGCTACCCTCGACTTCATCCCGGGCCACCAATAAATTTTCTTCAAGTCTTGATAAGTCTTTGTACTTCCGGGATGAATCGAATACTTAGACTTGTGAGCATCATTCAACAACACTTTTCGGTTTCCACCGAATTTCGGGACCCAAATTCGACCATTCACGGTTTTCAACCCTTGACCATTTTCCTCAAACACTTGGTTCTTTCCCAATCTCTCTTGTCTATACTCGTCCTTTCCCATCACTTCTAATTGTGCGGTTTTTATACTTTCAATGAAACTAGATACTACATCAATCCGCATTAACTTAGCTTTAACCGGTTTTTCATGAACTTTTCTACTCAAGGCATCGGCTACCACATTGGCCTTCCCCTCGTGATAGACGATTTCACAATCATAATCACTAATCAATTCAATCCACCTTCTTTGCCTCATATTCAAGTCTTTTTGTGTAAACACATACTTGAGACTTTTGTGATCCGTGTACAAGATACACCTTGTGCCATATAAGTAATGCCTCCAAATCTTTAAGGCGAAAATAATCGCCGCCAACTCCAAATCATGTGTTGTATACCTTTCTTCCGCATTCTTTAATTGTCTTGAGGCATAAGCTATCACTTTCCCTCTTTGCATCAAAACACAACCGAGACCTTTATTCGAGGCGTCACTATACACTACAAAATCTTCCATACCATCGGGTAGAGCGAGAATCGGTGCGTTGCACAACTTCTCCTTCAACAAGGCAAAAGCATTTTCTTGCTTTTCCCCCCAATCAAACTTCACATCTTTTCTCGTTAGCCTAGTGAGTGGCACCGCCACTCGAGAAAAATCTTCAATAAACCTTCGGTAATAACCGGCTAGCCCAAGAAAACTTCTAACTTCGGTTGGAGTTTTCGGTGCTTCCCAATTCTTCACCGCTTCAATCTTAGACGGGTCAACTTTTATCCCGCTTCGAGATACTACATGACCAAGAAATTGCACTTCCCGCAACCAAAATTCACACTTGGAGAATTTAGCATACAGTTTTTCCCGTTTCAACACTTCTAGAGTTTGCCTCAAATGGTCTTCATGTTCTTCTTCGGTTTTGGAGAAAATAAGAATATCATCAATAAATACTATGAGAAATTTATCGAGAAAAGGTTTACAAACCCTATTCATGAGATCCATAAAAATAGCCGGGGCGTTCGTCAAACCGAATGGCATAACTAGAAATTCATAATGACCATAACGGGTCCTAAAAGCCGTCTTCTCGGTATCACCTTCTTTGACACGAACTTGATGGTAACCCGATCTCAAATCAATCTTAGAGAAATAATCGGCTCCTTGAAGTTGATCAAATAAATCATCTATCCTTGGCAAAGGATATCGGTTCTTAATTGTCATCTTATTTAGCTCTCGGTAATCGATACACATTCTCATGGAACCATCCTTCTTCTTCACAAATAAAACCGGTGCACCCCATGGTGACGAACTAGGACGGATAAAACCCTTATCAAGCAAATCTTGAAGTTGAGCCATCAACTCTCTCATTTCGGTGGGAGCTAGACGATACGGGGCTCGGGCAATTGGCGTCGCCCCCGGGACTAAATCAATACGAAACTCGACTTGTCTCTCCGGTGGCAAACCGGGTAAGTCATCGGGAAAAACTTCGGGAAAGTCTCGAATAATCTTCACATTTTCAACCGACTTCTTTTCTTTTCTTCCATCAAGGACATAGGCTATAAATGATGCACACCCTTTCGCTAAACATTTTCTTGCCTTAATTGCGGTTAACAAGTTTGGCATACGATGCCTCTTTTCCCCATAAATGTACACTTTTTCATTTTCGGGAGATTTAATCGACACTAATTTCCTTCCACATAAAATCTTGGCTTGGTGGATTCCCAACCAATCCATCCCAATAATTACATCAAAAGCCTTAATTCCCATCGGCATCAAATCAACCTTAAACTTCTTGTTATCGATTTCTAATTCACAATTCCTATAGACATGTTGAACCATAGAGGTTTTCCCATCGGCTACTTCTATTTCATACAATTCATCAAGTAATTCTAGTGGAACCTTAAACTTAGCACCAAATTCATGAGACACGAAAGAATAAGTAGAACCCGAATCAATCAACACATAAGTGGGTATGGAGTTTATGAACAAGGTACCTGAGACGACATCATGAGTCTCCTTGGCTTCTTCACGTGTGAGTTGGAAGGCACGACCTTTGACCTTCGACGGCTCCGGTTTCTTGTGGGCGGTTGACACCAATGTTTCGGTCCCTTTTTTCGGGCAAACATTGCTATAATGCCCCTTCTCATGACATGAGAAACATTCAATCTCATCTAGGCTCTTGGCCTTACAATCTCTAGCCTTGTGGCCAAACCTCCCACATTTAAAACAACTTCCCGATTCAAGCTTACATTCTCCTTGGTGAGTCTTGCCACACTTCACACATCTTGCATAGCCGCCACCACTTCCTTGCTTTGACCCACTTGGGGTAAATCTTCCTTTCTTTGACGGGCCCGAATAAGTCTCAAACTTTCTCTTCTCGTTCCCTACCGACCTCTCTTGAACTCTTCTCTTACTAACTTTCTCCACACTTCGGGCGACATTGATCGCTTCATCAAGGGTTGTCGCCCTTTTCACTTCAAGTTCATACTCCCATGGTAACCCATTAGCAAACCGAACCACACGACTACGTTCGGTTGGGTAAGTACTTGACACAAACGGGAGATAACCCGTGAACTTCTTGGTATACTCATCCAAGGTCAAATTGCCTTTCTTGAAGTGCAAGAACTCTTCCAACAACTCTTCCAATTCCCTCTCGGGACAATACTTCTCCTTGAGTCTTCTAGTGAACTCATCCCACGACATCTTGTAAATGGCTTTCTTTCCCAAGGTCTCATACACGGTGTCCCACCATGTAAGAGCATCATCTTTGAACAAACGTGAGGCATAAGTCACCATGTCTTCCTCTTTGCACTTGCTACTCTCAAGCACACGTTCCGTCTCTCGAATCCATTGAACCGTCACTTTCGGTTCCGTACTCCCGAGATAGAAGTCGGGACGGCAAGCAAGGAACGTTTTGTAAGAACATCCTTCACGTTCAATCTTTCTCTCTTCACCACTTTCCCCATTGGAGGATTTCGCGGTCGTGTTGGTGTTCCCCGTTGACTTGGTCTTAGTGAGTTGAGGGGAATCTTCACCTTCCTCCCTCTCTTCCTCAAAAAGTCGTTCCTCTTCCTCCCTTTCATCATCATCACCTCCCAAGTTCAACCGATCGTTTATGATCCGGTTAACATCCTGTTGCATCACATTTCTCATATTAGTGAGCATGGATTGAATGGCCTCCATTGTTACCGGAGTATGGTTATTCCCGATACCCGAGTTGGCCAAACCATTCCCGTCTTGATTCAAATTCGAAGCTCGCTCCTCATCCAACAATCGACCACTTCTTGTTCTAGCCATCTTACTATAATAAGATGTCAACCCAATTAGAATCCAATAAGTTGGCTAAAAAGTCAAAATTAGACATAAGAATAGCTCGATATAAAACAATTCCCTCGATGGTCAACCCTAGCTCTTAAAGGTCAACCTAACTTCCTATAGAACATAATGTCCCAAAAGCAAAGTCTAAGTCTAGGGTGGGTAACCAACCTAATTCACTTAGACTAATGCTCTGATACCAAGTTGTAACACACCAATTTTTCAAAACAATTTAAAACTTTGAATAAGTAAATTTAATAGCTAAAATCCACAATAACCAAGTTATGGTTTGAATAAAACATTTGAATGATTACAAGTGCCAAAAATCGGTGTTACAATAATATCAAAACTAAGTCTTAGGGAATCAAATGGTACACCGAGCTTAATCATCCAATGCTAATACTACGGGCCGCCTAATCCTTAGCTCCCGAACCTGAGTACATAGACATAAAAGAAAACGTAGTACGTGAGACAAAAATTGTCTCGTGAGAAACATGGGTTTTAGACCCGGTCATAATCAAATGCAATTAAATAATAATATTAGAGTATTTATCAAATTGCACATAAGTCCAACATAATCTCGAGCTTGCCCTAAGCTCACACATACGCGACGGGTCACCCCGAAGCAACTCCCCCGATGTGGGTTATCATCAAAAGATCTTATGGTAATTGGGGTTCTCCCAAACTTACCGAGATCGTCACTCCCCCGTCTCGCGGGTTATCGTAATCCCCCTTTTTATCGGGTTATCATAGTCCCCCGAATTTCGGGTTATCGTTCACTTAGATGTACTACTCTTGCGCAGGGAGGTACCGCCCCAAGTAGTAATCTCTACTCCCCCACGAATGGGTTATCGTTTCCGGATAATTTGACTAACACATAATTGGTCATCAACATGAGCCTTAACTCCAATTCAATCATCAATTTAACGGGTCAATGTCACAAATCATTTCATGGCATATAAACATTACAATCAATTTCTTTATCAAAACGTTTATTCAATAAAGACTCTTTTAAATCATTTTAGTCATTGAAATCATTTTCCTATGTACTCATAAAAGATCACATGTACTCACCTTGGCAATGCTATCCAATACTTGTGTAAATCAACACAATCTCTACTTCCAAAACAAGGAAGTACTTTCAATCCCAAGTCCTTCTTGACCTATTATCAAAATCATCACAAATCTAGTCATAAACCATAACTAACTACTAGTTAATCCATTTTAACATTCCCAACCACCAAGTTCATACCACTTGGTGGAAATCTCAAACCCTAGTTCAAGATTTCTATTCATAAGACTGAAATCTAGCTTGTACACATTGATTACAAGCTCACCATGAGTGTTTTACACTCATGATAGATCATCTTCCCCAAAGATGATGTGGTTGGTTCCCAAAACCACCATTGATACCCATGAAAAGCTTGAAACTAAGGTAGGTAAGTAAAATAATCAAGAATCCTTACCTTTGATGAAGAAATCTCCAAGATTGATGAAGATTCAAGCCCAAGAACAGCAAAAACGAGCTCTCTCTCTCTAAAAACGGCTGGTAGGGTTTTAGGGGTGTAGGTGTCTAAACCCTAGCCTCAAATTCGTTATATACACAGAGCTCCAGAGTTCGCGATCGCTATCATAAGTTCGCGACGCGAACTTCGCGTGTCTGGCACTTCGCGATCGGTAACTGGTCGGGAAGTAGTTCGCGCCAACATGCCCAACTCCCTGTCGCTACTTCACGGCCGTGAACAAAAGTTCACGCCGTGAACTTTCCCCTTGCAGCAGGGCTGCACCTTTCGGTCCTTGGCTCGACCCGGTTTCGCCCATAACTTCCTCATACGATGTCCAAATGACCCGAAACCAATTCCTACGGTTCTGAAATGAATTATCCTTATTTATCATATTTTTGTACAATTTATTTATTTACAAAATCTCGGTCGTTACAGTTGCGACCGTGGGTGGTCCGTGAACAAGGGGACGAGCGTGCGGGGGAGGGCGTGGGGACGTAGGCCTGCCGGGGCTAGGAGACGGCGGGTGGCGCACGGTGGCCGTTTGGCCCCTTAGCACATGTTTAGCCTTCCTAGCATGCAACAATGTTGGTGTATAAGATAATAAAGAGCGGGACATATTTCGGGTGCGATCATACCAGCACTAATGCACCGGATCGCATTAGAACTCCGCAGTTAAGCGTGCTTGGGCGAGAGTAGTACTAGGATGGGTGACCCTTGCACCCCTATTTTTGTTTCGTTTTTTTCCCCTGCGTCCCGGGATGGTCACGGTTGCGACCGTGGGTGGTGCGTGAACAAGGGGACGGGCGTGCGGGGAAGGGCGTGGGAACGTGGGCCTGCCGGGGCTAGGAGACGGCGGGTGGCGCACGGTTGGGCCGTTTGGCTCCTTAGCACATGTTTAGCCTTCCTAGCATGCAACACTGTTGGTGTATAAGATAATAAAGAGCGGGACATATTTCGGGTGCGATCATACCAGCACTAATGCACCGGATCCCATCAGAACTCCGCAGTTTAGCGTGCTTGGGCGAGAGTAGTACTAGGATGGGTGACCCCCTGGGAAGTCCTCGTGTTGCACCCCTCTTTTTGTTTCGTTTTTTTCCCCTGCGTCCCGGGGTGGTCACGGTTGCGACCGTGGGTGGTGCGTGAACAAGGGGACGGGCGTGCGGGGGAGGGCTTGGGAACGTGGGCCTGCCGGGGCTAGGAGACGGCGGGTGGCGCACGGTTGGGCCGTTTGGCTCCTTTGCACATGTTTAGCCTTCCTAGCATGCAACACTGTTGGTGTATAAGATAATAAAGAGCGGGACATATTTCGTGTGCGATCATACCAGCACTAATGCGCCGGATCCCATCAGAACGCCGCAGTTAAGCTTGCTTGGGCGAGAGTAGTATTAGGATGGGTGACCCCCTGGGAAGTCCTCGTGTTGCACCCCTCTTTTTGTTTCGTTTTTTTCCCTGCGTCCCGGGGTGGTCACGGTTGCGACCGTGGGTGGTGCGTGAACAAGGGGACGGGCGTGCGGAGGAGGGCGTGGGAACGTGGGCCTGCCGGGGCCAGGAGACGGCGGGTGGCGCACGATTAGGCCGTTTGGCTCCTTAGCACATGTTTAGCCTTCCTAGCATGCAACACTGTTGGTGTATAAGATAATAAAGAGCGGGACATATTTCGGGTGCGATCATACCAGCACTAATGCACCGGATCCCATCAGAACTCCACACTTAAGCGTGCTTGGGCGAGAGTAGTACTAGGATGGGTGACCCCCTTGGATGTCCTCGTGTTGCACCCCTCTTTTTGTTTCGTTTTTTTTCCCCTGCGTCCCGGGGTGGTCACGGTTGCGACCGTGGGTGGTGCGTGAACAAGGGGTCGGGCGTGCGGGGGAGGGTGTGGGGACGTGGGCCTGCCGGGGCCAGGAGACGGCGGGAGGCGCACGATTGGGCCGTTTGGCTCCTTAGCACATGTTTAGCTTTCCTAGCATGCAACACTGTTGGTGTATAAGATAATAAAGAGCGAGACATATTTTGGGTGCGATCATACTAGCACTAATGCACCGGATCCCATCAGAACTCCGCAGTTAAGCGTGCTTGGGCGAGAGTAGTACTAGGATGGGTGACCCCCTGGGAAGTCCTCGTGTTGCACCCCTCTTTTTGTTTCGTTTTTTCCCCTGCGTCCCGGGGTGGTCACGGTTGCGACCGTGGGTGGTGCGTGAACAAGGGGACGGGCGTGCGGGGGAGGGCGTGGGAACGTGGGCCTGCCAGGGCTAGGAGACGGCGGGTGGCGCACGGTTGGGCCGTTTGGCTCCTTAGCACATGTTTAGCCTTCCTAGCATGCAACACTGTTGGTGTATAAGATAATAAAGAGCGAGACATATTTTGGGTGCGATCATACTAGCACTAATGCACCGGATCCCATCAGAACTCCGCAGTTAAGCGTGCTTGGGCGAGAGTAGTACTAGGATGGGTGACCCCCTGGGAAGTCCTCGTGTTGCACCCTCTTTTTGTTTCGTTTTTTTCCCTGCGTCCCGGGGTGGTCACGGTTGCGACCGTGGGTGGTGCGTGAACAAGGGGACGAGCGTGCGGGGGAGGGCGTGGGGACGTGGGCCTGCCGGGGCTAGGAGACGGCGGGTGGCGCACGGTGGCCGTTTGGCCCCTTAGCTCATGTTTAGCCTTCCTAGCATGCAACAATGTTGGTGTATAAGATAATAAAGAGCGGGACATATTTCGGGTGCGATCATACCAGCACTAATGCACCGGATCCCATCAGAACTCCGCAGTTAAGCGTGCTTGGGCGAGAGTAGTACTAGGATGGGTGACCCTTGCACCCCTATTTTTGTTTCGTTTTTTTCCCCTGCGTCCCGGGGTGGTCACGGTTGCGACCGTGGGTGGTGCGTGAACAAGGGGACGGGCGTGCGGGGGAGGGCGTGGGAACGTGGGCCTGCCGGGGCTAGGAGACGGCGGGTGGCGCACGGTTGGGCCGTTTGGCTCCTTAGCACATGTTTAGCCTTCCTAGCATGCAACACTGTTGGTGTATAAGATAATAAAGAGCGGGACATATTTCGGGTGCGATCATACCAGCACTAATGCATCGGATCCCATCAGAACTCCGCAGTTAAGCGAGCTTGGGCGAGAGTAGTACTAGGATGGGTGACCCCCTGGGAAGTCCTCGTGCTGCACCCCTCTTTTTGTTTCGTTTTTTTCCCCTGCGTCCCGGGGTGGTCACGGTTGCGACCGTGGGTGGTGCGTGAACAAGGGGACGGGCGTGCGGGGGAGGGCGTCGGGACGTGGGCCTGCCGGGGCTAGGAGACGGCGGGTGGCGCACGGTTGGGCCGTTTGGCTCCTTAGCACATGTTTAGCCTTCCTAGCATGCAACATTATTGGTGTATAAGATAATAAAGAGCGGGACATATTTCGGGTGCGATCATACCAGCACTAATGCACCGGATCCCATCCGAACTCCGCAGTTAAGCGTGCTTGGGCGAGAGTAGTACTAGGATGGGTGACCCCCTGGGAAGTCCTCATGTTGCACCCCTCTTTTCGTTTCGTTTTTTCCCCTGCGTCCCGGGGTGGTCACGGTTGCGACCGTGGGTGGTGCGTGAACAAGGGGACGGGCGTGCGGGGGAGGGCGTGGGGACGTGGGCCTGCCGGGGCTAGGAAATGGCGGGGGGCGCACGGTTGGGCCGTTTGGCTCCTTAGCACATGTTTAGCCTTCCTAGCATGCAACACTGTTGGTGTATAAGATAATAAAGAGCGGGACATATTTCGGGTGCGATCATACCATCCCTAATGCACTAGATCCCATCACAACTCCGCAGTTAAGCGTGCTTGGGCGAGAGTAGTACTAGGATGGGTGACCCCCTGGGAAGTCCTCGTGTTGCACCCCTCTTTTTGTTTCGTTTTTTTTCCCCTGCGTCCCGGGGTGGTCACGGTGGCAACCGTGGGTGGTGCGTGAACAAGGGGACGGGCGTGCGGGGGAGGGCGTCGGGACGTGGGCCATGTCGGGGCTAGGAGACGGCGGGTGGCGCACGGTTGGGCCGTTTGGCTCCTTAGAACATGTTTAGCCTTCCTAGCATGCAACACTGTTGGTGTATAAGATAATAAAGAGCGGGACATATTTCGGGTGCGATCATACCATCACTAATGCACCGGATCCCATCACAACTCCGCAGTTAAGCGTGCTTGGGCGAGAGTAGTACTAGGATGGGTGACCCCCTGGGAAGTCCTCGTGTTGCACCCCTCTTTTTGTTTCGTTTTTTTCCCCTGCGTCCCGGGGTGGTCACGGTTGCGACCGTGGGTGGTGCGTGAACAAGGGGACTGGCGTGCGGGGGAGGGCGTCGGGACGTGGGCCTGCCGGGGCTAGGAGACGGCGGGTGGCGCACGGTTGGGCCGTTTGGCTCCTTAGAACATGTTTAGCGTTCCTAGCATGCAACATTGTTGGTGTATAAGATAATAAAGAGCGGGACATATTTCGGGTGCGATCATACCAGCACTAATGCACCGGATCCCATCCGAACTCCGCAGTTAAGCGTGCTTGGGCGAGAGTAGTACTAGGATGGGTGACCCCCTGGGAAGTCCTTGTGTTGCACCCCTCTTTTTGTTTCGTTCTTTTTTCCCTGCGTCCCGGGGTGGTCACGGTTGCGACCGTGGGTGGTGCGTGAACAAGGGGACGGGCGTGCGGGGGAGGGCGTCGGGACGTGGGCCTGCCGGGGCTAGGAGACGGCGGGTGGCGCACGGTTGGGCCGTTTGGCTCCTTAGAACATGTTTAGCCTTCCTAGCATGCAACATTGTTGGTGTATAAGATAATAAAGAGCGGGACATATTTCGGGTGCGATCATACCAGCACTAATGCACCGGATCCCATCCGAACTCCGCAGTTAAGCGTGCTTGGGCGAGAGTAGTACTAGGATGGGTGACCCCCTGAGAAGTCCTCGTGTTGCACCCCTCTTTTCATTTCGTTTTTTTCCCCTGCGTCCCGGGGTGGTCACGGTTGCGACCGTGGGTGGTGCGTGAACAAGGGGACGGGGGTGCGGGGGAGGGCGTGGGGACGTGGGCCTGCCGGGGCTAGGAGACGGCGGGTGGCGCACGGTTGGGCCGTTTGGCTCCTTAGCACATGTTTAGCCTTCCTAGCATGCAACACTGTTGGTGTATAAGATAATAAAGAGCGGGACATATTTCGGGTCCTATCATACCATCACTAATGCACCGGATCCCATCAGAACTCCGCAGTTAAGCGTGCTTGGGCGAGAGTAGTACTAGGATGGGTGACCCCCTGCGAAGTCCACGTGTTGCACCCCTCTTTTTGTTTCGTTTTTTTTCCCCTGCGTCCCGGGGTGGTCACGGTTGCGACCGTGGGTGGTGCGTGAACAAGGGGACGGGCGTGCGGGGGAGGGTGTGGGGACGTGGGCCTGCCGGGGCTAGGAGACGGCGGGTGGCGCACGGTTGGGTCGTTTGGCTCCTTAGCACATGTTTAGCCTTCCTAGCATGAAACACTGTTGGTGTATAAGATAATAAAGAGCGGGACATATTTCGGGAGCGATCATACCAGCACTAATGCACCGGATCCCATCAGAACTCCGCAATTAAGCGTGCTTGGGCGAGAGTGGTACTAGGATGGGTGACCCCCTGGGAAGTCCTCGTGTTGCACCCCTCTTTTTGTTTCGTTTTTTTACCCTGCGTCCCGGGGTGGTCACGGTTGCGACAGTGGGAGGTGCGTGAACAAGGGGACGGGCGTGCGGGGGAGGGCGTGGGAACGTGGGCCTGCCGGGGCTAGGAGATGGTGGGTGGCGCACGGTTGGGCCATTTGGCTCTTTAGCACATGTTTAGCCTTCCTAGCATGCAACACTGTTGGTGTATAAGATAATAAAGAGCGGGACATATTTCAGGTGCGATCATACCAGCACTAATGCACCGGTTCCCATCCGAACTCCGCAGTTAAGCGTGCTTGGGCGAGAGTAGTACTAGGGTGGGTGACCCCCTGGGAAGTCCTCGTGTTGCACCCCTCTTTTCGTTTCGTTTTTTTCCCCTGCGTCCCGGGGTGGTCACGGTTGCGACCGTGGGTGGTGCGTGAACAAGGGGACGGGCGTGCGGGGGAGGGCGTGGTGACGTGGGCCTGCCGGGGCTAGGAGATGGCGGGTGGCGCACGGTTGGGCCGTTTGGCTCCTTAGCACATGTTTAGCCTTCCTAGAATGCAACACTGTTGGTGTATAAGATAATAAAGAGCGGGACATATTTCCGGTGTCATCATACCAGCACTAATGCACCGGATCCCATCAGAACTCCGCAGTTAAGCGTGCTTGGACGGGAGTAGTACTAGGATGGGTGACCCCCTGGGAAGTCCTCGTGTTGCACCCCTATTTTTGTTTCGTTTTTTCCCCCTGCGTCTCGGGGTGGTCACGGTTGCGACCGTGGGTGGTGCGTGAACAAGGGGACGGCCGTGCGGGGGAGGGCGTGGGGACGTGGGCCTGCCGGGGCTAGGAGACGGCGGGTGGCGCACGGTTGGGCCGTTTGGCTCCTTAGCACATGTTTAGCCTTCCAAGCATGCAACACTGTTGGTGTATAAGATAATAAAGAGCGGGACATGTTGCGGGTGCGATCATACCAGCACTAATGCACTGGATCCCATCAGAACTCCGCAGTTAAGCGTGCTTGGGCGAGAGTAGTACTAGGATGGGTGACCCCCTTGGAAGTCCTCGTGTTGCACCCCTTTTTTTGTTTCGTTTTTTTTCCCTGCGTCCCGGGGTGGTCACGGTTGCGACCGTGGGTGGTGCGTGAACAAGGGGACGGGCGTGCGGGGGAGGGCGTCGGGACGTGGGCCTGCCGGGGCTAGGAGACGGCGGGTGGCGCACGGTTGGGCCGTTTGGCTCCTTAGCACATGTTTAGCCTTCCTAGCATGCAACATTATTGGTGTATAAGATAATAAAGAGCGGGACATATTTCGGGTGCGATCATACCAGCACTAATGCACCGGATCCCATCCGAACTCCGCAGTTAAGCGTGCTTTGGCGAGAGTAGTACTAGGATGGGTGACCCCCTGGGAAGTCCTCGTGTTGCACCCCTCTTTTCGTTTCGTTTTTTTTCCCCTGCGTCCCGGGGTGGTCACGGTTGCGACCGTGGGTGGTGCGTGAACAAGGGGACGGGCGTGCGGGGGAGGGCGTGGGGACGTGGGCCTGCCGGGGCTAGGAAATAGCGGGGGGCGCACGGTTGGGCCGTTTGGCTCCTTAGCACATGTTTAGCCTTCCTAGCATGCAACACTGTTGGTGTATAAGATAATAAAGAGCGGGACATATTTCGGGTGTGATCATACCATCAATAATGCACCGGATCCCATCACAACTCCGCAGTTAAGCGTGCTTGGGCGAGAGTAGTACTAGGATGGGTGACCCCCTGGGAAGTCTTCGTGTTGCACCCCTCTTTTTGTTTCGTTTTTTTTCCCTGGGAAGTCCTCGTGTTGCACCCCTCTTTTTGTTTCGTTTTTTTTCCCCTGCGTCCCGGGGTGGTCACGGTTACGACCGTGGGTGGTGCGTGAACAAGGGGACGGGCGTGCGTGGGAGGGCGTCGGGACGTGGGCCTGCCGGGGCTAGGAGACGGCGGGTGGCGCACGGTTGGGTCGTTTGGCTCCTTAGCACGTGTTTAGCCTTCCTAGCATGCAACACTGTTGGTGTATAAGATAATAAAGAGCGGGACATATTTCGGGTGCGATCATACCATCACTAATGCACCGGATCCCATCCAAACTCCGCAGTTAAGTGTGCTTGGGCGAGAGTATTACTAGTATGGGTGACCCCCTGGGAAGTCCACGTGTTGCACCCCTCTTTTTGTTTCGTTTTTTTCCCCTGCGTCCCGGGGTGGTCACGGTTGCGACCGTGGGTGGTGCGTGAACAAGGGGACGGGCGTGCGGGGGAGGGCGTGGGGACGTGGGCCTGCCGGGGCTAGGAGACGGCGGGTGGCGCATGGTTGGGCCGTTTGGCTCCTTAGCATCTGTTTAGCCTTCCTAGCATGCAACATTGTAGGTGTATAAGATAATAAAGAGCGGGGCATATTTCGGGTGCGATCATACCAGCACTAATGCATCGGATCCCATCAGAACTCCGCAGTTAAGCGAGCTTGGGCCAGAGTAGTACTAGGATGGGTGACCCCCTACTCTCGTCCCCTTGTTCACGCACCACCCACTGTCACAACCGTGACCACCCCGGGACGCAGGGTAAAAAAAACGAAACAAAAAGAGGGGTGCAACACGAGGACTTCCCAGGGGGTCACCCATCCTAGTACCACTCTCGCCCAAGCACGCTTAATTGCGGAGTTCTGATGGGATCCGGTGCATTAGTGCTGGTATGATCGCTCCCGAAATATGTCCCGCTCTTTATTATCTTATACACCAACAGTGTTGCATGCTAGGAAGGCTAAACACGTGCTAAGGAGCCAAACGACCCAACCATGCGCCACCCGCCGTCTCCTATCCCCGGCAGGCCCACGTCCCCACACCCTTCCCCGCACGCCCATCCCCTTGTTCACGCACCACCCACGGTCGCAACCGTGACCACCCCGGGACGCAGGGGAAAAAAACGAAACAAAAAGAGGGGTGCAACACGTGGACTTCGCAGGGGGTCACCCATCCTAGTACTACTCTCGCCCAAGCACGCTTAACTGCGGAGTTCTGATGGGATCCGGTGCATTAGTGATGGTATGATCGCACCCGAAATATGTCTCGCTCTTTATTATCTTATACACCAACAGTGTTGCATGCTAGGAAGGCTAAACATGTGCTAAGGAGCCAAACGGCCCAACCGTGCGCCACCCGCCGTCTCCTAGCCCCGGCAGGCCCTCGTCCACACGCCCTCCCCCGCACGGCCGTCCCCTTGTTCACGCACCACCCACGGTCGCAACCGTGACCACCCCGGGACGCAGGGGAAAAAAACGAAACAAAAAGAGGGGTGTAACACTAGGACTTCCCAGGGGGTCACCCATCCTAGTACTACTCTCGCCCAAGCACACTTAACTGCGGAGTTCTGATGGGATCCGGTGCATTAGTGATGGTATGATCGCACCCGAAATATGTCCCGCTCTTTATTATCTTATACACCAACAATGTTGCATGCTAGGAAGGCTAAACATGTTCTAAGGAGCCAAACGGCCCAACCGTGCGCCACCCGCCATCTCCTAGCCCCGGCAGGCCCACGTCCCCACGCCCTCCCCCGCACGCCCGTCCCCTTGTTCACGCACCACCCACGGTCGCAACCGTGACGCCCTCCCCCGCACGCCCGTCCCCTTGTTCACGCACCACCCACGGTCGCAACCGTGACCACCCCGGGACGCAGGGGAAAAAAACGAAACAAAAAGAGGGGTGCAACACGTGGACTTCTTAGGGGGTCACCCATCCTAGTAATACTCTCGCCCAAGCACACTTAACTGCGGAGTTCTGATGGGATCCGGTGCATTAGTGCTGGTATGATCGCACCCGAAATATGTCCCGCTCTTTATTATCTTATACACCAACAGTGTTGCATGCTAGGAAGGCTAAACATGTGCTAAGGAGCCAAACGGCCCAACCGTCTCCTATCCCCGGCAGGCCCATGTCCCCACGCCCTCCCCCGCACGCCCGTCCCCTTGTTCACGCACCACCCAAGGTCGCAACCGTGACCACCCCGGGACGTAGGAAAAAAAACGAAACAAAAAGAGGGGTGCAACACGAGGACTTCTCAGGGGGTCACCCATCCTAGTACTACTCTCGCCCAAGCACGCTTAACTATGGAGTTCTGATGGGATCCGGTGCATTAGTGATTGTATGATCGCACCCGAAATATGTCCCGCTCTTTATTTTCTTATACACCAACAGTGTTGCATGCTAGGAAGGCTAAACCTGTGCTCAGGAGCCAAACGGCGCAACCGTGCGCCACCCGCCGTCTCCTAGCCCCGGCAGGTCTACGTCCCCACGCCCTCCCCCGAACGCCCGTCCCCTTGTTCACGCACCACCCACGGTCGCAATCGTGACCACCCCGGGACGCAGGGGAAAAAACGAAACAAAAAGAGGGGTGCAACACGAGAACTTCCAAGGGGGTCACCCATACTAGTAATACTCTCGCCCAAGCACGCTTAACTGCGGAGTTCTGATGGGATCCGGTGCATTATTGCTGGTATGATCGCACCCGAAATATGTCCCGCTCTTTATTATCTTATACACCAACAGTGTTGCATGCTAGGAAGGCTAAACATGTGCTAAGGAGACAAACGGCCCAACCGTCTCCTAGCCCCGGCAGGCCCATGTCCCCACGCCCTCCCCCGCACGCCCGTCCCCTTGTTCACGCACCACCCACGGTCGCAACCGTGACCACCCCGGGACGCAGGGGAAAAAAAAACGGAACAAAAAGAGAGGTGCAACACGAGGACTTCCCAGGGGGTCACCCATCCTAGTACTACTCTCGCCCAAGCACGCTTAACTGCGGAGTTTTTATGGGATCCGGTGCATTAGTGCTGGTATGATCGCACCCGAAATATGTCCCGCTCTTTATTTTCTTATACACCAACAGTGTTGCATGCTAGGAAGGCTGAACATGTGCTCAGGAGCCAAACGGCCCAACCGTGCGCCACCCGCCGTCTCCTAGCCCCGACAGGTCTACGTCCCCACGCCCTCCCCCGAACGCCCGTCCCCTTGTTCACGCACCACCCACGGTCGCAACCGTGACCACCCCGGGACGCAGGGGGAAAAAACGAAACAAAAAGAGGGGTGCAACACGAGGACTTCCCAGGGGGTCACCCATACTAGTAATACTCTCGCCCAAGCACACTTAACTGCGGAGTTCTGATGGGATCCGGTGCATTAGTGCTGGTATGATCGCACCCGAAATATGTCCCGCTCTTTATCATCTTATACACCAATAGTGTTGCATGCTAGGAAGGCTAAACATGTGCTAAGGAGCCAAACGGCCCAACCGTCTCCTAGCCCCGGCAGGCCCATGTCCCCACGCCCTCCCCCGCACGCCCGTCCCCTTGTTCACGCACCACCCACGGTCGCAACCGTGACCACCCCGGGACGTAGGGGAAAAAAACGGAACAAAAAGAGAGGTGCAACACGAGGACTTCCCACGGGGTCACCCATCCTAGTACTACTCTCGCCCAAGCACGCTTAACTGCGTAGTTCTGATGGGATCCGGTGCATTAGTGCTGGTATGATCGCACCCGAAATATGTCCCACTCTTTATTATCTTATACACCAACAGTGTTGCATGCTAGGAAGGCTAAACCTGTGCTCAGGAGCCAAACGGCCCAACCGTGCGCCACCCGCCGTCTCCTAGCCCCGGCAGGTCTACGTCCCCACGCCCTCCCCCGAACGCCCGTCCCCTTGTTCACGCACCACCCACGGTCGCAACCGTGACCACCCCGGGACGCAGGGGAAAAAAACGAAACAAAAAGAGGGGTGCAACACGAGGACTCACCCATACTAGTAATACTCTCGCCCAAGCACGCTTAACTGCGGAGTTCTGATGGGATCCGGTGCATTATCTGATATTCATTTCTAAATCATTAAAATAATGTTTTAATAACGGCTCACGCTTTTTTAATGATATTTTTTATGGTTATGCCGGCGATGATAGGTGGATCTGGTAATTGGTCTGTTCCGATTCTGATAGGTGCGCCTGACATGGCATTTCCACCCGAATGGACAGACGCGTCTATCACGAAGAAGGTTTTGGGGCTTTGAAGAAACACAAAGACGAATTTGCTGGTATGATCGCACCCGAAATATGTCCCGCTCTTTATTATCTTATACACCAACAGTGTTGCATGCTAGGAAGGCTAAACATGTGCTAAGGAGCCAAACGGCTCAACCGTCTCCTAGCCCCGGCAGGCCCATGTCCCCACGCCCTCCCCCGCACGCCCGTCCCCTTGTTCACGCACCACCCACGGTCGCAACCGTGACCACCCCGGGACGCAGGGGAAAAAAAACGGAACAAAAAGAGAGGTGCAACACGAGGACTTCCCAGGGGGTCACCCATCCTAGTACTACTCTCGCCCAAGCACGCTTAACTGCGGAGTTCTGATGGGATCCGGTGCATTAGTGCTGGTATGATCGCACCCGAAATATGTCCCGCTCTTTATTTTCTTATACACCAACAGTGTTGCATGCTAGGAAGGCTAAACATGTGCTCAGGAGCCAAACGGCCCAACCGTGCGCCACCCACCGTCTCCTAGCCCCGGCAGGTCTACGTCCCCACGCCCTCCCCCGAACGCCCGTCCCCTTGTTCACGCACCACCCACGGTCGCAACCGTGACCACCCCGGGACGCAGGGGAAAAAACGAAACAAAAAGAGGGGTGCAACACGAGGACTTCCCAGGGGGTCACCCATACTAGTAATACTCTCGCCCAAGCACACTTAACTGCGGAGTTCTGAGGGGATCCGGTGCATTAGTGCTGGTATGATCGCACCCGAAATATGTCCCGCTCTTTATCATCTTATACACCAATAGTGTTGCATGCTAGGAAGGCTAAACATGTGCTAAGGAGCCAAACGGCCCAACCGTCTCCTAGCCCCGGCAGGCCCATGTCCCCACGCCCTCCCCCGCACGCCCGTCCCCTTGTTCACGCACCACCCACGGTCGCAACCGTGACCACCCCGGGATGTAGGGGAAAAAAACGGAACAAAAAGAGAGGTGCAACACGAGGACTTCCCACGGGGTCACCCATCCTAGTACTACTCTCGCCCAAGCAAGCTTAACTGCGGAGTTCTGATGGGATCCGGTGCATTAGTGCTGGTATGATCGCACCCGAAATATGTCCCACTCTTTATTATCTTATACACCAACAGTGTTGCATGCTAGGAAGGCTAAACCTGTGCTCAGGAGCCAAACGGCCCAACCGTGCGCCACCCGCCGTCTCCTAGCCCCGGCAGGTCTACGTCCCCACGCCCTCCCCCGAACGCCCGTCCCCTTGTTCACGCACCACCCACGGTCGCAACCGTGACCACCCCGGGACGCAGGGGAAAAAAACGAAACAAAAAGAGGGGTGCAACACGAGGACTTCCAAGGGGGTCACCCATACTAGTAATACTCTCGCCCAAGCACGCTTAACTGCGGAATTCTGATGGGATCTGGTGCATTATTGCTGGTATGATCGCACCCGAAATATGTCCCGCTCTTTATTATCTTATACACCAACAGTGTTGCATGCTAGGAAGGCTAAACATGTGCTAAGGAGCCAAACGGCCCAACCGTCTCCTAGCCCCGGCAGGCCCACGTCCCCACGCCCTCCCCCGCACGCCCGTCCCCTTGTTCACGCACCACCCACGGTCGCAACCGTGACCACCCCGGGACGCAGGGGAAAAAAACGAAACAAAAAGAGGGGTGCAACACGAGGACTTCTCAGGGGGTCACCCATCCTAGTACTACTCTCGCCCAAGCACGCTTAACTATGGAGTTCTGATGGGATCCGGTGCATTAGTGATTGTATGATCGCACCCGAAATATGTCCCGCTCTTTATTATCTTATACACCAACAGTGTTGCATGCTACGAAGGCTAAACATGTGCTAAGAGGCCAAACGGCCCAACCGTGCGCCACCCGCCGTCTCCTAGCCCCGGCAGGCCCACGTACCCACACCCTCCCCCGCACGCCCGTCCCCTTGTTCACGCACCACCCACGGTCGCAACGGTGACCACCCCGGGACGCAGGGGAAAAAAACGAAACAAAAAGAGGTGTGCAACACGAGGACTTCCCAGGGGGTCACCCATCCTAGTACTACTCTCGCCTAAGCACGCTTAACTGCGGAGTTCTGTTGGGATCCGGTGCATTAGTGCTGGTATAATCGCACCCAAAATATGTCCCGGTCTTTATTATTTTATACACCAACAGTGTTGCATGCCAGGATGGCTAAACATGTTCTAAGGAGCCAAACGGCCCAACCGTGCGCCACCCGCCGTCTCCTAGCCCCGGCAGGCCCACGTCCCCACGCCCTCCCCCGCACGCCCGTCCCCTTGTTCACTCACCGCCCACGGTCGCAACCGTGACCACCCCGGGACGCAGGGGGAAAAAAATGAAACAAAAAGAGGGGTGCAACACGAGGACTTCCCAGGGGGTCACCCATCCTAGTACTACTCTCGCCCAAGCTCGCTTAACTGCGGAGTTCTGATGGGATCCGGTGCATTAGTGCTGGTATGATCGCACCCGAAATATGTCCCGCTCTTTATTATCTTATACACCAACAGTGTTGCATGCTAGGAAGGCTAAACATGTGCTAAGGAGCCAAACGGCCCAACCGTGCGCCACCCGCCGTCTCCTTGCCCCGGCAGGCCCACGTCCCCACGCCCTCCCCCGCACGCCCGTCCCCTTATTCACGCACCACCCACGGTCGCAACCGTGACCACCCCGGGACGCAGGGGAAAAAAACGAAACAAAAAGAGGGGTGCAACACGAGGACTTCCCTGGGGGTCACCCATCCTAGTACTACTCTCGCCCAACTACGCTTAACTGCGGAGTTCTGATGGGATCCGGTGCATTAGTTCTGGTATGATCGCACCCGAAATATGTCCTGCTCTTTATTAACTTATACACCAACAGTGTTGCATGCTAGGAAGGCTAAACATGTGCTAAGGAGCCAAACGGCCCAACCGTGCGCCACCCGCGGTCTCCTAGCCCCGGCAGGCCCACGTCCCCACGCCCTCCCCCGCACGCCCGTCCCCTTGTTCACGCACCACCCACGGTCGCAACCGTGACCACCCCGGGACGCAGGGGAAAAAAACGAAACAAAAAGAGGGTTGCAACACGAGGACTTCCCAGGGGGGTCACCCATCCTAGTACAACTCTCGCCCAAGCACGCTTAACTGCGGAGTTCTGATGGGATCCGGTGCATTAGTGCTGGTATGATCGCACCAGAAATATGTCTCGTTCTTTATTATCTTATACACCAACAGTGTTGCATGCTAGGAAGGCTAAACATGTGCTAAGGAGCCAAACGGCCCAACCGTGCGCCACCCGCCATCTCCTAGCCCCGGCAGGCCCACGTCCCCACGCCCTCCCCCGCACGCCCGTCCCCTTGTTCACCACCACCCACGGTCGCAACGGTGACCACCCCGGGACGCAGGGGAAAAAAAACGAAACAAAAAGAGGGGTGCAACACGAGGACTTCCCAGGGGGTCACCCATCCTAGTACTACTCTCGCCTAAGCACGCTTAACTGTGGAGTTCTGTTGGGATCCGGTGCATTAGTGCTGGTATAATCGCACCCAAAATATGTCCCGGTCTTTATTATTTTATACACCAACAGTGTTGCATGCCAGGATGGCTAAACATGTTCTAAGGAGCCAAACGGCCCAACCGTGCGCCACCCGCCGTCTCCTAGCCCCGGCAGGCCCACGTCCCCACGCCCTCCCCCGCACGCCCGTCCCCTTGTTCACTCACCGCCCACGGTCGCAACCGTGACCACCCCGGGACGCAGGGGAAAAAAAATGAAACAAAAAGAGGGGTGCAACACGAGGACTTCCCAGGGGGTCACCCATCTTAGTACTACTCTCGCCCAAGCTCGCTTAACTGCGGAGTTCTGATGGGATCCGGTGCATTAGTGCTGGTATGATCGCACCCGAAATACGTCTCGCTCTTTATTATCTTATACACCAACAGTGTTGCATGCTAGGAAGGCTAAACATGTGCTAAGGAGCCAAACGGCCCAACCATGCGCCACCCGCCGTTTCCTTGCCCCGGCAGGCCCACTTCCCCACGCCCTCCCCCGCACGCCCGTCCCCTTATTCACGCACCACCCACGGTCGCAACCGTGACCACCCCGGGACGCAGGGGAAAAAAACGAAACAAAAAGAGGGGTGCAACACGAGGACTTCCCTGGGGGTCACCCATCCTAGTACTACTCTCGCCCAACTACGCTTAACTGCGGAGTTCTGATGGGATCCGGTGCATTAGTTCTGGTATGATCGCACCCGAAATATGTCCTGCTCTTTATTAACTTATACACCAACAGTGTTGCATGCTAGGAAGGCTAAACATGTGCTAAGGAGCCAAACGGCCCAACCGTGCGCCACCCGCGGTCTCCTAGCCCCGGCAGGCCCACGTCCCCACGCCCTCCCCCGCACGCCCGTCCCCTTGTTCACGCACCACCCACGGTCGCAACCGTGACCACCCCGGGACGCAGGGGAAAAAAACGAAACAAAAAGAGGGTTGCAACACGAGGACTTCCCAGGGGGTCACCCATCCTAGTACAACTCTCGCCCAAGCACGCTTAACTGCGGAGTTCTGATGGGATCCGGTGCATTAGTGCTGGTATGATCGCACCAGAAATATGTCTCGTTCTTTATTATCTTATACACCAACAGTGTTGCATGCTAGGAAGGCTAAACATGTGCTAAGGAGCCAAACGGCCCAACCGTGCGCCACCCGCCATCTCCTAGCCCCGGCAGGCCCACGTCCCCACGCCCTCCCCCGCACGCCCGTCCCCTTGTTCACCACCACCCACGGTCGCAACGGTGACCACCCCGGGACGCAGGGGAAAAAAAACGAAACAAAAAGAGGGGTGCAACACGAGGACTTCCCAGGGGGTCACCCATCCTAGTACTACTCTCGCCTAAGCACGCTTAACTGCGGAGTTCTGTTGGGATCCGGTGCATTAGTGCTGGTATAATCGCACCCAAAATATGTCCCGGTCTTTATTATTTTATACACCAACAGTGTTGCATGCCAGGATGGCTAAACATGTTCTAAGGAGCCAAACGGCCCAACCGTGCGCCACCCGCCGTCTCCTAGCCCCGGCAGGCCCACGTCCCCACGCCCTCCCCCGCACGCCCGTCCCCTTGTTCACTCACCGCCCACGGTCGCAACCGTGACCACCCCGGGACGCAGGGGAAAAAAAATGAAACAAAAAGAGGGGTGCAACACGAGGACTTCCCAGGGGGTCACCCATCCTAGTACTACTCTCGCCCAAGCTCGCTTAACTGCGGAGTTCTGATGGGATCCGGTGCATTAGTGCTGGTATGATCGCACCCGAAATACGTCTCGCTCTTTATTATCTTATACACCAACAGTGTTGCATGCTAGGAAGGCTAAACATGTGCTAAGGAGCCAAACGGCCCAACCATGCGCCACCCGCCGTTTCCTTGCCCCGGCAGGCCCACTTCCCCACGCCCTCCCCCGCACGCCCGTCCCCTTATTCACGCACCACCCACGGTCGCAACCGTGACCACCCCGGGACGCAGGGGAAAAAAACGAAACAAAAAGAGGGGTGCAACACGAGGACTTCCCTGGGGGTCACCCATCCTAGTACTACTCTCGCCCAACTACGCTTAACTGCGGAGTTCTGATGGGATCCGGTGCATTAGTTCTGGTATGATCGCACCCGAAATATGTCCTGCTCTTTATTAACTTATACACCAACAGTGTTGCATGCTAGGAAGGCTAAACATGTGCTAAGGAGCCAAACGGCCCAACCGTGCGCCACCCGCGGTCTCCTAGCCCCGGCAGGCCCACGTCCCCACGCCCTCCCCCGCACGCCCGTCCCCTTGTTCACGCACCACTCACGGTCGCAACCGTGACCACCCCGGGACGCAGGGGAAAAAAACGAAACAAAAAGAGGGTTGCAACACGAGGACTTCCCAGGGGGTCACCCATCCTAGTACAACTCTCGCCCAAGCACGCTTAACTGCGGAGTTCTGATGGGATCCGGTGCATTAGTGCTGGTATGATCGCACCAGAAATATGTCTCGTTCTTTATTATCTTATACACCAACAGTGTTGCATGCTAGGAAGGCTAAACATGTGCTAAGGAGCCAAACGGCCCAACCGTGCGCCACCCGCCATCTCCTAGCCCCGGCAGGCCCACGTCCCCACGCCCTCCCCCGCACGCCCGTCCCCTTGTTCACCACCACCCACGGTCGCAACCGTGACCACCCCGGGACGCAGGGGAAAAAAAACGAAACAAAAAGAGGCGTGCAACACGAGGACTTCCCAGGGGGTCACCCATCCTAGTACTACTCTCGCCCAAGCACGCTTAACTGAGGAGTTCTGATGGGATCCGACGCATTAATGCTGATATGATCACACCCGAAATATGTCCCGCTCTTTATTATCTTATACACCAACAGTGTTGCATGCTAGGAAGGCTAAACAGGTGCTAAGGAGCCAAACGGCCCAACCGTGCGCCACCCGCCGTCTCCTAGCCCCGGCAGGCCCACGTCCTCCCACGCACGCCCGTCCGCTTGTTCACGCACCACCCACGGTCGCAACCGTGACCACCCCGGGACGCAGGGGAAAAAACGAAACAAAAAGAAGGGTGCAACACGAGGACTTCCCAGGGGGTCACCCATCCTAGTACTACTCTGGCCCAAGCTCTCTTAACTGCGGAGTTCTGATGGGATCCGGTGCATTAGTGCTGGTATAATCGCACCGGAAATATGTCCCGCTCTTTATTATCTTATACACCAACAGTGTTGCATGCTAGGAAGGCTAAACAGGTGCTAAGGAGCCAAACGGCCCAACCATGCGCCACCCGCCGTCTCCTAGCCCTCCCCACGCCCACCCACGGTCCCCACGTTAGGCAGGCCCACGTCCCCACGCCCTCCCCCGCACGCCCGTCCCCTTGTTCACGCACCACCCACGGTAGCAACCGTGACCACCCCGGGACGCAGGGGGAAAAAACGAAACAAAAAGAGGGGTGCAACACGAGGACATCTCAGGGGGTCACCCATCCTAGTACTACTCTCGCCCAAGCACGCTTAACTATGAAGTTCTGATGGGATCCGGTGCATTAGTGATTGTATGATCGCACCCGAAATATGTCCCGCTCTTTATTATCTTATACACCAACAGTGTTGCATGCTAGGAAGGCTAAACCTGTGCTCAGGAGCCAAACGGCCCAACCGTGCGCCACCCGCCGTCTCCTAGCCCCGGCAGGTCTACGTCCCCACACCCTCCCCCGAACGCCCGTCCCCTTGTTCACGCACCACCCACGGTCGCAACCGTGACCACCCCGGGACGCAGGGGAAAAAACGAAACAAAAAGAGGGGTGCAACACGAGGACTTCCAAGGGGGTCACCCATACTAGTAATACTCTCGCCCAAGCACGCTTAACTGCGGAGTTCTGATGGGATCCGGTGCATTATTGCTGGTATGATCGCACCCGAAATATGTCCCGCTCTTTATTATCTTATACACCAACAGTGTTGCATGCTAGGAAGGCTAAACATGTGCTAAGGAGCCAAACGGCCCAACCGTCTCCTAGCCCCGGCAGGCCCATGTCCCCACGCCCTCCCCCGGACGCCCGTCCCCTTGTTCACGCACCACCCACGGTCGCAACCGTGACCACCCCGGGACGCAGGGGAAAAAAACGGAACAAAAAGAGAGGTGCAACACGAGGACTTCCCAGGGGGTCACCCATCCTAGTACTACTCTCGCCCAAGCACGCTTAACTGCGGAGTTCTGATGGGATCCGGTGCATTAGTGCTGGTATGATCGCACCCGAAATATGTCCCGCTCTTTATTTTCTTATACACCAACAGTGTTGCATGCTAGGAAGGCTAAACATGTGCTAAGGAGCCAAACGGCCCAACCGTCTCCTAGCCCCGGCAGGCCCACGTCCCCACGCCCTCCCCCGCACGCCCGTCCCCTTGTTCACGCACCACCCACGGTCGCAACCGTGACCACCCCGGGACGCAGGGGAAAAAAAACGAAACAAAAAGATGGGTGCAACACGAGGACTTCTCAGGGGGTTACCCATCCTAGTACTACTCTCGCCCAAGCACGCTTAACTATGGAGTTCTGATGGGATCCGGTGCATTAGTGATTGTATGATCGCACCCGAAATATGTCTCGCTCTTTATTATCTTATACACCAACAGTGTTGCATGCTAGGAAGGCTAAACATGTGCTAAGAGGCCAAACGGCCCAACCGTGCGCCACCCGCCGTCTCCTAGCCCCGGCAGGCCCACGTCCCCACGCCCTCCCCCGCACGCCCGTCCCCTTGTTCACGCACCACCCACGGTCGCAACGGTGACCACCCCGGGACGCAGGGAAAAAAAAACGAAACAAAAAGAGGGGTACAACACGAGGACTTCCCAGGGGGTCACCCATCCTAGTACTACTCTCGCCTAAGAACGCTTAACTGCGGAGTTCTGTTGGGATCCGGTGCATTAGTGCTGGTATAATCGCTCCCGAAATATGTCCCGCTCTTTATTATTTTATACACCAACAGTGTTGCATGCCAGGAAGGCTAAACATGTTCTAAGGAGCCAAACGGCCCAACCGTGCGCCACCCGCCGTCTCCTAGCCCCGGCAGGCCCACGTCCCCACGCCCTCCCCCGCACGCCCGTCCCCTTGTTCACTCACCGCCCACGGTCGCAACCGTGACCACCCCGGGACGCAGGGGAAAAAAACGAAACAAAAAGAGGGGTGCAACACGAGGACTTCCCAGGGGGTCAACCATCCTAGTACTACTCTCGCCCAAGCACACTTAACTACGGAGATCTGATGGGATCCGGTGCATTAGTGCTGGTATGATCGGACCCGAAATATGTCCTGCTCTTTATTATCTTATACACCAATAGTGTTGCATGCTAGGAAGGCTAAACATGTGCTAAGAGGCCAAACGGCCCAACCGTGCGCCACCCGCCGTCTCCTAGCCCCGGCAGGCCCACGTCCCCACGCCCTCCCACGCACGCCCGTCACCTTGTTCACGCACCACCCACGGTCGCAACCGTGACCACCCCGGGACGTATGGGAAAAAAACGAAACAAAAAGAGGGGTGCAACACGAGGACTTCCCAGGGGGTCACCCATACTAGTAATACTCTCGCCCAAGCACGCTTAACTGCGGAGTTCTGATGGGATCCGGTGCATTAGTGCTGGTATGATCGCACTCGAAATATGTCCCGCTCTTTATTATCTTATACACCAACAGTGTTGCATGCTAGGAAGGCTAAACATGTGCTAAGGAGCCAAACGGCCCAACCGTGCGCCACCCGCCGTCTCCTTGCCCCGGCAGGCCCACGTCCCCACGCCCTCCCCCGCACGCCCGTCCCCTTATTCACGCACCACCCACGGTCGCAACCGTGACCACCCCGGGACGCAGGGGAAAAAAACGAAACAAAAAGAGGGGTGCAACACGAGGACTTCCCTGGGGGTCACCCATCCTAGTACTACTCTCGCCCAACTACGCTTAACTGCGGAGTTCTGATGGGATCCGGTGCATTAGTGCTGGTATGATCGCACCCGAAATATGTCCTGCTCTTTATTATCTTATACACCAACAGTGTTGCATGGTAGGAAGGCTAAACATGTGCTAAGGAGCCAAACGGCCCAACCGTGCGCCACCCGCAGTCTCCTAGCCCCGGCAGGCCCATGTCCCCACGCCCTCCCCCGGACGCCCGTCCCCTTGTTCACGCACCACCCACGGTCGCAACCGTGACCACCCCGGGACGCAGGGGAAAAAAACGGAACAAAAAGAGAGGTGCAACACGAGGACTTCCCAGGGGGTCACCCATCCTAGTACTACTCTCGCCCAAGCACGCTTAACTGCGGAGTTCTGATGGGATCCGGTGCATTAGTGCTGGTATGATCGCACCCGAAATATGTCCCGCTCTTTATTTTCTTATACACCAACAGTGTTGCATGCTAGGAAGGCTAAACATGTGCTCAGGAGCCAAACGGCCCAACCGTACGCCACCCGCCGTCTCCTAGCCCCGGCAAGTCTACGTCCCCACGCCCTCCCCCGAATGCCCGTCCCCTTGTTCACGCACCACCCACGGTCGCAACCGTGACCACCCCGGGACGCAGGGGAAAAAAACGAAACAAAAAGAGGGGTGCAACACGAGGACTTCCCAGGGGGTCACCCATACTAGTAATACTCTCGCCCAAGCACACTTAACTGCGGAGTTCTGATGGGATCCGGTGCATTAGTGCTGGTATGATCGCACCCGAAATATGTCCCGCTCTTTATCATCTTATACACCAACAGTGTTGCATGCTAGGAAGGCTAAACATGTGCTAAGGAGCCAAACGGCCCAACCGTCTCCTAGCCCCGGCAGGCCCATGTCCCCACGCCCTCCCCCGCACGCCCGTCCCCTTGTTCACGCACCACCCACGGTCGCAACCGTGACCACCCAGGGACGTAGGGGAAAAAAACGGAACAAAAAGAGAGGTGCAACACGAGGACTTCCCACGGGGTCACCCATCCTAGTACTACTCTCGCCCAAGCACGCTTAACTGCGGAGTTCTGATGGGATCCGGTGCATTAGTGCTGGTATGATCGCACCCGAAATATGTCCCGCTCTTTATTTTCTTATACACCAACAGTGTTGCATGCTAGGAAGGCTAAACATGTGCTAAGGAGCCAAACGGCCCAACCGTCTCCTAGCCCCGGCAGGCCCACGTCCCCACGCCCTCCCCCGCACGCCCGTCCCCTTGTTCACGCACCACCCACGGTCGCAACCGTGACCACCCCGGGACGCAGGGGAAAAAAAACGAAACAAAAAGATGGGTGCAACACGAGGACTTCTCAGGGGGTTACCCATCCTAGTACTACTCTCGCCCAAGCACGCTTAACTATGGAGTTCTGATGGGATCCGGTGCATTAGTGATTGTATGATCGCACCCGAAATATGTCTCGCTCTTTATTATCTTATACACCAACAGTGTTGCATGCTAGGAAGGCTAAACATGTGCTAAGAGGCCAAACGGCCCAACCGTGCGCCACCCGCCGTCTCCTAGCCCCGGCAGGCCCACGTCCCCACGCCCTCCCCCGCACGCCCGTCCCCTTGTTCACGCACCACCCACGGTCGCAACGGTGACCACCCCGGGACGCAGGGAAAAAAAAACGAAACAAAAAGAGGGGTACAACACGAGGACTTCCCAGGGGGTCACCCATCCTAGTACTACTCTCGCCTAAGAACGCTTAACTGCGGAGTTCTGTTGGGATCCGGTGCATTAGTGCTGGTATAATCGCTCCCGAAATATGTCCCGCTCTTTATTATTTTATACACCAACAGTGTTGCATGCCAGGAAGGCTAAACATGTTCTAAGGAGCCAAACGGCCCAACCGTGCGCCACCCGCCGTCTCCTAGCCCCGGCAGGCCCACGTCCCCACGCCCTCCCCCGCACGCCCGTCCCCTTGTTCACTCACCGCCCACGGTCGCAACCGTGACCACCCCGGGACGCAGGGGAAAAAAACGAAACAAAAAGAGGGGTGCAACACGAGGACTTCCCAGGGGGTCAACCATCCTAGTACTACTCTCGCCCAAGCACACTTAACTACGGAGATCTGATGGGATCCGGTGCATTAGTGCTGGTATGATCGGACCCGAAATATGTCCTGCTCTTTATTATCTTATACACCAATAGTGTTGCATGCTAGGAAGGCTAAACATGTGCTAAGAGGCCAAACGGCCCAACCGTGCGCCACCCGCCGTCTCCAAGCCCCGGCAGGCCCACGTCCCCACGCCCTCCCACGCACGCCCGTCACCTTGTTCACGCACCACCCACGGTCGCAACCGTGACCACCCCGGGACGCAGGGGAAAAAAACGAAACAAAAAGAGGGGTGCAACACGAGGACTTCCCTGGGGGTCACCCATCCTAGTACTACTCTCGCCCAACTACGCTTAACTGCGGAGTTCTGATGGGATCCGGTGCATTAGTGCTGGTATGATCGCACCCGAAATATGTCCTGCTCTTTATTATCTTATACACCAACAGTGTTGCATGGTAGGAAGGCTAAACATGTGCTAAGGAGCCAAACGGCCCAACCGTGCGCCAACCGCAGTCTCCTAGCCCCGGCAGGCCCACGTCCCCACGCCCTCCCCCGCACGCCCGTCCCCTTGTTCACGCACCACCCACGGTCGCAAGCGTGACCACCCCGGGACGCAGGGGAAATAAACGAAACAAAAAGAGGGTTGCAACACAAGGACTTCCCAGGGGGTCACCCATCCTATTACTACTCTCGCCCAAGCACGCTTAACTGCGGAGTTCTGATGGGATCCGGTGCATTAGTGCTGGTATGATCGCACCCGAAATATGTCTCGCTCTTTATTATCTTATACACCAACAGTGTTGCATGCTAGGAAGGCTAAACATGTGCTAAGGAGCCAAACGGCCCAACCGTGCGCCACCCGCCATCTCCTAGCCCCGGCAGGCCCACGTCCCCACGCCCTCCCCCGCACGCCCGTCCCCTTGTTCACCACCACCCACGGTCGCAACCGTGACCACCCCGGGACGCAGGGGAAAAAAAACGAAACAAAAAGAGGGGTGCAACACGAGGACTTCCCAGGGGGTCACCCATCCTAGTACTACTCACGCCCAAGCACGCTTAACTGAGGAGTTCTGATGGGATCCGACGCATTAATGCTGGTATGATCGCACCCGAAATATGTCCCGCTCTTTATTATCTTATACACCAACAGTGTTGCATGCTAGGAAGGCTAAACAGGTGCTAAGGAGCAAAACGGCCCAACCGTGCGCCACCCGCCGTCTCCTAGCCCCGGCAGGCCCACGTCCTCCCACGCAAGCCCGTCCCCTTGTTCACGCACCACCCACGGTCGCAACCGTGACCACCCCGGGACGCAGGGGAAAAAAACGAAACAAAAAGAAGGGTGCAACACGCGGACTTCCCAGGGGGTCACCCATCCTAGTACTACTTTGGCCCAAGCTCGCTTAACTGCGGAGTTCTGATGGGATCCGGTGCATTAGTGCTGGTATAATCGCACCGGAAATATGTCCCGCTCTTTATTATCTTATACACCAACAGTGTTGCATGCTAGGAAGGCTAAACAGGTGCTAAGGAGCCAAACGGCCCAACCATGTGCCACCCGCCGTCTCCTAGCCCCGGCAGGCCCACGTCCCCACGCCCTCCCCCGCACGCCCGTCCCCTTGTTCACGCACCACCCACGGTCGCAACCGTGACCACCCCGGGACGCAGGGGAAAAAAAACGGAACAAAAAGAGAGGTGCAACACGGGGACTTCCCAGGGGGTCACCCATCCTAGTACTACTCTCGCCCAAGCACGCTTAACTTCGGAGTTCTGATGGGATCCAGTGCATTAGTGCTGGTATGATCGCACCCGAAATATGTCCCGCTCTTTATTATCTTATACACCAACAGTGTTGCATGCTAGGAAGGCTAAACATGTGCTCAGGAGCCAAACGGCCCAACCGTGCGCCACCCGCCGTCTCCTAGCCCCGGCAGGTCTACGTCCCCTCGCCCTCCCCCGAACGCCCGTCCCCTTGTTCACGCACCACCCACGGTCGCAACCGTGACCACCCCGGGACGCAGGGGAAAAAAACGAAACAAAAAGAGGGGTGCAACACGAGGACTTCCCAGGGGGTCACCCATACTAGTAATACTCTCGCCCAAGCACGCTTAACTGCGGAGTTCTGATGGGATCCGGTGCATTAGTGCTGGTATGATCGCACCCGAAATATGTCCCGCTCTTTATTATCTTATACACCAACATTGTTGCATGCTAGGAAGGCTAAACATGTGCTAAGGAGGCAAACGGCCCAACCGTCTCCTAGCCCCGGCAGGCCCATGTCCCCACGCCCTCCCCCGCACGCCCGCCCCCTTGTTCACGCACCACCCACGGTCGCAACCGTGACCACCCCGGGACGTGGGGGAAAAAAACGGAACAAAAAGACAGGTGCAACACGAGGACTTCCCAGGGGGTAACCCATCCTAGTACTACTCTCGCCCAAGCACGCTTAACTGCGGAGTTCTGATGGGATCCGGTGCATTAGTGTTGGTATTATCGCACCCGAAATAAGTCCCGCTCTTTATTATCTTATACACCAACAGTGTTGCATGCTAGGAAGGCTAAACATGTGCTCAGGAGCCAAACGGCCCAACCGTGCGCCACCCGCCGTCTCCTAGCCCCGGCAGGTCTACGTCCCCACGCCCTCCCCTGAACGCCCGTCCCCTTGTTCACGCACCACCCACGGTCGCAACCGTGACCACCCCGGGACGCAGGGGAAAAAAACGAAACAAAAAGAGGGGTGCAACACGAGGACTTCCCAGGGGGTCACCCATACTAGTAATACTCTCGCCCAAGCACGCTTAACTGCGGAGTTCTGATGGGATCCGGTGCATTAGTGCTGGTATGATCGCACCCGAAATATGTCCCGCTCTTTATTATCTTATACACCAACAGTGTTGCATGCTAGGAAGGCTAAACATGTGCTAAGGAGCCAAACGGCCCAACCGTCTCCTAGCCCCGGCAGGCGCACGTCCCCACGCCCTCCCCCGCACGCCCGTCCCCTTGTTCACGCACCACCCACGGTCGCAACCGTGACCACCCCGGGACGCAGGGGAAAAAAACGAAACAAAAAGAGGGGTGCAACACGAGGACTTCCCAGGGGGTCACCCATCCTAGAACTACTCACGCCCAAGCACGCTTAACTGTGGAGTTCTGATGGGATCCGGTGCATTAGTGATGGTATGATAGCACCCGAAATATGTCCCGCTCTTTATTATCTTATACACCAACAGTGTTGCATGCTAGGAAGGCTAAACATGTGCTAAGAGGCCAAACGGCCCAACTGTGCGCCACCCGCCGTCTCCTAGCCCCGGCAGGCCCACGTCCCCACGCCTTCCCCCGCACGCCCGTCCCCTTGTTCACGCACCACCCACGGTCGCAACCGTGACCACCTCGGGACGCAGGGAAAAAAAAACGAAACAAAAAGAGGGGTGCAACACGAGGACTTCCCAGGGGGTCACCCATCCTAGTACTACTCTCGCCTAAGCACGCTTAACTGCGGAGTTCTGTTGGGATCCGGTGCATTAGTGTTGGTATGATCGCACCCGAAATATGTGCCGCTCTTTATTATTTTATACACCAACAGTGTTGCATGCCAGGAAGGCTAAACATGTTCTAAGGAGCCAAACGGCCCAACCGTGCACCACCCGCCGTCTCCTAGCCCCGGCAGGCCCACGTCCCCACGCCCTCCCCCGCACGCCCGTCCCCTTGTTCACGCACCGCCCACGGTCGCAACCGTGACCACCCCGGGACGCAGGGGAAAAAAAACGAAACAAAAAGAGGGGTGCAACACGACGACTTCCCATGGGTCACCCATCCTAGTACTACTCTCGCCCAAGCACACTTAACTACGGAGTTCTGATGGGATCCGGTGCATTAGTGCTGGTATGATCGCACCCGAAATACGTCCCGCTCTTTATTATCTTATACACCAACAGTGTTGCATGCTAGGAAGGCTAAACATGTGCTAAGGAGCCAAACGGCCCAACCGTGCGACACCTGCCGTCTCCTAGCCCCGGCAGGCCCACGTCCGCACGCCCTCTCCCGCACTCCCGTCCCCTTGTTCACGCACCACCCACGGTCGCAACCGTGATCACCCCGGGACGCAGGGGAAAAAAACGAAACAAAAAGAGGGGTGCAACACGAGGACTTCCCTGGGGGTCACCCATCTTAGTACTACTCTCGCCCAACTACGCTTAACTGCGGAGTTCTGATGGGATCCGGTGCATTAGTGCTGGTATGATCGCACCCGAAATATGTCCCGCTCTTTATTATCTTATACACCAACAGTGTTGCAAGCTAGGAAGGCTAAACATGTGCTAAGGAGCCAAACGGCCGAACCGTGCGCCACCCGCCGTCTCCTAGCCCCGGCAGGCCCACGTCCCCACGACCTCCCCCGCACGCCCGTCCCCTTGTTCACGCAACGCCCACGGTCGCAACCGTGACCGCCCCGGGACGCAGGGGAAAAAAACAAAACAAAAAGAGGGGTGCAACACGAGGACTTCCCTGGGGGTCACCCATCCTAGTACTACTCTCGCCCAACTACGTTTAACTGCGGAGTTCTGATGGGATCCGGTGCATTAGTGCTAGTATGATCGCACCCGAAATATGTCCCGCTCTTTATTATCTTATACACCAACAGTGTTGCATGCTAGGAAGGCTAAACATGTGCTAAGGAACCAAACGGCCCAACCGTGCGCCACCCGCCGTCTCCTAGCCCCGGCAGGCCCACGTCCCCACGCCCTCCCCCGCACGCCCGTCCCCTTGTTCACGCACCACCCACGGTCGCAACCGTGATCACCCCGGGACGCAGGGGAAAAAAACGAAACAAAAAGAGGGGTGCAACACGAGGACTTCCCTGGGGTCACCCATCCTAGTACTACTCTCGCCCAAGCACGCTTAACTGCGGAGTTCTGATGGGATCCGGTGCATTAGTGCTGGTATGATCGCACCCGAAATATGTCCCGCTCTTTATTATCTTATACACCAACAGTGTTGCATGCTAGGAAGGCTAAACATGTGCTAAGGAGCCAAACGGCCCAACCATGCGCCACCCGCCGTCTCCTAGCCCCGGCAGGCCCACGTCCCCACGCCCTCCCCCGCACGCCCGTCCCCTTGTTCACGCACCACCCACGGTCGCAACCGTGACCACCCCGGGACGCAGGGGAAAAAAAACGGAACAAAAAGAGAGGTGCAACACGAGGACTTCCCAGGGGGTCACCCATCCTAGTACTACTCTCGCCCAAGCACGCTTAACTTCGGAGTTCTGATGGGATCCGGTGCATTAGTGCTGGTATGATCGCACCCGAAATATGTCCCGCTCTTTATTATCTTATACACCAACAGTGTTGCATGCTAGGAAGGCTAAACATGTGCTCAGGAGCCAAACGGCCCAACCGTGCGCCACCCGCCGTCTCCTAGCCCCGGCAGGTCTACGTCCCCTCGCCCTCCCCCGAACGCCCGTCCCCTTGTTCACGCACCACCCACGGTCGCAACCGTGACCACCCCGGGACGCAGGGGAAAAAAACGAAACAAAAAGAGGGGTGCAACACGAGGACTTCCCAGGGGGTCACCCATACTAGTAATACTCTCGCCCAAGCACGCTTAACTGCGGAGTTCTGATGGGATCCGGTGCATTAGTGCTGGTATGATCGCACCCGAAATATGTCCCGCTCTTTATTATCTTATACACCAACAGTGTTGCATGCTAGGAAGGCTAAACATGTGCTAAGGAGGCAAACGGCCCAACCGTCTCCTAGCCCCGGCAGGCCCATGTCCCCACGCCCTCCCCCGCACGCCCGCCCCCTTGTTCACGCACCACCCACGGTCGCAACCGTGACCACCCCGGGACGTGGTGGAAAAAAAACGGAACAAAAAGACAGGTGCAACACGAGGACTTCCCAGGGGGTAACCCATCCTAGTACTACTCTCGCCCAAGCACGCTTAACTGCGGAGTTCTGATGGGATCCGGTGCATTAGTGTTGGTATTATCGCACCCGAAATATGTCCCGCTCTTTATTATCTTATACACCAACAGTGTTGCATGCTAGGAAGGCTAAACATGTGCTCAGGAGCCAAACGGCCCAACCGTGCGCCACCCGCCGTCTCCTAGCCCCGGCAGGTCTACGTCCCCACGCCCTCCTCTGAACGCCCGTCCCCTTGTTCACGCACCACCCACGGTCGCAACCGTGACCACCCCGGGACGCAGGGGAAAAAAACGAAACAAAAAGAGGGGTGCAACACGAGGACTTCCCAGGGGGTCACCCATACTAGTAATACTCTCGCCCAAGCACGCTTAACTGCGGAGTTCTGATGGGATCCGGTGCATTAGTGCTGGTATGATCGCACCCGAAATATGTCCCGCTCTTTATTATCTTATACACCAACAGTGTTGCATGCTAGGAAGGCTAAACATGTGCTATGGAGCCAAACGGCCCAACCGTCTCCTAGCCCCGGCAGGCGCACGTCCCCACGCCCTCCCCCGCACGCCCGTCCCCTTGTTCACGTACCACCCACGGTCGCAACCGTGACCACCCCGGGACGCAGGGGAAAAAAACGAAACAAAAAGAGGGGTGCAACACGAGGACTTCGCAGGGGGTCACCCATCCTAGTACTACTCACGCCCAAGCACGCTTAACTGTGGAGTTCTGATGGGATCCGGTGCATTAGTGATGGTATGATAGCACCCGAAATATGTCCCGCTCTTTATTATCTTATACACCAACAGTGTTGCATGCTAGGAAGGCTAAACATGTGCTAAGAGGCCAAACGGCCCAACTGTGCGCCACCCGCCGTCTCCTAGCCCCGGCAGGCCCACGTCCCCACGCCTTCCCCCGCACGCCCGTCCCCTTGTTCACGCACCACCCACGGTCGCAACCGTGACCACCCCGGGACGCAGGGGAAAAAAAACGAAACAAAAAGAGGGGTACAACACGAGGACTTCCCAGGGGGTCACCCATCCTAGTACTACTCTCGCCTAAGCACGCTTAACTGTGGAGTTCGGTTGGGATCCGGTGCATTAGTGCTGGTATGATCGCACCCGAAATATGTCCCGCTCTTTATTATTTTATACACCAACAGTGTTGCATGCCAGGAAGGCTAAACATGTTCTAAGGAGCCAAACGGCCCAACCGTGCACCACCCGCCGTCTCCTAGCCCCGGCAGGCCCACGTCCCCACGCCCTCCCCCGCACGCCCGTCCCCTTGTTCACGCACCGCCCACGGTCGCAACCGTGACCACCCCGGGACGCAGGGGGAAAAAAACGAAACAAAAAGAGGGGTGCAACACGACGACTTCCCATGGGTCACCCATCCTAGTACTACTCTCGCCCAAGCACACTTAACTACGGAGTTCTGATGGGATCCGGTGCATTAGTGCTGGTATGATCGCACCCGAAATATGTCCCGCTCTTTATTATCTTATACACCAACAGTGTTGCATGCTAGGAAGGCTAAACATGTGCTAAGGAGCCAAACGGCCCAACCGTGCGACACCTGCCGTCTCCTAGCCCCGGCAGGCCCACGTCCCCACGCCCTCCCCCGCACGCCCGTCCCCTAGTTCACGCACCACCCACGGTCGCAACCGTGATCACCCCAGGACGCAGGGGAAAAAAACGAAACAAAAAGAGGGGTGCAACACGAGGACTTCCCTGGGGGTCACCCATCTTAGTACTACTCTCGCCCAACTACGCTTAACTGCGGAGTTCTGATGGGATCCGGTGCATTAGTGCTGGTATGATCGCACCCGAAATATGTCCCGCTCTTTATTATCTTATACACCAACAGTGTTGCAAGCTAGGAAGGCTAAACATGTGCTAAGGAGCCAAACGGCCGAACCGTGCGCCACCCGCCGTCTCCTAGCCCCGGCAGGCCCACGTCCCCACGACCTCCCCCGCACGCCCGTCCCCTTGTTCACGCAACGCCCACGGTCGCAACCTTGACCGCCCCGGGACGCAGGGGAAAAAAACAAAACAAAAAGAGGGGTGCAACACAAGGACTTCCCTGGGGGTCACCCATCCTAGTACTACTCTCGCCCAACTACGTTTAACTGCGGAGTTCTGATGGGATCCGGTGCATTAGTGCTGGTATGATCGCACCCGAAATATGTCCCGCTCTTTATTATCTTATACACCAACAGTGTTGCATGCTAGGAAGGCTAAACATGTGCTAAGGAGCCAAACGGCCCAACCGTGCGCCACCCGCCGTCTCCTAGCCCCGGCAGGCCCACGTCCCCACGCCCTCCCCCGCACGCCCGTCCCCTTGTTCACGCACCAGCCACGGTCGCAACCGTGATCACCCCGGGACGCAGGGGAAAAAAACGAAACAAAAAGAGGGGTGCAACACGAGGACTTCCCTGGGGTCACCCATCCTAGTACTACTCTCGCCCAAGCACGCTTAACTGCGGAGTTCTGATGGGATCCGGTGCATTAGTGCTGGTATGATCGCACCCGAAATATGTCCCGCTCTTTATTATCTTATACACCAACAGTGTTGCATGCTAGGAAGGCTAAACATGTGCTAAGGAGCCAAATGGCCCAACCGTGCGCCACCCGCCGTCTCCTAGCCCCGGCAGGCCCACGTCCCCACGGCCTCCCCCGCACGCCCGTCCCCTTGTTCACGCACCACCCACGGTCGCAACCGTGACCACCCCGGGACGCAGGGGAAAAAAACGAAACAAAAAGAGTGGTGCAACACGAGGACTTCCCTGGGGGTCACCCATCCTAGTACTACTCTCGCCCAACTACGTTTAACTGCGGAGTTCTGATGGGATCCGGTGCATTAGTGCTGGTATGATCGCACCCGAAATATGTCCCGCTCTTTATTATCTTATACACCAACAGTGTTGCATGCTAGGAAGGCTAAACATGTGCTAAGGAGCCAAACGGCCCAACCGTGCGCCACCCGCCGTCTCCTAGCCCCGGCAGGCCCACGTCCCCACGCCCTCCCCCGCACGCCCGTCCCCTTGTTCACGCACCACCCACGGTCGCAACCGTGATCACCCCGGGACGCAGGGGAAAAAAAACGAAACAAAAAGAGGGGTGCAACACGAGGACTTCCCTGGGGTCACCCATCTTAGTACTACTCTCGCCCAACTACGCTTAACTGCGGAGTTCTGATGGGATCCGGTGCATTAGTGCTGGTATGATCGCACCCGAAATATGTCCCGCTCTTTATTATCTTATACACCAACAGTGTTGCATGCTAGGAAGGCTAAACATGTGCTAAGGAGCCAAACGGTCCAACCGTGCGCCACCCGCCGTCTCCTAGCCCCGGCAGGCCCACGTCCCCACGACCTCCCCCGCACGCCCGTCCCCTTGTTCACGCAACGCCCACGGTCGCAACCGTGACCGCCCCGGGACGCAGGGGAAAAAAACAAAACAAAAAGAGGGGTGTAACACGAGGACTTCCCTAGGGTCACCCATCCTAGTACTACTCTCGCCCAAGCACGCTTAACTGCGGAGTTCTGATGGGATCCGGTGCATTAGTGCTGGTATGATCGCACCCGAAATATGTCCCGCTCTTTATTATCTTATACACCAACAGTGTTGCATGCTAGGAAGGCTAAACATGTGCTAAGGAGCCAAACGGCCCAACAGTGCGCCACCCGCCGTCTCCTAGCCCCGGCAGGCCCACATCCCCACGCCCTCCCCCGCACGCCCGTCCCCTTGTTCACGCACCACCCACGGTCGCAACCGTGACCACCCCGGGAAGCAGGGGAAAAAACGAAACAAAAAGAGGGGTGCAACACGAGGACTTCCCTGGGGTCACCCATCCTAGTACTACTCTCGCCCAACTACGCTTAACTGCGGAGTTCTGATGGGATCCGGTGCATTAGTGCTGGTATGATCGCACCCGAAATATGTCCCGCTCTTTATTATCTTATACACCAACAGTGTTGCATGCTAGGAAGGCTAAACATGTGCTAAGGAGCCAAACGGCCCAACCGTGCGCCACCCGCCGTCTCCTAGCCCCGGCAGGCCCACGTCCCCACGCCCTCCCCCGCACGCCCGTCCCCTTGTTCACGCACCACCCACGGTCGCAACCGTGACCACCCCGGGACGCAGGGGAAAAAAACGAAACAAAAAGAGGGGTGCAACACGAGGACTTCCCAGGGGGTCACCAATCCTAGTACTACTCTCGCCCAAGCACGCTTAACTGCGGAGTTCTGATGGGATCCGGTGCATTAGTGCTGGTATGATCGCACCCGAAATATGTCTCGCTCTTTATTATCTTATACACCAACAGTGTTGCATGCTAGGAAGGCTAAACATGTGCTAAGGAGCCAAACGGCCCAACCGTGCGCCACCCACCGTCTCCTAGCCCCGGCAGGCCCACGTCCTCCCACGCACGCCCGTCCCCTTGTTCACGCACCACCCACGGTCGCAACCGTGACCACCCCGGGACGCAGGGGAAAAAACGAAACAAAAAGAGGGGTGCAACACGAGGACTTCCCAGGGGGTCACCCATCCTAGTACTACTCTGGCCCAAGCTCGCTTAACTGCGGAGTTCTGATGGGATCCGATGCATTAGTGCTGGTATGATCGCACCCGAAATATGTCCCGCTCTTTATTATCTTATACACCAACAATGTTGCATGCTAGGAAGGCTAAACAGATGCTAAGGAGCCAAACGGCCCAACCATGCGCCACCCGCCGTCTCCTAGCCCCGGCAGGCCCACGTCCCCACGCCCTCCCCCGCACGCCCGTCCCCTTGTTCACACACCACCCACGGTCGCAACCGTGACCACCCCGGGACGCAGGGGAAAAAAACGAAACAAAAAGAGGGGTGCAACACGAGGACTTCCCAGGGGGTCACCCATACTAGTAATACTCTCGCCCAAGCACACTTAACTGCGGAGTTCTGATGGGATCCGGTGCATTAGTGCTGGTATGATCGTACCCGAAATATGTCCCGCTCTTTATTATCATATACACCAACAATGTTGCATGCTAGGAAGGCTAAACATGTGCTAAGGAGCCAAACGGCCCAACCGTCTCCTAGCCCCGGCAGGCCCAAGTCCCCACGCCCTCCCCCGCACGCCCGTCCCCTTGTTCACGCACCACCCACGGTCGCAACCGTGACCACCCCGGGACGTAGGGAAAAAAAACGAAACAAAAAGAGGGGTGCAACACGAGGACTTCTCAGGGGGTCACCCATCCTAGTACTATTCTCGCCCAAGCAGGCTTAACTATGGAGTTCTGATGGGATCCGGTGCATTAGTGATTGTATGATCGCACCCGAAATATGTCCCGCTCTTTATTTTCTTATACACCAACAGTGTTGCATGCTAGGAAGGCTAAACCTGTGCTCAGGAGCCAAACGGCCCAACCGTGCGCCACCCGCCGTCTCCTAGCCCCGGCAGGTCTACGTCCCCACGCCCTCCCCCGAACGCCCGTCCCCTTGTTCACGCACCACCCACGGTCGCAACCGTGACCACCCCGGGACGCAGGGGAAAAAAACGAAACAAAAAGAGGGGTGCAACACGAGGACTTCCAAGGGGGTCACCCATACTAGTAATACTCTCGCCCAAGCACGCTTAACTGCGGAGTTCTGATGGGATCCGGTGCATTATTGCTGGTATGATCGCACCCGAAATATATCCCGCTCTTTATTATCTTATACACCAACAGTGTTGCATGCTAGGAAGGCTAAACATGTGCTAAGGAGCCAAGCGGCCCAACCGTCTCCTAGCCCCGGTAGGCCCATGTCCCCACGCCCTCCCCCGCACGCCCGTCCCCTTGTTCACGCACCACCCACGGTCGCAACCGTGACCACCCCGGGACGCAGGGAAAAAAAAAACGGAACAAAAAGAGAGGTGCAACACGAGGACTTCCCAGGGGGTCACCCATCCTAGTACTACTCTCGCCCAAGCACGCTTAACTGCGGAGTTTTTATGGGATCCGGTGCATTAGTGCTGGTATGATCGCACCCGAAATATGTCCCGCTCTTTATTTTCTTATACACCAACAGTGTTGCATGCTAGGAAGGCTAAACATGTGCTCAGGAGCCAAACGGCCCAACCGTGCGCCACCCGCCGTCTCCTAGCCCCGGCAGGTCTACGTCCCCACGCCCTCCCCCGAACGCCCGTCCCCTTGTTCACGCACCACCCACGGTCGCAACCGTGACCACCCCGGGATGCAGGGGGAAAAAACGAAACAAAAAGAGGGGTGCAACACGAGGACTTCCCAGGGGGTCACCCATACTAGTAATACTCTCGCCCAAGCACACTTAACTGCGGAGTTCTGATGGGATCCGGTGCATTAGTGCTGGTATGATCGCACCCGAAATATGTCCCGCTCTTTATCATCTTATACACCAATAGTGTTGCATGCTAGGAAGGCTAAACATGTGCTAAGGAGCCAAACGGCCCAACCGTCTCCTAGCCCCGGCAGGCCCATGTCCCCACGCCCTCCCCCGCACGCCCGTCCCCTTGTTCACGCACCACCCACGGTCGCAACCGTGACCACCCCGGGACGTAGGGGAAAAAAACGGAACATAAAGAGAGATGCAACACGAGGACTTCCCACGGGGTCACCCATCCTAGTACTACTCTCGCCCAAGCACGCTTAACTGCGGAGTTCTGATGGGATCCGGTGCATTAGTGCTGGTATGATCGCACCCGAAATATGTCCCACTCTTTATTATCTTATACACCAACAGTGTTGCATGCTAGGAAGGCTAAACATGTTCTCAGGAGCCAAACGACCCAACCGTGCGCCACCCGCCGTCTCCTAGCCCCGGCAGGTCTACGTCCCCACGCCCTCCCCCGAACGCCCGTCCCCTTGTTCACGCACCACCCACGGTCGCAACCGTGACCACCCCGGGACGCATGGGGAAAAAACGAAACAAAAAGAGGGGTGCAACACGAGGACTTCCAAGGGGGTCACCCATACTAGTAATACTCTCGCCCAAGCACGCTTAACTGCGGAGTTCTGATGGGATCCGGTGCATTATTGCTGGTATGATCGCACCCGAAATATGTCCCGCTCTTTATTATCTTATACACCAACAGTGTTGCATGCTAGGAAGGCTAAACATGTGCTAAGGAGCCAAACGGCCCAACCGTCTCCTAGCCCCGGCAGGCCCATGTCCCCACGCCCTCCCCCGCACGCCCGTCCCCTTGTTCACGCACCACCCACGGTCGCAACCGTGACCACCCCGGGACGCAGGGGAAAAAAAACGGAACAAAAAGAGAGGTGCAACACGAGGACTTCCCAGGGGGTCACCCATCCTAGTACTACTCTCGCCCAAGCACGCTTAACTGCGGAGTTCTGATTGGATCCGGTGCATTAGTGCTGGTATGATCGCACCCAAAATATGTCCCACTCTTTATTTTCTTATACACCAACAGTGTTGCATGCTAGGAAGGCTAAACATGTGCTCAGGAGCCAAACGGCCCAACCGTGCGCCACACGCCGTCTCCTAGCCCCGGCAGGTCTACGTCCCCACGCCCTCCCCCGAACGCCCGTCCCCTTGTTCACGCACCACCCACGGTCACAACCGTGACCACCCCGGGACGCAGGGGAAAAAAACGAAACAAAAAGAGGGGTGCAACACGAGGACTTCCCAGGGGGTCACCCATACTAGTAATACTCTCGCCCAAGCACGCTTAACTGCGGAGTTCTGATGGGATCCGGTGCATTAGTGCTGGTATGATCGCACCCGAAATATGTCCCGCTCTTTATCATCTTATACACCAATAGTGTTGCATGCTAGGAAGGCTAAACATGTGCTAAGGAGCCAAACGGCCCAACCGTCTCCTAGCCCCGACAGGCCCATGTCCCCACGCCCTCCCCCGCACGCCCGTCCCCTTGTTCACGCACCACCCACGGTCGCAACCGTGACCACCCCGGGACGTAGGGGAAAAAAACGGAACAAAAAGAGAGGTGCAACACGAGGACTTCCCACGGGGTCACCCATCCTAGTACTACTCTCGCCCAAGAACGCTTAACTGCGGAGTTCTGATGGGATCCGGTGCATTAGTGCTGGTATGATCGCACCCGAAATATGTCCCGCTCTTTATTTTCTTATACACCAACAGTGTTGCATGCTAGGAAGGCTAAACCTGTGCTCATGAGCCAAACGGCCCAACCGTGCGCCACCCGCCGTCTCCTAGCCCCGGCAGGTCTACGTCCCCACGCCCTCCCCCGAACGCCCGTCCCCTTGTTCACGCACCACCCACGGTCGCAACCGTGACCACCCCGGGACGCAGGGGAAAAAAACGAAACAAAAAGAGGGGTGCAACACGAGGACTTCCCAGGGGGTCACCCATACTAGTAATACTCTCGCCCAAGCACGCTTAACTGCGGAATTCTGATGGGATCCGGTGCATTATTGCTGGTATGATCGCACCCGAAATATGTCCCGCTCTTTATTATCTTATACACCAACAGTTTTGCATGCTAGGAAGGCTAAACATGTGCTAAGGAGCCAAACGGCCCAACCGTCTCCTAGCCCCGGCAGGCCCACGTCCCCACGCCCTCCCCCGCACGCCCGTCCCCTTGTTCACGCACCACCCACGGTCGCAACCGTGACCACCCCGGGACGCAGGGGAAAAAAACGAAACAAAAAGAGGGGTGCAACACGAGGACTTCTCAGGGGGTCACCCATCCTAGTACTACTCTCGCCCAAGCACGCTTAACTATGGAGTTCTGATGGGATCCGGTGCATTAGTGATTGTATGATCGCACCCGAAATATGTCCCGCTCTTTATTATCTTATACACCAACAGTGTTGCATGCTAGGAAGGCTAAACATGTGCTAAGAGGCCAAACGGCCCAACCGTGCGCCACCCGCCGTCTCCTAGCCCCGGCAGGCCCACGTCCCCACGCCCTCCCCCGCACGCCCGTCCCATTGTTCACGCACCACCCACGGTCGCAACGGTGACCACCCCGGGACGCAGGGGAAAAAAACGAAACAAAAAGAGGGGTGCAACACGAGGACTTCCCAGGGGGTCACCCATCCTAGTACTACTCTCGCCTAAGCACGCTTAACTGCGGAGTTCTGTCTGGATCCGGTGCATTAGTGCTGGTATAATCGCACCCAAAATATGTTCCGGTCTTTATTATTTATACACCAACAGTGTTGCATGCCAGGATGGCTAAACATGTTCTAAGGAGCCAAACGGCCCAACCGTGCGCCACCCGCCGTCTCCTAGCCCCGGCAGGCCCACGTCCCCACGCCCTCCCCCGCACTCCCGTCCCCTTGTTCACTCACCGCCCACGGTCGCAACCGTGACCACCCCGGGACGCAGGGGGAAAAAAATGAAACAAAAAGAGGGGTGCAACACGAGGACTTCCCAGGGGGTCACCCATCCTAGTACTACTCTCGCCCAAGCACGCTTAACTGCGGAGTTCTGATGGGATCCGGTGCATTAGTGCTGGTATGATCGCACCCGAAATATGTCCCGCTCTTTATTATCTTATACACCAACAGTGTTGCATGCTAGGAAGGCTAAACATGTGCTAAGGAGCCAAACAGCCCAACCGTGCGCCACCCGCCGTGTCCTTGCCCCGGCAGGCCCACGTCCCCACGCCCTCCCTCGCACGCCCGTCCCCTTATTCACGCACCAACCACGGTCGCAACCGTGACCACCCCGGGACGCAGGGGAAAAAAACGAAACAAAAAGAGGGGTGCAACACGAGGACTTCCCTGGGGGTCACCCATCCTAGTACTACTCTCGCCCAACTACGCTTAACTGCGGAGTTCTGATGGGATCCGGTGCATTAGTTCTGGTATGATCGCACCCGAAATATGTCCTGCTCTTTATTATCTTATACACCAACAGTGTTGCATGCTAGGAAGGCTAAACATGTGCTAAGGAGCCAAACGGCCCAACCGTGCGCCACCCGCGGTCTCCTAGCCCCGGCAGGCCCACGTCCCCACGCCCTCCCCCGCACGCCCGTCCCCTTGTTCACGCACCACCCACGGTCGCAACCGTGACCACCCCGGGACGCAGGGGAAAAAAACGAAACAAAAAGAGTGTGCAACACGAGGACTTCCCTGGGGGTCACCCATCCTAGTACTACTCTCGCCCAACTACGCTTAACTGCGGAGTTCTGATGGGATCCGGTGCATTAGTTCTGGTATGATCCCACCCGAAATATGTCCTGCTCTTTATTATCTTATACACCAACAGTGTTGCATGCTAGGAAGGCTAAACATGTGCTAAGGAGCCAAACGGCCCAACCGTGCGCCACCCGCGGTCTCCTAGCCCCGGCAGGCCCACGTCCCCACGCCCTCCCCCGCACGCCCGTCCCCTTGTTCATGCACCACCCACGGTCGCAACCGTGACCACCCCGGGACGCAGGGGAAAAAAACGAAACAAAAAGAGGGTTGCAACACGAGGACTTCCCAGGGGGTCACCCATCCTAGTACAACTCTCGCCCAAGCACGCTTAACTGCGGAGTTCTGATGGGATCCGGTGCATTAGTGCTGGTATGATCGCACCCGAAATATGTCTAGTTCTTTATTATCTTATACACCAACAGTGTTGCATGCTAGGAAGGCTAAACATGTGCTAAGGAGCCAAACGGCCCAACCGTGCGCCACCCGCCATCTCCTAGCCCCGGCAGGCCCACGTCCCCACGCCCTCCCCCGCACGCCCGTCCCCTTGTTCACCACCACCCACGGTCGCAACCGTGACCACCCCGGGACGCAGGGGAAAAAAACGAAACAAAAAGAGGGGTGCAACACGAGGACTTCCCAGGGGGTCACCCATCCTAGTACTACTCTCGCCCAAGCACGCTTAACTGAGGAGTTCTGATGGGATCCGACGCATTAATGCTGGTATGATCGCACCCGAAATATGTCCCGCTCTTTATTATCTTATACACCAACAGTGTTGCATGCTAGGAAGGCTAAACAGGTGCTAAGGAGCCAAACGGCCCAACCGTGCGCCACCCGCCGTCTCCTAGCCCCGGCAGGCCCACGTCCTCCCACGCACGCCCGTCCCCTTGTTCACACACCACCCACAGTCGCAACCGTGACCACCCCGGGACGCAGGGGAAAAAACGAAACAAAAAGAAGGGTGCAACACGAGGACTTCCCAGGGGGTCACCCATCCTAGTACTACTCTGGCCCAAGCTCTCTTAACAGCGGAGTTCTGATGGGGTCCGGTGCATTAGTGCTGGTATAATCGCACTGGAAATATGTCCCGCTCTTTATTATCTTATACACCAACAGTGTTGCATGCTAGGAAGGCTAAACAGGTGCTAAGGAGCCAAACGGCCCAACCATGCGCCACCCGCCGTCTCCTAGCCCCGGCAGGCCCACGTCCCCACGCCCTCCCCCGCACGCCCGTCCCCTTGTTCACGCACCACCCACGGTCGCAACCGTGACCACCCCGGGACGCAGGGGGGAAAAAAACGAAACAAAAAGAGGGGTGCAACACGAGGACATCTCAGGGGGTCACCCATCCTAGTACTACTCTCGCCCAAGCACGTTTAACTATGAAGTTCTGATGGGATCCGGTGCATTAGTGATTGTATGATCGCACCCGAAATATGTCCCGCTCTTTATTATCTTATACACCAACAGTGTTGCATGCTAGGAAGGCTAAACCTGTGCTCAGGAGCCAAACGGCCCAACCGTGCGCCACCCGCCGTCTCCTAGCCCCGGCAGGTCTACGTCCCCACGCCCTCCCCCGAACGCCCGTCCCCTTGTTCACGCACCACCCACGGTCGCAACCGTGACCACCCCGGGATGCAGGGGAAAAAACGAAACAAAAAGAGGGGTGCAACACGAGGACTTCCAAGGGGGTCACCCATACTAGTAATACTCTCGCCCAAGCACGCTTAACTGCGGAGTTCTGATGGGATCCGGTGCATTATTGCTGGTATGATCGCACCCGAAATATGTCCCGCTCTTTATTATCTTATACACCAACAGTGTTGCATGCTAGGAAGGCTAAACATGTGCTAAGGAGCCAAACGGCCCAACCGTCTCCTAGCCCCGGCAGGCCCATGTCCCCACGCCCTCCCCCGCACGCCCGTCCCCTTGTTCACGCACCACCCACGGTCGCAACCGTGACCACCCCGGGACGCAGGGGAAAAAACGGAACAAAAAGAGAGGTGCAACACGAGGACTTCCCAGGGGGTCACCCATCCTAGTACTACTCTCGCCCAAGCACGCTTAACTGCGGGGTTCTGATGGGATCCGGTGCATTAGTGCTGGTATGATCGCGCCCGAAATATGCCCCGCTCTTTATTTTCTTATACACCAACAGTGTTGCATGCTATGAAGGCTAAACATGTGCTCAGGAGCCAAACGGCCCAACCGTGCGCCACCCGCCGTCTCCTAGCCCCGGCAAGTCTACGTCCCCACGCCCTCCCCCGAACGCCCGTCCCCTTGTTCACTCACCACCCACGGTCGCAACCGTGACCACCCCGGGACGCAGGGGAAAAAAACGAAACAAGAAGAGGGGTGCAACACGAGGACTTCCAAGGGGGTCACCCATACTAGTAATACTCTCGCCCAAGCACGCTTAACTGCGGAGTTCTGATGGGATCCGGTGCATTATTGCTGGTATGATCGCACCCGAAATATGTCCCGCTCTTTATTATCTTATACACCAACAGTGTTGCATGCTAGGAAGGCTAAACATGTGCTAAGGAGCCAAACGGCCCAACCGTCTCCTAGCCCCGGCAGGCCCACGTCCCCACGCCCTCCCCCGCACGCCCGTCCCCTTGTTCACGCACCACCCACGGTCGCAACCGTGACCACCCCGGGACGCAGGGGAAAAAAACGAAACAAAAAGATGGGTGCAACACGAGGACTTCTCAGGGGGTTACCCATCCTAGTACTACTCTCGCCCAAGCACGCTTAACTATGGAGTTCTGATGGGATCCGGTGCATTAGTGATTGTATGATCGCACCCGAAATATGTCCCGCTCTTTATTATCTTATACACCAACAGTGTTGCATGCTAGGAAGGCTAAACATGTGCTAAGAGGCCAAACGGCCCAACCGTGCGCCACCCGCCGTCTCCTAGCCCCGGCAGGCCCACGTCCCCACGCCCTCCCCCGCACGCCCGTCCCCTTGTTCACGCACCACCCACGGTCGCAACGGTGACCACCCCGGGACGCAGGGGGAAAAAACGAAACAAAAAGAGGGGTGCAACACGAGGACTTCCAAGGGGGTCACCCATACTAGTAATACTCTCGCCCAAGCACGCTTAACTGCGGAGTTCTGATGGGATCCGGTGCATTATTGCTGGTATGATCGCACCCGAAATATGCCCCGCTCTTTATTATTTTATACACCAACAGTGTTGCATGCCAGGAAGGCTAAACATGTTCTAAGGAGCCAAACGGCCCAACCGTGCGCCACCCGCCGTCTCCTAGCCCCGGCAGGCCCACGTCCCCACGCCCTCCCCCGCACGCCCGTCCCCTTGTTCACTCACCGCCCACGGTCGCAACCGTGACCACCCCGGGACGCAGGGGAAAAAAAACGAAACAAAAAGAGGGGTGCAACACGAGGACTTCCCAGGGGGTCACCCATCCTAGTACTACTCTCGCCCAAGCACACTTAACTACGGAGTTCTGATGGGATCCGGTGCGTTAGTGCTGGTATGATCGCACCCGAAATATGTCCCACTCTTTATTATCTTATACACCAAAAGTGTTGCATGCTAGGAAGGCTAAACATGTGCTAAGAGGCCAAACGGCCCAACCGTGCGCCACCCGCCGTCTCCTAGCCCCGGCAGGCCCACGTCCCCACGCCCTCCCACGCACGCCCGTCCCCTTGTTCACGCACCACCCACGGTCGCAACCGTGACCACCCCGGGACGTAGGGGAAAAAAACGAAACAAAAAGAGGGGTGCAACACGAGGACTTCCCAGGGGGTCACCCATACTAGTAATACTCTCGCCCAAGCACGCTTAACTGCGGAGTTCTGATGGGATCCGGTGCATTAGTGCTGGTATGATCGCACCCGAAATATGTCCCGCTCTTTATTATCTTATACACCAACAGTGTTGCATGCTAGGAAGGCTAAACATGTGCTAAGGAGCCAAACGGCCCAACCGTGCGCCACCCGCCGTCTCCTTGCCCCGGCAGGCCCACGTCCCCACGCCCTCCCCCGCACGCCCGTCCCCTTATTCACGCACCACCCACGGTCGCAACCGTGACCACCCCGGGACGCAGGGGAAAAAAACGACACAAAAAGAGGGGTGCAACACGAGGACTTCCCTGGGGTCACCCATCCTAGTACTACTCTCGCCCAACTACGCTTAACTGCGGAGTTCTGATGGGATCCGGTGCATTAGTGCTGGTATGATCGCACTCGAAATATGTCCTGCTCTTTATTATCTTATACACCAACAGTGTTGCATGCTAGGAAGGCTAAACATGTGCTAAGGAGCCAAACGGCCCAACCGTGCGCCACCCGCGGTCTCCTAGCCCCGGCAGGCCCACGTCCCCACGCCCTCCCCCGCACGCCCGTCCCCTTATTCACGCACCACCCACGGTCGCAAGCGTGACCACCCCGGGACGCAGGGGAAAAAAACGAAACAAAAAGAGGGTTGCAACACGAGGACTTCCCAGGGGGTCACCCATCCTAGTACTACTCTCGCCCAAGCACGCTTAACTGCGGAGTTCTGATGGGATCCGGTGCATTAGTGCTGGAATGATCGCACCCGAAATATGTCTCGCTCTTTATTATCTTATACACCAACAGTGTTGCATGCTAGGAAGGCTAAACATGTGCTAAGGAGCCAAACGGCCCAACCGTGCGCCATCCGCCATCTCCTAGCCCCGGCAGGCCCAAGTCCCCACGCCCTCCCCCGCACGCCCGTCCCCTTGTTCACCACCACCCACGGTCGCAACCGTGACCACCCCGGGACGCAGGGGAAAAAAAACGAAACAAAAAGAGGGGTGCAACACGAGGACTTTCCAGGGGGTCACCCATCCTAATACTACTCTCGCCCAAGCACGCTTAACTGAGGAGTTCTGATGGGATCCGACGCATTAATGCTGGTATGATCGCACCCGAAATATGTCCCGCTCTTTATTATCTTATACACCAACAGTGTTGCATGCTAGGAAGGCTAAACAGGTGCTAAGGAGCCAAACGGCCCAACCGTGCGCCACCCGCCGTCTCCTAGCCCCGGAAGGCCCACGTCCTCCCACGCACGCCCGTCCCCTTGTTCACGCACCACCCACGGTCGCAACCGTGACCACCCCGGGACGCAGGGGAAAAAACGAAACAAAAAGAAGGGTGCAACACGCGGACTTCCCAGGGGGTCACCCATCCTAGTACTACTTTGGCCCAAGCTCGCTTAACTGCGGAGTTCTGATGGGATCCGGTGCATTAGTGCTGGTATAATCGCACCGGAAATATGTCCCGCTCTTTATTATCTTATACACCAACAGTGTTGCATGTTAGGAAGGCTAAACAGGTGCTAAGGAGCCAAACGGCCCAACCATGCGCCACCCGCCGTCTCCTAGCCCCGGCAGGCCCACGTCCCCACGCCCTCCCCCGCACGCCCGTCCCCTTGTTCACACACCACCCACGGTCGCAACCGTGACCACCCCGGGACGCAGGGGAAAAAAAAACGAAACAAAAAGAGGGGTGCAACACGAGGACTTCCCAGGGGGTCACCCATCCTAGTACTACTCTCGCCCAAGCACGCTTAACTGAGGAGTTCTGATGGGATCCGACGCATTAATGCTGGTATGATCGCACCCGAAATATGTCCCGCTCTTTATTATCTTATACACCAACAGTGTTGCATGCTAGGAAGGCTAAACAGGTGCTAAGGAGCCAAACGGCCCAACCGTGCGCCACCCGCCGTCTCCTAGCCCCGGAAGGCCCACGTCCTCCCACGCACGCCCGTCCCCTTGTTCACGCACCACCCACGGTCGCAACCGTGACCACCCCGGGACGCAGGGGAAAAAACGAAACAAAAAGAAGGGTGCAACACGCGGACTTCCCAGGGGGTCACCCATCCTAGTACTACTTTGGCCCAAGCTCGCTTAACTGCGGAGTTCTGATGGGATCCGGTGCATTAGTGCTAGTATAATCGCACCGGAAATATGTCCCGCTCTTTATTATCTTATACACCAACAGTGTTGCATGTTAGGAAGGCTAAACAGGTGCTAAGGAGCCAAACGGCCCAACCATGCGCCACCCGCCGTCTCCTAGCCCCGGCAGGCCCACGTCCCCACGCCCTCCCCCGCACGCCCGTCCCCTTGTTCACACACCACCCACGGTCGCAACCGTGACCACCCCGGGACGCAGGGGAAAAAAAACGAAACAAAAAGAGGGGTGCAACACGAGGACTTCCCAGGGGGTCACCCATCCTAGTACTACTCTCGCCCAAGCACGCTTAACTGAGGAGTTCTGATGGGATCCGACGCATTAATGCTGGTATGATCGCACCCGAAATATGTCCCGCTCTTTATTATCTTATACACCAACAGTGTTGCATGCTAGGAAGGCTAAACAGGTGCTAAGGAGCCAAACGGCCCAACCGTGCGCCACCCGCCGTCTCCTAGCCCCGGAAGGCCCACGTCCTCCCACGCACGCCCGTCCCCTTGTTCACGCACCACCCACGGTCGCAACCGTGACCACCCCGGGACGCAGGGGAAAAAACGAAACAAAAAGAAGGGTGCAACACGCGGACTTCCCAGGGGGTCACCCATCCTAGTACTACTTTGGCCCAAGCTCGCTGAACTGCGGAGTTCTGATGGGATCCGGTGCATTAGTGCTAGTATAATCGCACCGCAAATATGTCCCGCTCTTTATTATCTTATACACCAACAGTGTTGCATGTTAGGAAGGCTAAACAGGTGCTAAGGAGCCAAACGGCCCAACCATGCGCCACCCGCCGTCTCCTAGCCCCGGCAGGCCCACGTCCCCACGCCCTCCCCCGCACGCCCGTCCCCTTGTTCACACACCACCCACGGTCGCAACCGTGACCACCCCGGGACGCAGGGGAAAAAAACGGAACAAAAAGAGACGTGCAACACGAGGACTTCCCAGGGGGTCACCCATCCTAGTACTACTCTCGCCCAAGCACACTTAACTTCGGAGTTCTGATGGGATCCGGTGCATTAGTGCTGGTATGATCGCACCCGAAATATGTCCCGCTCTTTATTATCTTATACACCAACAGTGTTGCATGCTAGGAATGCTAAACATGTGCTCAGGAGCCAAACGGCCCAACCGTGCGCCACCCGCCGTCTCCTAGCCCCGGCAGGTCTACGTCCCCTCGCCCTCCCCCGAACGCCCGTCCCCTTGTTCACGCACCACCCACGGTCGCAACCGTGACCACCCCGGGACGCAGGGGAAAAAAACGAAACAAAAAGAGGGGTGCAACACGAGGACTTCCCAGGGGGTCACCCATACTAGTAATACTCTCGCCCAAGCACGCTTAACTGCGGAGTTCTGATGGGATCCGGTGCATTAGTGCTGGTATGATCGCACCCAAAATATGTCCCGCTCTTTATTATCTTATACACCAACAGTGTTGCATGCTAGGAAGGCTAAACATGTGCTAAGGAGGCAAACGGCTCAACCGTCTCCTAGCCCCGGCAGGCCCATGTCCCCACGCCCTCCCCCGCACGCCCGCCCCCTTGTTCACGCACCACCCACGGTCGCAACCGTGACCACCCCGGGACGTGGGGGAAAAAACGGAACAAAAAGACAGGTGCAACACGAGGACTTCGCAGGGGGTAACCCATCCTAGTACTACTCTCGCCCAAGCACGCTTAACTGCGGAGTTCTGATGGGATCCGGTGCATTAGTGTTGGTATTATCGCACCCGAAATATGTCCCGCTCTTTATTATCTTATACACCAACAGTGTTGCATGCTAGGAAGGCTAAACATGTGCTCAGGAGCCAAACGGCCCAACCGTGCGCCACCCGCCGTCTCCTAGCCCCGGCAGGTCTACGTCCCCACGCCCTCCCCTGAACGCCCGTCCCCTTGTTCACGCACCACCCACGGTCGCAACCGTGACCACCCCGGGACGCAGGGGAAAAAAACGAAACAAAAAGAGGGGTGCAACACGAGGACTTCCCAGGGGGTCACCCATACTAGTAATACTCTCGCCCAAGCACGCTTAACTGCGGAGTTCTGATGGGATCCGGTGCATTAGTGCTGGTATGATCGCACCCGAAATATGTCCCACTCTTTATTATCTTATACACCAACAGTGTTGCATGCTAGGAAGGCTAAACATGTGCTAAGGAGCCAAACGGCCCAACCGTCTCCTAGCCCCGACAGGCGCACGTCCCCACGCCCTCCCCCGCACGCCCGTCCCCTTGTTCACGCACCACCCACGGTCGCAACCGTGACCACCCCGGGACGCAGGGGAAAAAAACGAAACAAAAAGAGGGGTGCAACACGAGGACTTCCCAGGGGGGTCACCCATCCTAGTACTACTCACGCCCAAGCACGCTTAACTGTGGAGTTCTGATGGGATCCGGTGCATTAGTGATGGTATGATAGCACCCGAAATATGTCACGCTCTTTATTATCTTATACACCAACAGTGTTGCATGCTAGGAAGGCTAAACATGTGCTAAGAGGCCAAACGGCCCAACTGTGCGCCACCCGCCGTCTCCTAGCCCCGGCAGGCCCACGTCCTCACGCCTTCCCCCGCACGCCCGTCCCCTTGTTCACGCACCACCCACGGTCGCAACCGTGACCACCCCGGGACGCAGGGAAAAAAAACGAAACAAAAAGAGGGGTGCAACACGAGGACTTCCCAGGGGGTCACCCATCCTAGTACTACTCTCGCCTAAGCACGCTTAACTGCGGAGTTGTGTTGGGATCCGGTGCATTAGTGCTGGTATGATCGCACCCGAAATATGTCCCGCTCTTTATTATTTTATACACCAACAGTGTTGCATGCCAGGAAGGCTAAACATGTTATAAGGAGCCAAACGGCCCAACCGTGCACCACCCGCCGTCTCCTAGCCCCGGCAGGCCCACGTCCCCAAGCCCTCCCCCGCACGCCCGTCCCCTTGTTCACGCACCGCCCACGGTCGCAACCGTGACCACCCCGGGACGCAGGGGAAAAAAACGAAACAAAAAGAGGGGTGCAACACGACGACTTCCCATGGGTCACCCATCCTAGTACTACTCTCGCCCAAGCACACTTAACTACGGAGTTCTGATGGGATCCGGTGCATTAGTGCTGGTATGATCGCACCCGAAATATGTCCCGCTCTTTATTATCTTATACACCAACAGTGTTGCATGCTAGGAAGGCTAAACATGTGCTAAGAGGCCAAACGGCCCAACCGTGCGCCACCCGCCGTCTCCTAGCCCCGGCAGGCCCACGTCCCCACGCCCTCCCACGCACGCCCGTCCCCTTGTTCACGCACCACCCACGGTCGCAACCGTGACCACCCCGGGACGCAGGGGAAAAAACGAAACAAAAAGAGGGATGCAACACGAGGACTTCCCAGGGGGTCACCCATACTAGTAATACTCTCGCCCAAGCACGCTTAACTTCGGAGTTCTGATGGGATCCGGTGCATTAGTGCTGGTATGATCGCACCCGAAATATGTCCCGCTCTTTATTATCTAATACACCAACAGTGTTGCATGCTAGGAAGGCTAAACATGTGCTAAGGAGCCAAACGGCCCAACCGTCTCCTAGCCCCGGCAGGCCCACGACCCCACGCCCTCCCCCGCACGCCCGTCCCCTTGTTCACGCACCACCCACGGTCGCAACCGTGACCACCCCGGGACGCAGGGGAAAACAAACGAAACAAAAAGAGGGGTGCAACACGAGGACTTCCCAGGGGGTCACCCATACTAGTAATACTCTCGCCCAAGCACGCTTAACTGCGGAGTTCTGATGGGATCCGATGCATTAGTGCTGGTATGATCGCACCCGAAATATGTCACGCTCTTTATTATCTTATACACCAACAGTGTTGCATGCTAGGAAGGCTAAACATGTGCTAAGGAGCCAAACGGCCCAACCGTCTCCTAGCCCCGGCAGGCCCACGTCCCCACGCCCTCCCCCGCACGCCCGTCCCCTTGTTCACGCACCACCCACGGTCGCAACCGTGACCACCCCGGGACACAGGGGAAAAAAACGGAACAAAAAGAGAGGTGCAACACGAGGACTTCCCAGGGGGTCACCCATCCTAGTATTACTCACACCCAAGCATGCTTAACTGCGGAGTTCTGATGGGATCCGGTGCATTAGTTCTGGTATGATCGCACCCGAAATATGTCCCGCTCTTTATTATCTTATACACCAACAGTGTTGCATGCTAGGAAGGCTAAACATGTGCTCAGGAGCCAAACGGTCCAACCGTGCGCCACCCGCCGTCTCCTAGCCCCGGCAGGTCTACGTCCCCACGCCCTCCCCCGAACGCCCGTCCCCTTGTTCACGCACCACCCACGGTCGCAACCGTGACCACCCCGGGACGCAGGGGAAAAATCGAAACAAAAAGAGGGGTGCAACACGAGGACTTCCCAGGGGGTCACCATCCTAGTACTACTCTCGCCTAAGCACGCTTAACTGCGGAGTTCTGTTGGGATCCGGTGCATTAGTGCTGGTACGATCGCACCTGAAATATGTCCCGCTCTTTATTATTTTATACACCAACAGTGTTGCATGCCAGGAAGGCTAAACATGATCTAAGGAGCCAAACGGCCCAACCGTGCGCCACCCGCCGTCTCCTAGCCCCGGCAGGCCCACGTCCCCACGCCCTCCCCCGCACGCCCGTCCCCTTGTTCACGCACCGCCCACGGTCGCAACCGTGACCACCCCGGGACGCAGGGGAAAAAACGAAACAAAAAGAGGGGTGCAACACGAGGACTGCCCAGGGGGTCACCCATCCTAGTACTACTCTCGCCCTAGCACACTTAACTACGGAGTTCTGATGGGATCCGGTGCATTAGTGCTGGTATGATCGCACCCGAAATATGTCCCGCTCTTTATTATTTTATACACCAACAGTGTTGCATGCTAGGAAGGCTAAACATGTGCTAAGGAGCCAAACGGCCCAACCGTCTCCTAGCCCCGACAGGCCCACGTCCCCACGCCCCCCCCCCCCCCCCCCCGCACGCCCGTCCCCTTGTTCACGCACCACCCACGGTCGCAACCGTGACCACCCCGGGACGCAGGGGAAAAAAAACGAAACAAAAAGAGGGGTGCAACACGAGGACTTCCCAGGGGGTCACCCATCCTTGTACTACTCTCGCCTAAGCACGCTTAAGTGCGGAGTTCTATTGGGATCCGGTGCATTAGTGCTGGTATGATCGCACCCGAAATATGTCCCGCTCTTTATTATTTTATACACCAACAGTGTTGCATGCCAGGAAGGCTAAACATGTTCTAAGGAGCCAAACGGCCCAACCGTGCGCCACCCGCCGTCTCCTAGCCCCGGCAGGCCCACGTCCCCACGCCCTCACCCGCACGCCCGTCCCCTTGTTCACGCACCGCCCACGGTCGCAACCGTGACCACCCCGGGACGCAGGGGAAAAAAACGAAACAAAAAGAGGGGTGCAACACGAGGACTTCCAAGGGGGTCACCCATACTAGTAATACTCTCGCCCAAGCACGCTTAACTGCGGAGTTCTGATGGGATCCGGTGCATTATTGCTGGTATGATCGCACCCGAAATATGTCCCGCTCTTTATTATCTTATACACCAACAGTGTTGCATTCTAGGAAGGCTAAACATGTGCTAAGGAGCCAAACGGCCCAACCGTCTCCTATCCCCGGCAGGCCCACGTCCCCACGCCCTCCCCCGCACGCCCGTCCCCTTGTTCACGCACCACCCACGGTCGCAACCGTGACCACCCCGGGACGCAGGGGAAAAAAGACGAAACAAAAAGAGGGGTGCAACACGAGGACTTCTCAGGGGGTCACCCATCCTAGTACTACTCTCGCCCAAGCACGCTTAACTATGGAGTTCTGATGGGATCCGGTGCGTTAGTGATTGTATGATCGCACCCGAAATATGTCCCGCTCTTTATTATCTTATACACCAACAGTGTTGCATGCTAGGAAGGCTAAACATGTGCTAAGGAGCCAAACGGCCCAACCGTGCGCCACCCGCCGTCTCCTTGCCCCGGCAGGCCCACGTCCCCACGCCCTCCCCCGCACGCCCGTCCCCTTATTCACGCACCACCCACGGTCGCAACCGTGACCACCCCGGGACGCAGGGGAAAAAAACGAAACAAAAAGAGGGGTGCAACACGAGGACTTCCCTGGGGGTCACCCATCCTAGTACTACTCTCGCCCAACTACGCTTAACTGCGGAGTTCTGATGGGATCCGATGCATTAGTGCTGGTATGATCGCACGCGAAATATGTCCTGCTCTTTATTATCTTATACACCAACAGTGTTGCATGCTAGGAAGGCTAAACATGTGCTAAGGAGCCAAACGGCCCAACCGTGCGCCACCCGCGGTCTCCTAGCCCCGGCAGGCCCACGTCCCCACGCCCTCCCCCGCACGCCCGTCCCCTTGTTCACGCACCACCCACGGTCGCAACCGTGACCACCCCGGGACGCAGGGGAAAAAAACGAAACAAAAAGAGGGTTGCAACACGAGGACTTCCCTGGGGGTCACCCATCCTAGTACTACTCTCGCCCAAGCACGCTTAACTGCGGAGTACTAATGGGATCCGGTGCATTAGTGCTGGTATGATCGCACCCGAAATATGTCTCGCTCTTTATTATCTTATACACCAACAGTGTTGCATGCTAGGAAGGCTAAACATGTGCTAAGGAGCCAAACGGCCCAACCGTGCGCCACCCGCCATCTCCTAGCCCCGGCAGGCCCACGTCCCCACGCCCTCCCCCGCACGCCCGTCCCCTTGTTCACCACCACCCACGGTCGCAACCGTGACCACCCCGGGACGCAGGGGAAAAAAACGAAACAAAAAGAGGGGTGCAACACGAGGACTTCCCAGGGGGTCACCCATCCTAGTACTACTCTCGCCCAAGCACGCTTAACTGAGGAGTTCTGATGGGATCCGACGCATTAATGCTGGTATGATCGCACCCGAAATATGTCCCGCTCTTTATTATCTTATACACCAACAGTGTTGCATGCTAGGAAGGCTAAACAGGTGCTAAGGAGCCAAACGGCCCAACCGTGCGCCACCCGCCGTCTCCTAGCCCCGGCAGGCCCACGTCCTCCCACGCACGCCCGTCCCCTTGTTCACGCACCACCCACGGTCGCAACCGTGACCACCCCGGGACGCAGGGGAAAAAACGAAACAAAAAGAAGGGTGCAACACGCGGACTTCCCAGGGGGTCACCCATCCTAGTACTACTCTCGCCCAAGCACGCTTAGTTGCGGAGTTCTGATGGGATCCGGTGCATTAGTGCTGGTATGATCGCACCCTAAATATGTCCCGCTCTTTATTATCTTATACACGAGGACTTCCCAGGGGGTCACCCATCCTAGTACTACTCTCGCCCAAGCACGCTTAACTGCGGAGTTCTGATGGGATCCGGTGCATTAGTGCTGGTATGATCGCACCCGAAATATGTCCCGCTCTTTATTATCTTATACACCAACAGTGTTGCATGCTAGGAAGGCTAAACATGTGCTCAGGAGCCAAACGGCCCAACCGTGCGCCACCCGCCGTCTCCTAGCCCCGGCAGGCCCACATCCCCACGCCCTCCCCCGCACGCCCGTCCCCTTGTTCACGCACCACCCACTGTCGCAACCGTGACCACCCCGGGACGCAGGGGAAAAAAACGAAACAAAAAGAGGGGTGCAACACGAGGACTTCCCAGGGGGTCACCCATCCTAGTACTACTCTCGCCCAAGCACGCTTAGTTGCGGAGTTCTGATGGGATCCGGTGCATTAGTGCTGGTATGATCGCACCCTAAATATGTCCCGCTCTTTATTATCTTATACACAAACAGTGTTACATGCTAGGAAGGCTAAACATGTGCTAAGGAGCCATACGGCCCAACCGTGCGCCACCCGCCGTATCCTAGCCCCGGCAGGCCCACGTCCCCACGCCCTCCCCCGCACGCCCGTCCCCTTGTTCACGCACCACCCCCGGTCGCAACCGTGACCACCCCGCGACGCAGGGGAAAAAAACGAAACAAAAAGAGGGGTGCAACACGAGGACTTCCGAGGGGGTCACCCATCCTAGTACTACTCTCGCCCAAGCACGCTTAACTGCGGAGTTCTGATGGGATCCGGTGCTTTAATGCGGGTATGATCGCACCCGAAATATGTCCCGCTCTTTATTATCTTATACACCAACAGTGTTGCATGCTAGGAAGGCTAAACATGTGCTAAGGAGCCAAACAGCCCAACCGTGCGCCACCCGCCGTCTCCTAGCCCCGGCAGGCCCACGTCCCCACGACCTCCCCCGCACGCCCGTCCCCTTGTTCACGCACCACCCACGGTCGCAACTCAGTGACCACCCCGGGACGCAGGGGAAAAAAAACGAAACAAAAAGAGGGGTGCAACACGAGGACTTCCCAGGGGGTCACCCATCCTAATACTACTCTCGCCCAAGCACGCTTAACTGCGAAGTTCTGATGGGATCCGGTGCATTAGTGCTGGTATGATCACACCCGAAATATGTCCCGCTCTTTATTTTCTTATACACCAACAGTGTTGCATGCTAGGAAGGCTAAACATGTGCTAAGGAGCCAAACGGCCCAACCGTGCGCCACCCGCCGTCTCCTAGCCCCGGCAGGCCCACGTCCCGACGCCCTCCCCCGCACGCCCGTCCCCTTGTTCACGCACCGCCCACGGTCGCAACCGTGACCACCCCGGGACGCAGGGGAAAAAAAACGAAACAAAAAAAGGGGTGCAACACGAGGACTTCCCAGGGGGTCATCCATCCTAGTACTACTCTCGCCCAAGCACGCTTAACTGCGGAGTTCTGATGGGATCCGGTGCATTAGTGCTGGTATGATCGCTCCCGAAATATGTCCCGCTCTTTATTATCTTATACACCAACAGTGTTGCATGCTAGGAAGGCTAAACATGTGCTAAGGAGCCAAACGGCCCAACCGTGCGCCACCCGCCGTGTCCTAGCCCCGGCAGGCCCACGTCCCCACGCCCTCCCCCGCACGCCCGTCTCCTTGTTCACGCACCACCCACGGTCGCAACCGTGACCACCCCGGGACGCAGGGGAAAAAAACGAAATAAAAAGAGGGGTGCAACACGAGGACTTCCCAGGGGGTCACCCATCCTAGTACTACTCTCGCCCAAGCACGCTTAAGTGCGGAGTTCTGATGGGATCCGGTGCATTAGTACTGGTATGATCGCACCCGAAATATGTCCCGCTCTTTATTATCTTAAACACCAACATTATTGCATGCTAGGAAGGCTAAACATGTGCTAAGGAGCCAAACGGCCCAACCGTGCGCCACCCGCCGTCTCCTAGCCCCGGCAGGCCCACGTCCCCACGCCCTCCCCCGCAAGCCCGTCCCCTTGTTCACGCACGACCCACGGTCGCAGCCGTGACCACCCCGGGACGCGGGGGAAAAAAAACGAAACAAAAAGAGGGGTGCAACACGAGGACTTCCCAGGGGGTCACCCATCCTAGTACTACTCTCGCCCAAGCACGCTTAACTGCGTAGTTCTGATGGGATCCGATTCATTAATGCGGGTATGATCGCACCCGAAATATGTCCCGCTCTTTATTATCTTATACACCAACAGTGTTGCATGCTAGGAAGGCTAAACATGTGCTAAGGAGCCAAACGGCCCAACCGTGCGCCACCCGCCGTCTCCTAGCCCCGGCAGGCCCACGTCCCCACGACCTCCCCCGCACGCCCGTCCGCTTGTTCACGCACCACCCACGGTCGCAACTGTGACCACCCCGGGACGCAGGGGAAAAAAAACGAAACAAAAAGAGGGGTGCAACACGAGGACTTCCCAGGGGGTCACCCATCCTAATACTACTCTCGCCCAAGCACGCTTAACTGCGAAGTTCTGATGGGATCCGGTGCATTAGTGCTGGTATGATCGCACCCGAAATATTTCCCGCTCTTTATTGTCTTATACACCAACAGTGTTGCATGCTAGGAAGGCTAAACATGTGCTAAGGAGCCAAACGGCCCAACCGTGCGCCACCCGTCGTGTCCTAGCCCCGGCAGGCCCACGTCCCCACGCCATCCCCCGCACGCCCGTCCCTTTGTTCACACACCACCCACGGTCGCAACCGTGACCACCCCGGGACGCAGGTGAAATAAAACGAAATAAAAAGAGGGGTGCAACACGAGGACTTCCAAGGGGGTCACCCATCCTAGTACTACTCTCGCCAAAGCACGCTTAACTGCGGAGTTCTGATGGGATCCGGTGCATTAGTGCTGGTATGATCACACCCGAAATATGTCCCGCTCTTTATTATCTTATACACCAACAGTATTGCATGCTAGGAAGGCTAAACATGCGCTAAGGAGCCAAACGGCCCAACCGTGCGCCACCCGCCGTCTCCTAGCCCCGGCAGGCCCACGTCCCCACGCCCTCCCCCGCACGCCCGTCCCCTTGTTCACGCACCACCCACGGTCGCAGCCGTGACCACCCCGGGACGCGGGGGAAAAACGAAACAAAAAGAGGGGTGCAACACGAGGACTTCCCAGGGGGTCACCCATCCTAGTACTACTCTCGACCAAGCATGCTTAACTGCGGAGTTCTGATGGGATCCGGTGCATTAGTGCTGGTATGATCGCACCCGAAATATGTCCCGCTCTTTATTATCTTATACACCAACAGTGTTGCATGCTTGGAAGGCTAAACATGTGCTAAGGAGCCATACGGCCCAACCGTGCGCCACCCGCCGTCTCCTAGCCCCGGCAGGACCACATCCCCACGCCCTCCCCCGCACGCCCGTCCCCTTATTCACGCACCGCCCACGGTCGCAACCGTGACCACCCCGGGACGTAGGGGAAAAAAAACGAAACAAAAAAAGGGGTGCAACACGAGGACTTCCCAGGGGGTCATCCATCCTAGTACTACTCTCGCCCAAGCACGCTTAACTGCGGAGTTCTGATGGGATCCGGTGCATTAGTGCTGGTATGATCGCAACCGAAATATGTCCCGCTCTTTATTATCTTATACACCAACAGTGTTGCATGCTAGGAAGGCTAAACATGTGCTAAGGAGCCAAACGGCCCAACCGTGCGCCACCCGCCGTGTCCTAGCCCCGGCAGGCCCACGTCCCCACGCCATCCCCCGCACGCCCGTCCCCTTGTTCACGCACCACCCACGGTCGCAACCGTGACCACCCCGGGACGCAGGGGAAAAAAACGAAATAAAAAGAGGGGTGCAACACGAGGACTTCCCAGGGAGTCACCCATCCTAGTACTACTCTCGCCCAAGCACGCTTAACTGCGGAGTTCTGATGGGATCCGGTGCATTAGTGCTGGTATGATCGCACCCGAAATATGTCCCGCTCTTTATTATCTTATACACCAACAGTATTGCATGCTAGGAAGGCTAAACATGTGCTAAGGAGCCAAACGGCCCAACCGTGCGCCACCCGCCGTCTCCTAGCCCCGGCAGGCCCACGTCCCCACGCCCTCCCCCGCACGCCCGTCCCCTTGTTCACGCACCACCCACGGTCGCAGCCGTGACCACCCCGGGACGCGGGGGAAAAAAAACGAAACAAAAAGAGGGGTGCAACACGAGGACTTCCCAGGGGGTCACCCATCCTAGTACTACTCTCGACCAAGCATGCTTAACTGCGGAGTTCTGATGGGATCCGGTGCATTAGTGCTGGTATGATCGCACCCGAAATATGTCCCGCTCTTTATTATCTTATATACCAACAGTGTTACATGCTAGGAAGGCTAAACATGTGCTAAGGAGCCAAACGGCCCAACCGTGCGCCACCCGCCGTCTCCTAGCCCCGGCAGGCCCACGTCCCCACGCCCTCCCCCGCACGCCCGTCCCCTTGTTCACGCACCACCCACGGTCGCAACTGTGACCACCCCGGGACGCAGGGGAAACAAACGAAACAAAAAGAGGGGTGCAACACGAGGACTTCCCAGGGGGTCACCCATCCTAGTACTACTCTCGCCCAAGCACGCTTAACTGCGGAGTTCTGATGGGATCCGGTGCATTAGTGCTGGTATGATCGCACCCAAAATATGTCCCGCTCTTTATTATTTTATACACGAACAGTGTTGCATGCTAGGAAGGTTAAACATGTGCTAAGGAGTCAAACGGCCCAACCGTGCGCCACCCGCCGTCTCCTAGCCCCGGCAGGCCTACGTCCCCACGCCCTCCCCCGAACGCCCGTCCCCTTGTTCACGCACCACCCACGGTCGCAACCGTGACCACCCCGGGACGCAGGGGAAAAAAACGAAACAAAAAGAGGGGTGCAACACGAAGACTTCCCAGGGGGTCACCCATTCTAGTACTACTCTCGCCCAAGCACGCTTAACTGCGGAGTTCTGATGGGATCCGGTGCATTAGTGCTGGTATGATCGCACCCGAAATATGTCCCGCTCTTTATTATCTTATACACCAACAGTGTTGCATGCTAGGAAGGCTAAACATGTGCTAAGGAGCCAAACGGCCCAACCGTCTCCTAGCCCCGGCAGGCCCACGTCCCCACGCCCTCCCCCGCACGCCCGTCCCCTTGTTCACGCACCACCCACGGTCGCAACCGTGACCACCCCGGGACGCAGGGGAAAAAAACGAAACAAAAAGAGGGGAGCAACACGAGGACTTCCCAGGGGGTCACCCATACTAGTAATACTCTCGCCCAAGCACGCTTAACTGTGGAGTTCTGATGGGATCCGGTGCATTAGTGCTGGTATGATCGCACCCGAAATATGTCCCGCTATTTATTATCTTATACACCAACAGTGTTGCATGCTAGGAAGGCTAAACATGTGCTAAGGAGCCAAATGGCCCAACCGTGCGCCACCCGCCGTCTCCTAGCCCCGGCAGGCCCACGTCCCCACGCTGTAACACCGCATTTTTTTTTTTGATAAAGGCAATTAAGTTTTAGATCAAGTACGGAAGCATCAAGTAATTAAGTTTACAAAACGTGGTCCCACAAAATATTACAAATAAAGTTATTTAAAAGACGGTATTACTAAACACGGCTCATTTTACAAAATATTAATTAAGCATGGTCAAACTTCCCGTCCAAGCCCGACCCGTTCAAGCCATCCAACCTGAAATGTGTCAATAAGGGAGGGATTAGCACAAAAGCTAAGTGAATGAATTCCTAAGCCTACCAACTACACTAAACACTATAACACGGAAGTTAAAGAACATCTCCGGTTTGGTAGTCACTTAAACGCGGAAGTTATAAAAACATCTCCGGTTTGGGTAATCAATTGTTTGAGAGGATCGGCGGCTTTGCGGGCCTTAAACCATGGTCGGCCAAAACCACGGTAACCGATAGCGTTTTGCATCCAACACCCAGGGCAACTCCCTCCCCTTAACACTGTAACATATACAGGTAAGGTCGGATACCCTATTAGTCGATACACTATGCTCAGCCGTTATCCATCCGACACTGACCTCATCCCGATGGTGCACCTAGTCATGTATGGTATCCCCTAACACTAGGCATACATAACTAATCACCTAGCTACGCAAAACACCGCGAAAAACATCAAAACTGAGTTCCCAATCGCGAACTCTAGTTCGCGATCGCGAACTAGGGTTCGCGTCGGGAACTCAATCGTGAACTACATCGCGACGACCAACCAATTTCTCTGGAACGACTTAGCGATCGTGAACTATGTTCGCGTCGCGAACTCTCTTCATCTGGCGATTTTTCTGCATTTTTCACCCTCAAGACAAACCAAATGAAACAATCGAAACCCGAGTTGTAGGTAGAATCCACTCACCTTTCAACCTTCGATTCCTTAACTCAGTGAGCTAGTATCACTGAGTATCCTTCCCGGTTCCTTCAGGTCAATAAACTACTAGGCCGGGTTTTGGGATGTTACAACTCTCCCCCACTTAGGAAGATTCCGTCCCCGGAATCCCATCTCGATCGAACAAGGAGGGATAACGTTCCCGCATATCGGCCTCGGTCTCCCACGTCATATCCGCACCCAAACTGTGCTTCCACTTTACTAGAACCATAGGAATCTTTTTCTTTCTCAATTTTGTTACTTTTCGGTCTAATAACTCCACCGGTTCCTCGACTAATATTTTCTTTGTATCAACCCGCAACTCTTGTACCGGAAGAATTTGACTCGGATCTTCGATGTTACACTTTCTCAAGTAACAAATGTTGAAAGTGTTGTGTATTGCCGACAACTCCGGGGGTAACTCGAGTGTTACCGATTGAGAATTTACCACCTTACTAATTCGGAACGGCCCAATAAATCTCGGGGCCAACTTTCCTCGTTTACCAAAACGAATAACACCCTTCCAAGGTGAAACCTTCAAATAAACCATCTCGTTCTCCGAGAACGTAGCGGGTCTACGCCTCGGGTCGGCATACATCTTTTGTCGGTCACGGGTGGCTTTTAACTTTTCTCGGGCAATTGCCACTTTATCCGCGGTCATTTGTACAATATCGGGCCCCGCATATTGTTTCTCACCCGCTTCCAACCAACACGTCGGGGTTCGGCACCGACGCCCATACAACATCTCATACGGTGGCATCTTAATACTTGAGTGATACGAGTTATTATAAGCAAACTCGATCAACGGTAGGTGTGAATCCCATGACCCGCCGTACTCTAACACGCAAGCCCGCAACATATCTTCTAGCGTTTGTATCGTTCTTTCCGATTGCCCATCGGTTTGGGGGTGGTACGCGGTACTTAAATTCACCCGCGTCCCCAATTCTCGTTGCAAGCTATTCCAAAAGTTTGAAGCAAAACGGGGATCTCTATCGGACACGATAGAAATCGGAATACCATGCCGGGATACCACTTCGTCAATGTACAATTTCGCCAATTTACTAAGTGAGGCGATCTCACTAGTCGCCAAGAAATGAGCACTCTTCGTTAAACGGTCAACTATAACCCAAATCATATCGTGACCCCTTTGTGTACGCGGCAATTTGGTCACGAAATCCATAGTAATCCGGTCCCACTTCCACTCGGGAATCGGTGATTGGGTTAAAGTTCCATAGGGCTTTTGGTGCTCGGCCTTCACTTGAGCACAAATATGACATTGGCCCACAAAACGGGCAATGTCGGTCTTCATTGTCGGCCACCAATAAAGTGCTTTTAGATCATTGTACATTTTCGTGCTACCCGGGTGAACCGATAATCGAGAATTGTGAGCCTCGGCCAAAATCAATTCCCGCAAACCCCCGAGTAACGGTACCCAAACCCGAGATTGGTACGTCTTCAAACCCCGAGAATCTTCTTCTAAATCATCTTTTCTCTTTAATAAAATCTCGGCCTTCAAATGTTCGACATTCAACGCTTCCATTTGTGAAATCTTCAACCGGGACACTAAATCCGACACAATTTCCATCCGCATAAATTGTACCCGTCCCGAATCTCCCTTTCTACTTAAGGCATCGGCCACCACATTTGCCTTTCCGGGATGATATTGGATTTCACAATCGTAATCCTTAATCAACTCTAACCATCTTCGTTGGCGCATATTCAATTCCTTTTGCGTGAACACGTATTGCAAACTTTTATGATCCGTGCAAATCACGCATTTCGTACCGTACAAATAGTGTCTCCATAATTTTAGTGCAAAAACCACCGCCGCCAACTCTAAATTGTGAGTCGGGTAATTCTTCTCGTGATTCTTCAATTGCCTCGAAGCATAAGCAATGACCCGATCTCGTTGCATTAACACACAACCCAAACCCGCAAGTGAAGCGTCACAATAAACAATAAAATCCTCCGGGCCTTCGGGTAAGGCGAGAACCGGAGCTTGACACAATAATTGTTTTAGAGTTTGAAATGACTTCTCGTGATTTTCACCCCACCGGAACGGTACATCTTTACGGGTCAATCTCGTCATAGGACCCGCTATCTTGGAAAAATCTTTTATAAACCGGCGGTAATAACCCGCCAAACCTAAGAAACTCTTTATCTCGGTTGGGTTCTTCGGAGCAACCCAATTCATAACCGCTTCGATCTTCGCCGGGTCCACCTTGACCCCATTCGAACAAATAACGTGACCCAAAAAGTGAACTTCTCGAAGCCAAAATTCACACTTCGAGAACTTCGCAAATAATTGTTCCCGCTTCAACGTTTCTAACACTTGCCTTAAGTGTTTTTCGTGTTCTTCTTCGGTCTTGGAATAAATTAAAATATCATCAATGAACACAATAACAAATTTGTCGAGATAAGGCCGACAAACTCGATTCATCAAATCCATAAATATCGCGGGAGCGTTCGTCAATCCAAACGGCATAACCAAGAACTCATAGTGGCCATAGCGAGTTCGGAACGCCGTTTTGTGAACATCGTTTTCATGAACCCGAACTTGGTGATAACCCGATCTCAAATCAATCTTTGAGAAATAAGAAGACCCTTGGAGTTGATCAAATAAATCGTCAATACGCGGCAAAGGATACCGATTCTTTACCGTTCTTTTATTTAATTCTCGATAATCGATGCACATACGAAGTACACCATCTTTCTTCTTTACGAATAAAACCGGAGCTCTCCAAGGTGAGGAACTCGACCGAATAAAACCCTTATCCAATAAATCTTGGATTTGCGTCATCATTTCCCGAATCTCAGACGGTGCTAAACGGTACGGTGCTCTAGCCATGGGATTGGCACCCGGCACCAAATCAATTTTGAATTCTACCTCCCGAACGGGAGGTAACCCAGGCAAGTCTTCGGGAAACACCTCCGGGTATTCCGAAACCACCCGGAGATTTCACGTCAATCACATAGGCTATAAACGATTCACATCCTTTGGTCAAGGACTTTTGGGCTTTCATCATGGATATCATGGGTATGGTCGGGGTCGCACGGTCTCCCCGGGCCACGACGTGTGACCCGTCGGGTAATAGAAAAGTAATTAACTTTTGGTAACAATTTATGTTGGCCCTATTAGTACTTAACCAATCCATACCTAAAACCACATCAAAGCCGGATATCGGCATAACAAGTAAAAGAATCGAAAATTTCACGCCATCAATATCAATACTAGCCCCGGACACGGATGTCGTGACCGGAACCATTTCGCCATCGGCCACCTCTACCTCTAGAGGTGTCGCGATCAAGGAAAAAGGCAATTTCAATTTGTCACAAAAACTCTTTGAGGAAAACGAACTATTTGCACCCGAATCAAACAATACACGAGCGGGTATCGAGTTTATTAGAAACATACCGGTGATGACATCGTCGGTAGTGGTGGCATCCTCCACCGTCATTTTGAATGCCCGACCCGTAGGTGGCGGGTGACTCTTTCTCTTTTGACTTCCCGACGAAGCCGCTCCCCCGCCCGAACCCGAACCCGAGCTCTTCTTCATTGGGCACTGCATGGCCCGGTGACCCTCCTTTTGACACGTCCAACAAACACTATTCTCCAACTTGCATTCCGAGGATTCATGCCCGTGTTGCCCACACTTAATACATCTTCAGGTTTATGCCGTACACGGACCGGCATGGGCGGACTTACACGGTAAGCACCACGGGTTCCTTTGGTTGGAACCTTGAAGGATTTGTTTTCGACGATCATTGGTTGACCTATGATTTCCTTGGGGTTTCTTGTGGTTGCTCGAGTTTGATTGGTCATACTTTCCCTTATGAAACGAAGTCTTCTCTCGACTCGCGACCTTTTGAGCCAAGAAATCACTCTCGGCCGACTTGGCAAGATCATAGGCTTGCAAGAGAGTCCCCGCAAGCCTCGTTATATTCCGGTACTCGGGCAACAACGCCCCAACAAAGTGTTTGATTTGGGTGGACTCATCGGGCACCCATTGTGTCACAAATCGGAGCTTACCATTAAATTGGAGGATAAGCTCGTCCACCGTCATTCGATCGGTCATCTTCAACATCATGAACTCATTCCGGATCTTATCCAACTCAAATGCACTACAATACCGAGCCTCCACTTGCTCCCTAAATTGTTTCCACGTGACCGCATCCATCATTTCCTTGCTAAAGTTCGCGGTCAACCCATCCCACCAATCCATAGCCGGTCCCCCCAACATTCGGGACGCATACCGGACCTTCAAGTGGTCCTCACAATTACAAGCAATAAGGGCCCTCTCGGTGGCCCTAAGCCAAGTTAGAGTTTCCGCCGGGTCGGTACTTCCCCGGTACTCGGTTGGTTTACAATCAAGAAAATTCTTGTAAGTGCACGGTTTCTTCTCAATCGGGAAAGGTTGGTAGAAGAACTGTTGGTGTTGGGCATTGGCAATTGGTACGGTGTGGGCGAGTGGCGGTTGTAGTATGCTTGTATTGGGAGATGAGGAGTCATTTTGGGGAAAGACGGGATTTTGAGTGGTTTGAGTGAAGTGTGGGGGTGGGTTTGCTTGGGTTGGAGGTGGCAAGGTAGACCGAGCCTCGGGTCGCGGCTCAGTCGGTTGACTTTGGCGAAGAGCCCTAATGGTATCCTCAAGTTCCATATTCCGTGTTTCCAACAATAAGATATATTCTTCATTCGGTATTTCATCACCCCCCGAGCCCGCTGCTCCATCGTTCCCAAGGTTCGTGTTCGGTGGGATATTATCCAAGGTGTTTCCATCCGTAGCCATTCCTGCTACAAAACACAACATCTCACCAAGGCTTAGTTTAACTCGTTAGTACACATATACTAACTACTAAACTCAATTCACACTTGCTCTAATCCCCTTTGACCGGAAGGTTTGACCAACACACGAGCCACGATTTGGGAATGGAACACCAACCCCATGTATCCATCGCCAAACCGAAGCTCTGATACCAAGTTGTAACACCGCAATTGTTTTTTTTTTTTTTTGATAAAGGCAATTAAGTTTTAGATCAAGTACGGAAGCATCAAGTAATTAAGTTTACAAAACGTGGTCCCACAAAATATTACAAATAAAGTTATTTAAAAGACGGTATTACTAAACACGGCTCATTTTACAAAATATAAATTAAGCATGGTCAAACTTCCCGTCCAAGCCCGACCCGTTCAAGCCATCCAACCATAAATGTGTCAATAAGGGAGGGATTAGCACAAAAGCTAAGTAAATGAATTCCTAAGCCTACCAACTACACTAAACACTATAACACGGAAGTTAAAGAACATCTCCGGTTTGGTAGTCACTTAAACGCGGAAGTTATAAAAACATCTCCGGTTTGGGTAATCACTTGTTTGAGAGGATCGGCGGCTTTACGGGCCTTAAACCATGGTCGGCCAAAACCACGGTAACCGATAGCGTTTTGCATCCAACACCCAGGGCAACTCCCTCCCCTTAACACTGTAACATATACAGGTAAGGTCGGATACCCTATTAGTCGATACACTGTGCCCAGCCGTTATCCATCCGACACTGACCTCATCCCGATGGTGCACCTAGTCATGTATGGTATCCCCTAACACTAGGCATACATAACTAATCAACTAGCTACGCAAAACACCGCGAAAAACGTCAAAACTGAGTTCCCAATCGCGAACTCTAGTTCGCGATCGCGAACTAGGGTTCGCGTCGGGAACTCAATCGTGAACTACATCGCGACGACCAACCAATTTATCTGGAACGACTTAGCGATCGTGAACTATGTTCGCGTCGCGAACTCTCTTCATCTGGCGATTTTTCTGCATTTTTCACCCTCAAGACAAAACCAAATGAAACAATCGAAATCCGAGTTGTAGGTAGAATCCACTCACCTTTCAACCTTCGATTCCTTAACTCAGTGAGCTAGTATCACTGAGTATCCTTCCCGGTTCCTTAAGGTCAATAAACTACTAGGCCGGGTTTTGGGATGTTACACACGCCCTCCCCCGCACGCCCGTCCCCTTGTTCACGCACCACCCACGGTCGCAACCGTGACCACCCCGGGACGCAGGGGAAAAAAACGAAACAAAAAGAGGGGTGCAACACGAGGACTTCCCAGGGGGTCACCCATCCTAGTACTACTCTCGCCTAAGCACGCTTAACTGCGGAGTTCTGATGGGATCCGGTGCATTAGTGCTGGTATGATCGCACCCGAAATATGTCCCGCTCTTTATTATTTTATACACCAACAGTGTTGCATGCTAGGAAGGCTAAACATATGCTAAGGAGCCAAACGGCCCAACCGTGCGCCACCCGCCGTCTCCTAGCCCCCGGCAGGCCCACGTCCCCACGCCCTCCCCCGCACGCCCGTCCCCTTGTTCACGCACCACCCACTGTCGCAACCGTGACCACCCCGGGACGCAGGGGAAAAAAACAAAACAAAAAGAGGGTTGCAACACGAGGACTTCCCAGGGGGCCACCCATCCTAGTACTACTCTCGCCCAAGCAGGCTTAACTGCGGAGTTCTGATGGGATCCGGTGCATTAGTGCTGGTATGATCGCACCCGAAATATGTCTCGCTCTTTATTATCTTATACACCAACAGTGTTGCATGCTAGGAAGGCTAAACATGTGCTAAGGAGCCAAACGGCCCAACCGTGCGCCACCCGCCGTCTCCTAGCCCCGGCAGGCCCACGTCCCCACGCCCTCCCCCGCACGCCCGTCCCCTTGTTCACCACCACCCACGGTCGCAACCGTGACCACCCCGGGACGCAGGGGAAAAAAAACGAAACAAAAAGAGGGGTGCAACACGAGGACTTCCCAGGGGGTCACCCATCCTAGTACTACTCTCGCCCAAGCACGCTTAACTAAGGAGTTCTGATGGGATCCGATGCATTAATGCTGGTATGATCGCACCCGAAATATGTCCCGCTCTTTATTATCTTATACACCAACAGTGTTGCATGCTAGGAAGGCTAAACAGGTGCTAAGGAGCCAAACGGCCCAACAGTGTGCCACCCGCCGTCTCCTAGCCCCGGCAGGCCCACGTCCTCCCACGCACGCCCGTCCCCTTGTTCACGCACCACCCACGGTCGCAACCGTGACCACCCCGGGACGCAGGGGAATAAACGAAACAAAAAGAGGGGTGCAACACGAGGACTTCCCAGGGGGTCACCCATCCTAGTACTACTCTGGCCCAAGCTCGCTTAACTGCGGAGTTCTGATGCTATCCGGTGCATTAGTGCTGGTATGATCGCACCCGAAATGTGTCCCGCTCTTTATTATCTTATACACCAACAGTGTTGCATGCTAGGAAGACTAAACAGGTGCTAAGGAGCCAAACGGCCCAACCATGCGCCACCCGCCGTCTCCTAGCCACGGCAGGCCCACGTCCCCACGCCTTCCCCCGCACGTCCGTCCCCTTGTTCACGCACCACCCACGGTCGCAACCGTCACCACCCCGGGACGCAGGAGAAAAAAAACTGAACAAAAAGAGAGGTGCAACACGAGGACTTCCCAGGGGGTCACCCATTCTAGTACTACTCTCGCCCAAGCACGCTTAACTGCGGAGTTCTGATGGGATCCGGTGCATTAGTGCTGGTATGATCGCACCCGAAATATGTCCCGCTCTTTATTATCTTATACACCAACAGTGTTGCATGCTAGGAAGGCTAAACATGTGCTCAGGAGCCAAATGGCCCAACCGTGCGCCACCCGCCGTCTCCTAGCCCCGGCAGGTCTACGTCCCCTCGCCCTCCCCCGAACGCCCGTCCCCTTGTTCACGCACCACCCAGGGTCGCAACCGTGACCACCCCGGGACGCAGGGGAAAAAAATGAAACAAAAAGAGGGGTGCAACACGAGGACTTCCCAGGGGGTCACCCATACTAGTAATACTCTCGCCCAAGCACGTTTAACTGCGGAGTTCTGATGGGATCCGGTGCATTAGTGCTGGTACGATCGCACCCGAAATATGTCCCGCTCTTTATTATCTTATACACCAACAGTGTTGCATGCTAGGAAGGCTAAACATGTGCTAAGGAGCCAAACGGCCCAACCGTCTCCTAGCCCCGGCAGGCCCATGTCCCCACGCCCTCCCCCGCACGCCCGTCCCCTTGTTCACGCACCACCCACGGTCGCAACCGTGACCACCCCGGGACGTGGGGGGAAAAAAAACGGAACAAAGAGACAGGTGCAACACGAGGACTTCCCAGGGGGTCACCCATCCTAGTACTACTCTCGCCCAAGCACGCTTAACTGCGGAGTTCTGATGGGATCCGGTGCATTAGTGCTGGTATTATCGCACCCGAAATATGTCCCGCTCTTTATTATCATATACACCAACAGTGTTGCATGCTAGGAAGGCTAAACATGTGCTCAGGAGCCAAACGGCCCAACCGTGCGCCACCCGCCGTCTCTTAGCCCCGGCAGGTCTACGTCCCCACGCCCTCCCCTGAACGCCCGTCCCCTTGTTCACGCACCACCCACGGTCGCAACCGTGACCACCCCGGGACGCAGGGGAAAAAAACGAAACAAAAAGAGGGGTGCAACACGAGGACTTCCCAGGGGGTCACCCATACTAGTAATACTCTCGCCCAAGCACGCTTAACTGCGGAGTTCTGATGGGATCCGGTGCATTAGTGCTGGTATGATCGCACCCGAAATATGTCCCGCTCTTTATTATCTTATACACCAACAGTGTTGCATGCTAGGAAGGCTAAACATGTGCTAAGGAGCCAAACGGCCCAACCGTCTCCTAGCCCCGGCAGGCCCACGTCCCCACGCCCTCCCACGCACGCACCACCCACGGTCGTAACCGTGACCACCCCGGGACGCAGGGGAAAAAAAACGAAACAAAAAGACGGGTGCAACACGAGGACTTCCCAGGGGGTCACCCATCCTAGTACTACTCTCGCCCAAGCACGCTTAACTGTGGAGTTCTGATGGGATCCGGTGCATTAGTGACGGTATGATAGCACCCGAAATATGTCCCGCTCTTTATTATCTTATACACCAACAGTGTTGCATGCTAGGAAGGCTAAACATGTGCTAAGAGGCCAAACGGCCCAACCGTGCGCCACCCGCCGTCTCCTAGCCCCGGCAGGCCCACGTCCCCACGCCCTCCCCCGCACGCCCGTCCCCTTGTTCACGCACCACCCACGGTCGCAACCGTGACCACCCCGGGACGCAGGCGAAAAAAAACGAAACAAAAAGAGGGGTGCAACACGAGGACTTCCCAGGGGGTCACCCATACTAGTAATACTCTCGCCCAAGCACGCTTAACTGCGGAGTTCTGATGGGATCCGGTGCATTAGTGCTGGTATGATCGCACCCGAAATATGTCCCGCTCTTTATTATCTTATACACCAACAGTGTTGCATGCTAGGAAGGCTAACCATGTGCTAAGGAGCCAAACGGCCCAACCGTCTCCTAGCCCCGGCAGGCCCACGTCCCCACGCCCTCCCCCGCACGCCCGTCCCCTTGTTCACGCACCACCCACGGTCGTAACCGTGACCACCCCGGGACGCAGGGGAAAAAAAACGAAACAAAAAGACGGGTGCAACACGAGGACTTCCCAGGGGGTCACCCATTCTAGTACTACTCTCGCCCAAGCACGCTTAACTGTGGAGTTCTGATGGGATCCGGTGCATTAGTGACGGTATGATAGCACCCGAAATATGTCCCGCTCTTTATTATCTTATACACCAACAGTGTTGCGTGCTAGGAAGGCTAAACATGTGCTAAGAGGCCAAACGGCCCAACCGTGCGCCACCCGCCGTCTCCTAGCCCCGGCAGGCCCACGTCCCCACGCCCTCCCCCGCACGCCCGTCCCCTTGTTCACGCACCACCCACGGTCGCAACCGTGACCACCCCGGGACGCAGGGGAAAAAAAACGAAACAAAAAGAGGGGTGCAACACGAGGACTTCCCAGGGGGTCACCCATCCTAGTACTACTCTCGCCCAAGCACGCTTAACTGAGGAGTTCTGATGGGATCCGATGCATTAATGCTGGTATGATCGCACCCGAAATATGTCCCGCTCTTTATTATCTTATACACCAACAGTGTTGCATGCTAGGAAGGCTAAACAGGTGCTAAGGAGCCAAACGGCCCAACCGTGCGCCACCCGCCGTCTCCTAGCCCCGGCCGGCCCACGTCCTCCCACGCACGCCCGTCCCCTTGTTCACGCACCACCCACGGTCGCAACCGTGACCACCCCGGGACGCAGGGGAAAAAAAACGGAACAAAAAGAGAGGTGCAACACGAGGACTTCCCAGGGGGTCACCCATCCTAGTACTACTCTCGCCCAAGCACGCTTAACTGCGGAGTTCTGATGGGATCCGGTGCATTAGTGCTGGTATGATCGCACCCGAAATATGTCCCGCTCTTTATTATCTTATACACCAACAGTGTTGCATGCTAGGAAGGCTAAACATGTGCTCAGGAGCCAAACGGCCCAACCGTGCGCCACCCGCCGTCTCCTAGCCCCGGCAGGTCTACGTCCCCTCGCCCTCCCCCGAACGCCCGTCCCCTTGTTCACGCACCACCCACGGTCGCAATCGTGACCACCCCGGGACGCAGGGGAAAAAAACGAAACAAAAAGAGGGGTGCAACACGAGGACTTCCTAGGGGGTCACCCATACTAGTAATACTCTCGCCCAAGCACGTTTAACTGCGGAGTTCTGATAGGATCCGGTGCATTAGTGCTGGTACGATCGCACCCGAAATATGTCCCGCTCTTTATTATCTTATACACCAACAGTGTTGCATGCTAGGAAGGCTAAACATGTGCTAAGAGGCCAAACGGCCCAACCGTGCGCCACCCGCCGTCTCCTAGCCCCGGCAGGCCCACGTCCCCACGCCCTCCCCCGCACGCCCGTCCCCTTGTTCACGCACCACCCACGGTCGCAACCGTGACCACCCCGGGACGCAGGGGAAAAAAAAACAAAACAAAAAGAGGGTTGCAACACGAGGACTTCCCAGGGGGTCACCCATCCTAGTACTACTCTCGCTCAAGCAGGCTTAACTGCGGAGTTCTGATGGGATCCGGTGCATTAGTGCTGGTATGATCGCACCCGAAATATGTCCCGCTCTTTTTTATCTTATACACCAACAGTGTTGCATGCTAGGAAGGCTAAACAGGTGCTAAGGAGCCAAACGGCCCAACCATGCGCCACCCGCCGTCTCCTAGCCACGGCAGGCCCACGTCCCCACGCCCTCCCCCGCACGTCCGTCCCCTTGTTCACGCACCACCCACGGTCGCAACCGTGACCACCCCGGGACGCAGGGGAAAAAAAACGGAACAAAAAGAGGGGTGCAACACGAGGACTTCCCAGGGGGTCACCCATCCTAGTACTACTCTCGCCCAAGCACGCTTAACTGCGGAGTTCTGATGGGATCCGGTGCATTAGTGCTGGTATGATCGCACCCAAAATATGTCCCGCTCTTTATTATCTTATACACCAACAGTGTTGCATGCTAGGAAGGCTAAACATGTGCTCAGGAGCCAAACGGCCCAACCGTGCGCCACCCGCCGTCTCCTAGCCCCGGCAGGTCTACGTCCCCTCGCCCTCCCCCGAACGCCCGTCCCCTTGTTCACGCACCACCCACGGTCGCAACCGTGACACCCCGGGACGCAGGGGAAAAAAACGAAACAAAAAGAGGGGTGCAACACGAGGACTTCCCAGGGGGTCACCCATACTAGTAATACTCTCGCCCAAGCACGTTTAACTGCGGAGTTCTGATGGGATCCGGTGCATTAGTGCTGGTACGATCGCACCCGAAATATGTCCCGCTCTTTATTATCTTATACACCAACAGTGTTGCATGCTAGGAAGGCTAAACATGTGCTAAGGAGCCAAACGGCCCAACCGTCTCCTAGCCCCGGCAGGCCCTTGTCCCCACGCCCTCCCCCGCACGCACCACCCACGGTCGCAACCGTGACCACCCCGGGACGTGGGGGAAAAAAAACGGAACAAAGAGACAGGTGCAACACGAGGACTTCCCAGGGGGTCACCCATCCTAGTACTACTCTCGCCCAAACACGCTTAACTGCGGAGTTCTGATGGGATCCGGTGCATTAGTGCTAGTATTATCGCACCCGAAATATGTCCCGCTCTTTATTATCTTATACACCAACAGTGTTGCATGCTAGGAAGGCTAAACATGTGCTCAGGAGCCAAACGGCCCAACCGTGCGCCACCCGCGGTCTCCTAGCCCCGGCAGGTCTACGTCCCCACGCCCTCCCCTGAACGCCCGTCCCCTTGTTCACGCACCACCCACGGTCGCAACCGTGACCACCCCGGGACGCAGGGGAAAAAAACGAAACAAAAAGAGGGGTGCAACACGAGGACTTCCCAGGGGGTCACCCATACTAGTAATACTCTCGCCCAAGCACGCTTAACTGCGGAGTTCTGATGGGATCCGGTGCATTAGTGCTGGTATGATCGCACCCGAAATATGTCCCGCTCTTTATTATCTTATACACCAACAGTGTTGCATGCTAGGAAGGCTAAACATGTGCTAAGGAGCCAAACGGCCCAACCGTCTCCTAGCCCCGGCAGGCCCACGTCCCCACGCCCTCCCCCGCACGCCCGTCCCCTTGTTCACGCACCACCCACGGTCGCAACCGTGACCACCCCGGGACGCAGGGGAAAAAAAACGAAACAAAAAGAGGGGTGCAACACGAGGACTTCCCAGGGGTCACCCATCCTAGTACTACTCTCGCCCAAGCACGCTTAACTGTGGAGTTCTGATGGGATCCGGTGCATTAGTGATGGTATGATAGCACCCGAAATATGTCCCGCTCTTTATTATCTTATACACCAACAGTGTTGCATGCTAGGAAGGCTAAACATGTGCTAAGAGGCCAAACGGCCCAACCGTGCGCCACCCGCCGTCTCCTAGCCCCGGCAGGCCCACGTCCCCACGCCCTCCCCCGCACGCCCGTCCCCTTGTTCACGCACCACCCACGGTCGCAACCGTGACCACCCCGGGACGCAGGCGAAAAAAACGAAACAAAAAGAGAGGTGCAACACGAGGACTTCCCAGGGGGTCACCCATCCAAGTACTACTCTCGCCTAAGCACGCTTAACTGCGGAGTTCTGTTGGGATCCGGTGCATTAGTGATGGTATGATCGCACCCGAAATATCTCCCGCTCTTTATTATTTTATACACCAACAGTGTTGCATGCCAGGAAGGCTAAACATGTTCTAAGGAGCCAAACGACCCAACCGTGCGCCACCCGCCGTCTCCTAGCCCCGGCAAGCCCACGTCCCCACGCCCTCCCCCGCACGCCCGTCCCCTTGTTCACGCGCAACCGTGACCACCCCGGGACGCAGGGGAAAAAAACGAAACAAAAAGAGGGGTGCAACACGAGGACTTCCCAGGAGGTCTCCCATCCTAGTACTACTCTCGCCCAAGCACACTTAACTACGGAGTTCTGATGGGATCCGGTGCATTAGTGCTGGTATGATCGCACCCGAAATATGTCCAGCTCTTTATTATCTTATACACCAACAGTGTTGCATGCTAGGAAGGCTAAACATGTGCTAAGAGGCCAAACGGCCCAACCGTGCGCCACCCGCCGTCTCCTAGCCCCGGCAGGCCCACGTCCCCACGCCCTCCCACGCACGCCCGTCCCCTTGTTCACGCACCACCCACGGTCGCAACCGTGACCACCCCGGGACGCAGGGGAAAAAACGAAACAAAAAGAGGGGTGCAACACGAGGACTTCCCAGGGGGTCAGCCATACTAGTAATACTCTCGCCCAAGCACGCTTAACTGCGGAGTTCTGATGGGATCCGGTGCATTAGTGCTGGTATGATCGCACCCGAAATATGTCCCGCTCTTTATTATCTTATACACCAACAGTGTTGCATGCTAGGAAGGCTAAACATGTGCTAAGGAGCCAAACGGCCCAACCGTCTCCTAGCCCCGACAGGCCCACGTCCCCACGCCCTCCCCCGCACGCCCGTCCCCTTGTTCACGCAGCACCCACGGTCGCAACCGTGACCACCCCGGGACGCAGGGGAAAAAAACGGAACAAAAAGAGAGGTGCAACACGAGGACTTCCCAGGGGGTCACCCATCCTAGTACTACTCTCACCCAAGCACACTTAACTGCGGAGTTCGGAAGGGATCCGGTGCATTAGTGCTGGTATGATCGCACCCGAAATATGTCACGCTCTTTATTATCTTATACACCAACAGTGTTGCATGTTAGGAAGGCTAAACATGTGCTCAGGAGCCAAACGGCCCAACCGTCCGCCACCCGCCGTCTCCTAGCCCCAGCAGGTCTACGTCCCCACGCCCTCCCCCGAACGCCCGTCCCCTTGTTCACGCACCACCCACGGTCGCAACCGTGACCACCGCGGGACGCAGGGGAAAAAAACGAAACAAAAAGAGGGGTGCAACACAAAGGACTTCCCAGGGGGTCACCCATCCTAGTACTACTCTCGCCTAAGCACGCTTAACTGCGGAGTTCTGTAGGGATCCGGTGCATTAGTGCTGGTATGATCGCACCCGAAATATGTCCCGCTCTTTATTATTTTATACACCAACAGTGTTGCATGCCAGGAAGGCTAAACATGTTCTAAGGAGCCAAACGGCCCAACCGTGCGCCACCCGCCGTCTCCTAGCCCCGGCAGGCCCACGTCCCCACGCCCTCCCCCGCACGCCCGTCCCCTTGTTCACGCACCGCCCACGGTCGCAACCGTGACCACCCCGGGACGCAACGCAGGGGAAAAAAACGAAACAAAAAGAGGGGTGCGACACGAGGACTTCCCAGGGGGTCACCCATCCTAGAGGTGTCGCGATCAAGGAAAAAGGCAATTTCAATTTGTCACAAAAACTCTTTGAGGAAAACGAACTATTTGCACCCGAATCAAACAATACACGAGCGGGTAGCGAGTTTATTAGAAACATACCGGTGATGACATCGTCGGTAGTGGTGGCATCCTCCACCGTCATTTTGAATGCCCGACCCGTAGGTGGCGGGTGACTCTTTCTCTTTTGACTTCCCGACGAAGCCGCTCCCCCGCCCGAACCCGAACCCGAGCTCTTCTTCATTGGGCACTGCATGGCCCGGTGACCCTCCTTTTGACACGTCCAACAAACACTATTCTCCAACTTGCATTCCGAGGATTCATGCCCGTGTTGCCCACACTTAATACATCTTCAGGTTTATGCCGTACACGGACCGGCATGGGCGGACTTACACGGTAAGCACCACGGGTTCCTTTGGTTGGAACCTTGAAGGATTTGTTTTCGACGATCATTGGTTGACCTATGATTTCCTTGGGGTTTCTTGTGGTTGCTCGAGTTTGATTGGTCATACTTTCCCTTATGAAACGAAGTCTTCTCTCGACTCGCGACCTTTTGAGCCAAGAAATCACTCTCGGCCGACTTGGCAAGATCATAGGCTTGCAAGAGAGTCCCCGCAAGCCTCGTTATATTCCGGTACTCGGGCAACAACGCCCCAACAAAGTGTTTGATTTGGGTGGACTCATCGGGCACCCATTGTGTCACAAATCGGAGCTTACCATTAAATTGGAGGATAAGCTCGTCCACCGTCATTCGATCGGTCATCTTCAACATCATGAACTCATTCCGGATCTTATCCAACTCAAATGCACTACAATACCGAGCCTCCACTTGCTCCCTAAATTGTTTCCACGTGACCGCATCCATCATTTCCTTGCTAAAGTTCGCGGTCAACCCATCCCACCAATCCATAGCCGGTCCCCCCAACATTCGGGACGCATACCGGACCTTCAAGTGGTCCTCACAATTACAAGCAATAAGGGCCCTCTCGGTGGCCCTAAGCCAAGTTAGAGTTTCCGCCGGGTCGGTACTTCCCCGGTACTCGGTTGGTTTACAATCAAGAAAATTCTTGTAAGTGCACGGTTTCTTCTCAATCGGGAAAGGTTGGTAGAAGAACTGTTGGTGTTGGGCATTGGCAATTGGTACGGTGTGGGCGAGTGGCGGTTGTAGTATGCTTGTATTGGGAGATGAGGAGTCATTTTGGGGAAAGACGGGATTTTGAGTGGTTTGAGTGAAGTGTGGGGGTGGGTTTGCTTGGGTTGGAGGTGGCAAGGTAGACCGAGCCTCGGGTCGCGGCTCAGTCGGTTGACTTTGGCGAAGAGCCCTAATGGTATCCTCAAGTTCCATATTCCGTGTTTCCAACAATAAGATATATTCTTCATTCGGTATTTCATCACCCCCCGAGCCCGCTGCTCCATCGTTCCCAAGGTTCGTGTTCGGTGGGATATTATCCAAGGTGTTTCCATCCGTAGCCATTCCTGCTACAAAACACAACATCTCACCAAGGCTTAGTTTAACTCGTTAGTACACATATACTAACTACTAAACTCAATTCACACTTGCTCTAATCCCCTTTGACCGGAAGGTTTGACCAACACACGAGCCACGATTTGGGAATGGAACACCAACCCCATGTATCCATCGCCAAACCGAAGCTCTGATACCAAGTTGTAACACCGCAATTTTTTTTTTTTTTTTTTGATAAAGGCAATTAAGTTTTAGATCAAGTACGGAAGCATCAAGTAATTAAGTTTACAAAACGTGGTCCCACAAAATATTACAAATAAAGTTATTTAAAAGACGGTATTACTAAACACGGCTCATTTTACAAAATATAAATTAAGCATGGTCAAACTTCCCGTCCAAGCCCGACCCGTTCAAGCCATCCAACCATAAATGTGTCAATAAGGGAGGGATTAGCACAAAAGCTAAGTAAATGAATTCCTAAGCCTACCAACTACACTAAACACTATAACACGGAAGTTAAAGAACATCTCCGGTTTGGTAGTCACTTAAACGCGGAAGTTATAAAAACATCTCCGGTTTGGGTAATCACTTGTTTGAGAGGATCGGCGGCTTTACGGGCCTTAAACCATGGTCGGCCAAAACCACGGTAACCGATAGCGTTTTGCATCCAACACCCAGGGCAACTCCCTCCCCTTAACACTGTAACATATACAGGTAAGGTCGGATACCCTATTAGTCGATACACTGTGCCCAGCCGTTATCCATCCGACACTGACCTCATCCCGATGGTGCACCTAGTCATGTATGGTATCCCCTAACACTAGGCATACATAACTAATCAACTAGCTACGCAAAACACCGCGAAAAACGTCAAAACTGAGTTCCCAATCGCGAACTCTAGTTCGCGATCGCGAACTAGGGTTCGCGTCGGGAACTCAATCGTGAACTACATCGCGACGACCAACCAATTTATCTGGAACGACTTAGCGATCGTGAACTATGTTCGCGTCGCGAACTCTCTTCATCTGGCGATTTTTCTGCATTTTTCACCCTCAAGACAAAACCAAATGAAACAATCGAAATCCGAGTTGTAGGTAGAATCCACTCACCTTTCAACCTTCGATTCCTTAACTCAGTGAGCTAGTATCACTGAGTATCCTTCCCGGTTCCTTAAGGTCAATAAACTACTAGGCCGGGTTTTGGGATGTTACACACGCCCTCCCCCGCACGCCCGTCCCCTTGTTCACGCACCACCCACGGTCGCAACCGTGACCACCCCGGGACGCAGGGGAAAAAAACGAAACAAAAAGAGGGGTGCAACACAAGGACTTCCCAGGGGGTCACCCATCCTAGTACTACTCTCGCCTAAGCACGCTTAACTGCGGAGTTCTGATGGGATCCGGTGCATTAGTGCTGGTATGATCGCACCCGAAATATGTCCCGCTCTTTATTATTTTATACACCAACAGTGTTGCATGCTAGGAAGGCTAAACATATGCTAAGGAGCCAAACGGCCCAACCGTGCGCCACCCGCCGTCTCCTAGCCCCCGGCAGGCCCACGTCCCCACGCCCTCCCCCGCACGCCCGTCCCCTTGTTCACGCACCACCCACTGTCGCAACCGTGACCACCCCGGGACGCAGGGGAAAAAAACAAAACAAAAAGAGGGTTGCAACACGAGGACTTCCCAGGGGGCCACCCATCCTAGTACTACTCTCGCCCAAGCAGGCTTAACTGCGGAGTTCTGATGGGATCCGGTGCATTAGTGCTGGTATGATCGCACCCGAAATATGTCTCGCTCTTTATTATCTTATACACCAACAGTGTTGCATGCTAGGAAGGCTAAACATGTGCTAAGGAGCCAAACGGCCCAACCGTGCGCCACCCGCCGTCTCCTAGCCCCGGCAGGCCCACGTCCCCACGCCCTCCCCCGCACGCCCGTCCCCTTGTTCACCACCACCCACGGTCGCAACCGTGACCACCCCGGGACGCAGGGGAAAAAAAACGAAACAAAAAGAGGGGTGCAACACGAGGACTTCCCAGGGGGTCACCCATCCTAGTACTACTCTCGCCCAAGCACGCTTAACTAAGGAGTTCTGATGGGATCCGATGCATTAATGCTGGTATGATCGCACCCGAAATATGTCCCGCTCTTTATTATCTTATACACCAACAGTGTTGCATGCTAGGAAGGCTAAACAGGTGCTAAGGAGCCAAACGGCCCAACAGTGTGCCACCCGCCGTCTCCTAGCCCCGGCAGGCCCACGTCCTCCCACGCACGCCCGTCCCCTTGTTCACGCACCACCCACGGTCGCAACCGTGACCACCCCGGGACGCAGGGGAATAAACGAAACAAAAAGAGGGGTGCAACACGAGGACTTCCCAGGGGGTCACCCATCCTAGTACTACTCTGGCCCAAGCTCGCTTAACTGCGGAGTTCTGATGCTATCCGGTGCATTAGTGCTGGTATGATCGCACCCGAAATGTGTCCCGCTCTTTATTATCTTATACACCAACAGTGTTGCATGCTAGGAAGACTAAACAGGTGCTAAGGAGCCAAACGGCCCAACCATGCGCCACCCGCCGTCTCCTAGCCACGGCAGGCCCACGTCCCCACGCCTTCCCCCGCACGTCCGTCCCCTTGTTCACGCACCACCCACGGTCGCAACCGTCACCACCCCGGGACGCAGGAGAAAAAAAACTGAACAAAAAGAGAGGTGCAACACGAGGACTTCCCAGGGGGTCACCCATTCTAGTACTACTCTCGCCCAAGCACGCTTAACTGCGGAGTTCTGATGGGATCCGGTGCATTAGTGCTGGTATGATCGCACCCGAAATATGTCCCGCTCTTTATTATCTTATACACCAACAGTGTTGCATGCTAGGAAGGCTAAACATGTGCTCAGGAGCCAAATGGCCCAACCGTGCGCCACCCGCCGTCTCCTAGCCCCGGCAGGTCTACGTCCCCTCGCCCTCCCCCGAACGCCCGTCCCCTTGTTCACGCACCACCCAGGGTCGCAACCGTGACCACCCCGGGACGCAGGGGAAAAAAATGAAACAAAAAGAGGGGTGCAACACGAGGACTTCCCAGGGGGTCACCCATACTAGTAATACTCTCGCCCAAGCACGTTTAACTGCGGAGTTCTGATGGGATCCGGTGCATTAGTGCTGGTACGATCGCACCCGAAATATGTCCCGCTCTTTATTATCTTATACACCAACAGTGTTGCATGCTAGGAAGGCTAAACATGTGCTAAGGAGCCAAACGGCCCAACCGTCTCCTAGCCCCGGCAGGCCCATGTCCCCACGCCCTCCCCCGCACGCCCGTCCCCTTGTTCACGCACCACCCACGGTCGCAACCGTGACCACCCCGGGACGTGGGGGGAAAAAAACGGAACAAAGAGACAGGTGCAACACGAGGACTTCCCAGGGGGTCACCCATCCTAGTACTACTCTCGCCCAAGCACGCTTAACTGCGGAGTTCTGATGGGATCCGGTGCATTAGTGCTGGTATTATCGCACCCGAAATATGTCCCGCTCTTTATTATCATATACACCAACAGTGTTGCATGCTAGGAAGGCTAAACATGTGCTCAGGAGCCAAACGGCCCAACCGTGCGCCACCCGCCGTCTCTTAGCCCCGGCAGGTCTACGTCCCCACGCCCTCCCCTGAACGCCCGTCCCCTTGTTCACGCACCACCCACGGTCGCAACCGTGACCACCCCGGGACGCAGGGGAAAAAAACGAAACAAAAAGAGGGGTGCAACACGAGGACTTCCCAGGGGGTCACCCATACTAGTAATACTCTCGCCCAAGCACGCTTAACTGCGGAGTTCTGATGGGATCCGGTGCATTAGTGCTGGTATGATCGCACCCGAAATATGTCCCGCTCTTTATTATCTTATACACCAACAGTGTTGCATGCTAGGAAGGCTAAACATGTGCTAAGGAGCCAAACGGCCCAACCGTCTCCTAGCCCCGGCAGGCCCACGTCCCCACGCCCTCCCACGCACGCACCACCCACGGTCGTAACCGTGACCACCCCGGGACGCAGGGGAAAAAAAACGAAACAAAAAGACGGGTGCAACACGAGGACTTCCCAGGGGGTCACCCATCCTAGTACTACTCTCGCCCAAGCACGCTTAACTGTGGAGTTCTGATGGGATCCGGTGCATTAGTGACGGTATGATAGCACCCGAAATATGTCCCGCTCTTTATTATCTTATACACCAACAGTGTTGCATGCTAGGAAGGCTAAACATGTGCTAAGAGGCCAAACGGCCCAACCGTGCGCCACCCGCCGTCTCCTAGCCCCGGCAGGCCCACGTCCCCACGCCCTCCCCCGCACGCCCGTCCCCTTGTTCACGCACCACCCACGGTCGCAACCGTGACCACCCCGGGACGCAGGCGAAAAAAAACGAAACAAAAAGAGGGGTGCAACACGAGGACTTCCCAGGGGGTCACCCATACTAGTAATACTCTCGCCCAAGCACGCTTAACTGCGGAGTTCTGATGGGATCCGGTGCATTAGTGCTGGTATGATCGCACCCGAAATATGTCCCGCTCTTTATTATCTTATACACCAACAGTGTTGCATGCTAGGAAGGCTAACCATGTGCTAAGGAGCCAAACGGCCCAACCGTCTCCTAGCCCCGGCAGGCCCACGTCCCCACGCCCTCCCCCGCACGCCCGTCCCCTTGTTCACGCACCACCCACGGTCGTAACCGTGACCACCCCGGGACGCAGGGGAAAAAAAACGAAACAAAAAGACGGGTGCAACACGAGGACTTCCCAGGGGGTCACCCATTCTAGTACTACTCTCGCCCAAGCACGCTTAACTGTGGAGTTCTGATGGGATCCGGTGCATTAGTGACGGTATGATAGCACCCGAAATATGTCCCGCTCTTTATTATCTTATACACCAACAGTGTTGCGTGCTAGGAAGGCTAAACATGTGCTAAGAGGCCAAACGGCCCAACCGTGCGCCACCCGCCGTCTCCTAGCCCCGGCAGGCCCACGTCCCCACGCCCTCCCCCGCACGCCCGTCCCCTTGTTCACGCACCACCCACGGTCGCAACCGTGACCACCCCGGGACGCAGGGGAAAAAAAACGAAACAAAAAGAGGGGTGCAACACGAGGACTTCCCAGGGGGTCACCCATCCTAGTACTACTCTCGCCCAAGCACGCTTAACTGAGGAGTTCTGATGGGATCCGATGCATTAATGCTGGTATGATCGCACCCGAAATATGTCCCGCTCTTTATTATCTTATACACCAACAGTGTTGCATGCTAGGAAGGCTAAACAGGTGCTAAGGAGCCAAACGGCCCAACCGTGCGCCACCCGCCGTCTCCTAGCCCCGGCCGGCCCACGTCCTCCCACGCACGCCCGTCCCCTTGTTCACGCACCACCCACGGTCGCAACCGTGACCACCCCGGGACGCAGGGGAAAAAAAACGGAACAAAAAGAGAGGTGCAACACGAGGACTTCCCAGGGGGTCACCCATCCTAGTACTACTCTCGCCCAAGCACGCTTAACTGCGGAGTTCTGATGGGATCCGGTGCATTAGTGCTGGTATGATCGCACCCGAAATATGTCCCGCTCTTTATTATCTTATACACCAACAGTGTTGCATGCTAGGAAGGCTAAACATGTGCTCAGGAGCCAAACGGCCCAACCGTGCGCCACCCGCCGTCTCCTAGCCCCGGCAGGTCTACGTCCCCTCGCCCTCCCCCGAACGCCCGTCCCCTTGTTCACGCACCACCCACGGTCGCAATCGTGACCACCCCGGGACGCAGGGGAAAAAAACGAAACAAAAAGAGGGGTGCAACACGAGGACTTCCTAGGGGGTCACCCATACTAGTAATACTCTCGCCCAAGCACGTTTAACTGCGGAGTTCTGATAGGATCCGGTGCATTAGTGCTGGTACGATCGCACCCGAAATATGTCCCGCTCTTTATTATCTTATACACCAACAGTGTTGCATGCTAGGAAGGCTAAACATGTGCTAAGAGGCCAAACGGCCCAACCGTGCGCCACCCGCCGTCTCCTAGCCCCGGCAGGCCCACGTCCCCACGCCCTCCCCCGCACGCCCGTCCCCTTGTTCACGCACCACCCACGGTCGCAACCGTGACCACCCCGGGACGCAGGGGAAAAAAAAACAAAACAAAAAGAGGGTTGCAACACGAGGACTTCCCAGGGGGTCACCCATCCTAGTACTACTCTCGCTCAAGCAGGCTTAACTGCGGAGTTCTGATGGGATCCGGAGCATTAGTGCTGGTATGATCGCACCCGAAATATGTCCCGCTCTTTTTTATCTTATACACCAACAGTGTTGCATGCTAGGAAGGCTAAACAGGTGCTAAGGAGCCAAACGGCCCAACCATGCGCCACCCGCCGTCTCCTAGCCACGGCAGGCCCACGTCCCCACGCCCTCCCCCGCACGTCCGTCCCCTTGTTCACGCACCACCCACGGTCGCAACCGTGACCACCCCGGGACGCAGGGGAAAAAAAACGGAACAAAAAGAGGGGTGCAACACGAGGACTTCCCAGGGGGTCACCCATCCTAGTACTACTCTCGCCCAAGCACGCTTAACTGCGGAGTTCTGATGGGATCCGGTGCATTAGTGCTGGTATGATCGCACCCGAAATATGTCCCGCTCTTTATTATCTTATACACCAACAGTGTTGCATGCTAGGAAGGCTAAACATGTGCTCAGGAGCCAAACGGCCCAACCGTGCGCCACCCGCCGTCTCCTAGCCCCGGCAGGTCTACGTCCCCTCGCCCTCCCCCGAACGCCCGTCCCCTTGTTCACGCACCACCCACGGTCGCAACCGTGACACCCCGGGACGCAGGGGAAAAAAACGAAACAAAAAGAGGGGTGCAACACGAGGACTTCCCAGGGGGTCACCCATACTAGTAATACTCTCGCCCAAGCACGTTTAACTGCGGAGTTCTGATGGGATCCGGTGCATTAGTGCTGGTACGATCGCACCCGAAATATGTCCCGCTCTTTATTATCTTATACACCAACAGTGTTGCATGCTAGGAAGGCTAAACATGTGCTAAGGAGCCAAACGGCCCAACCGTCTCCTAGCCCCGGCAGGCCCTTGTCCCCACGCCCTCCCCCGCACGCACCACCCACGGTCGCAACCGTGACCACCCCGGGACGTGGGGGAAAAAAAACGGAACAAAGAGACAGGTGCAACACGAGGACTTCCCAGGGGGTCACCCATCCTAGTACTACTCTCGCCCAAACACGCTTAACTGCGGAGTTCTGATGGGATCCGGTGCATTAGTGCTAGTATTATCGCACCCGAAATATGTCCCGCTCTTTATTATCTTATACACCAACAGTGTTGCATGCTAGGAAGGCTAAACATGTGCTCAGGAGCCAAACGGCCCAACCGTGCGCCACCCGCGGTCTCCTAGCCCCGGCAGGTCTACGTCCCCACGCCCTCCCCTGAACGCCCGTCCCCTTGTTCACGCACCACCCACGGTCGCAACCGTGACCACCCCGGGACGCAGGGGAAAAAAACGAAACAAAAAGAGGGGTGCAACACGAGGACTTCCCAGGGGGTCACCCATACTAGTAATACTCTCGCCCAAGCACGCTTAACTGCGGAGTTCTGATGGGATCCGGTGCATTAGTGCTGGTATGATCGCACCCGAAATATGTCCCGCTCTTTATTATCTTATACACCAACAGTGTTGCATGCTAGGAAGGCTAAACATGTGCTAAGGAGCCAAACGGCCCAACCGTCTCCTAGCCCCGGCAGGCCCACGTCCCCACGCCCTCCCCCGCACGCCCGTCCCCTTGTTCACGCACCACCCACGGTCGCAACCGTGACCACCCCGGGACGCAGGGGAAAAAAACGAAACAAAAAGAGGGGTGCAACACGAGGACTTCCCAGGGGTCACCCATCCTAGTACTACTCTCGCCCAAGCACGCTTAACTGTGGAGTTCTGATGGGATCCGGTGCATTAGTGATGGTATGATAGCACCCGAAATATGTCCCGCTCTTTATTATCTTATACACCAACAGTGTTGCATGCTAGGAAGGCTAAACATGTGCTAAGAGGCCAAACGGCCCAACCGTGCGCCACCCGCCGTCTCCTAGCCCCGGCAGGCCCACGTCCCCACGCCCTCCCCCGCACGCCCGTCCCCTTGTTCACGCACCACCCACGGTCGCAACCGTGACCACCCCGGGACGCAGGCGAAAAAAACGAAACAAAAAGAGAGGTGCAACACGAGGACTTCCCAGGGGGTCACCCATCCAAGTACTACTCTCGCCTAAGCACGCTTAACTGCGGAGTTCTGTTGGGATCCGGTGCATTAGTGATGGTATGATCGCACCCGAAATATCTCCCGCTCTTTATTATTTTATACACCAACAGTGTTGCATGCCAGGAAGGCTAAACATGTTCTAAGGAGCCAAACGACCCAACCGTGCGCCACCCGCCGTCTCCTAGCCCCGGCAAGCCCACGTCCCCACGCCCTCCCCCGCACGCCCGTCCCCTTGTTCACGCGCAACCGTGACCACCCCGGGACGCAGGGGAAAAAAACGAAACAAAAAGAGGGGTGCAACACGAGGACTTCCCAGGAGGTCTCCCATCCTAGTACTACTCTCGCCCAAGCACACTTAACTACGGAGTTCTGATGGGATCCGGTGCATTAGTGCTGGTATGATCGCACCCGAAATATGTCCAGCTCTTTATTATCTTATACACCAACAGTGTTGCATGCTAGGAAGGCTAAACATGTGCTAAGAGGCCAAACGGCCCAACCGTGCGCCACCCGCCGTCTCCTAGCCCCGGCAGGCCCACGTCCCCACGCCCTCCCACGCACGCCCGTCCCCTTGTTCACGCACCACCCACGGTCGCAACCGTGACCACCCCGGGACGCAGGGGAAAAAACGAAACAAAAAGAGGGGTGCAACACGAGGACTTCCCAGGGGGTCAGCCATACTAGTAATACTCTCGCCCAAGCACGCTTAACTGCGGAGTTCTGATGGGATCCGGTGCATTAGTGCTGGTATGATCGCACCCGAAATATGTCCCGCTCTTTATTATCTTATACACCAACAGTGTTGCATGCTAGGAAGGCTAAACATGTGCTAAGGAGCCAAACGGCCCAACCGTCTCCTAGCCCCGACAGGCCCACGTCCCCACGCCCTCCCCCGCACGCCCGTCCCCTTGTTCACGCAGCACCCACGGTCGCAACCGTGACCACCCCGGGACGCAGGGGAAAAAAACGGAACAAAAAGAGAGGTGCAACACGAGGACTTCCCAGGGGGTCACCCATCCTAGTACTACTCTCACCCAAGCACACTTAACTGCGGAGTTCGGAAGGGATCCGGTGCATTAGTGCTGGTATGATCGCACCCGAAATATGTCACGCTCTTTATTATCTTATACACCAACAGTGTTGCATGTTAGGAAGGCTAAACATGTGCTCAGGAGCCAAACGGCCCAACCGTCCGCCACCCGCCGTCTCCTAGCCCCAGCAGGTCTACGTCCCCACGCCCTCCCCCGAACGCCCGTCCCCTTGTTCACGCACCACCCACGGTCGCAACCGTGACCACCGCGGGACGCAGGGGAAAAAAACGAAACAAAAAGAGGGGTGCAACACAAAGGACTTCCCAGGGGGTCACCCATCCTAGTACTACTCTCGCCTAAGCACGCTTAACTGCGGAGTTCTGTAGGGATCCGGTGCATTAGTGCTGGTATGATCGCACCCGAAATATGTCCCGCTCTTTATTATTTTATACACCAACAGTGTTGCATGCCAGGAAGGCTAAACATGTTCTAAGGAGCCAAACGGCCCAACCGTGCGCCACCCGCCGTCTCCTAGCCCCGGCAGGCCCACGTCCCCACGCCCTCCCCCGCACGCCCGTCCCCTTGTTCACGCACCGCCCACGGTCGCAACCGTGACCACCCCGGGACGCAACGCAGGGGAAAAAAACGAAACAAAAAGAGGGGTGCGACACGAGGACTTCCCAGGGGGTCACCCATCCTAGTACTACTCTCGCCTAAGCACACTTAACTACGGAGTTCTGATGGGATCCGGTGAATTAGTGCTGGTATGATCGCACCCGAAATATGTCCCGCTCTTTATTATCTTATACACCAACAGTGTTGCATGCTAGGAAGGCTAAACATGTGCTAAGGAGCCAAACGGCCCAACCGTCTCCTAGCCCCGACAGGCCCACGTCCCCACGCCCTCCCCCGCACGCCCGTCCCCTTGTTCACGCACCACCCACGGTCGCAACCGTGACCACCCCGGGACGCAAGGGAAAAAAAACGAAACAAAAAGAGGGGTGCAACACGAGGACTTCCCAGGGGGTCACCCATCCTAGTACTACTCTCGCCTAAGCACACTTAAGTGCGGAGTTCTATTGGGATCCGGTGCATTAGTGCTGGTATGATCGCACCCGAAATATGTCCCGCTCTTTATTATTTTATACACCAACAGTGTTGCATGCCAGGAAGGCTAAACATGTTCTAAGGAGCCAAACGGCCCAACCGTGCGCCACCCGCCGTCTCCTAGCCCCGGCAGGCCCACGTCCCCACGCCCTCCCCCGCACGCCCGTCCCCTTGTTCACGCACCGCCCACGGTCGCAACCGTGACCACCCCGGGACGCAGGGGAAAAAAACAAAACAAAAAGAGGGGTGCAACACGAGGACTTCCCAGGGGGTCACCCATCCTAGTACTACTCTCGCCCAAGCACACTTAACTACGGAGTTCTGATGGGATCCGGTGCATTAGTGCTGGTATGATCGCACCCGAAATATGTCCCGCTCTTTATTATCTTATACACCAACAGTGTTGCATGCTAGGAAGGCTAAACCTCCCCCGCACGCCCGTACCCTTGTTCACGCACCACCCACGGACGCAACCATGACCACCCCGGGACGCAGGGGAAAAAAACGAAACAAAAAGAGGGGTGCAACACGAGGACTTCCCAGGGGGTCACCCATCCTAGTACTACTCTCGCCTAAGCACGCTTAACTGCGGAGTTCTGTTGGGATCCGGCGCATTAGTGCTGGTATGATCGCACCTGAAATATGTCTCGCTCTTTATTATTTTATACACCAACAGTGTTGCATGCCAGGAAGGCTAAACATGTTCTAAGGAGCCAAACGGCGCAACCGTGCGCCACGCCGTCTCCTAGCCCCGGCAGGCCCACGTCCCCACGCCCTCCCCCGCACGCCCGTCCCCTTGTTCACACACCGCCCACGGTCGCAACCGTGACCACCCCGGGACGCAGGGGAAAAAAAACGAAACAAAAAGAGGGGTGCAACACGAGGACTTCCCAGGGGGTCGCCCATCCTAGTACTACTCTCGCCTAAGCACGCTTAACTGCGGAGTTCTGTTGGGATCCGGCGCATTAGTGCTGGTATGATCGCACCTGAAATATGTCTCGCTCTTTATTATTTTATACACCAACAGTGTTGCATGCCAGGAAGGCTAAACATGTTCTAAGGAGCCAAACGGCGCAACCGTGCGCCACGCCGTCTCCTAGCCCCGGCAGGCCCACGTCCCCACGCCCTCCCCCGCACGCCCGTCCCCTTGTTCACGCACCGCCCACGGTCGCAACCGTGACCACCCCGGGACGCAGGGGAAAAAACGAAACAAAAACAGGGGTGCAACACGAGGACTACCCAGGGGGTCACCCATCCGAGTACTACTCTCGCCCAAGCACACTTAACTACGAAGTTCTGATGGGATCCGGTGCATTAGTGCTGGTATGATCACACCCGAAATTTATCCCGCTCTTTATTATCTTATACACCAACAGTGTTGCATGCTAGGAAGGCTAAACATGTGCTAAGGAGCTAAACGGCCCAACCGTGCGCCTCCCGCCGTCTCCTAGCCCCGGCAGGCCCACGTCCCCACGCCCGCCCCCGCACGCCCGTCCCCTTGTTCACGCACCACCCACGGTCGCAACCGTGACCACCCCGGGACGCAGGGGAAAAAAAACGAAACAAAAAGAGGGGTGCAACACGAGGACTTCCCAGTGGGTCACCCATCCTAGTACTACTCTGGCCCAAGCACGCTTAACTGCGGAGTTCTGATGGGATCCGGTGCATTAGTGCTGTTATAATCGCACCCGAAATATGTCTCGCTCTTTATTATCTTATACACCAACAGTGTTGCATGCTAGGAAGGCTAAACATGTGCTAAGGAGCCAAACGGCCCAACCGTCTCCTAGCCCCGGCAGGCCCACGTCCCCACGCCCTCCCCCGCACGCCCGTCCCCTTGTTCATGCACCACCCATGGTCGCAACCATGACCACCCCGGGACGCAGGGGAAAACAAACGAAACAAAAAGAGGGGTGCAACACGAGGAATTCCCAGAGGGTCACCCATCCTAGTACTACTCTCGCACAAGCACGCTTAACTGTGGAGTTCTGATGGGATCCGGTGCATTAGGGCTGGTATGATCGCACCCGAAATATGTCCCGCTCTTTATTATCTTATACACCAACAGTGTTGCATGCTTGGAAGGCTAAACATGTGCTAAGGAGCCAAACGGCCCAACCGTGCGCCACCCGCCGTCTCCTAGCCCCGGCAGGCCCACGTCCCCACGCCCTCCCCCGCACGCCCGTCCCCTTGTTCACGCACCACCCACGGTCGCAACCATGACCACCCCGGGACGCAGGGGAAAAAAAACGAAACAAAAAAAGGGTGCAACACGAGGACTTCCGAGGGGGTCACCCATCCTAGTACTACTCTCGCCTAAGCACGCTTTACTGCGGAGTTCTGTTGGGATCCGGTGCATTAGTGCTGGTATGATCGCATCCGAAATATGTCCCGCTCTTTATTATTTTATACACCAACAGTGTTGCATGCCAGGAAGGCTAAATATGTTCTAAGGAGCCAAACGGCCCAACCGTGCGTCACCCGCCGTCTCCTAGCCCCGGCAGTCCCACGTCCCCACGCCCTCCCCCGCACGCCCGTCCCCTTGTTCACGCACCACCCACTGTCGCAACCGTGACCACCCCGGGACGCAGGAAAAAAAAAACGAAACAAAAAGAGGGGTGCAACACGAGGACTTCCTAGGGGGTCACCCATCCTAGTACTACTTTGGCCCAAGCACGCTTAACTGCGGAGTTCTGATGGGATCCGGTGCATTAGTGCTGGTATGATCGCACCCGAAATATGTCCCGCTCTTTATTATCTTATACACCAACAGTGTTGCATGCTAGGAAGGCTAAACATGTGCTAACAGGCCAAACGGCCCAACCGTGCGCCACCCGCCGTCTCCTAGCCCCGGCAGGCCCACGTCCCCACGCCCTCCCACGCACGCCCCCTTGTTCACGCACCACCCACGGTCGCAACCGTGACCACCCCGGGACGCAGGGGAAAAAACGAAACAAAAAGAGGGGTGCAACACGAGGACTTCCCAGGGGGTCACCCATACTAGTAATACTCTCGCCCAAGCACGCTTAACTGCGGAGTTCTGATGGGATCCGGTGCATTAGTGCTGGTATGATCGCACCCGAAATATGTCCCGCTCTTTATTATCTTATACACCAACAGTGTTGCATGCTAGGAAGGCTAAACATGTGCTAAGGAGCCAAACGGCCCAACCGTCTCCTAGCCCCGGCAGGCCCACGTCCCCACGCCCTCCCCCGCACGCCCGTCCCCTTGTTCACGCAGCACCCACGGTCGCAACCGTGCCCACCCCGGGACGCAGGGGAAAACAAACGAAACAAAAAGAGGGGTGCAACACGAGGACTTCCCAGGGGGTCACCCATACTAGTAATACTCTCGCCCAAGCACGCTTAACTGCGGAGTTCTGATGGGATCCGATGCATTAGTGCTGGTATGATCGAACCCGAAATATGTCCCGCTCTTTATTATCTTATACACCAACAGTGTTGCATGCTAGGAAGGCTAAACATGTGCTAAGGAGCCAAACGGCCCAACCGTCTCCTAGCCCCGGCAGGCCCACATCCCCACGCCCTCCCCCGCACGCCCGTCCCCTTGTTCACGCACCACCCACGGTCGCAACCGTGATCACCCCGGGACGCAGGGGAAAAAACGGAACAAAAGGAGAGGTGCAACACGAGGACTTCCCAGGGGGTCACCCATCCTAGTACTACTCTCACCCAAGCACGCTTAACTGCGGAGTTCTGAAGGGATCCGGTGCATTAGTGCTGGTATGATCGCACCCGAAATATGTCCCGCTCTTTATTATCTTATACACCAACAGTGTTGCATGTTAGGAAGGCTAAACATGTGCTCAGGAGCCAAACGGCCCAACCGTCCGCCACCCGCCGTCTCCTAGCCCTGGCAGGTCTACGTCCCCACGCCCTCCCCCGAACGCCCGTCCCCTTGTTCACTCACCACCCACGGTCGCAACCGTGACCACCCCGGGATGCAGGGGAAAAAACGAAACAAAAAGAGGGGTGCAACACGAGGACTTCCCAGGGGGTCACCCATCCTAGTACTACTCTCGCCTAAGCACGCTTAACTGCGAAGTTCTGTTGGGATCCGGTGCATTAGTGCTGGTATGATCGCACACGAAATATGTCCCGCTCTTTATTATTTTATACACCAACAGTGTTGCATGCCAGGAAGGCTAAACATGTTCTAAGGAGCCAAACGGCCCAACCGTGCGCCACCCGCCGTCTCCTAGCCCCGGCAGGCCCACGTCCCCATGCCCTCCCCCGCACGCCCGTCCCCTTGTTCACGCACCGCCCACGGTCGCACCCGTGACCACCCCGGGACGCAGGGGAAAAAAACGAAACAAAAAGAGGGGTGCAACACGAGGACTTCCCAGGGGGTCACCCATCCTAGTACTACTCACGCCCAAGCAGACTTAACTACGGAGTTCTGATGGGATCCAGTGCATTAGTGCTGGTATGATCGCACCCGAAATATGTCCCGCTCTTTATTATCTTATACACCAACAGTGTTGCATGCTAGGAAGGCTAAACATGTGCTAAGGAGCCAAACGGCCCAACCGTCTCCTAGCCCCGGCAGGCCCACATCCCCACGCCCTCCCCCGCACGCCCGTCCCCTTGTTCACGCACCACCCACGGTCGCAACCGTGATCACCCCGGGACGCAGGGGAAAAAACGGAACAAAAAGAGAGGTGCAACACGAGGACTTCCCAGGGGGTCACCCATCCTAATACTACTCTCACCCAAGCACGCTTAACTGCGGAGTTCTGAAGGGATCCGGTGCATTAGTGCTGGTATGATCGCACCCGAAATATGTCCCGCTCTTTATTATCTTATACACCAACAGTGTTGCATGTTAGGAAGGCTAAACATGTGCTCAGGAGCCAAACGGCCCAACCGTCCGCCACCCGCCGTCTCCTAGCCCTGGCAGGTCTACGTCCCCACGCCCTCCCCCGAACGCCCGTCCCCTTGTTCACTCACCACCCACGGTCGCAACCGTGACCACCCCGGGATGCAGGGGAAAAAACGAAACAAAAAGAGGGGTGCAACACGAGGACTTCTCAGGGGGTCACCCATCCTAGTACTACTCTCGCCTAAGCACGCTTAACTGCGAAGTTCTGTTGGGATCCGGTGCATTAGTGCTGGTATGATCGCACACGAAATATGTCCCGCTCTTTATTATTTTATACACCAACAGTGTTGCATGCCAGGAAGGCTAAACATGTTCTAAGGAGCCAAACGGCCCAACCGTGCGCCACCCGCCGACTCCTAGCCCCGGCAGGCCCACGTCCCCATGCCCTCCCCCGCACGCCCGTCCCCTTGTTCACGCACCGCCCACGGTCGCACCCGTGACCACCCCGGGACGCAGGGGAAAAAAACGAAACAAAAAGAGGGGTGCAACACGAGGACTTCCCAGGGGGTCACCCATCCTAGTACTACTCACGCCCAAGCAGACTTAACTACGGAGTTCTGATGGGATCCAGTGCATTAGTGCTGGTATGATCGCACCCGAAATATGTCCCGCTCTTTATTATCTTATACACCAACAGTGTTGCATGCTAGGAAGGCTAAACATGTGCTAAGGAGCCAAACGGCCCAACCGTCTCCTAGCCCCGACAGGCCCACGTCCCCACGCCCTCCCCCGCACGCCCGTCCCCTTGTTCACGCACCACCCACGGTCGCAACCGTGACCACCCCGGGACGCAGGGGAAAAAAAACGAAACAAAAAGAGGGGTGCAACACGAGGACTTCCCAGGGGGTCACCCATCCTAGTACTACTCTCGCCTAAGCACGCTTAAGTGCGGAGTTCTATTGGGATCCGGTGCATTAGTGCTGGTATGATCGCACCCGAAATATGTCCCGCTCTTTATTATTTTATACACCAACAGTGTTGCATGCCAGGAAGGCTAAACATGTTCTAAGGAGCCAAACGGCCCAACCGTGCGCCACCCGCCGTCTCCTAGCCCCGGCAGGCCCACGTCCCCACGCCCGTCCCCTTGTTCACGCACCGCCAACGGTCGCAACCGTGACCACCCCGGGACGCAGGGGAAAAAACAAAACAAAAAGAGGGGTGCAACACGAGGACTTCCCAGGGGGTCACCCATCCTAGTACTACTCTCGCCCAAGCACACTTAACTACGGAGTTCTGATGGGATCCGGTGCATTAGTGCTGGTATGATCGCACCCGAAATATGTCCCGCTCTTTATTATCTTATACACCAACAGTGTTGCATGCTAGGAAGGCTAAACATGTGCTAAGGAGCCAAACGGCCCAACCGTGCGCCACCCGCCGTCTCCTAGCCCCGGCAGGCCCACGTCCCCACGCCCTCCCCCGCACGCACGTCCCCTTGTTCACGCACCACCCACTGTCGCAACCGTGACCACCCCGGGACGCAGGGGAAAAAAACGAAACAAAAAGAGGTGTGCAACACGAGGACTTCCCAGGGGGTCACCCATCCTAGTACTACTCTCGCCCAAGCACGCTTAACTGTGGAGTTCTGATGGGATCCGGTGCATTAGTGCTGGTATGATCGCACCCGAAATATGTTCCGCTCTTTATTATCTTATACACCAACAGTGTTCCATGCTAGGAAGGCTAAACATGTGCTAAGGAGCCAAACGGCCCAACCGTGCGCCACCCGCCGTCTCCTAGCCCCGGCAGGCCCACGTCCCCACGCCCTCCCCCGCACGCCCGTACCCTTGTTCACGCACCACCCACGGTCGCAACCGTGACCACCGCGGGACGCAGGGGAAAAAAACGAAACAAAAAGAGGGGTGCAACACAAAGGACTTCCCAAGGGGTCACCCATCCTAGTACTACTCTCGCCTAAGCACGCTTAACTGCGGAGTTCTGTAGGGATCCGGTGCATTAGTGCTGGTATGATCGCACCCGAAATATGTCCCGCTCTTTATTATTTTATACACCAACAGTGTTGCATGCCAGGAAGGCTAAACATGTTCTAAGGAGCCAAACGGCCCAACCGTGCGCCACCCGCCGTCTCCTAGCCCCGGCAGGCCCACGTCCCCACGCCCTCCCCCGCACGCCCGTCCCCTTGTTCACGCACCGCCCACGGTCGCAACCGTGACCACCCCGGGACGCAACGCAGGGGAAAAAAACGAAACAAAAAGAGGGGTGCGACACGAGGACTTCCCAGGGGGTCACCCATCCTAGTACTACTCTCGCCTAAGCACACTTAACTACGGAGTTCTGATGGGATCCGGTGAATTAGTGCTGGTATGATCGCACCCGAAATATGTCCCGCTCTTTATTATCTTATACACCAACAGTGTTGCATGCTAGGAAGGCTAAACATGTGCTAAGGAGCCAAACGGCCCAACCGTCTCCTAGCCCCGACAGGCCCACGTCCCCACGCCCTCCCCCGCACGCCCGTCCCCTTGTTCACGCACCACCCACGGTCGCAACCGTGACCACCCCGGGACGCAAGGGAAAAAAAACGAAACAAAAAGAGGGGTGCAACACGAGGACTTCCCAGGGGGTCACCCATCCTAGTACTACTCTCGCCTAAGCACACTTAAGTGCGGAGTTCTATTGAGATCCGGTGCATTAGTGCTGGTATGATCGCACCCGAAATATGTCCCGCTCTTTATTATTTTATACACCAACAGTGTTGCATGCCAGGAAGGCTAAACATGTTCTAAGGAGCCAAACGGCCCAACCGTGCGCCACCCGCCGTCTCCTAGCCCCGGCAGGCCCACGTCCCCACGCCCTCCCCCGCACGCCCGTCCCCTTGTTCACGCACCGCCCACGGTCGCAACCGTGACCACCCCGGGACGCAGGGGAAAAAAACAAAACAAAAAGAGGGGTGCAACACGAGGACTTCCCAGGGGGTCACCCATCCTAGTACTACTCTCGCCCAAGCACACTTAACTACGGAGTTCTGATGGGATCCGGTGCATTAGTGCTGGTATGATCGCACCCGAAATATGTCCCGCTCTTTATTATCTTATACACCAACAGTGTTGCATGCTAGGAAGGCTAAACCTCCCCCGCACGCCCGTACCCTTGTTCACGCACCACCCACGGACGCAACCATGACCACCCCGGGACGCAGGGGAAAAAAACGAAACAAAAAGAGGGGTGCAACACGAGGACTTCCCAGGGGGTCACCCATCCTAGTACTACTCTCGCCTAAGCACGCTTAACTGCGGAGTTCTGTTGGGATCCGGCGCATTAGTGCTGGTATGATCGCACCTGAAATATGTCTCGCTCTTTATTATTTTATACACCAACAGTGTTGCATGCCAGGAAGGCTAAACATGTTCTAAGGAGCCAAACGGCGCAACCGTGCGCCACGCCGTCTCCTAGCCCCGGCAGGCCCACGTCCCCACGCCCTCCCCCGCACGCCCGTCCCCTTGTTCACACACCGCCCACGGTCGCAACCGTGACCACCCCGGGACGCAGGGGAAAAAAAACGAAACAAAAAGAGGGGTGCAACACGAGGACTTCCCAGGGGGTCGCCCATCCTAGTACTACTCTCGCCTAAGCACGCTTAACTGCGGAGTTCTGTTGGGATCCGGCGCATTAGTGCTGGTATGATCGCACCTGAAATATGTCTCGCTCTTTATTATTTTATACACCAACAGTGTTGCATGCCAGGAAGGCTAAACATGTTCTAAGGAGCCAAACGGCGCAACCGTGCGCCACGCCGTCTCCTAGCCCCGGCAGGCCCACGTCCCCACGCCCTCCCCCGCACGCCCGTCCCCTTGTTCACGCACCGCCCACGGTCGCAACCGTGACCACCCCGGGACGCAGGGGAAAAAACGAAACAAAAACAGGGGTGCAACACGAGGACTACCCAGGGGGTCACCCATCCGAGTACTACTCTCGCCCAAGCACACTTAACTACGAAGTTCTGATGGGATCCGGTGCATTAGTGCTGGTATGATCACACCCGAAATTTATCCCGCTCTTTATTATCTTATACACCAACAGTGTTGCATGCTAGGAAGGCTAAACATGTGCTAAGGAGCTAAACGGCCCAACCGTGCGCCTCCCGCCGTCTCCTAGCCCCGGCAGGCCCACGTCCCCACGCCCGCCCCCGCACGCCCGTCCCCTTGTTCACGCACCACCCACGGTCGCAACCGTGACCACCCCGGGACGCAGGGGAAAAAAAACGAAACAAAAAGAGGGGTGCAACACGAGGACTTCCCAGTGGGTCACCCATCCTAGTACTACTCTGGCCCAAGCACGCTTAACTGCGGAGTTCTGATGGGATCCGGTGCATTAGTGCTGTTATAATCGCACCCGAAATATGTCTCGCTCTTTATTATCTTATACACCAACAGTGTTGCATGCTAGGAAGGCTAAACATGTGCTAAGGAGCCAAACGGCCCAACCGTCTCCTAGCCCCGGCAGGCCCACGTCCCCACGCCCTCCCCCGCACGCCCGTCCCCTTGTTCATGCACCACCCATGGTCGCAACCATGACCACCCCGGGACGCAGGGGAAAACAAACGAAACAAAAAGAGGGGTGCAACACGAGGAATTCCCAGAGGGTCACCCATCCTAGTACTACTCTCGCCCAAGCACGCTTAACTGTGGAGTTCTGATGGGATCCGGTGCATTAGGGCTGGTATGATCGCACCCGAAATATGTCCCGCTCTTTATTATCTTATACACCAACAGTGTTGCATGCTTGGAAGGCTAAACATGTGCTAAGGAGCCAAACGGCCCAACCGTGCGCCACCCGCCGTCTCCTAGCCCCGGCAGGCCCACGTCCCCACGCCCTCCCCCGCACGCCCGTCCCCTTGTTCACGCACCACCCACGGTCGCAACCATGACCACCCCGGGACGCAGGGGAAAAAAAACGAAACAAAAAAAGGGTGCAACACGAGGACTTCCGAGGGGGTCACACATCCTAGTACTACTCTCGCCTAAGCACGCTTTACTGCGGAGTTCTGTTGGGATCCGGTGCATTAGTGCTGGTATGATCGCATCCGAAATATGTCCCGCTCTTTATTATTTTATACACCAACAGTGTTGCATGCCAGGAAGGCTAAATATGTTCTAAGGAGCCAAACGGCCCAACCGTGCGTCACCCGCCGTCTCCTAGCCCCGGCAGTCCCACGTCCCCACGCCCTCCCCCGCACGCCCGTCCCCTTGTTCATGCACCACCCACTGTCGCAACCGTGACCACCCCGGGACGCAGGAAAAAAAAAACGAAACAAAAAGAGGGGTGCGACACGAGGACTTCCTAGGGGGTCACCCATCCTAGTACTACTTTGGCCCAAGCACGCTTAACTGCGGAGTTCTGATGGGATCCGGTGCATTAGTGCTGGTATGATCGCACCCGAAATATGTCCCGCTCTTTATTATCTTATACACCAACAGTGTTGCATGCTAGGAAGGCTAAACATGTGCTAACAGGCCAAACGGCCCAACCGTGCGCCACCCGCCGTCTCCTAGCCCCGGCAGGCCCACGTCCCCACACCCTCCCACGCACGCCCCCTTGTTCACGCACCACCCACGGTCGCAACCGTGACCACCCCGGGACGCAGGGGAAAAAACGAAACAAAAAGAGGGGTGCAACACGAGGACTTCCCAGGGGGTCACCCATACTAGTAATACTCTCGCCCAAGCACGCTTAACTGCGGAGTTCTGATGGGATCCGGTGCATTAGTGCTGGTATGATCGCACCCGAAATATGTCCCGCTCTTTATTATCTTATACACCAACAGTGTTGCATGCTAGGAAGGCTAAACATGTGCTAAGGAGCCAAACGGCCCAACCGTCTCCTAGCCCCGGCAGGCCCACGTCCCCACGCCCTCCCCCGCACGCCCGTCCCCTTGTTCACGCAGCACCCACGGTCGCAACCGTGCCCACCCCGGGACGCAGGGGAAAACAAACGAAACAAAAAGAGGGGTGCAACACGAGGACTTCCCAGGGGGTCACCCATACTAGTAATACTCTCGCCCAAGCACGCTTAACTGCGGAGTTCTGATGGGATCCGATGCATTAGTGCTGGTATGATCGAACCCGAAATATGTCCCGCTCTTTATTATCTTATACACCAACAGTGTTGCATGCTAGGAAGGCTAAACATGTGCTAAGGAGCCAAACGGCCCAACCGTCTCCTAGCCCCGGCAGGCCCACATCCCCACGCCCTCCCCCGCACGCCCGTCCCCTTGTTCACGCACCACCCACGGTCGCAACCGTGATCACCCCGGGACGCAGGGGAAAAAACGGAACAAAAAGAGAGGTGCAACACGAGGACTTCCCAGGGGGTCACCCATCCTAGTACTACTCTCACCCAAGCACGCTTAACTGCGGAGTTCTGAAGGGATCCGGTGCATTAGTGCTGGTATGATCGCACCCGAAATATGTCCCGCTCTTTATTATCTTATACACCAACAGTGTTGCATGTTAGGAAGGCTAAACATGTGCTCAGGAGCCAAACGGCCCAACCGTCCGCCACCCGCCGTCTCCTAGCCCTGGCAGGTCTACGTCCCCACGCCCTCCCCCGAACGCCCGTCCCCTTGTTCACTCACCACCCACGGTCGCAACCGTGACCACCCCGGGATGCAGGGGAAAAAACGAAACAAAAAGAGGGGTGCAACACGAGGACTTCCCAGGGGGTCACCCATCCTAGTACTACTCTCGCCTAAGCACGCTTAACTGCGAAGTTCTGTTGGGATCCGGTGCATTAGTGCTGGTATGATCGCACACGAAATATGTCCCGCTCTTTATTATTTTATACACCAACAGTGTTGCATGCCAGGAAGGCTAAACATGTTCTAAGGAGCCAAACGGCCCAACCGTGCGCCACCCTCCGTCTCCTAGCCCCGGCAGGCCCACGTCCCCATGCCCTCCCCCGCACGCCCGTCCCCTTGTTCACGCACCGCCCACGGTCGCACCCGTGACCACCCCGGGACGCAGGGGAAAAAAACGAAACAAAAAGAGGGGTGCAACACGAGGACTTCCCAGGGGGTCACCCATCCTAGTACTACTCACGCCCAAGCAGACTTAACTACGGAGTTCTGATGGGATCCAGTGCATTAGTGCTGGTATGATCGCACCCGAAATATGTCCCGCTCTTTATTATCTTATACACCAACAGTGTTGCATGCTAGGAAGGCTAAACATGTGCTAAGGAGCCAAACGGCCCAACCGTCTCCTAGCCCCGGCAGGCCCACATCCCCACGCCCTCCCCCGCACGCCCGTCCCCTTGTTCACGCACCACCCACGGTCGCAACCGTGATCACCCCGGGACGCAGGGGAAAAAACGGAACAAAAAGAGAGGTGCAACACGAGGACTTCCCAGGGGGTCACCCATCCTAATACTACTCTCACCCAAGCACGCTTAACTGCGGAGTTCTGAAGGGATCCGGTGCATTAGTGCTGGTATGATCGCACCCGAAATATGTCCCGCTCTTTATTATCTTATACACCAACAGTGTTGCATGTTAGGAAGGCTAAACATGTGCTCAGGAGCCAAACGGCCCAACCGTCCGCCACCCGCCGTCTCCTAGCCCTGGCAGGTCTACGTCCCCACGCCCTCCCCCGAACGCCCGTCCCCTTGTTCACTCACCACCCACGGTCGCAACCGTGACCACCCCGGGATGCAGGGGAAAAAACGAAACAAAAAGAGGGGTGCAACACGAGGACTTCTCAGGGGGTCACCCATCCTAGTACTACTCTCGCCTAAGCACGCTTAACTGCGAAGTTCTGTTGGGATCCGGTGCATTAGTGCTGGTATGATCGCACACGAAATATGTCCCGCTCTTTATTATTTTATACACCAACAGTGTTGCATGCCAGGAAGGCTAAACATGTTCTAAGGAGCCAAACGGCCCAACCGTGCGCCACCCGCCGTCTCCTAGCCCCGGCAGGCCCACGTCCCCATGCCCTCCCCCGCACGCCCGTCCCCTTGTTCACGCACCGCCCACGGTCGCACCCGTGACCACCCCGGGACGCAGGGGAAAAAACGAAACAAAAAGAGGGGTGCAACACGAGGACTTCCCAGGGGGTCACCCATCCTAGTACTACTCACGCCCAAGCAGACTTAACTACGGAGTTCTGATGGGATCCAGTGCATTAGTGCTGGTATGATCGCACCCGAAATATGTCCCGCTCTTTATTATCTTATACACCAACAGTGTTGCATGCTAGGAAGGCTAAACATGTGCTAAGGAGCCAAACGGCCCAACCGTCTCCTAGCCCCGACAGGCCCACGTCCCCACGCCCTCCCCCGCACGCCCGTCCCCTTGTTCACGCACCACCCACGGTCGCAACCGTGACCACCCCGGGACGCAGGGGAAAAAAAACGAAACAAAAAGAGGGGTGCAACACGAGGACTTCCCAGGGGGTCACCCATCCTAGTACTACTCTCGCCTAAGCACGCTTAAGTGCGGAGTTCTATTGGGATCCGGTGCATTAGTGCTGGTATGATCGCACCCGAAATATGTCCCGCTCTTTATTATTTTATACACCAACAGTGTTGCATGCCAGGAAGGCTAAACATGTTCTAAGGAGCCAAACGGCCCAACCGTGCGCCACCCGCCGTCTCCTAGCCCCGGCAGGCCCACGTCCCCACGCCCTCCCCCGCACGCCCGTCCCCTTGTTCACGCACCGCCCACGGTCGCAACCGTGACCACCCCGGGACGCAGGGGAAAAAACAAAACAAAAAGAGGGGTGCAACACGAGGACTTCCCAGGGGGTCACCCATCCTAGTACTACTCTCGCCCAAGCACACTTAACTACGGAGTTCTGATGGGATCCGGTGCATTAGTGCTGGTATGATCGCACCCGAAATATGTCCCGCTCTTTATTATCTTATACACCAACAGTGTTGCATGCTAGGAAGGCTAAACATGTGCTAAGGAGCCAAACGGCCCAACCGTGCGCCACCCGCCGTCTCCTAGCCCCGGCAGGCCCACGTCCCCACGCCCTCCCCCGCACGCACGTCCCCTTGTTCACGCACCACCCACTGTCGCAACCGTGACCACCCCGGGACGCAGGGGAAAAAAACGAAACAAAAAGAGGTGTGCAACACGAGGACTTCCCAGGGGGTCACCCATCCTAGTACTACTCTCGCCCAAGCACGCTTAACTGTGGAGTTCTGATGGGATCCGGTGCATTAGTGCTGGTATGATCGCACCCGAAATATGTTCCGCTCTTTATTATCTTATACACCAACAGTGTTCCATGCTAGGAAGGCTAAACATGTGCTAAGGAGCCAAACGGCCCAACCGTGCGCCACCCGCCGTCTCCTAGCCCCGGCAGGCCCACGTCCACACGCCCTCCCCCGCACGCCCGTACCCTTGTTCACGCACCACCCACGGTCGCAACCATGACCACCCCGGGACGCAGGGGAAAAAAACGAAACAAAAAGAGGGGTGCAACACGAGGACTTCGCAGGGGGTCACCAATCCTAGTACTACTCTCGCCTAAGCACGCTTAACTACGGAGTTCTGTTGGGATCCGGTGCATTAGTGCTGGTATGATCGCACCTGAAATATGTCCCGCTCTTTATTATTTTATACACCAACAGTGTTGCATGCCAGGAAGGCTAAACATGTTCTAAGGAGCCAAACGGCGCAACCGTGCGCCACGCCGTCTCCTAGTCCCGGCAGGCCCACGTCCCCACGCCCTCCCCCGCACGCCCGTCCCCTTGTTCACGCACCGCCCACGGTCGCAACCGTGACCACCCCGGGACGCAGGGGAAAAAAAACGAAACAAAAAGAGGGGTGCAACACGAGGACTTCCCAGGGGGTCACCGATCCTAGTACTACTCTCGCCCAAGCACACTTAACTACGAAGTTCTGATGGGATCCGGTGCATTAGTGCTGGTATGATCGCACCTGAAATATGTCCCGCTCTTTATTATCTTATACACCAACAGTGTTGCATACTAGGAAGGCTAAACATGTGCTAAGGAGCTAATCAGCCCAACCGTGCGCCTCCCGCCGTCTCCTAGCCCCGGCAGGCCCACGTCCCCACGCCCGCCCCCGCACGCCCGTCCCCTTGTTCACGCACCACCCACGGTCGCAACCGTGACCACCCCGGGACGCAGGGGAAAAAAACGAAACAAAAAGAGGGGTGCAACACGAGGACTTCCCAGTGGGTCACCCATCCTAGTACTACTCTCGCCCAAGCACGCTTAACTGCGGAGTTCTGATGGGATCCGGTGCATTAGTGCTGTTATGATCGCACCCGAAATATGTCCCGCTCTTTATTATCTTATACACCAATAATGTTGCATGCTAGGAAGGCTAAAGATGTGCTAAGGAGACAAACGGCTCAACCGTCTCCTAGCCCCGGCAGGCCCACGTCCCCACGCCCTCCCCCGCACGCCCGTCCCCTTGTTCATGCACCACCCATGGTCGCAACCATGACCACCCCGGGACGCAGGGGAAAACAAACGAAACAAAAAGAGGGGTGCAACACGAGTACTTCCCAGGGGGTCACCCATCCTAGAACTACTCTCGCCCAAGCACGCTTAACTGTGGAGTTCTGATGGGAACCGGTGCATTAGGGCTGGTATGATCGCACCCGAAATATGTCCCGCTCTTTATTATCTTATACACCAACAGTGTTGCATGCTAGGAAGGCTAAACATGTGCTAAGGAGCCAAACGGCCCAACCGTGCGCCACCCGCCGTCTCCTAGCCCCGGCAGGCCCACGTCCCCACGCCCTCCCCCGCACGCCCGTCCCCTTGTTCACGCACCACCCACGGTCGCAACCATGACCACCCCGGGACACCGGGGAAAAAAAACGAAACAAAAAAAAGGGTGCAACACGAGGACTTCCGAGGGGGTCACCCATCCTAGTACTACTCTCGCCTAAGCACGCTTAACTGCGGAGTTCTGTTGGGATCCGGTGCATTAGTGCTGGTATGATCGCACCTGAAATATGTCCCGCTCTTTATTATTTTATACACCAACAGTGTTGCATGCCAGGAAGGCTAAATATGTTCTAAGGAGCCAAACGGCCCAACCGTGCGCCACCCGCCGTCTCCTAGCCCCGGCAGGCCCACGTCCCCACGCCCTCCCCCGCACGCCCGTCCCCTTGTTCACGCTCCACCCATTGTCGCAACCGTGACCACCCCGGGACGCAGGGGAAAAAAAACGAATCAAAAAGAGGGGTGCAACACGAGGACTTCCTAGGGGGTCACCCATCCTAGTACTACTTTGGCCCAAGCACGCTTAACTGCGGAGTTCTGATGGGATCCGGTGCATTAGTGCTGGTATGATCGCACCCGAAATATGTCCCGCTCTTTATTATCTTATACACCAACAGTGTTGCATGCTAGGAAGGCTAAACATGTGCTAAGGAGCCAAACGGCCCAACCGTGCGCCACCCGCCGTCTCCTAGCCCCGGCAGGCCCACGTCCCCACGCCCTCCCCCGCACGCCCGTCCCCTTGTTCACGCACCACCCACGGTCGCAACCGTGACCACCCCGGGACGCAGGGGAAAAAAACGAAACAAAAAGAGGGGTGCAACACGAGGACTTCCCAGTGGGTCACCCATCCTAGTACTACTCTCGCCCAAGCACGCTTAACTGGGGAGTTCTGATGGGATCCGGTGCATTAGTGCTGTTATGATCGCACCCGAAATATGTCCCGCTCTTTATTATCTTATACACCAACAGTGTTGCATGCTAGGAAGGCTAAACATGTGCTAAGGAGCCAAACGGCCCAACCGTGCGCCACCCGCCGTCTCCTAGCCCCGGCAGGCCCACGTCCCCACGCCCTCCCCCGCACGCCCGTACCCTTGTTCACGCACCACCCACGGTCGCAACCATGACCACCCCGGGACGCAGGGGAAAAAACGAAACAAAAAGAGGGGTGCAACACGAGGACTTCCCAGGGGGTCACCGATCCTAGTACTACTCTCGCCTAAGCACGCTTAACTGCGGAGTTCTGTTGGGATCCGGTGCATTAGTGCTGGTATGATCGCACCTGAAATATGTCCCGCTCTTTATTATTTTATACACCAACAATGTTGCATGCCAGGAAGGCTAAACATGTTCTAAGGAGCCAAACGGCGCAACCGTGCGCCACGCCGTCTCCTAGTCCCGGCAGGCCCACGTCCCCACGCCCTCCCCCGCACGCCCGTCCCCTTGTTCACGCACCGCCCACGGTCGCAACCGTGACCACCCCGGGACGCAGGGGAAAAAAACGAAACAAAAAGAGGGGTGCAACACGAGGACTTCCCAGGGGGTCACCGATCCTAGTACTACTCTCACCCAAGCACACTTAACTACGAAGTTCTGATGGGATCCGGTGCATTAGTGCTGGTATGATCGCACCCGAAATTTGTCCCGCTCTTTATTATCTTATACACCAACAGTGTTGCATGCTAGGAATGCTAAACATGTGCTAAGGAGCTAATCGGCCCAACCGTGCGCCTCCCGCCGTCTCCTAGCCCCGGCAGGCCCACGTCCCCACGACCGCCCCCGCACGCCCGTCCCCTTGTTCACGCACCACCCACGGTCGCAACCGTGACCACCCCGGGACGCAGGGGAAAAAAACGAAACAAAAAGAGGGGTGCAACACGAGGACTTCCCAGTGGGTCACCCATCCTAGTACTACTCTCGCCCAAGCACGCTTAACTGCGGAGTTCTGATGGGATCCGGTGCATTAGTGCTGTTATGATCGCACCCGAAATATGTCCCGCTCTTTATTATCTTATACACCAACAGTGTTGCATGCTAGGAAGGCTAAAGATGTGCTAAGGAGCCAAACGGCTCAACCGTCTCCTAGCCCCGGCAGGCCCACGTCCCCACGCCCTCCCCCGCACGCCCGTCCCCTTGTTCATGCACCACCCATGGTCGCAACCATGACCACCCCGGGACGCAGGGGAAAACAAACGAAACAAAAAGAGGGGTGCAACACGAGTACTTCCCAGGGGGTCACCCATCCTAGTACTACTTTGGCCCAAGCACGCTTAACTGCGGAGTTCTGATGGGATCCGGTGCATTAGGGCTGGTATGATCGCACCCGAAATATGTCCCGCTCTTTATTATCTTATACACCAACAGTGTTGCATGCTAGGAAGGCTAAACATGTGCTAAGGAGCCAAACGGCCCAACCGTGCGCCACCCGCCGTCTCCTAGCCCCGGCAGGCCCACGTGCCCACGCCCTCCCCCGCACGCCCGTCCCCTTGTTCACGCACCACCCACGGTCGCAACCATGACCACCCCGGGACACCGGGGAAAAAAAACGAAACAAAAAAAAGGGTGCAACACGAGGACTTCCGAGGGGGTCACCCATCCTAGTACTACTCTCGCCTAAGCACGCTTAACTGCGGAGTTCTGTTGGGATCCGGTGCATTAGTGCTGGTATGATCGCACCTGAAATATGTCCCGCTCTTTATTATTTTATACACCAACAGTGTTGCATGCCAGGAAGGCTAAATATGTTCTAAGGAGCCAAACGGCCCAACCGTGCGCCACCCGCCGTCTCCTAGCCCCGGCAGGCCCACGTCCCCACGCCCTCCCCCGCACGCCCGTCCCCTTGTTCACGCACCACCCACTGTCGCAACCGTGACCACCCCGGGACGCAGGGGAAAAAAAACGAATCAAAAAGAGGGGTGCAACACGAGGACTTCCTAGGGGGTCACCCATCCTAGTACTACTTTGGCCCAAGCACGCTTAACTGCGGAGTTCTGATGGGATCCGGTGCATTAGTGCTGGTATGATCGCACCCGAAATATGTCCCGCTCTTTATTATCTTATACACCAACAGTGTTGCATGCTAGGAAGGCTAAACATGTGCTAAGGAGCCAAACGGCCCAACCGTGCGCCACCCGCCGTCTCCTAGCCTCGGCAGGCCCACGTCCCCACGCCCTCCCCCGCACGCCCGTCCCCTTGTTCACGCACCACCCACGGTCGCAACCGTGACCACCCCGGGACGCAGGGGAAAAAAAACGAAACAAAAAGAGGGGTGCAACACGAGGACTTCCCAGTGGGTCACCCATCCTAGTACTACTCTCGGCCGAGCACGCTTAACTGCGGAGTTCTGATGGGATCCGGTGCATTAGTGCTGTTATGATCGCACCTGAAATATGTCCTGCTCTTTATTATCTTATACACCAACAGTGTTGCATGCTAGGAAGGCTAAACATGTGCTAAGGAGTCAAACGGCCCAACCGTGCGCCACCCGCCGTCTCCTAGCCCCGGCAGGTCTACGTCCCCACGCCCTCCCCCGAACGCCCGTCCCCTTGTTCACGCACCACCCACGGTCGCAACCGTGACCACCCCGGGACGCAGTGGAAAAAAACGAAACAAAAAGAGGGGTGCAACACGAGGACTTCCCAGGGGGTCACCCATACTAGTAATACTCTCGCCCAAGCACGCTTAACTGCGGAGTTCTGATGGGATTCGGTGCATTAGTGCTGGTATGATCGCACCCGAAATATGTCCCGCTCTTTATTATCTTATACACCAACAGTGTTGCATGCTAGGAAGGCTAAACATGTGCTAAGGAGCCAAACGGCCAAACCGTCTCCTAGCCCCGGTAGGTCCACGTCCCACGCCCTCCCCCGCACGCCCGTCCCCTTGTTCACGCACCACCCACGGTCGCAACCGTGACCACCCCGGGACGCAGGGGGAAAAAATGAAACAAAAGAGGGGTGCAACACGAGGACTTCCCAGGGGGTCACCCATCCTAGTACTACTCTCGCCCAATCACGCTTAACTGTGGAGTTCTGATGGGATCCGGTGCATTAGTGCTGGTATGATCGCACCCGAAATATGTCCCGCTCTTTATTATCTTATACACCAACAGTGTTGCATGCTAGGAAGGCTAAACATGTGCTAAGGAGCAAAACGGCCCAACCGTGAGCCACCCGCCGTCTCCTAGCCCCGGCAGGCCCACGTCCCAACGCCCTCCCCCGCACGCCCGTCCCCTTGTTCACGCACCACACACGGTCGCAACCGTGACCACCCCGGGACGCAGGGGAAAAAAACGAAACAAAAAGAGGGGTGCAACACGAGGACTTCCCAGGGGGTCACCCATCCTAGTACTACTCTCGCCTAAGCACGCTTAACTGCGAAGTTCTGTTGGGATCCGGTGCATTAGTGCTGGTATGATCGCACCCGAAATATGTCCCGCTCTTTATTATTTTATACACCAACAGTGTTGCATGCCAGGAAGGCTAAACATGTTCTAAGGAGCCAAACGACCCAACCGTGCGCCACCCGCCATCTCCTAGCCCCGGCAGGTCCACGTCCCCACGCCCTCCCCCACACGCCCGTCCCCTTGTTCACGCACCACCCACGGTCGCAACCGTGACCACCCCGGGACGCAGGGGAAAAAAAACGAAACAAAAAGATGGGTGAAACATGAGGACGTCCAAGGGGGTCACCCATCCTAGTACTACTCTCGCCCAAGCACGCTTAAGTGTGGAGTTCTGATGGGATCCGGTGCATTAGTGTTGGTATGATCGCACCCGAAATATTTCCCGCTCTTTATTATCTTATACACCAACAGTGTTGCATGCTAGGAAGGCTAAACATGTGCTAAGGAGCCAAACGGCCCAACCGTGCGCCACCCGCCGTCTCCTATCCCCGGCAGGCCCACGTTCCCACGCCCTCCCCCGCACGCCCGTCCCCTTGTTCACGTACAACCCACGGTCGCAACCGTGACCACCCCGGGACGCAGGGGGAAAAAAACGAAACAAAATGAGGGGTGCAACACGAGGACTTCCCAGGGGGTCACCCATCCTAGTACTACTCTCGCCCAAGCACGCTTAACCGCAGAGTTCTGATGGGAACCGGTGCATTAGTGCTGGTATGATCGCACCCGAAATATGTGCCGCTCTTTATTATCTTATACACCTACTGTGTTGCATGCTAGGAAGGCTAAACATGTGCTAAGGAGCCAAACGGCCCAACCGTGCGCCACCCGCCATCTCCTAGCCCCGGCAGGCCCACGTCCCCACGCCCTCCCCCGCCCCCTTGTTCACGCACCACCCACTGTCGCAACCGTGACCACCCCGGGACGCAGGGGAAAAAAACGAAACAAAAAGAGGGGTGCAACACGAGGACTTCCCAGGGGGTCACCCATCCTAGTACTACTCTGGCCCAAGCAAGCTTAACTGCGGAGTTCTGATGGGATCCGGTGCATTAGTGCTGTTATGATCGCACCCGAAATATGTCCCGCTCTTTATTATCTTATACACCAACAGTGTTGCATGCTAGGAAGGCTAAACATGTGCTAAGGAGCCAAACGGCCCAACCGTGCGCCACCCGCCGTCTCCTAGCCCCGGCAGGCCCACGTCCCCACGCCCTCCCCCGCACGCCCGTCCCCTTGTTCACGCACCGCCCACGGTCGCAACCGTGACCACCCCGGGACGCAGGGGAAAAAAAATGAAACAAAAAAAGGGGTGCAACACGTGGACTTCCCAGGGGGTCATCCATCCTAGTACTACTCTCGCCCAAGCACGCTTAACTGCGGAGTTCTGATGGGATCCGGTGCATTAGTGCTGGTATGATCGCACCCGAAATATGTCCCGCTCTTTATTATCTTATACACCAACAGTGTTGCATGCTAGGAAGGCTAAACATGTGCTAAGGAGCCAAACGGCCCAACCGTGCGCCACCCGCCGTCTCCTAGCCCCGGCAGGCCCACGTCCCCACGCCCTCCCCCGCACGCTCGTCCCCTTGTTCACGCACCACCCACGGTCGCAACCGTGACCACCCCGGGACGCAGGGGAAAAAAACTAAACAAAAAGAGGGGTGCAACACGAGGACTTCCCAGGGGGTCACCCATCCTAGCACTACTCTGGCCCAAGCAAGCTTAACTGCGGAGTTCTGATGGGATCCGGTGCGTTAGTGCTGTTATGATCGCACCCGAAATATGTCCCGCTCTTTATTATCTTATACACCAACAGTGTTGCATGCTAGGAAGGCTAAACATGTGCTAAGGAGCCAAACGGCCCAACCGTGCGCCACCCGCCGTCTCCTAGCCCCGGCAGGCCCACGTCCCCACGCCCTCCCCCGCACGCCCGTCCCCTTGTTCACGCACCAACCACGGTCGCAACCGTGACCACCCCGGGACGCAGGGGAAAAAAACGAAACAAAAAGAGGGGTGCAACACGAGGACTTCCCAGGGGGTCACCCATCCTAGTACTACTCTGGCCCAAGCAAGCTTAACTGCGGAGTTCTGATGGGATCCGGTGCATTAGTGCTGTTATGATCGCACCCGATATATGTCCCGCTCTTTATTATCTTATACACCAACATTGTTGCATGCTAGGAAGGCTAAACATGTGCTAAGGAGCCAAACGGCCCAACCGTGCGACACCCGCCGTCTCCTAGCCCCGGCAGGCCCACGTCCCCACGCCCTCCCCCGCACGCCCGTCCCCTTGTTCACGCACCGCCCACGGTCGCAACCGTGACCACCCCGGGACGCAGGGGAAAAAAAATGAAACAAAAAAAGGGGTGCAACACGTGGACTTCCCAGGGGGTCATCCATCCTAGTACTACTCTCGCCCAAGCACGCTTAACTGCGGAGTTCTGATGGGATCCGGTGCATTAGTGCTGGTATGATCGCACCCGAAATATGTCCCGCTCTTTATTATCTTATACACCAACAGTGTTGCATGCTAGGAAGGCTAAACATGTGCTAAGGAGCCAAACGGCCCAACCGTGCGCCACCCGCCGTCTCCTAGCCCCGGCAGGCCCACGTCCCCACGCCCTCCCCCGCACGCTCGTCCCCTTGTTCACGCACCACCCACGGTCGCAACCGTGACCACCCCGGGACGCAGGGGAAAAAAACTAAACAAAAAGAGGGGTGCAACACGAGGACTTCCCAGGGGGTCACCCATCCTAGCACTACTCTGGCCCAAGCAAGCTTAACTGCGGAGTTCTGATGGGATCCGGTGCGTTAGTGCTGTTATGATCGCACCCGAAATATGTCCCGCTCTTTATTATCTTATACACCAACAGTGTTGCATGATAGGAAGGCTAAACATGTGCTAAGGAGCCAAACGGCCCAACCGTGCGCCACCCGCCGTCTCCAAGCCCCGGCAGGCCCACGTCCCCACGCCCTCCCCCGCACGCCCGTCCCCTTGTTCACGCACCAACCACGGTCGCAACCGTGACCACCCCGGGACGTAGGGGAAAAAAACGAAACAAAAAGAGGGGTGCAACACGAGGACTTCCCAGAGGGTCACCCATCCTAGTACTACTCTCGCCCAAGCACGCTTAACTGCGGAGTTCTGATGGGATCCGGTGCATTAATGCTGGTATGATCGCACCCGAAATATGTCCCGCTCTTTATTATCTTATACACCAACAGTGTTGCATGCTAGGAAGGCTAAACATGTGCTAAGGAGCCAAACGGCCCAACCGTGCGCCACCCGCCGTCTCCTAGCCCCGGCAGGCCCACGTCCCCACGACCTCCCCCGCACGCCCGTCCCCTTGTTCACGCATCACCCACGGTCGCAACCGTGACCACCCCGGGACGCAGGGGAAAAAAAACGAAACAAAAAGAGGGGTGCAACACGAGGACTTCCCAGGGGGTCACCCATCCTAATACTACTCTCGCCCAAGCACGCTTAACTGCGAAGTTCTAATGGGATCCGGTGCATTAGTGCTAGTATGATCGCACCCGAAATATGTCCCGCTCTTTATTATCTTATACACCAACAGTGTTGCATGCTAGGAAGGCTAAACTTGTGCTAAGGAGCCAAACGGCCCAACCGTGCGCCACCCGCCGTCTCCTAGCCCCGGCAGGCCCACGTCCCCACGCCCTCCCCCGCACGCCCGTCCCCTTGTTCACGCACCGCCCACGGTCGCAACCGTGACCACCCCGGGACGCAGGGGAAAAAAAACGAAACAAAAAAAGGGGTGCAACACGAGGACTTCCCAGGGGGTCATCCATCCTAGTACTACTCTCGCCCAAGCACGCTTGACTGCCGAGTTCTGATGGGATCCGGTGCATTAGTGCTGGTATGATCGCACCCGAAATATGTCCCGCTCTTTATTATCTTATACACCAACAGTGTTGCATGCTACGAAGGCTAAACATGTGCTAAGGAGCCAAACGGCCCAACCGTGCGCCACCCGCCGTGTCCTAGCCCCGGCAGGCCCACGTCCCCACGCCCTCCCCCGCACGCCCGTCCCATTGTTCACGCACCACCCACGGTCGCAACCGTGACCACCCCGGGACGCAGGGGAAAAAAAACGAAATAAAAGGAGGGGTGCAACACGAGGACTTTCCAGGGGGTCACCCATCCTAGTACTACTCTGGCCCAAGCAAGCTTAACTGCGAAGTTCTGATGGGATCCGGTGCATTAGTGCTGTTATGATCGCACCCGAAATATGTCCCGCTCTTTATTATCTTATACACCAACAGTGTTGCATGCTAGGAAGGCTAAACATATGCTAAGGAGCCAAACGGCCCAACTGTGCGCCACCCGCCGTCTCCTAGCCCCGGCAGGCCCACGTCCCCGCGCCCTCCCCCGCACGCCCGTCCCCTTGTTCACGCACCGCCCATGGTCGCAACCGTGACCACCCCGGGACGCAGGGGAAATAAAACGAAACAAAAAAAGGGGTGCAACACGAGGACTTCCCAGGGGGTCATCCATCCTAGTACTACTCTCGCCCAAGCACGCTTAACTGCGGAGTTCTGATGGGATCCGGTGCATTAGTGCTGGTATGATCGCACCCGAAATATGTCCCGCTCTTTATTATCTTATACACCAACAGTGTTGCATGCTAGGAAGGCTAAACATGTACTAAGGAGCCAAACGGCCCAACCGTGCGCCACCCGCCGTCTCCTAGCCCCGGCAGGGCCACGTCCCCACGCCCTCCCCCGCACGCCCGTCCCCTTGTTCACGCAACGCCCACAGTCGCAACCGTGACCACCCCGGGACGCAGGGGAAAAAAACGAAACAAAAAAAGGGGTGCAACACGAGGACTTCCCAGGGGGTCATCCATCCTAGTACTACTCTCGCCCAAGCACGCTTAACTGCCGAGTTCTGATGGGATCCAGTGCATTAGTGCTGGTATGATCGCACCCGAAATATGTCCCGCTCTTTATTATCTTATACACCAACAGTGTTGCATGCTAGGAAGGCTAAACATGTGCTAAGGAGCCAAACGGCCCAACCGTGCGCCACCCGCCGTGTCCTAGCCCCGGCAGGCCCACGTCCCCACGCCCTCCCCCGCACGCCCGTCCCCTTGTTCACGCACCACCCACGGTCGCAACCGTGACCACCCCGGGACGCAGGGGAAAAAAAACGAAATAAAAAGAGGGGTGCAACACGCGGACTTTCCAGGGGGTCACCCATCCTAGTACTACTCTGGCCCAAGCTAGCTTAACTGCGGAGTTCTGATGGGATCCGGTGCATTAGTGCTGTTATGATCGCACCCGAAATATGTCCCGCTCTTTATTATCTTATGCACCAACAGTGTTGCATGCTAGGAAGGCTAAACATGCGCTAAGGAGCCAAACGGCCCAACCGTGCGCCACCCGCCGTCTCCTAGCCCCGGCAGGCCCACGTCCCCACGCCCTCCCCCGCACGGTCGTCCCCTTGTTCACGCACCACCCACGGTCGCAACCGTGACCACCCCGGGACGCAGGGGAAAAAAACTAAACAAAAAGAGGGGTGCAACACGAGGACTTCCCAGGGGGTCACCCATCCTAGTACTACTCTGGCCCAAGCAAGCTTAACTGCGGAGTTCTGATGGGATCCGGTGCATTAGTGCTGTTATGATCGCACCCTAAATATGTCCCGCTCTTTATTATCTTATACACCAACAGTGTTGCATGCTAGGAAGGCTAAACATGTGCTAAGGAGCCAAACGGCCCAACCGTGCGCCACCCGCCGTCTCCTAGCCCCGGCAGGCCCACGTCCCCACGCCCTCCCCCGCACGCCCGTCCCCTTGTTCACGCACCAACCGCGGTCGCAACCGTGACCACCCCGGGACGCAGAGGAAAAAAAACGAAACAAAAAGAGGGGTGCAACACGAGGACTTCCCCAGGGGTCAGCCATCCTAGTACTACTCTCACCCAAGCACGCTTAACTGCGGAGTTCTGATGGGATCCGGTGCATTAGTGCTGGTATGATCGCACCCTAAATATGTCCCGCTCTTTATTATCTTATACACAAACAGTGTTGCATGCTAGGAAGGCTAAACGTGTGCTAAGGAGCCAAACGGCCCAACCGTGCGCCACCCGCCGTCTCCTAGCCCCGGCAGGCCCACGTCCCCACGCCCTCCCCCGCACGCCCGTCCCCTTGTTCACGCACCACCCACGGTCGCAACCGTGACCACCCCGGGACGCAGGGGAAAAAAACTAAACAAAAAGAGGGGTGCAACACGAGGACTTCCCAGGGGGTCACCCATCCTAGTACTACTCTGGCCCAAGCAAGCTTAACTGCGGAGTTCTGATGGGATCCGGTGCATTAGTGCTGTTATGATCGCACCCTAAATATGTCCCGCTCTTTATTATCTTATACACAAACAGTGTTGCATGCTAGGAAGGCTAAACATGTGCTAAGGAGCCAAACGGCCCAACCGTGCGCCACCCGCCGTCTCCTAGCCCCGGCAGGCCCACGTCCCCACGCCCTCCCCCGCACGCCCGTCCCCTTGTTCTCGCACCAACCACGGTCGCAACCGTGACCACTCCGGGACACAGGGGAAAAAAACGAAACAAAAAGAGGGGTGCAACACGAGGACTTCCCCAGGGGTCACCCATCCTAGTACTACTCTCGCCCAAGCAAGCTTAACTGCGGAGTTCTGATGGGATCCGGTGCATTAGTGCTGGTATGATCGCACCCTAAATATGTCCCGCTCTTTATTATCTTATACACAAACAGTGTTGCATGCTAGGAAGGCCAAACATATGCTAAGGAGCCAAACGGCCCAACCGTGCGCCACCCGCCGTCTCCTAGCCCCGGCAGGCCCACGTCCCCACGCCCTCCCCCGCACGCCCGTCCCCTTGTTCACGCACCAACCACGGTCGCAAACGTGACCACCCCGGGACGCAGGGGAAAAAAAACGAAACAAAAAGAGGGGTGCAACACGAGGACTTCCCCAGGGGTCACCCATCCTAGTACTACTCTCGCCCAAGCACGCTTAACTGCGGAGTTCTGATGGGATCCGGTGCATTAGTGCTGGTATGATCGCACCCTAAATATGTCCCGCTCTTTATTATCTTATACACAAACAGTGTTGCATGCTAGGAAGGCTAAACATGTGCTAAGGAGCCAAACGGCCCAACCGTGCGCCACCCGCCGTATCCTAGCCCCGGCAGGCCCACGTCCCCACGCCCTCCCCCGCACGCCCGTCCCCTTGTTCACGCACCACCCACGGTCGCAACCGTGACCACCCCGGGACGCAGGGGAAAAAACGAAACAAAAAGAGGGGTGCAACACGAGGACTTCACAGGGGGTCATCCATCCTAGTACTACTCTCGCCCAAGCACGCTTAACTGCGGAGTTCTGATGGGATCCGGTGCATTAGTGCTGGTATGATCGCACCCGAAATATGTCCCGCTCTTTATTATCTTATACACCAACAGTGTTGCATGCTAGGAAGGCTAAACATGTGCTAAGGAGCCAAACGGCCCAACCGTGCGCCACCCGCCGTCTCCTAGCCCCGGCAGGCCCACGTCCCCACGCCCTCCCCCGCACGCCCGTCCCCTTGTTCACGCACCAACCACGGTCGCAACCGTGACCACCCCGGGACGCAGGGGAAAAAAAACGAAACAAAAAGAGGGGTGCAACACGAGGACTTCCCCAGGGGTCACCCATCCTAATACTACTCTCGCCCAAGCACGCTTAACTGCGGAGTTCTGATGGGATCCGGTGCATTAGTGCTGGTATGATCGCACCCTAAATATGTCCCGCTCTTTATTATCTTATACACAAACAGTGTTGCATGCTAGGAAGGCTAAACATGTGCTAAGGATCCAAACGGCCCAACCGTGCGCCACCCGCCGTCTCCTAGCCCCGGCAGGCCCACGTCCCCACGCCCTCCCCCGCACGCCCGTCCCCTTGTTCACGCACCAACCACGGTCGCAACCGTGACCACCCCGGGACGCAGAGGAAAAAAAACGAAACAAAAAGAGGGGTGCAACACGAGGACTTCCCCAGGGGTCACCCATCCTAGTACTACTCTCACCCAAGCACGCTTAACTGCGGAGTTCTGATGGGATCCGGTGCATTAGTGCTGGTATGATCGCACCCTAAATATGTCCCGCTCTTTATTATCTTATACACAAACAGTGTTGCATGCTAGGAAGGCTAAACGTGTGCTAAGGAGCCAAACGGCCCAACCGTGCGCCACCCGCCGTCTCCTAGCCCCGGCAGGCCCACGTCCCCACGCCCTCCCCCGCACGCCCGTCCCCTTGTTCACGCACCACCCACGGTCGCAACCGTGACCACCCCGGGACGCAGGGGAAAAAAACTAAACAAAAAGAGGGGTGCAACACGAGGACTTCCCAGGGGGTCACCCATCCTAGTACTACTCTGGCCCAAGCAAGCTTAACTGCGGAGTTCTGATGGGATCCGGTGCATTAGTGCTGTTATGATCGCACCCTAAATATGTCCCGCTCTTTATTATCTTATACACAAACAGTGTTGCATGCTAGGAAGGCTAAACATGTGCTAAGGAGCCAAACGGCCCAACCGTGCGCCACCCGCCGTCTCCTAGCCCCGGCAGGCCCACGTCCCCACGCCCTCCCCCGCACGCCCGTCCCCTTGTTCTCGCACCAACCACGGTCGCAACCGTGACCACTCCGGGACACAGGGGAAAAAAACGAAACAAAAAGAGGGGTGCAACACGAGGACTTCCCCAGGGGTCACCCATCCTAGTACTACTCTCGCCCAAGCAAGCTTAACTGCGGAGTTCTGATGGGATCCGGTGCATTAGTGCTGGTATGATCGCACCCTAAATATGTCCCGCTCTTTATTATCTTATACACAAACAGTGTTGCATGCTAGGAAGGCCAAACATATGCTAAGGAGCCAAACGGCCCAACCGTGCGCCACCCGCCGTCTCCTAGCCCCGGCAGGCCCACGTCCCCACGCCCTCCCCCGCACGCCCGTCCCCTTGTTCACGCACCAACCACGGTCGCAAACGTGACCACCCCGGGACGCAGGGGAAAAAAAACGAAACAAAAAGAGGGGTGCAACACGAGGACTTCCCCAGGGGTCACCCATCCTAGTACTACTCTCGCCCAAGCACGCTTAACTGCGGAGTTCTGATGGGATCCGGTGCATTAGTGCTGGTATGATCGCACCCTAAATATGTCCCGCTCTTTATTATCTTATACACAAACAGTGTTGCATGCTAGGAAGGCTAAACATGTGCTAAGGAGCCAAACGGCCCAACCGTGCGCCACCCGCCGTATCCTAGCCCCGGCAGGCCCACGTCCCCACGCCCTCCCCCGCACGCCCGTCCCCTTGTTCACGCACCACCCACGGTCGCAACCGTGACCACCCCGGGACGCAGGGGAAAAAACGAAACAAAAAGAGGGGTGCAACACGAGGACTTCACAGGGGGACATCCATCCTAGAACTACTCTCGCCCAAGCACGCTTAACTGCGGAGTTCTGATGGGATCCGGTGCATTAGTGCTGGTATGATCGCACCCGAAATATGTCCCGCTCTTTATTATCTTATACACCAACAGTGTTGCATGCTAGGAAGGCTAAACATGTGCTAAGGAGCCAAACGGCCCAACCGTGCGCCACCCGCCGTCTGCTAGCCCCGGCAGGCCCACGTCCCCACGCCCTCCCCCGCACGCCCGTCCCCTTGTTCACGCACCAACCACGGTCGCAACCGTGACCACCCCGGGACGCAGGGGAAAAAAAACGAAACAAAAAGAGGGGTGCAACACGAGGACTTCCCCAGGGGTCACCCATCCTAATACTACTCTCGCCCAAGCACGCTTAACTGCGGAGTTCTGATGGGATCCGGTGCATTAGTGCTGGTATGATCGCACCCTAAATATGTCCCGCTCTTTATTATCTTATACACAAACAGTGTTGCATGCTAGGAAGGCTAAACATGTGCTAAGGATCCAAACGGCCCAACCGTGCGCCACCCGCCGTCTCCTAGCCCCGGCAGGCCCACGTCCCCACGCCCTCCCCCGCACGCCCGTCCCCTTGTTCACGCACCAACCACGGTCGCAACCGTGACCACCCCGGGACGCAGGGGAAAAAAAACGAAACAAAAAGAGGGGTGCAACACGAGGACTTCCCCAGGGGTCACCCATCCTAATACTACTCTCGCCCAAGCAAGCTTAACTGCGGAGTTCTGATGGGATCCGGTGCATTAGTGCTGGTATGATCGCACCCTAAATATGTCCCGCTCTTTATTATCTTATACACAAACAGTGTTGCATGCTAGGAAGGCCAAACATATGCTAAGGAGCCAAACGGCCCAACCGTGCGCCACCCGCCGTCTCCTAGCCCCGGCAGGCCCACGTCCCCACGCCCTCCCCCGCACGCCCGTCCCCTTGTTCACGCACCAACCACGGTCGCAACCGTGACCACCCCGGGACGCAGGGGAAAAAAAACGAAACAAAAAGAGGGGTGCAACACGAGGACTTCCCCAGGGGTCACCCATCCTAATACTACTCTCGCCCAAGCACGCTTAACTGCGGAGTTCTGATGGGATCCGGTGCATTAGTGCTGGTATGATCGCACCCTAAATATGTCCCGCTCTTTATTATCTTATACACAAACAGTGTTGCATGCTAGGAAGGCTAAACATGTGCTAAGGATCCAAACGGCCCAACCGTGCGCCACCCGCCGTCTCCTAGCCCCGGCAGGCCCACGTCCCCACGCCCTCCCCCGCACGCCCGTCCCTTTGTTCACGCACCAACCACGGTCGCAACCGTGACCACCCCGGGACGCAGGGGAAAAAAAACGAAACAAAAAGAGGGATGCAACACGAGGACTTCCCCAGGGGTCACCCATCCTAGTACTACTCTCGCCCAAGCACGCTTAACTGCGGAGTTCTGATGGGATCCGGTGCATTAGTGCTGGTATGATCGCACCCTAAATATGTCCCGCTCTTTATTATCTTATACACAAACAGTGTTGCATGCTAGGAAGGCTAAACATGTGCTAAGGAGCCAAACGGCCCAACCGTGCGCCACCCGCCGTATCCTAGCCCCGGCAGGCCCACGTCCCCACGCCCTCCCCCGCACGCCCGTCCCCTTGTTCACGCACCACCCACGGTCGCAACCGTGACCACCCCGGGACGCAGGGGAAAAAAACGAAACAAAAAGAGGGGTGCAACACGAGGACTTCCCAGGGGGTCATCCATCCTAGTACTACTCTCGCCCAAGCACGCTTAACTGCGGAGTTCTGATGGGATCCGGTGCATTAGTGCTGGTATGATCGCACCCGAAATATGTCCCGCTCTTTATTATCTTATACACCAACAGTGTTGCATGCTAGGAAGGCTAAACATGTGCTAAGGAGCCAAACGGCCCAACCGTGCGCCACCCGCCGTCTCCTAGCCCCGGCAGGCCCACGTCCCCACGCCCTCCCCCGCACGGTCGTCCCCTTGTTCACGCACCACCCACGGTCGCAACCGTGACCACCCCGGGACGCAGGGGAAAAAAACGAAACAAAAAGAGGGGTGCAACACGAGGACTTCCCAGGGGGTCACCCATCCTAGTACTACTCTCGCCCAAGCACGCTTAACTGTCGAGTTCTGATGGGATCCGGTGCATTAGTGCTGGTATGATCGCACCCGAAATATGTCCCGCTCTTTATTATCTTATACACCAACAGTGTTGCATGCTAGGAAGGCTAAACATGTGCTAAGGAGCCAAACGGCCCAACCGTGCGCCACCCGCCGTCTCCTAGCCCCGGCAGGCCCACGTCCCCACGCCCTCCCCCGCACGCCCGTCCCCTTGTTCACGCACCAACCACGGTCGCAACCGTGACCACCCCGGGACGCAGGGGAAAAAAAACGAAACAAAAAGAGGGGTGCAACACGAGGACTTCCCCAGGGGTCACCCATCCTAATACTACTCTCGCCCAAGCACGCTTAACTGCGGAGTTCTGATGGGATCCGGTGCATTAGTGCTGGTATGATCGCACCCTAAATATGTCCCGCTCTTTATTATCTTATACACAAACAGTGTTGCATGCTAGGAAGGCTAAACATGTGCTAAGGAGCCAAACGGCCCAACCGTGCGCCACCCGCCGTCTCCTAGCCCCGGCAGGCCCACGTCCCCACGCCCTCCCCCGCACGCCCGTCCCTTTATTCACGCACCAACCACGGTCGCAACCGTGACCACCCCGGGACGCAGGGGAAAAAAAACGAAACAAAAAGAGGGGTGCAACACGAGGACTTCCCCAGGGGTCACCCATCCTAGTACTACTCTCGCCCAAGCACGCTTAACTGCGGAGTTCTGATGGGATCCGGTGCATTAGTGCTGGTATGATCGCACCCTAAATATGTCCCGCTCTTTATTATCTTATACACAAACAGTGTTGCATGCTAGGAAGGCTAAACATGTGCTAAGGAGCCAAACGGCCCAACCGTGCGCCACCCGCCGTATCCTAGCCCCGGCAGGCCCACGTCCCCACGCCCTCCCCCGCACGCCCGTCCCCTTGTTCACGCACCACCCACGGTCGCAACCGTGACCACCCCGGGACGCAGGGAAAAAAACGAAACAAAAAGAGGGGTGCAACACGAGGACTTCCCAGGGGGTCATCCATCCTAGTACTACTCTCGCCCAAGCACGCTTAACTGCGGAGTTCTGATGGGATCCGGTGCATTAGTGCTGGTATGATCGCACCCGAAATATGTCCCGCTCTTTATTATCTTATACACCAACAGTGTTGCATGCTAGGAAGGCTAAACATGTGCTAAGGAGCCAAACGGCCCAACCGTGCGCCACCCGCCGTCTCCTAGCCCCGGCAGGCCCACGTCCCCACGCCCTCCCCCGCACGGTCGTCCCCTTGTTCACGCACCACCCACGGTCGCAACCGTGACCACCCCGGGACGCAGGGGAAAAAAACGAAACAAAAAGAGGGGTGCAACACGAGGACTTCCCAGGGGGTCACCCATCCTAGTACTACTCTCGCCCAAGCACGCTTAACTGCCGAGTTCTGATGGGATCCGGTGCATTAGTGCTGGTATGATCGCACCCGAAATATGTCCCGCTCTTTATTATCTTATACACCAACAGTGTTGCATGCTAGGAAGGCTAAACATGTGCTAAGGAGCCAAACGGCCCAACCGTGCGCCACCCGCCGTGTCCTAGCCCCGGCAGGCCCACGTCCCCACGCCCTCCCCCGCACGCCCGTCCCCTTGTTCACGCACCACCCACGGTCGCAACCGTGACCACCCCGGGACGCAGGGGAAAAAAAACGAAATAAAAGGAGGGGTGCAACACGAGGACTTTCCAGGGGGTCACCCATCCTAGTACTACTCTGGCCCAAGCAAGCTTAACTGCGGAGTTCTGATGTGATCCGGTGCATTAGTGCTGTTATGATCGCACCCGAAATATGTCCCGCTCTTTATTATCTTATACACCAACAGTGTTGCATGCTAGGAAGGCTAAACATGTGCTAAGGAGCCAAACGGCCCAACCGTGCGCCACCCGCCGTCTCCTAGCCCCGGCAGGCCCACGTCCCCGCGCCCTCCCCCGCACGCCCGTCCCCTTGTTCACGCACCGCCCATGGTCGCAACCGTGACCACCCCGGGACGCAGGGGAAAAAAAACGAAACAAAAAAAGGGGTGCAACACGAGGACTTCCCAGGGGGTTATCCATCCTAGTACTACTCTCGCCCAAGCACGCTTAACTGCGGAGTTCTGATGTGATCCGGTGTATTAGTGCTGGTATGATCGCACCCGAAATTTGTCCCGCTCTTTATTATCTTATACACCAACAGTGTTGCATGCTAGGAAGGCTAAACATGTGCTAAGGAGCCAAACGGCCCAACCGTGCGCCACCCGCCGTCTCCTAGCCCCGGCAGGCCCACGTCCCCACGCCCTCCCCCGCACGCCCGTCCCCTTGTTCACGCACCGCCCACGGTCGCAACCGTGACCACCCCGGGACGCAGGGGAAAAAAATGAAACAAAAAAAGGGGTGCAACACGAGGACTTCCCAGGGGGTCATCCATCCTAGTACTACTCTCGCCCAAGCACGCTTAACTGCTGAGTTCTGATGGGATCCGGTGCATTAGTGCTGGTATGATCGCACCCGAAATATGTCCCGCTCTTTATTATCTTATACACCAACAGTGTTGCATGCTAGGAAGGCTAAACATGTGCTAAGGAGCCAAACGGCCCAACCGTGCGCCAGCCGCCGTGTCCTAGCCCCAGCAGGCCCACGTCCCCACGCCCTCCCCCGCACGCCCGTCCCCTTGTTCACGCACCACCCACGGTCGCAACCGTGACCACCCCGGGACGCAGGGGAAAAAAAACGAAATAAAAAGAGGGGTGCAACACGAGGACTTTCCAGGGGGTCACCCATCCTAGTACTACTCTGGCCCAAGCAAGCTTAACTGCGGAGTTCTGATGGGATCCGGTGCATTAGTGCTGTTATGATCGCACCCGAAATATGTCCCGCTCTTTATTATCTTATACACCAACAGTGTTGCATGCTAGGAAGGCTAAACATGTGCTAAGGAGCCAAACGGCCCAACCGTACGCCACCCGCCGTCTCCTAGCCCCGGCAGGCCCACGTCCCCGCGCCCTCCCCCGCACGCCCGTCCCCTTGTTCACGCACCGCCCATGGTCGCAACCGTGACCACCCCGGGACGCAGGGGAAAAAAAACGAAACAAAAAAAGGGGTGCAACACGAGGACTTCCCAGGGGGTCATCCATCCTAGTACTACTCTCGCCCAAGCACGCTTAACTGCGGAGTTCTGATGGGATCCGGTGCATTAGTGCTGGTATGATCGCACCCGAAATATGTCCCGCTCTTTATTATCTTATACACCAACAGTGTTGCATGCTAGGAAGGCTAAACATGTGCTAAGGAGCCAAACGGCCCAACCGTGCGCCACCCGCCGTCTCCTAGCCCCGGCAGGCCCACGTCCCCATGCCCTCCCCCGCACGGTCGTCCCTTGTTCACGCACCACCCACGGTCGCAACCGTGACCACCCCGGGACGCAGGGGAAAAAAACTAAACAAAAAGAGGGGTGCAACACGAGGACTTCCCAGGGGGTCACCCATCCTAGTACTACTCTGGCCCAAGCAAGCTTAACTGCGGAGTTCTGATGGGATCCGGTGCATTAGTGCTGTTATGATCGCACCCTAAATATGTCCCGCTCTTTATTATCTTATACACCAACAGTGTTTCATGCTAGGAAGGCTAAACATGTGCTAAGGAGCCAAACGGCCCAACCGTGCGCCACCCGCCGTCTCCTAGCCCTGGCAGGCCCACGTCCCCACGCCCTCCCCCGCACGCCCGTCCCCTTGTTCACGCACCAACCACGGTCGCAACCGTGACCACCCCGGGACGCAGGGGAAAAAAACGAAACAAAAAGAGGGGTGCAACACGAGGATTTCCCCAGGGGTCACCCATCCTAGTACTACTCTCGCCCAAGCACGCTTAACTGCGGAGTTCTGATGGGATCCGGTGCATTAGTGCTGGTATGATCGCACCCTAAATATGTCCCGCTCTTTATTATCTTATACACAAACAGTGTTGCATGCTAGGAAGGCTAAACATGTGCTAAGGAGCCAAACGGCCCAACCGTGCGCCACCCGCCGTATCCTAGCCCCGGCAGGCCCACGTCCCCACGCACTCCCCCGCACGCCCGTCCCCTTGTTCACGCACCACCCACGGTCGCAACCGTGACCCCCCCGGGACGCAGGGGAAAAAAACGAAACAAAAAGAGGGGTGCAACACCAGGACTTCCCAGGGGGTCACCCATCCTAGTACTACTCTCGCCCAAGAACGCTTAACTGCGGAGTTCTGATGGGATCCGGTGCAATAATGCGGGTATGATCGCACCCGAAATATGTCCCGCTCTTTATTATCTTATACACCAACAGTGTTGCATGCTAGGAAGGCTAAACATGTGCTAAGGAGCCAAACGGCCCAACCGTGCGCCACCCGCCGTCTCCTAGCCCCGGCAGGCCCACGTCCCCACGAACTCCCCCGCACGCCCGTCCCCTTGTTCACGCACCACCCACGGTCGCAACCGTGACCACCCCGGGACGCAGGGGAAAAAAACGAAACAAAAAGAGGGGTGCAACACGAGGACTTCCCAGGGGGTCACCCATCCTAGTACTACTCTCGCCCAAGCACGCTTAACTGCGGAGTTCTGATGGGATCCGGTGCATTAGTGCTGGTATGATCGCACCCGAAATATGTCCCGCTCTTTATTATCTTACACACCAACAGTATTGCATGCTAGGAAGGCTAAACATGTGCTAAGGAGCCAAACGGCCCAACCGTGCGCCACCCGCCGTCTCCTAGCCCCGGCAGGCCCACGTCCCCACGCCCTCCCCCGCACGCCCGTCCCCTTGTTCACGCACCACCCACGGTCGCAGCCGTGACCACCCCGGGACGCGGGGGAAAAAAACGAAACAAAAAGAGGGGTGCAACACGAGGACTTCCCAGGGGGTCACCCATCCTAGTACTACTCTCGACCAAGCATGCTTAACTGCGGAGTTCTGATGGGACACCGGAAATATGTCCCGCTCTTTATTATCTTATACACCAACAGTGTTGCATGCTAGGAAGGCTAAACATGTGCTAAGGAGCCAAACGGCCCAACCGTGCGCCACCCGCCGTCTCCTAGCCCCGGCAGGCCCACGTCCACACGCCCTCCCCCGCACGCCCGTTCCCTTGTTCACGCACCAACCACGGTCGCAACCGTGACCACCCCGGGACGCAGGGGAAAAAAAACGAAACAAAAAGAGGGGTGCAACATGAGGACTTCCCCAGGGGTCACCCATCCTAGTACTACTCTCGCCCAAGCACGCTTAACTGCGGAGTTCTGATGGGATCCGGTGCAATAATGCGGGTATGATCGCACCCGAAATATGTCCCGCTCTTTATTATCTTATACACCAACAGTGTTGCATGCTAGGAAGGCTAAACATGTGCTAAGGAGCCAAACGGCCCAATCGTGCGCCACCCGCCGTCTCCTAGCCCCGGCAGGCCCACGTCCCCACGAACTCCCCCGCACGCCCGTCCCCTTGTTCACGCACCACCCACGGTCGCAACCGTGACCACCCCGGGACGCAGGGGAAAAAAACGAAACAAAAAGAGGGGTGCAACACGAGGACTTCCCAGGGGGTCACCCATCCTAGTACTACTCTCGCCCAAGCACGCTTAACTGCGGAGTTCTGATGGGATCCGGTGCATTAGTGCTGGTATGATCGCACCCGAAATATGTCCCGCTCTTTATTATCTTATACACCAACAGTATTGCATGCTAGGAAGGCTAAACATGTGCTAAGGAGCCAAACGGCCCAACCGTGCGCCACCCGCCGTCTCCTAGCCCCGGCAGGCCCACGTCCCCACGCCCTCCCCCGCACGCCCGTCCCCTTGTTCACGCACCACCCACGGTCGCAGCCGTGACCACCCCGGGACGCGGGGGAAAAAAAACGAAACAAAAAGAGGGGTGCAACACGAGGACTTCCCAGGGGGTCACCCATCCTAGTACTACTCTCGACCAAGCATGCTTAACTGCGGAGTTCTGATGGGACACCGGAAATATGTCCCGCTCTTTATTATCTTATACACCAACAGTGTTGCATGCTAGGAAGGCTAAACATGTGCTAAGGAGCCAAACGGCCCAACCGTGCGCCACCCGCCGTCTCCTAGCCCCGGCAGGCCCACGTCCCCACGCCCTCCCCCGCACGCCCGTTCCCTTGTTCACGCACCAACCACGGTCGCAACCGTGACCACCCCGGGACGCAGGGGAAAAAAACGAAACAAAAAGAGGGGTGCAACACGAGGACTTCCCCAGGGGTCACCCATCCTAGTACTACTCTCGCCCAAGCACGCTTAACTGCGGAGTTCTGATGGGATCCGGTGCATTAGTGCTGGTATGATCGCACCCTAAATATGTCCCGCTCTTTATTATCTTATACAGAAACAGTGTTGCATGCTAGGAAGGCTAAACATGTGCTAAGGAGCCAAACGGCCCAACCGTGCGCCACCCACCGTCTCCTAGCCCCGGCAGGCCCACGTCCCCACGCCCTCCCCCGCACACCCGTCCACTTGTTCACGCACCACCCACGGTCGCAACCGTGACCACCCCGGGACGCAGGGGAAAAAAACGAAACAAAAAGAGGGGTGCAACACGAGGACTTCCCAGGGGGTCACCCTTCCTAGTACTACTCTCGTCCAAGCACGCTTAACTGCGTAGTTCTGATGGGATCCGATGCCTTAATGCGGGTATGATCGCACCCAAAATATATCCCGCTCTTTATTATCTTATACACCAACAGTGTTGCATGCTAGGAAGGCTAAACATGTGCTAAGGAGCCAAACGGCCCAACCGTGCGCCACCCGCCGTCTCCTAGCCCCGGCAGGCCCACGTCCCCACGACCTCCCCCGCACGCCCGTCCCCTTGTTCACGCACCACCCACGGTCGCAACCGTGACCACCCCGGGACGCAGGGGAAAAAAACGAAACAAAAAGAGGGGTGCAACAGGAGGACTTCCCAGGGGGTCACCCATCCTAATACTACTCTCGCCCAAGCACGCTTAACTGCGAAGTTCTGATGGGATCCGGTGCATTAGTGCTGGTATGATCGCACCCGAAATATGTCCCGCTCTTTATTATCTTATACACCGACAGTGTTGCATGCTAGGAAGGCTAAACATGTGCTAAGGAGCCAAACGGCCCAACCGTGCGCCACCCGCCGTCTCCTAGCCCCGGCAGGCCCACGTCCCCACGCCCTCCCCCGCACGCCCGCCCCCTTGTTCACGCACCGCCCACGGTCGCAACCGTGACCACCCCGGGACGAAGGGGAAAAAAACGAAACAAAAAAAGGGGTGCAACACGAGGACTTCCCGGGGGTCACCCATCCTAGTACTACTCTCGCCCAAGCACGCTTAACTGCGGAGTTCTGATGGGATCCGGTGCATTAGTGCTGTTATGAACGCACCCGAAATATGTCCCGCTCTTTATTATCTTATACACCAACAGTGTTACATGCTAGGAAGGCTAAACATGTGCTAAGGAGCCAAACGGCCCAACCGTGCGCCACCCGCCGTCTCCTAGCCCCGACAGGCCCACGTCCCCACGCCCTCCCCCGCACGCCCGTCCCCTTGTTCACGCACCACCCACGGTCGCAACTGTGACCACCCCGGGACGCAGGGGAAAAAAACGAAACAAAAAGAGGGGTGCAACACGAGGACTTCCCAGGGGGGCACCCATCCTAGTACTACTCTCGCCCAAGCACGCTTAACTGCGGAGTTCTGATGGGATCCGGTGCATTAGTGCTGGTATGATCGCACCCAAAATATGTCCCGCTCTTTATTATCTTATACACGAACAGTGTTGCATGCTAGGAAGGCTAAACATGTGCTATGGAGTCAAACGGCCCAACCGTGCGCCACCCGCCGTCTCCTAGCCCCGGCAGGCCTACGTCCCCACGCCCTCCCCCGAACGCCCGTCCCCTTGTTCACGCACCACCCACGGTCGCAACTGTGACCACCCCGGGACGCAGGGGAAAAAAACGAAACAAAAAGAGGGGTGCAACACGAAGACTTCCCAGGGGGTCACCCATACTAGTACTACTCTCGCCCAAGCACGCTTAACTGCGGAGTTCTGATGGGATCCGGTGCATTAGTGCTGGTATGATCGCACCCGAAATATGTCCCGCTCTTTATTATCTTATACACCAACAGTGTTGCATGCTAGGAAGGCTAAACATGTGCTTAGGAGCCAAACGGCCCAACCGTCTCCTAGCCCCGGCAGGCCCACGTCCCCACGCCCTCCCCCGCACGCCCGTCCCCTTGTTCACGCACCACCCACGGTCGCAACCGTGACCACCCCGGGACGCAGGGGAAAAAAAACGAAACAAAAAGAGGGGAGCAACACGATGACTTCCCAGGGGGTCACCCATCCTAGTACTACTCTCGCCCTACCACGCTTAACTGTGGAGTTCTGATGGGATCCGGTGCATTAGTGCTGGTATGATCGCACCCGAAATATGTCCCGCTCTTTATTATCTTATACACCAACAGTGTTGCATGCTAGGAAGGCTAAACATGTGCTAAGGAGCCAAACGGCCCAACCGTGCGCCACCCGCCGTCTCCTAGCCCCGGCAGGCCCACGTTCCCACGCCCTCCCCCGCACGCCCGTCCCCTGGTTCACGTACCACCCACGGTCGCAACCGTGACCACCCCGGGACGCAGGGGAAAAAACGAAACAAAAAGAGGGGTGCAACACGAGGACTTCCCAGGGGGTCTCCCATCCTAGTACTACTCTCGCCCAAGCACGCTTAACTGCGGAGTTCTGATGGGATCCGGTGCATTAGTGCTGGTATGAGCGCACCTGAAATATGTCCCGCTCTTTATTATCTTATACACCAATAGTGTTGCATGCTAGGAAGACTAAACATCTGCTAAGGAGCCAAACGGCCCAACCGTGTGCCACCCGCCGTCTCCTAGCCCCGGAAGGCCCACATTCTCACGCCATCGAACCACATCCGACGTTTTCTAAAATTGATAACACAATATCGTTGGATCATCCTTTATTAGATATTTAATTTTATAACTTTTTTTATTTATAACTTTCTTGAATGTGCTTTGATTGGTCAAACGTGAAAAAAAAGTCAAAATTAGCGTTATATGTCAAATTTAAAGCATCTAGAGTTTAGATTTTGAAATTTTTTTTGCCCAAACCGCCTTTGGGAGTTTGCAGCTACACACGTCTCGGAAAAATATTAAAGTTCAAAATAAACGACGACTTATTCCAGCTAGCAGGGTACCCTCGCAATGCGGCGGCGGGTACCCAGAAACCATATTTCGTGGCGAGCAAGTGTTGTTCGTTTACGCGGTAATAATTGTTGCTAGAAATAAATAATTAAACGGAAATGTGGATTTTGGTAAGAGTTGATGATTTACAGCGTCGTATATTTAATGTTATTGGGTAAAATGGTTTTCGAGTAACAGACTTTTGTTATTAAGTGTGGGTGGTGTTATCAAAGTGTAATGTATTGCAAGTGGTTAACACAAAGTGATAAGTTAGGAGAGGTCTTGGGTTCGAATCTTATTAGCTGCGATTTTTTTTTTAAGGTAGAGAACTAACTAACAAAAGTGGAAAGGTCCTTAAAATCAAGTTTAAGGAGCTCCTTAAACTTGCCTAATGGGGTAGGCCTAAATACTTTATATAATAGTAAGATACCCGAGTAAAAAGTTATGATGTTTCAAACTTTTAGGAATAATAACCACATTTTCTTACTAACTTCCATGTTTACAATGATCCTTATTTTTTTATACTTTTTAAACAATAAAATAACAAACATAATTTATTCGTCACATTAGTTGAGAGGTAAGATTGACACTTTTTTGTCTAGCTCTATTAGTGTTAAAATTTATTTATGTTTTACAATTCATATTACTCCAATTATTTTATTTCGCTAAGCTACTTACATGAAAATATCGCTTCCAGCATGGTTATCACTTCTGATGTTGATTTTCAAAAGTTTTAATTACTTTAACCATTACTTGGATGGTTAGTCACGAAATTAGAATTGAAGAATGTGTGTGTTGATATATGTTTGCTATTAGTCCAATTTAAATATAAATTTAAAAAATATTTAAACAAAAACGAATCAGAGGGTGGGGGGATGGGGACAACATCAACATTATTAACTCGAACACGACCATAATTTTGGGGGTCAGCGCTAAATCATCGAGGGGCCCATGGATATCTCTTTTCGTCGAGGTACAAATCCATTCGATTATGTAGTCCCTTCACATAAGTTTCCTTACCTAACTGAGCCCCTTATAGAATCCATTTACGAACCGCGTGATAGAATTAATGGAGTAAAATAAACATATGCTTTAGAATCTCATGAATCTATGGTCAAGGATGAAATGATATTTTCATCCATAGATACTAATGTATCTGGGCAGGAACACATGTGTAGTCCTTACTATCCCCTTACAGAAGCCATCGACTAAGAATGATTATCATGAAACGTCTAATATTTTATTATATGTATTAAAAGGTAATTAAGATAATTATCTAAATTTCCGGGGCGTTACAAACCTAATAACTTCAATTCTAGCATAAGGTGCAAAAGTCTCATCATAGACAATGCCTTCTTCTTGTATGTAACATTGAGCTACAAGCCTTGCTTTATTTCCGATTACTACTCAATCTTTGTCCATTTTATTTTTGAATACCATTTGGTCCCTATGATTGTTTTATTCTTTGGATGAGTCACCAATGACATTACTTTGTTTCTTACAAACTCAGTAACTAAATCCTCTATTGCCTTAACCCAATCTCCATAATTTAAGGCTTCTTATGCCTTCTTTTGGTCCATGATTGACAAAAAACATGAGAAGAAACAAAAAATTGAATTAGCTTGGGCTTTTGTCTTCACACCATCACCAATAGGATCATTAATATTTTCAAGTGGATGGTCTATATGTTCTCTTAAATTGCTACCAATGGATGCATTAGATGGTGTTTTGACAACATCTTCATTAATTATAGGATTAGCAGTCTCGTACTGAGTATTATTCTTTTGCTCAGTATGAGATGATTGAGTATTTTCATATTGTTTACGTTGTCGTGGAGAAGATTCTTCTGTTTGGGGGTTGATGTTTCACCCTCTCCAAATGTTGAGTGACGCATATCTTGAATGAAAGACTCAATATTAGGAATTTCATTGAAAATTTGGCCATGCAAACTACTCAGAATACAATTCTGGCAAAGATGGAATCCATGAGTCAAGAAATTGACACTTTAAGAGCTATTGTGATCTCTCTACAACAACAACAACAACAACAACAACAAACACCTCCAATGCCTCCAACCCATCAACACAGTGGAGCAAATAATGAAGATCAAGGTAGAGATGATGATGCTGCACCAACTCCTCTCCCATCTAATGATAACAATAAGGGGGAGAAAAGACAAAGAGATCAAGGTGAGTCATCTACTCATGGGGAGAAAAGATGGAAATTAAATGAGGATCAACCTCAATAAGAAGAGGAGGAACCACAAACTCAGGGGGAGAAAACTCATTAATCTTCACAGATCAGATATCAGTACAGAAGACACATGAACATGCAAATTGTTCCATAACGATCTCATATGGTTCCTATTTACTCCACACCAAGTTCTCCCATCATACTCATCTGATACCGAGCTGACATTAACTTTGCAAACCAATCACACATTGACTTGTCAGTGGACCCAATGATAATATCATCCACATATATCTGAATGAGTAAGATGTCAGACCCTTTTCATTTTGAAAATAATATTTTATCAATTTTACCACGTGGAAATTTATTTTCAATTAAGTACTCAGATAGTGTATAATACCAGCATCTTGGAGCTTGATTGAGCCCATATAAAGCTTTATCAAGCTTGAAAACATAATTAGGAATTTAGGATCACAAAACCTGGGGGTTGTTTAACATAAACTTCTTCTTGTAGTTTTCCATTGAGAAAGACACTCTTGACATCCATTTGACAAACCTTGAAGTTTTTGAAGGCTGTATATTCAAGATATAGCCTAATAGCTTCAATTCTTACAACTGGTGCAAAAGTCTCATTATAATCAATACCTTCCACTTGCCTATAGCCTTGAGCAACCATTCTAGCTTTATTTCTGATTACTACTCCATCTTTGTCCATTTTGTTTCTGAACACCCACTAGTGCCAATAATAGTTTTTCTAGTTGGGGTGGAACTAAGTTCCATACCTTGTTTCTTTCAAACTCTGTAAGCTCTTCTTGCATAGATTCTACCCAGTCTTCATCTAATAAAGCTTCATCAACTTTCTTTGGTTCCATGGTACACATAAAACTCGAAATGAAACAGAAATTGGCAGTTGCTTGGGGTTCATAGGTCAGTTTTCTTCTTGTTTGAATTCCCTCTTCTACAGGACCAATAATATTTGTATGGGGATGGTCTATGTGCTCCCATAGATGTGATCCTAAGGTAGAATTTGAGGCGGTATTGACAACCTCTTGTTGAACAAATGGGTTCCCAGTCTCATATTGATTTGAGTTTTTCTCAGTATATGACTGTTCTGGCTGCTGTTGATGTTCATTTTGCGGATTGATAGTTGGTTCTTGTTGTGGATTTGATGTTTCACCCTCTTCATATGTAGAGTTATTAGATTTCAGCGTCGGGAATCCTTGTGTTTATTGCAGTTTTGCCATACTGAGTTAAATCTTGATCATCATCACTCATGTCATTTGAGACATGTGTAGGGTAGGTTTTGGGCTTGTCAGCATTGGAGTTTTCTGGATTACATAAGGTCTCAATACCACTTATGTCTTCCTTTGCTGAAGAAGAATGTTCATCCATATTTTCATCAAAAGGTACATGGATTGATTCTTATAACACCTTTGATGATAACACATACACTTTGAAGGCCTTAGAGTGTGGTGAGTAGCCCATAAAAATGTCTTCATTTGCTTTGGGAGCAAATTTGTTGAGATTCTTTTTAGTACTAAGTACAAAATATTTACTCCCAAAGATGTGCAAATACTCTACATTAGGAACCCTGCCATGATATAACTCTTAAGGAGTTTTTTGATGTCTCTGGACCACAGTTGCTCTATTCTGTGTAAAGTTAGCACAGTGTAGTGCTTCTGCCCAGAAGCTCAGTGCCAGTCCAGCATGACATAACAAAGTTCTTACAGCTTCAATTAATGTTCTATTCTTCCTTTCTACAACACCATTTTGTTGTGGTGTGTAGGCTGCAGAGAAATTTTGTACGATTCCTTTGTCTTCATAGAAACTTGCTAATACTAAGTTCTTGAATTCAGTACCATAGTCACTTCTTAGTTGCTTGACCTTGATACCCTTCTGAAGCTCTACTCTTTTGATGAAAGCAATAATTTCGGTGGTAGCATATAATTTGTTCTTCAAGAAGATGACCCAAGTATAGCTTGAGTATTCATCTACTAAGACCAAAGTATAGATCTTTTTCCCAAAGATGGTGTATTGATGGGGCCAAAAAGATCCATATGAATCATTGTAAGAGGCTCATTAATTGAATGATTCACCTTGGATTTGAATGAGCTCTTCTTCTGCTTGCCCATTTCACATTTTGAACAAAACTTTTCTTTTGAATAAGAAATTGTGGCCAGCCCTCTCACCAACTTCTTAATACTGAGCTCGTTGATGTTCCTGAAGTTGATATGAGAAAGCTTCGTGTGCCACATCCAGTTCAGTTCTGGATTGACTTTGGAAAGCAGACACACTCTTATAATGGGGTCTATTTCTGAAAGATTGACAACGTAGACATCCTTTTCTCTTCTAGAAATAAGGAAAAGTTGCCCCTTTTCATTGTAAATGATGTCTGCAATCCTCCTGAATCTGGCTTCTTTATCATCTTCACACATCTGACTGATAGTGAGCACATTGTGCTTTAGACCCTCCACATAGGCAACCTTTTTGAAAGTAATGTTGCTAGCTTTAATTTCTCCATACCCCCTTGTCTTCCCTATTGAATCATCCCCATAACTGGGAGAAGGAACCTTCTTAGGAGTGTAATGCTGATGGTACAACATACTGCCAGTCATGTGTCTTGAGCAGCCACTATCTAGATACCATTTTCGATCACCCTTGTACAACTGAATAGAGTGCTTGATGAGTAAAGTTCTTGATGAGGTACTACATTCCCTGCTGCACCCATGCCCTTACTCCTGTTCTTCAACTTCACATATTTGTCCCTATACCGCTTAGCTCGGTATGCAATCTTGTCATTCTGATCAGTTTCAGAATACTTAGTGTGATCGTTGGCACAAATGTGACCATGCTTTCCACACCTGTAATAAAGACCAGACCTTGGGTCAGTATTGGAAGAGCTATGGCCAGGCCTCTTCTTCTTCAGTTGATCAAGCTTCATAGACATAAGAGGCATTTATGTTTCAAGCTCTTCTATCTCAGCATCATCAAGGTTGACCTCAGGCTCATCTGGTTCAGTGACAGTGTAGGCATGTTGAACTGAGTGGGTAGAATTTGCAATTAGGGCCATGCTAGTGGAAGTCTTGTCAGTCTTCTTCCAGTTCTGCAGTCTAGCAACATTGTTCTTTTCATGATTCAACATCAAACCATACAAAGTTTGAAGAGTGTATATCTCAATGTTGTTCCTAGCATTGACAGAATTTGTCATGTCAATGAATTGTTGGGGAAGACTATCCAGGAACTTTTGACATATTTCCCCTTCATCTGTTTTAATGCCAACTAAGATAAGATCATGAACAATGGTGTTGAACCGATTCTACAGAGAGGTGATATCTTCATTTTGATTTGAGAAGAATTTGTCATACTTACTTCTCATGTTGCTCTTTATCTGCAGCTTCACCTTTGCCGAGCCTCCATATTTGCCAATTAAGCTATCCCACGTAGCTTTGGTAGTAGGTAACTGCATGATGGCAGTCAGTATTTCTTTGGTAACTGCATTACCAATGACACCTTTGGCTCTAGAGTCTAGACTTTATAGTAGACGATCTGAGTCAGTCCAATGGTGTTTTAGCTTCATAATGGTTCTTGTGAAAGCAGGAGCAGTATCAGTAGCTGGAATGGGTTCCACAATTTGTGGAATGATAGGACCATCATTTAGAACTGTGAGCATTTCACAATGAATGGATTCTAGATACCATTGAGCTTTTAGTTTCCATTGATGGAAATCGTTTCCATCATAGATGGGAACTCCTTTGCTAGACACGACTGGTGTTATGATTGAAGACATTTTTGTTTTTTAAGGTTGGGTAGGGTAAGTATATGGAATGGCCCCCTAGGGTAATAGATCGACTAAATATAGAGTAATTTAGCCTGCTCTGATACCAGTTGTTAGGTCACAACAACCCTGGTTTACTTTGATAATTGATATAATAATTATACTTAAGACATACAAAGTGAAGAAAATGATATTTAGAGTCAAATATATAATTCCACTAAGTGTGGCTTGTAGCTGAAATACAAGACCACTGATCAATTACAATGTATATAAGTGAAAGCGTAAATTGGTGAGTACTCACTTGCCAAGTGATCTCTATTTATATTGTTATATAGATCTTACAAAAGTGGCAAGGAGTAGTGGAAGGATTGAGATAAGGAAAGTGGTCGAAATCAAAGGGATTTGATCTGGTCACGTAAACATGTAAATGTTTACTAGTCCTTCTACTTAGTATTCGATTTTAATACTGAGTTCTAATACTAGCCATTCAGTATTGCACCGAGACTTAGTTAATTTTATTACAGATTAATGGTAGTCTATGTATTGTCTTGTTATCCTAAGATCACAAGGGGTAAGGCTTTTTGCCTTAACACATTCTAACTTGAATATTGTATTAGTTTTAATCTTATGTATTTTAATTTAAACTAATTAGAATACACATAAACTTTATTTATCATTAAAATACATTATCCCTTTTAAATGTTAATAAAGAACTTTCAACAAAAAAAATGCATATATATATATATATATATATATATATATATATAGGGTTGGATTCAGCGCAGAACCGTTTAAAGGTGCAGAACCGCAGAACGATATTTCAGCCAATCAGAATGCACGATTTTAAATTTATTAATTATATTATATAATAATTCGTGGAGGGCATTTTAGGGATTTAAGCAAAACCGGTTATGTATGGTAACCGTATAAGGAATTTACAAAATTCCTAAAAATAAGCAATAGAACCTAGCGAAACATTGAATGTAATTATATGTATTTTAAAACGAAAAGTAGTAGATGTATTTTAAAACGAAAAAAAAACAGTAGATGTTTTCAGCATGAATATTTTTATTTTTTTTAAAGCAATAGAACCTAGCGAAACATTGAATGTTTATGACATTAAGTGTCGCACGACATGGATGAAAGCATTGATACATGTATTACATTACGTGTATAAATTATAGTGTACGGAATGCGTTACATTGAATGTTTATTAATGCACAGAATGTATATTTATACATTATATGTATAAAAAATTGGAAACATTGGATGTGTAAATGTGTTACAGCGTGTATGAAAATGTACAGCTTATGTATAACATAGAAAACATTTGATGTTTATGACGTAAATTACGTATGTTGTTTTGTATAAAATGCATATTGTGTAGCCGATACGAGCGTGTTAACCGATCTTACCACTTTCATTGTAGTTAATCGATCTTGCCTTTTTCCCCCCACTTCTCCTTACACATGAAAGTATAACATAATACCATAATGCTTGATTTGATATCAAAATCAGACCAAACTAATCGTATTAAACACATGCATCGCCACATATATATAGTATTTTTATAGCTGATTTTTTTAATACAGTTACATGCTATACAAACATTACCATTAAAAAACCTATTTCATTAGCCAAAATAAACACATATAACTTGGATGTATTAAAGCCAATTAAATCACATCACTCCGCAACAGCATGTTGGCAACACCATTTCTTTAGTCAAACATTCAAGACAATGAATATGTAGTACTCGAGATTTTACCAATGAGAAATCGAACAAGAAATAACCTATTTTTTAACTGTTTAATTAACCCTTTTTATACCTTTTATAGGATAAAATAGAGAGTAACAATTTTTCAAACAAAATTCCAAACAAAACCCACTTATAATTTAGCTGGAAAATCATTTTTGAACAAAAAAATCTTCAATTTTTCATGAAATTTCAAAGAAATCTAAGCAATCAGATATGAAAATAGAACGTACCCATTTATGAGAATTTGATCTGTAACACGACATAACAGACGAAACCCATTTGGGTATCCAAGAAGATTTCGATTAATGGAATTTTGTAAAAAAGATTACTTTTTTATGGAAGATTTAATAAGAACAGGGGAGTTTTGAATTCGGGTTTTACCTGTATGTTGTATGTGATGTATCCGAAGAATTAATAGAGATGTATGAACCCTACATAATAACACAGATCCTATGATGCAACGAAGCTGGTGAGAGAGAGAGAGAGATGGAGCAAAGGAATTTCTCTAGCCTCACACATATATTGATATCGTGGGGGCTAGGGTTCATGGAGAGGGAAGAGAAATGAGAGAAAGTAGGGGAAACGGTTTCTAACGGGATATAATTAATTTTTTTTTGTAAATTACCCATTTTACCCTTTTATTTCTTTATTACTAAAAATATAAAGGATTTTATTTATAATTATCTCAAGATTGATCTTGACCGTTAACTTTAAAATCTAAAGGTCATGATTTGGTTCTGCGGTTCTGCACCTTAAATGGGTTCTGCGTTGAATTGTACACTATATATATATATATATATATATATATATATATATATATATATATATATTGGGTTGGATTATATACAGAACCCGTTTAAGGTACAAAACCAGCAGAACCATTTAAAATAAATCTTGGTCATTGGAATTTTAAATGGAAGGCTGGGATGAAAAGTTGTGGATTTAATGAAATTTAAGAGGGAAAAGAGTATTTTCGGGTTTTTGGGTCTAATTCATTTAAATAAGAAAAAAATGTAATTATGGAGAGTATTAATTTAGGCTTTTTATCCGGGAACTACATTCATTGCCATTAAATTCGGGTTCCTTCTCTCTTCTCAATCAACATGAGTGTTTATAACAAAATTCTAATTTAAAAAATTCAGTAGATACGAACGTGTGCATAGAAGACGGAGGTGATTATCTCCTTCTCCTCATTTCACGCAACTTCCATAAAAGAGAGGGTTTATGTCACCAAACATTCATGTTACGATAGAGAATTTGATGCTTCGAAGTGTTACGTTATCAAACATTCATGTCTTAGGTCCTTTTCTTATAAATTTTGAAATTTAACTATGTTATGATGGAGAAGTTTTAATATATGGTGCACATGATGAGTTATTAAAAAACACTTAAATTGTAATGAGTGAAGTGACGCATAAGCTACAATATAGTGAATGTATAAAAAACTAATGACATGAATGTGTAATAAAGTTGTAATAACATTTTATACATGATATCTACACGAAAACACAAATAAGTTACCATTGAACATTGATGTATAAAGAAGACATAATAGTTGGAATTACTTCTACGTTGTTTATTTACAAAGACATTGATGTACAGTTTACGTTAACGGAAATACATGACTGTATGAATATGTATACGTATGATAAATTATATTTACATTGGTAATAAAACATTGATGTTTCGCTTTACGATAATGCCAAAACATCAATGTATATTAGATATCTTCATCGGAACCAATGATTTATGCATCTTCGTCATCTTCATCTTCATCGAATGATTCTTCTTTTTCTTTATCTTCATCTATACACGCAATATTGTAAGGTTTTAATAATTGATATAGTACACAAATATTTGTAAAGAAATTGACATATAAAAACACTGATCTAATAAATTGAAATACTTTCAAATATTTATAAAGAAATTGACATAAAAAAAACACTGATCAACAAAACGATGAAATACATACAACATCAATCATAATTTAAATGAAACTATTAATTCATGTATAGTTAATTTAGAAACGAAAAAATATAATAAAATACCCCATTTTTCTTCAAACTCACCCGCAAGAATTCCCAGGAATGTCGATTGATTCGGTCGCTCGCCGCCATCTAAGTCAGATTTGGATCTGGAACTATTCATTTTCTGTAGATCTGGTACTTTATATCCGCCGGCATAAAAGCCCTAGCCGCCGCTCATCTTCGTATTCTCCGCCATGTTAATGTGGTTGGTTGCGGTGGCGGTGGCTGCAATGAAGAAGACGATTTGGGAGATGAAGATTCTTGAGAGAGAAAAAAAGTTGTATGGTTTTTTGAAATAGCTTTGGAGAGATAGAGATAGGGATTAATTGGATATTAATTATTGAAACAAAATCTCCATATTTTAAGGAAATCTCCATTATTAAGCAGTTACCTTAATAAACCGATTTTTGGTGAATTCCCATTATACCCTTTCGGATTTAAGAAAAAAACAAAAAAAATACCATTTTGCTTTTTTGTGATTGGTTTAAAAAAGTTCTTACGGTTCTGTAGCCTTAATTGGTTCTGATTTTAATTATACACTATATATATATATATATATATATATATATATATATATATATATATATATATATATATATATATATATATATATATATATATATGTGTATACATATATTCAAAAATTGTGAATAGATTTTCGAGATTTATATCCACAAATAGGAAAGACATGTAATTTTTAAAGGTTTTTCAAATTATCATTCCCTTTTAAAAGTTTCAAAAAATTTTGATGCCTTAAATAGAAAAACTTGCTAATTTTAACAAACCTTTTAATCCAATTTTGATTAATAAAACCCTTAATCTTGTAGTTTGATCAATTAAAAGTATGTTTCAATTTTCTTGATAAAAAAAAATTATCTATTCAAATTTTAAAAACCAATTAATCATAGGATTCAAACTAACTAGTTTTTATCCTTTTAATCTTGATTTAAAACTTTTGAATGTTATTTAAATTTTAATTAATCCTATCTAAACAATATACTTTGTTTAAATTCTAGGATATATTATAATGTTAAGATATTTATTAAAACTTTTAACCTAAACCTTTTTGGACAAAACTTGTCTAGATTTCTAGGTTTAGATTTGTAGTTTTAATAAACCCATTTTTAAACATAAACTTGTTTAAGTTTCTAGGTTTTAGATTAGAATTTTAATTAATCCACTTGACCAATTAAATTAAACTAGTATAACATTCTTGGTCCTAGGGTTCTTATTAAATTTCGAAAAATAGGGGAAAGGGAAAAAAACTTGGAACAAAAATTAAATAAAACTTTTAAATTAAACAAACATAAACTTTGTTAATTTTGTTTAGATTTCTAAACCAACGCTCTGATACCACTATAGGGTTTCACTCGACTCTTAGAGTCAATCCTAGTCATACTGAATCGAACCATGAACTGAAATGAACATGAACTTGTTCATACCGGTTGAACCAACTAGCAAGTTTAATCCCTAAAGCGGAACTGAGATTAAACTTAATCATTCAACCCTAAGGGATTGGGGATGTTGGAAATCTAGAGAAGATTAACAAGAAAAGAGGCTTGTACGAAAAACTCGAACACACACAAAGCTTGTGTGTATTCGACGAACCACCAAGAACCCGAGGGTTCTTGCTTTCGTCGTTCGCACATAGGGGAGAAGGAAAAGACGGTTTTCCAATTAATACCTTAACTGCTTAAGATTAATCCACCAATGATTTGCAAGACGAGAAACCTTCTAGCCGGTTGCTTGCGATGATCCTTATTATTCAAGATTGAAGAACACGAAGAACGAAGAACACCAAGAACTTGGTGCTCTTGGGTTTCGGCCGGACAGGGGGAGAGGGAGGGGGCTAGGGTTTTCTAGTTGGTGATTGAAGGATTAAGGGAACCCTAAGCCTTCTATTTATAACAGAAGAACTTTCACTTAGGTCCCTTCTAGTTTAATTAAGTTTAATACTTAATTAAACTTTCCCTATTTCCTTTGTAACCCTTATAGTTTAACTAGTTATTATTGTTGCACTTAACTAATAAATACTATGTATAATACACATATATAATCTCGATATAAAAACCGATGTATATATATATATATATATATATATATATATATATATATATATATATATATATATAGATAGGAGTTCATGCGAGAACCATTAAAATTGCGAGAACTGCGAGAACCACTTTCTAACCTTTAGATCTTGAGATGGGTGGTTTAGATTAATGGTGGAATAATGGTAGTAAAGTTAACATTTCAAACTTTAAAAAAAACACGGAAGGGTATAACAGTAAATGAATAAATTTGATAAATAAGGTATGTTTTTAGTTTCCTGTGATAGTGGGAAAAATGGGTTTGCATCCCTTAAAACAAGGACGTCTTCTTCAAATACGGAACAGAAAAAAGAAACCTCAAAAAATCTCTCTCTCTCTCTCTCTCTCTCGAATCCCATCTGCATCATCTCCCCTCAGTTATCCCCTGCACCCGATTGTGATGGATTTCGGCTACCATGAACAGCCTGTAAGAAAGCAGGCAACTAACGACGACAACCGGAGACGCAATAGCCGGCGACTGCCGGAGACGCATCCAACTGACGCATCCACCGCCGCCATCCGAGAAAACCGCCGCCGCTGCACACCATCTTCTCCGACCGTAGATCTGGAATATTTCTTGGTAAACCACCGCCGCCTCAACACCGAATCTGTTTTTTGGGTAAACCACCGCCATTTCTGTCTCGCCGTCGACAGTTACCAAATTAAGATGGTACATCTCTTACATGTATTTAAGTGTCTATCTCATTGTTTAAGGGATTTGCAAACCTAATTTTTTATGGATTCTCGCTGTTGGATTCAAAATGTATATAGATAATGCATCCATTCATTTAAAACTATTGTTCTTAATTTTCTCATTTTTCAGATCCACAGCGGTTACGGTTCAGACTCAGCAATGATGAACAATCGCTTACAAAACTATCAATCGAATGATGAACACAGTTTTTCAACAGGACTACCGAAGGATGACCAAAGGATGAACAGTAGTGAACACAACTTCCTATTAATTAAAGTAGTGAAAATGTTTTTCTTTTCAAAATTTGTGTATTTGTGATTTGTACATTTGAGTATATTGTATATTCATAATATTCAATTGAAGTACTTGTTCATTTGTAGTACTTGTTCAACATTGAACACTGTGTTAGTATGATTATATTCATAATGTTCATTTGAAGTATTTGTTCATTTATATTATTTTTTTATGTGTTCATCATTGAATACATTAAAAATGGTTAAAAATTGTTAGTTATAGTTATGCGTTTATTAATGAACACATACGAATTTAAAAATCAACCTTCGAATTGCAGAATTCAGATCCTTGAAAATAGGATAGAAGTTACAATTTAATTAAGGAAATTGAATTTTGTATTAATAAAAGGATTTTTTATAATTTCAAAAAGACTATAATGCCCTTTAGAATTAAAAAACTAATTAGTTGAAATGATTGGTCAGAAAGTGGTTCTCGCAGTTCTCGCAATTTTTATGGTTCTCGCATGAACCGCTCTCTCTCTATATATATATATATATATATATATATATATATATATATATATATATATATATATATATATATATATATATATATATATATATATATATATAGAAGTGGGATCCGGTGAGGACTCAAAAAACGGAGAGGACTAACGAGGTCACCTAAAAAAAATTTCAAAAAATTCCGAAAAAATATATATAACTCCCCATGATTATTACTACATTTGACCAAAAAAATTTTGAAAAAAAAAATCATGATCCACTTTTTTTTGTGTATCATAATAATGATCCATATTTTTTTTAGATCATTATTATGATCCATTTTTTTTGATCATTTTTGAATTTATTTATTTATTTTTGGATCTTATAGGCTGCGCTTTTTAAGTTTAAAAAAGAACTTTTTTTGAAAAAAGTTTGTTTTGGATCAATTTTAGGGTTTTTTTGGAGTCCTCGCAGTCCTCACCGGTTTTTGAGTACTCACCGGATCCGGACCCTATATATATATATATATATATATATATATATATATATATATATATATATATATATATATATATATATATATATATATATATATATATATATATATATATATATAGAAGTGGGATCCGATGAGGACTCGTGAGGATACCTCAAAAAAATTTCAAAAAATTCCGAAACCAAAATATATAACTCCCCATAATTATTACTACATTTGACAAAAAAAAAATTGAAAAAAAAAATTATTATCCACTTTTTTTTTGTGGATCATAATAATGATCCATATTTTTTTTGTAGATCATTTTTATGATCCATATTTTTTTTTTGGATCATTTTTGAATTTTTTTTTAAATTTTTTTTTCATCATATAGGCTGCGATTTTTATGTTTAAAAAGGAATTTTTTTTTAAAAAAGTTTGTTTTGGATCATTTTCAGAGTTTTTTTTTGGAGTCCTCGCAGTCCTCACCGGTTTTTGAGTCCTCACCGGATCTGGACCCTATCTCTATATATATACAGAAGTGGGATCCAGTGAGGCTCAAAAAACGGTGAGGACTCGTGAGGACACCTTAAAAAATTTCAAAAAATTCCGAAAAAATATATATAACTCCCCATGATTATTATTACATTTGACAAAAAAAAATTTGGAAAAAAAATTATGATCTACTTTTTTTTGTGGATCACAATAATGATCCATATTTTTTTTGTGGATCATTATTATGATCCATATTTTTTTTTGGATCATTTTTGAAATTTTTTATTTTTTTGGATCATATAGGCTGCGATTTGTAAGTTTAAAAAAGAAAATTTTTTGAAAAAAAATTGTTTTGGATCATTTTCGGAGTTGTTTTTGGAGTCCTCACCGGTTTTTGAGTCCTCACCGGATCCGGACCCAGTATATATATATATATATATATATATATATATATATATATATATATATATATATATATATATATATATATATATATATATATATATATATATATATATATATATATATATATATATATATATATATATATATATATATATATATATATATATATATATATATATATATATATATATATATATATATATATATATATATATATATATATATATATATATATATAGAACACATTCTTTGCGAGAATAAATTACAACCATCAAATATTTGAGATATGCGGATAAGATCGTTAGGGACAATTTGTAAATAGATAAACATGAATTTATGGGTGGAAGGGTAAAAATGTCCTTTGGTATTTTATTTTATTTATGAAATAACCAACCCCTTCCCCACTCGCATACAGTAATCTAACACACACATTTGTGTGTGTTTTTTTTAACTTCTCTCCATAATATCCGGCGATGATACTCCGTCCACCACCGGCAACCGCCATACTACCGCACCAGATCTGGAACCTACAAACCATCAACGCCACACCACCGCCTTCAATCGCCCCCCTCACTCAAACCATCACCAGCGAACCCACATCAAACCACCACCACCGCCGTCGTCAACCGTCAATCCTCCATTGTTCTTCAGATCTGTTTGTTTCTCTATATATCTCGCCGGATCTCGCCGGAATTTCGAGGTCTTCTTTTCTCAACCACCGGAAACATCAACAATAGTGTGGGTTTTATACATGTTTTACTTAGATCTGGGTTATTACCTGTTGTAATCTGATCTGGCTTTTTAGGAAAAAGGGGTAATGAAATATGGAAACGTAATGAAGGATGGATGGATGAGTGCGCATGTTAAGAAAAGAGGTAGTTGGTGTGTGTTTTTCCTATGTGTATACCCTTCTCTCTGACCTCACGTGCTTCTCCGTCATTGTAACTTATGTTACTTTTTGTTTAGTGGATTTTAATTATGAATTTTGATGAATTTATTAAATATATGTGGATTAAATCGAAAAAATCAGATCTGGGTTTTTGGCCATCATGTATTGCTTTTGAATGAACGAGACTTATTAATTAGTTCATCATATTAGTTCATTAATGTTTGTATTTTATTCACTTTTAAGATCTGTATTTTATTAGTGTTTATATGGTGTTCATCTCTAAGATTTCATATTTATTCGTTGTAAACATGTTCAAGGTTATTCGTACTGAATCACGACTTTAATTTAATGTGTTCATTAGTGATCTACAAATGTGTTCACTAGTAATCGACAATTAATCATGGCTTTAGTTATAATTTTATTAATGTGTTCATTAGTGATCTATAAATGTGTTCACTGGTGAACTGATGCCAAATCAGTTAAATATCGGCAATTAATTATGGCTTTAGTTACTTTTATTAATATGTTCATTAGTGATCTATAAATGTGTTCACTGTTGAACTTATGCCAAATCAGTTTAATATGGTGATGCCAAATCAGTTAAATATCGTAACTGTGTTTTCTATTAATTGATTGCTTTAATTAAAAAATATTAAAAGACCTTATTACCCTTTTAATTTAAAAACTAGTTAAAATATATGAGTGGCCAATATTCGTTCTCGCAGTTCTCGCAAATATGATGTTCTCGCATGAACCCACCCCTACATATATATATATATATATATATATATATATATATATATATATATATATATATATATATATATATATATATATGAAAGAAGCATCCTTATTTGAATAAGTTAAAGAAGCAATGCATTTTCGTAAAATATACATATATGTATACATATACATACATATATGTATATATTCATATATATTCATATCATAAATATACATATGTTCATATTTATTCTGTATATATATATATATATATATATAGGGTCCGGATCCGGTGAGTACTCTTTTCCCGGTGAGGACTGCGAGGACTCCAAAAAAAACACTAAAAATGATCCAAAACAAACAAAATTTTAAAAAAATTCTTTTTTATATATCTAAATCGCAGCCTATAAGATCCAAAAAAAAAAGTTTTTCAAAAATGATCCAAAAAAAATAAATATGGATCATAATAATGATCCACAAAAAAATATGGATCATTGTTATGATCCGCAAAAAAAAGTAGATCATAATTTTTTTTTCGAAATTTTTTTTGGGTCAAGCGTAGTAATAATCATGGTGAGTTATATATATTTTTTTCGGAATTTTTTGAAATTTTTATAAGGTGTCCTCGCGAGTCCTCACCGTTTTTTTGAGTCCTCACAGGATCCCACTTCTATATATGGAATGCATATGCATTTTCGTAAATGAAAATGCAAGTTCCGACTGAAAATGCAAGTTACGATTGATAATGAAAGTTACGTAAAATGCATGTGTATATATATATGTGTATATATACATATATATCGGGCATGAATATGCACATATATATCTACGGTATACGGTATGAATATATATGTATATATACTATATACTATATACATATGTGTATGTACATGTATACATATATGTATATTTTATGAAAATGCATTGGTTCTTCAACTTCTTCAAATAAGGACCCTTTTCTATTGATCCATACCCTATAACCGGATCCGGTGACGACTCTAAAACCGGTGAGTACTGCGAGAACTAAAACAAAAACTCCGAAAATGATCCAAGACAAACTTTTTTCAAAAAATTTTCTTTTTTAAACATAAAAATCGTAGCCTATAAAATCCAAAAAAATATAAAAATTTCATAAATGATGCAAAAAAAACAAAATATGGATCATAATAATGATCCATAAAAAAAATATGGATCATTATTATGATCCACAAAAAAAGTGGATCATAATTGTTTTTTCAAATTTTTTTTTTGTCAAAAGTAGTAATAATGATGGGGAGTTATATATATTTTTTTCAGAATTTTTTGAAGTTTTTTTGAGGTGTCCTTGCGAGTCCTCACCGTTTTTTGAGACCTCACCGGATCTCACTTATATATATATATATATATATATATATATATATATATATATATATATATATATATATATATATATATATATATATATATATATATATATATATATATATAATTTATTTAAATCATATTATGGATAATGTATAATTAACACATTATATATTTACTCAACTAGCAAAATAGATAAGTTCTTATATTAATTAGTTAGTTAAACTAATCTAGTAATAAGTTAATCTTAACTTAATACTTATTGATTTATAATAACTATTATAAATCATTCCTCTTGAAGTATCATTTAACTACTCGATGTTTACATGCACTCACTGGTGTGACCCTTAAGTGTTCTATAGGCATGGACGTGACATCATAGGTTGACTAACTGTGCACTTAAATCCAATAATTTGTTGCTAAAGTGTATCGCGGGTGTTTGATTGAACTGTGTGGGGAGAAATTCCCCATAAACCTTATTCCTATCGCCATGAGAGAGATGCGTGTCACTGTGGGGATGGATTGGATGACCGAGTACCACGCCGAGATCATCTGTCACCACAAACAAATTCATATCAAACCTCCAAGTGGGGTTGAATTGGTAATTCAGGGCGATGTTGATTGGTTGGTGTCGGCACTCCGTTCGGCTGCGAGGGGAATAAAAGATCTTCAGCACGGTGTCGTGGGTTATTTAGCGTACGTTATCGACACCACTCTTGTGGTTAACCCGAGATCGTTAGAGAGTGTCGCGATCGTGAGCAATTATGCTGATGTATATCCTGATTAGTTGTCGGGGATACCACCAGAGAGACAGGTGGAGTTTCGTTTCGACTTACTACCGTGTGCGGCGCCGGTTGCCAAGGCCCCTTATCGTCTTGCGCCTCCAAAAATGAAAGAATTGTATGACCAGTTGCAAGAACTGCAAGAGAAAGAGTTCATCAGACGTAATAGGTCACCATGGGGAGCTCCTATTTATTTGTGAAAAAGAAAGATGGGTCTCAGAGAATGTGTATTGGTTATAGAGAGTTGAACAAGTTGATGGTGAAAAACCGTTATCCTTTGCCGAGGATCGATGATTTGTTCGACCAGCTTCAGGGTGCGTCATGGTTTTCTAAAATCGAAGTGCGTTCAGGGTATCATCAGATGCGGGTGAAAGAGGAAGATATTGAGAAGACTGCCTTCAGGACGCATATGGTCATTATGAGTTCGTAGTGATGCCCTTCGGACTCATTAATGCACCAGCAGCCTTTATGGATCTTATGAATTATGTGTGCAGTAGCATGTTGGATCGTTCGGTTATGGTGTTCTTCAAGGACATTTTGGTTTATTCGAAGACCAACGAAGATCATGAGGTTCATCTTCGTGAGATGCTAGAGAATTTGAGGCGCAAAGGTCTTTATGCAAAATTTCTAAGTGTGAATTCTGGTTACGTGAGGTGCAGTTTTTCGGTATGTTGTGAATGAACAGGGTATTAAAGTTGATCCGACAAAGATTATAAGATTAATGAAGTGGGAAGTACCAAAGAGGCCATCAGAGATTCGCAGTTTTCTGGGATTAGGTGGATATTACCATCGTTTATACAAGATCTCTCCAAAATCCTGTCGCTATTGACAAATTTGACCAAGAAATCATCGGCATTTAGCTGGGGTGAGAAGTAGCAAGAGCCCTGTGAAGTACTGAGGAAATGTTTATTTGAAGCCCCGATTCTGGCTTTGCCAAAGGGTGTAGAAGACTTCGTGGTTTATTGTGATGCGTCTATTCAGGGCTTTGGTGCAGTTCTGATGCAGAGGGGTAAAGTGATCGCTAATGCTTCTAGACAGTTGAAGCCTCAAGAAGGCAATTATACGACGCATGATGTTGAGCTGGGTGCAGTGGTGTTTGCTTTAAAAATCTGGAGACATTATTCATACGACGTGAAGATCACTATCTACATTAATCATAAGAGGTTTAAGTATTTGATGGATCAGCAAAATTTGAATATGAGGCAAACAAGATGGCTCGATGTGTAGAAAGATTATGATTGTGAGGTCCTTTACCATCCGGGTAAGGCTAATATTTAACGCCCCGAAACTCTAGTAATTAAATATATATATATATATATATATATATATATATATATATATATATATATATATATATATATATATATATATATATATATATATATATATATATATATATATATATATATAGTGGGATCCGGTGAGGACTCCAAAAACGGCGAGGACTCGCGAGGACACCTCAAAAAAATTTCAAAAAAATCCGAAAAAAATATATATAACTCCCCATGATTATTACTACATTTGACAAAAAAAAATTGAAAAAAATATTATGATCCACTTTTTTTTGTGGATCATAATAATGATCCATATTTTTTTGTAGATCATTATTATGATCCATTTTTATTTTTTTGGATCATTTTTGAAATTTTTTATTTTTTTTGGATCTTATAGGCTGCGATTTTTAAGTTTAAAAATGAAATTTTTTTGAAAAAAGTTTGTTTTGGATCATTTTTAGTGTTTTTTTGGAGTCCTCGCAGTCCTCACCGGTTTTTGAGTCCTCACCGGATCCGGACTATATATATATATATATATATATATATATATATATATATATATATATATATATATATATATATATATATATAAGTGAGATCCTGTGAGAACTCAAAAAACGGTGTGGATTCGCGAGGACACCTCATAAAAATTTCAAAAAATTCTGAAAAAAAAAATATATAACTCACCATGATTGTTACTACATTTGACCAAAAAAAAATTTCGAAAAAAAAATTATGATCCACTTTTTTTTGCGGATCATAACAATGATCCATATTTTTTTTGTGGATCATTATTATGATACATATTTTTTTTGGATCATTTTTGAAAAAGTTTTTTTTTTTTGGATCTTATAGGCTGCGATTTAGATATTTAAAAAAGAAATTTTTTAAAAAAAAGTTTGTTTTGGATCAATTTTAGTGTTTTTTTTAGTCCTCGCAGTCCTCACCGGAAAAAGAGTCCTCACCGGATTCGGACCCTATATATATATATATATATATATATATATATATATATATATATATATATATATATATATATATATATATATATATATATATATTATGTACCATTAAAACTAAGCTAGGATTAATTGTTTACTTTGTGGAATTAATTAGGGTTTATATTATTTTCTTAATTAATTGTTTAATCAACTTAAAATATGAAATACAATTTTGCTTCCATATGAAATACAAAAAATTCTGAAAAAAAAAATATATAACTCACCATGATTGTTACTAGATTTGACCAAAAAAAAAATTCGAAAAAAAATTATGATCCACTTTTTTTTGTGGATCATAATAATGATCCATATTTTTTTGTGGATCATTATTATGATCCATTTTTTTTTTGGATCATTTTTGAAATTTTTTTTTTTTTTTTGGATCTTATAGGCTGCGATTTTTAAGTTTAAAAAAAAATTTTTTTGAAAAAAGTTTGTTTTGGATCATTTTTAGGGTTTTTTTGGAGTCCTCGCAGTCCTCACCGGTTTTTGAGTCCTCACCGGATCCGGACTATATATATATATATATATATATATATATATATATATATATATATATATATATATATATATATATGTCTTAAGGTTTTCTTAGAAATCCATACCTGACATTTTGTCAGAATCCCTTTGTCCTTCAACAGAGGTCGGTGTTGGATCATTTGTGTGTTGATTTGAGGCTCCATCACCTTCTGGATTTTGTTGGGCCACAAAGTTGTCATAAGCAACTTCTTCATCCAATGGAACATGTGGTTCCATCAATGGTGGTGTTTGTGGATTGATTTATTGATCCTGATCTAGAAGATTTGCATCAGCAACAATTTGATGTTGTTCCTCCACTGATGGTGTCAGTGTAGGAGTGTTGTTGTGTAAGACTGAGTCTGTAGATAATATTCCCATGATAACTGGACCCAGATTTCTTCTAACCCTTGGATGATTCAGTAACAAGTTCTCCTGAAGAGGATCAGTATCAGTATCTGATGCAGTATGAGGTGCATCATGATCCTCTTGATGTTGAAGAAAAACATTTTCTTCTTCTGGTGGGGGTTGAACTTCTACAACAACATCAGAATCATGAGTATCATCATCTTCATCATCATTATCATCACGATCATTATCATCAACTTCATCATCATATTCTCCATCTTCATTATCATCATTGATGTGTGCCTGAACTATGGCCCACATGGAAGGACTGAGCAAGAGTTCCCCTTCCCTGGGTTGATGATAGAAAATATTCTCATGCATTGGGGGGAAGATCTGCTCTTACGCCATTGTATTCATCATATACATGAGTTAGCATGGAGTTCTAAACGATAATAGAGAGAAATCTACAAAAAGGAACATTTGATTCACGAAGTTGGGATTGAACCTGTGATGCCAATTCATTGAAGATTAGTCTTGCATAATCAATACATAAAATGTATAATCTGCATCCCGAAATCATTGATTTGATCTAGGGCCACTGTTTTGTGGGTCATACACCGAATAATAGTAGACACAAAAATTCCCTACATTGGCCCAAATTCGTGCCTTTTGATCATTCTTGTGGTTCGTGGACGACCAGAAAGGGCAATATTACTCTGGCTTCATCTTTGTTAACAAAATCTCCATACTGTGCGTGTGCAGATAGTTGAAGTTCGCTTCGAATGATAGCAGTTGAGATGAAAGCGCGCCTTTGTTCCCTTATTAACCACCCCGTGATCATATTTGGAGAATCGAGTTCTGCAGATTACCAAAATTCACATAGCATTACTGGGTAGTTAGCCTGAGGAGAAATTTGGAAAGCATAAGCGATGGGCTGTGCCTCACATATGTAACAATGTGTTGAAATTCGGGGCACACCCATGCTTGAAGAATGGTGAAATTGGAAGTTATATAGTTCTCGAAAACCTTGGCAATTCATCCTTCTCGAAATATTTTGCTGGTGCAGCTTCTGGTGCTACAAATCGATAGTTCGCCAATTCTGTGATTTAGATTAAGAAAGAATGCTTGCAAAAATGGAAGATTGTTAGTAGCAGATAAATTTGAGAGAAATAGAAGTTTAAAGGAAATTCAAATAGAAAATGGCTTTTTATAAATTAAAGGGTAATGATGGCGGTATTGGGAAGTAAAACCGGCTGAAATAACAACATTATCTACTCCTAATGGTAACTTTTCGGAAGGAAAGTTACCATTGGGGTTTAAGAAGATTGTTTCAACACTAGGAAACCCTAACACATCCAATTAAAAAAAAATTTAAAATAAACAAAAACATTTAATTTAACTAATAAATTAATAAAAAATAAACAAAATGAAATTTGATAAACCAGACGAGCTATACTGCACAGGTCAGTATTGGAGCAATACTGAGCATACATTATAGGAGAAAAATTAAAATATTAAGGATTCAGCATGCCCAATTGTCCTAGTAGATTCATAAACCTCTCTTTTGAAATATGTTTAGTAAAAACATCAGCCAATTGGTCCTCTGTTGGAACATAGTTTACCTGAACCTTACCTTTTTCAACATTAACCCTAATAAAGTGGTGTCTGATATCAATGATGTGCTTCTACTCAATCTTCATCTAATAAACTTCATCAGCTTTCTTTGATTCCATGGAAGACAGAAAACTAGAAAAGAAATAGAAGTTTGCATGCGAGGTGGAAAATAATAATTACTCTTTTACAATCATGTTTTAGCAATGGATGGGTTCTTTAATATGGTCACTAAGTTTTATCTTTGTGTGGTTTGTGGCCGCTCCTGTTTTTATTATTTTTTTATTTTGATGATTGGTCTGAAAAGCCAATTTCCTGAGTTTGGCGCAAAATATACTTACACAAGGTACCCGCCTCCGCATTAGGCAGGTACCCTGCTAGTTCGTTGTAAGTTATAAGGTTTGTTTAACTCATGCCTTAAGGGCATCAGAAAAGATGTAGTTAATAATGCTAAAATTTATTGCATAATTGAAAATACAATTAATTTATCTTATAAACTGATAAAAATAAAATAAAAAATTTAAGTTGATTAATTGTTAGTTGTACAAATTTATGGAAATGAAATTGTAGGATTAAATATTGATTGGGTATTTATTAGAATTATAAATCCATAATTTTTAAAAGTAGGATTGTCGTATATTCGATTTTATTTTCATATGCGATATAGTTGAAGGTTCTTACTTTGTTTTTTTTTTTTTTTTCATATAATTTCTCGAATTGTAATTATATTACATCTTTATAATATAAACTTCAATAAATATTAATTTCTAAAAATGTATAAGTTTTGGTCAGCAATTGTTGGGATTACGAATCGCATTGACAAATTCGAATTTTGAAATATCGAACGATAACGTATCACATGAATCAACTAAGAACTCAACTACGAATTGGACTTGTCCTGGAACTAGTACAAATTATATTTGATTTCCGAGATTTGTAACACACCATCTAATGAAGTCACCTAGTAGCCATGAGACACTGATACAACAAAAAGACAACAATATTGACCAATATGGAATCCATGTAGCAGTAATACTTTTAAGTTTGATATTTTTGTATCATTATAGCCGTAAGACTGTTAAGTTTATTGGCAAATTTTGAATAACATAAAGTTTAGTGCCTTAAGTTTTCACCTTCTGGAAATTTCTTTTTGCTTATAGAAGCCACTATATATGTTATACGCTCGAGAGTAGAATTATCCAACTCGATTCACTCCTATAACCCTAGACTGTGTAACTAAACATAATTATATTTGCATGTCATTGTAGGAGCTAATACCAATTTTCATTAATAAAATACAATTACAATAATGGAAATTGACGAAAACATTTACAATAGATTGAAACAAATTAATAGAACAAACAAGAACATGGTTTTGGTTGAGTCTCGTGAAATTCACGATCCCCTTAAAATAGATTCGTTGTCTATTTCCCAGGGTAAAACAACCGAGTAGTTTTACACTACCATCATTAGTTGGGGGAAGAATCCGCCCGAATCAGATTTTTTGAGGAACGTATCGAGAGAGAATTTGATTTGATATAATCCAAGCCCGAACACTAACCGAAGTTAAGAGTGTTTTCACAAGAAAGAAGCTGTGATCTTTAGAAGTAGGTGAAGAATGTGTTGAGGTGTGTCTACAAATGAGACCCAAGGTCTCTATTTATAGTATAGAATGACAAGTAATGTTTACTCAAAACATTAAATGCATTCAATACCATTAAACAAGAAATCAAAACAGTAATCTGCAATTACTGCTATTTTTTCGTAACTGCCAGCGCTGGTCAGTCCTTGTGGTCAGTATTGGAACTCAGCGCGAGAACTCAGTATTGGAAATCAGCGCAACAACTCAGTCCAGCAGGTCAGTATTGGAACTCAGTATTGGAAGTCAGCGCAGCAGGTCAGTACTGCAGTCAGCGCAACAGGTCAGTATGAGACTACAGGTCAGCGCAGCAACTCAATATTGGACTGCAGGTCAGCGCAGCTCAGGGTCAGTACTGCAGCGCAGTATATGTCGAACACCCAGTATCGAGGAAGTCGGTATTGACCGGTCAGTACTGGGGAGGTCAGTATGAGACTGATCAGTACTGACGAAATCATAGCCACCATATGCACATCTTCCTTCATATGCATTTCAATGTTAGGCATCGTCACAACATTTGTCATTTTTATCAAAGAAAAATGCAAATATTTGACCAACAAGCCTCAACAACTATACTTATTTCAATTAGAAATAAGATATATTTCAAGTACCTTCTTTTACTAGAATCGACTCAAGAAGTCTATGACTATCTTGTATCTTACAATCAATGTCCACAAATTTAAAATTTAAATCCAAACCCCCCCCCTAGGCGTGCGGGTAAAACCCATGTATAAGGATTTAAACTTCCATCATACTTCCAGCCTTATAAACCAACAAATGGTTTGATCTTTTTCCAATGTGGGATACTCTCCCAACTCATCACAACTCAAGATTTCTTGTTTCAAACACCCTACTTTGAGAGTCGATATCTCATTCACCACAACTCTACTTTGGACATGTTGTATACCGTTGCATACCTCTCACAAAGGAGAACACAAAGCTACCAAGCAATAACTATATATAACAAATATATATACAATTATATAGGTACAAAGTTGGTGAAAAATCATTTTGTCACAACTTTTCCGACAGTCATTACTCACACGCAAAATCCTTTTTTAATTTTTATTTTGGTTGATTAGAAACCAATTTTTTCATTACCTCCACACATCTCTGAAAATTCTACAATCGGAATTTGTAACTCGATTGAAATTTCAGTATTTATCTATGGATTCAATTTTTTGCTCGTGTCTCTGTTCTTGTTGGTTTCCAATTTGGCATAGTGGTCGATTCGGCGCTCTGATATAATGAGGTTTATTGTTTATACAATTTTGATTGATGGATGACCGATAATGCCTCAATTGCGTAGCGGATTATGCAGAGGGAGAACGTCAAAGCGACCGACTGCTACTATAATCGCCAAACCGGAGAAGAAATCAAAGCATAAAACCGGAAGGGGAAGGAAGAAAGCGGTGATTATGCGAGATGATAAGAAAACTGTAAGAACCACGGCACCAGAAGAATTACCAGTGGCGGAGATAAAGAAGGTAAAAGAAGAATTACCGGTGACGGAGGAAATTGGGGGAAAAAAGATGGATGATTGCGATAGCGTAGTGCCGACCGGTGATAGGGGTTTAGATTTTGGGGAAGAAGATGAAGGCATCACTTCTCCACTCCCCGAAACAGTAAACTCCTTTCTATCTATAAATTTATGCAAAAATCCCTCTAAGTTATGTTTATTTTATTGATTAAACTAATAATAATAACAAGATGGTGATTTCGTTCTTTAATCTTATACTTAATAGGTTCAATACAGGGATGCTTGAATATTTAAGTAATATTTTCTACTATACTGATTTTATAAAGGATGATTTCTTAATATAGACCAAATGAAACCAAAGTTCCCCTAAAAAAGTCTTGTATTTTCAATTCTTCCCAAAATATACCGTGCGACTAAGATCTTCGTGCTACTCCACTAGAACGCCGCCAAATATCCGAGTTAGTACTTGAAAGATTTATGTGCACAGTTAGTCAACCTATGATGATACATCCATGCCTACGAAACACTTAAGGGTCACACCGGTGAGTGCATGTAATACGAGTAAGATATGTAATGATACTTGGAAGAGGATTGATTCATAATAAGTCATTTATGAATCAAAGTCAAGTTTGACTTATTACTAGATTAGTTTATCTCACTAATTAATACAAGTATTTGTACATTTACTAGTTAAGTAAATATACAATGTGTTAATTGTAGATTATTGTATAAATTATATAAAGGTTATTATAAAATTAATTAATAAAAGTATAAATATAAGTATATAATTCGTGTATATGGGTACCGAATTATTAAGTGTATTAATACTAGACATTTAATAGTTAAGTGCAATAATAAAAGAATAATAAACTATAAGGGAAGGAAACGTAAAAAGGAAAGTTTAATTAAAGATTTGATCTTAATTAAACTAGAGGGTCCTAAGCGTAACTTATTAATCTATAAATAAGAGGCTTAGGGTAACCCTAAAACCCCTTCTTGATCCCCACGAAATCCCTTCCCCCTCTCCCCTTGGTTTCGACCGAAAAAGAGCATCACCAAGTTCTTGGTGTTCTTCATTCTTCGTTCGTTCGTTCTTCATATTCTTCAAGTCTTGAAGATTGAAGATCAATACAAGGATCAACTAGAAGATCACTCGATTTGTTCATCATCAGTGGATCTATCTTAAGCAAACAACAAGGTATGTTTTGGGAAACCCTTTTCTCCCTTCTACCCTCTTGGCCGAATTCGACCACCAAGAATCCTAGGGTTCTTGGTTGGCCGTCGAATACCACAAGGGTATGTGGATGTTCGAGTTTTTCGTACAAGGTTTCTTTCATTGTTAATCTAATCTAGATCTCCAAGATCCCAATCCTTTAGGGTTTAAGGATTAAGTTTAATCCCACTTCCGCTTCTAGGGATTAAATTAGCTAGATGGTTTAACCGGTTAAGAACAAGTTCATGTTCTTGGTCAGTGTGGTTCCAACCAAGTAATCTAGGAGGTTGACCCAAGTGGTCAATCAGTGTCAATGAAACCCTTCAGTGGTATCAGAGCGTTGGTTTAGAGATCTTAACTAGATTAACAAAGTTTGTTTGTTTATTCTTTTATTAAAGTTTTTTTTTTGTTCCAAGTTCTTCTTCTTCTTGATGTTCGAATAAGGTAAGAACCCTAGGACCAAGCATGTTAAACTAGTTAAGTTTAATTGGTCAATAGGCTTCTAAAAACCCCTAGTAATTTTCGAACAAGTGCAAAAGAACCCTAGGATCAAGAACATTAAACTAGTTTAGTTTAATTAATCAAAAGGTTTCTTTCCCTAACCCTAGCAATTTTCGAAAATAATAGGAACCCTAGGATCAAGATTGTCAAAAATTTTGATCAAGTGGATTCTTTCCTTAATTACGTGATCTTCAAAATCTAGGATCAAGTATGTTAAACCAAGTTTTGCTTTAATTGATCCAAAAGGATTCTTTCCTTGTTTCCTTAAGATTTCGTGATTATGGAGGTTCCTTGGACACCAAGTTTGTTAAACTAGCTTAGTTTAATTGGTGGAAAAGTTTCCTAGACTTTAAGGAATTTTTCGAAAAACCCTAGATATAATATAGGACCATGAACATTAAACTAGTTAAGTTTAATTGTTTAAAAGAATTAATTAGGATAATAATCTAAAACCTAGATAATTAAACAAGTTCATGTTTAATAGGTTTAATTATTATTTTAATAGATTTATTAAGACTAGTTCTTTAAACCTAGAAATCTAGACAAAGTTTATTGTCTATAAGGTTTAAATTAAAAAGTTTAAATAAAATTTATTAGGGTTATAATCTATCTTAGAATTTAAACAAAGTTTATCGTTTAAATAGGATTGATTAGAATTAATCTTTTAATAAATATTGTCTTTGATCAAGAAAGTCAAAACCCTAGTTTTGATTGATCAAGAACAAGATTAGGGTTTAACTAAATTAATGAGAATTAAAAGAAGTGTTAATTTTTAGTTCAAGAAATTAACAAGATGTATTTATATATATATATATATATATATATATATATATATATATATATATATATATATATATATATATATATATATATATATATATATATATATATATATATATATTTCAGATTTTTTTAAATATTTAAAAAGGATAAACTGCATTTTAATAAATAAAGTAGTTTATACGTATTTTAATTAGATTAAGTTAAAATACATACGTATAAATTAGATGTAATATTCTTGTTAGAATGTTACAAATTTATTTTAAAAGTAAATATATATGTATATATATTAAATACAAGATTAAATGGAACATTAAAAGATAATATTATTTTGATCTGAAAGGCTAATAATATAACTAGTTATTGTATAAGTTGAATATATAATTAAAACTAGAAAGTACAAAGTTATGATTTCATTATAACTAGAAATTGGACAAGTTGAGATTATATGATGAACTAGAAATATACAAAGTTATATATTATTATTAGGTGTATAAAGTTATAAGTTATTATAACTAGATAATTATACAAGTATGATATAAGTATTTTACAAGTCATGTAAGATACTAGATTAATGATCAAGAAACAAATAACAAGATAACTTTAGAACCTATATTTAACCAGTTTAAGTTAAATGTAAGAAAGGTTTAAACAAACTAAGAATTATTATATATAGTCTTTATATAATAAGGTTATTAGTTTCACCAAGTATAGACCGGTGATTGTGTTTGCTTAAGTTCCATCATGATTGTTGGAGCTAGTGGGAGCTACACAAGAAAATCACAAAGTTTATGAATGTGTCGTCAAGACATAAGTTTTGGTCGAATCTAGTAAGTCAAAACAAATGTTAAATTTATTATTAAACATATGAAAAACTAGGTGTCTTAAACTAGATTTATGATTCAAGTTTATGAATCGTAAAAGAATTAAAAGTTTAACATAAGTTTTAAAGTTTTTCAAGAAAGATAAAACAAGTAAGTTTTATTCTAGATAAGGTTTTTCAGAAAACCTAGTAAAACGTTTTGCACCTCGTTTTAGGTATACATATAAAGCGCGCAAATTCTTGAAACTATAAGTTTTAAAGAAAAGTTCTTAAGGTTTAAAAAGGTGTCTTGTTGAATTCTTGAATTCACAAGTCACATATTTTAAACAAGGATTAAGATTAGAATAAGGTTTAAGTTTAGTTCAAGACTTAAACAAACCCAAGAAAATCTTAGATCTAAGTACTATCCACCTAATGGAACACCTCACTTGTTCAACGATATTCATATTGTAATGATAAAGAACCTTAGATGTGGATTCAAATCATTGCGAGTGTTAGGATGCGTAAGGTTCTGTGATAATCAGGAGTCCCCGCGCAGAACATCGCACTGTCTTAGATGGTCTGATCTACTTTGGTGATAATCGGGAGTCCCGGCCCAAAAAGTACTTGAGTAGAATAAACATACTAGACTTTATTACTAACTTAGAAATGTACAATTAGATTGTACATGGTTGTAATAAGTTATAAGTCTAAAGATTCTACAACCCCTAGGAATCGTGTCAAGTCTTGATACGATCGGTAAGGATGTTACCTACCAAAATCAGCATGTCTCGTCGGGAAGTGCCCAAACCTTGCGGCGAGAATGTGATATATGGATCCTAGGCCTAAAATATTAATTATGGGTTTATAATATATTTTAGAGAATGTTTATTGATGATTACTAATTAAACTGGGTTTGATTTGTAGATGGCAGCAACAACCACAACGATAACCTACAACAAACTCTCGCGACGGTTCTTTCTAGGAAAGAAAGAATTGACTGGGTCAAATTTCCTCAATTGGAGACGTGATTTTAAAATCATGCTCAGACAAGAGAGGGATAAGATTGACCGAGAAAGAAACGTGTTGAAAGCCCCTGCCGAGGATGCAAAGAATGAACCAATACAAGCATTTTACGCTTGTAGGTCGTTGATTTCTTGCAAGATGGCTAAGGGAGCATCAGTAGGTGCACACGTCATGAAAATGAAAGTGCACATTGATCACCTCACTAGACTTGGTCACCACGTGCCATTGCAGTTAGCAATTGACACTGTACTCAACTCATTGTAAGATGACTACAAAGTCTTTGTAGCCAACTACAACAAACGTAATATGGATAATTCCATTCCCGAGCTACGATCCATGCTCGAGGCTGTTGAGTTGAATATTAAGACCAATTCTAAAAGGGGTCGCACAACTGATGATAGCGATGAAGAAGGGCATGGTTGTAAAGGAAAGGGTAAAACCAATCCTAACCAAGAAGTGCCAAATGGTGAAGGTATCAAAAATAAGGTCAAGAAGGTAAAGCCTAACACAACGAGGTCCGAGAATCGGTGCTTCAAGTGTGGTGAGGCTGGGCATTGGAAAAGAAATTTTCCAAAGAGTGTAAGTGGTGGTGGAGGAAACACAAGTTCCTCAGGTAACACAACCACACTTCTTAATCACTTTTAAGATACTTGTAAAGTACATTACGAATAATCTAACTTTTGCAATCGTTTATTGCAGGAGGAGATGGAAAGTGAAGGTGACCAGCATGAGATGGTGATTCCACGAGCACCAAGATTTTATAATTCAGTAGTTAATGGATTCAGTAAAACAATTTTATTTTATTGTTGGATAATTTTTATTTTTATGTTAAAACAAGGTTTTTGGTTTTAATCAATAAGAATCCATGGTTGAATTATATTATGTTATGTGTGCATGTGTGACAATTACACTAGTCAAGGTTTATGACTAGATTGTAAGTCAAGTTTTTGATTTACTTAATATTTCATGCTTTTATACTTATTTGATTGTTGTATGAGTAATGTCTTAGATAGCTCAATACTTAGATACTAGAAATTAGAAGTTTTTCTTCTAAAGTATTTAAGAAGTTTTTATGGAATGCATAAAGTTCAAAGTACATTGAACTTATTTAAAACATCTTAAGTAATGGTTACTTATGATAGTACGTTTTAAATATTAGTATTAATATAGTATGATTATATTGGATATAATCAAGATAGACTTTAAAGAGTATTATTACAAGTCTTTTATACTTGTAATGAAGGAATTTAATGAAGTCATAATTCCTTAATAGGAATAATTGGATATTCGTAAAATCCAAGTAAAATGACTTAGACATTAAATGAACTCTTAAAAGGAACGAACTATATTAAAGTATCTAAGAATTAAAAGGTATTGTTGCAAGTCTTTTATACTTGTAATAAATACAATATTTAATCAAGTCATAATTCCCTAATAAGAATAATGGATATTTGAGAAATCCAAGAAATGACTTTGGCATTAAATAAGATTCTTAAAAGATACTAATACACTTAAGAATTGGAAGTATCGTTTCAAGTGTTTCATACTTGTTAGATACAGTAATCAATGAGAGTCATGATTCACTTATCAGGAATGTTGGATATTCGCAAATCCAAAGAATGACTTTGATAATTGATTAATTCTTAAAGGATTAAACTATAAGTTTTGACTAGGTCAAAAGTAGTAGTTTAAGTGATGCTTATTTTCCATAAAATTGAGTGGGAGCTATGACTAACATATTCATTAGAGGTACTAATGAATATAGTAAGTTAGTTAGGACATTAACAACAAGGAACTACCAAGTCGTTAGCCAAAGAGTTAAGAGAAATAAATGATAATTGATTAGATCATTGCAAACCTAATAGCGTGATCACAAGTCTTGTGATTAATTATTGCATATCTAATAGGATGTTCACATTCCAGTGAACAAGTTAATCATTTAAGGAAATTTCTTTAACTAGTAAGAGTATCTACAAATCAAGTAGCTAAAATAGATTTAGTTACAAGGCAAGTTTTATAGATTCAAGAAACTAAAGGAGTAATGTAACACCCTAAAATTTCCAAGATTTTTAAAATTTTTAAGTACAAAATTATAATAAAAAAGGTCCCATAAATAATCCCCAAAATAATTGTTTGATTTAAAAATGTATTTAATGCGGAAATGTCTTGAATAAAATTCATATTTTTAAAATAATAAAAACGTTTCACATCAGCACTCAGAAGTAGTACAGCAGTCAACCGTCCACCTTCTCTTTTCCTTTGCTAGTACCTGAAAATGGGAGGGAGTTTTTGGGTCAGCGGGGAAGCTGAGTGAATAAACTCAAAATGCAAACAACTACAACATACAATACATGAGGGCACACAGGTGAACTCCTAATCATTTACCACTAAGTTAATTTCTCAGTTTTTGTATCTTTTAAATTTATATAGCGCGCTTGTGTAACTCGAGTCGAGAGATCAACCTCACCTCTCCTTACACTAAAATGCCACAAGGGCCCACACAGAATTTGCCACAAGGGCCCACACAGAATTTGCCACAAGGGCCCACACAGAATTTGGCACTCAGGCCACCACACAGAATTTCCACTGAGATTTATTAATTATTTTTATGTTTTCAACTCCTAACATAAATCACACAGATAGCCCTATCACTTGGTAGCACAAAATGACTTGGTACCGGCTCAGATACTCGGCACGTCCGTCTCAGATCAGTGGTATGTAAAAAAAAAAACAGTCATCCAGATAACAGATCAACACACAGAAAGTACAACAGATCAACAGTTAACCATATGAGTCATGCACGTATCGTTATAACTGAATACACGGTGAGAATACTCACCTCGATAAACGTAAGCTCCAAAGGATCCTCAATACTCTAAAGCGCTGCTCGGTTATTCCTAGATGATCCTAAAAGCATAAAAATGAAACCCGAATTACAATCCGTTCTAAGGACTCAATTTAGAAAACTGGCAGCACCCGTCGGTCTCACGGAAACTGCTATAACTCTTAAACTGTGCAGTAGATTTATCCCATATTTTTACCATGAAAAGTAGACAACCAGAACTACAAATCTGTGTGAGACGGTCACTGGCCAAAACAGACTCTAAGTGTCTCAAAGTGGTGTCACAAGACAGGCATGTTGCACAGGTCAAGTTTCTAATAGTAACGGATTAAAACGGGCATAACTTTTAAACCGTAAAACATATTGACAAGAGGTCTGCGGTCACGGAGAGCTAACTCGGAGAACTTAAACTTTACAGAATACCTGGAGACCAAATTCAGACTCCAAACAGTCTGAAAACACACTCGACTATGACCGGCAGAATCTGCCAGAAAAATCAAATAAGCAAATAAACAATACATGATTCAAGGATCTCGGCAATGACACCCGACCGAATGTCCATCCTGACACCTGAACATCACCGATCAGAGGTCCCTCGAGTTCGGCTCGGAATTGACTCATAAACACATAACAATACAAGAGAGTGGATAGGAAATATACCCTATGAATTAGCAAGACGATAATTCTCAAAACACCGAACCGCTACACTACGAACCACCTACGGCTGCTTCTTTCCCCGCTACCGACCCGAGCTGCTATCCTCAAAAATGCACCACCATCACCGAGGCTTGAAGGTTAACAAGCTGAAGACCATGGCCCAAACAAGAAAGAAAACAACTTTGGATTTCTTTGTTGGGATCGAAAAACGAAACACAGGAAAATTCGTGGTGATGCTCAGCTTGAAATTAACCCGTAGAAACAAAGCTCAATCTTTCACAATTCAAATGTGACCACCGTAAATGAAATTTGGACTTGCCGAATACAAAGTTGATACCCTCGGCTGCACTTGATTCTTGTCTGCCCAATAATTGATTGTAAACAAGTTTCCCCCTTAAAATCACAATTGGCTACTCACCTTCGGCTATAAATTTGGTGACGTCAAAAGGGGCTCGAAATTAAAAGAAACCCAACAACAAAGAAACCAATTAATAAATGTGGTTTGAAACCTTCAATTAGGATGACACCATTACAACCATACATTAACAAATTCAGCATCCACCAATTAGGAAACACCACCACCTCCTCACAATACTACGTCCACCATCGCCAACTTTAACCAAATATGCCTGAGATGATTTGCTTTCCCCTTGGCTGTGATCCGAACGACGAACACTCAAGAAAAATATAGGAGTTGCGGCAGGCGTAAGAAAAGAAAAAGAATTTAGGGTTTTATCTCCCAATCGCCACTTAAGTCCATATTAATAATCCTTCCAAACACTAGGCTTCAAGTCCGCTTGCTAGCCCGACACAGCTCAGCCCTTGGCATATAGCGCGGCCTCGACTCATGATTATTAAACCCAACCCACAAATACTAACTTGGTTTAAAACCCGATATGATCTCACAATTAATTATATAAAACAACTCACAATTTAATTAACTAAATACTTAAGTACGATAAAACAAACTAACTACAAATAAGATCTAACTATGTTATAAAGTGTCCAAATAATTAACACGTCTAAATAATACGAACCGCCTAAATACTACATTAATTAAATAGTATTAACTATTTAAAATGTATAATTCACTTTTTTTTACTAATTAATATTAAATAATTAAATAACCTAAATTTCGGGGCATTACAACTCAACTCCACTTGAATCAGACTTCGTCCCCGAAGTCATTGCTCGGAAAACTCAGAGTGGTCCTCTCGTATCCCAGACTCGGGCTCCTAGGGCACTACCACGGACTCGACAACGATACACTCCCTCCTGCGGGAAACATGAAAGGTTAAGAATACCATGAAGCTCTTCGGGATGACCCACTCGGTTAGAATGGACTCCGGCTCACGCAACTGCTCGTGCAATTCTCCTATCGCTACAGGCGCAAGACGATAAGGGCAAGAATCGGAACGCGCTGTAAGGATCTTGGTTTCACATCGAAAATGGTGTCAGTAATATTCACAAAATAACCTACGGCACCGTGCTGAAGATGTCTTCTTGCTCCCGCGGTCGGACATGGTGCCAGCACCAACGATTAACGTCGCGTTGAATCTCCGATTCAACTCCACTTGAAATTTGCTACGGATTTATTTGTAGCGACAAATGATCTCGGCGTGGTACTTGGTCATTAAATCCATCTTCAGTTCTTCACGGTCAAACTCGGCTCTCTCATGGCGTTAGGGATAAGTTTATGGGAAACTTCTCCCCGCACGGTTCAATCAAATGATCATTAAACATTTTAGGCACATGTGAAGTCTCGTTATTGGCAAGTATCCATCAGAATGGATCAGGTAGGTCATCTACACTATGGGACATCGTTTTGCTAAAGCATAAGAAATGAATGTGTGGGTCGCCCCACTGTCAAATAATACAAAAGCAGGCACGTTGTTCACAAGGAATGCACCTATCACACAGATAATTCACACAGAATTCAAAATCACCCAGTAGTACTCATGTAGTTCACCCAGGAATGCAGGATGATACACGAAGAATCATCAGCACACAATAAGCAACTCAAGTATTTACCCAGAAATATCACTCACGAATGTAGTTCAGAACTATACCCAGAATTGTAACTTAGAAGGTAGCAATATCTATCATCAACAGCGTTACCTACCACACATAAATCTCATATATATAATCATGTAAAGGCATAATTACACACATCCGATTCATCTCCCATATACTCGTTGATATATATATATATATTAGGTCACTTCCGATTAATAACTAAGATATACGTACCAATAATTAGAACGAATTATTTCTATATAAAATATATCTCCCCAAATTACTCATTTGCATATACTCCAAATACACTCGATTAAAATTTTCATAATTCAACTTTTAACTTATCTCAATCTATACTAATAACTTATTTCAAACCTCGTTCAATGACTTCCCACAAGTCAACTTATAACTTTTTATTTTTATTATTTGGACCACATATTTACTCATTAAACTAATATTACCCACTTTTTACTAAAAAAAATCAATTAAATTTTATACACTTATTTGACTGATTTCTTATTACTCGATTTACGTATTAATCCATTAGTTCTCATTTACTCAATACACAATTACCTTTTATTCCCAATTTAAAGATTTTCTCATTGTTCATTATTTTAATACTTTCTCGCCTTTTAGAAATTTATCCTTAGTTCAATATAAACTTCAACTCATTTAATAATTGCTCATAATTAATTAATTTTTTTTTATCATAAAATTTTATAACACTTCAAAAATTTAAAAATTAAATAAATTAATAAATAAAATATTATTCGATAACTCTAAATTAAATATATTACTCACAAAATATAATTTTCTCATCAAACTTTATAGCACCTCCAAATTTTAAATAGAACTTCCCGACAATTTAAAACTTTTCTCCTTTAACTTGTTTTATTGACCTGTTCATTTAACTCGATTTATAAACTTTTTATAACTTAAAAATTTACTCAATAATCAATCTACATGAAATTTTCTCATTTGAGCTCGTTTTAATAATTCATTATCAACTCCAATTAACAACCTCATTTTAACTCATTTCCTCATATCCGACACATTATAAATTCTCATTACTTTATAATTTCTCATTATCTCATTAGCTGTATAGTTATAATATTTGTAACATCTCATTTGCACATTTGCACTCAGCCTTATTAATTTCGGTTATCAATTTTATAAACTCTATAATTACCCTGTGAAATGACTTTAAATAATCTTAATTACCCAGTTCGATAATTACTCTTATAAACTCTCTGATAAATTATATTATCTATATTTCACACTTTAACTTCTTTACCCAGAAAAATCTCTATGCATAAGCATTATGGTCATAATATTTAAAAATAGTAGTCAATGATAACTAATTCTTGGAAGTTTTCCTTTTTACCCCTACTCAACTCCACTTGGAGAAAAACTCGTCCTCGAGTTTAGAACTAGTATTGTCTACCAAAGTAAACAAGCAAGCATGTAGTCACACAAACAATTAAGATACACATACTAATTTCACAATAACAAGCATTGGTCCATCGTTCCCCTCAAAATCTCCCCCTAACCAACCAAAAGTCCGGTATGTACGGTAATAGGGGCCCTCTATTACTTTCGACACCTACCTTTGTTTGGTCACGGGTCAATCCCAAAGTTCACAACTTCCCACACATAAATTCACCAGCAAATCACACTCAGAGAAAAAATAATAATAATAATAATAATATATTTTCCATATCTAAAAAAAATACCAATTCGCCCTCAGTTGTATGTACTCAAAATCTTATAAACATTACTCAGAAATGCACTCAGCAAAAAGCACTCAGCAAAAGGCACTCAGCAAAAGGCACTCAGCCAAAATATTTTATTATGTTTTCAACAGTTAAACTCAGAACATAATATAGCTCATAAACTCTTTTAGTTCATTTTAAATAGATTACCACCGAATTGATGATGATAGTTTCCCTTTAGTTCACTTTTAATAAATACCGTTTAAGATAAGCTTGAATAACTTATTTTTAATTCATCTCGGAAATTCTCGATGAGTTAATATAACAAACTTATATAGTTTATTCAATATTTTTGGGTTAATTTAATAATTCTTCATTGAACTCATTAATCACATAAAGAAAAATTAAAGGTTTTTCATACCCAGCTTTTTAAATCACATACTTTAAAGGTTTTCTTATTTGATCTCAATTTAATAAATCTCAGTTTATTATTTCCTAGCATAATTTTCCTCAATACTCGTGTTTCATCTCTTTATAAAAACATTTTTCCTTTTTAATTGTCCCAAGATTTTATAACACCCGAAATTTTTTTCACAAATTCTAAATTTGATGAATGACTTCAAAAGTTTCACTAAATAAAATCTCAAATGATAATTTAACATTAAAAAAAAACATGTTTAATCCAACCGAAGTTTTAACACAACAAAAATATGTTCTCGGTATTTTCACTTTACTCCACTTAATAAATTATCATAAAAAAAATAATCTTTAAATTAGTTGGTAATATATTTTATTTACTCGTTACACAGTTTACTCGTTTCAATAACTCTTTTTATTAAGTGCTTTCCCAAAACGTAAGATTTTAACATTTTCTCAATGTGTCAAGTTCATTACTCCTCTTTAATACTAATAACTTCCTTATTTATTCAAGCATATTTCTCATTTAAATAATTTATGGATTTTATGTCCTCAGTTTATATCCATCTATTACACTCTTGGTTAAATTGTCTCAGAATTTTATGAAATCTCACTTCAACTTTATAAGGTGTTTCTCTAAATTGAAAACTTTTATTACTTTCTCATTGAAATTTATAATTTCACATTTCTTCATTATATGTTTTTGTATATATAAATATATAGAACTCTAATAAATTAAAACAAAAACTATGCTCAAATTAAGCTCTAAATAATACTCATAATTATAGAATCTTGTATTAGCATATTTATATACACATATGTTTATCCATACAATTCACAGGTAATTCTCTCAGGGAATAAGCTGAAAATTTTCAGAATACGCTACTCGTCTATACTCAGAATATAGCAAAATCTCAAATAAATAATACTCTTAAACATTACCGGCAGTAGGAAAAACGAGGGTCGACGTGACATGCTGTACGTTTGATGCGAAACTTCTCTCAGAAACTGTTTTACTCTTTTCTAAAAAAAATTTCAACTTGAGTTTGAATTCGCCCCTTGCGAATCCAAATCCCTCAAGTCAGTGCTCTGATACCAACTTGTAACACCCTAAAATTTCCAAGATTTTTAAAATTTTTAAGTACAAAATTATAATCAAAAAGGTCTCATAAATAATCCCCAAAATAATTGTTTGATTTAAAAATGTATTTAATGCGGAAATGTCTTGAATAAAATTCATTTTTTTAAATAATAAAAACGTTTCACATCAGCACTCAGAAGTAGTACAGCAGTCAACCGTCCACCTTCTCTTTTCCTTTGCTAGTACCTGAAAATGGGAGGGAGTTTTTGGGTCAGCGGGGAAGCTGAGTGAATAAACTCAAAATGCAAACAACTACAACATACAATACATGAGGGCACACAGGTGAACTCCTAATCATTTACCACTAAGTTAATTTCTCAGTTTTTGTATCTTTTAAATTTATATAGCGCGCTTGTGTAACTCGAGTCGAGAGATCAACCTCGCCTCTCCTTACACTAAAATGCCACAAGGGCCCACACAGAATTTGCCACAAGGGCCCACACAGAATTTGGCACTCAGGCCACCACACAGAATTTCCACTGAGATTTATTAATTATTTTTATGTTTTCAACTCCTAACATAAATCACACAGATAGCCCTATCACTTGGTAGCACAAAATGACTTGGTACCGGCTCAGATACTCGGCACGTCCGTCTCAGATCAGTGGTATGTAAAAAAAAAAACAGTCAACCAGATAACAGATCAACACACAGAAAGTACAACAGATCAACAGTTAACCATATGAGTCATGCACGTATCGTTATAACTGAATACACGGTGAGAATACTCACCTCGATAAACGTAAGCTCCAAAGGATCCTCAATACTCTAAAGCGCTGCTCGGTTATTCCTAGATGATCCTAAAAGCATAAAAATGAAACCCGAATTACAATCCGTTCTAAGGACTCAATTTAGAAAACTGGCAGCACCCGTCGGTCTCACGGAAACTGCTATAACTCTTAAACTGTGAAGTAGATTTATCCCATATTTTTACCATGAAAAGTAGACAACCAGAACTACAAATCTCTGTGAGACGGTCACTGGCCAAAACAGATTCTAAGTGTTTCAAAGTGGTGTCACAAGACAGGCATGTTGCACAGGTCAAGTTTCTAACAGTAACGGATTAAAACGGGCATAACTTTTAAACCGTAAAACAGATTGACAAGAGGTTTGCGGTCACGGAGAGCTAACTCGGAGAACTAAAACTTTACAGAATACCTGGAGACCAAATTCAGACTCCAAACAGTCTGAAAACACACTCGACTATGACCGGCAGAATCTGCCAGAAAAATCAAATAAGCAAATAAGCAATACATGATTCAAGGATCTCGGCAATGACACCCGACCGAATGTCCATCCTGACACCTGAACATCACCGATCAGAGGTCCCTCGAGTTCGGCTCGGAATTGACTCATAAACACATAACAATACAAGAGAGTGGATAGGAAATATACCCTATGAATTAGCAAGACGATAATTCTCAAAACACCGAACCGCTACACTACGAACCACCTACGGCTGCTTCTTTCCCCGCTACCGACCCGAGCTGCTATCCTCAAAAATGCACCACCATCACCGAGGCTTGAAGGTTAACAAGCTGAAGACCATGGCCCAAACAAGAAAGAAAACGACTTTGGATTTCTTTGTTGGGATCGAAAAACGAAACACAGGAAAATTCGTGGTGATGCTCAGCTTGAAATTAACCCGTAGAAACAAAGCTCAATCTTTCACAATTCAAATGTGACCACCGTAAATGAAATTTGGACTTGCCGAATACAAAGTTGATACCCTCGGCTGCACTTGATTCTTGTCTGCCCAATAATTGATTGTAAACAAGTTTCCCCCTTAAAATCACAATTGGCTACTCACCTTCGGCTATAAATTTGGTGACGTCAAAAGGGGCTCGAAATTAAAAGAAACCCAACAACAAAGAAACCAATTAATAAATGTGGTTTGAAACCTTCAATTAGGATGACACCATTACAGCCATACATTAACAAATTCAGCATCCACCAATTAGGAAACACCACCACCTCCTCACAATACTACGTCCACCATCGCCAACTTTAACCAAATATGCCTGAGATGATTTGCTTTCCCCTTGGCTGTGATCCGAACGACGAACACTCAAGAAAAATATAGGAGTTGCGGCAGGCGTAAGAAAATAAAAAGAATTTAGGGTTTTATCTCCCAATCGCCACTTAAGTCCATATTAATAATCCTTCCAAACACTAGGCTTCAAGTCCGCTTGCTAGCCCGACACAGCTCAGCCCTTGGCATATAGCCGGGCCTCGACTCATGATTATTAAACCCAACCCACAAATACTAACTTGGTTTAAAACCCGATATGATCTCACAATTAATTATATAAAACAACTCACAATTTAATTAACTAAATACTTAAGTACGATAAAACAAACTAACTACAAATAAGATCTTACTATGTTATAAAGTGTCCAAATAATTAACACATCTAAATAATACGAACCGCCTAAATACTACATTAATTAAATAGTATTAACTATTTAAAATGTATAATTCACTTTTTTTTTACTAATTAATATTAAATAATTAAATAACCTAAATTTCGGGGCGTTACAAGTAATTTTCCAATCCTCCTATGTTTACCGAATCATATAAAAGGGCAAGACTAGAATATGTTTTAAGTGTTGCACGAACAATATCTAGCAAAGACAAAAGTAATAGTATTCTTAAAATACTCGTCTTATGTCTTTAGTTTAATAGAAATGACTAATTGTAATTAGTGATAAATGTTACAATTAAGGAGTCATTGAGCAATCAACACAAACACAAAGAATAAGTAATGATCCAGTAATAATTCAGTATCTTTGTCCAGTGAGGAATAATACATGAGTTAGTATCATTGTTATTCAGTATTTGTATGTTTTACAATATCCATGAATAAAAGTCTCTTTATTCAAAAAGATATAAATCTGTGACTACTCGTCTTCGAAGATAGCTACACAAGTTTCGTGTAAACCAAATATCGGTGATATTCTGTTAGAGCTCGACGAATATTGGATTAACCACCGTGATAATACTTCGTGGTTGAAAAGTTCAAAAGTATTATTCACTAGGATTGTCCTTAAGCCTGAGGTATTTGGTTTGGGATACAATGTCTAATGTGCTTTGGTTCGTCTTAGACAATTCTGAAATATGGTTGTCATACGAGGCCTTACTGGGTACAAAGGAATTTGTATTTTGAATCGAAATATAACAAGATGGTAATTGCACCTCCTTTTTAGGAGAGATATTTATGGGTCCTTTGATATGATGAGATAAATGGAAAGTGCATGGCCATGCCCAAACGAACTGATTTGTTCTTTGTCGTTTATCACAACAGTTTGAATCAAGAAGTCATTAAATGATTTCGAATACAGGAGTTGATAACTTCTACCATGCTCGTATTCGTTATCACAAATATCGTGCTGCAAGGGATAAACCTAACATAGTTGCCCAAGAAGTAGAGACAGAGTGTTCTTTACTAGGAGACGCTATTAAAGAGTTTTTTCAAAAACTATACCTGGGTTACGTAAGCTATTTTTATGGGGTTGGTTACCTACATGCCCGTCTAGAAGGCCACTGTAGCTCGTATCATTAAGACAAAGGTTACAAACTTGCACAAGTGGGAGTCTGAAGGATTTATGTGCACAGTTAGTCAACCTATGATGATACATCCATGCCTACGAAACACTTAAGTGTCACACCGGTGAGTGCATGTAATACGAGTAAGATATGTAATGATACTTGGAAGATGATTGATTCATAATAAGTCATTTATGAATCAAGTTAAGTATTAATCAAGTTTGACTTATTACTAGATTAGTTTATCTAACTAGTTAATACAAGTATTTGTACATTTACTAGTTAAGTAAATATACAATGTGTAGTTGTAGATTATCCATAATATGATTTAAAGTAATTAAATCATATGGTAATTGGATAATATTATTGTATAAATTATATAAAGGTTATTATATAATTAATTATTAAAAGTATAAATACAAGTATATAATTCGTGTATATGGGTACCGAATTATTAAGTGTATTAATACTAGACATTTAATAGTTAAGTGCAATAATAAATGAATTATAAACTATAAGGGAAGGAAACGTAAAAAGGAAAGTTTAATTAAAGATTTGATCTTAATTAAACTAGAGGATCCTAAGCGTAACTCATTTATCTATAATAAAGAGGCTTAGGGTAACCCTAAAACCCCTTCTTGATCCCCACGAAATCCCTTCCCCCTCTCCCCTTGGTTTCGGCCTAACAAGAGCATCACCAAGTTCTTGGTGTTCTTCGTTCTTCGTTCGTTCGTTCTTCATATTCTTCAAGTCTTGAAGATGGAAGATCAATACAAGGATCAACTAGAAGATCACTCGATTTGTTAATCATTCATCAGTGGATCTATCTTAAGCAAACAACAAGGTATGTTTTGGGAAACCCTTTTCTCCCTTCTCCCCTCTTGGCCGAATTCGACCACCAAGAACCCTAGGGTTCTTGGTTGGCCGTCGAATACCACAAGGGTATGTGGGTGTTCGAGTTTTTCGTACAAGGTTTCTTTCATTGTTAATCTAATCTAGATCTCCAAGATTTCACTTCCGCTTCTGGGGATTAAATTAGCTAGATGGTTTAACCGGTCAAGAACAAGTTCATGTTCTTGGTCAGTGTGGTTCCAACCAAGTAATCTAGGAGGTTGACCCAAGTGGTCAATCAGTGTCAATGAAACCCTTCAGTACTGCTCAACCTTGTTACTCTTGCTCGTTAGTACCTCTCAACCTTGTTACTATTGCTCCCAACCTTGTTACTACTGCTCTCAACCTTGTTACTACTGCTCGTTAGTACTGCTCAACCATGTTACTACTGCTTGTTAGTACTTCTCAACACTTAGTGCTGCTCCAGTTAGTACTGCTCCAGTTAGTACTGCTCACCACTTAGTGCTGCTCAAAGTTAGTGCTGCTCTATGGAGTCGCCCAGTCGCAGGGGGTATTTCGGGAAATTGAAGTCTATCAGTCTTAGATGGGAATTGAACCAGTCGCAGGGTCTAAATTAGTAATTATTTCTTTTATAAACTGGTTAGTAATGCAAATATGCTATTTTTTGTTGTCCATTAACAAAACAGATCCAGGTTGGCGGTTCCCCTTCATATAAGATTGAGAAAAAACTTGGAAACGGGGATTAGGGCAAGTATATGTTGGGAAACCTATGAACACACATGTTCCTCATGAAAGAACTGGTACTGGAGCAATAGAGGTATATATATAGAACACATATTATTATGTCATTTTTCAAAAAACTAAATAAAAAAATTATGTTTATTGGCATTATAATAAAGAAATAAAGATGAATGTTGTAATCTTGTTGGGATTCAACATATACATGTTGCATTGAAGTTTGAAAAAAGAAGTAGCAAAGGGTGCAACTATGGACCACCATACGAATGGAAAGTTTACAAGTAAGTCATCCATTTGTATATTAATTGGCCATAAGCTCATGATAAAATAACTAAATTATTCAATAAAAATCCTAATTTTAATTTTTTTAAGTAAGGTTGACTTTTGTTGACCTTTTTACAACACTTTCTAAGTGGCTATCTGTCGTGTAATTCACAGTGTGCTTTGTGGAAGTCATGGCGTGCCACGTGTGTATTATAAGGGCAGGCAAGGGGATTATTACATAATGGTAAGTCTCTTTTGAATTTATATTTAAATTATTCTACAATATTTTTCTCAAATGGATAGTAATTAACATTTGATCATCTTTGAAAGTGATGAATACGCTTGGACCGAGCTTATCGGTTGTCTGGAATAACAACTCTCTCTCACACACACATATATATATATATATATATATATAGGGTCCGGATCCGGTGAGGACTCTTTTCCCGGTGAGGACTGCGAGGACTAAAAAAAAAAACATTAAAAATGATCCAAAACAAATTTTTTTCAAAAAAATTTCTTTTTCAAATACCTAAATCGCAGCCTATAAGATCAATAAAAAAAGTTTTTCAAAAATGATCAAGAAAAAAAATATGGATCATAATAATGATCCACAAAAAAAATATGGATCATTGTTATGATCCGCAAAAAAAAGTGGACCATAATTTTTTTTTCGAATTTTTTTTTTTTGTCAAATGTAGTAATAGTCATGGTGAGTTATATATATTTTTTTCGGAATTTTTTGAAATTTTTATGAGGTTTCCTCGCGAGTCCTCACCGTTTTTTGAGTTCTCACAGGATCTCACTATATATATATATATATATATATATATATATATATATATATATATATATATATATATATATATTGGCTGACTCTATACATAACCCAAATTATTTACAGAAGTCGTAGAACAATCAATTTATTTATTTTTAAATTTATTTTTAAATTTATTTATAGGCAAATATAAATTAAATTTATTTTTAAAATTCTTAAATTAAACTATTCATGGCTTGGAAAATGAAAACAATCAATTGTTTCCTTGAATCTTGCGTCCACCTCCTAAACTGCTTTTCTTGTTGAACCAAAATCCTACAGTTTTTAGACTTATCCTCCCAAATCAAGCCATGAGTATCCACTCTCACGCATCTCTCTCTACTTCGATTTCACATCTTTAAAGATTCAGAATCACAATAAGAACGTGAGATTATGAGGAATTATTCTCGGTTGTTGTTTCAATTACAATTGCAATCGGGCGACGATGAGAAGCTGTTGGGTTGCTGAAAAGCATCCCCCACTGAGTAGATTTAATGAAGACAAAAAGGCAAATAGCTAAAATACAATCTGAGGATTAGTTCCTCAGATTGTGGGTTACTGTATCTGATCAGTTCAGATTTCAGTTACCCAGTTACACTATCTGATCACTATCTGAAACAACGATCAGTTCCCCGTACAGAATCAAATACTGATTAACAGATCAGATAGCTGTAACAGGTTCAACGCGCATTGGACAATAACGCTGAACCATCAAGCAGATACCTCTCTAAGCGAAACTCTTAGTGAAGGTCACTGAAGCTGAAGGCCAATTGAAGAAGCATGAGTATCTGAAGACTCATGACTACCTGAAACGTACAAAGACCTAAAGTTTCAGAGTCACGGAAATAATGGTGATTTTAGGTTAAAACAAGAACCAAAACGCAGCGGAAAAGTTTAATTACCATGAACGGATCTAATATTGATTAATACAATTAAACTATAAATAAAATCAAAGAGTTAGGAAGAACAATTCATACCCTTGAAGACTTTGAAATTAACAATCCGTCGGTGAAGATGAATAATCGAAACCAAGAACTCCAAGTGGGAATTCCTCCAAAGCTAGTCCACACAACACTATGGCAAGAACATCAATTGGGATGCAAGTCCCTTGGACAAGAAATCAAAGAATATTTAATTCGTTTCTGGACGTTCAAATCACAAAACAAATTGGAATCTTTTCTTTTTCTTCGTCCGTGCGTGAGAGAAACAAAAAAACCACAACTTTATATCTATTGTGATTACGGCCGTAGGGTCTTTTTAGGGAGGATTAGGGTTAGTTAACTTGCTCCCTAATTTAAGTATTTATCTTCTAATTACAAGTTAGAAGATATGACGCTTAGCCCCTTGTCCTTTTTATTCTTCTTATTAGCTCACAATTAAGTTTCGATATTAACAATTAATATTAAACATAATTAATACAAGCTAATAACTTATTATAATAAATAATGTAATTACCCTAATCACATTATGTATTTAATGGTGTTAAGTGTTTAAGTGTGTGACCCTTTAGGCTCACAAACAACTAGCCATATAACTATATGTTATACGCGTGAAGCATATTCCAACAGGAAAGACACAAGTAAATCACAAGTTATTGAATCGGTGATAAAGGGAATGTCTAGCAAATCTTCTAGAAGATATCAACGATCACAAGACGACAGAAAGTACTGTCAGAAGTCCGTTAGTCGTGCTCGTCCCATGAAATATCCTCTTCACCAACGGAATTCTCACACGTGGAATCGATCGATCATTCATTTGGCTCTACGTTTCCCAATTCTATAAATTGAGGACTTGAGCGATCGATTTCGGTGTGCACCCAACAAGTTTACACGCTGCTAAAATTACTCCAGACTTTATCTCTTTGAGCAGAGTGTAAACAACCAGTTAACCTTCTGTTACTTGATTTGAGAATTGAATCTCTGTAACGAAGGTGTCTGGTCTTGTGCTTGATCATTTGTTGATCACAAACTTGTCTTAGATGGTATTTGTTATTGTCTATCACATGCAAGCAATTTAGTTAGGATTTGTTCTTAGCTATTCCGCAAACTGCTTGCATCTTTATTGTATCATTATTGATTAATAAAGAAAAGTTTAAAAAGTGTTGAGTGTTACCATTTATCCTATATTTGATCAGTGAAAGTGCAGTAATTCACTTATTACGGGAGGAACAATTGGTATCAGAGCAGGACAATTAATTCATAATTGTTGATCTGCTAATTTACTGATCAAATGGGTGAAAAATTATCACAAATGAATTTTGGTTCGAAGACAAATGCCCATGTTCTTACTGATGATGATTTTGGTATGTGGAAAATCCGTTTTATGGGATTTGTCGAACATCAAAATGACATGGGACCCGATATTCTTATCAATGGTCCATACATTCCAAAAATGTTCGTTCCAAGTACAACTATTTCAAAGAAAAAGAAGAAAGAAGGAGACGGCAAAGATGAAGAAGAAGAAGAAGATCTGTCAAATATTGAAGAACCCAAGCCAAAAGATCAATGGTCAGAGGCAGACAAAAAGTTAGCAGGTCTAGACGTTGAAATCAGGTTCCTTCTTCAAACATCCCTTCAAAATCACATTCTTGTCACTGTAAAAGAGTGTAAAACTGCCAAAGAGATTTGGATATCTTGATAACGTCATATGAAGGAACCGATGAAGTTAAAGCCAGCAGAAAAGCAATGTTGAATCGAAAGTATGAAGCATTCAAGGTCATCAAAGGTGAAACACTCAACATGTCTTACAGAAGATTCACCATCCTCATAAATGAATTAAGGGAGTTCGGCATTCACAAAGATGTTCAAGAATTAATGTACAAATTTTTGGAAATTCTTCCAAAAGATTGGGCTGTCATGTCTACGGTGCTAAGAACCTCTGGTCAGATGAGAGACATGAATATGAGCAGTCTCTACAGTACATTGATGAACTTTGAAAATGAAAACAAGATGTACGATGATCTGAATGAGACTCCCACCTCATCTGCTCTTATCGCAAGTTCTTCCAAATCATCTCGAAAAACACACAAAGGAAAGGCTGACAGTGTTATCTATCCAAATGACGCTGATGATGAAAGGTTTGAAGATGCTGAAGATGGTGATCTCGAAGAGCGTGAGTCTAACTCAGAAGAGTGTGATAATGATGATATAAAAGAACTTTCTGAAAGTATGGCTTTATTAGCCACAAGGTACAAAAGATTCTTAAATAGAAACAGATCAGGAGGTCAAAATGAAAGAGGAGAGATGGTATGCTTCAAATGTGGAAGAACATGTCATATCAAAGCTGACTGCAGAGTCAAAGAAAATTTTGGATCTGAACAATCAAGTCCAAGCTTTTCATCATATTACAAAAAGAAATATGAAGACACCCAAAAGAAATACCAGGAACTGAAAACTCAGGTCGCCAAGGCTGAAAAGGATGCAAAAGCACTAAGAGAAACGGCTGTAACTTGGCTAAGTGACTCATAGTCAAGTGATGGAGAAGTGATTGTTAGTAAATCAAAAGGTCTATTTGCTAAAAAGAAGAAGAATCTGAATCAGACTTAGAGAAACTCAAAAACGGCAAGTGTCTAATGGCCACATTTGAAGAAACTAAGGAGTATCAGTCTTTCAGAAAAAATCATGAAGTTGATATCCTAGAGCCGCCTCTCTCAATGAAATGGGAAAATGAAATTTCAAACAAGGTGGAAACGTCTGAAAAAGTTTCTCATGAAGATTATCCACCGTTAATCAGGTCACTTTCGAAAGTTTTACTATATACTCACAATAGAAATGTAAAGTTAGAAATTGCTCTAACTGAAGTGACTGAGAAACTAGAAAAGCTTAAACAAGAATCTTCAAAGTTAGAGACTTTAGTAACCAAGATTGCTGAGCTTCAATACATCAATCAGATACTTAAAAAGGACAACATGACCTTAGTTAAGAAAAATGATGTTCTTCAGAAATCCTGCAACTCATGCTACAAGTCACTCAATTTCACAAAGCAGATTCTAAAAGAACAAGATCCGATTTCAGATCTCCCTGAAGAAGTTTCTCAAACTGCAAACGAAAACATGATTATCACAAAATCTGGTCTCACTAACCAATATTGCTCATCAGAGAGATCCAAGATCCGGGGCAAAGAAATGAATCAGGTTACCCCACTAACTGAAAAAATAAAACTCTCGCTTCATCGAAATGAAGCAAAGACCAATTTAGCTAATTGCTCAGATGAACTATCTGTAGCAAATCTCACTGCCCACATCAGCGAGCTGACTTCGTCAGTAGCAGATACAAAAGCTGAACTCAGAAAGATCACATCTGAGATCAGGGCTGAAATGAATAAAGGGGTCACACAAATAAGCAATCAGATGAAAACCTTGTTCAAACAAATAAAAAACATTGCTACTTCACTAACTGCTCAAAATGATCCTCATCTCATATTGGCCAACCTCTTTCAGTTCATCAAAGGGAAAATAAAATACCAGAGGAACCAATCTTTGATGACGATCTGATTACGATCTTCGATGAAATGAATGACCCTAATCAGTCCCAACACCTTTCAATAAAAAATTATATCAAGCAAAATGTCATCTTGGAAGTAAATGAGGAAATGGAGATCGATGACAGCCATATAGATCAAGTCATTCAATTCAAGAGTACTGAAAAAGGATGTATATGTAATAATCACAAAAACAAAGAATGTCAATTTCTTACCTATGAAAGTAGAATGGCATCAGGCTCAAAAAGGTCATCAGATACTGAGAAGTATGTTTCACAAATGGTAATTATCCTCGAAGACAACAAGTATCCATCTCTAAATGGATACTCAAAATCCAAAAATGAGCTGAAGAACATTGCAGGGCAGACAACATGATGACATCTGATTTATGATCAGTTGTAAGCCCCTGCAAATTGTATCATCATCAATAAGGCAAAGTGGAATTCTCCTCATCAAACTCTGCTCATTGCCAACCATTGTTGCAGTTATTCTCATCATATGTTGCTGTTTCTTTTCATCTCGTACAAAGATTGAAGAATTTTATTTGGTATGTTTTTGTTAAATTTCGTTTACTTCCACTGATCATCATCAGGCAAGAATTTTTCCTTTAAATGATTTGCTAAAATCATCATCTTGCTTTATGTTTGTGAAAATGCCTCAAACATCTTTCGTTTGTATGGGTCTGATCGTTTGAAATACTAAAATGTTATCAGCCATATCTTTAGTGTCTTATTATGATCAGAAACAGGGCATTTAATCAGTTTAAGGAATTAAAATAAATTCAACTAAATATATCCTATTTCATCAAAATAGTATCCTTAGTACCAAAAAAAATAAAACAAATAAAAAAATAAAAATTAATGTTTACATTTCACATACCCTCTGAAGGTTCAATGTTTCAGATAGTCCATGATCACAGATAGTACATCCTTTCGGATACTCATCCCTAGCCTATCTGGTGATAATGACCATCTGATGAAGCATCAGATAGTACATCCTTTCGGATACTCATCCCTAGCCTATCGGGTACTAGACTTCATCAGATACTCATTAGGTGGAGCAATCTCATTGGACCTATCTTCAAAACTGATACGTATGTCTCGCTGACATTAAATATTGACTGCACGATGTCATTTCCCGCCACACTACCCTGCCATTTGATGGACTTCCACCATCATTCCTAGCCTACCTACAAACAACTTCCCATATCCAGCACACAATCAGCTTTGAACACTTCAAATTCTAACCATCGATCAAAACCACCTCCCACGATCTTCCCAAAATTACTCTACACTTCGACATTTCATCAATTTTCACTAACATTTTGTTTCTTTCAAAAATCCAAAACCCTCTCAGATCCTCCTCAACAAAATCTCTCAAATCATCAATGGCGACCTCAAAGAGAACTCCTCTCAGAATCACCCTACCTGCTTCTATTCACCCATCACCCAACGTGTCGTACCCATATAGAAGCATATACTACACGAAGAACAATTCCAGAAGCTTTATCAACTATCGTCTCAAGAACTTGAGACCAGAATTCAAAGAACTGATAAAATTCTTCGACCACCATCCGATTAGAGACACACTAAACTTCAATATTCCTCTATCCAAACCTATGCTGCTCGAGTTCTAGTACACCTGCACCACTTCCAATGAATCCGGAGAAGACGTTATAACCGGAACAATATTGCAAGGTAAACACACTGTCTCTTTTAACCTCACTACATTCAGAGAAGCTGTTAAACTTGATTATGTGAAAGCCCCACAAGTTCATGAACCAACCCCGTCGCTAGAAGAAGCGAAAAATGCCGACTTGCCATACATTCAATATCCGGGAGACTACTCCACAGGCATATCAAGGACGAAGATGGGTTCGTTATGGTCAGCATTCTTTATGACCATCTCTCAATGCATGTCTTGTAAGACAGCAGCGTTTGATTCGGTATCCGGTTATGAAATGATCATAGGAGCTGCCCTGTTTTCTGATATTAGGGCTGATTTTAGGTCGCTGATTTTTGAGCAATTAGTAAAGAAGGTTGGTGCTAAAAGAAAAGAGGAGTTGATTCCTTTTCCCCGATTCCTATGCATGATCTTTCTACATTCTCTGGGGGAACAGGAGTTCTATGACAATGTGGGACCCTCTTTCAAAGCTGGAATGGTGGGTCGTTCAAATTTCACGGGTCTGGAAGAGAAGCTTGCTCCTGAACTTCCTGTAGGTATGTTAACTTTCACCCAATATGCACAATCTGCCTCCACACGAGAGGATGACATGGGGTCTGACAATGAAGAAGATAACCAATCATCATCTGACCATTCACCTTCATCACCGCCTACAAATCAGTCAAGCCAGTCTCAGTGGTACAGAACTAGGAGCACTAGGTCCGATGTTGTACCTAACCCGACCCCAATTAAAATAGAGAGAACTATCACCATCTCCTACTCCAGTCTCTCAAAGGATTGAGAATGTTGGGTCGGATCCGTCTCCTGTCCATCAGGTATTCAGGTCAGGTCTATTTACCCCAAATGCTGATGTTGTGAATGTTGATGAACTAGCTGTTGAATCTGGTGATGAAGAGGATGTGATAGTGAAACAAATGGTGGAGCCCATGGGTACTGACCCCGTAAACAATAACTCTTGTGATGAGGATAGACTACCGGTTAGCTGGACTGATAGTACTGATAAAGACCCCATCATCTTCCCTACGACTGATCAAGTCCCACAACCACGGAGAGTTGATGCACCAGAGGGTTCATTGAACCAGGGTGTACCAGCTGCAAGAAATCTTCCTGGTTTGTTGGAAAATTTCAATGAAACATTCAGACAACTTGCTCTCATTAGGAGCTTTTGTGGGGTAATCAACACCAAGATAAAAAACATATCCAACCACCAGAACATGTCATATAGCGTTCAAGATTTCCTGGCAAACAATCAGGAAAATCTTCAGAGGAATGTAAACGCACAAAATGGGCAGATTGATACTCTTATCTCTGCAATTCAGAATCTCACCTCTAGCAACATTGATCTGACATCCATGATTAATAATCTTGAGAGATCTATTGGTGAAAGGATTGATAATCTGGCATCTCACATCTCAAACCACCTTGTTGAGCCACTGATAAATGCAGAAAATGCTCCAGGTGTCACTCCCACCCTTCATTTTCAGGGGGCGAAATCTGTGCTTCAATAAGGCAAAGCGGAGAAGGTTGTAGGTAAACCGGCCGGAATGGGTAGTGACGACAAGAGTAGTGGTGGAAAGAGATCTGCTGGAGATAACAGAGTTCGTGATGTTGGTAGGGGTTCAGTTCGTGATAATGTTCAGGGTAGAAAAATGAGTCGGATGACCTCCGAGCGGTATTCAATGGCCGCTCGCGAAAGGAGGTCAGGTGTCAGGTTTGAAGAGTTCCTGGAAGTCAACATAATCCATCTTGGTGGTTCAACTAGGGTTCCAATCGCTCCATCCTCAGATCCCCTGGTCAGGGCCCCTGCAGAAGCTCCCGCGGGCAAAATCCAAAACCTTCCCCTTGATAAAGGTAAGGGTCCTGCAACCTCTTCCCCAAAGACGATAAAGCGGAAGAGTCAGATGACTCCTGATGAAGAAGAACTCAGGAGGACTGCCAGACGTCTAGGGATGCCTGTTGAAGAGGTTGCTGAAGCTATGGAGGAAGAACGTGTAAGAATGTGAAATCGTGCCATCTCATTTCGCCAATATGTTCTATAAATATACATGACATGCCATACATCTAGCCTATCATTATGCTAGCACTCAATACCTACTAAATATACATCTTGACTAATATATTGTACATTAATGATGGAATATGCTAAAGGTATATTCTAACACTCCCCCGCAGTCGTAGCGGGAGAAAGATGTGTAGGAAAACCTAGTAGGATTCACATGGCGGAACTTGAATCCCACATACCGGATCTCTACTAAACAATGAGATCACAAGAAGAAAGAGATGATGAACATTACCTTTAGATTGCTAAAGAAGTGATCCACCTCTACTGCACCACCTGGACACGGTGCAAGACCGCGTTGTACCAACAAAGTATCACACAAGAACTTGTGTGTGTGTGTGTGTGTTGTATTCGAAGAACACAAAACCGAAACCCCTAGGGTTCTTGGGTTTCGGCCGAAAAGAGGAGAGGGAGAGGGAGAGTGTTTAGGGTTTTCTTAAGCAAGTGAATCAACCCCTAAGCCTTAACCTTAGTCCCTTATTTATAAGGGTATAAGTTACCATTAAGTCCTTGGAGTTTAATTATGTTTAATCACATAATTAAACTTCCTATTAACACTTTAAACCCTTGGACTTTTACTAGTTAATTAATTAACTATTAATTAACTGTCCGTTAAATATTTAACTTAATATTTATCTTTCCTCTTAAATAATAATTAACTTATTATTATTTATTCTCTTCTTTATAATTAACTTAACTAGTTAATTATTCCACACAACTTACTTTATTCGGTTGTCCATTATTGGGTGTGTAGTGGTGTGACCCTTTAGTGCCTTATAACAATGGACACGGTGACACGTGTACTTATCTGTGCACATAAATCCTTCAGACTCCCACTTGTGCAAGTTAAGTATCACTTGCTGATCATCGTTGGCCTAAAGCGGTCCCTAGCCAGACATTTAGGATAACCACGTTATAAGAACTCTTACATCCAGAGATAATATTCATAAATGAATAACACTAACAGATTTTCCTTTTGCATCATGATATTTTTTAATTTGAGTAATAGACATGGAGCAGGGATCTTGTTCTATATACTTGAATTTTCTCGACACTGATTTCGACTTTCTGCAGTAACGGATTACCGAATGATCTAATCATTCTCCGAGCGTGGCCAAGCATTTCAGTAGTCATAATCGTCGATCGGCCATGAAATATCTCTTCTAGTTAAAGAAGGTGCAAATTCCATCTTGACAATTTGCGTTATCTTGCCCACGACTTCCGCTGTCTTAGTCAGGTTCCTTATGATCACCCTTTTACGGTGTGAAGTTAGATAAATGCTAAAGATCAGAAGTTGTCGCGTCTCAAACCAAAACATCTCAGGTCAGAGGACATCTACTCGTAATTACTCATGCTTAGGCTCCATGAAGTAATCTCGATCTTTTGGTCGCGTCTAATGTTTAGAAAACTCTGTAAACATCTATGAATATTTTTATTTTAACAACACCTGTTTCTCTATTCAATAACTATGAATAGATAAATATTCATAACGGTATTAACCCATGAATATAGCTCCCACTAAATTCAAGCAACCACAGACATTTAGATACTCAAAACTTTGTGTATCAAGGATAGGTTTAAAACATGTTAAGAATAGACAATTTGAAAAATTACGTAAAACCTCCTATTTCAATCCCACGAAATGTTATTACATAATGTATCGATTTCAAATATGTCTATGAATCTAATCAAAATTACTAGCTACCAATGTCTAGGTACTGCATGCCTATAGCGTGCGCATGTTTCTCATGCTTTGGTCCAGCTAGTGGTTTTGTCAACGGGTCAGCAACGTTGTCATCCGTTGGTATTTTCTTAATTATAATATAACCTTCTCTGACATACTCACGTATGAGGTGATATTTTCTGCGCACATGCCTGGTCTTTTGATGCTCTCTTGGTTCAACAGCTTGCGCTATCGTTCCACTATTATCACAGAATATTTTGATGGGTCTAGAGATACTGGCAATAACTCTAAGATCCTCGATAAAATTCTTAAGCCACATGGCTTCTTTTCCAGCATCATTTGCCGCAATGTACTCAGCCTCTGTAGTCGAATCTGCTATCGTATCTTGTTTCTGACTCTTCCAAGATATAGCTCCTCCGTTTAGTGTGAATAAAAATCCCGATTGTGATTTGTAGTCGTCTCTATCGGTTTGGAAGCTTGCATCTGTGTAACCAGTTACACGCAATTCTTCCATTGAACCTCCAAAGACCAAAAACATTTCTTTCGTCCTTCTCAAATACTTGAGAATGTTCTTGACAGCCACCCAATGGGCCTCACCAGGATTCTTTTGATATCTGCTCGTAAGACTTATGGAGTAAGCAATATCGGGCCTAGTACATAACATGGCATACATGATTGATCCAATTGCCGAAGCATATGGAACCAAAATCATCCTAGCTATTTCCTTGCTAGATGTAGGACTCTGAGCTTTGCTCAGTGTAATGCCATGTGTCATTGGAATGAGACCTCTCTTGGAATCACTCATACTGAATCTCTTCAGTACTTTGTCGATGTATGTACTTTGACTAAGTCCAATAAGCCGCCTAGATCTATCTCTGTAGATCTTGATACCCAGTATAAATGCGGCTTCTCCCAAGTCTTTCATCTGGAAACATTACCTAACCAGGATTTTACTCCTTGTAATGCTGGTATATCGTATCCTATGAGCAGTATGTCATCAACATACAAGACTAGGAAGATTACTATGCTCCTCCGTTTAGGAAGGCGGTTTTAACATCCATCTGCCATATCCCATAGTCGTAATATGCTCATATGGCCATAAGAATTCTAATCGACTTAAGCATAGCGACTGGCGAGTAGGTTTCAGAAAAATCTACACCATGTGTTTTGCGTGAAACCCTTCGCGACAAGTCGTGCTTTGTAAGTATGCACTTTCCCATCCATGTCAATTTTCTTCTTGAAAACCCACTTGCATCCAACAGCACGTGACTGTGGTGGCAAGTCCGATAACACCCAAACTTGGTTGTCATACATGGATTGCATCTCTGCTTCCATAGCCTCGAGCCATATTTCAGACTCTACGCCATCAGCAGCCTCGCTGTAGGTCAATGGTTCTAGTAGACTTCTATCATCTTCATCAATCATGAATCCAAGATACCTAACTGGTTCTTGGCGTGGTCTACTGGACCTACGAGGGTTGCGTGTTTCTTTTTCCTCAACCGGTGGGTCTGGTTGGGGATCAAGAATTCTTTGATGAACTACTTGTTCGACTGAAGTCGTAGGTGGATCTTCGTTCTCTTTAATTTCTTGAAGTTCTATTTCTTTTCTTGGAGTTTCAGTTCCTAGAAACATCTCCTCCAAGAAGACACCTTTCCGAGCAACAAAAACTTTGTTGTCGTCTTGATGATAGAAATAGTATCCTAAGGTTTCCCTTGGATATCCAACGAAGATACACTTATCTGACTTGGGGTTTAGTTTGTCTGTGAAGTTACGTCTAACGTACGCTTGACAACCCCAAATCTTGAGAAAAGACAATTTTGGCTTTCTCCCCATCCAGTGCTCGAACGGAGTCTTTTCTACTGACTTGGTCGGAACTCTATTCAGTGTGAATGCTGCAGTCTCGAGTGCATGTCCCCAAAATGATAGTGGTAGGGGAGCGCGACACATCATTGAATGTACCATGTCTAACAAGGTACGATTTCTCCTTTCTGATACACCGTTCAACTGAGGTGTATACGGAGGTGTGAGTTGTGAAACAATCCCACATTCTTTCAAATGATTGTCGAACTCTTGGCTCAAACATCCGCCTCCTCGGTCCGACCGAATTGACTTTATTTTCTTGCCCAGTTGGTTTTCTACTTCCCTCTTATATTCTTTGAACTTGTCAAAGCTTTCAGACTTTAGTCTCATAAGAAAGACATAACCATACCTACTGAAGTCGTCAGTAAAGGTAATGAAGTAGCGGTATCCACCTATGGCTTCTGGAGTGAAGGGTCCACACACGTCACTGTGTATAATCCCTAACAACTCGCCTGCCCTTTCATTGTAGTGATTGAAAGGGTCTTTTGTCATTTTGCCAGACAAACATGATTCGCATATGGCATATGATTCCAAATCAAATGGCTCTAGAACTCCATCATCGTGGAGCTTCTTAATGCGAGTCTCGTTTATATGACCTAAACGACAATGCCAAAGATAAGTTTGATTCAAGTTACTCTTGGATCTTTTACTTATATGATAAACGTCTCGTTCCATGTTATTTAGATTTAACGTGTATAGACCATTATGAGAATTTGCTTTAAAATATAAAATGTCATCTTTCAAACAAGAAATCGTTTTTCCATAAAACTCATAATAAAAACCACTGTCTATAAGTAAATCAAAAGAAATAACATTTTTAATAAGTCTAGGAACATAATAACAATCTTTAAGTTCCAAGACTCTTCCTGAAGGCAACTTGAGAAGATATGTTCCTACGGCTTCGGCTCCAACCTTGGAACCTTCGCCTACTCGTAGTTCAACATCCCCTCGTCCTAGCCTCCTGTTCTTCTTAAGTCCCTGCAAATGATTGCAAATGTGATGACCACATCCGGTATCCAATACCCAGGATTCACTAGAAGTAACGAGACAATCAATCATAAAGATACCTAAATCACTGAAAAAAATCTGTGTCCAACAATCCCACATCGGACGTGTGCTCGCAAATATCCTTGCTGCCACAAGTTGGGCAACACAAATCAGCAAAGTTCTTCAACCACTCATCGAAATCATCCTGCTGAATCTCAGGGAGAGATTCTTCCTCTAGCCTTTGAACATCGCGTATACACAAGAGATTCTCGTGTAGTCCTGCGACAGTCAAATCAAAATTCCCAACTAAACGTACTACCTTATCCTGATAGTATTGAGTGAGAGATCCAAACAAGAACAAGACTTGTTCTTGTTGGTTTGATGTGCCAGTAACTAGGGTGAGACAATCTAGCAACCTTCTTATGTTAGTAAGATGGTCACTCAATGGTTGATCATCCTTCATCTTTGACGAAAAGATTTCTTGCAAAATGAACTGCTTACTTTCTTCAGTACTATCTTTAAATGTCTCCTCACGATACTGGACAAACTCATAGCACGGTTTCTTACGTAGATTATCAGTAAGCTCTGATAATGAAGTAAGAATGAGAATCGACATAACTTGTGATTCATCTGCCAGATACTGATAATAAGCGTCAAGCTCATCATCCTGGGCATCTTGCCCTGGTTGTCCCTTGGGCACCTCGTCTATCACGTACACTAGATCTTGTTCCTTTAGGAAATTCCAAAAATGTACATTCCAAACTTTGTAGTTTGACCAGTAAGCTTCCATTTTCCAGTGATGAGCCTTTGCGATTCAATTGGTGAGTAAAACGGAATTTCTGACAATACAGACATCTATAAGAAAAACAACAAACGGTTAGTATGATTAGAAAAATAAATAACTTCTAACATTATTACCTTTTAAGAATAATAGTTAGACTAGGATCCATATTTCACGCCCTCTAATGCAAGGTTTGGGCACTTCCCATTAGAGCCACGCTATTTCTGGTAGGTATAGACATAACGATCGCCTCTTGAACTAGAAACGATTCCTAGATGTTCGGGATATCAAGTTGAACAACAAACTTGTACATGTTTTAATCCCTCTAGTGAATTTTGGGCCGGGACTCCCGATTATCACCAAAATAGATCGTACCACCTAAGACAGTGCGATGCCTTGCGCCGGGACTCCCGATTATCACAAGACTCTACGCACCCTAACACTCGCAATGATTTGAATCCACATCTAAGGTTCTTTCTCCTTACAATGTGAATATCGTTGAACAAGTGAGGTGTTCCATTAGGTGGGTTGCACTATGATCTAAGATTTTCTAAAAAGGATTTTCCTTTGTTCGAAAAAGTTAGCCAGTTTTTAATTACTTGGTTTTATAAAATAACTGTTTATAAATTCCACTTTTTAATTTGTTTCTTAAAACTTGGTTTTATAAACTAACTGTTTATATCGCCATTATAATTTTAAACTTGGTTTTCTAAACAAACTGTTTATAATTACCATTATTAATTTTTTAAAAACTTGGTATTATAAACTAACTGTTTATAATTACCATTCTTTTTATTCCAACTAAAATAAATAAATGTAATAAAATAAATAAATGCAATTATTTAAAATTGCTATGTCATAACCCCAAAGACCTAGTTTTTGTGTTTTGTGTAATTTTTTAAAAAAACCAAAATAATTTCCGAAAAAAAAATATATACATATAAATTTTTCAAAGTTTTTTAATTAAACACAATGTCACTTCTTTTGGGTTATGTCATACTTATTAAATAAATAAATAAATAAGCTAATAATTTAAATTACCAAACTGATAATTATAAAATTACCTTTAATAACTGATTTCAATTTCCCCCTTAATTTTATAATTAACTTGATTTTAATAAACTATTAAAATCATTAGGTTTAATAATTTTATTATCTTTTATTATTATAAAAAAAAAATATGTAATCTAGTCAAGATCCATGTAAATCTATCCCTTTGATTTAATGCTTGATATTTAATCATAAATCAAAAGATTCACATGGATTGACTTACCATAAAAGAATATAAATAAAATCTTGTAGATTCTTTATTCCTGATTTATGTTACATAAAATATTGTACTCTAAATACGATAACTTGGTCACCAAAAACCATCACCCAAACCGAAAACTTGGTGGGTTCGGTTTCGGCCGGCCACTCGGTCGTCGAACCGAGCCCCAACCGAGTCTCGGTTGGTTCGGTTTCAACTCCCATTTTAATTTTTATAATTAATTAATAATAAATAACCTTTTTCTTTTGTCAAAAAAAATCCTATTTAATCCAATTGTTCATAAGCTTGAACAACTTTTCTTGGATCAAATATTCTAGGGTTTTCTTACTAAACAAGAAGAGAAAAACTAATTCCTTTTATCTTGAAACCTTTTTAATCCAATTGTTCATAAACTTGAACAATTTTCTTGGATCAAACTCACTAGGTTTCTTTCTAAGATAAAAAAAAACTTAATAAAATATATATATATTTACGAAATTTCGAAAAAAAAGGAGGGAAAAAAAGAAACCTAATTTCTTTTTATCTAGAACCCTATTCAATCCAATGATCATTCATGAACTTGAATAACCACATACTTGGATTCGAAAATTCCTAGGGTTCTTTTCTAGATGAAAAAAAACTTAACCGAATCTCATTGAGATTAGTAGGAAGCTCTGATACCACTGTAGGAAAACCTAGTAGGGTTCACATGGCGGAACTTGAATCCCACATACCGGATCTCTACTAAACAATGAGATCACAAGAAGAAAGAGATGATGAACATTACCTTTAGATTGCTAAAGAAGTGATCCACCTCTACTGCACCACCTGAACACGTTGCAAGACCGCGTTGTACCAACAAAGTATCACACAAGAACTTGTGTGTGTGTGTGTTGTATTCGAAGAACACAAAACCGAAACCCCTAGGGTTCTTGGGTTTCGGCCGAAAAGAGGAGAGGGAGAGTGTTTAGGGTTTTCTTAAGCAAGTGAATCAACCCCTAAGCCTTAACCTTAGTCCCTTATTTATAAAGGAATAAATTACCATTAAGTCCTTGGAGTTTAATTATATTTAATCACATAATTAAACTTCCTATTAACACTTTAAACCCTTGGACTTTTATTAGTTAATTAATTAACTATTCATTAACTGTCCGTTAAATATTTAACTTAATATTCAACTTTCCTCTTAAATAATAATTAACTTATTATTATTTATTCTCTTCTTTATAATTAACTTAACTAGTTAATTATTCCACACAACTTACTTTATTCGGTTGTCCATTATTGGGTGTGTAGTGCTGTGACCCTTTAGTGCCTTATAACATTGGACACGGTGACACGTGTACTTATCTGTGCACGTAAATCCTTCAAGATGAACACTGAGATTGTTCCGAAAGTCTTCAAACAATACCAGAGGTAAACTTTTGGTGAAAATATCGGCAATTTGATATCGAGATGGAACATGTAATACACGGACAAGACCTCGTGCCACCTTTTCTCGAACAAAATGAATATCCATCTCGATGTGTTTTGTTCTTTGGTGTTGTACGGGATTTCTTGACAAATAAATCGCACTAATGTTGTCACAATATACTAGAGTTGCTTTTTGAATGGGGCAATGAAGTTCTAGTAGTAGATTCCGAAGCCAACATGATTCGGCTACAACATTGGCGACACCTCGGTACTCTGCCTCGGCACTTGATCGAGATAGTGTCGGTTGGCGTTTGTCAGACCAGGAAATCAAATTGTCCCCAAGATAGACACAATATCCCGAAGTGGATCTCCTAGTATCAGGGAAACCCCCCCAATCTGCATCCATATATGCCCGTAAAGTGGTTGTAGGAGACTTATATAAATGTAACCCATAGTTCAAAATTCCCTGAATATAACGGATGATACGTTTCAGTGCGGCCATGTGTATATCTCTTGGGTTGTGCATAAACAAGCACACTTGTTGGACCGCATAAGAGATGTCGGGCCTAGTGAACGTGACATATTGAAGAGCCCCTGCAAGACTGCGATATAGAGAAGGATCCTGAAACGGAGAGCTAGTGGTGGCGCTCAATTTCGGCTTAGTGTCAACTGGTGTGGCCGAGGGTTTACAATTAGTCATCCCGGCTCGGGCAATGATATCCGCCGCATAGGTGGTTTGTGACAAAAACAAGGATCCCGGATGGTGTGTAATGGAGACCCCGAGAAATGAGCTTAATCTGCCAAGGTCCTTCATCGCAAATTCTGACCCGAGGGATTCAATAATTTTGTTGAGAAGAGAATCCGATGATGCAGTGAGAATGATGTCGTCAACATACAAAAGAAGATAAGCCCTATGTTCCTCTTGCTTAAAAATAAACAACGAATTATCCGATATATTGTGACTAAACCCAAAAGTAGATACATAATCGGCAAATCTGTTGTACCACGCTCGTGGTGCTTGTTTTAAACCGTATAACGATTTTTTAAGTAAACAAACATAATCTGGACGAGAGGGATCACGGAAACCTAACGGTTGATGCATATACACCGTTTCATTCAACGTCCCATAACATTGAGTTGTCGAATAGGCCATGAGTTGGATAATGCAAGGCTAAGAACGGTTCGAATTGTAGCCGGTTTAACAACCAGACTAGATGTTTCGCCACAATCAATCCCCACGCGTTGTGTTTTGCCATCACCTACAAGTCGGGCATTATGCCTCTCAAAAGAACCGTTAGCATGAAATTTATGAGCTAAAATCCACAGACACCGCATTATATTAACATTTTGTGGTCGTGGTACTAACACCCAAGTCTCATTTTTAACAAGAGCTTGGTATTCGTCAGTCATGGCCATTTTCCAATTGGGGTCCCGGAGAGCGTCAACGGGATTTTTTGGAATAGGTGATGGTGTAATTTTGGTGTGGAGATTAAAAAGTGTTTTGGACTTATAAATTCCATGTTGACTGCGGGTAACGGGTTTTGACTGTATCAGTGGTGGGGCCATATTGGCGGTGGGTTGCGTCGGCTGTTGGGCCGGTTGGGGAGTGGCTGGGTCCGGTTGGGTGGGTGGGCTTGGTGGACTGTTGGGTAAAGAATGAGGCAGTGGGCATTGTTGTTGGTGGGCCGGACAATTGGAATTGTCTGTTTGGGGCGTAAGGGGTGAAGATGGTATTTGTTAGGGTGTAGGTGGGGATGGTCCAGTGGGTAAGATAGGTTGTTGGAGAAAATGTTTTGTATATGCATTCTTATTATCATCAAGAAAATCATAAGTTGGCAGTGGAGACACAAATTCAAAGGGAAATTTAGTCTCATCAAAAATGACATGTCGACATGTTATAATTTTCTTAGAAAGCATATCATAGCACCTATAACCCCGATGTTGATCCGGAAAACCCAAAAATACACAAGGTTTAGACCGAGCTTGAAGCTTGTGAAGAGTGGTAGATGGTAGAAGTGGATAACATAATGACCCAAACACTCGTAGATGAGATAAATCCGGTTGTTTTTTATATAAAATGGATAGAGGGGATTGAAATTTTAGTAATTTGCTTGGTAAAACATTTTGAAGATACGTGGACATATTAAGAGCATAGGGCCAAAATGATGGAGGGACGGACGCATGAGATAAGAGGGTACGAATAACATTATTTAATGACCGGATTTTACGTTCGGCTTTACCATTTTGTGAAGAGGTGTACGGGCATGAAAAACGTATACCAATGCCATTTTTGTGACAAAAATTTCTAACATTTTGATTATCAAATTCCTTGCCATTATCACATTGCAAGTTTTTAATGTGTCGCTCAAATTGAGTGTGAATAAAATTATGAAATTTTTCAAAAATGGAGAAAAACTCCGTTTTTCTAGCCAAAGGATACGTCCAAACAAAGTTAGTAAAATCATCCAAGAACACAACATAATATCGAAAACCCGAATTGCTCAAAATAGGGGAAGTCCATAGATCACAATGTATAATATCAAACGGAAATAATGTATTATTCGGTGACGTATGAAAAGGTAATTTGACATGGTTACCGAACACACACGAACGGCACAATGAAAATCATTTATTTGGACCACAATCAATTATTTTATTTTGTCTTAAAGATTCAAAAACAGGGAGTCTCGGATGACCCAAACGATCATGCCATAAAGTAGAATTTAAAACTGCAAAAACGGAATGTTGAACAGGTGCTTTTGATGTAACCGGATAGAGATCGGCAGTACTGTCACATCTCATTATACGTCTCCCCGTCTGAAACTCCTTCACAGAAAATCCAAAGGGGTCAAATTCAACAGAAACATGATTATCACGGGTAAATTTACGAACCGAGACTAAGTTTTTGATAATATGTGGTGCATACAAAACATTTTTCAAGGCTAAGGGTGGGTGAGGTTTTGGCATTCGAGTATGTCCATATCCTAAAATTGGGATATGTTGGCCATTTCCGACTAAAATACCGTTGGGTTTGCTCAAATTAAAAATGGACGAGCGTGTACCTTTGTCAGCCGTGACATGAGAAGATGCACTGGTGTCCATGACCCACGGATTTGCCGGTGGGTTAAGACTCATCGTGTACATGGCCGCGCCGATGTCGGTTGGAGCAAAATTGGGACCCATACCTGCTGCATAAGCCTGTTGGGCTGTTTTGGGGTCACGGCCCAATAAACCATCACCTCTGCCATTTTGTTGAAATGGGCCAGAAATTTGCTTGGGCCATGGAGCCGAGGGATAAGGACACGGAGGAACAGGCCAATGTGAAGACATATACCACGGGGCCCATGGGGAAAATTGTAAAGGATGCTGGCCACTACCACCATTCTGCCCACCACTGCCGCCACAGCGCTGTCCGCCGGCGGCTCCGCCTGATCGACCACCGGTGGGATTCCGGCCACCATTTTTCCGGCGTTGAGCAGCCTTGGAAGATGTGTCTCGATTGCGAGGAGTACCGGCTGCCATATAATCTGTCGACGGGGTAATCAATGCTGAATTTGCCGATGTTGCGACCTTCTTTGCTAACCCGGCTTCTTCTAACCTGAGCATCGAACGAGCCTGTTGAAAATTGGGTAATGGATTGCTTTGTCGGAGAAGAGTTCCGACCCCATTGTATGCATTGGTAAGACCCGATACCATCTGAAGAACCAGACGATCGTTGGACACTTCAGCACCGACGTTTCTCAATTGATCAGAAAGTTCCTTGAGTCGTTGGCAATACGCTGAGATGTTCTCAAAATCGGACAAAACAGTGTGGGAAAACTCTTGTTCAAGAGTGACTGCCCTTGAGTGTTTGTTGTCCTCGAATAAATCCCGTAACCGGTTCCATTTGTCCATGGCGGAAGAGTCAGGAACCAGGATGGTATTAATAAGATCACGGGAAATGTTGGAATATATCCACCCCAAACCCGTAGCGTCAAGTGTGGGCCATAATTCGTCATCGACTGCTGTTCTTGGACCCGCATCAGTCGGTCTGTTCGACAGAATAATATGGTGGAGAACCTTCATCGACCGAGCACATATTTTGAATAGCTCCGCCCATGTGGAGTATTGGACGTTGGTTGTTTCAAGGATGATCGGGATGTGGTTGTGAATGTTGGAGACGCCAAGGGCTGGGTGAAATTTGGTGTTGATATTGTCTGCCATGGAGGATCGGTTGTGTTGGAGAAGAAACGAAAACAAAGGAAAGAAATCAAAGGTGAGAGAATAAAAAAAAAACCGATTGGCAGAGAAGGGAGCGGAAGAGAGAATATGGGAAAAGATTCCTTAATCTCTTGATACCATGTAAGAATGTGAAATCGTGCCATCTCATTTCACCAATATGTTCTATAAATATACATGACACGCCATACATCTAGCCTATCATTTTGCTAGCACTCAATACCTACTAAATATACATGTTGACTAATGTATTGTACATTAATGATGGAATATGCTAAAGGTATATTTTAACAGAACGAAAGAGGAGGGGCTTGGGAAGCCACAAGGGAAGAAAAAAGTGATTCGCTGGAGAACGATGGGAGTTACCGGTGGCAGAAGACCGGTGGTTTAAAGAACTTTATTTTGTTTATGTTTTTAAACAATAGTCTGTAATCCTTAAAACAATTTACTTTCCTGCATGCACCAGAACAACTTACTTTAATTTTTTCTCGCTATGCATGAACATCATTAATCAATGATGATGATTTTGACATACCTGAGTTGATTGATTGCTAGATGCTTAGTAAAACTCATAAAGAAAATATGAGTTAGAACTGTAGTGTGATCAGATTATATCAGATCACCAGATATTGTAATATTTTCTAAGTACGTCGAAGACCCTCTGAATTGTGAAAATTATTCAAGGTTAAAATATAAAACCTTCACATATTCAGGGGGAGTTGCCTAAATATTTGTCTACATCAAATAGGGGGAGATTGTTGGGTCGCTGAAAAGCATCCCCCACTGAAGAGATTTAATGAAGACAAAAAGGCAAATAGCTAGAAGACAATCTGAGGATTAGTTCCTCAGATTGTGGGTAACCATATCTGATCAGTTCGGATTTTAGTTACCCAGTTAAACTATCTGATCGCTATCTGAAACAACGATTAGTTCCCCGTGCGGAATCAGATACTGATTAACAGATCAGATAGCTGTAATAGGTTCAGCGCACATTGGACAATAACGTTGAACCATCAAGCAGATACCTCTCTAAGCAAAACTCTTAGTGAAGGTCACTGAAGCTGAAGGCCAACTGAAGAAGCATGAGTATCCGAAGACTCATGACTACCTGAAACGTACAAAGGCCTAAAGTTCCAGAGTCACAGAAAGACACAAGTAAAGCACAAGTTATTGAATCGATGATAAAGGGAATGTCTGGCAAATCTTCTAGAAGATATGAGCGATCACAAGATGACAGAAAGTACTGTCAGAATTCCGTTTGTCGTGTTCGTCCCATGAAATATCCTCTGCACCAACGGAATTCCCACACGTGGAATCGTTCGATCATTCCTTTGGCTCTACGTTTCCCAATGCTATAAATTGAGGACTTGAGCGATCGATTTCGGTGTGCACCCAATAAGTTTACACGCTGCTAAAATTACTCCAGACTTTATCTCTTTGAGCAGAGTGTAAACAACCAGTTAACCTTCTATTACTTGATTTGAGAATTGAATCTCTGTAACGAAGGTGTTTGGTCTTGTGCTTGATAATTTATTGATCACAACCTTGTCTTAGATGGTATTTGTTATTGTCTATCACATGCAAGCAGTTTAGTTAGGATTTGTTCTTAGCTATTCCGCAAACTGCTTGCATCTTTATTGTATCATTATTGATTAATAAAGAAAAATTTTAAAAAGTGTTGAGTGTTACCATTTATCCTCTATTTGATTAGTGAAAGCGTATAAGTGCTATTCACTTATTACGGGACGAACATAAGCGATTACGGAAAAACGTCATCATTGGGCGGCCGCCATTAACGAATGAATGACATCGATATGAAGAGAAAAGTAGTGTGACTGTTTCTGTGATAAGGTAACTGGTCATCAGAATCATTAGCGCCACCGTACGTGGAAGAAGTTAACTTCGATTGAAAACCATCATGTATCTCTGTGTATTAAATGGAGTATTTGACGAATTATTCTCGGTACCATCACATATCTCTCTCTGCTTCTGGTCTTTATCTGATGTTTATGTAAATCATTTTTGTTAAAATTCTGAAATTTATGTTTTATCCCTATAATCACGTAGCTAATTTTGTTTCAAAAATTGGGTGTTTATCTTCTGTTTTAAATCTATCACTTATGATTGGTGTTTTTTTAAATATTTAGGAAAATGTCTGTTCTTTACTCAATTGTTTTGTAATCTTTGTGGTTTATATTTCGGTGTATGTACATTTGTGTAGATCTTTTCATTTGGGACATGTTTGTTTTTACCATTTGTCTTACATTATATTTCTAGGTGTAAGAATAATTGGTAGGAGGCGATGGAGAGTAGTGGACTACAATGAAAATTCACAACAACCTTCCAAGGAAAAAACCGGTTAGCATAATTGTAATTTTGTATAACCTGAATCATTTACATTTTTGAATCATTTTGTAACGCCCTGAAATTTTTAAAATTAAATAATATTAATTTAATCTTCAAAATGAAATTTAAAATGAATAGCTTGTAAATTAACTATAATGAAGCTAGAAGGTTCATATTATTTAGGCGACTTGTAATAAGACGATTAGTTTGTATTAAGACGTTAATTACATTAGACATGTCGAGTTAGTTAATTAAGGGACTATTATAAATCTTTAGTAATTATTTATTCTTTTATTTAATGGATAAATAAATAGTTAGTTGTCTTGTCAGATTTTGAAAACAATTTATTATACGGCTAGTATTATGTAGACGGCATTGTTTACACGTGTCTGGTTTATTTTGTGGCGACTTAAAGAGTAAGAGACCGAGATCGAGTGGAACGGGCCGGCCAAAGGCCAAGGCCCTCGGTCTTTGGAGTGGTGGGCTTGTTTGGTTAAGAAGTGTAAGCCTATAAACGCTTAAAACCCTATCATTCGTTTAAACCACTTTTTGGCCGTATAAATTTCCTTCGTTTCTTCCGGCCGTCACAGGTTATTTCCTCTCATTTTGAAAGTCAAACGCTGGAAGTAAAACACATCTTTTGATTTCTTGTACCATTCAGTTCAAAAACAAATTCCTTGTGCTAGCATCGACCAATGGGAAACAAAGATATATTTGCTTTGTTTGGTGTGAATTTGAGAACCGACCTTGAAGACTCTGGATTTAATTATCAGGTTTTTAGTTTGCCTTCCTTTTTGGAGGCCACGACAGCTTTGTTCCAGCCCCAATTGTCAAGTGTCCAAGCAATCGTTGATCTCCAAGCAAGCCGAGGTGTAACCGGCAATAATGGTGTCCAGGTGATTTTGTGTTCGTACGTGTTTTCGGTAAGGTTTTCATCTCTTCTTTTCCTTTGATCATGTTGATATATGGTGCTAATCAGTGAGTCTTGTTGTTGTGTTTGATCTTCATGTCGGGCAGAAGAGAACGAGCTCTCGAACAGATTATGGGCAGGATTCGAGTAATCGGTCAAGTGGTAGTTCTCTTTTCCTTTTTATGTTATATCTTTTGTCCCGTTTTTCCGTTGGGTTATTCATATCGAGACTAAGGTCCTCGTAGGGTCTGATTGTTTTATAAACTTCAGTTCGTTGATCTCGTGTTTTGTTGGTGTCGGGTTTGTATCGTTTTGTCTATTATTGTTGAAGTTCGGTTTCTCGCAGATTCTGCCATTCATATTCAGGTCTGTTTTTGGACAGGTTAGAATTGGAATATGGACTCACGATTTTGTTGTGAATCTTAGCTCTCTGAGATAGCTTTCCGTGGCCGCTGACCGCTCATTAATTTAGTTTACGGTTTCTAAGCTATGGTCATTTTCGTAACAGGCTGTAGTGCTGAAATTCAGTACCGAAAAGCCCTGTTGCAGGCCTGTTTCGGGACCCTCGGGGCAAAACCGGGCCGAACTTTCTAAACATGAATTAAAGTGTTAAATGTATAGTATATGCTGTGTGAATTTGGTGTCAGTCGGTATATCGGTTGGATAGTTATGGTCGTCCAATTTTTCTTCAAATTGTGTCTTGCAAACATGTTCTTGTGATTTAAAAATGAGTTTTTGGGACAGAATGTATAGTCTGAAGTCTCTAGTTTTCTGAGTCCTCTTTCCCTTGCCGCAGACGGCTCGGTAATCTGATGTTTCGTTTAAAAGATATCGCTGTTCTAGTAAACTGTCGCAAAAGAGTTTTCGGTGCAACTATTCTATCTTGTGAGTCTGTTTTGAGCCCTTTCTGTTTGGATTCAGTTTCCGAGATCTTCATATGAATTGTAGCTCTCTGAGTCTTTTAACTACTCTAAATTTGGGTTAAATCTAGTGAACGGTTTGAGACTTATGGCCGTTTCCGTAAGAGTGCTGAGTGCTGTCAAATCCTGTTGGAAATAATTTTGAGCTGAGTTTTAATCCGAGTCTTGTTGTACATTATAGGATCCTTTAAGAGCTGAGTTGCGACCTTCGTGCCGAGGATCATTTAGGAGCATAAATCTCACTATAAACTTGTACTTACTTTCGATTCATGATTATGTGCGATATGTTGTGAATTGTCTTGTTGATTGAGCTTGAGTTTTGATTGTTCGATTTATCTGAGTACTCGAGGTTTGATTATGAGTTGATATGTATTGAGAAATGCTAGGTGATTGAGCTGCTAGTTATATGAGTATTCTCACCGTGAAATCAGTTTGGACGTTATACATGCGTGACTTACGTGTTAAATTACTTGCACCATATTTGCTATCTGAGTTATCTGTGATCTGAGTTATCTGTGATCTGAGTTATCTGGTTTCTGAGTTTCTGAGCTAAACATTAAACATAATATATCTGACTTGACACCGAAGAGCACTGGTGTCAGACGTTTTGACTTGACACCGAAGAGTACTGGTGTCAAACGTTTTGACTCAACACCGAAGAGGACAGGTGTTGAGGTGGTGTGAGGCGGGTCGAGGTTGATCTCTCGGCCCAAGTCACACTAGCGCTATATAAATTAAAATCCGAGTAATAAAATCTGAGAAATAAATTTGATTAATTGAGAATTGAGTGGAGTCTCTAGGGATCACTTAAGTGACTTGAGTTGTTTGTATTTATTTGTTTATTTTGATATTATTCACTCGGCGGTGGCTGACCCCAAACATTCCCCCCCATTTTGCAGGTACTAGCAAGGGCAAAGAGAAGGTCAACGGTTGATGGGTTGCATCTCGATTTCATGTTTGGATTTGGAACTTTAAGTGGTTGTTTTAAGTCAAACATAATTTTCAAACATTTTATTTATTTCCGCATTAAAGACCATGAGACGGTTTTACATTTTTATTATTAAGATGGGACCTTTTTATTCCTTGTACTTGGGGAAATTTTTATTAATTAAATGTTTAATTTTTTTTTAATTTCCCCTGATTTTTTAGATGTTACACATTTACATTTTTGACTGAGTAATTACTATTATGCAGTAGGAAAAAAGCTAAAGCTAGTTAACGGAAAAGAAAAGGATAACTAGAGGGAACATCCATGTACGATGAAAATATCAGTTAGCATAGAATCAAATTATCACTGTAATGTATACATGTATGATGAAAATATCAGTTAGCATATAATCAAATCATCATTGTAAGTTATACATTAATGTATTTGGAAACTTATATGTGTTCGTAGACATGCATGTATTGCACCCATACATGCTAATACATTGATGTTAGGAAACTTCATATTCATACATTGGTGTTTTGAAACTTCATATTTATACATTAATGTTTGCAAACATCTATGTATATGATTTTTTCACAAGCACACATATCATAATACATATTAGTCCACATGGTCGTACTGTATTGTTAATAAAGATCTAAACGATAATGAAACAATTATATTTTACATATTGTTCTATATAAAATTATAAATACTTAATAAATATAAATCATGTATCTAAAATACAATGATGTTCAGAAATAGTATTTACTAGAAAAATAAATACAATGAATTTCGGGATATGCAATATTAATTTGTTTTATTGTTAAACAAACTTTCCTAAAAACATGGGTTTCAATTTTTCAAACGACAGTTGCCAAAAATGATGAGTAATGTTTGTTGGAATATGTTTCACGTTCATGACATATAGTTATATGGCTAGTTGTATATGAGCATAAAGGGTCACACACTTATACACTAAAGACCATGATAAATATATAATACAATTAATGTAATTATATTATGTATTTAATATTGCAAGTAACATACTGGTTTAATTAAGCTTAATTGTTAAGGCTTGAATTATTTAGTGTGCTTAATTGGAAGATTAAAACAAAAGGGGCTAAGTGTCATATCTCCTAACTTGTAATTAGGGAATATATACTTAGATTAGGGAGCAAGTAAATTAACCCTAATCTCTCCCTCTCCTAGCTCACGGCCGAAACACCCCTACCTAGGGTTTTCGGTTTTCGCCTCTTTCAAGCTTGCAAGAACTAGCATTCTACAAGGTGTTCAAGATTGTGTAGTGTGGATCACCTTTGGAGGAATTTCCCATTGAATTCTCGGCTTCTGTAAATAATATGGGTTATGTACGGACTTCGACCCTATATATATATATATATATATATATATATATATATATATATATATATATATATATATATATATATATATATATGGGATCCGTTGAGGACTCAAAAAACGGTGAGGACTCGCGAGGACACCTCAAAAAAATTTCAAAAAATTCCGAAAAAAATATATAATTCCCCATGATTATTAATACATTTGACTAAAAAAAAGTTTTGAAAAAAAAAATTATGTAAAAGAGTCAATTATTTATGGGAGGGCATTAACTACGTCTGATTTCAATTCCCTCTTCCACATTTGACTCTCTCTTCCCTTATTTTCTCAATTCTGCCTGAAACTTCTCCACAACCGCACCTGCCAGCCGAACCAGCGCACCAAACTGCCACCATTCGACTCGGAATGGTCGAAATAGGGGGGGACCCTCAATTGATCGAAAACAGTCACCAAAATCTCTGGATTCGTTAAACCCTAATTCGCCGGAGTTATACCATCGGCAGCGCATCGCTTTTTCCGGCGGAATTGGACTTTGAGACCAATCTCATTCGTCTCAGAATGCCTTCGTTAGTCAAGAGACATGTTTGTTTTGTCAAGAAAATATATAGAAAGTGACGATTTTTAATGATATTCGGCCGGAAAATCCTAGTCCGCCGCAATACGTGTTTTCTCCGGCTGCTGGTGACTTGCTACTTGGGGTGATGAAGGTTTTGTTCATTTGAAGGTTGTTCATGAATAAGACAATAACCCCAATGAACGGAGACAAAATGAGCAATTGATCTCTATCTCTTTCGTCTTCTCCAATGTACTAATGATTATGGTTTTTGATGATTCTGGTTACAATGTTTCTATGTTTGTTACTATGAAAACAAAAACGGCTGCAAGTCTGATGCTTTCTGGTTTCTATGCTCATAAGTGAACAATAGTAAACTCATCTATGTTTCTCTCTAATACTGTTCAGTAGTGAACAGATCTCGTTTTCTCTATTACTGTTGTTCAGTAGTGAACTGTAATGAACAAATCTGGGTTTGTCTCTATCCCTGTTGTACTAATTCACTGGTGACCACGTCTTGTTAGTACATGTATGATTTGTTCATCAATATGAATTTGTTCACCAGTGAACACAATGACCTGTTAGTACATAAACGTAATATTTGCCACTGAACATGTGAACAACAACAAGTGAACAGTGAACAACCACCGGTCAAGAAAAATCTCGCAAATAGAAACTGAAATTTAATCCATAAAAATAGGATAATAAGTTTATATTTGATATAAGGAAAATATTTGTGAATGATTTAAAAAATAATGAATTAATAGACATGGGTAAAAGGACATCAATACCCTTTTACATTGAAAAGTAGTTCAATAATAATGAGTGGTCAGGATTAGTTCTCGCACTTCTCGCAAAAATATCGCTTATCGTATGAACCCTCCCCTATATATATATTGACGCGATTTATTTGCAGAACACGTTTTTTGCGTAGAACCGAGCAGAACCCATATAAGAATATTAGAATTTAGTAAAAAAATATGCAAAACAATAACATTTAACCCGGCTCAAACATATACTTTAAGAAAAACATCAAAAATACTGAAAAACTATAAGTTCAAATAATGTGAAAATAACACTTATGTATACATACATAAAAACCTACATGCACAATAACATATATGTTTTTGTGCATGAATAACATAATGCAAACAAATATTTGGGGGTCCCTCATTAAATCACTTCATGTATCTTGCATTATCATTTCATTTTAAAAATCAATGATTTAGATTGAGTTTAAATTTCTTCCAAAATTTCTGACAATGATCCAAAAACTTTAAGTAAATTGGTTGAGAATTATCCTCGCAGTCCTCACCAAATTTTGAGCCCTCACCGGATCCTAACCATATATATATATACATATATATATATATATATATATATATATATATATATATATATATATATATATATATATATATATATATATAGGGTCCGGATCCAGTGAGGACTCTTTTCCCGGTGAGGACTGTGAGGACTCCAAAAAACACTCTAAAAATGATCCAAAACAAACTTTTTTCAAAAAATTCCTTTTTTAAACATTAAAATCTCTATGTATAAGATCCAAAAAAAAAATCCAAAAATGATCCAAAAAAAAATATGGATCATAATAATGATCCACAAAACAAATATGGATCATTGTTATGATTCGCTAAAAAAGTGGATCATAATTTTTGAAATTTTTTTTTGTCATATGTAGTAATAATAATGGTGGGTTATATATATTTTTTTCGGAATTTTTTGAAATTTTTATGAGGTTTTCCTCGCGAGTCCTCACCGGAAAAAGAGTTCTCACAGGATCCCACTTCTATATATATATATATATATATATATATATATATATATATATATATATATATATATATATATATATATATATATATATAGGGTCCGGATCCGGTGAGGACTCTTTTCCCGGTGAAGACTGCGAGGACTCCAAAAAAAAACACTAAAAATGATCCAAAACAAACTTTTTTCAAAAAAATTTCTTTTTTAAATATCTAAATCGCAGCCTATAAGATCCAAAAAAAAAAAAAAGTTTTTCAAAAATGATCCAAAAAAAATATGGATCATAATAATGATCCACAAAAAAATAGGGAGTTATATGTAGTAATATTCATGGGGAGTTATATATATTTTTTTCGGAATTTTTTGAAATTTTTTTGAGGAGTCCTCACCGTTTTTTGAGTCCTCACCGGATCCCACTTCTATATATATATATATATATATATATATATATATATATACAGTGAAGAATTAGTTTCAGAACCAATTAAGGCTACAGAACCAGCAGAACTCAATCTAAACCATTGATTTTTGAAATGAAATGATTTATGATTATGGAAGACACATTAAGGGATTTGATGAGGGACCCCCAAATATTGGTTTGCATGGATGTTATTCATGCATGTAAACATATATGTTATTGCGCATGTATGTTTTCATGTATGTATACATAAGTGTTATCTATACATGTATGTTTTTCAGTATTTTTGATGTTTTTTTAAAGTGTATGTTTGATTTGGGTTAAATGTTATTGGTTTGCATATTTATTTACTAAATTTTGATTGGCTTAGATGGGTTCTGCTAGGTTCTGCCTAATAAATGAGTTCTGTAAATAATTCGCCCCTATATATAAATGGGTTCTGCTAGGGTCCGGATCCAGTGAGGACTCAAAAACCGGTGAGGACTGTGAGGACTCCAAAAAAAACTCTGAAAATGATCCAAAACAAACTTTTTTCAAAAAAAAATTTTTTTTAAACATAAAACTCGTAGCTTATAAGATCCAAATAAGAAATAAAAAATTTTAAAAATGATCCAAAATAAAATATGGATTATAATTTTGATCCAGAAAAAAAATACGCATCATTATTATGATCCACAAAAAAAGGTGGATCATAATTTTTTTTTCAAAATTTTTTGGGTTAAATGTTGTAATAATCATGGGGAGTTATACATATTTTTGTCAGAATCTTTTGAAATATTTTGAGGTGTCCTTGCGAGTACTCACCGTTTTTTGAGTCCTCACAGGATCCCACTTCTATATATATATATATATATATATATATATATATATATATATATATATATATATATATATATATATATATATATATATATATATATATATATATATATATATATATATATGTGTGTGTGTGTGTGTGTGTGTGTGTGTGTGTGTGTGTGTGTCTATGTTGAGAGAGAGAGAGAGAGTTGTTCATGCGAGAACCACTAAAATTGCGAGAACTGCGAGATCTCTCTCCATCTCACTAAAAAAACCCTCGCTGAAAAAACCCTACGAACCATCGATCAAAAGTAGTAAAGCTTGACAATGAAAAAATCGGATACAGGAGCCGAGAAATTGATGAACTAAGGTATGTTCAATACCTAAATTCGCTTCTGATTCGATTTATAAACTGCAATTCTTGATAAAATTGGTGTATTGAGTATTAGGGTGCTGATTCGAGAAATTGTTTAGGGTTATGTTGTGTTCATCAGGAACAAAAAAAAGGGTTTTGATTTGTTGGGTTCATCATGAACGTATATGGTATAAGGGTTCATATATTTAATTTTTTTTACCGATTATAGCTTTTGATTATGTTAACTTCGATTTTTTTTCCGATTTAAGCTTCCGATTGGCTAAAAATTGCTTTTTTCCGATTTTAGCCTAGCCTACGATATGTTTTTTTTCTGATAGGCTTCTGACTGTGTTAACTTTCTTTGATGAACATATCAGTAATCAAAGCATTTATCTTTAAAGGACTTAGTTTTAAAGTATATAATGAACAATTGTAATGAACATATCAGTTAACAAATCATATGTTATGAATAAAACAAAGTATTTTAAAATGTTAGGGGATGAACATATCAGTTAACTGTTTTTGTTTATTGCAATTCATGTGTTTTTAAAAAGTTTTAACAAAACATAATTTTTGTAACTTGTTAGGGGATTAAACTAGAATGTGACAGAACTGGTGATAAGGCAAGCAAAACCTATAAAGGAAAGGAGAAAATACATTAGGCGTGCAACAGAATCTGTGACAGCAACTGAAGTACCAAATGTGGTCGAAACAGGTACAGAACATGTGACAGCAACTGAAGTACCAAATGTGGTCGAAACAGGTACAGAACATGTGATAGCAACTGAAGTACCAAATGTGGAACATTTTGATGTTCCGACTGAGAGTGTATCAAAGAGTTCGAAAAATAGTAAGAAAGATTAAGGTTAGATATAAAATAGTTTATACATAATCAACTGTTAATAATTTTAGGGGTTATTCATTATTGTTATTTTACGTAAAGGTAAGCAAAACGTGGATGAAATAGGTGATGGTATGTAATGTTATAAATAAACTAGCACGTTATTCAACATAAATTAATTTTCGCTTGATTATTTATTGCAGTTTCGATAGCTGATAGGGACGAAGTTGTGGGAAAAAATGCAGAACAGATTGCAAAACGAAAAGGTTTTAATTACAATAGTATTTTAATATTGTAAACTATTTTGTAATTTTTAATCTTTTAAATATAGGCAAGCAAAAGATGGATGTTAGTGTGGAAAAGACGTTAAAAATAACTGCAAAACAAAAGGTATAGTAAAATAAATTTAAAAATTACATTTTTATTAATTTAATCAGTGTGTTCATTAATTATTGATGCGTTTAGGGAAGGAAAAGGTTACGGAAAACTCGGACGCGGACGAGGGTGTCAGAAAGCGTGTAACTCAAAGTGCAGATCAAAAAGGTAAAAATTATTATATTTATACAATGATGTTTTAATAACGTAATGATTATGTTCATTTGTTATGTTATACGTACAGGTACGCAGAAGGTAACTGATAAGCAAAACAAAGCTGCTGCATTTGAAATTAATAAAATACGTAAGAGTACAGGTTGAATTTGGTAGATGAGTATGATAGTGATTTTGAGGAAGAACCGAGTAAGAATAGGGCTAAAGTAGGTAAAGAGAAAAAAAATAATGTGGAATCGAAAGGTAAAGTGACAGAAAAAGCTGAAGCATCCGATGTTATTGGACGGCTACAGATTCATTCATCCCCTAAGACACTTTGTGCAGCAATTCATTTGCTTATCGAGGCACAAAAAAATGTGTCCGGGAGATGGGTCTAGGATCATTATTGAACATGAATATTTATTCGCTACCATGGCATCTAGGTTATTTTGTAGTCGATAGGTTAGATGATGATAAACTAATCAAGCTGAGAAAAAGGAAAAATAAAAATAACAAAGCATTCTGTTTTTGAGACTTCAGGTGTGGCTCTAGGTGGAAGAACGATTGATTCCCTAGAGGAACAAAAAACTGAAGATCAGTTAGTTGTTAACTGGTTTGGCTAATTTAATAAAAGGGAAATTAAACCGACCGAAGTGATGAACAAAACACTAAGCAGTGAAGAAGTTGATGCCATTTTCAAATTAAATTTCATAGTTCTAGTTGCAAATATAATGGGAAAAACAAAAGCTAGAAGAAGATGTGATCTGTCGATACTGAAACACATAAACCAGAACACAAATCTTAATAAAATTGATTGGTGTGACTATATACTGAACTGCTTAAAAGGATGCAAGGAAAAATGGGTTTAGAATAAGGCAACAAGTATTTAAACTTGTATTCACTAATGAACACTTTTGTTTAGTAATGAACACTATTTCATTCGACTGAACATTGTTTAATTCATACATATCATTGGTATTCGTTCATTCTATTTCACATGTATTGGGACTGATATTCACTAATTAACACTGTTTTTTATACGTAGCTTCTTTTCGTGAATTCAACGAAATGTAAAAAGATGAAAATGAACAGATCACAGTCAATTATAAGTAACTGGAATACTTTTTTGTTGAATGACATGGAGGGATTTTGTGGGTTTGACACAGCCACCCTTAGTGAACCGTACATCCCACCACTAGACGATGAGGAGATGGATACGGAGACTGACGATGTACAAGAACAAGAAAGCGTGCAAGATGATGCTCCAAACACGGAAGAGTACAGATAACACAGTTAATAAAATTAACTTTTATGTAATTTTTACCCTAACAATATTAATTTAATAATATGGCAGGGTTGTATTGAACACATGGAATCAATATTGAACAGGGTAATTGAAAACACAAATGAGTTGGTGAAAGTAACAAACGATTCGTATATGGTGTTTCAAAACAGTGTGAAAATCGGTGACTGGGTTGAGAAGGTGAAGATGTTAGATGATGTGCTAAAGGATATGAAAGAAAATGTTAAAGGTAATTATAAATATTGAGGATATTCTAATGAACTTAATATGTTGCTAAACATTCAAGTATGTAATAAGTAGTTATTTGTAATAATTAGGTACGTAAGTGTTGTAAGAGTAAACCTTAATATTTTGGTAACAAACGTGGCGGAGGGTGATGGGGTATGTTTATAAGTCGTGAAGGTGAGATGATTGTAATTTTTTAGGTATGTAATTTATGCAATGATGGGTAGTTAATGTGTAATAAATGTTATTATGCGTTAGGTGAACTTTTGTCAACTTAAAATGAAACTAGGTTAACAGGTTAATACAGTTTTCTGAATTGTTCATTAATGCTAATAAAATATAACGCTTGTGATTATGTACGTTAAACCATTCGGAAACTCGAAAAAGGTAGATTTGGTGGAAAACAGCATGCAAATGATCAATGTGATGGGCGATATGTTTGAAAAACCTAATGATGTTGATCCTTATAGTTCTCCTAAAGTACATGGTTGTCAGAATAGTACCCTGTCGACACAAATGTCACCGGGGTATAGTAGGGCTTTGGAAGAAACGATGAATAAAATTAAAGCCCATGGTTTCCGGGATGACATACTAGTGACAGAAGTGTCACCAGGCTACTATAGGGCTTTCGAAAAAGCGATCATTACACCTAAAGCTTAAGGTTTTCGAACTGATATACCGGTCACACAAGTGTCACCCGGTTATTATAAGGATATGGAAGAAGCTATGGATCACCTATGAAGGGGAGATCACGTGTTCATTCAGAAAATGACAAAAATGAAGTGCCAAGCTTTAGTCTAGGCCTAACACAAGAGTTTGACAATGTTAAAAATGATGGTGATGTTGGTATTCGAGTTGTTCATGATCAGAAAGAAATGGTTATCGATAATCAAAAAGTTATAGTAAAACCAAATAACCAACCCCTTGTAATTCAAAAAAGCACGTCAATGCGGGCTGTTAACTTATCTGATCAACTACGTTCACCATATGCACACATGGTTGTTGATATTGAAAAAAAAAAACTAACAACTGAAGAAAAAAAAGTACACAATTACATTATGATGGCGAATTTGAATTATAAGTAAGTGTATTCATTAAAAATTTTATTGTTAGTGAATTAAATAACAAATAACGTTTGACCCGAATTTTATTATAATGCAGTGAAGTAGTATTTATGACAAAGGATGAACAACAAATGATGAGAGGACCTGTTGAGTGTTTTGCAATGCAAGGTCCATTTTTAAGTGAAATACTAAACACATGGTATGCGTTGTTAAACATACAAGAGGGGATTAGAGCACCAGAATCGCAGTATAGATTTTTTTTACCGGCAACACAGGGTATAATGAGCGTTGATGAACGTGTAAGATCTTTAACACATGTACTAGGTGAGATGTTGCATAAAGACCCTCACCTAATGAAATTAAGAACACTAGACATGGTACGTTCCAATCTTGTCTTAATAGCATCAAAATCCCGGAAATGAACACTAATGAACATTGAATTAATTAATAAATTCCTCAGATGAACACTGATTAAATTGAAAAAAACAATTCGTGAAAACATGCAGGTATTCTTCCGGGTGATGTATATTACTACTTATTTGATTTTCTTTGATTTAAAGCATGGAACCATTGAAATAATAGACAACATGAGTTATGATCAACCGATTAGATTGAAGTACGAAGGATTTCCAGGAAATCTTGTAAGATGAAAAGAACTATCATGTTTTATCACTTTTTTTTATCATTAGTGAACTAAGCCAATTTAATTGTAGAAAAATGGATTCATACATTATATGAAGTATGCTGATCATCCAAAAGCCCTTAAGTTGGAGGCTGCAAAACCAGTATTGCTTAATATGAGTTGGAAATCACGAGGCAATAAACAAGAAAAGGATGTATTTGTTATGCGACATATGGAGACGTACATGGGGGGTGGGACATCAAATTGGTGTTCTGGTTTGGAAGCGGAAGGGCGACGTCAGAAAAGTTTATTGAAAAAATTTAGGGAGCGATACATTATAAAAATGTTGATGTCAGAACATAACATTTTTTGTAGCAAAGTGTTGAAAGAAGCAGAAGAGTGTGGCTAAAAATCTGCATGGGAAAAATCATTTTGTTTATTTTCTATAGACATTCATGTTTTGTCGCAATTGTTAAGTCCTTAGTTTTGAAACCGAATTATTGTTTTTTTTTGTTTGGATAATAATGTTTGAGGAAAAATTTATCAAAGACTTATTTATGTTTTGGAAAAAAGTATTTGCATTTAAGTTATGCTATTTTTCGTTGAAAAAAGTTTTTTTGTTAGTTTTCTACTAACGGCTTTAACTATAACCTCAGCTCTATTTATTGGTCTGAGCAAGATACGACTTATATGAAAAAATTCTTGCCTAATGGCGAGATAGTTGGAGAGGTGACAAAACCTTATACCTTTCATTACAACGCAATTGCTACTAGTGAAGATCAGTTTATTTTCCATAAGTTGGTAGTAATAAAAAACGTTAGTCGTTAAAATGTCATCAATAGTTGTTATACAAACTCCATAATATAAAGACTAATAAATCATTATACATCACTGATATGTAGTGAACTATTAAATGATTAGATGACACAGTGTTCATGAATGAACAATCGTATAAGGTTGGACGATAATATTTAGGTCAGACAGGATATAAAGACTAATAAATCATTATACGTCATGTAATGTGTTGGACTAATCGTGTAAAAACGTAGTTTCATAAAAAAAATATAAGAAAAGGTACTAAAAAAGGGTGATTCAGATCACGAATATACGATTGATAAAATGTAATCTATAGTTAAAGGGATATAATTTATAAATAACCAAATTTCCAATGATCACCAAAAAACGTATATGAATTAAAAAAATGAAAATATATTTTATAAGTTCCACAATGAACGAACGTGGGAAAAAAGACCTTAATGAGAAGCAAACGATTCAGTTTATAAAATTAAAGACTAAAAAATTTCTTTTTTTTTGTCGTTTTGATGATGATGCTGCTCTGTAAGTTGAAGGTGCTCCACATGTTCGCGAGTTGTGCCCGACCACCAAACACACTTGACATTTTTTGCATTCGTCCTTCGCCTTTTGTATTGCCTTTTCACCAGGATCTTTCAATCTCTTACCCGTCCCACATCCTTTATTTCTAATACCTGTAGGAATTTCTACTTGAACCTCCATTTGTGCATCACCACCAAATAGTTTACCAATTCTAGGAGTCTTGCTTGTATATTTAGATTGTTCATCAGGTACCTTTTGTTTAAACTCACTAGTTAACTCATTAAGCCTTGTAAGAAACACGTCAAGTGTGTTCGGAGATGAACGAAATCTAAAAAACATGTTTCAACATCTAACATTTCTTTGGCGACAGATGGGTTCGAAACATCAATTTGCATTCCATATCGATATCGACTATAAAGTGTATCACGTGGCATTAGGTTACACCTCCATCTTCTTATTATGTATTTTTCAGGTATCTCTGTTATGTGTTCCGAATTAAAAATACAAAACACATGTCGACATAAATAATCATGCCTCCCAAAAAGATTACAACTGCATACTACAGTGGCTTCATCTTCGTTATATCTCATCGAATGAAAAATTTAAAGCATAAGATAAATATAAACGAAATTAATTAATACATCCATGAAATTAATACTACCTTAAAGTCACCAACAAATTAATCATGTTTGTCATAATGTTTGATAATAAAAACACCAGGTTTTGCGTCATAACCTGTAGTCTTAAGTGAACATGAATACATTCCTCTGACTATCTCATGGTGTACATTCCTGAACAGACTTCTTGTGTATATTGATGAGGCATGACACTCAATAGGTAGTCGGGTATCCATTTTCGGTTTTGTTGTTGAGTCGTCAAAGTCATCTTGTCGTTGTTTGTATCTTTGTTTTTCCATTGCATCCTCAAAACAAAGCATGAACTACACCAACGTATCCCCAAAGTTTAAAATTTTACGAAACATTGCATTTAAACTCTCTGATCGTGAAGTGGTTCTCATCAAACAATACATTGGTAGATTTTTAAAATAAGCGGGAATCCATTGTTGCCTAATATTGAACATATCACCAAGCCACTTGTTTTCATGTAATGAAAATTCCAATATTAATTCGTCCCACCGCCTCTCAAACTCTGTTGTACCAATGTTAACATTCCATACAAGATTATGCAATTGTTTCTTGATCTCCTTATTATGTTGATTATCACCAGTGATCTGTAGTGAACAATTAAATGATTAGCTGACACAGTGTTCATGAATGAACACGTATAAGGTTTGACGATAATATTTAGGTCATACATTGTTCACTACAGAATTTACTGCATGACATCATTAAAAAAATTAGGAACATAGAATATTTTACTTTTAAAGGAAGTTTGTTCATTATATGCCACATACATAATATATGGTGAGATTCGTTAAAAACACTTGGAATAGTTTGCTTCATTGATGGATCCTGATCTCTAACGACAATAGTAGGTTGCTTAACATGAGCTTTAGGAAAAGCCTATAAAAACCAAACATAAGAGTTAACAATCTCATTTTAAAGAAATCCAGCCCCAAAATTAACTGATTTGTTGTGATTATCAACACCGGTGAATGGGACAAAAACCATTCCATATCTGGTAATAGATACATGAAAAAAAATTTAATATACATTCGAAAACAAAAAACATTAGATAGCAGAAATTGATTGCATACTTGTTGGTGTGGAATGTTGCGTCGAATGCCATAACATGACCAAACTCCATATAGTTAAACTTTCCAAAAAAGACCCGCAAGTTCGTTTTCATCGCACAGGTAATCGAAAGTGAAATTTGGGGCATGTTGTTTTCTTTTTGAAAGCATGTTGATGACCATTTGTGTATCTTTATTACCAATGTATTTGTTTATATCTCGCCTACGGATTTTATAAGAAATCTCTATGCCGTTTACCATATCATACCCCCCTTTTAGTGATGCTTGTAACCTATGTGCGACTCTCGGACCAATATTACATGTAGATGCTTGTTGTAAAAAATCTTCATCACCGAATTGCAGTTGTCTATTACTACGTAACAAATGCTTGTTGACTTCACTAATTAGTGGATGGTTGTGAACCTCGGTAAATTCGTACACTTTATATGAACATGTGCCTCTAACTAGCGTAAGTTTTATACCGGCTTTACAATATGTGACACTAACGTTACAATTCCGAGGTTTCGCTTTTCCTATGTCGACCGGTATGCTGTCTATCTTTTGTTTTTTCCTAGGTACACCAGCTTTATTACACACAAAATACCTAACTGTAATCTCATCATGAACATTCTTTCGGGTTGTTGATTTACGAATACTAAACCCAGCTTCTAAAGCATACCGGGAGTACATAATTTCCGCCTCATCAAGAGAATTAAAAATAGAATCAACCACTGGCTTTATTTCCTCACATACATTCGGAACCCAATACTTGGTCCCGTCTGGTGTTTGCCTCATAGTTCTATTTAGTGATTCAATTTCTGCATCCGGATTAACATCTGCATATAATGACGATACAAAATGTTACATGTAGATGAATGGTGAATCCCGTAAACAAATTAATATCAGAATCATAAACCATAAAAGGAAAACATGAAGTAATGTTCATTGGTGAATGTACACAATAAAAGCAATCTATAAGCATAACCTAATTACATAAAATTTTGTTCAGTAATGAATAGGAAAACAATAACAATACTGAAACCTAATATTTTACAAATAAATTTGACTTAACATTGAATCAGAAAAATGGTAGTGTAAATTCATATAAATCATTAATGCCGGTTAAATTATTTAATAAAAAAACAAAATTTAAATAAAAAAACTCACTTCGAACGCCATTTTCATGGTCCTCAAGGTCGTTTTTATTCGATGATGAACTGCAAGGGTTACTACAATCTTCAGAAGCAGCACTATATGTTGAGATCTTCAAAGAATTCAAATTGTTAAATGACTTAAACCGTATGAAAATTCGATTAACAAATATGCGATAATTTATAAATAAACAGTCAGATTGATGAACGGTTGTAATTAAATAACATCGTCGATTATTGAATATTGGGAATACCTTTACTTTTTTGACGAACGAAGGTAGAACACGACTGAATATTTTTTCCGAATTAGGGTTACAATTCGGTGGTTAATGATTCCTATTAAGATGCATAATAATAGGATAGTAGGTTAAAATAATTCCTTCATGCTAGAAAACGATTTTGATTCCTATTTTAAGATAAATGCTATATTTAAATCAAATATTGAATTACTTAAATACCCTTGTAAGACTAAATTCAAATAAGATTAATCCAAGGGCTATAAACATGTTTCGCAATTCTCGCAATTTTAGTGGTTCCTGCATGAATCGCACACTATATTATATATATATATATATATATAGTGTACAATTAGAATTAGAACCAATTAAGGCTACAGAACCAGCAGAACTCAATCTAAACCATTGATTTTTGAAATGAAATGATCATGAAGACACATTAATGTATTTGATGAGCGACCCCCAAATATTGGTTTGCATGGATGTCATTCATGCATGTATACTTATATGTATAGATAACACTTATGTATACATACATGAAAACATACATGCGCAATAACATATATGTATACATGCATGAATGACATCCATGCAAACCAATATTTGGGGGTCCCTCATCAAATACATTAATGTGTCTTCCATGATCATTTCATTTCAAAAATCAATGGTTTAGATTGAGTTCTGCTGGTTCTGTAGCCTTAATTGGTTGTTCTGAAACTAATTCAACCCTATATATATATATATATATATATATATATATATATATATATATATAGAAGTGGAATCTTGTGAGGACTCAAAAAACGGTGAGTACTCGCGAAGACACCTCATAAAAATTTCAAAAAATTCTGAAAAAAAAATATATAACTCACCATGATTATTACTACATTTGACCAAAAAAAAAATTCGAAAAAAAAATTATGATCCACTTTTTTTTTTTGGACAATAACAATGATCCATATTTTTTTTGTGGATCATTATTATGATCCATATATTTTTTTTGGATCATTTTTGAAAAACGTTTTTTTTTATCTTATAGGCTGCGATTTAGATATTTAAAAAAGAAATTTTTTTGAAAAAAATTTGTTTTGGATCCTTTTTAGTGTTTTTTTGGAGTCCTCGCAGTCTTCACGGGGAAAAGAGTCCTCACCGGATCCGGACCCTATATATATATATATATATATATATATATATATATATATATATATATATATATATATATATATATATATATGGATCAAGAAAGAAGTTTAGTTATTTAGAGAACTTAAAGAAGCAATTATGAGCATTGATTTAATTAAAACATTCAAGTGCACTTAAGGGCATGATTGTCATTTTTTTCATCCTCCAACAATGGCTTCTCCTCCTCAATTAGAACCCTAACCATTACACAGGATTGTCTCCCTCTTTCAATTAGAACCCTCAATGGCTTCTCCTCATCTCCTCTACAACTACATCAATGATTTATCTTCCTCAATTTGAAATTTAGAACCCTAACCATTACGTGATTTCAGATCCAAATCTAGGTCACGAACCATTACGTGATTTCTCCTCCTATACGAACCATTACCATATTTCTCCTCCTCATTCAGTCCATGACACGTGATTTTTCCTCCTAAATCAGCTCCAGGTCAAGTGATTTATCCTCCTCCATCAGCTCCAGGTCGCACTATTCCTGTAACGAACCCTAAATCAGCTAGAAATGAGGGAATCAAATCCAAATCTAGGTAGCTCACAATTTACATGTCCACTTCTACATAACACAGATTCACCATTTACTGAATTTTGTATGAGGTATCTACATAATTAGTCACAAATTTAACTTCATTATATAAATTATCAATTTTTCACTTCGCCAACACATATATGTGTATGTTTGATTGCTTAATATATTAAAAGACATACTTTTTATTGGTTAGTATAATATTTCTCCAACACTAGGATTCTGTAATATTTGAATTTTTAAGAAAAATAATTTCGATATAATTTTACATAAACATCAGTGTGCATGAGTAGTTATTCTCTATTTAATAAATGCTCTCTTTCAATTTGACTTTTGAATTGGCCACTCAAAAAGAGGTGAGATATGGCTAATTATAATCATAAATAGTTAATCTATTGTGTCTAGAAGAAACCGGTGTTAATTTGCAAATAACATAGACCACTTATTTGATAAAAGGGCTATTATGTTTGATAATACGTTATTATGTCTAAAAAGACTCATGCCTGTGAGCAATTTAGATCCAGATCCAGGTCGTCTATTTGCATTTGCATTTTCATCTTCATTATACCTAGCTATTCCTTGAAATTTTAAACTGCTGTTTAAAATACCGACATTTGCATTTTCATACTTGCAGTTGCATTTTAATTTTATGTAGTTATTTTCTGAAGTTTCACCCTCTTTTGTAGTTATTATTAATTTTTTTCATAGATAATAATCATATTCCACCTTCTCTTCGAAATGGTTTTGAAAAAAAATATCTAATGTTGGTGATAAGTATTGGATTCCTAGTGTTCCTAATTCTAAAAGACCTCTTAATGGTATGCAATTTTCATAAATTTTGTCTATTATATTTGTATAGATTTTTCGTATGTGTTTTGTTAGTTTTGTAATCCGTGAAGATGATGAATCAATGTTCTTATGAAATTTCTTAGTTTTGTTAACTACTTTGAATCATTTAATTTTGGGAATTTAATAAAATTAGGATATATAATTCTTCATTTTCATACTTGCAGTTGCATTTTTATTTTCATTGAAGAAAAGGATTACTTGTTCATGTGAAGTGGCTATTTCTAAATCAAAAAAAAAATTGTGAGAAAGTGTGGTTACTGTGACAACTATGATCCGCATAATATCCGCATTTGTCCAGAAAGAAAAAAGTAGAAGATTCACTATTAAAAACACGTCGATCAAATGATGATTCAGGATTTTCTAAAATGTCACATTAGTTTTTTACTAGTTTTGTTTTAGTCTTACCAAATGTAGTTAAACATAATTTGGCATTTGGATTTTCATTTTACCTAGTTAATCCTGAAATTTTGAATATTGGTTTTTCTTCAAATATTAGCATTCACATGTGTATTTTCATACTTGCATTTGCATATTTATTTTATTGTAGTTATTCCCTGGAATTTTACACAATGGTTCTGTAATTTCCACAAGCACAAATTCCACTTTTGATAGGCCCAAAAAGTCTTTCACATGTTTTAAATACTTTCAGTTACATTTGTATTTTCATACTTGCAGTTGCAATTTGCATTTTCATGTTATGTAGTTATTCCATAACTTGTAAATAATGGTTCTTTTTCAACAACTGACTTTTTCATTTACATTTTTAATTTTGCACTTGTTTTTGCTTTTCAATTATATCTAGTTATTCCCTGAATTTTTAACCACGTGGTTTGAAAATGTCATTTGCATTTACATTTTCATACTTGCATTTGGATTTTCATTTTATGTAGTTATTCCCTGAAATTTTACATTTTGGTTCTCTCTTAAACATCGACAGTTGCATTTTCATTTTCATAGTTGTAGTTGCATTTGCGTTTTCATAGTTGCAGTTGCATTTGCATTTTCATAGTTGTAGTTGCATTTTCATTTTATGTAGTTATTCCCTAAACTTATAAATACGGCTTCTGTTTCAAATACTAGTTTCTACATTAACATTTTCATTTTTGCACATGTTTTTGCGTTTTCATTAAATCTAGTTATTTCCTAAATTTTTAACCAACTATTTTGAAAATTGGCATTTGCATTTGCATTTTCATATTTCCAATTGCATTTTCATTTTTTGTAACTATTTCCTAAAATTTTACATTCTAGTTCGATTTTAAATACTTCCAGTTGCATTTGTATTTCATACTTGCAATTGCGTTTTCATAATTGGAGTTACATTTGCAATTTCATTTTATCTCGTTATTCCCACTTTCTATTTTCCTTTACATGTATCATCAACACTTCATGAATTCTAATATAAATGCACTTTCTCTATCCACTATTATAATCATTACAAAGAAAAATCAAAATAATAACAACCATAAAAACAACCAACTATCAATAATTCATTTAAATGTATCATCAACACTTGTAGTCTAGATTATAACCATCACGAAAAAATACCGAAACAATAATAATTTAGATTAGCTTTACAACTATCCATCAATCCATATCAACAAAAAACAACCAATTACCTAAACAATAACAACCACCAATGCGTGTACTTGTTCTTATTTTACCATCCTTACGATCGTAGCCCATCTTGTAGAATTACGGGTTTTTGCACTTTTATCAACTGCAAAATGTAAATGTATAAACAATCAATAAAAAATCCAAGCATACTTCAATTACACAAATAATCTAAAACAATCCAATTAAAACGAGTGCTAGAAATTAAATGACAGCAACAATATCCTAAATACATAAACATAAGGGTGTGTTTGGCTTCGGAACCGGGGTAAAACCAAAAATATATAAAACCGAGAACCGGACCGAGTTACCATTCCCGGTTTTGGTTCAGGTCGGTTTGGGTAATTTTCGATTTAAAACCGGTTGAGCCGGAAATTTACAAGCAATATCTGGGTAACTTCTAACTATACAAAATATCTCTGCTAATCTGGTTAACTTCTTTATGCACATCCCTGCATAGACCCCACCCATACGATCTCAAGCAACATCTGATTAACTTCAAACTATACAAAATATCTCTCCTAGTTACATTAATTAGCTCATCAAAATATCTCTCCTACAAACTATACAAAATTCCTCGGAAATTGAATGCCACCATTATTTCATCAAATACATTGAACATTTGAGGTAGTTGATCATAATTTCTCGAAAATATCAAAATCCACATCAAATTCTATTCCTAGAGTGCGAGATTTAACATCGAAGCCATAAAAATTGCTCCAATTTCTCGAAAACAAGGGGAGTAGTACTACGGCATATACGAGCAGATTGAAATTTGACAAAATGAGATAATGTTTCTTACATATTAACGTAAATGTACTTACTCGTCTATTTCTTCTTCGTTCATCACCTGTTTATTGAAATCCCTTGAATTATTCGGTGTTGAAATCATCCTTTCAACTGTGTGATATCGCCATAAATCGCCCGTCTGTGAAGAAGCTTTCAAGAAATTGCCCGATTGCAACCCTATATTCAATCGTCTTTGTTTGAGAGAGAGAGAGAGAGAGACAATCGCCATTTTCATTTGTGAGAGAGATGAAAATGCCGTTTGAAACCCTAAAACGCCTCTATTGTGATAGCGTAATTGTAATTGTTGATTGGTGAGAGACCGACAATTTTACGATATTACCCTTTTAGCCCATCTTTTATTCTGGATCTCACCTAATTAATGTACACGCCTCTTTTAAAATCATATCATCTGATCCGTTGAAAACTTCATCCAAGGGTTATAAATTGTTCTTTATATTCTTTATTTAATAATGTTTCTCTATATATCCTCACCATATATATATATATATATATATATATATATATATATATATATATATATATATATATATATATATATATATATATATATATATATATATATATATAAATAAGGATTAAGAAAGAAGCATCCTTATTTGAAGAAGTTGAAGAAGCAATGCTTTTTCGTAAAATATACATATATGTATACACGTACATACATATATGTATATATACATATATATTCATACCATAGATATATACATATGTTCATATGTATACCGTATATATGTATATACACACACATATATATACGGTATGCATATGCATTTTCGTAAATGAAAATGCAAGTTCCGACTGAAAATGCAAGTAACGACTGAAAGTGCAAGTTATGTAAAATGCATGTGTATATATATGTGTATATATACATATATATCGGGCATGAATATGCACATATATATATCTATGGTATGAATATATACGTATATATACATATATGTATGTATATATATATATACATATATGTATATTTTACGAAAATGCATTGCTTCTTCAACTTCTTCAAATAAGGACCCTTTTCTATTGATCCATACCATATATATATATATATATATATATATATATATATATATATATATATATATATATATATATATATATATATATATTGAATAATTAGTTACAGAACCTATTTTAGGCTACAAAACCCAGCAGAACTCAATCTAAACCATTGATTTTCAAACTGAAATGATCATGGAAGGTACATGAAGGGATTTGACGAGGGACCCCAAATATTAGTTTGCATGTATGTTATGCATGCACGTAAACCTATATATTATTGCGCATGTATGTTTTCATGTATGTATACATAAGTGTTATTTTTTCATTATTTTTGCATATATGTTTTTCAGTATTTTTTATGTTTTTCTTAAAGTATATGTTTGATCTTGATTAAATGTTATTGTTTTGCATATTTTTTTACTAAATTCTAATTTTCTTAGATGAGTTCTACTCGGTTTTACCAAAAAAATGGGTTCTACAAATTACTCGCCCATATATAGTGACTGATTAGTTACAGAAGTAGGATCAGGTGAGGACTCAAATTTTGGTGAGTATAGTAAGGACAATTTTCAACCAATCATTTTTAAATAATTGGATCATAATAATATATATAACACCGAAAAAATTTTAAAATATTCCGAAAAATATATATATAACTCTCCATGATTATTACTACATTTGACCAAAAAAAAAAAAATTTGTGATCCACTTTTTTTTGTGGATCATAATAATGATCCATATTATTTTATGGATCAAAATTATGATCCATATTTTTCTTTTGGATCATTTTTAAAATTTTTTTATTTTTTTGGATCTTATAGGCTGCGATTTTAGGTTTAAAAAAGAATTATTTTCAAAAAAGTTTGTTTTGAAATAATTTCAGAGTTTTTTTTGGGAGTCATCGCAGTCCTCACCGGTTTTTGAGTCCTCACCGGATCCGGACCCTATATATACACATATACATATATATTTCTGCCTATTAGATTATGTGATCAAAGGCTAGGATGAACGATGTCAATTTCGTAAATAACTAAATACATAAGGATTAAAAGATACAGGTTAAAGGGTAAAATGGTACAATGAATTAATTAAAAAAAGGAAGCACCAGTTTTATCAGATCTCGTGTGGTTTTCTCCATGCTCAATTAATTAACTAAAAGAACCCCCAACCCCAAAACCCTATTATCCAGTTGACGCACACACACTTTGTGTGTGTTTTGAGGGTTTCTGCCCATTCCCTTTTACCGGCACCGCTGCAACACCACTGCCGCTAGACCTCCTGCACCACCACTGCGGCACCGCTGCAACACCATTGCCGCTAGACCTCCTGCACCACCACTGCCTCCATCTCCGGTGACAGCCACCACCACTATCGGGGTCTTCGTTGGATCAACATTCTCAGATCTCATGGATAAGAATCAATACCACTAGCGCCGCCCCTCCGCCGCTCGCACCACCGGTGCTTTTCCCTCCGCCGCTCACACCACCGACGTAACTGGTAAATCCATTGACGCACCCTCCGATGAACACGAGATCTGTAGTTTTCAGAGATAACAACTTTGACAGCATAGTCCGGCGAAAATGAGATCTAGCGTTTCTAAACACAGCCACACCACACCATGGCCGCCTTCACCACAGATTCCACAACGATCGGGTTGCGGCGGCTCGTGTTCAGACCGACGACTTGTATGGTTTGGATTTCAGATCCACGACAGGTATGGTTCAGATCCACACCATGCACGAGATATGTAGGTCGAAGGTAATAGTCTAGACCACTGGTTTGTTCATCAGTGAACACGTTGATCTGAGTTATGGATTATTGTGTTCATTGTGTCATCTATGTTCATTTGTGATTTTTTTATTGTATACATTTATGTAAAACTTGTGATATGTGTTCATTTGGGAATTATTGTGTTCTTTTGGTTTATTGTATCACTTGGATTATTGTAATATTTGTGATTTGTGTTCATTCATGATTTGTGCTCATTTGTCATTTTGTAAAATATGTATTCACCGGTGAACACGGTATGAATTGTTCATCATTCTGGGTTGTTAATCGGTGAACCTGTACCGTTTGTTCACTAAATCTTCGGTACCTGATATGGACACGTTTATTAGTGAACGATTATTATTATTTTCATGAATGCATTCGTTTGGACCATAATGTTCACTAATGAATCATTACTAATATTTTAAAAATAGCATCCAGTTAGAACGTTCACTAATGAATATTCACGATATGATTCAAATAAAAATAGTCACATTAGTAAAACATTATGTTAAATCATGTTATGCAATTTTTGTTCTTGAAAATAAGAATGGAAGGTATTTATTATTAATTGATTGGAATGGAAGTTGATAACCCGACAAAATAGGAAACGGAAGTTATTAATTTCTGAAAATTTATATAAAGACTATAATATCCTTTCTAATTTTAAAAATTATTTAGATTAAATGAGTGGCCATGATATATTCTCGTACTTCTCGCAAAAAAAGACTTTTCGCATGAATACTCTCATATATCCATATATATATATATATATATATATATATATATATATATATATAGAAGTGAGATCCTGTGAGGACTCAAAAACGGTGAGGACTCGCGAGGACACCTCATAAAAATTTCAAAGAATTCCGAAAAACATATATATAACTCACCATGATTATTACTACATTTAACCAAAAAAAAATTTCGAAAAAACAATTATGATCCACTTTTTTTTGCGGATCATAACAATGATCCATATTTTTTTTGTGGATCATTATTATGATCCATATTATTTTGTTTGGATCATTTTTGAAAAACTTTTTTTTTTGGATCTTATAGGCTGCGATTTAGATATTTAAAAAAGAAATTTTTTTTGAAAAAAGTTTGTTTTGAATCATTTTTAGGGTTTTTTTTGGAGTTCTCGCAGTCCTCACCGGGAAAAGAGTCCTCACCGGATCCGGACCCTATATATATATATATATATATATATATATATATATATATATATATATATATGCGAGGACTAAAAAAACTCTATAAATGATCAAAATAAACTTTTTTCAAAAAAATTTCTTTTTTAAACATACAAATCGCAGCCTATAAGATAAAAAAAAAAAAATTCAAAAATGATCCAAAAAAAAATATGGATCCTAATAATGATCCACAAAAAAATATGGATCATTATTATGATCCATAAAAAAAGTGGATCATAATTTTTTTTTTGTCAAATGTAGTAATAGTCATGGGGAGTTATATATATTTTTTCGGAATTTTTTGAAATTTTTTGTGGTGTCCTTACCGTTTTTTGAGTACTCACTGGATCCCACTTCTATATATATATATATATATATATATATATATATATATATATATATATATATATATATATATATATATATATATATATATATATTGAGAACCCTGATTTTAAAAAGAACTTTAAGAACTCTTGATTAACCAATTTAGACCATTGGATTTCAAATTAACGGTTAAGATTGATTATTTCATTTTTGTATATAATTCAAGTTACATTTTTGTTAAGATTTAAATAAAAAGGGTATAAAAGTAATTGAAAATAAAGAAACAATTGTCATCCTTGAATTACACAACTTCCCCATATTATCTTTCCTAGGTTTAATTGTTCACGAAATCTCCTCATAAGACTAGCAGGTATGGGCCAACGCACAAGAGGGCGTGGGGGTGTGAGGTGGCTGCAACGGCGTGGGGTTTTGGAGGAACACCGCCCCGCCACCATGGCGTGGGGGGTAGGCGTGGTGGAGAAAGGGTGCAGGCAACGGCATAGCACGGGCGTGGGAGGGATTTTTTTGATGGATGGTGGCTTATGATTGGTTAATGGGCATTTTCTTTTCTTTTTTATTTAAAATTAAATGGAATAAAATGGTGTGGTGTGGTGTGGTGGGTATTTCCTAGAGATGATGTGGTGTGGTGGTGGTGGTGTGGTTGCTGAGATGGCGATGATGTGGCAGAAAAGGGCACCACCACATGTGGTGCCCATACCCAGCAGCCTAAACCACATTCCTTTTATTTTGAATTTCCCCAAATGGTAGAACCGCCTCTGTGACCACAATGCCGCCGGGGGAATTGCTATGAAGCAACAATCGGTGGTGATGAATGAAGCAACAATCCCAGAAAGTACGGAACGCCGGAGCAAACAGTCGCCGCCGCTGTAACAAACCTAACGGACTGATGAGTTCTGCTATGAACTCTGTTTTAACTTCGCCCTCGTCATCGAGAAACATAGCGATTCCGATAAACGCCAATGCTACGACGATGAGTATTCCGTAAGGTGCTCATCTTCTTTTCTTTTTCATTTTGTTAATTTGTTTTGTCAATGTGTGTGAGTGTGATTAGATGTGTAGTTCATACTTGCAAACCCAGTAGTTCATCTTTGAGTAAAGAAAATGATTTGTTTGAGTAAATTGTTTGCACAAAGGAAGCTAGTTGCGTAGATGATAGGTAGTTTTGATGTTGTTTAAACTAATTCCAATTTTCTGATCGGTTAAATTCCGATTTATTAGATTGCAATTTTCGAGTTCCAATATTCACTTCGAAAATGCATATCACAACCTTATGTGTATTTGTTTGGTTTTTAGTTCTATTTTTCTATTGTTTTGTGATATTGAATTTTGATTTTTTCAGGGACTAACAATTTGGTTAATGAACAAGGGGAACACTCAATCGAAGATGAATAAAGATATAAGAATAAAAATTGCGATAATTACGAAACCCGTTGGATACATATATATGTTATTGTTTGAATACATATATGTATTATTTGAAATTACTTTTTGACTTTTGTATGAATAAGTTAAACATGTATGTTCAATATAATTTTGTATAATTTGGATATAGATTATGTTTGTTCAACATGTATGTTTGCTGGTACTATATGTTTAAAATCGTAAAATAACATATATGCAATACACCTGATAACATAAATTTATGAAATTAATGCCAAAAACTTATATATGCCGATTCATAAGATAACACACATGCACAACCTACATTTAACACTCATAAAAAACACATATATGCATAATGGGCTAGAGGAATATGACAAAATAACAATAAATTTTCAAAAATGCGTACTATATTTTAGGAAATTTTCATTAAAAGGAAACAATATTTTTTTGGGTAAAATTTCGTAATACCCCTGAATAATTAATATGAATTAAATTAATCAAAATCAATTTACTAAATTCTGATTGGTTAATAAAAGTTCACAGAGTTCTTTTTTAAATCAGGGTTCTCAATATAACTCGACCATATATATATATATATATATATATATATATATATATATATATATATATATATATATATATATATATATATATATATATATATATATATATATATAAGTGGGATCAGGTGAGGACTCCAAAAACGGTGGGGACTCGCGAGGACACCTCATAAAAAATTTCGAAAAATTCTGAAAAAAAAATATATAACTCACCATGATTATTACTACATTTGACCAAAAAAAAAATTCGGAAAACAAATTATGATCCACTTTTTTTTGCGTATCATAACAATGATCCATATTTTTTTGTGGATCATTATTATGATCCATATTTTTTTTTGATCATTTTTGAAAAACTTTTTTTTTGGATCTTATAGGCTGCGATTTAGATATTTAAAAAAAGAATTTTTTTGAAAAAAATTTGTTTTGGATCATTTTTAGTGTTTTTTTGGAGTCCTCGCAGTCCTCACCGGACCCTATATATATATATATATATATATATATATATATATATATATATATATATATATATATATATATATATATATATACAGAAGTGAGTTCCATTGAGAATTAATATATTAGGTGAGAATGTGAGAATAGATCTCAGCCTCTCATCTCCTTCCAGCCCTCACGCGCGCGGTGTTATTTTTGTAATTAAGTCCAACTTTTCTGTCCTATACGCGGTGGCATTTTTGTAATTAAGTCTAACTTTCTGTCCCACACGCGGTGGTATTTTTGTAATTAAGTCCAACTTTTATTTAATCATCGATGATTAAAATTAGTGTAGTGTTTAATCATCGATGATTAAACTTTTGAGATTGTTTTTAATCATCGATGATTAAACTTGGTATAGTATTTAATCATCGATGATTAAACTTTTGAGATTGTTTTAATAATCGATGATTAAACTGGGTGTAGTGTTCAATCATCAATGATTAATAGAATAATTTTGTCTTTAAAATCAAAGATGCTGCTTAATCATCGATGATTAAACTTGTCTCCATTTTTTAGATTCTTAATTCTTTATAAGATGTTCTTTAATCATCGATGAGTAGCAACTTTATCTGTGTAATAATAATCATTAGATGCTCTTTAATCATCGCTGATTAAACTTGATAATGTGTTTAATCATTAACGATTAAACTTGGGGTTGGGTTTAATCATCGATGATAAAACTAGCGCGTGAGATAGAAAAGTTGGACTTAATTACAAAAATGTCACCGCGCGTCTTTTTACCTGATTATCACATTCTCACCTAATAGATTAATTATCAATGGAACTCACTTATATATATATATATATATATATATATATATATATATATATATATATATATATATAGGTTCCGGATCCGGTGAGGACTCTTTTTCCGGTGAGGACTGCGAGGACTCCAAAAAAAACACTAAAAATGATCCAAAACAAACTTTTTTCAAAAAAATTTCTTTTTTAAATATCTAAATCGCAGCCTATAAGATCCAAAAAAAAAAGTTTTTCAAAAATGATCCAAAAAAAAAAATATGGATCATAATAATGATCCACAAAAAAATATGGATCATTGTTATGATCCGCAAAAAAAAGTGGATAATAATTTTTTTTTCGAAATTTTGTTTTGGTCAAATGTAGTAATAATCATGGTGAGTTATATATATTTTTTTCGGAATTTTTTGAAATTTTTATGAGGTGTCCTCACGAGTCCTCACCGTTTTTTGAGTACTCACAGGATCCCACTTATATATATATATATATATATATATATATATATATATATATATATATATATATATATATATATATATATATATATATATATATAAGGTTAGGATCCGGTGATGACTCAAAATTCGACGAGGACTGCGAGGATAATTCTCAACCAATCATTTTTTTTAAAAGTGGATCATTGTCAGAATTTTAGGATCTTTATGAGGATGACAATGATCCTAAATTTTGAAAATGATCTTAATCTTTTAAAATGATTGGTTGAGAATTGTCCTTACAGTCCTCAACAAAATTTGAGTCCTCACCCAATCTCACTTATATATATATATATATATATATATATATATATATATATATATATATATATATATATATATATATATTATGTATATAAGTATACAGATATAGATATTATTTTTCTTTAGAAACCATTAAGCCAGATTTCCAACTTGCCATTTTTAGGATGTCGATTGAAATCGTTGCATGCATTGCCATCGAAGCCATCTCCATATTAAAAAAGATTCACTCCAGAGGGTATGCTTCAATTGTTTTTTTATTTTTATTTACATTTTTATTTTATATATTTTTTTTTTTTTTTTTGTAATGAACACATATTCTACATAGGATGTGATATTGGTGATGTTTTGCAGATACGTACCCGGTGATGTAAAACTTGAGAATTTCTTGCTAGGTTCTCCTGGAACATCAGATGATAAGAAACCGTGTCTTATTGATCTTGGTTTAGTTATTTTGTAATTTTATTTATTGTTATTTTTTTTTCGGTTTTAATGGGAACTGACGCAATCAAATACTTTGTACATTCAAAATGTCAGCCACCAGGTGGCGAGCTACTTCATCAGGAGGGCATGTTAAATATGACCAACAACCAAACGTGTACCGGTATTTCTCCAAACAAAATAATAATATTTAGGGTAAATTACAGAAATTGTCCCTGTGGTATACCTGATTCTACAATTCTGTCCCTAAACTTTTTTTTTCCGGTTTTTTGTCCCTAAAGATTTTTAGATTTAAGTTTTTTGTCCTTCCGTCCAAGTTTGGTCGTTAACTAACCCCACGTGCTAAACACGTGAGGGTACTTCTGTCTTTTTCCCTAAATAACTTGTACATTAGTCTTGCAAACTTGTACCCCTCTCTATCCTCTCAAAATTGAATACCTTTCCTGCAACATAATCCCCAATTGATAAACCCTAATCCTAAATCACAAAAATCCAACAAAGAAATTGCAGAAAATTTCTTATTCTTCTCAGCAAATAAGAACAACATAATCTTGGTACTATGTAAACCCAAGTGATATTTCCAAATACCACTCCCACCATTCCAACAAACCTTCGTCCGACCAAAACGATCCAGATCTGCAAACGATCAACATGGTGTAGAAGACCCTGATTGTGGAACGAAATTGGAAAACCCTGATTGTGGATCGAAGGAATCGAGCACGAATGAAGTAACATTCCATTGAATTTTTGGTAAGATTCCATATAATCGGTGATTGAGCTCCTCATCGCCAGTGAAAAAATCGTCGGCGATGGTGATGGCCGGTGGTGGTGGTCGGAGCGGTGGGATTTTTTGGGAGTTCAGTTCGAGTAAGGACGGATTTTAGAGAATGCTCGTTATCGATGAAGGATACGGAGGTGATGGCGGACGGAGAAGATAGTCGGGCATGATGGTGGGTTTTTTTGACAAGTAAGTTTTTAATTCATTCAAGATCTTTCTTGCTTTCATTGTAATAATTATGTTGAGAAGTAAAAATAATTTCTTTGATGGTTTCTAGATTTATCAGGTAATTACGGGGGTTGCAGGTTTTTGATGAACATGGTATAGAAGAAAGTTAAAGGATGGAAATTGAAGAAGAGGAAGAAGGTTAAAATAGGGGTAATTTGGGGAAATGGACAAAAATGCCATTAGTTAACGGAGGATTTTGGATGGAAGGACAGAAAATTGAAATCTAAAAATCTTTAGGGACAAAAAAACCGAAAAAAAGTTTAAGGACAGAAATGCGGAATCGGGTATACCACAAGGACAATTTCTATAATTTACCCTAATATTTAATAACATATTTATATTAATTAATTAATGATTATTTTATTGCAGGGGAACTGTACGTTATGAAAGTGTACATGCTCATATTGGAAGAACCTGAAGCCGAAGAGATGATTTAGAATCACTTGCTTATACACTTGTATTTCTCCAGGCTTCTTTGGCAAGGATTCCAGGTTGACTTTCAACTTTGATTTTGACTGCTTCTTGTTATTTTATTTGTTACTAGTTTTTTACAGAGTGTTTCTGTAGGGTGAAAATAAAGGGTTCGTAGTGTGCAAAAAGAAGATGGCAACTTCTCCTGAATCACTTTGTTGCTTTTGCCTTGCCCCATTTCGGCATTTTGTTGAACATGTTATGAATTTGAAGTTTGACGAGGCGCCTAATTATGCAAAATATTGTTCACTTTTTGATGGAATTGTTGGTCCTAATCCTGATATTTGACCAATCCACACTGATGGCGTTCAAAAGGTATGCATTTTTTAATACAACGTAACTGAACCGAAACCCGAAAACATGTAATCGGTTTGGTTTTGTAATTTTATGTTTTTTGGTTGCGGTATGATTCGGTCTGGTCCTTGTATAGGGGTGAGCATTTGGGCTGAAAAAATCGAACCGGACCGAAACCGGAAACATGTAAGTGGTTCGGTTTTGAAAATTCATCATTATCGGTTTCGGTCCTGTCGGTTGGGTTTAGTTTTTGGACCATGCTCCCCCCTACAATATGTTGAACCTGAAATGTTGTTTGTACGGTGCTTTAGCTTATTGGACACAAGAGAGGACGATTGACAATGGAGGTAGAAGAGGATGAACAACCAAAGAAGAAAATTCCCATGGGAATGCCTGCCAGTGGATAAGTGTTTATATGTATATGTATATTGATAAAACAATTCAGAATAATCATATATTGATAAAACAATCTTGTCTAATATAATCATACGTATATAATACTTATTTACGTATGACTAAACCAAAACTGACAACCTCCCTCAATTTTTTTTGCTAAACTCAAAACAACCCTCATCTATATATACTACCTCCGTATTAAAATAAGTGATACACTTCTAAAGTTTACATTATTTGACAAAAAAAGTGGGACACTAACTATCTACTTTAATAAAGTGAAATTACCTTTATACCCTTACTTTTACTTTTAAACATTATTAATATCACTTTTTTCAAAAGGAGTGGGACCATTCCCGACTAACCATCCACTTTAATATATCTTAACCCACATTTTAATCTCTTGCCTTAAAAACCGTGAATCCTCAAATGTATCGCTTATTATTTTCGACATGTAAATGTGGTTGTAGATATCACTACAACGTGGCGGAAGTGAGGCTCGGTCAACATATCGAGAAAGGAAACGAATATGGTTTACTCATCAGCAGTGTGGCGCCATGTGCAAACCTATGGGCTCTTATCATGGACGCCGACATGGGGTACACCTCCCAACTTTACCAACTCTCCCCCCTATTTGTCAACAAGGATTGGATTATGGAACAATGGGAGAAGAATTACTTGTAATACCTCAAAAATTAGGGGAAAATAAAATTTTTTAATATATTAAAATGACACACTTCCCCAAAAATACAAGTAAACGAAAGGTCCACTCTAATAAAATAAAATCTCAACCGTCTCATGGTTTAAATGCGGAAAATAAAAGTAAATGTTTTGAAAGCTGTTTGACTCAAAATAAACATTTAATCCAAATCGAATGTCTCGTTGAGTTGCAACTCACCCCAATGACCATCTCATTGCCTGCTAGTACCTCCACAATGGGGGTAAGTGTTTGGGATCAGCCACACACTGAGTGAATAAAAATAGTATAAACAAGTTATCACAAAACAGTTCATGCTACATACATGATCCCTAAAATACTCTACTCATTTCTCGTTATTAGGCCTTTATTAAATCTCATTAGGTTCATCGTGATGTTGTGACGATACTCAACGCACGCCTCTGCTCTTGCGCTCATCACAACACCCTCTTCCAACACCCGTCCTCTAGGTGCCCTGCAGTACCACTCTGACAGTCGTGAAGTGTACTTGGCTTACTCTGGGAAGAGTTAGTTATTTTCATCGCCTCTTGCAACGATTATTAGTTTCATATATTATTAGTTTATTTTATTAACGTGTTGACTCGACAACAAGTACTTAATCAACATATATCATTTCATCAGTTATATAAACAAATAGCACATCTAAAATGCATGTTAACACACAATAAAATCTCATGTACACAAATCAAACACACAATGATATGGTACTCAGCTCGGTTACTCAGCATCCATATCTCAGTTCAGAATGCGAATAAAATATACAAACACATAGCAGATCATCACATAATCTAAGCTCAACTCAAATCAATAACAGTCATGACAGTTAGCACACAATCATGAAAGAATGTAAATACAAGTTTATAGTGAATTTACCCACCTCAGATAACGTAGCTCCTGGAGAATCCTCTGCACGAAAGGGATCTCTGTTCTGGTCCTAGAGGGTCCTACAATGCATAATTGAACTCGGATTAGAATTTGACTCAAAACTATTTTCAACATAATTTGACAGCACTCAGCACTCTTACGGAAACGACCATTACAGTAGATAGTTTCGGGTTTCATTGACACTGATTGACCACTTGGGTCAACCTCCTAGATCACTTGGTTCGAACCACACTGACCAAGAACATGAACTTGTTCTTGACCGGTTAAACCATCTAGCTAATTTAATCCCTAGAAGCGGAAGTGGGATTAAACTTAATCCTTAAACCCTAAAGGATTGGGATCTTGGAAATCTAGATTAGATTAACAAGGAAGAAACCTTGTACGAAAAACCCGAACACACACACACACACACTTGTCTGTATTCGACGGCCACTAGAGGGGAGAGGAAAAAAAAGGGTTTCCCAAAACATACCTTGTTGTTTGCTTAAGAAAGTCCACTGGTGATGAACACGACAAGCGACCTTCTAGTTGATCCTTGTAATGATCTTGATCTTCAAAGACTTGAAGAACACGAAGAACGAAGAACACCAAGGATGGTGTTCTTGATCTCGGCCGAAACTAGGGAGAGGAGGGAGGCTAGGGTTTCGTCCAAGTGGTGTAACACAATACGGGAACCCCAAGCCTTCTATTTATAATAGAAAGACTTTCACTTAGGGCCCTTCTAGTTTAATTAATATTAATCCCTTAATTAAACTTATCTCTTACACTTTAAACCCTTATAGTTTTACTAGTTATTATTATCCCATTTAATTATTAAATGTCTAGTATTTATACACTTATATATTTACACGAAATATATATTTGTATTAATACTTTTAATAATTAATTATATAATAAATTATATATAATTTCGACAATAATATTATCCAACGCCATATGATTTAATATCTTTAAATCATATTATGGATAATCTATAATTAACACATTGTATATTTACTCAACTAGTAAATGTATAAATACTTGTATTAATTAGTTAGTTAAACTAATCTAGTAATAAGTCAAACTTGACTTAATACTTAACTTGATTCATAAATGACTATTATGAATCAATCCTCTTCCAAGTATCATTACATATCTTACTCGTATTACATGCACTCACCGGTGTGACCCTTAAGTGTTTCGTAGGCATGGATGTATAATCATAGGTTGACTAACTGTGCACATAAATCCTTCAGACTCCCACTTGTGCAAGTTTGTAACCTTTGTCTTAATGATACGAGCTACAGTGGCCTTTTAGATGGGCATATAGGTAACCAACCCCATAATAACAGCTTATGTAACCCAGGTATAGTTTTTGAAAAACTCTTTAATAGCGTCTCTTATTAAAGAACACTCTGTCTCTACTTCTTGGGCAACTATGTTAGGTTCATCTCTTGCAGCACGATATTTGTTATAACGAATACGAGCATGGTAGAAAATATCAGCACGGTATTTGTTATAACGAATAGGTTGACTAACTGTGCACATAAATCCTTCAGACTCCCACTTGTGCAAGTTTGTAACCTTTGTCTTAATGATACGAGCTACAGTGGCCTTTTAGATGGGCATATAGGTAACCAACCCCATAATAATAGCTTATGTAACCCATGTATAGTTTTTGAAAAACTCTTTAATAGCGTCTCTTATTAAAGAACACTCTGTCTCTACTTCTTGGGCAACTATGTTAGGTTCATCCCTTGCAGCACGATATTTGTTATAACGAATACGAGCATGGTAGAAAATATCAACTCCTGTATTCGAAATCATTTCATGACTTCTTGATTCAAACTGTTGTGATAAACGACAAAGAACAAATGAGTTCGTTTGGGCATGGCCATGCACTTTCCAGTTATCTCAGCATGTCAAATGACCTATAAATATCTCTCCTAAATAGGAGGTGCAATTACCATCTTGTTATATTTCGATTCAAAATACAACTCCCTCTGTACTCAGTAAGGCCTCGTATGACAACCACGTTTCAGAATTGTCTAAGACGAACCAAAGTACATTAGTCATTGTATCCTAAACCAAATACCTTAGGCTTAAGGACAATCCTAGTGAATAATACTTTTGAACTTTTCAACCATGAAGTATTATCACTGTGGTCAATCCAATATTCGTCGAGCTCCAACAAAATATCACCGATATTTGGTTTACACAAGAACTTGTGTAGCTATCTTCGAAGAACTTCGAATCTACCACCAAATACCACGATGACGTTAACGTCCCATCAAGGTTCCCACCAAGACGAGTAGTCACAGATTTATATCTTTTTGAATAAATAGACTTTTATTCATGGATATTGTAAAACATACAAATTCTGAATAACAATGATACTAACTCATGTATTATTCCTCACTGGACATAGATACTGAATTATTACTGGATCATTACTTATTCTTTACGTTTGTGTTGATTGCTCAATGACTCCTTAATTGAAACTTTTATCACTAATTACAATTAGTCATGTCTATTAAACTAAAGACATAGGACGAGTATTTAAAAATACTATTACTTTTGTCTTTGCTAGTTATTGTTCATGCAACACTTAGAACATATTATAGTCTTGGCTTTTTATATGATTCGGTAAACATAGGAGGATTGAAAAATTACTCCTTTAGTTTCTTGAATCCATAAAACTTGCCTTGTAACTAAATCTCTTTTAGCTACTTGATTTGTAGATATTCTTACTAGTTAAAGAATTTTCCTTAAATGATTAACTTGTTCACTGGAATGTGAACATCCTATTAGATATGCAATAATTAATCACAAGACTTGTGATCACGCTATTAGGTTTGCAATAATCTAATCAATGATCATTTATTTCTCTTAACTCTTTGGCTAACGACTTGGTAACTTCTTGTTGTTAATGTCCTAACTAACTTACTATATTCATTAGTACCTCTAGTGAATATGTTACTCATAGCTCCCACTAAATTTTATGGAAATAAGCATCACTTAAACTACCACTTTTGACCTAGTCAAAACTTATAGTTTAACCCTTTAAGAATTTAATCAATTAACAAAGTCATCCTTTGAACTTGCGAATATCCAACTTTCCTGATAAGGGAATCATGCCTTCCATTGATTACTGTATCTAACAAGTATAAGACACTTGAAATGATATTTCCAATTCTTAAGTGCATTAGTATCTTTTAAGAATCTTTATTTAATGCCAAAGTCATTTCTTGGATTTCTCGAATATCCATTATTCCTATTAGGGAATTATGACTTGATTATATATTGTATTTATTACAAGTATAAAAGACTTGTAACAATACCAATTAATTCTTAAATACTTTAATATAGTTTGTCCCTTTTAAGAGTTCATTTAATGTTTAAGTCATTTTACTTGGATTTTACGAATATCCAATTATTCCTATTAAAGAATTATGACTTCATTAAATTCCTTTATTACAAGTATAAAAGACTTGTAATAATACTCATTAAAGTCTACCTTGATTATATCCAATATAATCATACTATATTAATACTAATACTTTAAAACTTACTATCATAAGTAACCATTACTTAAGATGTTTTAAATAAGTTCAATGTACTTTGAACTTTATGCTTTCCATAAAATCTCTTAAATACTTTAGAAGAAACTTCTAATTTCTAGTATCTAAGTATTTGAGCTATCTATGACATTTACAACAATCAAACAAGTATAAAGCATGAAATATAAAGTAAATCAAAAACTTGACTTACAATCTAGTCATAAAACTTGACTAGTAATTATCACACATGCACACAATATAATTCAACCATGGATTCGAATTTATTAAAACCAAAAACTTTGTTTTAACATAAAAATAAAACGATTATTCAAACAATAAAATAAAAATTGTTTTTACTGAATCCATAAAAATACTGAATTATAAAATCTTGGTGCTCGTGGGATCATCACCATCTCATGCCGGTCATCATCACTTTCCATCTCCTCCTGCAATAAACGATTGCAAAAGTTAGATTACTCGTAATGTACTTTACAAGTATCTTAAAAGTGATTAAGAAGTGTGGTTGTGTTACCTGAGGAACTTGCGTTTCCTCCACCACCACTTGCACCCTTTGGATAATTTCTTTTCCAATGCCCAGCCTCACCACACTTGAAGCACCGATTCTCGGTCCTCGCTGTGTTAGGCTTAACCTTCTTGACCTTTTGTTTGACACCTTTACCATTTGGCACTCCTTGGCTAGGATTGGTCTTACCCTTTCCTTTACCACCATGCCCTTTTCTCTTCTTGCCACCACCACTGCTATTACCGATCATTAGAACATCCTTAGATTTGGTCCCCAAACTCAATTCAGCTGTCTTGCGCATGGAATGTAGCTCAGCAATGGATTTCTCCATATTATGCATATTGTAGTTGACTACAAAAGGCTTGTAGTCATCAGACAATGAATTGAGTATAGTGTCTACTGCAGTTTGCAACGGTATGGGGTGACCAAGTCTAGCAAGGTGATCCATGTGCCCTTTCATATTCATGACTTGGGCACTCACCGGTGTTCCTTTGACCATCTTGCAAGAGTTGAAGGCTCGATTGATATCAAACCTCTTAGTGCGAGCTTGCTCTTGAAATGAATCCCTAAGTTGCTGGATCATCTCAAATGCAGGCACATCCATAAGTCCCGCTTGTAAATATGGACTCATGGTTGCGAGCATCAAACAGCTCATATCGAGCGCATCACTAACATGCTTATCATAAGCTTGCCTTGCTTCAGCTCTAGCATTCACGGCAGGGACATTTGGTACTGCTCTCTCCAAGACATACCACTTTCTCTCATGCCTGAGCACAATGCGAAAATTGCGCCCCCAATTGAGAAAGTTTGACCCAGTCAACTTGTCTTTTTCGAGGATTGAGCGAAGTGAGAGATTGTTGGTACTTGTCGTTGTGGTTGTTGCTGCCATCTACAAATCAAACCCAGTTTAATTAGTAATCATCAATAAACATTCTCTAAAATATATTATAAACCCATAATTAATATTTTAGGCCTAGGATCCATATATCACATTCTCGCCGCAAGGTTTGGGCACTTCCCGACGAGACATGCTATTTCTGGTAGGTAACATCCTTACCGATCGTATCAAGACTTGACACGATTCCTAGGGGTCGTAGAATCTTTAGACTTTTAACTTATTACAACTTTGTACAATCTAATTTTACATTTCTAAGTTAGTAATAAAGTATATTATGTTTATTCTACTCAAGTACTATTTGGGTCGGGACTGCCGATTATAACCAAAGTAGATCAGACCATCTAAGACAGTGCGATGTTCTGCGCTGGGACTCCCGATTATCACAGAACCTTACGCACCCTAACACTCGCAATGATTTGAATCCATATCTAAGGTTCTTTATCCTTACAATATGAATATCGTTGAACAAGTGAGGTGTTCCATTAGGTGGATAGTACTTAGATCTAAGATTTTCTTGGGTTTGTTTAAGTCTTAAACTAAACTTAAACCATTATTCCAATCTTAATCCTTGTTTAAAATGTGTGACTTGTGAATTCAAGAATTCTACAAGACACCCTTTTTAAACCTTAAGAACTTTTCTTAAAACTTATAGTTTCAAGAATTGCGCGACTTATATGTATACCTAAAACGAGGTGTACAAAACGTTTTACTAGGTTTTGTGAAAAACCATATCTAGAATAAAACTTACGTGTTTTATCTTTCTTGAAAAACTTAAAAACTTATGTTAAACTTTTAATTCTTTTACGATTCATAAACTTGAATCATAAATCTAGTTTAGCATACCTAGTTTTTCACATGTCTAATAATGAAATTAAACATTTGTTTTGACTTACTAGATTCCACCAAGACTTATGTCTTGACGGCATATATATAAACTTTGTGATTTTCTTGTGCAGCTCCAACAACTATGATGGAACTTAAGCAAACACAATCACCGGTCTATATTTGGTGAAACTAATTAACTTATTCTTAGTTTGTTTAAACCTTTCTTACATCTAACTCAAACTAGTTAAATATAGGTTTTAAAGTTATCTTGTTATTTAACCCTCGATCATTAATCTAGTATCTTACATGACTTGTAAAATACTTATATTATACTTGTATAATTATCTAGTTATAATAACTTATAACTTTATACACCTTATAATAATAATAATAATATATAACTTTGTATATTTCTAGTTCATCGTATAATCTTAACTTGTACAATTTCTAGTTATAATGAAATCACAACTTTGTACTTTCTAGTTTCAATTATATAATCAACTTACACAATAACTAGTTATGTTATTAATCTTTAAGATCAAAAAATAACATTGTCTTTTAATGTTCCATATTAATCTTGTATTTAATATATGCATATAATTACTTTTCAAATAAACTTGTAACATTCTAATAAGAATATTACATCTAATTTATACGTATGTATTTTAACTAAATCTAATTAAAATACGTATAAACTACTTTATCTATAAAAATTCATTTTTCCCTTTTAAATATTTAAAAAACCGAAATTATATATAAATAAATACATCTTGTTAATTTTAGAATTTAAAAATTAACACTTCTTTTAATCCTTTTAATTAAACCCCAATCTTGTTATTGATCAATCAAAACTAGGGTTTTGACTTTCTTGATCAAAGACATTATTTATTAAAAGATTAATTCTAAACAATCCTATTTAAACAATAAACTTTGTTTAAATTCTAAGATAGATTATAACTTTAATAAATTTATGTAAACTCTTTAATTAAAACCTTATAGACAATAAACTTTGTCTAGACTTCTAGGTTTAAAGAACTAGTCTTAATAAATCTATTAAAATAATAATTAAATCTATTAAACATGAACTTGTTTAATTATCTAGGTTTTAGATTATTATCCTAATTAATTCTTTTAAACAATTAAACTCAAAGTAGTTTAATGTTCTTGGTCCTAGATTATATCTAGGGTTTTTCCGAAAATTCCTTAAAGTCTAGAAAACTTTTCCACCAATTAAACTAAGCTAGTTTAACAAACTTGGTGTCCAAGGAACCTACTAGATTTCGAAATCTTAAGGAAAAGGGAAAGAATCTTTTTTGACCAATTAAACCAAAACTTGGTTTAACATACTTGGTCCTAGATTTTGAAGATCAAGTAATTAAGGAAAGAATCCTCTTGATCACGAACTTTGATATTCTTGATCCTAAGGTTCTACTAAATTTCGAAAATTGCTAGGGTTAGGGAAAGAAACCTTTTGATCAGTTAAACAAATCTTGTTTAGCATAATTTATCCTAGGGTTCTTTGCCTTACACGAAATTTTTAGGGTTTTCTACAATTCTTTTGACCAATTCAACTAGACTAGTTTAATATTCTTGGTCCTAGGGTTCTTACACTATTTTCAAAAATTAGGAAGAAGAAGAAGAAAAATATGGAACAAAAAAAACTTTAATAAAAATTAAACAAACAAACTTTGTTAATCTAGTTTAGATCTCTAAACCAACGCTCTGATACCACTTTCGGGTTTCATTGACACTGATTGACCACTTGGGTCAACCTCCTAGATCACTTGGTTCGAACCACACTGACCAAGAACATGAACTTGTTCTTGACCGGTTAAACCATCTAGCTAATTTAATCCCTAGAAGCGGAAGTGGGATTAAACTTAATCCTTAAACCCTAAAGGATTGAGATCTTGGAAATCTAGATTAGATTAACAAGGAAGAAACCTTGTACGAAAAACCCGAACACACACACACACTCTTGTGTGTATTCGACGGCTACCAAGAACCCTAGGGTTCTTGGTTGGTTTCGGTCGAACAAGAGGGGAGAGGAATAAAAAGGGTTTCCCAAAACATACCTTGTTGTTTGCTTAAGAAAGTCCACTGGTGATGAACACGACGAGCGACCTTCTAGTTTATCCTTGTAATGATCTTGATCTTCAAAGACTTGAAGAACACGAAGAACACGAAGAACGAAGAACACCAAGGATGGTGTTCTTGATCTCGGCCGAAACTAGGGAGAGGAGGGAGGCTAGGGTTTCGTCCAAGTGGTGTAAAACAATAAGGGAACCCCAAGCCTTCTATTTATAATAGAAGGACTTTCACTTAGGGCCCTTCTAGTTTAATTAATATTAATCCCTTAATTAAACTTATCTCTTACACTTTAAACCCTTATAGTTTTACTAGTTATTATTATCCCATTTAATTATTAAATGTCTAGTATTTATACACTTATATATTTACACGAAATATATATTTGTATTAATACTTTTAATAATTAATTATATAATAAACTATATATAATTTCGACAATAATATTATACAACGCCATATGATTTAATAGCTTTAAATCATATTATGGATAATCTATAATTAACACATTGTATATTTACTCAACTAGTAAATGTACAAATACTTGTATTATTTAGTTAGTTAAACTAATCTTGTAATAAGTCAAACTTGACTTAATACTTAACTTGATTCATAAATGACTATTATGAATCAATCCTCTTCCAAGTATCATTACATATCTTACCCGTATTACATGCACTCACCGGTGTGACCCTTAAGTGTTTCGTAGGCATGGATGTATAATCATAGGTTGAATAACTGTGCACATAAATCCTTCAGACTCCCACTTGTGCAAGTTTGTAACCTTTGTCTTAATGATACGAGCTATAGTGGCCTTCTAGATGGGCATGTAGGTAACCAACCCCATAATAACAGCTTATGTAACCCAGGTATAGTTTTTGAAAAACTCTTTATTAGTGTCTCTTATTAAAGAACACTCTGTCTCTACTTCTTGGGCAACTATGTTAGGTTCATCCCTTGCAGCATGATATTTGTGATAACGAATACGAGCATGGTAAAAAATATCAACTCCTGTATTCGAAATCATTTCATGACTTCTTGATTCAAACTGTTGTGATAAACGACAAAGAACAAATGAGTTCGTTTGGGCATGGCCATGCACTTTCCAGTTATCTCAACATGTCAAAGGACCTATAAATATCTCTCCTAAATAGGAGGTGCAATTACCATCTTGTTATATTTCGATTCAAAATACAACTCCCTCTGTACTCAGTAAGGCCTCGTATGACAACCATGTTTCAGAATTGTCTAAGACGAACCAAAGTACATTAGTCATTGTATCCTAAACCAAATACCTCAGGCTTAAGGACAATCCTAGTGAATAATACTTTTGAACTTTTCAACCACGAAGTATTATTACTGTGGTCAATCCAATATTCGTCGAGCTCCAACAGAATATCACCGATATTTGGTTTACACAAGAACTTGTGTAGCTATCTTCGAAGAACTTCGAATCTACCACCAAATACCGCAATGACGTTAACGTCCCATAAAGGTTCCCACCAAGACGAGTAGTCACGGATTTATATCTTTTTGAATAAATAGACTTGTATTCATGGATATTGTAAAAATACAAATTCCGAATAACAATGATACTAACTCATGTATTATTCCTCACTGGACATAGATAGTGAATTATTACTGGATCATTACTTATTCTTTACGTTTGTGTTGATTGCTCAATGACTCCTTAATTGCAACTTTTATCACTAATTACAATTAGTCATGTCTATTAAACTAAAGACATAGGACGAGTATTTAAGAATACTATTACTTTTGTCTTTGCTAGATATTGTTCATGCAACACTTAGAACATATTCTAGTCTTGCCTTTTTATATGATTCGGTAAACATAGGAGGATTGGAAAATTACTCATTTAGTTTCTTGAATCCCTAAAACTTGCCTTGTAACTAAATCTCTTTTAGCTACTTGATTTGTAGATATTCTTACTAGTTAAAGAATTTTCCTTAAATGATTAACTTGTTCACTGGAATGTGAACATCCTATTAGATATGCAATAATTAATCACAAGACTTGTGATCACGCTATTAGGTTTGCAATAATCTAATCAATGATCATTTATTTCTCTTAACTCTTTGGCTAACGACTTGGTAACTTCTTGTTGTTAATGTCCTAACTAACTTACTATATTCATTAGTACCTCTAGTGAATATGTTACTCATAGCTCCCACTAAATTTTATGGAAATAAGCATCACTTAAACTACCACTTTTGACCTAGTCAAAACTTATAGTTTAACCCTTTAAGAATTTAATCAATTATCAAAGTCATCCTTTGGACTTGTGAATATCCAACTTTCCTGATAAGGGAATCATGCCTTCCATTGATTACTGTATCTAACAAGTATATGACACTTGAAATGATATTTCCAATTCTTAAGTGTATTAGTATCTTTTAAGAATCTTTATTTAATGCCAAAGTCATTTCTTGGATTTCTCAAATATCCATTATTCCTATTAGGGAATTATGACTTGATTATATATTGTATTTATTACAAGTATAAAAGACTTGTAACAATACCAATTAATTCTTAAATACTTTAATATAGTTTGTCCCTTTTAAGAGTTCATTTAATGTTTAAGTCATTTTACTTGGATTTTACGAATATCCAATTATTCCTATTAAAGAATTATGACTTCATTAAATTCCTTTATTACAAGTATAAAAGACTTGTAATAATACTCATTAAAGTCTACCTTGATTATATCCAATATAATCATACTATATTAATACTAATACTTTAAAACTTACTATCATAAGTAACCATTACTTAAGATGTTTTAAATAAGTTCAATGTACTTTGAACTTTATGCTTTCCATAAAATCTCTTAAATACTTTAGAAGAAACTTTATGCTTTCCATAAAAATAAAACGATTATTCAAACAATAAAATAAAAATTGTTTTTACTGAATCCATAAAAATACTGAATTATAAAATCTTGGTGCTCGTGGGATCATCACCATCTCATGCCGGTCATCATCACTTTCCATCTCCTCCTGCAATAAACGATTGCAAAAGTTAGATTACTCGTAATGTACTTTACAAGTATCTTAAAAGTGATTAAGAAGTGTGGTTGTGTTACCTGAGGAACTTGCGTTTCCTCCACCACCACTTGCACCCTTTGGACAATTTCTTTTCCAATGCCCAGCCTCACCACACTTGAAGCACCGATTCTCGGTCCTCGCTGTGTTAGGCTTAACCTTCTTGACCTTTTGTTTGACACCTTTACCATTTGGCACTCCTTGGCTAGGATTGGTCTTACCCTTTCCTTTACCACCATGCCCTTTTCTCTTCTTGCCACCACCACTGCTATTACCGATCATTAGAACATCCTTAGATTTGGTCCCCAAACTCAATTCAGCTGTCTTGAGCATGGAATGTAGCTCAGCAATGGATTTCTCCATATTATGCATATTGTAGTTGACTACAAAAGGCTTGTAGTCATCAGACAATGAATTGAGTATAGTGTCTACTGCCATTTGCAACGGAATGGGGTGACCAAGTCTAGCAAGGTGATCCATGTGCCCTTTCATATTCATGACGTGGGCACTCACCGGTGTTCCTTTGACCATCTTGCAAGAGTTGAAGGCTCGATTGATATCAAACCTCTTAGTGCGAGCTTGCTCTTGAAATGAATCCCTAAGTTGCTGGATCATCTCAAATGCAGGCACATCCATAAGTCCCGCTTGTAAATATGGACTCATGGTTGCGAACATCAAACAGCTCATATCGAGCGCATCACTGACATGCTTATCATAAGATTGCCTTGCTTCAGCTCTAGCATTCGCGGCAGGGACATTTGGTACTACTCTCTCCAAGACATACCACTTTCTCTCATGCCTGAGCACAATGAGAAGATTGCGCTCCCAATTGAGAAAGTTTGACCCAGTCAACTTGTCTTTTTCGAGGATTGAGCGAAGTGAGAGATTGTTGGTACTTGTCGTTGTGGTTGTTGCTGCCATCTACAAATCAAACCCAGTTTAATTAGTAATCATCAATAAACATTCTCTAAAATATATTATAAACCCATAATTAATATTTTAGGCCTAGGATCCATATATCACATTCTCGCCGCAAGGTTTGGGCACTTCCCGACGAGACATGCTATTTCTGGTAGGTAACATCCTTACCGATCGTATCAAGACTTGACACGATTCCTAGGGGTCGTAGAATCTTTAGACTTTTAACTTATTACAACTTTGTACAATCTAATTTTACATTTCTAAGTTAGTAATAAAGTATATTATGTTTATTCTACTCAAGTACTATTTGGGTCGGGACTGCCGATTATAACCAAAGTAGATCAGACCATCTAAGACAGTGCGATGTTCTGCGCTGGGACTCCCGATTATCACAGAACCTTACGCACCCTAACACTCGCAATGATTTGAATCCATATCTAAGGTTCTTTATCCTTACAATATGAATATCGTTGAACAAGTGAGGTGTTCCATTAGGTGGATAGTACTTAGATCTAAGATTTTCTTGGGTTTGTTTAAGTCTTAAACTAAACTTAAACCATTATTCCAATCTTAATCCTTGTTTAAAATGTGTGACTTGTGAATTCAAGAATTCTACAAGACACCCTTTTTAAACCTTAAGAACTTTTCTTAAAACTTATAGTTTCAAGAATTGCGCGACTTATATGTATACCTAAAACGAGGTGTACAAAACGTTTTACTAGGTTTTGTGAAAAACCTTATCTGGAACAAAACTTACGTGTTTTATCTTTCTTGAAAAACTTATGTTAAACTTTTAATTCTTTTACGATTCATAAACTTGAATCATAAATCTAGTTTAGCATACCTTAGTTTTTCACATGTCTAATAATGAAATTAAACATTTGTTTTGACTTACTAGATTCCACCAAGACTTATGTCTTGACGACATATTTATAAACTTTGTGATTTTCTTGTGCAGCTCACACTAGCTCCAACAACAATCATGTAACTTAAGCAAACACAATCACCGGTCTATATTTGGTGAAACTAATTAACTTATTCTTAGTTTGTTTAAACCTTTCTTACATCTAACTCAAACTAGTTAAATATAGGTTTTAAAGTTATCTTGTTATTTAACCCTTGATCATTAATCTAGTATCTTACATGACTTGTAAAATACTTATATTATACTTGTATAATTATCTAGTTATAATAACTTATAACTTTATACACCTTATAATAATAATATATAACTTTGTATATTTCTAGTTCATCGTATAATGTTAACTTGTACAATTTCTAGTTAAAATGAAATCACAACTTTGTACTTTCTAGTTTCAATTATATAATCAACTTACACAATAACTAGTTATATTATTAATCTTTAAGATCAAAAAATAACATTGTCTTTTAATGTTCCATATTAATCTTGTATTTAATATATGCATATAATTACTTTTCAAATAAACTTGTAACATTCTAATAAGAATATTACATCTAATTTATACGTATGTATTTTAACTAAATCTTATTAAAATACGTATAAACTACTTTATCTATAAAAATTCATTTTTCCCTTTTAAATATTTAAAAAACCGAAATTATATATAAGAAAATACATCTTGTTAATTTTAGAACTTAAAAATTAACACTTCTTTTAATCCTTTTAATTAAACTCTAATCTTGTTCTTGATCAATCAAAACTAGGGTTTTGACTTTCTTGATCAAAGACATTATTTATTAAAAGATTAATTCTAATCAATCCTATTTAAACAATAAACTTTGTTTAAATTCTAAGATAGATTATAACTTTAACAAATTTATTTAAACTCTTTAATTAAAACCTTATAGACAATAAACTTTGTCTAGACTTCTAGGTTTAAAGAACTAGTCTTAATAAATCTATTAAAATAATAATTAAATCTATTAAACATGAACTTGTTTAGTTATCTAGGTTTTAGATTATTATCCTAATTAATTCTTTTAAACAATTAAACTCAAAGTAGTTTAATGTTCTTGGTCCTAGATTATATCTAGGGTTTTTCGGAAAATTCCTTAAAGTCTAGGAAACTTTTCCACCAATTAAACTAAGCTAGTTTAACAAACTTGGTGTCCAAGGAACCTACTAGATTTCGAAATCTTAAGGAAAAAGGAAAAAATCTTTTTTGACCAATAAAACCAAAACTTGGTTTAACATACTTGGTCCTAGATTTTGAAGATCAAGTAATTAAGGAAAGAATCCTCTTGATCAAGAACTTTGATATTCTTGATCCTAGGGTTCTACTAAATTTTGAAAATTGCTAGGGTTAGGGAAAGAAACCTTTTGATCAGTTAAACAAATCTTGTTTAGCATACTTGATCCTAGGGTTCTTTGCCTTACACGAAATTTTTAGGGTTTTCTAGAATCCTTTTGACCAATTCAACTAGACTAGTTTAATATTCTTGGTCCTAGGGTTCTTACACTATTTTCAAAAATTAGGAAGAAGAAGAAGAAAAATATGGAACAAAAAAAACTTTAATAAAAATTAAACAAACAAACTTTGTTAATCTAGTTTAGATCTCTAAACCAACGCTCTGATACCACTTTCGGGTTTCATTGACACTGATTGACCACTTGGGTCAACCTCCTAGATCACTTGGTTCGAACCACACTGACCAAGAACATGAACTTGTTCTTGACCGGTTAAACCATCTAGCTAATTTAATCCCTAGAAGCGGAAGTGTGATTAAACTTAATCCTTAAACCCTAAAGGATTGAGATCTTGGAAATCTATATTAGATTAACAAGGAAGAAACCTTGTACGAAAAACCCGAACACACACACACTTGTGTGTATTCGACGGCTACCAAGAACCCTAGGGTTCTTGGTTAGTTTCGGTCGAACAAGAGGGGGGAGGAAAAAAAAAGGGTTTCCCAAAACATACCTTGTTGTTTGCTTAAGAAAGTCCACTGGTGATGAACACGACGAGCGACCTTCTAGTTTATCCTTGTAATGATCTTGATCTTCAAAGACTTGAAGAACACGAAGAACACGAAGAACGAAGAACACCAAGGATGGTGTTCTTGATCTCGGCCGAAACTAGGGACAGGAGGGAGGCTAGGGTTTCGTCCAAGTGGTGTAACACAATAAGGGAACCCCAAGCCTTCTATTTATAATAGAAGGACTTTCACTTAGGGCCCTTCTAGTTTAATTAATATTAATCCCTTAATTAAACTTATCTCTTACACTTTAAACCCTTATAGTTTTACTAGTTATTATTATCCCATTTAATTATTAAATGTCTAGTATTTATACACTTATATATTTACACGAAATATATATTTGTATTAATACTTTTAATAATTAATTATATAATAAACTATATATAATTTCGACAATAATATTATACAACGCCATATGATTTAATAGCTTTAAATCATATTATGGATAATCTATAATTAACACATTGTATATTTACTCAACTAGTAAATGTACAAATACTTGTATTAATTAGTTAGTTAAACTAATCTTGTAATAAGTCAAACTTGACTTAATACTTAACTTGATTCATAAATGACTATTATGAATCAATCCACTTCCAAGTATCATTACATTTCTTACTCGTATTACATGCACTCACCGGTGTGACCCTTAAGTGTTTCGTAGACATGGATGTATCATTATAGGTTGACTAACTGTGCACATAAATCCTTCAGATAAAAGACTCAGAGGACTACAATTTATCAGCAGACCCGGGAACTCGAATCCAAACAAAAGGGTCTCAAAACAGACTCAGAAGACAGAATAGCTGAACCGAAAAATCTTTTGCGACAGTTTACAAAAACAGTGATATCTTTAAAACAATAAATCAAATTAACGAGCCGTCTCGGCAACATAAAGAAGACTTAGAAAACTAGGGACCATCGCGGGCCAAAATCCAGAAACGTATTTTAAGTGTGACAAAACAGACCCGAACATAACCAACATAATCTGCCCAAAAACTCAACGTATTGTTTAAAACCCGTTTTACAAACCCCACATCAACCCGTTAAATCCCGAGGCACCCAACAGCCCCGAAAACCAATTTACCTTAGTAACTCATTTTCAAATATTCTATTCACTCATTTATTGGAAAATTCCCGGTTTAGGAAACCAAGAACCTTATGGTTCGGTTTCCATTTCTCGATTAATTAAACATCTCGATTATTAATGAAAGGTTTTACCCAACCCTAAACCAGTTCTTATGAAAATTCAGAAACCAACCTGACATCTCTTAACAAAATGGTGACTCAAAATTCAGAAACCCTATGGCTCAAACCAAACTATCACTAGAACAATCAAAGTACATTTAATAAAATCAAAAGAACCCAAGCCAAAAGATAATAAAAGAAAGGGAATAGAATTGTACTCTACGAACCAATATGTACGAAACACGAAACCCGAATCACAGGAACACACTACTACTCCAAATCATGATCCCTCCATGTCTACAATACATCCTTGCTGACCAAAGAGGAAATAAAAACAACTCTTGCACTTGACCAAGATATAGCACCTTAAAATAAATAATCAATTTGCAACCCAAATCAAATAAATGGCGTCTTGAATTTCATCTCCAACAGCCAAAAAAGAATTGTGACCAGCGCCCTTGCCTGCCTTCCACTTCTCGACAACAGATTGTGCGCCCCAAATCCTTATTTTTAACAAATCGATGGCCAAGGGATGAATATATCACCCAACCCACCGCAACCTTCTTACCTTCTTTTACAATTCGAGAGATGTGACGGGAAGTTCATGGGAATTAGAGGTTTCAAGTATAACACATATCAATTACGTAGGCCCACCACTCGAAAGCCCGGGGCCTTGACCTTTAGCCGGCTCAACTAAAAAATTCTACCCAACTCTTATGGTTAACTAAGTGGTTTAGACCTCAGACGTATTAAAATGTCTAACTATTTTCTTTTTAATTAATTATAATGTTAGAGAAATGTTCAACGAGGTCCATTATTTTTACGAAGTCTCGAGGAACACATCTCAACCATTGATCTATAAGATCTAATGGTCAAGATTAATCATATATTATATACATGAGGGGTATCTTCGTAATTTGGTTCTTTAAAAAAATTAATTTTTTTATTTTTTATTTTTTTATTATTTTATAATTTTTTATTATTTTTATTATTATTTTCGTTAAAAATAATATTTATTTGATAATTACGTGTAATACTTAATCACATGTGATGTTAATATAAAATCACATGTGATTCTATATTTAATTACGTTTGATGTTTTAGTACAATTACATGTGATTCAGTAGGTAATCATATGTGATTCAGTTTGCAATCACATGTGATTCAATATGCAATCACATTTTGAGTTATTAATGAAAAAAATAATAAAAAAAGTTAAAAAATTAATTTTTTTAAATGACCAAAATACCCCTCAATGCATAAGGAAAATTTTCGAAAAACCCTAGATGTAATCTAGAACCCTAGAACATTAAACTAGTTGAGTTTAATTGTTTAAAAGAATTAATTAGGTTAATAATCTAAAACCTAGATAATTAAACAAGTTCATGTTTAATAGGTTTAATTATTATTTTAGTAGATTTATTAAATCTAGTTCTTTAAACCTAGAAATCTAGACAAAGTTTATTGTCTAAAAGGTATAAATTAAAAGGTCTAAATAAATTTATTAAGGTTATAATCCATCCTAGGATTTCAACAAAGTTTATTGTTTAAATAGGATTGATTAGAATTAGTATTTTAATGAATAATATCTTTGATCAAGAAAGTCAAAACCCTGTTTTTGATTGACCAAGAACAAGATTAGGTTTAACTAATTAATGAGAATTAAAAGAAGTGTTAATATTTAGTTCAAGAAATTAACAAGATGTATTTATTTAGATGTATTTATTTATATTTATATTATATTTCGGATTTTTTAATATTTAAAAAGGATAAAATGAATTTTAATAAATAAAGTAGTTTATACGTATTTTAATTGGACGTAATATCCTTAATAGAATGTTACAAGTTTATTTTAAAAGAAATATATATGAATATATATTAAATACAAGATTAAATGGAACATTAAAAGATAATGTTATTTTGATCTTAAAGGCTAAAAAATATAACTAGATATTGTATAAGTTGATTATATAATTAAAACTAGAATGTACAAAGTTATGATTTCATTATAACTAGAAATTGTACAAGTTGAGATTATATGATGAACTAGAAATATACAAAGTTATATATTATTATTATAAGGTGTATAAAGTTATAAGTTATTATAACTAGATAATTATACAAGTATATTATAAGTATTTTACAGGTCATGTAAGATACTAGATTAATGATCAAGAGTTAAATAACAAGATAACTTTAGAACCTACATTTAACTAGTCCAAGTTAAATGTAAGAAAGGTTTAAACAAACTAAGGATTATTATATATAGTCTTTATATAATAAGATTATTAGTTTCACCAAGTATAGACCGGTGATTGTGTTTGCTTAAGTTCCATCATGGTTGTTGGAGCTAGTGGGAGCTACACAAGAAAGTCACAAAGTTTATAAATGTGTCGTTAAGACATAAGTATTGGTCGAACCTAATAAGTCAAAACAAATGTTTAATTTTATTATTAGACATATGAAAAACAAGGTGTGTTAAACTAGATTTATGATTCAAGCTTATGAATCATAAAAGAAAGAAAAGTTTAACATAAGTTTTAAGTTTTTCAAGAAAGATAAAACAAGTAAGTTTTATTCTAGATAAGGTTTTCCACAAAACCTAGTGATACGTTTTGTACACCTCGTTTTTAGGTATACATATAAAGCGCGCAAATTCTTGAAACTATAAGTTTTACAGAAAAGTTCTTAAGGTTTAAAAAGGATGTCTTGTTGAATTCTTGAATTCACAAGTCACACATTTTAAACAAGGATTAAGATTGGAATAAAGGTTTGAGTTTAGTTCAAGACTTAAACAAACCCAAGAAAATCTTAGATCTAAGTACTATCCACCTAATGGAACATCTCACTTGTTCAAAGATATTCATATTGTAAGGATAAAGAACCTTAGATATGGATTCAAATCATTACGAGTGTTAGGGTGCGTAAGGTTCTGTGATAATCGGGAGTCCCGACGCGGAGCATCGCACTGTCTTAGATGGTCTGATCTACTTTAGTGATAATCGGGAGTCCCGGCCCAAAAAGTACTTGAGTAGAATAAACATACTAGACTTTGTTACTGACTCAGAAATGTACAATTAGATTGTACACAGTTGTAATAAGTTATAAGTCTAAATATTCTACGACCCCTAGGAATCGTGTCAAGTCTTGATACGATCGGTAAGGATGTTACCTACCAGAAATAGCATGTCTCGTCGGGAAGTGCCCAAACCTTGCGGCGAGAATGTGAAATATGGATCCTAGGCCTAAAATATTAATTATGGGTTTATAATATATTTTAGAGAATATTTATTGATGATTACTAATTAAACTGGGTTTGATTTGTAGATGGCAGCAACAACCACAACGACAAGTACCAACAATCTCTCACTTCGCTCGATCCTCAAAAAAGACAAGTTGACTGGGTCAAACTTTCTCAATTGGGAGCGCAATCTTCGCATTGTGCTCAGGCATGAGAGAAAGTGGTATGTCTTGGAAAGAGCAGTACCTAATGTCCATGCCGCGAATGCTAGAGCTGAAGCAAGGCAAGCTTATCATAAGCATGTTAGTGATGCGCTCGATGTGAGATGTTTAATGCTCGCAACCATGAGTCCAGAATTACAAGCAGGACTTGTGGATGTGCCTACATTTGAGATGATCCAGCAACTTAGGGATTCATTTCAAGAGTAAGCTCGCACTGAGAGGTTTGACATCAATCGAGCCTTCAACTCTTGCAAGATGGTCAAAGGAACACCGGTGAGTGCCCACGTCATGAAAATGAAAGGGCACATGGATCACCTGGCTAGACTTGGTCACCCCATACCGTTGCTAATGGAAACAGACACTATACTCAATTCATTGTCTGATGACTACAAGCCTTTTGTGGTCAACTACAATATGCATGATATGGAGAAATCCATTGCTAAGCTACATTCCATGCTCAAGACAGCTGAATTGAGTTTGGGGACCAAATCTAAGGATGTTCTAATGATCGGTAATAGAGTGGTGGTGGCAAGTGAAGGGTTTCATTAATACTGATTAATCACATGGGTCAACCTCCTAGTCACTTGGTTCGAATCACACTGACCAAGAACATAAACTTGTTCTTGACCGGTTAAAACCAACTAGCTGATTTAATCCCTAAAAGCGGAACTGAGATTAAACCTAATCCTTAAACCCTAAAGGATTGGGATCTTGGATATCTAGATTAGATTTACAAGAAAGAAACCTTGTACGAAAAACCTGAACACACACAATGCTTGTGTGGTTCGTTCGACCATCACCAAGAACCCTAGGGTTCTTGGTCGAGTTCGTCCAAGAGGGGAGAAGGGAGAAAAAGGTTTTCTCAAAACATACCTTAATCTTGCTTAAGTTAGTCCACTGGTGATGAACACGACGAGCGACCTTCTAGTTGATCCTTGTAATGATCTTCGAATCTTCAAGACTTGAAGAATACGAAGAACGAACGAAGAACACGAAGAACACAAAGCTTGTGTTCTTGTGGGAGTGTTTCAGCTGAAATAGGGGAGAGGAGGGGCTAGGGTTTTGGCTCTAAGGTGTAACCAAACAAGGGAACCCCAAGCCTTCTATTTATGATAGAAGGACTTTCACTTAGGGCCCTTCTAGTTTAATTAAGATCAATCTCTTAATTAAACTTATCTTTTACACATTAAACCCTTGTAGTTTATCTAGTTATTATTGTTACACTTAATTATTAAATGTCTAGTATTATACACTTATTATTTCGGTATATACATACACGACATATATTCTTGTATTAATTAATTATATAATAAACTTTATATAATGTAAACAATAATATTATCCAAACACTATATGATTTAATGGCTTTAAATCATATTATGGATTATCTATAAGTAACACGTAGTATATTTACTCAACTAGTAAATGTACAAATACTTGTATTAATTAGTTAGTTAAACTAATCTAGTAATAAGTCAAACTTGACTTAATACTTAACTTGATTTAATGCTTAACTTGATTCATAAATGACTATTATGAATCAATCCTCTTCCATGTATCATTACATATCTTTACTCGAATAACATGCACTCACCGGTGTGACCCTTAAGTGTTTCGTAGGCATGGATGTATCATCATAGGTTGACTAACTGTGCACATAAATCCTTCAGCAAGAAGAGAAAAGGGCATGGTGGTAAAGGAAAGGGTAAAACCAATCCTAACCAAGGAGTGCCAAATGGTAAAAGTGTCAAACAAAAGGTCAAGAAGGTAAAGCCTAACACAGCGAGGACCGAGAATCGGTGCTTCAAGTGTGGTGAGGCTGGGCATTGGAAACGCAAGTTCCTCAGGTAACACAACCACACTTCTTAATCACTTTTAAGATACTTGTAAAGTACATTACGAGTAATCTAACTTTTGCAATCATTTATAGCAGGAGGAGATGGAAAATTATGATGACCGGCATGAGATGGTGATGATCTCACGAGCACCAAGATTTTTATAATTCAGTATTTTATGGATTCAGTAAAAACAATTTCATTTTTGCTGGATAATTTTTATTGTATGTTAAAACAAGTTTTTCTTTGGTTTTAATAAAGAATCCATGGTTGAATTATATTATGTGTGTGCATGTGTGATAATTACAATGGTCAAGGTTTATGACTAGATTGTAAGTCAAGGTTTTGATTTACTTTATATTTCATGTTTTATATTTGTTTGATTGTTGTATGAGTAATGTTTTAGATAGCTCAAATACTTAGATACTAGAAATTAGAAGTTTCTTCTAAAGTATTTAAGAGATTTTATGAAAAGCATAAGGATCAAAAGTTATTGAACCTAGTTAAAACATCTTAAGTATTAAATTACTTATGATAGTACGTTTTAAATATTAGTATTAATATAGTATGATTATATTGGATATAATCAAGGTAGACTTTAAAGAGTATTATTACAAGTCTTTTACACTTGTAATAAAGGAATTTAATGAGGTCATAGTTCTTTAATAGGAATAATTGGATATTCGCAAAATCCAAGTGAAATGACTTAGACATTAAATGAAATCTTAAAATAGACAAACTATATTAAAGTATTCAAGAATTAATAGGTATTATTACAAGTCTTTTATACTTGTAATAAATACAATATTTAATTAAGTCATAATTCCCTAATAGGAATAATGGATATTTGAGAAATCCAAGAAATGACTTTGGCATTAAATAAGATTCTTAAAAGATACTAATACACTTAAGAATTGAAAGTATTGTTTCAAGTGTCTTAAACTTGTTAGATACAGTAATCAATGAAAGTCATGATTCCCTTATCGGGAATGTTGGATATTCGCAAATCCAAAGGATGACTTTGATAATTGATTAATTCTTAAAGGATTAAATTATAAGTTTTGACTAGGTCAAAAGAAGTAGTTTAAGTGATGCTTAATTTTCCATAAAATTTAGTGGGAGCTATGACTAACATATTCATTAGAGGTACTAATGAATATAGTAAAGCCAGTTAGGACATTAACAACAAGGTTTTACCAAGTCGTTAGCCAAAGAGTTAAGAGAAATAAATGATCATTGATTAGATTATTGCAAACCTAATAGCGTGAGCACAAGTCTTGTGATTAATTATTGCATATCTAATAGGATGTTCACACTCCAGTGAACAAGTTAATCATTTAAGGAAATTTCTTTAACTAGTAAGAATTTCTAAAAATCAAGTAGCTAAAAGAGATTTAGTTACAAGGCAAGTTTTTATAGATTCAAGAAACTAAAGGAGTAGCTTTCCAATCCTCCTATGTTTACCGAATCATATAAAAAGGAAAGACTAGAATATATTCTAAATGTTGCACGAACAACATCTAGCAAAGACAAAAGTAATAGTATTCTTGAAATACTCATCTTATGTCTTTAGTTTAATAGAAATGACTAATTGTAATTAGTGATAAAAGTTATAATTAAGGAGTCATTGAGCAATCAACACAAACACAAAGAATAAGTAATGATCCAGTAATAATTCAGTATCTATGTCCAGTCAGGAATAGTACATGAGTTAGTATCGTTGTTATTCAGAATTTGTATGTTTTACAATATCCATGAATAAAAGTCTATTTATTCAAAAAGATATAAATCCGTGACTACTCGTCTTGGTGGGAACCTTGATGGGACGTTAACGTCATCGCGATATTTGGTGGTAGATTCGAAGTTCTTCGAAGATAGCTACACAAGTTTTGTATAAACCAAATATCGATGATATTCTGTTGGAGCTCGATGAATATTGGATTGACCACCGTGATAATACTTCGTGGTTGAAAAGTTCAAAAGTATTATTCACTAGGATTGTCCTTAAGCCTGAGGTATTTGGTTTGAGATACATTGAGTAATGTGCTTTGGTTCGTCTTAGACAATTCTGAAATATGTTTGTCATACGAGGCCTTACTGGGTACAAAGGAATTTGTATTTTGAATCGAAATATAACAAGATGGGAATTGCACCTCCTTTTTAGGAGAGATATTTATGGGTCCTTTGACATGATGAGATAACTGGAAAGTGCATGGCCATGCCCAAACGAACTGATTTGTTCTTTGTCGTTTATCACAACAGTTTGAATCTAGAAGTCATTAAATGATTTCGAATACAGGAGTTGATATTTTCTACCATGCTCGTATTCGTTATCACAAATATCGTGCTGCAAGGGATAAACCTAACATAGTTGCCCAAGAAGTAGAGATAGAGTGTTCTTTACTAGGAGACGCTATTCAAGAGTTTTTCAAAAACTATACATGGGTTACATAAGCTATTTTTATAGGGCTGGTTACCTACATGCCCATCTAGAAGGCCACTGTAGCTCGTATCATTAAGACAAAGGTTACAAACTTGCACAAGTGGGAGTCTGGAGGATTTATGTGCACAGTTAGTCAACCTATGATGATACATCAATGCCTACGAAACACTTAAGGGTCACACCAGTGAGTGCATGTAATACGAGTAAGATATGTAATGATACTTGGAAGAGGATTGATTCATAATAGTCATTTATGAATCAAGTTAAGTATTAAGTCAAGTTTGACTTATTACTAGATTAGTTTATCTAACTAATTAATACAAGTATTTGTACATTTACTAGTTGAGTAAATATACAATGTGTTAATTATAGATTATCCATAATATGATTTAAAGAGATTAAATCATATGGTGTTGGATAATATTATTGTCTAAATTATATAAAGCTTATTATATAATTAATTATTAAAAATATTAAACACAAATATATAATTCGTGTATGTATATGCCGAATTATATAAGTGTGTAATACTAGTCATTTAATAATTAAGTGGGATAATAATAACTAGTAAAACTATAAGGGTTTAAAGTGTAAGAGATAAGTTTAATTAAGAGATTAATCTTAATTAAACTAGGAGGACTTAAATGAAACTTATTCTATTATAAATAGAAGGCTTAAGGTTTCATTTAAACCTAATCATTCCCATGTTTACACTCCATAAAAGAACCCTAGCCCCTTCCCTCCCCTTGTTCGGCCGAAAGATCAAGAACACCAACTTTGGTGTTCTTCGTTCTTCGTGCTCTTCAAGTCTTGAAGATCCAAGATCATTACAAGGACCAACTTGAAGGTCGCTCGTCGTGTTCATCATCAGTGGACTTATCTTAAGCATTAACCAAGGTATGATTCATGGAACACTCTTTCTTCCTCTCCTCTTGTCGATCGACTTCCAAGAACCCTAGGGTTCTTGGTGGTAGTCGACGAACACACACAAGCATTGTGTGTGTTCGGGTTTTTCGTACAAGATTTCTTTCTTGTTAATATAATCTAGATCTCCAAGATCTCAATCCTTTAGGGTTTAATGATTAGGTTTAATCTCAGTTCCGCTTTTAGGGATTAAATCAGCTAGTTGGTTTTAACCGGTCAAGAACAAGTTCATGTTCTTGGTCAGTGTGGTTCGAACCAAGCAACTAGGAGGTTGACCCATGTGGTCAATCAGTGTTAGTAGAAACCCTTCAAAGTATTCATCATATAGTCAATTATTATTATTTAAATGATAAGTAAACATTTTGTTATACATGAATAATCCGATAAAGGAAACTTAAAGATGAAATAAAACTTCTTTATATACGACGTTTGTTGTTGAGTTGGTGTAGTTGCCATCGTGGTCACAACAAATAACCTTCAAACCGTTCTTGTTCTTCACTCTTAAGACAGCGACATATAGTTGGCCATGTGAAAATACTGGTCTACGAACCAACTTGCGACAATGTTTGCCCTTGACTTTTATTAATAGTCATGGCAAAACATACTTGAACAGGAAACTGTCTTCGATTCAATTTGAAGGGCATTTTGTTGTCTAAAGGACTAATAACCTTGCGCGGGATAGCACAAATTGTACCAACATTTCCACCAGATATGATCTTACATTCAATTATGTTATTTCCCATGCGTAATATTTGAAGCCTCGTTCCGTTGCATAACCCTGCTTTTTGATCAATGTTCCGCATACACATTACAGGTGTGCCTATCTTTAACTTCAACTTATGATGTGGGACACCTGACATATTTATACTGTTCAAGAAATCGGTGGTGTAAAGATCTAGGCTAAACATAGTATCATCAGCATCTGCAGCACAAACAGAGTCCGAATACTCGTATGTCTTCTCGTCTCCCGGAATTAAAGAAAGAATCCTTTCATTAATCATGTCAACCATTTCGTGTGTGGGTGCCAGAATAGCTCGGTCTTGAAAGAAACACCGGTTCCATAGGTTCTGTAGAAATAATGGATATGTTTGTTGTATAATTGCACCAACATTATCATCAGACTCTGGATTCCACATGTCATCCGGGAACTGAATAGATGATTCACCATCATTCTCTCCACCTATTTTTCCATCACCGATATCTAGAATCCACTCTGTGAAATCTTTTATTTCTTTTTTCTCAAATTCAGATGCTCCTGATCCCAACCTCATGTTGACTGTTAACTTCATGACAGTGCAATGTTCCCAAAGATATTAAGTGTTGATTGTCGATTGAACCATGTCTTGTCTACTACCATTTGGAATAACTGGAAGAGTTTGCCGAAAATCACGCCCAAACAAAACAACTTTTCCGCCAAACACAAATCACGTCAGTAAGGTCACTATCAGCGGGAATGTGACACATTGAATCTTCGACCACATTAATTGGAATTGTAAACCGAGAATGAGCAGTCCGTCCGCCTTCCAACAAAAGGGATGCAATACCACTCGAAGCAACGTTCAATACTATTGCCCCTTGTGAACGAAGTGCAGCCGAAATAGTTTTGTAGAGGTAAGTCTTACCAGTACCACCATATCCATATACAAAGAACATTCCTCCTTTTTCTGTAGGAAAACCTAGTAGGATTCACATGGCGGAACTTGAATCCCACATTCCGGATCACTACTAGTCAATGAGATCACAAGAAGAATAAGATGAAGAACATTATGTTTAGATTGCTAAAGAATGATCCACCTATACTGCACCACCTGAACACGCTGCAAGACTGCGTTATACCAACAAAGCAATACACAAAAGCTTGTATATGTGTGTACGTTGCGTCGAACTCGAACAAGCAAGAACCAAAAAACCCCATGGGGTTTTTCTCCTTTCGTCTGTCGGCCACAGGGGGGAGGGAGGGAGTGTTTAGGGTTTACTTGGTGATAAGTGATTAGCCTAAAACCCTTAACCTTAGTCCTTATTTATAAGGAACTAAGTTACCGCTTAGGTCCTTGGAGTTTAATTATGATTAATCTCATAATTAAACTTCCTCTTGTCACTTTAAACCCTTGGACTTTTACTATTAATTAATTAACTATTAATTAACTGCCAGTTAAATATTTAACTTAATATTTAACCTTCCTCTTAATTAATAATTAACTTATTATTATTATTTATTCCTTTCTTTATAATTAACTTAACTAGTTAACTATTCCACACAGCTTACTTTATTCGTTTGTCCGTTATTGGGTGTGTAGTGGTGTGACCCTTTAGTGCCTTATAACATTGGGCACGGTGATACGTGTACTTATCTGTGCAAGTTAAGTATCACTTACTGATCATCATTGGCCTAAAGCGGTCCCTAGCCAGACATTTAGGATAACCACGTTATAAGAACTCTTACATCCCGAGATAATATTCACAAATGAATAACACTAACAGATTTTCCTTTCGCATCATGATATTTCTTAATTTGAGTAATAGACATGGAGCAGGGATCTTGTTCTATATACTTGAATTTTCTCGACACTAATTTCGACTTTCTGCAGTAACGGATTACCGAATGATCTAATCATTCTCCGAGCGCGGCCACGCATTTCAGTAGTCTTAATCGTCGAGCGGCCATGAAATATCTCTTCTAATTAAAGAAGGTGCAAATTCCATCTTGACAATTTGCGTTATCTTGCCCACGATTTCTGCTGTCTTAGTCAAGTTCCTTATGATCACCCTTTTACGGTGTGACGTTAGATAAATGCTAAAGATCAGAAGTCACCGTGTCTCAAACCAAATGTCTCAGGTCAGAGGAAATCTACTCGAAATTACTTATGATTGGGCTCCATGAAGTAATCTCGACCTTTTGGTCACGTCTAATGTTTAGCAAACCTTTCAAACATTTATGAATATTTATTTTAACAATACTTGTATCTCTATTCAATAACTATGAATAGATAAATATTCATAATGGTATTAACTCCTGAATCTAGCTCCCACTAAATTCAAGCAGCAACCACACACATTTCGATACTCAAAACTTTGTGTATCAAGGATAGGTTTAAAACATGTTAAGAATAGATAATGTGAAAATATTACATAAAACTTTCTATTTCAATCCCACGAAATGTTATTACATAATGTATCCATTTCAAACATATATATGGGTCATAATTAAAATTACTAGCTACCAGTAACTAGGTACTGCATGCCTATAGCGTGTGCATATTTCTCATGCTTGGATCCAGCTAGTGGTTTTGTCAACGGGTCAGCAACCTTGTCATCCGTTGGTATTTTCTTAATTATAATATCACCTTCTCTAACATACTCACGTATGAGGTGATATTTTCTGCGCACATGCGTGGTCTTTTGATGCTCTCTTGGCTCAACAGCTTACGCTATTGTTCCACTATTATCACAGAATATTTCGATGGGTCTAGAGATACTGGAAATAACTCTAAGATCCTCCATAAATTCTTAAGCCACATGGCTTCCTTTCCAGCATCATTTGCGGCAATTTACTCAGCCTCTGTAGTCGAATCTGCTATCGTATCTTGTTTCTGACTCTTCCAAGATATAGCTCCTCCTTTAGTGTGAATACAAATCCCGATTGAGATTTGTAATCGTCTCTGTCGGTTTGGAAGCTTGCATCTGTGTAACAAGTTACACGCTATTCTTTCATTAAACCTCCAAAGACCAAGAACATTTCTTTCGTCCTTCTAAAATACTTGAGAATGTTCTTGACAGCCACCCAGTGGGGTTCACCAGGATTCTTTTGATATCTGCTCATAAGACTTATCGAGTAAGCAATATTGGGCCTAGTACATAACATGGCATACATGATTGATCCAATTGCCGAAGCATATGGCACCAAACTCATCCTAGCTATTTCCTTGCTAGATGTAGGGCTCTGAGCTTTGCTCAGTGTAATGCCATGTGTCATTGGAATGAGACCTCTCTTGGAATCACTCATACTGAATCTCTTCAGTACTTTATCAATGTATGTACTTTGACTAAGTCCAATAAGCCGCCTAGATCTATCTCTGTAGATCTTTATACACAGTATAAATGCGGCTTCTCCCAAGTCTTTCATCTGGAAACATTTACCTAACCAGGATTTTACTCCTTGTAATGTTGGTATATCGTTTCTATGAGCAGTATGTCATCAACATACTAGACTAGGAAGATTACTATGCTCCCGCTGAATATTGTGTAGACACACGCCTCGAACTCACTCTTGACAAAACCAAATTCTTTGATTCTTTTGTCAAAGTGTAAGTTCCAACTTCTAGATGTTTGCTTCAATCCATAAATGGATTTCAGCAATTTGCATACTTTATCAGGATTCTTTGGATCAGTAAAACCATCTGGTTGTATCATGAATATGTCCTCATTCAACTCCCCGTTAAGGAAGGCGGTTTTAACATCCATTTGCCATATCTCATAGTCGTAATATGCTGATATGCCCATAAGAATTCTAATATACTTAAGCATAGCGACTGGCGAGTAGGTTTCAGAATAATCCACACCATGTGTTTGCGTGAAACCCTTCGCGACAACTCGTTCTTTGTAAGTTTGCACTTTCCCATCCATGTCAGTTTGCTTCTTGAAAACCCACTTGCATCCAACAACTCGTGACTGTGGTGGCAAGTCTGATAACACCCAGACTTGGTTGTCATACATGGATTGCATCTCTGCTTGCATAGCCTCGATCCATCTTTCAGACTCTACGCCATCAGCAGCCTCGCTGTAGGTCAATGGTTCTAGTAGACTTCCATCATCTTCATCGATCATGAATCCAAGATACCTATCTGGTTCTTGGCGTGGTCTACTGGACCTACGAGGGTTGCGTGTTTCTTCTTCCTCAACCGGTGGTTCTGGTTGGGATCAACAATTCTTTGTTGAACTACTGGTTCGAGAGAAGTCGTAGGTGGATCTTCATTCTCTTCAATTTCTTGAAGTTCTATTTCTTTTCTTGGAGTTTCTGTCCCTAGAAACTTCTCCTCGAAGAAGACACCTTTCCGAGCAACAAAAACATTGTTGTCTTCCTGATGATAGAAATAGTATCCTAAGGTTTCCCTTGGATATCCAACGAAGAAGCACTTATCTGACTTGGGGTTTAGTTTGTCTGTGAAGTTACGTCTAACGTACGCCTCACAACCCCAAATCTTGAGAAAAAACATTCTTGGCTTTCTCCTCGTCCAGTGCTCGAACGGAGTCTTTTCTACTGACTTGGTCGGAACCCTATTCAGTATGAGTGATGTAGTCTCGAGTGCATGTCCCCAAAATGATAGTGGTAGTGGGGCGCGACACATCATTGAACGTACCATGTCTAACAAGGTGCGATTCCTCCTTTCTGATACACCATTCATCTGAGGTGTATACGGAGGTGTGAGTTGTGAAACAATCCCACATTCCTTCAAATGATCGTCGAACTCTTGGCTCAAATATTCGCCTCCTCGGTCCGACCGAAGTGACTTTATTTTCTTGCCCAGTTGGTTTTCTACTTCCCTCTGGTATTCTTTGAACTTGTCAAAGCTCTCATACTTTAGTCTCATAAGAAAGACATAACCAAACCTACTGAAGTCGTCATTAAAGGTAATGAAGTAGCGGTATCCACCTCTGGCTTCTGGAGTAAAGGGTCTACACACATCAGTGTGTATAATCCATAACAACTCGCCTGCCCTTTCATTGAAATGGTTGAAAGTGTCTTTTGTCATTTTGCCAGATAAACATGATTCGCATATGGCATATGATTCCAAATCAAATGGTTCTAGAATTCCATCATCGTGGAGCTTCTTAATGCGAGTCTCGTTTATATGACCTAAACGACAATGCCAAAGATAAGTTTGATTCAAGTTACTCTTGGATCTTTTACTTATATGATAAATGTCTCGTTCTATGTTATTTACATTTAACGTGTATAGACCATTATGAGAGTTAGCTTTAAAATATAAAATATCGTCTTTTAAAACATGAAATTGTTTTACCACAAAACTCATAATAAAAACCACTGTCTATAAGTAAATCAAATGAAATAACATTTTTAATAGGTCTAGGAATATAATAACAATCTTTAAGTTCGAAGACTCTTCCTGAAGGCAACTTGAGAAGATATGTTCCTACGGCTTCGGCTCCAACCTTGGAACCTTCGTCTACTTGTAGTTCAACAACCCCTCGTCTCAGCCTTCTGTTCTTCTTAAATCCCTGCAAATGATTGCAAATGTCATGACCACATCCGATATCCAATACCCAGGATTCACTAGAAGTAACGAGACAATCAATCATAAAGATACCTGAATAACTGAAAAATTCAGTGTCCAACAGTCCCACATCGGACGTGTGCTCGCAAATATCCTTGTTGCCACAAGTTGGGGAACACAAATCAGCAAAGTTATTCAACCAATCATTAAAACCATCCTGAATCTCAGGGAGAGATTCTTCCTCTAGCCTTTGAACATCGCGTATACACAAGAGGTTCTCGTGTAGACATGCGACAGTCAAATCAAAATTCCCAACTAAACGTACTACCTTATCCTGATAGTATTGAGTGAGAGATCCAAACAAAAACAAAACTTTTTTGTTCTTGCTGGTTTGATGCGCCAGTAACCAGGGTGAGACAATCTAGCAACCTTCTTATGTTAATAAGATGGTCACTCAATGGTTGATCATCCTTCATCTTTGACGAAAAGATTTCTTGCAAAACGAACTGCTTACTTTCTTCAGTACTATCTTTAAACGTTTCCTCAAGATACTGGACAAACTCATATCATGGTTTCTTACGTAGATTATCAGTAAGCTCTGATAATGAAGTGAGAATGAGAATCGACATAACTTGTGATTCATCTGCCAGATACTGATAATAAGCGTCAAGCTCATCATCCTGGGCATCTTGCCCTGGTTGTCCCTTGGGCACCTCGTATATCACGTATAGTAGATTCTGTGCCTTTAGGTGACTCCTAAAATGCACTTTCCAAACTTTGTAGTTCGGACCAGTAAGCTTCCATTTTCCAGTGATGAACTTTCGCGATTCATTTGGTGTGTAAAACGGAATTTCTGACAGTACATACATCTACAAGAAAAGCAACAAACGGTTAGTATGATTAGATAAATAAATAACTTTTAACATTATTACCTTTTAAGAATAATAGTTAGACTAGGATCCATATTTCACGCCCTCTAATGCAAGGTTTGGGCACTTCTCATTAGAGCCACGCTATTTCTGGTAGGTATAGCCATACCGATCGCCTCTAAACTAGAAACGATTCCTAGATGTTCGGGATATCAAGTTGAACAACAAACTTGTACATGTTTTAATCCCTCTAGTGCATTTTGGGTCGGGACTCCCGATTATCACCAAAATAGATTGTACCACCTAAGACAGTGTGATGCCTTGCGCCGGGACTCCCGATTATCACAAGACCATACGCACCCTAACACTCGCAATGATTTGAATCCACATCTAAGGTTCTTTCTCCTTACAATGTAAATATCGTTGAACAAGTGAGTTGTTCCATTAGGTGGGTTGCACTCTGATCTAAGATTTTCTAAAAAGGATTTTCCTTTGTTCGAAAAACGTTAGCCAGTTTTTAATCTTTTAAAATTACTTGGTTTAATAAACTAACTGTTTATAAATTCCACTTTTAATTTTGTCTTTATAAAACTTGGTTTATAAACAAACTGTTTACTTTGCCATTATTAATTTAAAACTTGGTTTTCTAAACAAATTGTTTATAATCACCATTATTAATTTAAAACTTGGTTTTCTAAACAAACTGTTTATAATCACCATCTTTTATTAAAACCTTCGTTCTATAAACTAACTGTTTATAATTACCACCTTTTATTTAAAAATAATAATTTTAAAGAAATAAATAAAATAAATGCAATTATTTAAAATTGCCATGTCATAACCCCAAAGACTTAGTTTGTGTTTTTGTATAATTTAAAAATAAAAATTTATTAATTTCCGAAAAAAATTATAAATATTCGAAAAAAAAATTAAATAAACACAATGTCACGACTTTTGGGTTATGTCATACTTAATAATTAAATTAAATAAACTGATAATTATTAAATTACCAAACTGATAATTATAAAATTACCCATAACAACTGATTTCAATTTCCCCCTTAATTTTATGATTATCTTGATTTTAATAAGCTATTAAAATCAGTTTTAATTTAAATGTAATTAACCTTTTTAAATTCGATTTGATCCCATGTACCCATATGCCCGAAACTGAGCCTTGGGTAAACGATAGTGGATTAAATACATAAAAAAAATAACTGGATCTCGAGACGAAACCCTTTTCGGTCGAACCCGAGTTCGACCGAATCTCGGTCTTACTCGTTTTCGGCCAAAAATAATAATTTTCTTTTATTTTATTATTATTACCGGAAGTTTTAAAAGGAAAACAAATAAATATAGTATATATTGTGTTATTCTAATACCAAGAATAACACAACTTTCCTTATTTTGTCTAAAGCCTAATTTATCCAATGATTCACCAAATCTTGGTTAATCATTTACTTGGACTAATTTTTCTAGGGTTTTTACTAGACAAGAACAAAAGGAACATAATTCTTTTTATCTTGAAACCTATTCAATCCAATTTTTCAAGAACTTTGAACAATTTTCTTGGGTTAAATATATACTAGGTTTCTTTCTTAGATAAAAAAAACTTAAATATATGTATATATGTATACGAAAATCGAAAAACAAGGAGGAAAAAGAAACCTAATTTCTTTCTATCTAGAACCATATTCAATCCAATGCTCATTCAAAAACTTGAAGAACACATACTTGGATTTCGAAATTCCTAGGGTTCTTTTCTAGACGAAAAAAAACTCAACTGAATCCCATTGAGATTAATAGAAAGCTCTGATACCACTGTAGGAAAACCTAGTAGGATTCACATGGCAGAACTTGAATCCCACATTCCGGATAACTACTAGTCAATGAGATCACAAGAAGAATAAGATGAAGAACATTACCTTTAGATTGCTAAAGAATGATCCACCTCTACTGCACCACCAGAACACGCTGCAAGACCGCGTTGTACCAACAAAGCAATACACAAAAGCTTGTGTATGTGTGTGTGTTGCGTCGAACTCGAACAAGCAAGAACCGAAAAACCCCTTGGGGTTTTTCTCCTTTCTTCCGTCGGCCACAAGGGGAAGGGCGGGAGTGTTTAGGGTTTACTTGGTGATAAGTGATTAGCCTAAAACCCTTAACCTTAGTCCTTATTTATAAGGAACTAAGTTACAGCTTAGGTCCTTGGAGTTTAATTATGATTAATCTCATAATTAAACTTCCTCTTGTCACTTTAAACCCTTGGACTTTTACTAGTTAATTAATTAACTATTAATTAACTGTCCGTTAAATATTTAACTTAATATTTAACCTTCCTCTTAAATAATAATTAACTTATTATTATTTATTCCTTTCTTTATAATTAACTTAACTAGTTAACTATTCCACACAACTTACTTTATTCGGTTGTCCATTATTGGGTGTGTAGTGGTGTGACCCTTTAGTGCCTTATAACATTGGACACGGTGACACGTGTACTTATCTGTGCACATAAATCCTTCATTTTCATTGTTAGCAGCGTCCATAACTGTTGCGTAAATACATTTCTATTATGATGTCAAACTACCATAAAGTGTTCGATGTTGGACGCGCATTTCATCTTTGTTGTATGATTGTTCTTCGTATATTAATCTATTGTACCCTTCCATCATGTATTCTTGGTTTGGATAAGGCATATTCGAAAAAGATCTCAAACTTTTGTTATTACAAAGTAGCATGTGTTCAATATACGTGAGACATATATTCATCCTTTGTGTGTCAGAAAGTTCCAACGCTGCACATGAGTATTAATAAAAAAAGTTATAATTATGTTGTGCGACATATCAAAGTATTATTGGATTTTTAATTAAAATGCAAAAGTTAGAAGATATACCTGGATTATTACGCTTCATTCGCTCTACGTTCAACACATCTGCCGCTAAAACATGCCAGGTTTTTCCCCAAACAACCTCCGGTCGTGACATACTATCAGTCATGAGGAGCATGACAAAGAAAGAACGCAGATAATCACCCATTCCCTACAAACTTGCTTTGAATAATCCATCGATGTATTCCTTGTCGTCCTCCAGAAGTCCACGTGCATAGCAAGCTTCTCTATATGTTGGATAAATAACATCATCAAATGTCTTGAGAGCGTCCCAGCATGTAGGCCCTTCCACCTTGTTTAGTAGTATTCGAAAATAAAAAAGCTCTCCCCATGAAGGGGGTACGTGATGTATACGTCCAACACTTAAACCTCGTTGCCTTCGTTGCCAAATACGTTGTTGCTGGTCCCACACATAGAACTTTGGGATCTCAACATAATTGAGTTTACATCCTTCTTGATCTCTCTCGTTTAGTTCCATCCACGCAACAAATTTGGTTTCGTTTACAGATGACTTATCTAATGTGTAATCAATACTTTGTCTCGCGTCAAATATTACAGATTGTTCATTCTCTAAATGGAATGGCAACCTTTCGACTGACGGTGTCCTATAATGAATACATCTTTATAAAAATATATCTATAATTAGGTTGTGGAACTTGACTTTTTATACCCGAGTGAAGGTATTCATAGAAGATGGGATGCTGGTTATAGGATAACAGCAACTGTCGCCACATTTGACCAAGCTGCCTTTGTTCTCAGCGTGCCGAGAAGAAAGCCTGCAGATGAGATACAAAAAACCTTAAGAACTTCAGCATTTCCTAGTACACATGTGAAGGTTAACACACACACACACTCTCTCTCTCTCTCTCAAATTTGTAGCATTTAAATAATGTGATTTTAATTACATTTTTATTAGTAGTTATAAATTATTTAGTTAATTAGACATGCCAGGTTAATTAATTAAGTAATTATTACTTACTTTTATTCAAGTGGGCAAATGGATAGTTAGTCGTCTCGTAAGAATTAGACTTATTATAAATAATTAAGTAGATGATTTACAATTTAATAATATTATTTAAATGTAATTAAGTAGTTCGTCTCGAGTTTGGACCGGTTACTTAATCGTGAGAGTTTAGTTGTATCCTTTTGGGTTGGTCCGGTCAAATGCCAAGGTCCGAGCTATGTCAGGCTAACGAGTGGGCTTAAAGCTTGTAGTGGTTATAAAGTTATTTAGATTTAAGCAAGAATCAGTTACTAAAATCGTATTACTTAATGACTTTGTCGGCCGTATGTAGCAAAAGAGAATTACGTATTGTTTATATTCTTTGCGTTAACCTTAGACGGTGGATCAATGGAGGGGCAGCTGGATATTTATTCCAAATGGTGATATTTTTGTATGCCCCGTCAATGGAAAACAAAAAAAAGGAAAGAAAAGAAAAAGGAAATTTGGACGATGATGTTTTTTTTAGGAGGTGTCAACCAACCACGTTGATGAATTGGCTTTTTGCTGAGATTTCCATTCCTTAATTCATTTTTTTATAGCAAGATATGTGCCTAGAGACTGAAGGGTTTCTTACAATATGCGTGTAGTGCATTGTTGAATGTTTGGTCCGTGAGCTGGTTCGTGTGGGGATTCGTTCGTAGGGTATAATCTATAACCCTTTTTTTTTTCTTTTTTTTTTTGGGTTTGGTTTGTATTTTCGTGATTAAACGAGTTTAATTATAGGTTCGTGATTTTGGCAGGGCTGTGACCGAGCCATAGTGGGCTCGGTAATTGTTGTTATTTGTTTTAGCATGAAACCGTTTTCTTGTCGGGTTTTAAATAGTCACGTTCTTTTTAGAGGAGGTATAAGTCATGGCTTTTGTTCACTGTTTTCATGAGTATCGGGTTTTGGGTTCTAGTCACCGATTTCAGATTGTTGTCGGGTTGGGTTGGGTAAAACTGTTTGTTGATGGCTAAACGTTTTATTAATCGAAAAACCCGAAAACCAAATCTTAGGGTTCTTCGTTTCCTAAACCGGGAAAGATTTTAAAATAAAGAGCTAGATTATTCATAAACAAGTTTCTGAGATAAAAATTAGTTTCGGGGCTGTCGGGTGCCTCGGGATTTAACTGGTTGATGCCGGGTTGTAAAACGGGTTTTAAAAGACATGCTGAGTTTTGTGCAGATTCTGTGACCTATGTTAGGGTGTGTATTTTTCATACTTAAAATGAGTTCTGGATTTTTGGCTCGGCATGGTGCCTAGTTTTCCGAGTCTTCTTTTTGTTGCCGCCGATGACTCGTCAATTTGATTTACCATTTTAAAGTTATGACTGTTTTATTAAGTTGCTGTTAGAATATCTATCTGTTCAACTATTCTGTTTTGTGAGCCCGTTTTGAGACCCTTAGAGTCTAATTTTGGGCAGAATCCACTTGTCAGTGTTCTGTATTATTCTGAGTCTAGTTTCCGTGGTTAAAATTTGGGGTAAATCTAGTGAACGGTTTGGGAGATATAACTGTTCCCGTGGGGGTGACGGGTTGTGGCAGAATGTTTGAAATGTGTCATGAGTCAAGTTTTAATCTGAGTCTTGTGATATGGTGTAGGACCTTCTAGGACCTGAGTTGTGACCCTTGTGCGTGGCGAGGACTTCTTAGGAGCTTACATTTACTGAGGTGGGTAAACTCACTATAAACTTGTACTTACATTCTTTCATGGTTGGGTGCTAAATGTCATGAAATGTAATTGATTTGAGTTGAGCTTTGATTATGTGATGATCTGCTATGTGTTGTTTATTTTATTCGCATTCTGAACTGAGATATGGATGCTGAGTAACCGAGCTGAGTACCATATCATTATGTGATTGATCTGTGTACATTAGATTTTATTATGAGTTAACATGCATTTGAGATGTGCTATTTTTTTATATATCTGATGATATGATATATGTTGATTATGAGTTATTTGGTTTTATATGAGTACTTGTTGTCGAGTCAACTTGTTAATAAAACCATCTAATAATATATGAGATTAATTATCATTGCATGAGGCGATGAACATAGGTAACTCTTCCCAGAGTAAGCCAAGTACACTTCACGACTGTCAGCGTGGTACAGCGGGGCACCTAGAGGACGGGTGTTGGAAGAAGGTGGTGTTGTGACGAGCGCAAGAATAGAGGCGTGCGTTGAGTATCGTCACAATACCACTGCGAAACTAATGAGATTAATGAAAGGCCTAATAACGAGAATTGAGTAGAGTCTTTTAGGGATCATGTATCTGCCATGAACTGATCTTTGTTTAGATGTTTATACTAATTTTATTCACTCAGCGTGTGGCTGACCCCAAACACCTCCCCCCCCCCCATTTTGCAGGTACTAGAACGGCAAGGAGAAGGTCATTAGATGAGCTGTTACTTGATGAGCTTTCTAGATTCAGATTTTACTAGTTTATTTTGAGTTAAACAATAATTAAAACATATATTTTATTTCCGCATTTTAAACCACGAGATGGTTCAATTTTAAATATATAAAGAGTGGGACCTTTTGTTTATTTGTATTTTGGGGAAAAATTGAAACAATGAATGAGGTGTTACAAGTTGGTATCAGAGCTTAGGATTGAGAGAATTGGGTTCACAAAAGGTGAATTCCAGACTCAAGTCGAACCACGAGTTTTCAATATGAGTTCTCACAAATGTTTAAAAACGAGTCCAAATCCAAACCGAGGAACAACGTATCACGACGACCTTGTGCCTCTAGTACTTTATTATGAGTTATTTAATTGTTCTAAAACGTCGCGAGTGACAGTGAATATTAAGAGAATAATAGAGATTGAAAACGAGAATGAGCGCGATATATACGACTACATATGTAGATATATATACTTAATAAATTATTACGAGAGGTAATATGTTTTGATATGTTGGGTATAAGAGTGGAGACATGGCAAAACACTAATATTTTATAATGAAATATCGCTACGTTAAATTGACGAGTAAATTATTAAGGAGTAAATAATAAAAACACTAAAGAGAAAATTTATGAGAAAACAGTGAAACAAACAAATAAGAGAATCGCTAATACGAATCGATAAAGAACTATCAAAACAAGTCCAGAGAAAAACTATTAAGTCAAATCGAGTTGAAATCTTTAAATGAGAATTTATCCAATTGAGTAATGAGAAACATATTAAAAATTCTAGTGAGAATAAATCAATTCGTACCATTGAGCAATTATTGAATTTATGAGAAATTTATAAACCAAGGATAAATGAGCAATTAGTCAAAACGAATTAAATAAAGAGATTTAATTTGTACATGATTAATAAATTGAGTCAGGGAAGGTTATTAATTGGAATAGTTGTATTGAATAATATACTTTATTAAGAAAATGAGGAAATCATTAATAAACAAATGAGATTTATATAAGTAAATGAGAAACCATAAATGACATTTAACGATGTCATACAAATTGAAGTAAGACATAAAATTCTAATAGAGTTAATAAAAGTTGTAAAATTGGGACATCACTAATTGAACGAGAGGAGGAACCCAAGACGAGTTATTTAATGAGTTAAGGACAAAAGAAATTTTACGAGGTTTATTCACTATGAATTAAATGAGAATATTATTTCAAGGCAAAATTGTTTTATGATAATAATAATACCAAACATGCTATGAGTGAACCAAAATGAGGATTAAGACTCAGTTACTCGTGAATGTGTAATGTGAAATATCAAGTTGTGGTGCTAATACATGTAATAAGTTTAACTTATAAGGAGTCATAAAATGAAGAATTATTAATGAGACAATAATCGAGAAGTAATTATGATGCTATTAAATAGTAATGAGTTATAATTGAGAAAATCTAATAAGGGTACGAGAATACATGAGGAGGAAAATGAGAAAGCTAACAACTAATATGAGCAATAAATGTTTATAAAGGGATAAAAATTTAATGAGTACGGGCGTGAGGGGGCGTAAAGAGTATACATTGAGACCTACTCACATCGGTGCATAAGAGTTTGATTAGAGAGTAATTAAATGATACCTTAAAATATGTAATCAAAAATGAGATTCAACAAACTAAACTAATGAGCGTTCGTAACGAGTTTCTATGACCATAGAGTATGAGGTTGTGAGTGCTTGTGATGTTGACTGAGAGATGATCAACTGGGCGGGCGTGTGCCTTGAGACTGGACCGAATGGAGAGATCGGTACCGGGGCGTACACGTTACGTTGAGACTGGTTGTGACTCAATTGGTTGAATTGTTGTGTGGGAAGTTTTGAACTTTGAGATTGACTCGTGACCAAACAAAACTAGGTGTCGAAAGTAATAGAGGGCCCCTATTACCATTCACATAGGACTTTTGGTTGGTTATGGGGAGATTTTAAGGAGAACAATGGACCAATGCTTTCTATTGTGAATTTAGTATGACTATATTATTTGCTTGAGTGATTATATGATTGTTTGTTTAAGGATGGTGGAGAATGCTGGCCAGTTCCAAACTCGGGGATGAGTTTTCTCCAAGTGGAGTTGAGTAGTGGTAAAAAGGGAATTGCCAAGTGAAAATTTTGTTATGTGTTATTATAATTGTTATGAGCATGATGATTACATTATTAGTGTGAAGCATATATTTAGACACATATAGTTGGCTAGAGAGATTATAAAAGAAACTATCGAATCCAGGAATTATTCCTATAAGAATATAATGAGATAATAAGAGATTATTAAAATATGAGAATTTATTATGAATTATTCAAATCGAGCTAAGTGGATAAATTATTAAATAAATTAAAAGAGAAAAGTTTAAACTAATGGATAACTAATAAATCGAGTTAAATGAGAAAAACGTTATTTATAGTTATGAGAGACTATTAAATCTAGTTGAGGAAGTTCTTGAGCAAAAATACTGTTTTGAGTAAGATATTGAGTAATTATTAAATCAAGGGTAATGGTGCAATGAGAAGTAATAAGTACTATAATTATATAAATAATGAGATAAAGAGAAATTATGAAATTAGATTAATGAGAAATTGTATTAATGAGTCGCTTATGAGAAAACCGCTACAACAAAATTATGAGGAAATAATGAAATGAGTTAAAAACGAGGTCGTTAATTTGAGTTTTTAGTAAATCATTAAAACGAACTAAATGAGGAAAACTTGTTATTGAGTAATTATCGAGCTATAAGAAACTAATAAATCAAGTTAAATGATCAAATTATTAAAAGTGAGTTATGGAGAATTATCAAATGAGATTATTGAATCGAGTAAATGAGTAATACATCAAGTGTATCAAACAACAAAATATATAGTAAACTACCGAGAATTTCTAAAAGACGAGAAAGTCTTAAATTAATGTACAATGATAAAACTTTTAAAGCAAGAATAAGTAATAATCGTGTAATTGAGAATAGGAGAATTAACGAAGTAATTGATTAATCGAGTAAGGAGAAATCATTAAGTTAAGACGTTTGAAATTTAAATAATCTTTTAGAGTAAGAATTCGGTAACTTGAAATTTATGAGTAAATATGTAGTTGAACTAATCCAGAGAAAGTTAAATTTTGGTAATAATAAGAGAATAACAAACAAGCTAAATGATGAGACCATTAAACGAGTTAAAAAAGGAATTAATAACGTGGATTGATAGAGAAATTGTCACTACAAATATTATAAATTATTTAATTGATCACGCGAGGAATCGTAAGAGCAAATAAATGTATATATATATATATATATATATATATATATATATATATATATATATATATATATATATATATATATATATCATGTTGACTTATGGGGAGTCACTAAATGAGTTTTTTGAAATAAATTGTTAATGTAACGACCCAAATTTTTGTCATTAAATAAATTGTGTAAAAATATTATAAATAAGGATAAATCGTTTAAAACACGTGGGAATTGGTTTCGTGTCATTTGGACATCATTTGATATGGTTAAGGCCGAAACCTGGTCGAATTAGACAACAAAATGTTGCAGCCTAGCTGCCAGCAAGAGTTCGCGACGCGAACTGTGGTTCGCGAACGCGAGGATCGGCCAGAGACTTTGGGGTTTTGAGACACGGAGTTCACGACTAAGATCGCAACGCGAAGAGTTCACGACACGGGAAGATCTCAGCGCGAACTCGGGGTTCGCGGCGCGAACTCTTCTGACACCAGCATTTAATTCGGGCTTTAGCTCATTTAATGGTATCTCAAACCCTAGTTTTTCTCTCTTCAAGTGTGTGAGTACGTGTGGACTTTACTGAGTACATAGCCATAGAAATGTATTTTAATTACTTGTGATTGGTCTATTTGATTACTGTGTAGACTTCTAGTATGTTGAGTTAGTTGATATTAATGTTAATAATTAACTAATTTGTTTTGTGATAGATGTGATAGTCTAAGGCTTTGATTGAAATAACTGTTGAGTTATGGTAAGAATGAGATGATGTGATGATGCGGGGGAACTCCCTGTCATGAGGTGTGGAATGAGGGGCAGTTGGGTAGATTCCCATCGACTCATCCACGGTAGTAGTCTTGCTAACTGGAGGTAGTCCGACGAGTAAGGCAGGTATCGGTAGATTAGGCGATTCCCCCTTGCCGGTATCTTGAAGCTTATTAATGGCGATGGATTTCGGTTAATAAGTTAATGTGCTTCTAGTTAGTTCGGGGGTATCCCGCTAGCTAGATAAGGTCACAATAGTGGGATCCTGTGAGGACTCAAAAAACGGTGAGAACTCGCGAGGACACCTCATAAAAATTTCAAAAAATTCCGAAAAAAATATATATAACTTACCATGATTATTACTACATTTGACCAAAAAAAAAAAATTCCGAAAAAAAAATTATGCCACTTTTTTTGCGGATCATAACAATGATCCATATTTTTTTTCGTAGATCATTATTATGATCCATATTTTTTTTTTGGATCATTTTTGAAAAACTTTTTTGTTTTTGGATCTTATAGGCTGCGATTTAGATATTTAAAAAAGAAATTTTTTTGAAAAAAGTTTGTTTTGGATCATTTTTAGTGTTTTTTTTTGGAGTCCTCGCAGTCCTCACCGGGAAAAGAGTCCTCACCGGATCCGGACCCTATGTGTGTGTGTATATATATATACATATATAGAAGTGGGATCCGTTGAGGACTCCAAAAACGGTGAGAACTCGCGAGGACACCTTCAAAAAATTTCAAAAAATTCCGAAAAAAAATATATAACTCCTCATGATTATTACAACATTTGACAAAAAAAAAAAATTGAAAAACAAATTATGATCCACTTTTTTTTTGTGGATCATAATAATGATCCATATTTTTTTTGGATCATTATTATGATCCATTTTTTTTTTTGGATCATGTTTGAAATTTTTTTTTTGTTGGATCTTATAGGCTGCGATTTTGATATTTAAAAAAGAAATTTTTTTGAAAAAAGTTTGTTTTGGATCATTTTTAGAGTTTTTTTTTGGAGTCCTCGCAGTCCTCACTGGGAAAAGAGTCCTCACCGGATCCGGACCCTATATATATATATATATATATATATATACACATAGGGTCTGATTCAGCGCAGAACCGTTTAAAGCTGCAGAACCGCAGAACCATCCTAACATCCAATGTTTTCTATGTTATATATACGTTGTACATTTTCAAACACGTTGTAACACATTTACACATCCAATGTTTCTAATATTTTATATAATATATTTATATATTTTGTGTATAAAAAATTAGAAACATTGGATGTGTAAATGTGTTACAACATGTATGAAAATGTAAAGCTTATGTATAACATAGAAAACATTGGATGTTAGGATGGTTCGGCGGTTCTGCACCTTTAAACGGTTCCGCACTGAATCGGAGACTATATATATATATATATATATATATATATATATATATATATATATATATATATATATATATATATATATATACTAGCTTCAAAGCCCGCCCGAATGGGCGGGCATGCTTCGAGAAAGATATAAAAAAGTAACAAAAAAATATTGTAGAAAAGATATCAGATGTTATTTAAATTTTCGATTGTTGGGCTATGTATAAGTCAAAGACATCCCATTAATTTCACAATTCAAATTAAATGAATAAGTTTTATGGGCTTAAAATTTTAACGTTTTGAAGTCAGGGTGTAAATTGTAATAGAACATAAGGCTCAAAACACGCATTCATTTATAACGTGTTAAACCGGACCGATCTAGGGCTTTCGTAATTCGTATTTTTTGGGGGGAAATGTTTCAAATCACGATGGTTTAAACCATTTTCAATATTTCTACTGTAAGTGTAAAATCGCCGGTTAACTTTTTTTATTCACCTATTGTTTGCAAAATTTGTGTGGATCGATATGGTTTCCCACATACCCGTAACCTTCAAGTTTCACACAACCATGTATATGCTCGAAATGGGATTAGCTTTTATGTAAACTGTTTTTGCATGTATGCATATTAGGCTATGTTTATGAAGAAGAAAAAAAACTAATTGGACTATAAATTAGGGTTTATAATAAATAAGATTTCTTTGATTTAAATTAGTGTTATCCACATATTGAAGTGGTACCCGTGAATCAAGGCTAAAGGCAGTAGGGGTTTCCTAAAATGTCTATATTTTTATATCGTTGATTACGTGGGTCGTGAAAGGTGAGATTTTTTTTTCCTTAACTAATATGTCGCATATTACCACCGAAATTTAAATGCTGAAAAAAATAAAAATAAATGTTTTAATTTGAGAAAAATATTAATATGGAAAGGTTATAAATGCAGGGTAAATAACATAGGTAGATTTAAAATTCCGTGATTACAAAGATATGAAGCATTTATGACTAAGAACTTCAGTATAATTGCTATTAAGCAGTAATAAAATAAAGTGATGAAGCAATTCTTTGTACCTGATGTTGTTCTTTGATGCGGGTAATCGGAATTGGCTTTTGCTGTGTAATTTTTTTTTTTCATATGTTAAACCCGGTATTATATAAGGTTAATGGTTAACCTAAATTCAAATATGGTAAAGAGATTAACCAAATCACGGGATTTAAGGATTTTATTAAATACCGTATATAAGACCGAAATTTAGGTTGATTAGTTTTTTTTCTCCCAAATAATACAGCTGTATTATTTATTGTACTTGAATGTAAAATCTGTGATAGAATAATTTCAGGTATCTTTAGTCTTGAATGTAGTTTGTTACCATAAACGCAGGAGTTTTGAATTGAAACTCAAACGATTTTGTTCATAAAATGCGTGGTCCAATAGGAGAATTACAGGTGGCGTAACCGGTCAATGAGAGAGCTCAGAATTGCCTAGTTGTCAAACCAAAGTTAAATTAAGGCTCATATAGAGGAGAAGATATATATATATATATATATATATATATATATATATATATATATATATATATATATATATATATATATATATATATATATATATATATATATATATATGGTGCGATTTAGTGCAGAACCGTTTTAAGTTACAGAACCACAGGACCATTTTTCGGCAAATCAAAATGCATGAATTTTAATTTATTATTTATATTTTATAATTACTAGTGGAGGGCATTTATGGGATTTAACCAAAATCGGTTATGTATGGAAACCGTATATGGTGTTTACTAGTTTCCTAAATTTAAGCAAAGTTAGTTTTCTAATTATTATCATGTAATCAATTACAATCAATACAAGTTTTTAATCGTTTTTTTTTTTTTGCCTTGTTAACAACGAAGCTTCCCACTACACTAAACATCAAAAATCCAGAAATCCAGTTTGAAGAAGATGATTATCGATCAAAATTATAATTGGATACATGCGTTGTATATTTCTAGTAAAAAATTGAAACAATGAATGTATAAAACATGACTCTATGTATTTTAAAATCAAAACATTTCATGTTTACTACATTGAATGTTTTACAACATCATAACTATATGTATTTAAAAATCAAAACATTGAATGTTTAGGACGTGACATTGAATGATTTACGACATAACTGTATGATAAGCATTATCGTTGGCATGTTCCATATCATGATGTACGAAATCAAACGAGGACAGCTCCAAATTAGAAAATTTTGCGTTCCAAATTTCTAGTTCAATTTTTTTGATGTCCCTATGTACCTCCTTATTTAGCATTACATCACCACCATGAAATTATAGTTTTTGATTCAAAAACAAATTTCGATCCTTCAGTCTGAAAAGAAACCCCCAAATTTCATGTTAATTGTACGCAATTCGCTTTGGCATTTTCACAAACGCTTGGAGTGCACTGAAATTAAACTAAACTGAATTAAATTAGATTAAGTCATTAAACATTTGCTTGCAAATCCAATAGAACGCAGATTTCAGTTGGACCAAACTTCAACATTTGCTGAAAGTAATCTGTAATTTACAAAAAAAATTATATATAAAAGACAAGTAAAAGGTGGATCGAGAGTTGAATCGAACGACTCGACGGCAACAGATCAAATCAAATTATACATACCGGTGCCATGGTTGCCGGCAACGACGATTCAAACGCCGGCCGTGGAGCTCGATTTGGCAAACCCCTGTACGGTTATGGGAAGAAGAATGTATGGTGGCTATCTCTCTATTTTCTCTCCATATAATTAGGTTTAATTTGATGCTTTTCTCTCTCTTATCACAATACCTATTTTGCCCTTTATATTTAATTATCTTTAAAAAAATATTAAATTTATTTACGAAAATACCACAATTAATCTTAACCGTTAATTGTAAAATCTAATGGTCTAAGATTGGGTTCTACGGTTTTGCACCTTAAATGAGTTCTGCGTTGAATTGGACACTATATATATATATATATATATATATATATATATATATATATATATATATATATATATATATATATATATATATATATATATATATATATATATATATATATATATATAGTCCGGATCCGGTGAGGACTACGAGGACTCCAAAAAAAACACTAAAAATGATCCAAAACAAACTTTTTTCAAAAAAATTTCTTTTTTAAATATCTAAATCGCTGCCTATAAGATCCACAAAAAAAAATATGGATCATAATAGTGATCCACACAAAAAATATGAATCATTGTTATGATCCACAAAAAAAAGTGGATCATAATTTTTTTGTCGAAATTTTTTTTTTTGTCAAATGTAGGAATCATCATGGTGAGTTATATATTTTTTTTTCGGAATTTTTTGAAATTTTTATGAGGTGACCTCACGAGTCCTCACCGTTTTTTGAATCCTCACATGATCCCACTTCTATATATATATATATATATATATATTTATATATATATATATATATATATATATATATATATATATATATATATATATATATATATATATAGTGTAGAATTAAAATCAGAACCACTTTTTTTTGGATCATTTTTGAAAAACTTTTTTTTTGGATCTTATAGGCTGCGATTTAGATATTTAAAAAAGAATTTTTTTTTGAAAAAAGATTGTTTTGGATCATTTTTAGTGTTTTTTTTTTGGAGTCCTCGCAATCCTCACCGGGAAAAGAGTCCTCACCGGATCCGGACCCTATATATATATATATATATATATATATATATATATATATATATATATATATATATATATATATATATATATATATATATATATATGTATATATATATATATATATATATATATATATATATATATAATTTGTTAGTTGTTGTTATTGGGGTCTGAAACCCATGTAGCTCAGGAGACTTCCTTGTCTCACGTACTCCTTGTTTGTTTTTTTATGTACTCAGATTCTGGATCGAAAGTTTAGGTGCGTACGGATGGAGACGTGCGAGGCCTAGAATAGAAGAACACTAGAACGGAATTATGCTTAGCTTTGGGTTTGATGTATTTTGTAATACCAACTTTATACTCTGATTTCCATACCAAAGGTTTATGTAATCCGTATTTTGGAACCATTCTTCTATTTATAAAATGATATATTTTTGCCAAATATTTTGTTATAAAATATATGTGTATATTATACATAGTATTTAATAATTAAATGCAACAATAATAACTAGATAAACTATGAGGATTGAGTGTAAAGGGAAAAGTTTAATTAAGAAGTTAATCTTAATTAAACTAGAATGACTTAAATGAAACTTAGTCTATTATAAATAGAAGGCTTAAGGTTTCACATAATACTAATGATTTTATTCCTTAATCACTAACAAAAGAACCCTAGCCCTCCCTCCTCCCTTGTTCGGCCGAAACTACCAAGACACCAACTCTTGGTGTTCTTCGTTCTTCGTTCGTTCTTCGTGTTCTTCAAGTCTTTGAAGATCAAGGATCGTTGTATCAACCGGCTAGAAGGTTTCTTGTCGTGTTCATCACCAGTGGACTAACTTAAGCAGATTAAGGTATGAATTGGAAAACCATTTTTCGTTCTTCCCCCATGTTCGAACGAAGCACCAAGAACCCTAGAGTTCTTGGTATTTGATGAGCACACACAAGTTATGTGTGTGTTCAAGTTTTCGTACAAGCTTCTTTTTCTTGTTAATCTAGTCTAGATTTCCAACATCCCAAATCCTTTAGGGTTTAAGTATTAAGTTTAATCCCAGTTCCGCTTTAGGGATTAAACTAGCTAGTTGGTTCAACCAGTATGAACAACTTCATGTTCTTATTAGTTATGGTCGAACCAAGTACACTAGGTGGTTGACTCAATGGGTCGATTAGTGTTATTGAAACCCTACATTGGTATCAGAGCGTTGGTTTAGAAATCTAAACAAGATTAATAAAGTTTTTTTTTTCTTTAATTTCAAAGTTTTTTTAATTTTTGTCCCATGTTTTTTTTTCTTCCTTGCATTTTTCGAAAATTAAAAGAACCCTAGGACCCAGAAAAACTACTTTAGTTTAATTGGTCAAAAGGATTCTTTCCTTTCCCTATTGATTTCGAAATCTAGGAAGAACCCTAGGACCAAGTATGTTAAACTAGCTTAGTTTAATTGATCAAAGGGATTCTTATCTTTAATATTTCGAACCGTAAAAGAACCCTAGAACAAAGAACATTAAACTAGTTTAGTTTAATTGGTTAAAATGATTAAGTAAAATCATAATCTAGAACCTTGAAACTTAAACAAGTCTATGTTTAAGAAGGTTTGATTATTGTTTTAATGAGTTTATTAAAACTAGAATCTTAAGCCTAAAAATCTTGACAAAGTTTTTTTTTGTCTAAAAATGTTTTAATAAGTTTATTAAAGTTATAATCTATCATAGAATTTAAACAAAGATAATTGTTTAGATGGGATGAATTAGAATTAAAATAAGTATTCAAAACTAAAATCTAGAATTAAAGGATAAAAACTAGTTAGTTTGAATACTAGGATTTAATTAAGTTTAATTTTTGAATGAATGATGTTTTTGATCAAGAAAATTAAAATCTAGTTTTAATTGATTAAAAACAAGATTAGGGTCTGATTAGTTAAAGTTAATAAAGATAAAAAAGAAGTGTTAATTTTAATGTCTTAAAATTAATAAGATGTATTTTATATATTTATGTTTTTTCGAAATTCTTTAAATATTTAAAGATGATGCATTTTAAAGATAAACATAGTTTATACGTATTTTAATAAGTTTAAGTTAAAGCACATAAGATTAAACTGCTGTAATATTCTAATTATAATATTATAAGTTTTTTTTAAGTAAAAGAAAATTTTTTTATATATAAAATTACAAGTTAAAATGGAACATTAAAAGGAATGTTATTTATTGATCATATTGTTATAGTCTTGAGTATAACTAGAATTTGTATAAGTTGTCATTAAACTAGATTGTACAAAATTGTAACAAACTAGAAATTGAACAAGATAAAGTTATTATAATTAGATAATACAAAGTTATATAATAGTATTATAATTAGAATGTATAAAGTTATAATTTATTATAACTAGTCAATTATACAAGTATAATATAAGTATATTACGAGTTACATAAGATACTAGATCAGTGATCATCAGTTAACATAACATAAAACTTTAACCTATATTTAACTAATTTAAGTTAAATATAAGAATGGTTTAAATAAACTGGAATTATAATATATAGTTTTTATATAATAAGTTTATTACTAAGTTTTGCCAAATATAAACCGGTGATTGTGTTTTTACTCGAGTTCCACCATAAATGTTGGAGCTAGTGGGAGCCACACGTACAAGAAAATCACAAAGTTTATAAATATGTCCTTAGGACATAATTTTGGGCGAACCTAATAAGTTAAAATAAGGGTTTAATAATTTATTAAACAGTGAAAGAGGAGATGTGTTAAACTATAATTATGACTTTAGTTCATGAGTCATAAAGGAATTAAAATTCATATTTTAAAGTTTAACATAAGGTTTAAGTTTTTCAAGAAAATAAACAAGTTTGTTTTATAATGAAAAGTTTTTTTTAAAAACTTAGTAAAACATTTTGTACACCTCGTTTTAGGTATACATATAAATCGCACAATTTTTGAAACTATAAGTTTTAAAAGAAAAAAGTTTTAAAGATCTAAAATACGTCTTGTAGAATTCTTGAGTATACAAGTCGTACACATTTTAGAAATGATTAAAATTGAAATAAGGTTTAAGTTTAGTTTAAGACTTAAACAAACCCAAGAAAATCTTAGATCTAAGTACTACCCACCTAATGGAACACCTCACTTGTTAAACGGTACTTGCATTGTAAGGAGAAAGAACCTTAGATGCAAGTTCAATCCATTGCGAGTGTTAGGGTGCGTAAGGTTCTGTGATAATCGGGAGTCCCGGCGCAGAACATCACATTGTCTGTTGGAATATGCTTTACGCTCATGACATATAATTATATGGCTAGACGTATGTTAGCCTAAAGGGTCACACACTTATATACCAAACATCATTTATTATATATAATATAATTAGGGTAATTATATTATTTATTTAAACATTAATTACTTTGCTAGTTATGATTTAATTAATTGTTAAGTTAAAACGTATTAGTGAGTAATCATAAAGAATCAAAAGGACAATGGGCTAAGTGTCATATCTCATAACTTGTATTATGGATATATACTTAGATTAGGGAGCAAGAAAGATTAACCCTAACCAATCCCTCTTGCCCCCTCACGGAGCAACCTCGAAACAAATATGATTGCATATGGTTCTCGGTCGAATGGCTTGTACACGAAAATAGAAAGAGAAATCTTTTTTTTTTTTACTTTGAGTTGTTGACTTAAGAAAAGGAATTCATATTCCTTTTGTTGTTGACGTAAGAAAAGGAATTCATATTCCATTTGTCTTTTGATTTCTTGTATAAGGGTGTAGCAATCAGGGAAGGTAAACTGTAAATCTGGTATCACGAGTCATCATATTGATGATTTAATTAGCAAGCTTTTTGTAAAAAGTAGCAAAAACCGAATTTGTTCTGGTATCGGAAACAAAGAACCCTAGGGTTCTTTGTTTTTCGAAAATTTTATAAAAGTGGGGTTAAAAATTTGATTTTTTGGATCCCTAATTGCTACTAGTTATAAAAACCTAAATAGAAATCAATCTTGTTTATTGAATTTTTTATATTATTTGGCTTGGAATTTATTTTAATTTTTCATATGGCAAAACATGCATTTTTTTCACATCCCAAGCGAAAACCTAGTCAAATGTTGATTGATTGTGCAAAACCGATGAAAACCTAGACCACTTGTGATTGTGTTGAATGATTGGATCGTTTGGTTGTTTGGAAAAGCCGTGTTTTAGCGATGTTGTAATTTTTATTTTTTATTTTTATTTTGATGCCATTTTTTGGGGCAATTTTTCAATATAAAAGTAATAGAATAGGTTGCATTATTATTATTTTTTGTATTGTAAATTGTTGACCAAGATTGAAGAAAGAATGAAGAAAACAACAATTTTCGTCAATTTGCGAAGGCGGTACGAAAACAGGGTTTCCAGGAGCATATGGACTCCGTTTTGGGCGTATCAAACGCCTAAGATGCATGCCAAGTCGTGGGCTACAACTTTCCAGAAGGTAGGGAAGACCAACGAGGACTCCTTCGGTGACTTTTCGGGCTTCAAAGTCTGCTGGAATTTCCTGGCAGATTGCATTTTTCACAAATTTGGTTGCTACTTGCTCATGATTGTCTTGGAGGAAGTGGGAGCCCATTGGGTTTATGTAGGCCTGCTCGGGTTCATGTTGGCACGTCCCCTAGTTTGACCCTTCGTTCCGTCGTGATGACTCACGTGACCGAACATAGGTTATCATCGGTCGAGGTTTTGCACAAATTTTGTTGCATGTTTTACTTGTATGTTTTTGGTTGTTATTACTTTTCTATTTAATACGAAACATAACGACTAAAATAAGATTTTTGAAACACAAACATTAAAACATGCCAGTTTTAAATCATACATGATTACTCTTGAATCTAAACTTGTTTTTGAGATTAATACAATAAGTTTAAATACAATTTAAAACTTCACACTTAATAATCATTAAACGTTTTTACCGCTTATTAAGCCGACTTATGAAGTGGTATGAATGAAGTAGATGATTCACTCATATCTTAATAAATTTTTCTTAAAAATTTCATACCTAAAATTTAAGTCACACCGTCCAATTGGTTGAAATCACTTGCGTCTACTTTTAAATTCACGTGAGACGCGGTTTGAATTTATATCCGAGGTCATTATTGTCTACGCGTGAGGCCTAGATTTATTTTGACACGATTTCACATTGGATCAATTAATCGAGTTGACGGTGAGACCTTGACACGAGGCGAAGATGCGACAAACATGTCAATTGACCCTAGATGCTTGTTCACTAGGTGCCATGAAGTCCCATAACTCTAAGAGTTGCACTTGTAATACAATTGTTGATCGTCACCTACCTATTAAATCTATCATCACTAGCAGATCAACTGATGCGGTGATAGAAGCTCAAGTGGATCTTAGCTTTTAAATTAAATTAATTGGGTAGTTAGTTTTTTATAAGAAATTATTATTGAAAATACTATTTTTTTGAACTTTATGTGTTATATAGATAACAACAACAAATCAAAACCTAAGTATCTCCACTCTAAAATCAGTTCTTGAAAACTGAAACTTACTAATATCAACTTTATCGACTGATATCGAACTCTAAGGATTGTCCTTAGAGATAAGTAGAAGTTGATACACCTATAAGAGGTCTTACCTGAGGCACCTCCTGCCAATGCTTCTGCTGTTGTTCGCCAAGCCTTTACCGAAACGTTTAACGAACACCAAGAAGTGGCTACTCCTATGCTTGTGAGTATGAACCCTGAGATCCGAAAGAACTTCGAGGAACTCACAGCATATGACACGTAAAGCGAGTTGAAAACGATATTTTAACAACAAGCAGAACCTGAAGTGTTAAAAACAGTTAAAGCATTCCACGCTTACAAGCAAGTGGACGGCCAATCAGTTAGCACTTACATCTTGTATATGAAATGCTATCTTGATCACATAGAGCGTCTTGGTTACCCACTGCCGCAAGTTCTTTGAATGAGCTTGATTCTTACCTAATTATCCAAGGACTATGACCAGTTTGAAAAGAGTATTAAAAATACATAGCATGGGGAAGAGAATTGGTGAATTACATGCTATGGTAAAACTGGCTGAGCAAGGGTTACCGAGTACTTTTCTAGCAATCAGGGAAGGTGAACCGCAAGCACAAGGCAAGAGTCTAGGTAAGGGTAAGCTAGTTTTTTCCAAACCTACGATTCCCCCACCTTCTAAGAAAGGAGCACCATGCAAAGGATATTTCTTGCCATCACTTCGATGAAACCAGCCATTGAAGGAGGAACTATCCTGCCTACTTGGCAGAGTTGATGAACGACAAATGTGTTCTGGCTAGCACATTAGGTATCTTCATTATAGAACTCTATACTTTTCCAAATAAATCTTGAGTGTATGACACTAGTTGTGGAACTCACATTTACACAAATGTGCAAGATTAAAAGTGAAGTAGAAAGCTAAAAGAATGGAAGCTGTGATTTTATCCTTCCTAATGCGTTAATTATTGTTTTGAACAATTGTCAATTTTGCATTGTTAGGCTTTATCTTCTGTTGAATAATGATTGATTCAAACTATTATGGATTATGATATTATGTTTTAGGATATTATGTTTTATGAAAAATAACACATTTTATAACTATTCCTTGTAATAGTATATTTGAAATTAATATGCATGATCCTAATTCAAACGATAGTTTATATACAAATGTAGCACTCAAGAATCCAAAACGCTTTGGATTCCACTTACCTAGAGCATTGTCATCTTTGCCACATAAACAAGAATGCATTTTGAGGCTGCAACACATTGGGCTTCTTAACAAATGATTATGAATCGTTTAATAAATGCATCTCTTGTACACTTGGTAAGATAACAAGAAAGCTTTTCTCCCATGTTGGTGAAAGAGCTAAAAATCTACTTGGTCTCATGCATACTGATGTATGTGGCCCTTTTAGAACTAAGACTAGGGAAGGTGTCACCTACTTTATCATTTTCACTGATGATATCAGTCACTATGGTTATGTTAACTTGATTAAACATCAACATGAAAGCTTTGATGATATCAGTCACTATGGTTACGTTTACTTGATTAAACATAAACATGAAATCTTTGAAATGTTTAAAGCTTTCTAAAGTAAAGTATAAAATCAACTCGGTAAGACAACAAAGGCTATCCGTCCTGATAGAGGAGGAAAGTACATGAGCCAAGAGTTTCTAGGTCATCCAACAGAACGTGAGATTGTCTCACAATTCACTCCTCCATACACTCCACAAGATAATGGTGTGTCTGAAAAGAGATATTGGACCCTGCGTGACATGGTTCGATATATGATGAGTCCTACTACTCTTACACTATCCTTTTGAGGGGGATGCACTGAAGTCCGCTGCTCGAATACTTAATATGGTTCTGACCAAAAGGTTTGAAATACACCATATGAAATATGGCATGGGAATGTCCCTAATTTGTCTTACTTGAAGATCTGGGGTTGTGAGGATCTCGTGGAACGAGACATGCCGAACAAACTTGAGCCCATATCTATCAAGTGTATCTTCGTTACTATTTTATTACCCACCTAAGAACAAATTGTTGTTGCTCGGTATGTTGAGTTTCTTGAGAACGGTCTCATTTCACAAAGCACGTGGGAGCACTATAGACTTTAACAAGATTCAAAGCGAATATGTACAACCTTCTGGTAACACTAGCAAATATCACAATGAGGCTGAACATATAGATGTTGGACCACATGATGATTTTGTTCGCATTCATATATCTACAAGGACACCTCATGCACCTGAACGATATAGATTTATGTCGATGCTGAGGAGCAAAGTGTCGAGGATCATAATGAACCCTCTAACCATCAAGTTGCATTATCGAAATTTGCATTCGAAAAATGACTTGAAGCTATGAATGCGAAAATGAAATCCATGAGACACAATCAAGTTTTGAACTTAGTTGATCTTTCTCAATACAGTAAGATTGTTGAAATGGATGACAATATACACACCTATAAAGTTCTTCTAGTTACAAAAGATTACACTCAACCTACTGGATTGACAATGATGAAACCTTCTCGCCTGTTACTAAAGACATTAGGATTCTTATAGCCAAAGTAATGTACTATGACTATCAGATTTGGTTAATGATGAAATTAAAACGTTTATTTCACCTAAAACCCAAACTGAGCATGTGTATATATGAAAGCTAGTGGGAGCATTGTCATTTTCTCAAGTCATACATGTAGATGACATGTCACACATGAAACAATATACCAATGCTACAAGATGAAAATCCTGGTTTGGAAAATGTTTTGACATGATGGGTTGGAGGAATACGACACACATACTTGAAGACAAGAATATATTTGGATAGATCAAAGCGGTTAACTGGTTTAAGTCAAAGTGCTTACATTGACAAAGTTCTAAAATGTTTTAGAATGGATGTTTCCATACAAGGAAGTCCTCATATGCAACACAATGTAAACTTGAGTGAGACTCAAGGACCTTCCACACCTGATTTAGTGAAGCGAATGAATGTAATCCCCTATGCTTCAGCTACTGCATTCATCATGTACGTTGTAAGGTGCACTAAAACTAATGTAACGTCCTCCACGAACCTTACTAGAAAATACCAACAAAATCCACGAGAAATTCACTGGACTGCTGTTAAGAACACATTGAAGTATTTGTGAAATACATGATATATGTTCCTTGGTTATGGTGGAGATACCAAACTGAAACTAAGTATACTTGCTATACTTATGCTGGTTTTGAAATAGGTCGTGATGACGCTAGATCCTATTTACGAAGGTTCACTACATTCGAATGATTTATCGAGATATGTGAAATTCGTACTCTTAAAGTTCAAACAAATAACTAACTAGCTGACACTTTATCGAACTCAATGTCTGGTACCAAACATATTGAATATGAATGGAACATTGGACTTCGACAAGCTAGTAATTTCATGTAAATCTGTTTTAGTATTTGAATAATGGAACATTGAGCAGTTTTTATTGGAATAAATTGATATATTTGATATGCTCGTTTTTATATTAATATCTACTGTTTGCTATATTTACATGTTTATATCCTTGAATTTTTATTAGTGTTTTATATTCTAAATTGTCCATTGTCATATTAATAATGTGGGAATATTATTAAGACAAATTTGAGGGCATTAATGACATGATCTTAGCATGAATACTAAGGATGATGGAATCAAACTCACATGTTGTTCATTGTGATGCACAATTGGACTGACCCAACCAATGAGAAATCACTTCCTGGATTTATATTACAAGTGAATCTCACAAAGGGTTTGTTGCTTATCCTCTAACTTGAGATGCAAGTTAGTTTGTATATGTGGAGTATCAATCTTTGATGTGGTTAAACGCTGACCTGAATAAGGCTGATATAACAACCATCTTCTGGTTTGACATTAAGCATATATCAAACACGTGTAGTCAATAAAGAATTTGTTCCTCCACATGTTTTGGATTAGATACTGCTGGGCCCCTCGATGATTTGAATAGATGCTTGTACGGCCGTACCCAAAGGTAATCAAGATGAATTTTGATTGGTTTGGTAATCTACTTCAATGTAAAGATCGAGAAACAGAATCGTTGAAATTTTAGATTGACATTAATCCTTGTATAGAATTCAACATTGTATTAGTAACAAAAGGATAACTGATTGAAAAACTTTGAGCATTTATTTTATGAAACTCCTCATGTATTTCTAGGGGCATTGGCGGGTTGCGAGACTCTAACCTTTGTCTCTTTAACTACCTGATCTTATGACGTGCACATGTGGGAGCTGTTGGAATATGCTTCACGCTCATGTCATATATACCAAACATCATTTAATATATATAATATAATTAGGGTAATTATATTATTTATATAAACAATAATTACTTGGCTGTTATGTTTTGATTAATTGTTAAGTAAAAACGTATTAGTGAGTAATCATAAATAATCAAAAGGAAAAGAGGCTAAGTGTCATATTTCATAACTTTTATTATGGATATATACTTAGATTAGGGATCAAGAAAGATTAACCCTAATCTCTCCCTCTTGCCCCCTCACGGCGCAACCTGAAAACAAATATGATTGCATATTCCTTTTGTACACGCAAATAGAAAGAGAAATCTTTTTTTTTTTTTTTTTTTTGACTTTGAGTTGTTGACGTAAGAAAAGGAATTCATATTCCTTTTGTTGTTGACGTAAGAAATAAGGATTTATGTGCACAGATAAGTACACGTGTCATTGTGTCCAATGTTATAAGGCACTAAAGGGTCACACCACTACACACCCAATAATGGACAACCGAATAAAGTAAGTTGTGTGGAATAATTAACTAGTTAAGTTAATTATAAAGAAGAGAATAAATAATAATAAGTTAATTATTATTTAAGAGGAAGGTTAAATATTAAGTTAAATATTTTAATGGACACTTAATTAATAGTTAATTAATTAACTAGTAAAAGTCCAAGGGTTAAAAGTAACAAGAGGAAGTTTAATTATGAGATTAATCATAATTAAACCCCAAGGACCTAAAGGTAACTTAGTTCCTTATAAATAAGGACTATGGGACAAGGGTTTTAGGTTAATCACATTACACACTCAAAACCCTAATCTATCCCTCTCCTCTCTTGGCCGTCGACCGAAACAAAACCCCAAGGGGTTTCGATTTTGTGTTCGTCGAAACACACACACACACAAGCTTTTGTGTGTTGCTTTGTTGGTACAACGCGGTCTTGCAACGTGTTCAGGTGGTGCAGTAGAGGTGGATCATTCTTTAGCAATCTAAAGGTAATGTTCTTAATCTTCTTCTTCTTGTGACCCCATTGATTAGTAGAGATCCGGTATGTAAGATTCAAGTTCCGCCATGTGAATCCTACAAGGTTATTCCTACAGTGGTATCAGAGCTTCCTACTAATCTCAATGAGATTCGGTTGAGTTTCTTTTCATCTAGAAAAGAACGCTAGGATTTTTCGAATCCAAGTATGTGGTTATTCAAGTGCATGAATGATCATTGGATTGAATAGGGTTCTAGATAAAAAGAAATTAGGTTTTTTTTTTTTTCACTCCTTGTTTTTACGATTTTTATATACATATATATATTAATATTAAGTTTTTTTTATCTTAGAAGGCTAGTAAGTTTAATCCAAGAAAATTGTTCAAGATTATGAACAATTGGATTAAATAGGTTTCAAGATAAAAGAGATTAGGTTACTTTTTGTTTAGTAAGAAAAACCCTAGAATGTTTGATTCAAGAAAAGTTGTTCAAGTTTATGAACAATTGGATTGAATAGGATTTTTTAGACATAAAGAAAAAGGTTATTATTATTATTAATTAATAAAAATTGAAAGCGGGAGTCGAAACCGAACCAACCGAGAATCGGTTGGGGCTCGGTTCGACGACCGAGTGGTCGGCCGAAACGGACCCACCGAGTTCTTGGTTGGGTGATGATTTCTTGGTGACCAAGTTAACGTATTTAGGGTACAAGATTTTTATGTAACCTAAATCGGGAATAAAGAATCTACAAGATTTTATGTGTATTCTTTTATATGGTAAGTCAATCTATGTGAATCTTTTGATTTTCGATTAGATATCAAGGATAAAAACAAAGGGATAGATTTACATAGATCTTGACTAGATTATATATAATTTTTATTTAATTAATAATAAAAGATAATAAAAATATTAAACCTAATGATTTAAATAGTTTATTAAAATCAAGGTAATTATAAAATTAAGGGGGAAATAAGAAATCAGTTTGTGGGTAATTTAAAAATTATCAGCTTGGTAATTTAATAATTATCAGTTTATTTATTTATTTAATATGACATAACCCAAAAGTCGTGACATTGTGTTTATTTTAAAAAGGTTCCGAATTTTTTTATTTTTTTTTTCGAAAATTATTTTTTTCTATAAATTAAAATTACAAAACACAATACTAAGTCTTTGGGTTATGACATAGCAATTTTAAATAGTTGCGTTTATTTTATTTCTTTAAATCTTTTTTGTGAAATAAAAGGTGGTAATTATAAACAGTTAGTTTATAATACCAAGGTTTTAATAAAAGATGGATTTTATAAAAGTACATTTATAAAACCAAGTTTTTAAAATTGTAATGGCGATATAAACAGTTAGTTTATAAAAGCAAGTTTTAAGAGGTAAAATTAAAAGTGGGATTTATAAACAGTTAGTTTATAAAAACCAAGTAATTTTTCAAAAGGTTAAAAACTGGCTAACGTGTTTCGAACAAAGGAAAATCCTTTTTAGAAAATCTTAGATCAGAGTGCAACCCACCTAATGGAACACCTCACTTGTTCAACGATATTCATACTGTAAGGAGAAAGAACCTTACATGTGGATTCAAATCATTGCGAGTGTTAGGGTGCGTAGGGTCTTGCGATAATCGGGAGTCCCGGCGCAAGGCATCGCACTGTCTTAGGTGGTACGATCTATTTTGGTGATAATTGGGAGTCCTGGCCCAAAATGCACTAGAGGGATTAAAACATGTACAAGTTTGTTGTTCAACTTGATATCCCGAACATCTAGGAATCGTTTCTAGTTTAAGAGGCGATCGGTATGGCTATACCTACCAGAAATAGCGTGGCTCTAATGGGAAGTGCCCAAACCTTGCATTAGAGGGCGTGAAATATGGATCCTAGTCTAACTATTATTCTTAAAAGGTAATAATGTTAGAAGTTATTTATTTATCTAATCATACTAACCGTTTGTTGTTTTTCTTATAGATGTTTGTATTGTCAGAAATTCCGTTTTACTCACCGATTGAATCGCAAAGGCTCATCACTGGAAAATGGAAGCTTACTGGTCCAAACTACAAAGTTTGGAATGTGCATTTTATGAACTTCCTAAAGGCACAAGATCTACTGCACGTGATAGACGAGGTGCCCAAGGGACAACCAGAGCAAGATACCCAGGATGATGAGCTTGACGCTTATTATTAGTATCTGGTAGATGAATCACAAGTTATGTCGATTCTCATTCTTACTTCATTATCAGATCTTACTGATAATCTACGTAAGAAACCATGCTATGAGCTTGTCTAGTATCTTGAGGAAACGTTTAAAGATAGTACTGAAGAAAGTAAGCAATTCATTTTGCAAGAAATCTTTTCGTCAAATATGAATGATGATCAACCATTGAGTGACCATCTTATTAATATAAGAAGGTTGCTAGATTGTCTCACCCTGGTTACTGGCACATCAAACCAGCAAGAACAAGTCTTGTTCTTGTTTGGATCTCTCACTCAGTACTATCAGGATAAGGTAGTACGTTTAGTTGGGAATTTTGATTTGACTATCGCAGGTCTACACGAGAATCTCTTGTGTATACGCGATGTTTGACTATCGTTTAGTTGGGAATTTTGATTTGACTATCAGCAGGATGATTTCGATGATTGGTTGAATAACTTTGCTGATTTGTGTTGCCCAACTTGTGGCAGCAAGGATATTTAAACGTTCCCGCTATTCTCTTTTGCGAGCACACGTCCGATGTGGGACTGTTGGACATTGAATTTTTCAGTGATTCAGGTATCTTTATGATTGATTGTCTCGTTACTTCTAGTGAATCCTGAGTATTGGATACCGGATGTGGTCATCACATTTGCAATCACTTGCAAGGATTTAAGAAGAACATGAGGCTGGGACGAGGGGATGTTGAACTACGAGTAGGCGAAGGTTCCAAGGTTGGAGCCGAAGACGTAGGAACATATCTTCTCAAGTTACCTTCAGGATGAGTCTTGGAACTTAAAGATGGTTATTATGTTCCTAGACTTATTAAAAAGGTTATTTCATTTGATTTACTTATAGACAGTGATTTTTATTATGAGTTTTGTGGAAAAACAATTTCATGTTTAAAAGACGATATTTTATATTTTAAAGCTAACTCTCATTATAGTCTATACACGTTAAATCTAAATAACATAGAATGAGACATTTATCATATAAGTAAAAGATCCAAGCGTAACTTGAATCAAACTTATCTTTGGCATTGTCGTTTAGGTCATATAAACAAGACACGCATTAAGAAGCTCCACGATGATGGAATTCTAGAACCATTTGATTTGGAATCATATGCCATATGCGAATCATGTTTATCTGGCAAAATGACAAAAGACCCTTTCAACCATTTCAATGAAAGGGCAGGCGAGTTATTAGGGATTATACACACTGATGTGTGTGGACCCTTTACTTCAGAAGCCAAAGGTGGATATCGCTACTTCATTACCTTTACTGACGACTTCAGTAGGTATGGTTATGTCTTTCTTATGAGACTAAAGTCTGAAAGCTTTGATAAGTTCAAAGAATATCAGAGGGAAGTAGAAAACCAACTGGGCAAGAAAATAAAGTCACTTCAGTCAAATCGAGGAGGCGAATATTTGAGCCAAGAGTTCGACAATCATTTGCAAGAATGTGGGATTGTTTCACAACTCACACCTCCATATACACCTCAGATGAATGGTGTATCAGAAAGGAGAAATCGCACCTTGTTAGACATGGTACGTTTCAATGATGTGTCGCGCTCCCCTACCACTATCATTTTGGGGGCATGCACTCGAGACTGCAGCATTCACAATGAATAGAGTTCCGACCAAGTCAGTAGAAAAGACTCCGTTCGAGCACTGGACGGGGAGAAAGCCAAAATTGTCTTTGCTCAAGATTTGGGGTTGTGAGGCGTACGTTAGACGTAACTTCACAGACAAACTAAACCCCAAGTCAAATAAGTGCATCTTCGTTGGATATCCAAGGGAAACCTTAGGATACTATTTCTACCATCAGGAAGACAACAAAGTTTTTGTTGCTCGGAAAGGTGTGTTCTTGGAGGAGAAGTTTCTAGGGACAGAAACTCGAACAAAAGAAATAGAACTTCAAGAAATTGAAGAGAACGAAGATCCACCTACGAGTTCAGTCGAACCAGTAGTTCAACAAAGAATTGTTGATCCCCAACCAGAACCACCGGTTGAGGAAGATGAAACACGCGACCCTCGTAGGTCCAGTAGACAACGCCAAGAACCAGTTAGGTATCTTGGATTCATGATCGATGAAGATAATGGAAGTCTACTAGAACCATTGACCTACAGCGAGGCTGCTGATGGCGTAGAGTCTGAAAGATGGCTCGAGGCTATGCAAGCAGAGATGCAATCCATGTATGACAACCAAGTTTGGGTGTTATCACACTTGCCACCAGAGTCACGTGATGTTGGATGCAAGTGGGTTTTCAAGAAGAAAACTGACATGGATGGAAAAGTGCATACTTACAAAGCACGACTTGTCGCGAAGGGTTTCACGCGAACGCATGGTGTGGATTATTCTGAAACCTACTCACCAGTCGCCATGCTTAAGTCTATTAGAATTCTTATGGCCATATCAGCATATTATGACTATGAGATATGGCAAATGGATGTTAAAACCGCCTTCCTTAATGGGGAGTTGAATGAGGACGTATTCATGATACAACCGGATGGAAACGATATATCAGCATTACAAGGAGTAAAATCCTGGTTAGGTAAATGTTTCCAGATGAAAGACTTGGGAGAAGCTGCATTTATAATGGGTATAAAGATCTACAGAGATAGATCTAGGCGGCTTATTGGACTTAGTAAAAGTACATACATTGACAAAGTACTGAAGAGATTCAGTATGAGTGACTCTAAGAGAGGTCTCATTCCAATGACACATGGCATTACACTGAGCAAAGCTCAGAGTGTCACACCCCGCCAAAACTGGTTTTAGGGAAGAGCGGGCGTGCGACATACATCGGAAATCACAACAATCGATCAACAGTAAATCAGCGCAAATCAAAATGGATTACCAATAATGTTTCCACACAAAAGTTATTGTTTTTGGTAAATAAGGATTTCTTCAAAATGGTAATCCGAATGCGTTTGAATATGCTAATGAAGCTTCAACTTTCATTTCCTGAGAAAACATATTAGAAAAAGTGTCAACACAAAGGTTGGTGAGTTCACAGGTTTTATGACTTTATAAATCGTTGATTTATTCCAAAATATTTGTCAGTACAACCCGTGTACTAAAATAATCGTTGAAAAGCGTTTCAAACCCCTGAAACTAAATTTGCACATGTTCAGTGCTTAATATACTCTTGTAAAATGTTTTAACTCTATAAAACATAATTTGCATATGATCGGTGCGTAAAACCATTTCAATATGATTTTAGAAAGGTAAGTCGTTTAGTCCAAATCTATGTACATTCAAGTTTACCCGTTTCAAATCCATGAAACTTAATTGTTTAATTTAGTGCGTAATCCCTTATAGGCTAGCTAGGCGTACAAGTTAAAGTATAAGTTCATGAGCCTGTAATCAAACCTAAATCCGCCTTTACCTAGGCTTGTCGAGTCCACGACGTTTTAATAGAATATATATCTCATATGTTACACGGCTAGAGCGACTAGCCATGAGCGAAGGATCAATCCCGAATAGTACTACTCATATATTCGTTGGCTACTTATAGTTGATGATTACAGTAATGTTAGATCTAAACGATCTGGCGATAGGATGGTCGTCTATCAACTCACGGTTATACAAAGATTAGTGTCGCAAAATATAGTTTTTCCATACAGGTCTTCGTTAAGACCTTTTCGTAAAAATACTTGTTTGAGTATGTCTTTTAAATGACAGTTATCTCAAAAGGATAGTTTATCCAAGTTTTCACAAAGACTGATTGTACCAAAATGTTATAAAAACATTAATGTCTTTAAAAGACCAGTTGTACCAAAATAATGTTTATGCGTGACTCGTCATAATTAAAATACACATGATACATGACGAGAATTTTTGCGTGCATTTATAAAATATTAATATGTTTCTCACCCCAAAACAGTTAAAAATACAGTAAAAAAGTGGGGCTGTGGAAACTCACCTGATGCGCCCAAATGCTAGAAACCATTAAACGTGAATACATTGCCCGATGAATATGCCTCAACAACCTAAATATGTGAGGTCAAGCAGTTTAGAGGTCGTCCTACTAGCATAGTAATGTTAAACGTTCGCTCACTTAATGATCTTGAATCTGGTTAAGTGTTAATGATCCTTATTAAGCTTAATTTGGTATTATATTTGTATTCTCAAATAATTTAAGTATTATATATACTTAGATTAATAGTGATGATAGAAATCATGATAGCATAGGATTCATAAGTTGTAAACTTATATTCCTATTGTTCGTGTAATATTGTCTTTCGGTATATCTAACTATATAGAGTCAGAGTCTTTGTTTAGTGATCAATATTCCATTCAAACATAGTTTATAAGTTCTAAAATGTATCCATTTTGTTGTTCTCAAAATACAAATAATTTATTCATAGTTATTCCATATTATCGTTAAATTGTCGAAAATTGGCGGTGATTCGTATTGAGCTAATGAGACTTGTATATTTTATAAAATAGTTAATCTTCATATTTTATCTCAATTAAACTACTGATTTAAAAATTTACAGATTTAGTCCCTAAGCTTCACAAAATTACATTCTTAGTTTTCTAGTTTTCATTTTACACGTTAATTAACCAAACTTTCGGTTTTCCGGTTTTCTCGGTTTGTGTGATAGTGTTGAACTATGTATTCATATTTGCACACTATTGTTTTCCATAACTTCATCACAGTTTGTAAAGTTACATTTATGTCACTTTGAGTCCCTTAACTTTATAAAACGTCATTTTTAGTTCGTTTGCTCGGTTTTACGGTTTTTGGTCGGTCAAGTCATTTTGTAAACACTTTTAAGGTATTATTTCCATTCAAAAAACCATTAATTCATGTAATTTTAGGAATACAGAAATTAACTTTCTGTTTTGGCAAGAATACTCCCTATAGTTTGGAAATTGTCGTTTTTGGCACAACAGTTTAATTTCATGGTTTTAGATCACAAGGATTTTGTTTTAACACTTGTTATCTTACTTAAAACTCATAAGATAATTTATTTACTAATTTTTAGATATCAGGTTATCATATTTCTGTTTTTACACAAATGGTCCTCATAGTTTCCCTTTTTGACATTATTGATCCTAAAGTTTGATTTCTTGTATTTTGACCACCAAAGTTAGACTTCTAACAACCAAATTAATTTATTTACTATAGATTTCATAGATTCTAAGTATATAATTTTTTTCATAACAAACATGTGGTTACAAAAAAAGTTAATTTGTATAATTCTTGAAGGTTATAACGGTTTTGTTTATGGTTTTGAGTTGTGTTTGATGATTTGATCTTTGTAAGATGTTGTTAAACATTATTTTAACATGTTTTCGGTAGATTATAGCTGTGAGTGATTAATAAACCATAAATCATAAGGATAAGAACGTAAAACAAAGAGATAGAGTGTTTTCCTCACCAAGCTTTTGATTTGCGATCTATACTTTAAATGGGTGTAACTTCTTGCTCGGGACTCCAAATGAGTTGAATCTTTTTGCCAAGATCTTATAATTTAGTATATTAAGTGTTAGAGAGGTTATATTTCAAAAAGATGTTTGTATGAACGACTTTATATTACCTAAAAATGGCAGCAGCAGAATCAGTTCTTGAAGCTTAAAAATACAAGTTTTTGGAGTTGTTAAAGAGGTCTCCAAGGAAGCGCAAGTATTGGTGATGGTAGAGGGATGTTTTGTGGATATTTTGGTTATGATATGACGACCTAAGGTGGCTTATAAGTTTTTCTTTTGATTTGGTTTTCACTATGGTGTATTTCTGCCGAATACATGGAAGAGAGGGAGAGAAGAGAGAGTTCTTGATGGGTGATGGAAAGAGTGAATATTTCTAACGTTGGTTTGAAGTGTTAACTAGTGTGTTATGAGTCTTTTACATGTGGGAAACTTTCTTGTTTGACTCTAGTAAGTGTAAGAAATCAAAGGTACAAAAGCATGATGTAAAAGTAAGATAAGATGTAAGGTTTTGTTAAGACTTGCAAGCAACAAAGAGAGTAGGTGTGTGCAGTGATTTGAACGGCCAAGAGGAGGGGAAAAAGGGAACATATGGCATGGATAAAGGATTACACATTGGATCAAAGCCTAGGGAAGAACTTTTGCTTTTTAAGGTTTCTAGGTGTACTTTTGGTGCTATAAGTCAAGAATACAAATCTTTTCAACATGGAAAAGCATGTGAACGGTTTTGAGGTGGTTTATGGTTAGTTTTTCTTGTTTAAATTAGTGTTAGGAAGTACTTAATGCATCCATATATGGATACAAGGCTTGGGGTTTTATGGGTTGAATTAATTATCAATGCATGTTATTGAATGCTTTAATATTAGCTTGGATAGTAATTCACACTTTTATCCCTCAATTGAATAGTTTGGATTTCCCTTTACATGATTTAGATCTAAAAGGCGTTGAATATTATGAATTTAAGGTTTCCGACATTCTTTCTAAATGAATTCTTGAATTTAAGTTATGTTGTACCATTATAATTATGTAGAAGCTACAAACTTTTATGTAATGGACGCACCTAAATTTTGTAATAATACTTTTCTTTTGGGCATTGAATTACATGTATACAATTCAATACACATAGTGTAGAAGCCTTAATACTTGAATCCTTTATACTTAAAAATTCTATGTAACTCATAACTCATATCTTTTAATATATAATACGAATTAACTAGGAATATATTAAGTCTGAATAAATAACAACCTTCGTTAATGTATATATCAAGCTTAATTCGTAGATAAAAGTAATTAACTTTATAGTTTCTTAATTTGATAACGGCAATGGCTTTTCAAAATAGTGCTCGGTTACCATCGGTGTCGAGAGAATGACCCGTTTTCGAGGGTTGTCACACAGAGTCCTACATCTAGCAAGGAAATAGCTAGGATGAGTTTGGTACCATATGCTTCGGCAATTGGATCAATAATGTATGCCATGTTATGTACTAGGCCCGATATTGCTTACTCCATAAGTCTTACGAGCAGATATCAAAAGAATCATGGCGAGGCCCACTGGGTGGCTGTCAAGAACATTCTCAAGTATTTGAGGAGGACGAAAGAAATGTTCTTGGTCTTTGGAGGTTCATTGGAAGAATTGCGTGTAACTGGTTACACAGATGCAAGCTTCCAAATCGACAGAGACGATTATAAATCACAATCAGGATTTATATTCACACTAAACGGAGGAGCTATATCTTGGAACAGTCAGAAACAAGATACGATAGCAGATTCGACTACAAAGGCTGAGTACATTGCGGCAAATGATGCTGGAAAGGAAGCCATGTGGCTTAAGAATTTTATCGAGGATCTTAGAGTTATTGCCAGTATCTCTAGACCCATCGAAATATTATGTGATAATAGTGGAACAATAGCGCAAGCTGTTGAGCCAAGAGAGCATCAAAAGACTAGGCATGTGCGTAGGAAATATCACCTCATACGTGAGTACGTTAGAGAAGGTGATATTATAATTAAGAAAATACCAACGGATGACAACGTTGCTGACCCGTTGACAAAACCACTAGCTGGACCAAAGCATGAGAAACATGCACACGCTATAGGCATGCAGTACCTAGATATTGGTAGCTAGTAATTTTGATTATGAACCATAGATATGTTTGAAATCGATACATTATGTAATAACATTTCATGGGATTGAAATAGAAAGTTTTTATGTAATATTTTCACATTATCTATTCTTAACATGTTTTAAACTTATCCTTGATACACAAAGTTTTAAGTATCTAAATGTCTGTGGTTGCTTGAATTTAGTGGGAGCTAGATTCAGGAGTTAATACCATTATGAATATTTATCTATTCATGGTTATTGAATAGAGATACAATTATTGTTAAAATAAATATTCATAGATGTTTACAGAGTTTGCTAAACATTAGACGTGACCAAAAGATCGAGATTACTTCATGGAGCTCAAGCATAAGTAATTTCGAGTAGATGTCCTCTGACCTGAGACACTTGGTTTGAGACGCGATAACTTCTGATCTTTAGCATTTATCTAACGCCACACCGTAAAAGGGTGATCATAAGGAACTTGACTAAGACAGCAGAAGTCGTGGGCAAGATAACGCAAATTGTCAAGATGGAATTTACACCTTCTTTAACTAGAAGAGATATTTCATGGCCGCTCGACGATTAAGACTACTGAAATGCGTGGCCGCGCTCGGAGAATGATTAGATCATTCGGTAATCCGTTACTGTAGAAAGTTGAAATCAGTGTCGAGAAAATTTGAGTATATAGAACAAGATCCCTGCTCCATGTCTATTACTCAAACTAAGAAATATCATGATGCGAAAGGAAAATCTGTTAGTGTTATTCATTTATGAATATTATATCTGGATGTAAGAGTTCTTATAACGTGGTTATCCTAAATGTCTGGCTAGGGACCACTTTAGGCCAACGATGATCAGTGAGTGATACTTAACTTGCACAAGTGGGAGTCTGAAGGATTTATGTGCACAGATAAGTACACGTGTCATTGTGTCCAATGTTATAAGGCACTAAAGGGTCACACCACTACACACCCAATAATGGACAACCGAATAAAGTAAGTTGTGTGGAATAATTAACTTGTTAAGTTAATTATAAAGAAGAGAATAAATAATAATTAGTTAATTATTATTTAAGAGGAAGTTTAAATATTAAGTTAAATATTTAATGGACAGTTAATTAATAGTTAATTAATTAACTAGTAAAAGTTCAAGGGTTAAAAGTAACAAGAGGAAGTTTAATTATGAGATTAATCATAATTAAACTCCAAGGACCTAAAGGTAACTTAGTTCCTTATAAATAAAAACTAAGGGACAAGGGTTTTAGGTTAATCACATTACACACTCAAAACCCTAATCTCTCCCTCTCCTCTCTTGGCCGTCGACCGAAACAAAACCCCAAGGGGTTTCGGTTTTGTGTTCGTCGAAACACACACACACACAAGCTTTTGTGTGTTGCTTTGTTGGTACAACGCGGTCTTGCAGCGTGTTCATGTGGTGCAGTAGAAGTTGATCATTCTTTAGCAATCTAAAGGTAATGTTCTTAATCTTCTTCTTCTTGTGATCACATTGATTAGTAGAGATCCGGTATGTAAGATTCAAGTTCCGCCATGTGAATCCTACAAGGTTATTCCTACAAGAAAAGGAATTCATATTCCTTTTGTCATTTGATTTCTTGTACAAGGGACTAGCATCTCAATTGGTGTTCTAGATAAGGTGTTGTGTGGATACCGTTAGAGGAATTCTCTATTGGAATTCTCGGTTTCGTGTGTTTCTCATCACCATCCAAAACATCTATTATCAAAGGCTTCAAGGGTATGGATTCTACATACTAATCTCTTTGATATTGATGCTTAATTACTTTGTCAATATGTAGATCTGTTATTAGTGATTTATATTATTTTCCACTGCGTTTTACTTGATTAAACCGTAAATCACTAACACTGTCTTAGATGGTATGATATACTTTGGTGATAATCGGGAGTCCCGGCCCAAAAAGTACTTGAGTAGAATTAAACATATTAGACTTTATTTCAAATTAGAAATGTACAAAGTTATAATCTTATTATATTTAGATTGTACAAAGTTGTAGTAAGTTAAAAGTCAATATATTCTACGACCCCTAGGAATCGTATCAGTGCGGTGCGATTGGTAAGGATGCTAACTACCAGAAATAATATGTCTCGTGGGGAAGTGCCCAAACCTTGCGGCGAGAATTTTAATATGTCTCCGAGGTCTAAAATATGATTTATGGGTTTATAATATATTTTAGAGATGTTTATTTATGATTAATAATTAAACTGGGTTTGATTTGTAGATGGAAGCAACAACCACAACGACGAGTACCAACAATCTCTCGCTACGCTCAAGCCTCGAAAAAGACAAGTTGACTGGGTCAACCTTTCTCAATTGGGAGCGCAATCTTCGCATTGTGCTCAGGCATGAGAGAAAGTGGTATGTCTTGGGAAGAGCTTTGCCAAATGTCCCTGCCGCGAATGCTAGAGTCAAAACGAGGCAAGCTTATGATAACCATGTCCGTGATGCACTCGATGTAAGTTGTCTGATGCTCGCAACTATGAGTCCTGAGTTACAAGTGGGACTTATGGATGTGGTAGCATATGAGATGATCCAGCAATTAAGGGATTCATTTCAAGAACAAGCTCGCGCTGAGAGGTTCGACATCAATCGAGCTTTCAACTCATGCAAGATGACCAAAGGAACATCGGTGAGCGCCCATGTCATGAAAATGAAAGGGCACATGGATCACCTTGCGAGACTCAGTCACCCCATACCATTGCAAATGGCAACAGATACTATACTCAACTCATTGACTGATGACTATAAGCCTTTTGTGGTCAACTACAATATGCATAATATGGAGGAATCCATTGTTGAGCTACATTCCATGCTCAAGACCGCTGAGTTGAGTTTGAGGACCAAGACTAAGGATGTTCTGGTAATAGGCAGTGGAAGCAACAGCGGAAAGAAGAGAAAAAGGCATGGTGGTAAAGGAAAGGGTAAAACTAATCCTAACCAGGGAGTGCCAAATGGTAAAGGAGTCAAACAAAAGGTTAAGAAGGTGAAGCCTAACACGGCGAGGACCGAGAATCGGTGCTTCAAGTGTGGCGAGGTCAGGCATTGGAAAAAAAATTATCCAAAGAATGCCAGTGGTGGAGGAAATGACAGTTCCTCGGGTAACACGACCAAACTTCTTACTATTCACTTTAAGATACTTGTAAAGTTTATTACGAGTAATCTAACTTTTGCAATCGCTTATTGCATGAGGAGATGGAAAGTGAAGATGTCCTGCATGAGATGGTGATGATCCCACAAGCACCAAGTTTTTATAATTCAGTATTTTTCGTTTGGATTCATGGAAAATGATTTTACCTTTTTGTTGAATAATTTTCCGATTTTATGTTAATACAAGTTTTTTAGTTAGATCAAGTTTGAATCCATGGTTGAATTATATTGTGTGCATGTGTGATCATTACACTAGTCAAGTTTTATGACTAGATTGTAAGTCAAGTCTTGACTTACTAATAATTTTATGTTTTAAATTTGTTTGATTGTTGAATGTATAATAATATCTTAGAAGCTCAATTATACTAGAAATTAGAAAGTTTTTCTAAATACATGTATTTAAGAATTTTATGGAAAGATCAAGTTCAAAGTTTATTGAACTTAACATCTTAAATAATAATATCACTTATGATAGCACGTTTTAAAGCATTAGTATTAATAGTATGATTATAATGGTTATAATCAAGATAGACTTAAGAGTATTATTACAAGTGTCTCATACTTGTGATAAAGGAATTTAATGAAGTCATAATCCCCTAACAAGGAATATTGGATATTCAAGAAATCCAAAGAATGACTTAGACGTTAAATAAACTCTTAAAACGATTAAACTATATTAAAGTATGTAAGAATTATAAGTATTAATGCAAATGTTTCATACTTGTAATAAATACAGTATTTAATCAAGTCAAAATTCCCTAATAGGAATACTGGACATTTATGAAATACAAGAAATGACTTTGGCATTAAATGTAGTTCTTAAAAGTGTCTCATACTTGTTAGATACATTATTCAATGAAAGTGATGATTCCCTAAACAAGAATATTGGATATTCAAAATCTAAAGGATGACTTTAATGATTGACAAATTTTAAAAAGATTAAACTATAAGTTCTTGACAAAGAAAGTCAAAGTCTTGGCTTAGTCAAAGTGATAGTTTAAGTAATGCTTATATTCCATAAAAGTTAGTGGGAGCTGTGACTAACATATTCATTAAAGGTTTTAATGAACTTAGTAACCTAGTAAGATATTACCAACAAGACATTACCAAGTTGTTAGCTGAAGTTAAGAGAAATAATAAATGATCGTAAATTAGATTATTGCAAACCTAATAGCGCATTCACAAGTCTTGTGACTGATTATTGCAAATCTAATAGGACATTCACAGTATAGTGAATAAATTAATCATTTGAGGGTATTTCTTTAACTAGTAACAATGTATCTACAACTCGGTAACTAATAGAGGTTTAGTTACAAGATGAATTCTATAAATTCAAGAAATTAAGGAGTTAATTTCCAATCTTCCTTTGTTTACCGAATTTTATAAAAGGCAAGACTAGAATATGTTCTAAAACTGTAAGAACCAAACCTAGCAAAGACAAAAGTTATAGTATTTTTCTAATACTCGTCTTATGTCTTTAGTTTAATAGAAATGACTGATTCGAAATTAGTGATAAAGTTACAATTATAGAAGTCACTGAGTAATCAACACAAACACAAAGAATAAGTAATGATCCAGTAACAATTCAGTACATATATCCAGCTAGGAATGACACATGAATTAGTATCATTGCAATTCAGACTTTGTATGTTTTAGAATATCCATGAATAAAAGTTATTTTATTCAGAAGGTATAAATCCATGACTACTCGTCTTAGTGGGAACCTTGATGGGACGTTAACGTCATCGCGATATCTGGTGGAGATTCGAGGTTTCTTGCAGATAGCTACACAAGTTTTGTTATATAACTAATTATTAAATGTATAAATGTAAGTGTATATTTTTTCTGTATTTATACCGAAAATATATGTGTATATTATACATAGTATTTAATAATTAAGTGCAACAATAATAACTAGATAAACTATGAGGGTTAAAAGTGTAAAGGGAATAGTTTAATTAAGAAGTTAATCTTAATCTCTACTATATATAATGAGGGAATAATTTCTAATAATAGCAGGTCTTAAACTAGGCCTTCCATTTGTGGCAGGTCCTAAACCCACAACAAAATTGAAAAAAAAATTTGTGAACGAGTTTCGAACTTGGCACCTCCACCAACACATATATAAACCTTACCACTACACCACATCCAATATTTGGTAACATAACCGAAACACCTTATCCCTATGCTTTCAAGTGGGGCGGAGGATTAGTTCAAAAATCTTTTGGCGTCAACAATATTTGGGGCGGATATTCTCCTCATTTACGTAGCATATATCAGTAAGCAATATAAAATTTATATAAAGTATGTGTTTTTTTTATTTGTTTGAAAAATCTATTAGCAATGTTAAGATGTGTAAATTTACGTTGTTGAATTTAAAAACATAAAAAGATGGTATATATATAAGTAGTCATAAATCGTAATGTACGTAATGTTTTTAAATTTTGTTTGTTAACTTTAATTCATAACGTTGAGTCATTTCAAGTACTTTTATAACGCCAAATGGTGAAATAGATAACTAATTAGTATAGTATGATTTTGTGTGGTCCGATCTGCTGGTTTCGGTCAGTTCTCATCCAATTTGTACATGACTAAACTATGTTATTATTTCAATCATGATAATATATAACAGTAAACTAATATAGTATTTCAAAAACTCTTTTGGTTATACTATCTAAATTGCGAACCATCATAAATGGTCATTACCTCTTTATTATGGTAACCTTTCGTTTCCGGGATTACAAGTTCTTATCTACGCATTCACACGGAGTCATTATTATAACACCTATTACACACAATGGTGAGTTGTAAAGTCTCCTTGATAGAATTAAATGTCTTCAGAAATTTATTCTTGTTCTTATTTACGCATTCAAGAGTAAGATAATAACCGTCTAACTTGATGACAATTAAATGTTATTGAATTTTGACAAAATGGGAATTAAGTATATTTCAGTTACTTTTTAATGGTGAGTTATAAAGGAGTATCTCTTCATATTAATTGTCAAATTAATATGACGTCCTAAATTAATGCTTTTATTCCATCTCTACTTTATACAAAATTTTAAGAAAAACGTTCAATAAATGCTATTAGTCAAAAATTAAAGGAGTATCTTTTCAACTTAAATATACTTTTAATACCCCTATTAAATATACGTTTTAATTGTTTTAATTTACTAACTGACCATTAAAACGCTTGTCCGTTCGGATTTTCAAGCCATTGAATTGTTTGTGTTGATGTGCTGAGTATAAAATATATATATACGTTTTATATATACGTTTTTATATGAAAGAGGACAAATTAATTATATGGATTAATTGTAATTCAAACCACAATTATATATACGTTTTTATTGAATTCTTTTTATAACTGACCATTAAATATTGGCGTTAATATTCATTTAATGTGTTAATTTGGAATAATTATTACCTCCATTCTATATAAAATATACGACTCAACCATTTAAATGTTGCATTCACCATACGAAAACACATACTAGCTACCATCACCCGTCACCGTTTTCATCAAAACTCTACAAACAATTATAAACAACGATATTAGTTATCACCCACTGCTCTGTTTTTTTTTTTTTTCAATTCTTAAACTTTTGATACAAATTTTACTGCAATTGTGTATGACTTTCGTAAATTATAATCTTTTTATGTAAGGTATTCTTAACATGTCAACAATCGGATTACACTTTATAAGAAACATTCAGGATTTCAAGGACAAAATTCACCTCAAGGTCAGGGTTCTATGAATGTGGCCCCACACAAACTTCAACAATAAAAATGAGATTATATCACTTGAGATGATGTTAATTGACGAGGAGGTATTACACTTAATAATATTCGATAAATGATCAATACATATACATATTATTTTTACTAATTTAACTATTAATTAACATGATCGCAAAAAATATTGAAGGAGAATGGTGTTTACTATATCAGAGGAGGTAAGTTGTGGGAAGCCAAGTCAAGTTTTACATTTACTGGCCTGAATATAAAGCTTTCATTTCAATCAAGCACAACGGTTAAAGAATGTGTTGACTGGTCTGGTCCATTACATGGTTTTGAGTTTGCTACATACGAGAACATTTTGAATAACTCATTACTAGTCTCAAAGTCAATTGGTAAAAATTTAATCCATTTCAGTATGTAGGGATTCTATGTTAAATTAACAAATACCAACACTGTTTGATTAAACTTTTTCCAGATGTAATCGGAGAAATTTGCGTCGTTGAAAGTCTTAATTCAACAAATGAAGACAGGAGCAAGCACAAGCTGCCAATTCAAATAAAAAACATAGAGTTCGTTCAATTATTATCTATACAAAGAAAAACCTATTCCGTGTCAAAAAATAATACAATTTGCTTAATTTCAGGGGTGCAAAAATCTTTATAACCTTGTGGGGGGGAAATGCTCATAGTTTGCATGATTACCTACAATCCTTACAACCAACCGATCGTGTCGTAATAATACTTCAATTTGCCAAGATAGACAATTGGAAGGGTACTTTTGAATCAATTATAATATGATTAAGTATTTCCAAAACTATATTTCTTCCCTGTATTTTATTCTTAATTAGGTTTATCGTGTTACCTCTACTTTATACACAATTTTCATGCTTATATACTGTATTCATTATAAAAATATGTAACCAATGGACTTTTAATCGCTAGAAATATGTAGTTCGCAGCCCGCCGCATCGCGCTGGTTTTAACCTAGTTAAAACAAGGACTTAAGTGAAACTTATTCTATTATAAATAGAAGGCTAAAGGTTTCATTTAATACTAATGATTTTATTCCTTAATCACTAACAAAAGAACCCTAGCCCTCCCTCCTCCCTTGTTTGGCCGAAACAACCAAGACACCAAGTCTTGATGTTCTTCGTTCGTTCTTCGTGTTCTTCAAGTCCTTGAAGATCAAGGATCGTTGTATCAACCGGCTAGAAGGTTTCTTTTCGTGTTCATCAGCAGTGGACTAACTTAAGCTAATTAAGGTATGAATTGGAAAACCCTTTTTCCTTCTCCCCCCATGTCCGAACGAAACACTAAGAACCCTCGAGTTCTTGGTGTTCGACGAACACACACAAGTTGTGCATGTGTGTTCGAGTTTTTCGTACAAGCTTCTTTTCTTGTTAATCTAGTCTAGATTTCAAACATCCCCAATCCTTTAGGGTTTAAGGATTAAGTTTAATCTCAAATCAGATTTAGGGATTAAACTAGCAAGTTGGTTCAACCGTTATGAACAAGTTCATGTTCTTATCAGTTATGCTCGAACCAAGTTGTAACATCCCAAAAATCATTGGAAATTTAAAAATTTTTAATAAATAAAATAAACCATTTTTCCCTAAAAGTACAAGTAACTCAAAGGTCCCAACTCATAAATAAAAATATAAAACCGTCTCGTGGTTTAAACGCGGAATAATTAAAGGTTTTAAAACAAAATATGTTTGACTCGAAATAAATGTTTTAATCCAAATCCATAAATATAAAAATAGAAACGCAACTCATCAACCATTGACCTTCTCTTTGCCCTTGCTAGTACCTGCAAAATGGGAGGGAGTGTTTGGGGTCAGCCACCGCTGAGTATATAATCAACACAATAAACATACACATACAAACAATCCACACCATATAAGTGATCCCTAAAGACTCTACTCAATTCTCGATTAGTAGGACTTTTATTAATTTCACGTGGTTCGCCAATGCCGTGACGATCTCAACGGCCACCAGCGTGTCGCCGCAACACCCGCTTCCAACACCCACCAGTGTCCCGCAGTACCACGCTGACAGTCGTGAATCGTACTTGGCTTACTCTGGGAAGAGTTGGCTAACCTCATGAATCTCAAATATAGTTAGTTAGTTTTATTAACGTGTTGATCCGTTACAACATGTACTCATATAAAACTAACAGCTCAAGCTCAAGTATATCATCTCATAGATATATAATCACATAGCACAACCCAAGTGCATAACAACTTAAAATAAATTCTCAAGTACACAGATCATTCACATAATGATATGATTGATACTTAGCTCAGTTACTATGTATTCATATCTCAGTTCAGAATACGAGTAAAATAAATAACACACAGAAATTATCACATAATCACTTCAACTCAATCAATCAGCAGTTCATGACATATAGCACAAAATCATGAATGAAATGTACGTGCAAGTTTATAGTGAGATCACCCACCTCGAATAAACGTAAGCTCCTAGAAGTCCTTGGCACGCACAAAGGTCACGATTCAGCTCCTAAAGGATCCTACAATGCATAACAATACTCGGATTAAAACTCGGCTCAAAGTTATTCCCAACAGGATTTGGCAGCACTCAGCACTCTTACGGAAACGGTCATAACTCCCAAACTGCTCATTAGAGTTGCCCCAAATTTTTACCACGGAAACTAGACTTAAAATACTACAAAACACTCTCAAGTGGCTTCGGTCCAAAAACATATTCTAAGGGCGTCAAAACAGGCTCAGAAAACAGCATAGCTGCACAGGTAGAAATTCTGACAGCAATGTATTAAAATGGTCATAACTTTTAAACGGTAACTTAGGTCGACGAAGTGTCAGCAGAAACGGAAAGAGAACTCAGAAAACTAGAGACTATCACGGGTCAAAATTCCAAAACCATATTTTAATTGTGATAAAACAGACTCTATTATGAAGAGCAGATTCTGCCCACAAGACTCAGATTATGTTTTAAACTCATTTTCAATCCCGATATCAACCCGTGAAAACCCGAGGCACTCGACACCCCCGAAATCCATTTTTAACTCATAAACTAATTTAATAATAATTTACTCCTTTCAGAAATCTCTTTCGGTTTAGGAAACCAAGAACCCAAAGGTTCGGTTTCCGGGTTTTTCGATCAAAACGTTTAGCCAATCATCAAACAGTTTTACCCAACCCGACACTTACAACTGCAGCCATGAAACTCGAAGCACTATCCTTAAACCTAACGAAAATAACATTCACTTTTTAGGAAACTAGCAACCCTAAAACCGGGCCACGATAATAAAAAAATAGCCGAATTCAATAATTAACCGATACAACAACCACAACTATTAACCCAAACCAAACCCAAACTCGGCTCGGTATCAAATTCTCAAAACCCGTAGCCCTTAAAACCCCTTATTAGACAAAACAGATTAGCAATTCGATTGACGGAGAAAAAGAATCAACACAACGGATTAAAGGTTGAGAATTTACCGAACAGATCTGCTACTCAATTTCGACTTGATCTTGCGCCAATGAAGACCTGCTCGATGATAAAACCCGAGGCACAACCCGAACAACAACTGATCAATATGAATGGTACAAAGAACGAATAATAAAAAAACGAACAATTATGCTCGATCGCCGTGCTCATTTCTGCTCGATCGTCGGTAGTGCTCGCTGCACCACACCCGCAACACCAAACACATAAATCATTAGAATCGGAGGTTAGGAGAAAAGGAGAGCAAAAAGAATACCATGAAAGAAAAGAAGAAGAACAGAATTGCAGATGACAGCTGGTAAAAAAATGGAAAAGACGAATTGGAGATGCTCTATGGTTGCTTGCCGGATCACTACAGAAAATGGAGATGATCGAGAAAGCTGAAACGAACAGCAATCAAAGGAGATGCTCTGACCTGTCGATGATTCACCTTGCTGCCTGCTTCCTACATGCTTTGCTGTCTACAACAATTCAAGGAATTTAAACCCACCAATCACAAGCCAAATTCCACCGCATGACCAAATCCAATACCTGCTTCTATCTTTTCCTTTCAGATTGCAGCTCACGAGAAAAAGAAATACTATGGCTGGTGCGGCCGTAGGGAGGGAAGGGAAAGAGTGGGGGGGTTATTAGGTTAATTGAGGTTTATGTATTCCTAATCCCGGGCTTAAGCCTCAAACATAAAATAGGATTATGATCTTAACAATTCTCGGGCCCACATGCCCAAATAGTCGGCCAAAAATGCACAAAGGTAAAACCCAACACTTGCACTCTATCTTGGTTCGGTCCTTGGCCTCTTGGCCGGACCTCACTTAGGTCTATGCCATCTCAATAAGTTCTCATGATTAATATGTCGTATAAAATAATACTCGAATTATTTTGACATTATAGTAATAACACTCTAGTTATTATTAATTAACCCTCGTGATTAATTAGGCACGAAAATAATAACACTCTCGTCACTGAAGTATAATGTCATGCATTTAATTTCTCAAATAACATACACAATAAATGCAAGCAACATATAATCTCAATTAAATAATTAACACATAACATATAATCTTGATTAAATAAATAACTCGTAATTTATTTAATAAAAGTAGATAATTTAAATACAAGAAAATTTAAGGCGTTACTCAAATGCACTAGGTGGTTGGCTCAATGGGTCGATCAGTGTTATTGAAACCCTACAGGACCTTCTAGGACCTGAGTTGTGACCCTTGTGCGTGCCGAGGACTTCTTAGGAGCTTACCATTACTGACGTGGGTATACTCACTATAAACTTGTACTTACATTCTTTCATGATTGTGTGCTAAATTTCATGAACTGTTATTGATTTGAGTTGAGCTTTTATTATGTGATGATCTGCTATGTGTTGTTTATTTTATTCGCATTTTGAACTGAGATATGGATGCTGAGTAACCGAGTTGAGTACCATATCATTATGTGATTGATCTGTGTACATGAGATTTTCTTATGAGTTAACATGCATTTGAGATGTGCTATTTGTTTATAATTCTGATGAGATGATATATGTTGATTACGAGTTATTTGGTTTTATATGAGTACTTGTTGTCGAGTCAACACGTTAATAAAACCAACTAATAATATATGAGATTAATAATCATTGCAAGAGGCGACGAACATAGATAACTCTTCAAGAGTAAGCCGAGTACACTTCACGACTGTCAACGTGGTACTATGGGGCACCTAGAGGACGAGGGTTGGAAGAGGGTGTTGTGACGAGCGCAAGAGCAGAGGCGTGCGTTGAGTATCGTCACAATACCACGGCGAAACTAATGAGATTAATTAAAGGCCTAATAACGAGAATTGAGTAGAATCCTTTAGGGGTCATGTATGTGGCATGAACTGATTTGTGTTTACATGTTTATACTATTTTTATTCACTCAGCGTGTAGCTGACCCTAAACACCCCCCCCCCCTCCCTAATTTTGCATGTAATAGAAGGGCAAGGAGATGGTCATTGGATGAGTTGTTATTCGATGAGCTTTCTAGATTTGGTTTTTACTAGTTTATTTTGAGTTAAACAATTTTTAAAACATATATTTTATTTCTGTATTTTAAACCACGAGACGGTTCAGTTTTAAATATATAAAGAGTGGGACCTTTTGTTTACTTGTATTTTGAGGAAATGTGACATTTTATTTTATTAAAATTTTTAAATTTCCCCAAAATTTTGAGCTGTTATACACACACACACTCTCTCTCTCTCTCTCTCTATATCACACACACACACACACACACACACACACACACACACCGATACATGTAGGAAAGGTTCTGAAAATTTTAAGGCGCGGTTTGGCGACATCCTCAGTGTGACAACTCAACATTTTTGGTATGTTAATACATTTCATTTCTTAACCTTCTTTATTTAGAAATTTTCTACTTTCGATCATTTCTACTTTTGTCATCCACAACATAACAAAAACACAAAACATTAAACATTTTCACGGTACACCAGTGTTTGACTATTTTTGTAAACACAACATTTCATTTTACTTATGGTGACATTTTTACTCAAAAATTATAATATTTATGTATTATTTACACAATAAACAAAAAAAACCTGACGCGTATCGAAATTTATTCCAAAATCGACACATTGACTTGTTGACCGACCACTATGTGGCCGGCCCCACTTTGCTCGTGACCCCCTACTCAGCCGAACCCTTTAAGGGTGAAGTTTATCTTTTCTTTTTACCTTGTGATCCTATCACTTCGTTTTGATATTATCGTTATCTAGTTTAAATGAGTCCTTGTTGCACTCATACGCACTATATAAATAACACCCATTACCGAAACCCTAACCATTTGATCCCCAATTTCGGCTGAGCACACCATCACCATTCCGTTTTCGAAATCAAAGCCAAGCAACCAAAAACCTTTGTTTGTTTGATTTCCTATTTGTTTCGCAAGGTATAATCGCTCCCCTACTATTTGTTCTACTTATTTTCGGTTATTACATCGAACCTGAGATCTAGGCTGAGGGCCATGTGGTCTCGGTGCTCCATGTTGACGCCTTACATGCATGCATACGTATGGTATGCATGTGTGTGTCATACTTTGTTCGTTTGTTCGTTTTGTTAACTTTGTACACCATAAATGTCACACCCCGCCAAAAATGAGTTTTACTTCATTTAAAACATTTTGCGGAAGAACGGAGGTGTAACGTTCATGACAACATAGCAAAAATTAAGTAAACAAACAACCACGCAATAACGAAAAATAAAAGTAGTTTCACTTTCCAAAAATAGAAATTGTTTGAAATGAAATGATTTTTCGTAAACTTAATGTTTTATTCATGGCTCACGACAATCCCACTGCTCATATCCTCCAGTTCCACTACACCTAATCACCTGGAAAAACATAAATATAAAAGGGTCAACAATAATATTGAGTTAATCCACAGGGTTAATGTTGTAACAAAAGTAAAGTGTTTTGCTACTCAGACTGTTTGTTATGAAAATAGTTTTATGACTGAAAGTATAAGGTTCAACACTCATATGATATGACAAGTAAGTACGAAAAGTAAAGTGTAATTGTAGAAGAATCTACAATTACTAGTTTGTTTACGAAAACGTGTTGAACAAGTTGTTATGTTTGACATCGCATGACCGTATCCCCAACATGTAGCTAGTCTATTGAGTTAATATACCAACCCCTAAGTCCACAATCAACACTTCAAATCCAGTATGTTATGTTCTTTTATGGATATACACTCCCGGTAGCACTGGATAAACCAGCAATGATCAAGTATCGTTGGGAGGATGAGTGTCAGCCAATAGTACTATCTACATATCCATGGTCTAGATCCACTAGTTAATGATTGCTGGCACCTTAGTCCGGCATAATAATCGTTCGTCATACCAACGCGATGATGAAAATGTAAATGTTGTTGTACAGTCATAGTAAAATAGTAGCGTTTGTTTATCTTTTTCACCCCAATAGTTTATAAAAGCAGTAAAAAGAGTAAAAGGGGTCTGTGGACTCACCTGGGCAGAGCTTAGTGATAGATAGGAGAGAGTATCCTTCAAAGGCTCCTAGCTTCCTAAACAATATGACCTTCTAATTAGACTAAGCTAACACATGCGATTCTAGATACATTATATGATACATGATATACGTTAAATGTTATGTTATATGTTTTGTGACATCGAATGATCTTGGGTTATGAGACTTTAATAAAATGAAATGAAATGAAATGCATTGGGTTTTATAAAATGAAATGAAATGGGTTTTAAAATGAAATGACATGAAATGAAATGAGTCTTGAAATGAAATGATATGAAATGAAATGGGTTTGGCTTAATGGGCCTAGATTGGGCCTAAATGGGCTTATTGGGCCAAAATGGGCTTAGTGGACCACTAGGTGGGCCACTTGGGACTCATGTTGGGCTTAGGTCCAATAGTGTTGGGACATGGATTGGGCTTGGGCCCAATTGTGTTCGGTTTGGGTATAAGTGGGCCAAAGGTTTGGGCTTTGGTCCAAATGGGCTTGGATACTAATGGGCCAACTAAGGTTTGGGCCCGGTAGACTAAGGTAAATCGAATTGGGCCAAGTACGGGCCTTGGCCCGATAAAATTTTCGGGTTTGGGTCACGGTTTGGGTCAAGATCCGGCCTTGACCCGTTTTAGTTTGTGGGTCTAACTACGGTCAACAAAAGTCCACGAAAGTCAACCCTAGGTCAACTATATTTCGGCTAGATTAGGGTTTCCGGTCTAGGGTTAGGTTTTCCAAGGTTTCGGGTCAACTATGGTCAAATCTAGTCAACGAATGGTCAAATAGTAAACAAAAGTCAACTAGACTATTAGGGTTTCGGTCAAGGGTTAGAGTTCGACTAGGGTTGGCCGAATAGGCCAAAACCATACGGGTTTGGTGCTAGATTTCGGTCTAGGATTCGAATGCAAGGGTTGATTGGCTAGATCTATGTGTTTTGGTCATACAAGGCTAGATCTAAGGTTAGGCATATCAAGGAATCTAAAAAGCAAACGAACAAATCGGACAAACACACACACATGTATACGATCGGATGCATGCATGCATGTGTGCCTCGGCTTTGGGAGATCAATACATAACTGAGACCATATGGCCTAGGCCATGGTCTCGGGTTCTAGCCACTACCGAAACAAGAAAGGGAAACAAACAAATAGGGATTTTGATATACCTTGCTACAACCGATCGATCAAGAACACGAAGGATCAAGGGGGTTTCGGGTTTGCTTTTGGCCGAGTCAAACTCGGGACTTGTGGGGTTGCTTGGGACGGAATCAACAAAAGGAAAAGAAGAGTTTAAGTGTGGTATTTATGATGAGGGATCTAGGGTTTAGATGGTAGAGTTATGATACAACAAGGATTCATTTGAATGGGATTAGGATAACGATCAAACTTTTGAGGGTAAGGCCAACACCACAAGGGGTGTTTCGGTCATGATGGTCACGCACAAGGGGAGGGGGTCGGCCACATAGGTGGTCGTCAAGGTTTGGTGTCGGGTTTAAACCATCGTTCAATTCGTGTCACGTTTAATTAGTTAAGTACGTTTATTGTGTAATTGATAAAAGTTACTAATTTAAGAAATGTTTTTAGCTCAAGTGTGTCACCATAAGAAAATAGTAATGTTGTGTTGACTAAACTAGTCAAACACTAAAGTATGGTGTAAAAATAGATGTTTTGTTGTGTGTATGGATGCCAAAAATAGAAATGTCTATAAGTAGAAACTTTCTAAATAAGGAAAGTTCTAGAAATGAAATGAGATTACATACCGGAAATATCGAGTTGTCACATTCTCCCCAATGATTGCCAAAAACGAGAGGTAAAGCGACTATCACGATCAGATATGATTGCGACTGGCACACCATGCCGAGATACGACTTCTTTTAGGTAGATTCTCGTTTACTTCTCCATTTGATCAGTTTCTTTAATATGAATGAAATGAGCTGATTTGGTCAATCTATCAACAATTACCCAAATTGTATCATGACCACTAGACGTTCGAGGCAATTTGGTTATGAAATCCATAGAGATTTATTCCCATTTCCATTCAGGGATATCTGGCTGTTGTAGAAGACCAGACGGCTTCTGATTCTCTGCTTTCACTTTGGCACAAGTTAAACATTTGCTGACGAAAATTGCGATCTCTTTCTTCATGTTTGGCCACTAGTACAATTCTTTGACATCTTTATATATCTTGTTAGCACCAGGATGAATAGAATAGTTGGATCTATGAGCTTCATTCAAGATGACGTCGCGAACACTTCCATGATTAGGGACCCATAAACGATTCATGAAATAAATGGTCCCATCCACCTTTGCTTCTAATTGCTTTTCCATACCAGGCAAAGCTTCACTCTTGATGTTCTCTACCTTCAAGGCTTTAGTTTGGAATTCATGAACTTGGGAAGATAGATTAGAACAAACAGAAATTGGAAGGGCTCGAACACGACGAGGTTTAGGCTGCTCTTTTCGACTTAAGGCATCAGCTACCACATTAGCTTTACCAGGATGATACTTGATCTCACAGTCGTAATCATTCATCAACTCTACCCATCTGCGCTATCTCATGTTGAGCTCTTTCTGATTGAAGATATGTTGCAAGCTCTTGTGATCGGTGAATATTGTGGACTTGGTACCGTAGAGGTAATGTCTTCAAATCTTTAATGCGAACACAACGGCTCCCAGCTCGATATCATGAGTTGTATAATTCTTCTCGTGGTTCTTCAGTTGTCGGGAGGCATAGGCGATCACTTTGTCATGTTGCATCAATACACAACCTAGCCCTTGCTGCGAAGCATCACAATACACCACGAAATTATCGATTCCTTCAGGAAGAGATAGGATAGGAGCAGAACATAATTTAGACTTGAGAGATTGGAAAGCTGATTCTTGTTTTTCACCCCAGACAAATTTCTCATCCTTTTGTGTTAACACCGTTAAATCCTTTGCAATCTTTGAGAAATTTTCTGTGAACCTTCTGTAGTAACCAGCAAGACCAAGGAATTGTCTCGCTTCGGTTGGGGTCTTTGGAGCTTCCCAATTCTTTATAGCTTCTATCTTCGCAGGATCAACGTGGATACCTTCCTCGTTGATAACATGACCCAGAAATTGGACTTCACGCAACCAGGATTCACACTTGGACAACTTGGCGTACAACTTCTCCTTCTCCAACAACTCAAGAATAATTCTTAAGTGCTCTTCTTGTTCTTCTCTTGTTTGCGAATAGATGAGAATATCATCTATGAAGACGATAACGAATTTGTCGAGATACTGCTTGCACACTCTGTTCATGTGATCCATAAACACAGCAGGTGCATTGGTCAAACCAAATGGCATTACCAAGAATTTGTAATGGCCATAGCGAGTTCTGAAAGCAGTTTTGGGCGCATCTTCGTCACGAACTTTTAACGGATGGTAGCCAGAACGAAGATCAATCTTTGAATAGAAACTCGATCCTTGAAGTTGATCGAATAGATCATCAATACGGGGAAGAGGAGATCGATTTTTAATGGTTACTTTGTTCAATTCACGATAGTCAATGCACATTCTCATTGAACCATCTTTCTTTTTAACGAAAAGGACCGGAGCTCCCCAGGGCGAGAAACTCGGTCGAATGAAACCAAGATCAAGAAGTTCTTGCAATTGCGATGAGATTTCTTGCATTTCGGACGGTGCAAGACGATAAGGAGAACGCGCAATAGGTGCGGCTCCTGGGATCAAATCAATACGAAATTCAACTTGTCTCCGCGATGGCAGTCCAGGCAATTCGCCAGGAAAACGCCAGGAATTCACGAACGATAGGGATGTCCTCAATCTTACGATATTTGGACTTTGTGTCAATGACATGAGCAAGAAAGGCTTGGCATCCTTTACGAAGATATTTTTGAGCTTTCATAGAGTTTATGATTTTTATGTTTTTGTTTCTTTGTTCACCTTGAATTATTAATGTTTCTGTTTTGGATATAGGGATTCGAATTTGTTTGTTATAGCATAAAATTTCAGCACGGTTTTTAGATAACCAATCCATCCCTATTAGGATATCAAAACTTCCTAGCTCTACAGGCACAAGGTCTATATCGAAAATGTGATCATCTAGGTCAAGCTTACAACCTTTGAAAACTTCACTAGACCTAACAACTTTGCCATTCGCTAGTTCAATTTCACATTTAACTTTCAAACGTGCAGGGTATAGATTTAAGAAACTTTTAAAGTCAATCGATACGAAACTCAAGTTGGCTCCCGAATCAAAGAAAATAGAAGCAAAATGATTGTTGACGATAAACGTACCGGTAACGGTATCGGGATTTTCACGAGCTTCCTGAGCATTTATTACAAATGCACGACCACGACCATTCTGACGATCATTGTTGTTGTTGGCATTGTGGCTATTGTTGTGGTTGTTGTTAAGGTTGCCGTTGTTCTTGTTGTTGTTTTTGTTCTAGTTGTTGTTGTTCTGAAGCTTAGGACAACGATTTCGATAATGATTAAGATCACCACACTCGTAACAAACAGGATTCTTAGGAGGATTGTTGGATGGACACTTTCTGAAATTATGACCCCAGCGGTCACACTTGTAGCACTTCTCACACTGACCATCATGATGCCAATTACACTTGTTGCACTTGGGCTTGCTTCCAGCATAAGGTTTAGAATCAGGATTAGACTGATTGTTGTTCTGATTAGAGGCAGCATAATTCTTAGTCTTCTGATACTTACGCCCTTTATAGTCATGTTTGTTGTCGTTGGAACGCTTTCCATTTTCACTGTTTGAAGTCTCAGAGGATTTTCTAGACACCACTACCTTGTCTTTGAACGATCCACTTCTCATAGCATCATCAGTCAACCTTGTAGCACGATTTACAGCATCTTCAAAAGTCGTCGGTTCAGAAGCAATGACGTGAGTACGAATAAGATCATGCAGACCTTGAAGATACTTCTCGATACGCTTAAATTCAGGGGAAACCATATGAGGGACGAGACGAGCGAGTTCATAGAATTTAGCCGTGTATGTAACAATGTCAAATCCAACCATGGACAGACTCCATAGTTCCACTTCAACTTTCTGTAGCTCTCTCCTTGGACATAACTTCCGAGTTAACTGATCTTTAAACGCATTCCAAGTCATAGAATCAGCATTAGCACGACCTAAGACTTGCACTTGGGAGTTCCACCAGGACAACGCTTCCTTGGACAATGTGCTTGCAGCAAACTTCACCATATTCTCAGTGGCACATTGGATGATACTGAAGACAGATTCCACCTTCTCAATCCAGTGGATGATAGCAATGGCACATTCAGATCCAGAGTAGGTCGGAGGATGACAGGACGTAAAGGTCTTAAACGACTGACCTTGACGATTAGCATTGGGATCTGAAGTTTAAACAAATAAAGAAAGAAAGGGAAAGTTATGTTAAAATAAAGCGAAAACGAATGAATCTTCTTTTGTGGAGTCGAATAATATACCATTGTTTCCATTGTTAGCAGCACCATCGTCATTTCCTCTTGCTGCATTCATTTAAGCAATCGCTTCAGCGATTCGGCGTTCCACCATTTGTTCAACAGTTTCTTGATTTCCTCCTCGAGCCATTGATGAATTGCTGATACAATTAATACGATTCAAAACAAATAATTAAGAAAAGAATATTATAAAAGGATTATAAAGAAAGATTTAATTATTATGAGAATCAAGGAATAGATATACAATAGACGTAGTAGTAGTAGTAGTAGCCGTAATATAGGTAGGCGTAATGATAGTAGTAGTAGCGACGTATAGAAAATACAATTTATAGAAACAATAAGATTTTACTAAAATATCACTTTTATTAAATACGGTCCTAATACATAATAGTTTTTAAAAGCATGGTACATACACCAATACTTGGATAAAAGAAAATACTAATTTAAAACTAACTTTTAAAATAGCTAAACATAAAACCTAATAATAGTAATACGAAAACAAATATAGATGAAATGTCGATGACTAATCATCTTCTTCTGGCTCAGAGTCTTCCTCAGGCTCTGACTCTTCTTCTGGTTCCTCTTCTGGTTCTGATTCTTCTTCTGGCTCAGAGTCTTCCTCAGGCTCTGATTCTGATAGCACTTCAGGTTCGGGTTCTGGTTCTCGACGTCGTGGAGTTCTTGAAGCAATATCACATTTTGGTTTCGCAGGCGAACATAGGAAAATCATACCACACTCACGTATACGAAAGAGAATAGGACGCTGACCACGAGCTGGTGTCGGAGGACCATTAGGGATGATAGGAATAGGATGTCTTCTTGGGCGATGATGCCAAGGGACAACAGGAGGTTGTACCACTGCTGGCACTGGAGCAACTGGCGCTGGGACTACTGGAACAGTAGCACCACGATCACTGTCGGACTCTGAGTCGACGGAATATTAATAACGCTCGCTGACGACATTCTAATTATCACGACGCATAAAATTTATTATTAGATTAGGGCAAAATTCTGGGCTCTCTAACGAATGCTAAACATTACTCTAAGGCAAAGCTAACTAGGGCAAATGTTCTAATCTAAGAACAATGAAACTTCAGGATATGAGACTCAGCGTGCCATGAATATTTTTTATTTTGTAAAAGTCTTTGTTTTTCCCAAAAATCATTTGTAGTTATAGACTAGGCTTGCTAATTCACTATAACTTAAGCTCTGATACCAATTGTCACACCCTGCCAAAAATGAGTTTTACTTCATTTAAAACGTTTTGCGGAAGAACGGAGGTGTAACGTTCATGACAACATAGCAAAAATTAAGTAAACAAACAACCACGCAATAACGAAAAATAAAAGTAGTTTCACTTTCCAAAAATAGAAAGTTCCCAAAAATAGTAAGTTTTCCTAAAATAGAAATTGTTTGAAATGAAATGATTGTTCGTAAACTTAATGTTTTATTCATGGCTCACGACAATCCCACTGCTCATATCCTCCAGTTCCACTGCACCTAATCACCTGGAAAAACATAAATATAAAAGGGTCAACAATAATGTTGAGTGAATCCACAGGGTTAATGTTGTAACAAAAGTAAAGTGTTTTGCTACTCAAAATGTTTGTTATGAAAATACTTTTATGACTGAAAGTATAAGGTTCAACACTCATATGATATGAGAAGTAAGTACGAAAAGTAAAGTGTAATTGTAGAAGAATCTACAATTACTAGTTTGTTTATGAAAACGTGTTGAACAAGTTGTTATGTTTGACATTGCATGACCGTATCCCCAACAGGTAGCTAGTCTATTGAGTTAATATACCAACCCCTAAGTCCACAATCAACACTTCAAATCCAGTATGTTATGTTCTTTTATGGATATACACTCCCGGTAGCACTGGATAAACCAGCAATGATCAAGTATCGTTGGGATGATGAGTGTCAGTCAATAGTACTATCTGCATATCCATGGTCTAGATCCACTAGTTAATGATTGCTGGCACCTTAGTCCGGCATAATAATCATTTGTCATACCAACGCGATGATGAAAATGTAAATGTTGTTGTACAGTCATATTAAAATAGTAGCGTTTGTTTATGTTTTCCACCCCAATAGTTTATAAAAGTAGTAAAAAGAGTAAAAGGGGTATGTGGACTCACCTGGGCAGAGCCTAGTGATATATATAGAGGATTCTTCAAAGGCTCCTAGCTTCCTAAACACTATGACCTTCTGATTTGACTAAGCTAACACAGGCGATTCTAGATACGGTATATGATACATGATATACGTTAAATGTTACGTTATATGTTTTGTGACATCGAATGATCTTGGGTTATGAGACTTTAATAAAATGAAATAAAATGAAATGCATTGGGTTTTATAAAATGAAATGAAATGGGTTTCAAAATGAAATGACATGAAATGAAATGAGTCTTGAAATGAAATGATATGAAATGAAATGGGTTTGGCTTAATGGGCCTAGATTGGGCCTAAATGGGCTTATTGGGCCTAGATGGGCTTAGTGGGCCACTAGGTGGGCCACTTGGGCCTCATGTTGGGCTTAGGTCCAATAGTGTTGGGCCATGGATTGGGCTTGGGCCCAATTGGGATCGGTTTGGGTATAAGTGGGCCAAAGGTTTGGGCTTTAGTCCAAATGGGCTTGGATACTAATGGGCCAACTAAGGTTTGGGCCCGGTAGACTAAGGTAAATCGAATTGGGCCAAGTACGGGCCTTGGCCCGATAAAATTCTCGGGTTTGGGTCACGGTTTGGGTCAAGATCCGGCCTTGACCCGTTTTAGTTTGTGGGTCTAACTACGGTCAACAAAAGTCCACGAAAGTCAACACTAGGTCAACTAGATTTCGGCTACATTAGGGTTTCCGGTCTAGGGTTAGCTTTTCCAAGGTTTCGGGCCAACTATGGTCAAATCTAGTCAACGAATGGTCAAATAGTAAACAAAAGTCAACTAGACTATTAGGGTTTCGGTCAAGGGTTAGAATTCGACTAGGGTTGGCCGAATAGGCCAAAACCCTACGGGTTTGGTGCTAGATTTCGGTCTAGGATTCGAATGCAAGGGTTGATTGGCTAGATCTATATGTTTTGGTCATACAAGGCTAGATCTAAGGTTAGGCATATCAAGGAATCTAACAAGCAAACGAACAAATCGGACAAACACACACACACACACATGCATACGGTCGGATGCATGCATACATGTGTGCCTCGGCTTTGGGAGATCAATACATAACCGAGCCCATATGGCCTAGGCCATGGTCTCAGGTTCTAGCCACTACCGAAACAAGAAAGGGAAACAAACAAAAAGGGATTTAGATATACCTTGCTACAACCGATCGATCAAGATCACGAAGGATCAAGGGGGTTTCGGGTTTGCTTTTGGCCGAATCAAACTCGGGACTTGTGGGGTTGCTTGGGACGGAATCAACAAAAGGAAAAGAAGAGTTTAAGTGTGATATTTATGATGAGGGTTCTAGGATTTAGATGGTAGAGTTATGATACAACAAGGATTCATTTGAATGGGATTAGGATAAGGATTAAACTTTTGAGGATAAGGCCAACACCACAAGGGGTGTTTCGGCCATGATGGTCACGCACAAGGGGAGCGGGCCGGCCACATAGGTGGTCGGTCAAGGTTTGGTGTCGGGTTTAAACCATCGTTCAATTCGAGTCATATTTAATTAGTTAAGTACGTTTATTGTGTAATCGATAAAAGTTACTAATTTAAGAAATGTTTTTAGCTCAAGTGTGTCACCATAAGAAAATAGTAATGTTGTGTTGACTAAAATACTCAAACACTAAAGTATGGTGTAAAAATAGATGTTTTGTTGTGTGTATGGATGCCAAAAATAGAAATGTCTATAATTAGAAACTTTCTAAATAAGGAAAGTTCTAGAAATGCAATGAGATTACATACCGGAAATATCGATTTTTCACATTCTCCCCTGGTTGAAGAAATTTCGTCCCGAAATTTAAGACGAAGGACGAACAGGAGAGACAAGGAGAAAAAGATGAGGATATTTCCTCCGCATTTGATCTTCACGTTCCCACGTGAATTCTGGACCTCTTTTGGAGTTCCATCTGACTTTAACGAGTTTGATATTGCTTCTTCTTAGCTTTTGCTCTTTCCAGTCGGAGATTTCAATAGGTTCCTCAGTGAAATTGAGTTTGTCGTCGATAATAATTTCCTTAGCAGGAACAATGAGGGATGGATCATGAATAAACTTCTTTAAATTCGACACATGAAATATGTTGTGAACATTACTGAGCTCTTTAGGAAGGCGAAGACGATAGGCAACAGCACCGATTCTTTCAATGATTTCAAATGGTCCAACGTAACGAGGACTGAGCTTTCCCTTCTTGCCAAAGCGTACAACACCTTTCCAAGGCGCTACCTTTAGCAGTACATGGTCGCCAACAGCGAACTCTAGAGGCTTTCGACGATTATCAGCATAACTCTTTTGTCGGTCTCTTGCAGCTTTAATACGATCTTTGATCTTAAAGATCTTGTCAGTCGTTTCTTGTAGGATCTCAGGACCAGTAAGCTGACGATCACCAACTTCGATCCAACAAAGTGGCGAACGACACTTTCTTCCATACGGTGCTTCGAATGGTGCGGCTTTAATAGTTGTATGATAACTGTTGTTGTACGAGAACTCAGCTAGAGGGAGATGAGAATCCCAACTTCCACCAAAATCAATAACGCAAGCTCTCAGCATGTCTTCCAGAGTTTGAATTGTTCTTTCAGTCTGACCGTCGGTTTGGGGATGATAAGCAGTACTCATATCAAGGCGAGTACCGAGAGATTTTTGCAAAGATTTCTAAAAACGAGAGGTAAAGCGACTATCACGATCAGATATGATTGCGACTGGCACACCATGCCGAGATATGACTTCTTTTAGGTAGATTCTCGTTAACTTCTCCATTTGATCAGTTTCTTTAATATGAATGAAATGAGCTGATTTGGTAAGTCTATCAACAATTACCCAAATTGTATCATGATCACTAGACGTTCGAGGCAACATGGTTATGAAATCCATAGAGATTTATTCCCATTTCCATTCAGGGATCTCTGGCTGTTGTAGAAGACCGGACGGCTTCTGATTCTCTGCTTTCACTTTGGCACAAGTTAAACATTTGCTGACGAAAATTGCGATCTCTCTCTTCATGTTTGGCCACCAGTACAATTATTTGACATCTTTATATATCTTGTTAGCACCAGGATGAATAGAATAGTTGGATCTATGAGCTTCATTCAAGATGACGTCGCGAACACTTCCATGATTAGGGACCCATAAACGATTCATGAAATAAAGGGTCCCATCCACCTTTGCTTCTAATTACTTTTCCATACCACGCAAAGCTTCACTCTTGATGTTCTCTACCTTCAAGGCTTTAGTTTGGAATTCATGAACTTGGGAAGATAGATTAGAACAAACAGAAATTGGAAGGGCTCGAACACGATGAGGTTTAGGCTGCTCTTTTCGACTTAAGGCATCAGCTACCACATTAGCTTTACCAGGATGATACTTGATCTCACAGTCGTAATCATTCATCAACTCTACCCATCTGCGTTATCTCATGTTGAGCTCTTTCTGATTGAAGATATGTTGTAAGCTCGTGTGATCGGTGAATATTGTGCACTTGGTACCGTAGAGGTAATGTCTCCAAATCTTTAATGCGAACACAACGGCTCCCAGCTCGAGATCATGAGTTGTATAATTCTTCTCGTGGTTCTTCAGTTGTCCGGAGGCATAGGCGATCACTTTGTCATGTTGCATCAATACACAACCTAGCCCTTGCTGCGAAGCATCACAGTACACCACGAAATTGTCGATTCCTTCAGGAAGAGATAGGATACGAGCAGAACATAATTTAGACTTGAGAGATTGGAAAGCTGATTTTTGTTTTTCACCCCAGACAAATTTCTCATCCCTTTGTGTTAACACCGTTAAATCCTTTGCAATCTTTGAGAAATTTTCTATGAACCTTCTGTAGTAACCAGCAAGACCAAGGAATTGTCTCACTTCGGTTGGGGTCTTTAGAGCTTCCCAATTCTTTATAGCTTCTATCTTCGCAATTGAGCCCAAGCCCATTTAGCCCATCTTGGCGGGCCTTGGCCCAAGCCCATTTAGCCCATCTTGGCGGGCCTTGGCCCAAGTGTCGGCCCATTAAGCCAAAATTAGGCCCACTAAGCCTAATCCAAGTCCATTTCATTTCAGCCCATTATCATATCCATTTTGGCCCGTTAAGGCCCATAAATCCTAACTGATTCGATGTCACGAAACATAAAACTTAACACAAACATAAAACATATTCAACTTATACATATATATAGTCCGCATGTGCGTTAGCTTAGTATTGATTACAACGTTAATGCGTTTAGGAAGCTAGGAGTCTTTGAAGATTCTCTTTGTTGATTCGTGAGCTAAGTTTTGCCTAGGTGAGTCTACAACCTCTTTTTACTATTTTTACTGCTTTATAAACTTAGGGGTGAAAAACATAAGATGCTACGGTTTTTCTTAAACTATTTTATATAATGACTGTGCAACATCATTTCACGTATCGTATCGCTTTGGCATGACAAACAATTCTTATACTGGACTAAGGTTGTAACACCTCAAAAATTAGGAGAAATTTAAAAAAAAATTAATAAATTAAAATGACACATTTCCCCAAAATACAAGTAAACTAAAGGTCCCACTCTAATAAAATAAAAACTCAACCGTCTTATGGTTTAAATGCGGAAAATAAAAGTAAATGTTTGAAAGATGTTTGACTCAAATTAAACATTTAATCCAAATCCAATGTCCCATTGAGTAGCAACTCATCCAATGACCTTATCCTTGCCTGCTAGTACCTGCACAATGGGGGGGTGTTTGGGGTCAGCCACACGCTGAGTGAATAAAATCAATATAAACAAGTAAACACACCACAGATCATGCCACATACGTGATCCCTAAGAGACTCTACTCATTTCTCGTTATTAGGCCTTTATTAAATCTCATTAGGTTCACCGTGATACTGTGACGATACTCGACGTGTGCCCCTGCTCTCGCGCTCGTCACAACACCCCCTTCCAACACTCGTTCTCAAGGTGCCCCACAGTACCACGCTGATAGTCGTGAAATGTACTTGGCTTACTCTGGGAAGAGTTGGCTATTTATTAATCTAATATATAGTTAGTTGGTTTTATTAATGTTTTGACTCGTTACAACATGTACTCATATAAAACCAAAAAGCTCTACATATACCATCTCCTAGATATATAAACACATAGCATATCTCAAATGCATATTAGCTCATAAATAAATCTCATGTACACAGATCAATCACATAATAATATGGTACTCAGCTCGGTTACTTAGTATCCATACCTCAGTTCAGAATACGAGTAACATAAACAACACATAACAGATCATCACATAATTAGAGCTCAGCTCAATCAATAACAGTTCATAACATTTAGCACATAATCATGAATCGAATGTAAGTACAAGTTTATAGTGACGTTACCCACCTCAGATAAACGTACGCTCCTAGATAATCCTCGGCAAGAAGGGGAGTCTCCACTCAGTTCCTAGAAGGCCCTACAATGCATAATGGAACTCAGATTAGAATCTGACTCAAAACTATTTCCAACAGAATTTGACAGCACTTAGCACTCCTACGAGAATAGCCATAACTCTCAAACCGTTTACTAGATTTGCCCCAAATGTTTACAATAGATAGAAGACTCAGAGGACTACAATTCATCAGAAGACCCGGGAACTCGAATCCAAACAAAAGGGTCTCAAAACAGATTCACAAGGCAGAAACGTTGAACCGAAAATTCTTTTGCGACAGTTTACAAAAATAGTGATATCTTTTAAACGATAAATCAGATTGACGAGCCATCTGTGGCAACATAAAGAAGACTCAGAATCTGTCAAAACTAAGATAAAAATAGACCCGAACATGGTGGACAGAATTTGTCAAAACTCAGCTTGTTTATAAAACCCGTTTTACAATCCCGACATCACCCCGTTGATTCCCGAGGCACCCGACAACCCCGAAACTTATATTTATCTCAGAATTCCCTTTTCACTAAATCTACTTTATTCTTTATTAGAAAGATTCCCGATTTAAGGAAACCGAGAACCCTAAGGTTCGGTTTCCGGGTTTTTTTCGATTTACAAAATGTTTAGCTAATCAATAACGGTTTTACCCAAACCTCAACCCGGCACTTATAAGAATTCTGTGATTAAACCCGACCCAGAGTTCATGAGGAATTTGAACAAAACAATTTGACGATTATAACAACCAAACGAGCAATTTCTCGATACTTCAAACATATTAGAAAAACCGATAATAATTTGTCACGACTAGAACCCAAACAATAAAAAAACTTAGCTAACCCGAACCCTCAAGAAATCAATGGTTTAAACCCTAATCATAGACCAAAACATTGATACGTGATTTTAACAACTAAAGCTCCCAACCCGACAATCACAAACCAATTATTCGCATATAAAACAATTGAACCAACACAACTGAAACCCTGCACAAACTTGATAAATCAAGGAATTGAACCGGATATTTGTTGACGTAGGATGCCTTAAAATCGTCTCCTTCAATTTGTGTTAGACGGTGAGGGGTTTTTCTCGGTTCGTACGTTCGTCTTGACCGCCTTGCGGCTGGTTTTCCATTCGTGAGTTACAATATGCCTCCCCTCTTTTTATTACTTTCGTGACCTCCAGATTCTAATTGTTGGTCATGGGCCGGTTTGTACTAATCCAAATGTGTGGTCTGCTTCCAAAATTCTCACGTGGCCCATCTTTAATTCTTTTTTGGTGACCGAATTTAATATTACCCAAACATAGAATGGGCGGTGGCCCCTCCAAGAAATATGGTGACAATCAAATGGCTGATTTAATTAATTAGACTTATTAGGATCTTATTATCAAGAATTACTTTATGGTTTAATACATTTGTTTACACTAACTTGCTTGATTTTGTTACCTTCTCAATTGACGCCTAGAAACTAAATTAACTATGCCCGAACTCGAGAGCTCGGGCCTTGTCCTATGGTCGGCCCCCTTCAACTCTGTCTCGTTCTCTAACTCTTTTGGCCTAACACAAAATGAACCCGAAGGATTCACATCAGTAACTAATGTTCAATAAAAACAAACCGTTTAACTATTTATCTACCCAACTAATTAAAAGAATTAGTAATTAATATAAGTAAATAATAATTACATAATTAATTAACCCGGCATGTTTAATTAACTAAATAATTTATAACTACTTAATGAAAATGTAATCATATTATTTAAGTGCTACAAATTTCAGGGCGTTACAACTCAACTCCACTTGAAATAGACTTCGTCCCTGAAGTCCTCGCTCAGAAGAAGCTCAGGGTAGTGATCTCGTATCTCAGACTCAGGCTCTTCAACGACACACATTCTCACCTGGAAAAATGATTCGGTTATGAATGAAAAGGAAACTCTTCGGGGTGACCTACTCGATCAGGATAAACTCTGGCTCTTGCAACTGCTCACACAATATTTCGTCTCTAACGGCGCAAAAAGGTAAGGGTAAAAGAAATAAACTCGGAATGCTCTGTAATGATCTCGGATTATCGAAAAAAAAGGATGTCGAAAATAATACAAAATAACTCCCGATACTCTGTTGAAGGTGTCTTCTCGTTCTCGCAGTCGGACACGGTTCCTGCACCTAATGGTTAACGTCACGTTGAAACTCCGATTCAACTCCACTTGGAGATTTGCTACGGGTTTGTTGGTGGTGATAACTGATCTCGGCGTGATACTCGGTTATCCAATCTGTGCTAACAATCGCACTCGGCCCTCTTATGGCGATAACAATAAGTTTTGTAGGGAAATTGCTTCCCGCACAGCTCTATCAAATAAACACTCATACTATTTAGCAACACATAATTTTTATTATTGGCGATCTCTACCAGTAATAGCATTTCAAAGTCCTCTACTCTATGGGACATCAATTTATTTAAGACATACGAACAATTTAGTGGTCCACACCACTATCAAACAATACACAATCAAGTACATTTTTCACAATAAATGTATTTATCACTAGAAATCTCATCTCACACAGAAAATGTTCACAAGTAAGCAACTCATGCCTCTTACTCAATTTGCATATACTCAGAAAACGTACTTAACGCAAGCTATATTAACAATTTATGTCAAAACTCGTTTAATGACTGTTGGATTTATGTGCACAGATAATCACATGTGTCATCATGTCCAATGTTATAAGACACTAAAGGGTCACGCCACTACACACCCAATAATGGACAACCGAATAAAGTAAGTTGTGTGGTAAATAATAATAGTCTAATTATTATTTGTGCGGAAGGTTAAATATTAAGTTAAATATTTAACGGACAGTTAATTAATTGTCTGTTAATTAACTAGTAAAAGTCCAAGGGTTAAAACTGTTAATAGGAAGTTTAATTATGAGATTAATCATAATTAAACTCCAAGGACTTAACTGTAACTTAAGTCCTTATAAATAAGGACTCAAGATTAAGAGTTTACGGTTAATAATTCAACACAAAACAAAACCCTAATCTCTCACCTCCCTCTCTCGGTCGTACGCACGAAGGAACAACCCCAAGGGGTTTCGGCTTTGGCTTGTTCGACGCAAGCAACACACCCGAAGGTGTGGTCGGTTTCTTGTTCGACGACACACACATACACGAGTTTAGTGTGTTACTTTGTTTGTACAATGCGGTCTTGCAGCGTGTTCAGGTGGTGCAGTAGAGGTGGATTAATCTTTAGCAATCCAAGAGGTAATGTTCTAACCATCTCTTTGTTCTAGTGATCCCATTGAATAGAAGTGATCAAGCATGTGGGATTCAAGTTCCTCCATGTGAATCCTACAAGGTATTCCTACAGTGGTATCAGGGCCTACTTCAAATCTCAATGGGATTCAGTTAAGTTTTTTATTATCTAGAAAGAACCCTAGAAATTTCGACCCAAGTATGTGGTCATTCAAGTTTTGAATGATCATTGGATTGAATAGGGTTTAAGATAAAAAGAAATTAGGTTTCTTTTTCCCTTTCTTGTTTTTTTTCGTTATTTTATACATGTATATATATAATTATAAAGTTTTTTTTATCTTAAAAAGAATCCTAAAAAATTTGATCCAAGGAAAATTATTCAAGTTTTTGAATAAATGAATTAAATAGGTTTTAAGATAAAAAGAATTAGGTTTCTTTTTTGTTTAATAGAAAACCTAGAATATTTGATCCAAGTTTATTATTCAAAGTTTTTGAATAATTGCAATAAATAGGTTTTAAGAAATAAATAAGAAAAGGTTATGTTAAATTTTCGTTCATAAAAATCTAACGTTTTATTTGTTTATTATTAACGAAATAATATAAAATTAAATAAATTAAAAAAAGGTAGCGATGGTCAAACCGAACCAACCGAGACTCGGTTGGATCTCGGCTCGACCATCAAGTGGTCGACGAAACCGAGCCACCGAGTTTCGGTTGGATGGCTTTCGTGGTCAAGGGATTTTTTAAATGTTGGTCCAAAATTGCCCGACGTTTTTATAAGATTTGAGATCTAAATTGGGAATAAAAAAATCTACAAAAACTCTTGTGATATTTTATTAATTGCAAGTCTATCTATGTATATCTTTTGATTTATTGATTAACTATCAAGAATAAAAATCAAAAGAGCATATATATACATTAAATTGACTAGATTATTATTTCATTTCCAATAATAATAATAAATTTTAATAAAACATATAAAATTTAAAACCTAATGATTTTAATCGTTTATTAAAATCAAGATAATTATAAAACTAAGGGAGAAATTGAAATCAGTTGTTATGGTAATTTTATAATTATTAGTTTTAATACGATTAGATTGCCATAGCCCAAAATTCGTGACATTGTGTTTATTTTAATTTTCGAAATTTATTTAATTTTAAAATGAAAAACATAAAACCAAGTTTTTAGGGTTATGGTATAGCAATTTTATAATTGTATTTATTTTATATCTTTAAACATTTATTTGAAATAAAAAGGTGGAATTTATAAACAGATGGTTTATAAAAACCAAGTTTTTTTTGGAAATGTGGTATTTATAAAAGTACATTTATAAAACCAAGTTTTAAATTAAAATGGCTATACCTACCAGAAATAGCTTGGCTCCAATGGGAAGTGTCCAAACCTTGCATTGGAGGGCGTGAAATATGGATCCTAGTCTAATTATTATTCTTAAAAGGTAATAATATTAGAAGTTATTTATTTATATAATCATACTAACCGTTTGTTGTTTTTCTTAATAGATGTCTGTATTGTCAGAAATTCCGTTTTACCAACCGACAGAATCGCGAAGGCTCATTACTGGAAAATGGAAGCTTACTGGTCCAAATTACAAGATTTGTAAGGTGCACTTTAGGAGTTACCTAAATGCACAAAATTTACTGTACGTTATTGACGAGATGCCCAAGGAACAACCAGGACAAGATGCCCAGGATGATGAGCTCGATGCTTATAATCAGTACCTGGCCGATGAGTCACAAGTTATGTCGATTCTTATTCTTACATCATTATCAGAGATCACTGATAATCTTCGTAAGAAACCATGTTATGAGTTTGTTCAGTTGCTTGAGGAAACGTTCAAGGAAAGTACAGAGGATAGTAAGCAAATCATTTTTCAAGAAATCTTGTCACATAAAAAGCAAGAAGATAAACCATTGAGTGACCATCTTACTAACAAAAGAAGGTTACTAGATTGTCTCACCCTAGTTACAGGCACATCAAACCAACACGAACAAGTTTTGTTCTTGTTTGGATCCCTCACTCAACACTATCAGGACAAGGTAGTACGTTTAGTTGGGAACTTTGACTTGACTGTTGCAAGCTTACATGAGAAACTCTTGTGTATACGCGATGTTCAAAAGCTAGAGGAAGAACCACTCCCTGAGGTTCATATGGATGAGTTCAATGATTGGTTAAGAGACTTTGATGATTTGTGATGCCCAACTTGTGGCAGCACTGATATTTGCGAGCACACGTCCGATTTGGGACTGTTGGAATCTGACTTGGTCAGCGATTCAAGTATCTTTATGATATATTGTCTCGTTACTTCTAGTGAATCTTGGGTATTGGATACCGGATGTGGTCATCACATTTGCAATCATTTGCAGGGATTTAAGAAGAACAGGAGTCTGGGGCAAGGAGATGTGGATCTACAGTAGGCTAAGGTTCCAAGGTTGGAGTTGAAGCCGTAGGAACATATTGTCTCAAGTTGCCTTCAGGAAGAGTCTTGGAACTTAAAGATTGTTATTATGTTCCTAGACTTATTAAGAATCTTATTTCTTTTGATTTACTTATAGACAGTGGTTTTTACTATGAGTTTTGCAGAAAAACAATTTCTTGTTTAAAAGATGACATTTTATATTTCAAAGCCAATTCTCATAAGGGTCTATACACATTAAATCTAAATAACATAGAACGACACATCTATCACATAAGTAAAAGATCCAAGAGTAACTTGAATCAAAGTTATCTTTGGCATTGTCTTTTAGGTCATATAAACGAGACTCGCATAAAGAAGCTCCACGACGATGGAATTCTAGAATCATTTAATTTGGAATCATATGCCATATGCGAATCATGTATATCTGTCAAGATGACAAAAGACCCTTTCAACCATTACAATGAAAGGGTAGGCGAGTTGTTAGGGATTATACACACTGACGTGTGTGGACCCTTTACTCCAGAAGCCAGAGGTGGATACCGCTACTTCATTACCTTTACTGACGATTTCAGTAGGTATGGTTATGTCTTTCTTATGAGAGTAAAGTCTGAAAGCTTTGACAAGTTCAAAGAATATCATAAGGAAGTAGAAAACCAACTGGGCAAGAAAATAAAGTCACTTCGATAGGACCAGGGAGGTGAGTATTTGAGGCAAGAGTTCGAAAATCATATGAAAGAATGTGGGATTGTTTAACAACTCACCCCTCCGTATACACCTCAGATGAATGGTGTATCAGAAAGGAGGAATCGCACCTTGTTAGACATGGTACGTTCAATGATGTGTCGCGCTCCCCTACCACTATCCTTTTGGGGACATGCACTCGAGACTGCATCATTCACACTGAATAGGGTTCCGACCAAGTCAGTAGAAAAGACTCCGTTCGAGCATTAGACGGGCAAAAAGCCAAAATTGTCTTTTCTCAAGATTTGGGGTTGTGAGGTGTATGTTAGATGAACATTCACAGACAAACTCAACCCCAAGTTAGATAAGTGTATCTTTGTTGGATATCCAAGGGAAACCTTAGGATACTATTTCTATCATCAGCAAGAAAACAAAATTTTTGTTGCTCGGAAAGGTATCTTCTGGGAGGAGAAGTTTCTCGGGATAGAAACTCCAAGAAAACAAATAGAACTTCAAGAAATTTAAGAGATAGAAGATCCACCTACGACTACAATCGAACCAGTGGTTCAACAAAGGATCTCAACCAGAACCACTGGTTGAAGAAGAAGAAACACGAAATCTTCATAGGTCTAGTAGACCACACCAAGAACCAGATAGGTATCTTGGGTTTATGATTGATGAAGATGACAATAATCTACTAGGGCCATTAACCTACAGTGAGGCTGCCGATGGCCAAGAGTCCAAGAAATGGCTCGAAGCTCTGGAAGCAGAGATGCAATCCATGTATGACAACCAAGTCTGGGTGTTATCGACTTGCCACCGCAGTCAAAAGTTGTTGGATGCAAGTGGGCTTTCAAGAAGAAAACTGATATGGATGGGAAAGTGCATACTTACAAAGCACGACTAGTCGCGAAAGGTTTCACGCAAACACATGGTGTGGATTATTCTGAAACCTACTCGCCAGTCGCAATGCATAAGTCGATTAGAATTCTTATGGCCATATCAGCATATTACGACTATGAGATATGACAGATGGATGTTAAAACCTCCTTCCTTAATACGAAGTTGAAAGAGGACGTATTCATGATACAACCGGATGGTTTTACTGATCCAAAGAATCCTAATAAAATATGCAAGTTGCTAAAATCTATTTATGGATTAAAGCAAGCATCTAGGAGCTGGAACTTACACTTTGACAAAAGAATCAAAGAATTTGTTTTGTCAAGAGTGAGTTCGAGGCGTGTGTCTACACAAAATTCAGTGAGAGCATAGTAATCTTCCTAGTCTTGTATGTTGATGACATACTGCTTATAGGAAACGACATACCAGCATTACAAGGAGTAAAAGCCTTGTTAGGTAAATGTTTCCAGATGAAAGACTTGGGAGAAGCCGCGTATATAATGGGTATAAAGATCTATAGAGAAAGATCTAGGTGGCTTATTGGACTTAGTCAAAGTACATACGTTGACAAAGTACTGAAGAGATTCAGTATGGATGAATCCAAGAGAGGATTCATTCCAATGATACATGGCATTACATTGAGCAAAGCTCAGTGTCCTACATCTAGCAAAGAACAAGCTAGGATTAGTTTGGCTCCATATGCTTCGGCAATTGGATCAATAATGTATGCCATGTTATGTACCAGGCCCGAAATTTCTTACTCCATAAGTCTTACGAGCATATATCAAAAGAATCCAGATGAGGCCCATTGGGTGGCTGTCAAGAACATTCTCAAGTATTTGAGAAGGACAAAATATATGTTCTAGGTCTTTGGAGGTTCGATGGAAGAACTATGTGTAACTGGATATAGAGGTGCACAAAGCCTGGGCTAGGCCGGGCTTAGCCCGGGCCTAAAAAAGACGGGCTTTTTTGGAGTAAAAAAGCCCGGGCCCAAAAAAGCCCGGGCCGGGCTTAGCCCGGGCTTTAAGAAAAAAACTAGGCCTGTTTAGGCCTGAACGGGCTTAGCGGGCTTAGCCCGGGCTTTTTCGGGCTTTTTTTTTTTACTATTATATCTTTTATATAATAATATAATTAGAAAAATATATAAATAATCAAAATATTCTTTATACCTAATTAAATAAATCAACAAACTATTACTTTCAGTACTTAACCGACATAAAGTACATACAACTTTTGATTGTCAAATTGGAATTCATTTATATAATGCAACGGTAGTCTTGATAATTCATATTATCACCATCTTTAGTAGTCTTCCCCACTTGGATATTCATCAGTACTATGTAGACTTTGATTGTTCACTTCACTCGGACTAGGAAAGACAAGAGAAGCTCTAGATTTTTTGGGCATTTAGAAATAGCCCGGGCTTTATAACGTTAAAAAGCCCGGGCTTTTGGGCTTTTTCAGGCTTTCGGGCTTTCAGGCTTTTTTTCGGGCTTTTTCGGGCTTCGGGCTTAGCCCGGTCCGGCCCGGGCCCGGGCTTTCATGACTAAAGTCAGGCCCGTTTAGGATTTTGGGCTAAAAGGGGCTTGGGTTCGGGCTTTTTCGAGCCGGGCTTTTTCAGGTTTTTTTAGGCCCGGGCTCGGGCTAAAGCCCATATGTGCACCTCTAACTGGATACACAGATGCATGCTTCCAAACCAATAGAGACGATTACAAGTAACAATTAGGGTTTGTGTTTACACGGAATGGAGGAGCTATATCTTGGAAGAGTCAGAAACAAGATACGATAGCAGATTCGACTACAGAGGCTGAGTACATTGTGGCAAATGATGCTTGAAAGGAAGCCATGTGGCTTAAGAATTTTATCGAGGATCTTAGAGTTATTGCCAGTATCTCAAGACCCATCAAAATATTATGTGATAACCTTGGTGTAATAGCGCAAGCTGTTGAACCAAGAGAGCATCAAAAGACCAGGCATGTGCGCAGGAAATACCACCTCGTACGTGAGTATGTCAGAGAAGGTGATATTACAATTAAGAAAATACCAACGAATGCCAACGGCGCTGACCCGTTGACTAAGCCACAAGCTAGACCAAAGCATTAGAAGCATGAAAACGCAATAGGCATGCAGTACCTAGAAATTGGTAGCTAGTATTTTTCGATTATAGCCCATAGATGAATTTGAAATCGATACATATTGTAATAACATTTCGTGGGATTGAAATAGAAAGTTTTTACATAATATTTTCACATTATCTATTATTAACATGTTTTAAACCTATCCTTGATACACAAAGTTTGTTGAGTATCAAAATGTATGTGGCTGCTTGAATTTAGTGGGAGCTAGATCAGGAGTTAATGACATTCTGAATATTTATCTATTCATAGTTATTGAATAGAGATACAAGTGTTGTTAAAATAAATATTCGTAGATGTTTACAAAGTTTGCTAAACATTAGACGTGACCAAAGGATCGAGATTACTTCATGGAGCCCAAGCATAAGTAATTCTCTAGAAGATGTCCTATGACCTGAGATATTCGGTTTGAGACGCGATAACTTCTGATCTTTAGCTCGTATCTAACGTCACACCGTAAAAGGGTGATCATAAAGAACTCGACTAAGACAGCGGAAGTCGTGGGCAAGAAAACGCAAATAGTCTAGATGGAATTTCCACCTTCTTAATTAGAATAGATATTTCATGGCCGCTCGACGATTAAGACTATTGAAATGCGTGGCCACGCTCGGAGAATGATTGGATCATTCGGTTATCCGTAACTACAGAAAGTCGAAATCAGTGTCGAGAAAATATGAGTATATAGAACAAGATCCCTGCTCCATTTCTATACTCTTATTAAGAAATATCATGATGCTAAAGGAAAATCTGAAAGTGTTATTCATCGTTATGAATACTATCTCTGGATGTGAGAGATACTATAACCTGTTATCCTAAATGTCTGGCTAGTGACCGCTTTAGGCTAGCGGTGATCAGTAAGTGATGCTTATCTTGCACAAGTGGGAGTCTGTTGGATTTATGTGCACGGATAATCACACGTGTCATTGTGTCCAATGTTGTAAGACACTAAAGGGTCACACCACTACACACCCAATAATGGACAACCGAATAAAGTAAGTTGTGTGGTATAATTAACTAGTTAAGTTAATTATAAAGAAGTGAATAAATAATAATAATCTAATTATTATTTGTGCGGAAGGTTAAATATTAAGTTAAATATTTAACGGATAGTTAATTAATTGTCTATTAATTAATAGTAGAAGTGCAAGGGTTAAAAGTGTTAATAGGAAGTTTAATTATGAGATTCATAATTAAACTCCAAGGACTTAACTGTAACTTAAGTCCTTATAAATAAGGACTCAAGGTTAAGGGTTTAAGGTTAATCATTCAACACAAAACAAAACCCTAATCTCTCCTCTCCCTCTCTCGGCCGTACGCACGAAGGAACAACCCCAAGGGGTTTTGGCTTTCGCTTGTTCGACGCAATCAACACACCCGAAGGTGTGTTCGTTTTCTTGTTCGACGACACACACACACACGAGTTTAGTGTGTTACTTTGTTGGTGCAACGCGGTCTTGCAGCGTGTTCAGATTGTGCAGTAGAGGTGGATTAATCTTTAGCAATCCAAGAGGTAACGTTCTAACCATCTCTTTGATCTAGGGAATTCATTGAATAGAAGTGATCAAGCATGTGGGATTCAAGTTCCACCATGTGAATCCTACAAGGTATTCCTACCATGACTTCCTACAAGTCAACACAATATACACATTTACTCGCCCTTACGACCCCTCGCGTGCATTAAATTAATAATTTGTACTACTTGAACGGAAAATCCCTCTTTTAATCCGTGTTATTGGTTCTCTTGTTAACTCGTATTTTAACAATTTTTCGTGGACTCTTTTTAATATTACTCGTTTGACTCATTTTCAGGATTCATATCAACTCGTTCAACGATTTCGTCATTTAGCTCATTATGCTCTCGTTTTATTCTCATTTAAATTGTCTCTTGATCAATTACTCAGTTATTCTCATTTAAATGATTATCTTGTTAATTCTCATGTGCCTCAATTACTTAGTTATTTCTCATTCTCATTATAAGGTTTCCTCACTACCCTAAATTTAATGTTTTCTTGATTTAGCAATTCATAGTATTTTAATTTAATTTTGTTCTTTAATTCACTTAATATTTTTCTCATTTACTCATTTTAATAACTACTCTTGGTTTAATAATTACACAATAAAATAATTCTGTTCAGTTTCTTCGACTGGCTTTAATATTTTCTCATAATTATGAATAACGTTTTTCTCATTTAACTCGATTTATTATTTCTCCATTAGTTTAAACTTTCTCTTTTAATTTATTTTAATAGTTTATTCATTGAACATGATTTGAACATTTCACAATTAAATTCTCATATTTTAATAGTCTCTTATTATCTCATTATATTCTCACAGGAATGATTTTTCGATTCGATACTCTTATAAACTCTCTAGCCAATTATATGTGTGTATATATATATATATATATATATATATATATATATATATATATATATATATATATATATATATATATATATATATATATATGTGTGTGTGTGTGTGTGTGTGCGCTTCACACTAAAAATATACTCATTACTCAACACGTTTCACCATGCTTATAATACCTATAATTAACACATAACAAAATTTTCTCTTGGCGATTCCCTTTTACTACTACTCAACTCCACTTGGATAAAACTCGTCCCCGAGTTTGGAACAGACATTCTCAACCATTATAAAACAATAATCAAATAATCACTCAAGCAATTATGATACATATCCTAAGTTCACAATAACACGCATTGGTCCATTGTTCTCCTTAAAATCTTCTCATAACCAACCAAAAGTCATGTGTGTATGGTAATAGGGCCCTTCTATTATTTTCGACTCCTACTTTTGTTTGGTCACGAGTCAATCCCAAAGTTCACAACTTCCCACACAGAATTTAACCAATTGAATCACAACCAGTCTCAACGTAATGTGTACGCTCGCCCGGTTGATCATCTCTCAGTGAACATCAGAGGCACTCAAAATCAAATACTCTATACTCATAGGAACTCATTACGTACACTCGTTAGTTCAGTTTGTTGATTCTCATTTTTGATTACCTATTTTAAAGTTTCATTTAATTACTCGATAATCAAACTCTTATGCACAGGTGTGAGTCGGTCTCAACGTATACTGTTTACGCCCCTCCCACACCCCCTAATCATTAAATTTTTATCGCTTTATAAAAAAAATTATTGCTCATATTAGGTGTTACCTTTCTCAATAGCATTCTCATGGATTCTCGTATCCTTATTAAATATTTTCAATTCTAACTTATTACACTTTAATAGTCTCAGAATTACTTCTCATTAATAATTATTCATTTTATGACTCCTCATAAGTCAAACTCATTACATGTGATAGCACCACAACTCTTTATTTCACATTACGCATTCACGATTATCTCTTGTTCCAATCTGTGTATAGATCCTCATTTTGGTTTACTCATAGCATGTTTGGTATTATTATTACCATATAATAATTTTGCCGTTAAATAAAATTCTCTTTTATTTCGTAGTGCATAAATCTCGTAAATTTTCTCTAGTCAGTTAACTCGTTACTTAAGTCGTTTGTATTGCACTTTATGTCCTCATTAAATGTCATTCACTTCAACATCTCCTCATTATTATTACGTATGATTTCTCGTTACTCCATTAACAATTCAAGTCTGGTCGTTCTCAGTTAATCATATAACTTAAACCTCATTGTTTATTCAATTAAAAATTCTCAACAATCAAGTATATTTACCCAGCACAACCCTTTTATTAGATCATGTTTCTTGACTCAAATTAATAGTTACTTATAATTTTATTTTATTTTAAAAAAATTCCATGAAATTTTTTTTAATTAAATGCTCATTCAACATTTGATTTTGTTAATTTCTCATATTTCATAAATTCAAATTTTACACGAGTTAGTTATTCTCAGTTGTTTTCATTCAAAAGTTATTTTCTATTTTCAGCCATTTAGTATATTTCCTCATTACTCACTTTAGTTTAATAAGTTTTTCACTTGATTTGTTTTGGATAAATCTTCATCAACTATAATTAATAATCTCTTATTTAATTTATTTTATCTGTGTCCACATAAATCTCACTCAGTGATGTTATTCTCCAATTCTCTAATAATTTACTCATAAATTTTAAATTTAACATTTTTCTCGCTTTCTCATTTACTTGTTTTAACGATTGCTCAATCGCCTTTGATTTATTAATAATTCGCTCACTTCTTAGTTTGATAAGTTATCATTTAAACATTTCAACTCGATTTAACTTATTAGTCTCCTTGACTCATTTTGATAACTCTTTATCGATTCATAATCAATGATACTCTTATTAAATTTGTTTCAGTATTTCCTCATAAATTTCTTTTTAATGATTTCAACTCATTAATAATGTACTCTTCAATTTAAACTTTGTGATATTTCATTATTTCATACTAATGTTTATTATGGGTTTTCACCCTCGCACTAAACATAAGGCAGCCAACTCATAGAGTTCGCACTCAATATATATACATACGTATATAGTCGTATATCTCGCGCTCATTCTCGTTCTAAATCTCTATTATTCTCTTAAGATTAAATGTTCTCACGATGTTTTAAAACAACTAAATATCTCATAATAAGGTACTAGAGGCACAAGGTCGTCGTGATGTGCTACTTCTTGATTTGGATTTGGACTCATTTTAAAACTTTTTTGAAAAAATCATTTTGAAAACTCATTCTTCGACTTGAGTCTGGAATCCACCTCTTGGGAACCCAATTCTCTCAAGCCAATGCTCTGATACCAACTTATAACTCCTCAAAAATTAGGGAAAAATTAAAAAAAAATTTAATAAATTTAAATGACACATTTCCCCAAAATACAAGTAAACTAAAGGTCTCACTCTAATAAAATAAAAACTCAACCGTCTCATGGTTTAAATGCGGAAAACAAAAGTAATTGTTTTGAAAGTTGTTTGACTCAAAAAATTCATTTAATCCAAATCCAATATCTCATTGAGTAGCAACTCATCCAATGACCTTCTCCTTTCCTGCTAGTACCTGCACAATGGGGGGAGTGTTTGGGGTCAGCCACACACTGAGTGATTAAAATCAATATAAACAAGTAAACACATCACATATCATGCCACATACATGATCCCTAAAAGGCTCTACTCATTTCTCGTTATTAGGTCTTTATTAAATCTCAATAGGTTCGTCGTGGTACTGTGACGATACTCGACGCGTGCCCCTGCTCTCGCGCTCGTCACAACACCCCCTTCCAACACTTGTCCTCTAGGTGCCCCGTAGTACCACGCTGACAGTCGTGAAATGTACTTGGCGTACTCTGGGAAGAGTTGGCTATTTATTAATCTCATATATAGTTAGTTGGTTTTATTAACGTGTTGACTCGTTACGACATGTACTCATATAAAAACAAACAGCTCAACATATACCATCTTATAGATATATAAACAGATAGCACATCTCAAATGCATATCAGCTCATAAATAAATCTCTTATACACAGATCAATCACATAATGATATGGTACTCAGCTCGATTATTCGATAATGATATGGCACATCACAAAAACAGACCCGAATATGGTGGACAGAATCTGTCAAAACTCAGCTTTTTTATAAAACCCGTTTTACAATCCCGACGTCAACCCGTTGATTCCCGAGGTACCCGACAGCCCCGAAACTCATATTTATCTCAGAATTCTCTTTTCACAAAATCTACTTTATTCTTTATTATAAAGATTCCCGGTTTAAGGAAACCAAGAACCCTAATGTTCGGTTTCCAGGTTTTTTTTGATTAACAAAACGTTTAGCAAATCAATAATGGTTTTACCCAAACCTCAACCAGACACTTACAAGAATTCTGTGATTAAACCCGACCCACAGTCATGAGGAATTTGAACAAAACGATTTGACGCTTATAACAACCAAACGAGCAATTTCTCGATACTTCGAACATATTAGAAAAACCGATAACAATTTGTCACGACTAGAACCCGAACAATAAAACAACTTAGCTAACACGAGCTCTCAAGAAATCAGTGGTTTAAACCCTAATCATAGACCAAAACATTGATACGTGATTTTAACAACTAAATCTCCCAACCCGACAATCACAAACCAATAATTCGCATATAAAACAATTGAACCAACACAACCGAAACCATGCACAAACTTGATCAATCAACGTCTCACGCAGAAAGAAAAAGTATAGAAACAAAAAGAAAAGGAATTACTACCTAATAAAGACAAGGAATTGAACCGGATATTTGTTGATGTAGGATGCCTTAAAACCGTCTCCTTCAATTTGTATTCGATAGTGAGGGGTTTTTCTATGTCTGTACGTTCGTCTTGACAGTCTTGCGGCTGGTTTGCCATTCGTGCGTTACAATATGCCTCCCCTTTTTTTATTATTTTCGTGACCTCCAGATTCTTGCTGGTCATGGGCCGGTTTGTACTAATCCAAATGTGTGGTCTGCTTCCAATATTCTCACGTGGCCCATCTTTAATTCTTTGTTTGGTTTCCGAATTTAATTGTTACCCAAACATAAAATGGGCGGTGGCCCCTCCAAGAAATATCGTGACAATCAAATGGCTGATTTTATTAATTAGACTTATTATTTGGTGGGTCTTATTATCAAGAATTACTTTATGGTTTAATACATTTGTTTACACTAACTTGCTTGATTATGTTACCTTCTCAAATGACACCTAGAAACTAAATTAACTAAGCCCGAACTCGAGCGCTCATGCCTTGGCCTATGGTCGGGTCCCTTCAACTCTGTGTCGTTCTCTAACTCTTTTGGCCCGACACAAACTGAACCTGAAGCATTCACGTCAATAACCAACGTTCAATAAAAACAAAACGTTTAACTATTTATCTACCTAACTAATTAAAAGAATTAATAATTAATAAAAGTAAATAATAATTACTTAATTAATTAACCCGACATGTTTAATTAACTAAATAATTTATAACTACTTAATAAAAATGTAATCATATAATTTAAGTGCTACAAATTTCAGGGCGTTACAAAGGTTACCAACAATCACTAACTAGTGGATCTAGGCCCTGGATATGCAAATAGTACTATTTGTTGACACTCACCCTCTCAACAGTTGATCTTTACTTGGTTATCCAAGACATTCAAAGGTGCATATCTAGAAAAGAACGATAACATTTGGAGTTGAAGTGTTGATGTGGACTTAGGGGTTGGTATATTAACTAAATGGACTAGCTACTTGTTGGGGATAACAGTCGTGCGACGTCATAACTTAAGAAATGTTTTCAGCACATTTTCATATTTTAAAAGTGGTAGTTGTGGATATCTCTACAATTACATTATATTTTCATACTCATTTTATAAAACATGACAATGTTGAACTTATATTTTATCAGTCATAAGACTATTTTATTAACAACATTTTGGATAGCTAACACAACATTTTATCATAAACATTATTACCCTGTGGATTCACTCAACATTATTTGTTAGCCCCTTTTACTTATGTTTTTCAGGTAATTTAGGAGCAAAGTGACACTGCAGGATATGAGCAGTGGATTGTCGTGAGGCATGAACAAAATATTTAAGTTTACGAACAATCATTTTATTTCAAACAATTTCTATTTTAGGAAACTACTATTTTTGGAAACTTGCCATTTTTAGGAAATAAATCATATTATCTTGTTATTTGTGTGGTTGTTTGTTTACTTAATTTTTGTTATGTTGTCATGAACGTTACACCTCCGTTCTTCTGCAATACATTTTAAATGACGTAAAACTCATTTTTGGCGGGGTGTGACACTCAAGCCAGGGCGAGAAATGACGTTTTTCTAGGCGTGACCAAAGGAGACAATTTTTGTATAATATGAAGTTCACAAAAATTGTTATATCTAAATTTATAATTATGTGTCATCATTTTTTTTTTAAAAACCCAAAATTTATAACATGACACAAAAAAACTCGCAATAAGGCGTGCTGATTGTGGTGTGGTTTTTAGAACCGTGAATTTAGGTATCTATATATCTCCATTTCTCAACTTTGTTTGTGGTATTGTGCTTGCAGGACAAATGGGCGAAGAATCTGTATATTGCTTCTATGTGTTATGGTCAAACAGTCGCATGAGGCGTTTAAATATAACTAATTTAGCCATCTACTTTAATTCACAATCATGAGGGCTGATTTCTATTAGCTATATAGTTTTGGTTTGTGAGTGCTAGTATCGTTTACCAATGTGCTTAATTTGTACATATCCTTTTGGACATGCTTTTCTTATTTTTGGATTAAGTTTTGATTTAAGACCATACATTTTTGTCTTTGAACTTGTTGGGTCTATGAAAGTACTGACTGCATTTTATCTTGATTGTTGGTCAGAGTGTGTGTTAAGATATTTATACTTCTATTTAGGATTAACCAATATCAACTAGTCTTGACTTTCTTTTGCCTCTCTTAGCCATAACATAGATTTTGAAATATGTCACCCCAGTTTTGCTTATGTTTCACCTAATATTATCATGTAGGGTGGCACTGAAAAAACCAAACCGGAAACCAACCGAGACCGAGCTGAAATCGAAAACATGTAATCGTTTCGGTTTTATTGGTTTTATAGTTTTCGCTTCGGTTCGGTTCTCGGATAGGATAAGCATAAAAAAATCAGAATCGAACCGAACCAAAACCGAAAACATGTAAGCGGTTCGGTTTTGGTTTCGAACATTCATCATTTTCAATTTTGGTTGTATCGCTATTGGTTCGGTTCGGTTACTGGATCATGCTCACCCATATAATATCATGTATTATTTTCAGAATAATTCGTATACATTTTCTAGTCATATTATGTAGCGATGTTATATGAAAGAAATCACAAGGTAATGACCTAGTAGTTGGATTTGGTCTCCATAAGAGGTAAACATTCAGGATGAGATTAGACGTTTTGAACATGATGAGCAAAAAGAAATCCGTTGTGGCCATGGATGTTTGGTAGGATGGTTGCCTTGGGATTAGTTGACCCGCCTAACAAGTTGAAATCCATGTTTTAAGAAAAAAAAATGTTACAAAGAAGAAGCGAATACACAGTCTAGAGAAAAGAGAATTAAGTATCATGGATAAACTCATATTTGTCAAGTTCATGTACATATAACGAGGGATGTAGAGCCTGTGCATTGCAATGGATGATAAAGCGTTCATTTTCTTAAGCGAAAAATAAATTAAATATGTGTTGGATTTATATTTTTTCTATCAAAGAATTACCATATCATATTATATAACAATAACAATAAAAATAACATTTTTAACAATAAAGTAAAAGTATTAGTATTATTATTGATAATTTTTTAAAGTATTGTACTAATGGTCTTAGGTTCGAGCCTAGCCAGCTACATAATTTTTAGTTATTAGAAATAGTCAATGTTAAAAACAATTTATAAATATATAGCAAATAACCCCTAATTTAGGGATATCTTAAAACATTTTAAACCCTGCTATGTTGAATATGGTTTCCTTAGATTTTCATGACGGAAATTTAAATATTTTATCCTTCAATTATCTTGTTGCAAAAATTGAAAACAAGAACTCTGAATATTAATTTGTTTCTTAATGAAAAGTAATATTAATATTTGATGTTCTTGAAAATTATAATAATTTATTTGGAGTTAAAGCTCTCAACTTTCTAACTTATTTATTTTTCATAAAAAATTAAGTTATATCAAGTCTAAAAAAACATGCATCAAATTTTGTTGGATACGTGATCTGTATTTAAGTGAAGGGATTGCGAATGTCAAGTTCTTAAAAATGAGGAGCTTGACTTAGGAAAGAATTTAATATATATTTGGCCATGTAATGCTTTGACAACTATGACCATATGTGAATTAGAAAGTCAAGTACTTGTAAGAAGAAAAGGAACACCGTTTTACACCTCTAATGAACAGTAAATGCTTACGGTGATTGTATATATAGGGGAATTCCCATTTGTCCCCAAGACCTAACAAATATTCATGATTGTGTGCGTTCCAGATGATCGAGTCCAAATAATTATCTAGTAGAGAGTCTGCTTATTTTTGCTTATTTGGTTTTTACATAATTATTCTTTTCGTAATTAGAACTCTAGTTTTCACTTAAGCCTTGAAGACCCCTTTCTCCATACTACTTAACCTCACTCATTACAAACGACAACCAATTTAAATGTTTATGTATTATTAGAATCGTCCTTAAGAGAAAATTCTCTCGATATAATTCTAAAATTGCTTTAGGTAAGCTCCAACTAATTCTGGTAGTCCTAATGATAACCAATTAACCCATAATTTATTGAAATTCTTAATTTTGGGTTTGGTTTTAAATTTTTATTTGCCAAAAAACCAAACTTTCTTAATCGACCATCCCGTTATTTTTAATTAGTTTAATTTATTATATTATTTTTTATATTTAATTTATAACAATATTCAAAAAGATAAGTTTTTGGATTATTATTTAGAACTTTTGGACTTGTTTTATGTTCTTAGTTAGCAATGATTTAGTAGTATTAAATTTGCATTAAAGCATGTAATTATGGATGAAGATGGAAAAATTATTTAAATTTTAAGTTGTTTTAAATCATTATTGTTGTTTTTATTGTTGGGATAACATGTATAAATGATTTTTTTTAAATGGTAAAAAAAAAACTGAGCGAAAATTAACTAAAAAGTTGGTGAAATGTGGTGAAAACTGGTACAAAAAATTATAAAACCAAAATGAAGGTAGTTACCGAAATTACCCGAACCCATGACTGAATTAAACACATTAACCGAACCCAAAATATAAATTAATGGAAATCGATTGATTAAGGATATTGATTAACCAAAATTTCATATTACGGTCAAAACGACTCAAATCAATCCATGCTCACCCCGAACACTTAGTTACATCTTATGGGGTGTTTGAGTCCCCTTAGTTAAGGAGCTTATTTGCTCATTGCCTTTAGGTATCCAAACAATTATCTAGAATAATTTATTATCAAGTTTATGACAAAAATATTTTATCTTACATCAATGTCGACTGTAACGCGTTAAATGAAGCACGTGCCTAACATTTTGATGGCCGTGTGAGCATTTGTAACATAAATAACAAATTTATAATAATGGAAAAAGTAGTGTGTATTTAGTACAATTTATGTTATTGATTTTTCTCGTACATTGTAATCCTTTGATTCCCGATCAATAAGAACCCTAGCTCAATTACGAATGTTATTCTAGCTTTTCGGATTCATGATATTTTTATTACTCTTTTTCAATTCAATTGAATTCAAGCGACATGGTTACACTGACATGGCTATAAGAAGCACTTAAATAGATTTTCATTACCAAACCCGAAAAAATTATTTGTCTTGATAGCACATATTTGCAAAATTCATCCCAAAATGGGGAAAACTTGAATAATTTTTAAACATATACAATTTATTAAGCTGCATCTGCATGGAAGTGATGTGCCATGGGAGGATTGTGGTAGAGAGAGATTAGAAAACATTTTGGTGTTGCTTATGAAGATCTACTCTCAGATCTTAAGAATTTAAGACAGTTTGGGATAATGAAAGAGTATCAAGTTGCCTTTGATCCGTTGTTAAACAAAGTTGGATATAATGATAGTCAAGCTATAAGTTTATTTGTAGCAGGCTTACAGAAGAAAATTGGAATGATTTGAAATGATTTCCAAAGCATAAGTTATAGTGTTACTTGGATTGAGTTTATAGAATGATAGTCAAGCGTTTTGGTGTTGCTTGAAACGAGTTTCAAGTGACTGGAATCATGTTGGATCCCAACAACACTACTGTGTTATGTTATGACCAAAGAAGAATAAATGAAAGCAATAAATGAAAGGAACAAAAGGGTTTCCAACTGATTACGTGTATATATTAAAATAATCTAATCTTCTCCTATATATGAGCCTACATTTGGTTTTATTATGACAACTCAGCAGTTTAGAGCTCTATCATTGGACGAATATGCCACGTGTAATTGTGCTATTGGGTTTCAATTCGGGGTTTTCATTTTGAGAAGTCATTCTACCATTCCCTAATTGCTCCTAAAACCCACGCCTCCTGCCGGACTCTTCCGACGATAAATTATCCAGCCCTTCCTGGATGGGTGTCCAGTCCCGCACACTTTCATGTCCATAAAGTTCACGCTTTCAGTCGATTCGTGCTTTATCCTTCATCTTGATCCCATAGATTCAATAGATTTTAATTCGCCTATTTGAATGTCGACTTCTCTTCGAATCATCTGCCAACTCAAGGTTGTTAATTGCTAATTGGAGGTATGCGAATTTTAACTTTTATACTTCTGAATTCATGAAATTATTTATAACGTCAACCTCAACCTAGAAGATATACACTTGCACATGGTGCACACCAACTGTTTGATATTATGCAAAGTTAAAATTGTTTGATATTATGCAAAGTTAAAATTACAGTTAATTGCGACCATGATGCATTTTAAGCGAACCAGTCAAACCGTAACAATATCGGTGTCCAATCGACGAATACAACGCATGAGTTCAGATAGCACAATTGCGCTTATTGATTAACAAGGTAGATTTGATACTCCATGTATGCGTTCAACATCGGCAATTGTACACACTGATTTCAGATTTGACTGGTTCATTGTTACGGTTGTATATACATGCATACCAAGTGTTCGACAAAATGTATCACACAACTTTATTGGTCATTTTTACTATTAATTTAACACGACCTTAATCTCCTCGCTAAATTGTTAACAATTTCTGTTTCTATATGTAATTAAGTTTTCATTTTAGTTTCTGAAGCTATTTTCTGCACATGCTTATTTCTTGATGCAAACTTAGTTGATCTATTGTTAGTTAAAATTGTTAGATTGATTAAATTGTTAGAATTCATGAATAAGCAATTGTTCAATTAGGCGTTTTTCTTATAATTTTTGTCACTGTTGATTGTGTTTGAAGATTGAATCAACAGTTGTTTACTTTAGCTTTCCCAATTACAACATGGAGTAGTGAATGGTTAAGTATGGTGATGAATTAGTCATAAAGATCAACATGTATGATTTTTTTATTCTTTATGTTAAATTGATCTAGTTATATGTGTTTAGTTCTTACTTAATGTTGAATGTAATTCACTTTGTTATATTGATTTGGTTCTATCAGTTTTCAGGAATTGAGATTCTTTCTGGTGGAATTATCTTGGAACCCTTGGGATTTTGCCTCCCAAGAATCATGATGATCAACTATCTTCCAAATTGGTTTTAACAGGTAATGTTTTACTACATAAATCATCCCTATAGGGTGTTTTACTATATTGATGCTGTCCATTGACTATTTTAATAAATAATATTCTTATTTTTATTACACGTTTCAAAATTGACATTATTTTAGACTCTGAAACTATTGAAATAACCTTATTTTAGGTTATTTTATAACCAAATTAAGGAACATAACCGAAATTGATATTGCATTTCCATAAATACTGATTCGGTCATTTATAATAACCATTAATTATGGAAATCATTAATGAAGAATTGTTATTTTATTTATAGAATTCGAATCAATAAAAAACCATCTTAACCAATTATCTTTATATATACCATTGTTCTTCACAATTGTTTACCAAACATCTATATTTAAGAAGCATCTAAACTATTTCAATTGTTATTGGTGTCTTTCCCATGAATTATAAGGCTTGGTGCACTTATGTGCATGGGGGCTATGGCTGGTAACTACATCCTTACACTCTTTGCAGTGAGACGAATTGTTGTCTTCAATAATTATAAACATTGTTTTACAATTTACTTTTTATTATTTTTTATGGTTGTATTTGACCTATTAGTGTTTATATTACAGACAAAATACAGAGACAGAGTTACTGGTTATACATACTTGTTTCTCCTCTCTGTAAAGCACCTTTGTGGACCGAATGGTTTTACAATAATGTTTTTTTTTTCATCTTCTTTATAGGCTTTGATTCATAGTTAAACCTAGAGAAGGTAGTTTTGGCCCGTTCAGTTATTAATAACGGGTCGACATGGGTTACATTTCCTGGTTTTTTTAGGCAATTTTGTGTTTGCTTTACCAGTGTCCACCTGTTTGAGATGGAATGTAACCCAAGTCAACACGTTTTTTATAATGGATGAAATGAAACTGGTAAAGCAAACCAAAAATTACCTAAAAAACCATAATTACTGAGTTTAATTTTATATTTTTATTAAAAAAAATTGACACTTTATTTACAAAAATAATTTTTTTTGAGGGAATAAGTGTTCTAGATCAACCAACGAGCACCCGTTGTAACTGTATTAACCGAATTGTTGTTTTTAATGTGTAGAGCACCTGTTGTAACTGTATTAACTGAATTGTTGTTTTTAATGTGTAGTTGATGAATTGATGTTTTTAATGTGTAGTTGATGTCGATTTACTTTAATACTACGGTATGTGTGGAATGTTGAAAGAATGTTTACTTCAAAGATACTTCAGCGAGGTACATTCTAACAAATCTATCTATTGTGATTAACAAATCTAATTAATAATTTATCTTTAAATTAAATCAGGAAGTTCGTGGTAATCCAGAAGTCCTAGAATCAGATATACATTAGTTCAATCGTGCAGATAGGTTAGTCTTAAATCCAATTTATCTCATCCTATCGGTATTTAATTATAGTTAAATGTTTATTTTATATTTTTTTAGTTTTTGCAATTGTTGGATGAAAGACATAAAATAAACGTGTGGTGCTATCTTCAAGTAAGTGATAGCAGACCAGATATTACAGAAGGTTTAAAAAGAAGCTGAAATGCAGAACACTTATATTTTGTTGGTGACATCTCAACGTTTCATTCAGAAGCCCTTCATATGATTGGAAAATTGGACAGACAACATAGTGCTTTAGTTGAGGTATGTTATGCATTACTTTAATGGTCAAACGTATCATAGTTGACTTTCAAAATTAATATGAGTTTATTGCTTCTTCTATTTCTTTATAATAGAGATTGATATCCCCATTAGATTATACAAGGATCACTTCGAAAAAGAAAAAAAGGTTATCGAAAATGAAAAAATAATTTATTATATTTCTTACAATAATCGGTTTTGACTTTGATGGTCAAAGTTGCTTATACTAATTAAACTTCAAAAATTAAACGCAATTGCTTTAGAAAAATGTGTAAAGTGTTAGTTTTAAATTTGATATTTAGAATATGGTTTTGACTTTTAAAAGTCAAAGAAATGGATTTTTTATGGATTTTTTAAAATTATATTTATATAATTTTCTTTTTCTGAAAAGGATGACTAATTTATTTATTCTAATAATTATTTTTAATGCTTTTTTGTTAATTTGTATCTAATGATGGCATTGTTTCATGTATTGTGATTTCAGGTGGTGCTTGACCGTTAAGGTATGCAGGTCGGGTGGGGTACAAATGGGTTTGGGTTAAAACAAGTTTTTTGGTGTAGGTTGAAATTGGTCAAGTTGACACATATACACAACGTTTTTTTTTCATCATGTTCATTTTTAATGCTTAGAAACTCCTATATTGTATTTTCTGATGTTTTATGCCAATCTCATTTTCAGACTGAAAAGTTCAAGGAAAACGACAAACATCATACTCGGGCAATGCTACGTTTATGTATGAAGCTTTAATGTTTACAGTTTTGACCTTCCTCATTGCTTAGGCGTTGTATCTACTCTATCTTTTGACTTGTGAGAGGAGGATAAAGATTCGATATTTTAATGTTCATTTGTATTTCGTGATTTTATGATTTCATATTCTTATTAAGTACTTATGAATTTTAATAATTAAGTACTTAAGAATTTTATTTTTTAAAGCTAGCCCGCCCATCGGGCGGGTTATGAAACTAGTCAATATAAAGTTGTAAAATATAGGGAGTACAAAACTCTCCTAATACTCTATAACTGATATGATACTTTAGTACGCTCGATTGACTTACAAGCTTACGTGCACTAAGAGAGTTTTATAGCTGGAAGACTGACCAGCTGACGTCTAAAACTCTAATCCAAGTGCCTTTTGGACACCAAGTTAGAGGGTGAGTCACGATCCATGCGGCAAATTTTGGGCTCATGGGTGCCTTCCACACGCCCTCGCGCACCATAGGTGTTAGAGAATGTCGAACTGTGTTCGAATCAACTCAAAAATGATTTTACCCATTATCTGCACAGCTCGCGCCACAAGGTTCTTGGCTCGTGTCGTGAGGGTTTCAAGAATGAACTCTCACGCAACGAAGGGTTCTTACTCGCGAGTGAGAACTTCCCTGAAAATCTAAAGAGTGCTGACTCGCGCCGCGGAGTATTATTACTCTTGCCTCGAATGACCAAAGTGTAAGTTTGTGGGGTTCCATCTTAAAACCAGTTGGTTGTAAGATGAGTAACTCAGGACCCTTATAAGCACATTACTGGTTCATTTCTTGTCCAATGTGGGACATCTCAACACGCCCCCTCACGTGTGGCGTCATTTTTTTTCGCGCCTAACACGTGGATATTTGGGTTACGTGGGGTCCGTGTGGCCGTTTGACCAACTACGGGTGAACCTTGCTCTGATACCATGTAAGTTTGTGGGGTTCCATCTTAAAACCAATTGGTTGTAAGAGGAGTAACTCAGGACCCTTATAAACACATTACTGGTTCATTTCTTGTCCAATGTGGGACATCTCAACACAAAGCTGCAATATTTATTCCATACTTGCAATTATTTACCATATTTGATCCAAAAATCAAAACATTGCAAACATGCCCTAAACATTCTATTACACAATATGCAAGTCCTTATATCGTAAATACAAAACCAAAGATTATTACAATCATTTATCACAATCTAGGTTACAAACATTAACGTCCCAAAATCAGTTGTTATCATCATCCTCCAACTTCGTGAACCAAAGTGTTTGTAGTGTAATAGTATAAAGTGTTCTTCATTAGTCTTTATTTATGAGTTCGAGTCATACCGTTAATAATACGATTTAGATTTAAAAATAGTTTAGATAACATGTGTTTTCTTATTAAAAAATGTAGCATGATTTTCGGGTATAAATCCGGTTTAAGCCCAATCACGAAAAGCAACTCTTTATCAAATCTGAGGCCCAAAACCCAAATCCCACATATTCGCTCTCGCACTCCGACCTTAAGCTCTATCCTTACCGCAATCGGAACCCTAATTTCTCTAATCTAACAATGGCGGCCGGCGGTTACCATTACGAAGATGGATTGCAATCCTCCGTCGATTCCTACGACCCTTCTTTCGTCCCCGACCCTGTGAAATCATTCGTGGTCCATCTCTACCGTCACATTCGGGAGAAAAATGTGTACGAGATCCACCAGATGTACGAGACATCGTTCCATACGCTAAGCGATCGTATGTTCAAAGACACGCCATGGCCGTCCGTTGAAGCTGTTGCTCAGTACGTTGATAACGACCATGTCTTCTGCTTGCTGTATCGCGAGATGTGGTACCGTCACCTGTACGCTAGGTTATCCCCAACTCTGAAGCAGAGGATCGATTCTTGGGATAATTATTGCAGTCTCTTTCAGGCACGCTTAATTTCTCTATATAATTTCATTTTTTTATCACGAGCAAATTTAGCTTCTTATGAGGTTGTTTGAACTTATTAATTTAATCGGAAGCTGGAACTTATGAAAATAGGTTGATAATTAAGATGTTAAGCCATCAAACATCTCTCAATTTCTGATTCTAGGGCTCCAACTCTGCTCCCAAGTATTTTCTGAAATTTAATATGGAAACAATTTTCAGTTTTAAGTGTATATACTTTGAAACCTAAAATTTTGAGCTTAATTGAACGGAACTCTTGCCTATGCAGTTATAAATAATTAAAATAAACAAAAAAATAATATACCCCAGGATTCATTTTGGTAAGATCACAAAGATCAATGTTACTATATATCACCTCGATTTACCATGAATTTCATAATTTTATGCAATTTTCAGCAATTGAGTGCATAACAGCTCATGTCATGATTATCTTTTTTGTTTTTTATTTTAATTTCTGTAGAGTGCACATGATTGAATATTGTTTATTTGCAGGTGGTGTTACATGGTGTGGTGAATATGCAGTTGCCTAACCAGTGGTTGTGGGACATGGTGGATGAATTTGTGTACCAGTTTCAATCGTTTTGTCAGTATCGGGCCAAAATGAAGAACAAAACTGAGCAGGAGATTGCTTTACTAAGACAACACGACCAGGTAATTACACAAATAGTCCTTTAGGGTTGTACCATATTACATATATGGTCCTTTAGTTTCATAATTTACACGTTTTAGGTTTGTACCTAAATATTACATATTTAGGTAGTCCTTATTTCTGGACTATTGACACGTTTGATCCTTTAACTAAACAGACGTGCATTTTTTCCGTCAAGTATGGTCACGTGTGATGCACGAGGAGTAAATCTATCCTTTTCCCTTTCCCTTCACCAATTTAAAACCCATAAAAACCCGTTTGTTTGACGGGAAAAGTTAACGTCTATTTAGGTGAAGGACTAAACGTGCCAGTAGTTTCAGAAATAAGGACTACCAATGTAATTTACGAAACTAATGACCAAATATGTAACATGGTACAAACCTAAAGGACCATTTGTGTAATTTACTCTATTTAATATTTTGGACTAAATTCCAACATTTTCAAAAATAAAAACCATTAATCCATAACAAAACAACTAAATCAGTCAATAAAAACCCTAAAATTGTTTTTTATTTTTTTAAAGTAAGTTTGACTTTCGTTGACCATGACCAATTTTGACCGGCATTTGCAGGCGTGGAACGTTTACGGTGTTCTCAACTTCTTGCAAGCACTGATGGAGAAGTCATCCATTGTTGAGATTCTAGAGAAGGAAAAAGAAGGATCTGAAAATGAACAGTTTACAGCAACTGATGGATATGATTATAGTGGTGGAAGTAATGTTTTGAAGGTTTTGGGGTATTTTAGTATGGTTGGTTTGTTAAGAGTTCATTGTTTGTTGGGAGATTATCAAACTGGATTGAAATGCTTGCTTCCAATTGACATAAGTCAACAAGGAGTTTATACAAGTGTTATTGGATGTCATATTGCCACTATTTATCATTATGGGTTTGCTAATCTTATGTTGCGCAGGTAATTTATTTCAGTTTTTTTTAAATTTTTTTTTCAAGGTTGTAAAAATCGCTCAGCGGTAGCGATTAATCGGTTTCTAGGCGGGTACCATAAAATACAAAATAATTTATTTTATATAAATAAATATTAGCAATGTTCTACTAGAATAATCAATTAGTCAATAACCATGGAAAAGAGTTAATAATGTTCAAAATAAAAACCTTTAATCCATAAGAAAATAAGTAAATTAGTCAATAAAAACCCTAAAATTGATATTTAATATTTTTTTAGTTTGACTTTCGTTGACTTTGACCAATTTTGACCGACTATGACCGCCTAGGACCGATTACAAGGCTGATCGCCGTCTAGACCGATTTTTACAAGACTGATTGGACGGAAACTGATTGGACCGAAACCGATAGTGATGAATTTTCAAAACCAAAAAGCTAACATATTACATGTTTTTGTTTTCGGCACAGTTCAGTTTTTTTCAGACCAAATTCGAGGACTGAAACCGAAATAATTAAATTACGAAACCGAAAACTAAACTTATTACATGTTTTCGGTTTTGGTTCGGTTTGTTCGGCCCAAATTTTCATTCCTAGTTATCTGTATGGTTGAGTCTTAAAAAACAAACTTCTAAAGGTTGTTGGAGTGGCATATAGCATTTTTGTCATGCATCTAGGATCCTTATTTTTATGTGGCAAAATTTAAAATATATCCTAATAAAAATGCAAAATTTTGCTTATATCCTTCCAGATCTCATATTTTTATGTTTATGTATATTTATACTTCCTCCGATTCAAAATAAGTGATACACTTTGGGTTTCACGATTTTTGAGGCAAAATATTATAATGATAGTTAAATTAGATTAATTGGATGGTTAGTGGGGAATGGGTCCCACACTTTTTGAATAAAGTGAGGTTAATGATGTTTAAAAGTAAAAAGTAAGGGTAAATGAGTCATTTCACTTTATTAAAGTAGATTGTTAGTGGGTGAGGGTCCCACTTTTTTTGCCAAATAAGGTAATTTTTCAAAGTGTATCACTTATTTTGAATCACCTTAAAAAGGAAAGTGTATCACTTATTTTGAATCGGAGGAAGTATATTGATTTGTTAATGTAGGTAAATTTTTATTTATTTATTGACTTTATTTGCACAAATACGCTTACTTTTATGTTTTAGAAGGCTAAATTTGATATTATGAAATTTGGAAGGATATTTATAATTTCAAATTTTGAAAGGACATATTAAATTATGAAATTTACAGGTACGTAGAGGCGATACGCGAATTCAACAAAATCCTCTTATACATCTACAAGACAAAACAATATCACCAAAAATCACCACAATATGAGCAAATACTAAAGAAGAACGAGCAAATGTACGCTTTGCTCACAATTTGTCTCTCGCTTTGCCCGCAGTCAAAACTTGTGGATGAAACGGTCAACTCTCAATTACGAGAGAAAAACGGTGAAAAAATGTCGAGAATGCAAAGATACGATGATGAGTCGTTTGGTTTGTACGATGAACTTTTCTCGTACGCGTGTCCCAAATTTATCACTCCCTCTGCACCAACGTATGATGAGCCTCTTGTGAACTACAACCAGGTGAGCATTTGGGCCCAAAAAAAAATAAAAAAATAAAATAAAATAAAATAAATTGACTGAAACCGAAAACATATAATCGGTTTTGTAATTTCACGACTTTCGGTTTCAGTCCTATCAGTTTCGGTCTGGTCCTCTGATAGGGGTGAGCATTTGGGCTGAAAAAACTGAATCGAACTGAAAACATGTAATCGGTTCGGTTTTGGAAATTCGTCATTATAGGTTTTGGAGCGGTTTGGTTGGGTTTCTGGACCACGCTTACCCCTATAGTCTAAAATGTTTTATATAAGTCATAAAAAACAACACAAAATATTAATATCACAAATTTTCTTGTCAAGTGCAAGACTCATTGATGGTTGTGGATAAAGTTGGACACTTTTTATTTTTGCATAAAGTAACAAAAAATCTAAAAAATCAAATAACCACCTCAGACCGCCTTCATTTCAATCATTGTCACATGATCGTAATATACTAATATGTCAACTACTATTATTATTATTATTATTATTATTTACTCTTTTGTTATGGATTAATTTATAGGATGCATATAGGCTTCAGTTAAAGCTGTTTCTATATGAGGTAAAGCAACAGCAGCAACTGTCAGTTGTCAGGACTTTCTTAAAAGTCTATTCAACTATATCTCTCCAGAAGCTTGCAACCTATATGGAAGTCGATGAATCCGCTCTAAGGTTATTTTTATTATTATTAATATTAATATTAATATTATTATTATTATTCTGATTCTAATTTACATTTTTATGTTAGGTTTAATTTCATAAAATAGTAACAAAGTTTGCTTTTACTCTATAATACTAACTGAGTTTCAAAGTGCTCCAATAATGTGAAATCTACCATCTGGTATAGGTTATCAGGTCACCTTATACATAGATCTAAGTGTTCCATTTACGAGTTTTTTTATATAAATTTCACAGATTTGAACACTTTTAAAACTTGGTTATTTCTATAGAGTGAAGCATTTTTGAGATTTCGTTACTATTGTATGAAATTAACCCAAAAAAGCCTTTATGTCGTAATCAAACTCATCTTTTTTTCTTCTTTAAGGACAATCTTGATGACATACAAACACAAAACACATTCTGTTGGTGCTGATGGGAAAACTATATCCAATGCTGATATTGATTTTTACATTGATGATGTAGGATATCTCCCTTGCAATGTTTTTTAGTTAATTTATTTTTTTTATTTTTAAGTAATTACAATTTTAAGTAATTACAATTTTTTGCAGGACTTGATTCACGTGGTTGAATCCAAGACACCAAAGAGATATGGCGATTACTTTTTGCGTCAAATTGTCAAGGTGTGTCAATTTTACATTATTCTTATTAGAGTTATATTAATTTTGATAATCTATTTCAAAATAAATAATAATTAATTAGATTATAAATCATTAACTCATGTTTATCTTCATAAGTCTGTATTCTTCCTACTTCCTAGGAACAATTCATATTTGGTGGCCATAAAATTTGCAGGAGGTATTGAAGTATTACAACAAAAAAATTAAAATTAATTTTGGAGATAAACATGGGATACAAATTATTCATTCTTATTAAGGGCTATCATTTTCAAAAATTCAAATCCATTTAATTAAAAAATGATTTTTGGTTTGCTTGACAGCTTGAAGCAGTGATTGGGGATATGGACAGAATAAAGCTGGAATGAATTTTCTGTTGTCTTTTCAAGAATTTTTGTCTTTTTCTTTGAACATTTTGCAAGCTTTGAAACAGTGTTTGTCCTACGAAATGCTATAATAGTAGTAGTATTTATCCTAGTAAATGACTGACTGATGTTTGAACTTTTGGTGTTTTCCTGCAATGTAAAAGCTCATCAAGTCACTAATGCGCTCCAATTTTCTTGTATAAATGGCGATTTTTTGTTTTCGTTTTTACTTGATGGCTGATTTTGAACAAGCTAAAATGAGTTATGTTAGTTGGCCAGTAATCAAACCGAGTCGAGTTGATAGTGTCAAGCTTGAGCTCAACCTTAACTCGATTATAAAACTTGGCTCGAAATCGATCGAGCCTTTATTTTCAAGCTCGAGCTCGACTTGATTAAATAATCGATACTTTCGACAGGGGTGGCAATTTCTAACCCGACGCGAAATCCGACCTGAAAACCGACACGAAAATAAATAGGTTTGGGTTGAGATAAAAAATAATTAGGTCAGTCTCGGGTTGACTCGACTGACCCGTTTATTAAACAGGTTAGGTTCAGGTCAATGATAATTTAAATAGGTCGACCCGCCAACCCGATTAATTATTAAAATGTGTTTAAAAAATATATATCTATATTTAGTTAATAGTACACTAGTTTAAACGTAACTAATAGTTAGATAAAAACTAAAAAGAATACTTAGTAATGTGTTATTTTGGTATTTTGTTATGAATTTGTGGAATAATAACAGCATGTAATACCTGTTTGACCCGTTTAACCTGTTTGATCTGCTAACATGTTTAACCGTTTAATTAAACATGTTATATGGGTCAGGTTCGGGTTGAAGGTAAACAGGTTAGGGTTGAGATACCTGACCCGTTTATATAAACAGGTCAGTTTCAGGTTGAACATTTCTGACACGCTAACCCGTGGACCCGAACCCGCCAAACCCGAACCCGACCTGAATTGCCACCCCTACTTTCGAGCTCAACTCGATTCGACTGTATAATGTACAAATTTGATATAGGCTTGTCCAAATTGGACGGACAACCGACTGGAACTGGAGGACCGGACCAGACCGAGCTACATCGGTTCTGGTTCTAACTATTCCAAACGGTTTGGTCCAAAATCGAGAAAAAAACCCGAAAAAAAGTCGAAGAATTTGCCTTGATTCTGCCCGGTTCTCGGTCCGATTCGATTCGGTTGCGAGCATCATTGGTTCACTCCTCGGTCCGGTAAAAATCATTTTTTCTGTTCCCGGTTCTAGTCACTCCGGTTCTTGAACTCGGTTTAATACTTTAAGTCGATATGACTCAACTTGGTACTTTTGAGCTCGACTCGGTTAGAGAATTTAGTAATTATGAATATATGTACATACATAAAATATGACGGGTAAAATAGCAATTATTTTTAAACTCGATCTCGACTTTGCTTAATAGGTACGAGTGTCATTAAAGCAATTATGCTTGGACTTTACTCGTTTGGCTACAATACCATAAAGCAAAAAAGCATAATGTTTTCCTGTTGAATAGTGCTTGTATAGAAAATTTATTTGTCAAACTTTTTTACCATCATTCTTCTTCCACATCTGATGAATACTTACTTGTATCAACTTTCTTTCGGTTAATAGTGTATGTATGTCCATAGATTCAACAAACTGTGACTATAGTCTATAAAAGTCACAAGAAACTAAAGGCTCATACATATGATTAAAACAAATTTTACCCAAAATATTATTTGATGATATGTATCTCAAAATGATAAATGATTTATAGTATGATTACAAATATTTATCTTAATATTTTAAAAGTTAGATGCATAATTATTTGGTGTTTGACATCAAATCGACAAACAAGAAACAACTAAATCATCCCGCATGTTGTTGACATCGAATTGACAATCGCTCTGGCATCGATGTCAAGTCACTAGAGAGGTGAAAAAGACATACATAATGTAAAGACATTCCTGGTAGTTCTTGACTGATTGCTATTGGTATGTGATATTGGCATATTTATACATATATTTATATGCCAATATACCTGTCTTTATATGTGTTTATCAATTAGAATACGATGTTATCACTCAAAATATGGTTCCCATTGTATTTTTCAGCATAGAGAAGAAAAAGTGACAAAAACGAGTCAAAACGACACAAGAAATGAAAACCTGCAGAAATTGGAGAGATAGCGCCGCTATCTACGGATAGCGCCGCTATCTGTATCGCTATTTTTCTTCAAGACGCAAAATCGAGCCGCTGTTTGCCATCAAAAAGACGAGATAGCGCCACTATCTGGAAGATAGCGACGCGATTTAACGCGGGATTCACTTTAGCGACGCGATTTCTTGAATAGCGACGCGATTTTTGGCGATCTGACGTATATTTAAGCGAGATTTGCAGATTTGGAGACATACCTTTAACCTAATCTCTTGTGCAGCCGAAAAATACCCTAAGGGTATCATTGTGGACGAATTTTGGAGGTTTCAAGCATCAAGATCTTCAATTCCCTTCACATCATTGGTTCTAAATTCATTAGTATCTTTATTATGTTGGTTTTGTTAGACTTTTGCGTTTGTTTTGTGATTGTTAGCATGTCTATGTGCTAATTATCTTATATTCGCTATGATTAATGAAATCTAGGATTTAGGTTTGGTATTTTTAGGATTTTTATATTGGATTTGAACACTTGTTTTTATATCAAAGAACCTTTTGATTTATTCTTGAATTTTGATTGTTTGAACTGTTGATTATTGATTTATTTTGTTGAGTGACCACTAGCAATTGTAATTGAAAATTACTTCAACTTTTCACCCAGGTGACGTAGTTGGCAATCCACTAGACTTAGGGATTCGAGTTTGAACATCAATAACTTAGATAAAAATTAGAAGTCTGATCTCAGTAATGACCAAATTCTATATTAAAAGGCGACGGAAATCCGAACCTAGATATAATTAACAAGCAGGAGTGTGACCATAGTATATTCCTTAGGAAATATTTCTATAGCCATTGTAGGAAGCTAGTGACCACTGCTTACCTAACTTCTAGAATACCAATTAAATCGGGACTTAACCAATCAAACCTAGACACTAGATGGAATCGATCATAGTGAATATTCCCTTTCAGATTTGAACACATTTTTACCACTTGTCAGTTTATTTTAGTTGTCAAAAGCATAAAAGTTATTTTTAATTAAATTCAGTTACTTAGTTTAAGAAAACCAAAAACCCCTACTTTATGCATTTACTTAGATTAAATTATTAGTATTAATTTATTTAGTCAGCATCACTGTTCCCCGTGGAGACGAATATACCCGAATTACTTACCTGAACTGTATTACTCACGATTAGGTCATACTTGCCTAAGAGTGTGGTAATCTAGAGAAGACGTATTTTAGGTTATTATTTTATAACTAGTTTTATCACATCAAGTTTTTGGCGCCGCTGCCGGGGAACAGTTGCGTGATTAGTCAATTAGAACTAATCTTTTAATCGATCCTTATCTAAGAATTCATTCTTGGATAAGTTATATTATTTTTATTGATTCTAGTAAATAGTTGCGGTTTTAACAATTGTCTTGAGGTTTTGCAGGTGTATGACCCGTAGCTCTGACTCTGATCCGATATTACGGTATACTGAGCCAGAGAGACTTCTTCGCCAGCGACGTAGAGCAGTTTTAGCAGCGCAATACCTAGAATCAATCTACTTTCGAACTATTGACAACCCCATTTTCAATATGGGAGATAATCATCCACCAGAGCCGCCACCAGAGCAACCCATGTGGAACATTAGACAGACACCACCAACTCCCACTACTCCATCTATCACAGTTCCAGAATTGAACAATATCAATTTCGAGATTAAAGGTCAATTCCTTAGTATGGTGCGGGATCTGAACTTCGATGGCAGATTATGCAATGATCCTAACAGACATCTTGAGAAATTTCTGGAAATCAGTGAGCTGTTCAAACAACGAGACGTGTCGTTGGATGCCATAAGACTCAGATTGTTTCCTTTCAGTTTAACTGGGGATGCAAGAGAATGGGTTAAATCGTTAGAGCCAGGCTCAATAACGACTTGGGATGAACTCTGGAGTCGCTTTATTACTCGATATTTTTCACCTGCTAAGGCTGACAAACTAGAAACTGATATTATGGCTTTTATGCAGGATTCAGGTGAAAAGTTGACGGATGCTTGGGAGAGGTTGAAGGGTCTATTGAGAAAATGCCCAAACCACGGTTTCGAGAAAAACAACATAGTACACATATTTTATAGGGGATTGGATTACACGTCTCGATCCCTTCTCGATTCGTCAAGTGGTGGGTTGTTCATGTAAAAAACTCCAACCCAAGCATATCAACTCGTTGAAGACCTAGCTATGAACAGTATGGAATGGCAAACTGACAGACGAACTGGTCAATTGAATTTGGTGGACGATAGACAGAATGATGAAGTGGCCGCATTAAAGAACAGTCAACAAGCATTCGAACGAAAATTAGATAAAATAACTAGTTGTTTACATGCCATACAGGTTGGATGCGACAAATGCAAAGGACCACATCTCACCAAAGACTGCACACAACAGCAACCAATGTCAGCAGATAAGGAGTTGAATTATATCAACAATGGGTACCGAAATAATTATCAAGGCGGAAATCAAGGGTACAACAAAAAAAATCAGGGGTACAACATCAACAGAGGTTATAACAACAATAACCAAAACAATAACTACCCCCCAAGAAACTCGAACCCCCTGGTTTCCAACGTGATAATCAGGCGAATCAACCACCGCGAGAGAATGCTGCAGGTCAAGGGCAAAAATACTCAATGGAAATTTTGCTCGAGAAGTACATGGAAAAACAAGACAAGAAAGCTGAATAACAAGATCAAATTATCAGAAATCAGCAAGCAGCAATTCAAAGCTTAAAAAGAAATCTGGGTAGAATAGCTGAGACGTTACAGGAACGTCCACAAGGAAGTCTACCACCCCGTACACAAGATACTCCTAAACGGGGATTCGAGAATGTTAAAGCCATCACCACTCGAAGTGGTAAAACGGTAAATTCACCTTTATTAAATACTGATGAAAATTCTTGTGATGTGCAGGTTAATGTGGAAACTCAAAGTGATGAAGCGGAGACAGTTATGGAGAAGATTGAAACACCGAAAGAGCAGGAGAAGGTAAAACCAAAGGAGACGCACAAGTCCACCAAACCAGAGGCAACGAATGCATACGTACCGAAGGTCCCTTTCCCTCAGCGATTGAGGAAAGAAAAGCTTAAAGAGAAATACGGTAAATTCATTGACACGATAAAATAGGTGCGCATTAACGTTCCTTTGGTTGACATGTTAGCAGGTATGCCGAATTATGGGAAGTTCATTAAGGATTTGGTATCTAGCAAGACACTGACTGAGGAGGCGTCGTCAGCAGTACTAAGTGAGGAATGCTCAGCTCTCCTCCAACCAAACATGCCTCCAAAGAAAGGCGACCCAGGGAGTTTTATTATCCCTTGTCTTAAAGATAATTTACCACCCTGTAAGGCACTAGCGGACTTAGGAGCTAGCATAAATTTAATGCCCTTGTCGATGTACCTTAAATTAGGATTAACAGACCTTAAACCGACTAGGATGAGTGTTAGACTAGCAGACCTGTCATTCAAATACCCATTAGGCATAGCATAGAACGTCCCAGTAAAAGTCGATAGGTTCGTATTCCCTGCTGATTTTGTCATCCTAGATATTCCAGAAGAGCCCAGTGTCCCTCTCATCTTAGGAAGACCCTTTCTGAACACTGCTAGTGCCATAATCTTAGTTGCCGAAAAACAGCTTAGTCTAGGTGTCGAGAATGACCGAGTCACTTTCTCCATCGAGAAAGCGATGAGGCATACCTCTGCCTCCGATGATACATGCAATTTCATCGACTTGATCGATGTTTGCATGGAGGAGGAAATCACTTCATTTCTCGACCTAGATTGTGATGACATCACTATTCATGGTGATGTTGCTCTAGACTCCCCCGAATCCATCCAAGATCTCTCAGAGCTCGAGGAATTACTTCGCCTTGACGAAGAGGGTTCGGAGGAAAATGAAGATGATTTTGAAAAAATCGACCCTGAACAAAATCACCGAATCAAAACATCTTTAGAGGACCCTCCTTCGTTAGAACTGAAACCGTTACCTGACCACTTAGAGTATGCTTTCTTACAAGGAGACTCTGAACTACTGGTCATCATCTCATCGAACCTATCATCTACCGAAAAAAACAAATTGGTGAATATCCTGAAATCTCACAAACAGGCCCTTGCCTGGAAAACCGCGGACATACCGGGTATCAACCCTACCTTCTGTACACACAAAATCCTCATGGAGGACAATTTCAAGCCAAGTGTACAAAAACAAAGAAGGTTGAACCCGAATATGAAAGATGTGGTCAAAAAGGAGGTTTTAAAACTACTTGATGCAGGTCTCATCTATCCCATCTCAGATAGTCCATGGGTGAGTCCGGTCCAAGTGGTTCCGAAAAAAGGAGGGATGACAGTTGTTCGTAACGATAAAAACAAACTTGTCCCAACTCGAACTGTCATGGGGTGGCGAGTGTGCATTGACGACCAAAAACTCAATGATGCAACTCGCAAGGATCACTTTCCTCTACCTTTCATTGATCAAATGTTAGAGAGACTAGCCGGAAATAACTTCTATTGTTTCTTAGATGGTTTCTCTGGCTACTTTCAAATCCCCATCGATCCCGAGGACCAAGAGAAAACCACCTTCACATGTCCGTTCGGTACCGTTGAATATAGAAGGATGCCATTTGGGTTATGTAATGCACCTGCTACATTTCAGCGGTGCATGACATCCATCTTCCAAGACATGATCGAGGATTGTATGGAAGTTTTCATGGACGACTTTTCAGTCTTTGGAAATTCCTCCGATTCGTGCCTCGACAGTCTCGAGCGTGTTCTCATTAGGTGCGAGAATTCACATCTCGTACTTAATTGGGAGAAATGTCACTTTATGGTGCGTGAAGGCATCATATTGGGACATAAAATTTCTAAACAAGGGTTGGAGGTCGATAAATCCAAAATCGACGTTATTTCTAAACTCCCTCCACCCTCAAATGTTAAAGCAGTGAGAAGCTTTCTCGGTCATGCGGGGTTCTACCGTAGGTTTATCAAGGACTTTTCCAAGATAACCCGACCTATGACCCATCTTCTTGAGAAGGACACACCCTTCGTGTTTAATTCCGAGTGTGTGGAGGCCTTCAATCTTTTGAAAGACCGTCTCACGAATGCTCCTATCATGGTATCTCCCGACTGGGATTTACCATTCGAACTCATGTGTGATGCGAGTGATTACGCACTCGGTGCGGTGTTGGGACATCGTGTAAACAATCATTTTCAACCGATATATTACGCTAGTCGAACACTCACCGGTGCTCAAGCGAATTATACCACCACCGAAAAAGAGCTGTTAGCTGTGGTTTTCGCGTTTGACAAATTCCGTCCTTATCTGGTTCTATCTAAAACCATTGTCTATACGGATCACTATGCATTGAAGTATCTCTTCTCAAAGCAAGACGCTAAACCAAGACTCATCCGTTGGATTCTTCTCCTACAAGAATTCGACATTGAGGTCAAGGACAAAAAGGGAGCGGAGAACCTTGCTTCGGATCATCTATCCTGTCTCGAGAACCCTCATCTCGAGGAGTTTAATGAGAATGAGATTCATGATACCTTTCCTGAAGAATTCCTCGAGGCCGTAAATGCTTTACAAGACACTGAGGAAAATGACTCACAGTTCGCCGACTTTGCAAACTATCTGGCGGCGGGTGTTCTTGTGAAAGGGATGACCCATCAACAAAAGGGGAAGTTCTTTTCTGATCTTAAACATTATCATTGGGAACCCCCATATATTTTCCGAGTTGGTGACGATCTCATGCATAGACGATGTGTCTCCGGTGGTCAAGCAAAGGACATTCTCAATGAATGTCATAAAGGACCTACCGGAGGTCACTTCGGACCAAACTTTACCGCTCAGAAAGTGTTAGATGCGGGATTCTACTAGCCGACCATCTTCAAAGATGCCCACACATTAGTCAAGACATGTGATGCATGTCAACGTACCGGAAGCATCTCCAAACGGGATGAAATGCCCCAGCATGGCATCCAAGTTTGTGAGATATTCGACGTGTGGGGCATCGACTTCATGGGACCATTCCCAAGTTCTCACGACAACAAGTACATACTTGTGGCGGTTGACTACGTCTCTAAATGGGCCGAGGCTAAAGCATTACCAACTAATGATGCCCGAGTTGTAGTTAATTTTGTGAGATCCTTATTTTGTCGTTTCGGATGCCCAAGGGCTCTTATTAGCGATCGTGGCACCCACTTTGCAAATCATCTCATGGAGAAAACTCTCCAACGATATGGTGTCCACCATCGGTTCTCAACGGCTTATCACCCACAAACGAGTTGTCAAGTCGAGAACACTAATAGAGCCTTGAAAATAATTCTTGAAAAATCTATTGCGAAAAATCCCAAGACGTGGTCTCAACGTCTTGATGATGCCTTATGGGCATTTCGAACTGCCTTCAAAACTCCTACCGGATATACACCATACCGAATGGTGTATGGAAAAGCTTGTCACCTTCCTTTTGAGATTGAACACAAAGCATATTGGGCAATCAAGGAATGTAACATGGATGCTATCTTAGGAGGGACGGAAAGGCGTCATCAACTCAATGAGCTTGATGAAGACAGATTTCATGCTTATGAGAACTCCCGGATTTACAAAGAAAGGAGTAAGCATTTGCACGATAAGAAGTTGAAGACTCATAAGTATTTTAAGGCGGGTGATAAGGTTTTGATATACCAATCTCGATATAAGTTTTCGCCTGGAAAACTAAAGTCAAAATGGGTTGGTCCGTACAAAGTTGTCAAACAACACCCATCGGGATATGTCGACCTTGTCACCGAGAAGGGTGGTCATTTTAGTGTAAATGGTCACCACCTTAAACAATACCATGAGGGAATGGATGAAGAAGATCAAGAAGGAGAGGTTGTACATTTCGCCTCGATGAACAAAAGCAAGTAAGAAGAGTAACACCGAGTCAAGCTCTAGACTCGTTAATCCATGAAGAGCTTCTCGGGAGGCAAACCGTGTTTAGTTGTTTGTTTTTCCCTTTCCGTCCCGCGTATTTTCGTTTAAAAATAAAAAAAATAAAAAAAAATTCCATCTAGTGTTTAGGTTTAGTAAACTTTGGTGAATTTGGTAATAAAAAAATTACCAAACACTTATAAAATTTGGTATTACCACACCCAGTCAGGGACATAAAAGTCTCTCACAATTGCGGTAATTACAATATAGAATACCAAATTTTATACGAAACTGCCAAAAGAGTGTGGTAATCAAGTTTTTGGCGCCGCTGCCGGGGAACTGTTGCGTGATTAGTCAATTAGAACTAATCTTTTAATCGATCCTTATCTAAGAATTCATTCTTGGATAAGTTATATTATTTTTATTGATTCTAGTAAACAGTTGCGTTTTTAACAATTGTCTTGAGGTTTTGTAGGTGTATGACCCGTAGCTCTGACTCTGATCCGATATTACGGTATACTGAGCCAGAGAGACTTCTTCGCAAGCGACGTAGAGCAGTTTTAGAAGCGCAATACCTAGAATCAATCAACTTTCGAACTATTGACAACCCCATTTTCAATATGGGAGATAATCATCCACCAGAGCCGCCACCAGAGCAACCCATGTGGAACATTAGACAGACACCACCAACTCCCACTACTCCATCTATCACAGTTCCAGAATTGAACAATATCAATTTCGAGATTAAAGGTCAATTCCTTAGTATGGTGCGGGATCTGAACTTCGATGGCAGATTATGCAATGATCCTAACAGACATCTTGAGAAATTTCTGGAAATCAGTGAGCTGTTCAAACAACGAGACGTGACGTTGGATGCCATGAAACTCAGATTGTTTCCTTTCAGTTTAACTGGGGATGCAAGAGAATGGGTCAAAATCGTTAGAGCCAGGCTCAATCACGACTTGGGATGAACTCCGGAGTCGCTTTATTACTCGATATTTTTCACCTGCTAAGGCTGACAAACTAAAAACTGATATTATGGCTTTTATGCAGGATTCAGGTGAAAAGTTGACGGATGCTTGGGAGAGTTTGAAGGGTCTATTGAGAAAATGCCCAAACCACGGTTTCGAGAAAAACAACACAGTACACATATTTTATAGGGGATTGGATTACACGTCACGATCCCTTCTCGATTCGTCAAGTGGTGGGTTGTTCATGTACAAAACTCCAACCCAAGCATATCAACTCGTTGAAGACCTAGCTATGAACAGTATGGAATGGCAAACTGACAGACGAACTGGTCAATTGAATTTGGTGGACGATAGACAGAACGATGAAGTGGCCGCATTAAAGAACAGTCAACAAGCATTCGAACAAAAATTAGATAAAATAACTAGTTGTTTACATGCCATACAGGTTGGATGCCTCAAATGCAAAGGACCACATCTCACCAAATACTGCACACAACAGCAACCAATGTCAGCAGATGAGGAGTTGAATTATATCAACAATGGGTACCGAAATAATTATCAAGGCGGAAATCAAGGGTACAACAAAAAAAATCAGGGGTACAACAGCAACAGAGGTTATAACAACAATAACCAAAACAATAACTACCCCCCAAGAAACTCGAACCCCCCTGGTTTCCAACGTGATAATCAGGCGAATCAACCACCGCGAGAGAATGCTGCAGGTCAAGGGCAAAAATCCTCAATGGAAATTTTGCTCGAGAAATACATGGAAAAACAAGACAAGAAAGCTGAATAACAAGATCAAATTATCAGAAATCAGCAAGCAGCAATTCAAAGCTTAAAAAGAAATCTGGGTAGAATAGCTGAGACGTTACAGGAACGTCCACAAGGAAGTCTACCACCCCGTACACAAGATAATCCTAAACGGGGATTCGGGAATGTTAAAGCCAATTCCACTCGAAGTGGTAAAACGGTAAATTCACCTGTATTAAATACTGATGAAAATTCTTGTGATGTGCAGGTTAATGTGGAAACTCAAAGTGATGAAGCGGAGACAGTTATGGAGAAGATTGAAACACCGAAAGAGCAGGAGAAGGTAAAACCAAAGGAGACGCACAAGTCCACCAAACCAGAGGCAACGAATGCATACATACCGAAGGTCCCTTTCCCTCAGCGATTGAGGAAAGAAAAGCTTAAAGAGAAATACGGTAAGTTCATTGACATGATAAAACAGGTGCGCATTAACGTTCCTTTGGTTGACATGTTAGCAGGTATGCCGAATTATGGGAAGTTCATCAAGGATTTGGTATCTAGCAAGACACTGACTGAGGAGGCTTCGTCAGCAGTACTAAGTGAGGAATGCTCAGCTCTCCTCCAACCAAACATGCCTCCAAAGAAAGGCGACCCAGGGAGTTTTATTATCCCTTGTCTTATAGATAATTTACCACCCTGTAAGGCACTAGCGGACTTAGGAGCCAGCATAAATTTAATGCCCTTGTCGATGTACCTTAAATTAGGATTAACAGACCTTAAACCGACTAGGATGAGTGTTAGACTAGCAGACATGTCATTCAAATACCCATTAGGCATAGCATAGAACGTCCCAGTAAAAGTCGATAGGTTCGTATTCCCTGCTGATTTTGTCATCCTAGATATTCCAAAAGAGCCCAGTGTCCCTCTCATCTTAGGAAGACCCTTTCTGAACACTGCTAGTGCCATAATCTTAGTTGCCGAAAAACAGCTTAGTCTAGGTGTCGGGAATGACTGAGTCACTTTCTCCATCGAGAAAGCGATGAGGCATACCTCTGCCTCCGATGATACATGCAATTTCATCGACTTGATCGATGTTTGCATGGAGGAGGAAATCACTTCATTTCTCGACCTAGATTGTGATGACATCACTATTCATGGTGATGTTGCTCTAGACTCCCCCGAATCCATCCAAGATCTCTCAGAGCTTGAGGAATTACTTCGCCTTGACGAAGAGGGTTCGGAGGAAAATGAAGATGATTTTGAAAAATTCGACCCTAAACAAAATCACCGAATCAAAACATCTTTAGAGGACCCTCCTTCGTTAGAACTGAAACCGTTACCTGACCACTTAGAGTATGCTTTCTTACAAGGAGACTCTGAACTACTGGTCATCATCTCATCGAACCTATCATCTACCGAAAAAAAACAAATTGGTGAATATCCTGAAATCTCACAAACAGGCCCTTGCCTGGAAAACCGCGGACATACCGGGTATCAACCCTACCTTCTGTACACACAAAATCCTCATGGAGGACAATTTCAAGCCAAGTGTACAAAGACAAAGAAGGTTGAACCCGAATATGAAAGATGTGGTCAAAAAGGAGGTTTTAAAACTACTTGATGCAGGTCTCATCTATCCCATCTCAGATAGTCCATGGGTGAGTCCGGTCCAAGTGGTTCCGAAAATAGGAGGGATTGTCAAGTTGTTCGTAACGATAAAAACGAACTTGTCCCAAATCGAACTGTCATGGGGTGGCGAGTGTGCATTGACTACCGAAAACTCAATGATGCAACTCGCAAGGATCACTTTCCTCTACCTTTCATTGATCAAATGTTAGAGAGACTAGCCGGAAATAACTTCTATTGTTTCTTGGATGGTTTCTCTGGCTACTTTCAAATCCCCATCGATCCCGAGGACCAAGAGAAAACCACCTTCACATATCCGTTCGGTACCTTTGCATATAGAAGGATGCCATTTGGGTTATGTAATGCACCTGCTACATTTCAGCGGTGCATGACATCCATCTTCCAAGACATGATCGAGGATTGTATGGAAGTTTTCATGGTCGACTTTTCAGTCTCGCTTAAATATACGTTAGATCGCCAAAAATCGCGTCGCTATTCAAGAAATCGCGTCGCTAAAGTGAAGCCCGCTATCTATGGTCGCTATCTGTATCGCTATTTTTCTTCAAGACGCAAAATCGAGCCGCTGTTTGCCATCAAAAAGACGAGATAGAGCCGCTATCTGGAAGATAGCGACGCGATTTAACACGGGATTCACTTTAGCGACGCGATTTCTTAAATAGCGACGCGATTTTTGGTGATCTGACGTATAGTTAAGCGAGAATTGCAGATTTGGAGACATAACATTAACCTAATCTCTTGTGCAGCCGAAAAATACCCTAGGGGTATCATTGTGGATGAATTTTGGAGGTTTCAAGCATCAAGATCTTCAATTCCCTTCACATCATTGGTTCTAAATTCATTAGTATCTTTATTATGTTGGCTTTGTTAGACTTTTGCGTTTGTTTTGTGATTCTTAGCATGTCTATGTGCTAATTATCTTATATTCGCTATGATCAGATGAAATCTAGGATTTAGGTTTGGTATTTTTAGGATTTTTATATTGGATTTGAACACTCATTTTTATATCAAAGAACCTTTTGATTTATTCTTGAATTTTGATTGTTTGAACTGTTGATTATTGATTTATTTTGTTGAGTGACCACTAGCAATTGTAATTGATGATTACTTCAACTTTTCACCCAGGTGACGTAGTTGGAAATCCACTAGACTTAGGGATTCGAGTTTGAACATCAATAACTTAGATAAAAATTAGAAGTCTGATCTCAGTAATGACCAAATTCTAGATTAGAGGGCGACGGAAATCCGAACCTAGATATAATTAACAAGCAGGAGTGTGACCATAGTATATTCCTTAGGAAATATTTCTATAGCCATTGTAGGAAGCTAGTTATCACTGCTTACCTAACTTCTAGAACACCAATTAAATCGGGACTTAACCAATCAAACCTAGACACTAGATGGAATCGATCATAGTGAATATTCCCTTTCAGATTTGAACACAGTTTTACCACTTGTCAGTTTATTTTAGTTGTCAAAAGCATAAAAGTTATTTTTAATTAAATTCAGTTAATTAGTTTAAGAAAACCAAAAACCCCTACTTTATGCATTTACTTAGATTAAATTATTAGTATTAATTTATTTAGTCAACATCGCTGTTCCCTATGGAGACGAATATACCCGAATTACTTACCTGAACTGTTCCCTGTGGAGACGAATATACCCGAATTACTTACCTGAACTGTATTACTCACGATTAGGTCATACTTGCCTAAGAGTGTGGTAATCTAGAGAAGGCGTATTTTAGGTTATTATTTTATAACTAGTTTTATCACATCAGTATGAATGCTCTTTCTTTATCTGCACAAAGGAAAGATTCATGAATGAAATCATAGATTAACCAAGACGATTTAAAGAAGAATTGCGGCCTAGTCAACAAGCTTCTCAACTTCCTTTCATCTGCTTATACGAGAAAGACCTAAACAGAGCCCTGGAAGAGGCATCTACTTCTGATATAAAGACGGATTGATAATCACCTATGAGGTAGTTGTTCTCAATGGGTTCAGAAACCACACGTTTCTCTGGATCATCATAGCGTACTTCCACATATCCACTTAGAGGAAGGTCTTTTTCGTAATGGATGACCCTCGAAACCATAATCTGTTGATATACGGCGTAGATCTGGATGATTGATGGAAGAAACGTCCTTCTGACACGAATATAAAGAATGACTAAAAACACGTTTTGGTAATCCACCAAAACAAATGGTTCTTAAGTGAGACGAGTTGTTTGTAAACTACTCCAGTTCAACTTGTTAAAAAAATCAATAAAACATGGAGTTAAACGAGTTTGAGCTTAACGTACACCTCATTTGTTTTTTTAACGTCTAGTTAGTAAGTTAGTGGTTCGAGCTTACACACTAACATCCACAAGGGGCAGTATGTCTTACGTCGAACCCTCCACCTAGGAGGAATAACCCCATCAACTAGTCACCTGAGGAAAAGCCTTCAGCAAGACTCGAACCCTATACCTTGTGAAAGAAAACCCCCAAGGTTTCCCTTGGTGGTCAGTTGATCTACACCAACTGGTTTACACCTCATTTGTTAAACGAGCTCGATCCTAAACTTTAGACTAAGAGCTCATTTAGGCTTGCGAGTTTAAACGAACCAATATACATTAGTTATTACTTCATTCGATTCAAAATGAGTGATACATTTTTTTATTTTTTACATTTACATAATAAGTGATAAACTTTGATAATTTTCCTTATATTGTAAAACGTTTGTGAGACCCACACTCAGTTACCATCTCTTTTAATATAGTGAAATGACCCATTTATCATTATTTTTATTTTTAAGCATTATTAATCTCACTTTATTCTCCTAGTAACTATCTAATTTAATCTAATTTGAACCTTATTCTAATCTTTTAACCCAAAAGTTGTAAAACCAATAACATAACACTTAATTTTCGGATGAAGTATAAAACTATAATTATATGTTATCCATTTATATAATTATGTTGTATGTATATTATACATACATATAGGGAGAGTTACATTGAAAACTGAAATAATCGTGACAATGTGAGAATATTTATTCATCTATGAATATACATAGGTTATTCATCTATGAATACACAAAGTTTATTCATATATGATTCTTACTAATCATATATATATAAACACACTTTATTTCATATTTTTAAATAAAAAAATAAATAAAAATTATAAAATAAATTATTGTTTCATATATAAATACACACTTTCAAAAGGTCGTGCGTGCCAGATGGACGGCTGAGATCCATTCTCACGTCTCAACATTCATATCTATTCTCAATAGAACTCACTCCCATATATATAAATGTATTTAATATAATATATTAAAAATATTTATATCATATATTAAATAAAAAGAATTATGTATTTCTTGTATATATGTGAGCTTAAATCGTATCGAGCTAAACCTGCAAAAAACTTAATGAACCGAGCTAGAGCTCTCTAAATTTGACAAAGCCAAGCCCAGGTCGACTCATTTACATCCTTAGAAACAACCCAAAACAAAATTCTTGAGGGCTATACAAACTCTATGCGAAACAATTTTTCATATGATTCAAAGATACAGTCATTGACTGTATTTAATCGAAGAAAACATTGAACAAAGAGCAGATTCGAAGGAGAAAAGAAGAGAAAATACGTTTTATTACAAGTAATTAATTCGACAAGAATATATTTTTAATTAAACCGACTCACTTAAACAGTGGTTACGGCAGCATGTATGGCATCTGCAAGGTGAGGGACCGTTCTAGAGCTTAAGCCCGCCATGCTAATGCGCCTACACATTCATAAAATAAACCAACTCAGAAAAACCTTTAAAATTAAAACATTTTTCTTAAGAATAATTTTTTAAATGCAAATTAAATTTAAATTAATTTACCCGTCAGATGTCATGTAGATGTGGTATTCTTTTGTCATAAAGGTGACTTGCTTTGTATTAAGCCCTGTGAAAGTAAACATCCCGATTTGCTTTATAATGTGACTCCAGTCACCAGGTGTCCCTGCAACCACAACGAAAAAAACAAATATATCATATTATCGTACTTTTCGAAAAAGTTCATTTTAGTCATTCTGTTTCCTTTTTTTATTTATTAAGGGCTTTGTACTACATGAATATTTCTAAAGACACCTTAGGTTGCTCGGGTGACCTAAAACTGTTAACATCAATTTACAACCATTATTTAATAATTTTCTTCACAGTGTACAATGACCAAATTGAACTTTTTTGCAAAGTACATTTACAAATTTAATTTTTTTTCACAAAGTACAGTCATCTAGGATGCATTAACCCTGCTAATAATAGTCACGTTATCATTTGTTGCCGCTTAATTAAAATATATATCTGGCTGCTAATGACTTAAATAACCGATTTTTTTACAAGTATAATGACTTAAATATACAAAAAAAAAAAAGAATGTTCAAATGAAAAATACGATAACCAATGGTTGCATTATATATAAAAGCGATACCTCTAGCACGTAAAGCATCAAAAAGCTTGCTACGCATGGTAATAATACGGTCTGCCATTGCCTTCAATTCAAGGGTCCATTCATGGTATAAGTTTCTGCACCATAAATAAATAAATTCAAGAAACTGAGAAATTTTATTTATTACAAGGTAACTCATTAATTACCTATCCTTCAGAATGGTAGCAACAATTGAAGCACCGTGAATAGGCGGATTCGAGTACATTGGCCGTATCACAAGTTTCAGCTGGCTCTCAACCCGACTTGCCACATCACCACTCTTACAAACCTTAATTTACACACAAAAAAGATAATAATAAAAAAAACATGATCAATTTAGGAGATGAAGAAGTAGGAAATATTCACTTACAATGCTCAATGCACCGACTCTTTCACCATAAAGACCCATATTTTTTGCATAACTTTGAGCTATAAAACATTCGCCACCATCACCAACAAACATGCGAACCGATTCAGCATCTTTATCCAGACTTCCGCTTGCAAAACCCTAAAAAATGACCCTCAACATATATGATTCATATATACAAGCGATATATATTATATAGTCTCTTTATTAAAATATCTTCATCAATATAAAACCCACCTGATATGCACTATCGAAAAATGGTAAGAGACTTTTCGATCTAATTAATCGCCTTATTTGCTCCCACTGCTCAAGTGTAGGATCAACGCCAGTCGGATTATGAGCACACGCATGTAGAAGCACAATTGCCCCAGATGGAGCAGATCCTAGGTCTTCCAGTAAGCCTGTTAAACATAAAAATACAGTTCATTACAACAACGATACCCAATTCCGCCAAATGCGAGATATGGAGGAAGTAAAATGTAGACAGTCCATTATTATTAGAGTAAATTACACAAATGGTCCTTTAGGTTTGTATCATATTACATATTCGGTTCTTAAGTTTAATAAATTACACTGTTAGTCCTTATTTTGAAACTATTGATACGTTTGGTCCTTAACCTAAACAAACGTTTATTTTTCCCGTCAAGTATGGTCACGTGTGATGCACAAGGGGGAAATCTGTCTATTTCCCTTCACCTTCACCAATTTGAAACCCATAAAAATCTATTTGTTTAACGAGAAAACTTAACGTCTATTTAGGTAAATGACCAAACATGTCAAATAGTTTCAGAAAAAAAGGACTAACAGTGTAATTTATGAAACTAAATGACCAAATATGTAATATGATACAAACCTAAACGACCATATGTGTAATTTAGTCTTATTATGATAACGATAATATTGCAAACCTTGAATATTCAACCCGCGAGTTACAGGATCATAATAGCGGTAAGTTCTCACAGTCAACCCTGCAAGAGTGAATATTTTTGTATGGTTTCCCCATGTTGGATTTGGAATATATATGGTATGCTGCAGAAATGAAAGTGGTAATAAAAAAATATTTAGGTTTAATGTATGGAAGTATTGGATCAGTAATATATATTTTTTAAAATGGTATTCCCGTTATAATATGGTTAATTGGATTAGTAATATAAGATGTAATATTTACTTGATAATAGTGTTTGGCCAGAAACTCTGCTCCAACTCGCAATGAACCAGTACCGGATAAACATTGAACGGTTGTAACCCGGTTTCCCTTGATAGCAGGACTACTCAACACATGACATGACATATTATTAAATTATAATTATTTGAAAAAAGAAAATAAATAATAATATTAATAATAAGAACCTGTCAGCTCCAAGTATAAGTTTTACACTTAATTTGTTAAAATCTGCCAATCCAATAATGGGGAGGTATTCTTTCACACGTGACCTACAAGTAACACACGATGGAAGTTAGTTATATTACATTCTTACTGGTGTTTACTTTCATAGTGCAAGTAATCTAGGGTGGTAATTTAGGTCCAGTTTGAGTTTGCAGATTGTTGGGTCAGAAACACTCAACTTGAACCCGACCTTTTTTTATATAAACAGTTCTAATATCTCAACCCTAATATATTTACTTTCAACATGAACATGATCTATATAACCCGTTTAATTAAACGACGTAAACATGTTAGTGGTTCGAATGAGTCAAACAAACAAACAGACTTCTTGAATGTATATGAAGAACCTACTAAAGTATATATCTATTTTCCAAATATACACATATAAACTACTAAAGTATGTTTCAAAATTGTTCAGTTTTACGAGTCGACCCACTTAAATTATCATTAATCCGAACCTAACATGTTTAATAAAGGGTTCAGTTAAGTTTACCCAAATTAAACCAGTGGCGGACCCAGGATAAAGTTTGAGGGGTTGCACAATTTATTATTCATATTATATAAAAAAACATAAAACGAAACTGGAAAGTACGATTTCGTTACATATGTCAAAAAATCGTCTATAAATTACATTATAAAGTTGACATCTTCGTTATTTTTCTGAAAACGATTGATTACACTTTTAGTTTTAACATTTATAAGCCCTTTTTTCTACTATACAAATCAACATTTGATTCAAAAAATCATCATCGATTTTATTGCCTAAATCGATCTTTAGAAACTTCATTACAGAAAAGCATCTTTCTAGTGTTGTAGTTGAAACCGGCAAAACCAAAACCAACTTTAATAACCTATATAGTAAAGGGAAAAAATGATGTTTTCCTGTTTCAGAATCAGTAAATAATAAAAACTTAATAAATAAGGGGTGATGAGCTTTATTTAATTTTTTTTATTGAACTTCAATTATATTTTAACAAATATTTAAATAGAACATATAATATTATTATTTTTTTCTATTTACAAGAGAATATTCGTTGAGTTTTTTTTCTTAGGAGTGTCAAATGCATTAAAAAGAAAAAAATTAACACTAATTCGAAAATTTTGAGGGATTACCCGGACAACCCCGTGCACCATACTAGATCCTCCCTTACCCAAAACTAACCCCGAATTCATTTAACTCAGCCAAATTGTGTATTTATGTGTCAGTTAATAAGGTAATGTATAAAGTTTACCTATCATTAACAAGTAGTTTCTCTGCTTGTCTGACAACATTTAATACGAGAGGTTTTCCTTCCTGTCATATCAATAAATCAAATAATAAACCTAAACTCTTAAACCAATATAGACCGTAGGATCAGGCCAAATCAAGATTGAAACAAACCTCTGTACGATAAGCACCAACACCCAAATTTAACTTCACTGGGCTCGGATCTTTGTTATATGCAGTTGTCACCTGTATGTTATCATCCATCATATATTAATTAAGAAACATTCATAAAGTTTGATCATGCAAATAACAAATCTGCATCTGCTCTGTTTCCCTGTTTCTACTTAAGGTCCAAATAAATTCCTAAATTTCGTAAATTTTAAAATAATAAGCAATAAAATTCCGAATTTTGTAAACCTAGTATACTCAATTGCAAAATTGATACGATTTTTTACTGAAATTAATACCAATTGATACAAAATTCTAGATATAATTGAGTTTGATCAAACATATAACAAATCTGCATCTGCTTTGTTTCCCTATTTCTACTCAAGGTCAGAATAAATTTCTAAAATTTGTAAATTCCAAAACGATGAGCAATAGCATTCCGAATTTGTAAACCTAGTATATTCAATTGCAAAATTGTTACGAAATTTTCACTGAATTGAATACCAATTGATACAAAATCCTAGATACCAGATTTTTCTCGAGAAAGTTTAAGCACTCGTATAATCATATTAATTAGAAACTTAGGTTAATAGAATGGTGAAACAATTACATACCCCGAGAATCGGATCTTCAGGAGCACGAGCCACGTTGCCGAAGACGGAATTTCCGGCAGAAGTTGGGGAAAAAGAGATGATATTACCTCCATTATTGATCGGTCCGGCAAGGTGACCGGCGAGCGTACTTAACCTCCGATCGGTGGCTGAAGAAGACTTCATTTTCAACTTGTTTACGTATAAAAATTAAATTTCTCGTATTCGGATTTGATACGGCTTCTTTTATAGGATGAATTGTGGATCAAGGAAGGTGGTGACATGGTAGAAGATGATTAGGATCGGCACGGAAATCTATGCCTGTAAACGGTAACGTAAGCTGATGGGGTTGGCACAAACATTAAGAAACGTTTAGGATAAACATAATTCACAATCAACTTTATTGGCTAAGTTTGACTCTCTTATTTCACGTTTTGTAATCTATCTAGTATTTTATATACAAGAAAATAATAATCTTACAGATTTAATGGTCCTAAAATTTAACTGTTTCTACTTTATATATAAAATTAGTTGAGTGTACCATACAGGATATTGTGGAGATGTTTATATTATGCCTGAAATGTTGTTTACACCAGTAAATATTTCAGTTGTACTATAATTGGTTATATGCGCGACATGTTAAATAAGAAAGTTTATGGTAAAAATAAGAACATATAATTTGTTACTTTGGAAATTTAAGATCAGTTAAAATCAATGTTGTAAGGGAAATTATTAATAATAATACTTATAGAATAAATAAAAATAATATTAGTTACATTTATCGTATTTAAGAAAATTATATTAGAATAATTAGAGTTAAAGGAAAACTATTATTTTTAATTACAAAGAAGTTTTGAGGGTAATTTTTTTTTTTTTTAATAATAAACATTTAAATGTTAACATTAAATTTCAAGGTAGTAAATTGTAATTTCAGAAAACTTAAAGTTCAAGAGGTAAGATACAATTAGTGTAGTCACAAAAACAAAAACTAAAAAAGGAAAGAAAAAAAAAGTAAGCCAATATTAGAACCAAGACCTCTTCCTCATTAAGCATACAACTTTACTATTTGGGTAGATGTCCAAGTGTTTCATACCCCTCACTAATTGCTAAATAGGAAAAAGAATCATCAACGACAATAAAGTAATAGTATATTATTAATTGCCAAATACAAAAAGATCATCACTAAGGACAAAAAATAATTGTATATAACTAACTAGCATGTTAATACCCGCGCGATGCTGCGGGGGTTTTCATATGATACACAAAAGAATGTTTACCGATATTCGTAAAAAAAAGAAAATACCATTCTACATTAAAAAAACATACATCAAAAAATATTTCGTTTAAAGTCATTTCTAATAGCATAATAATATTGTATACTTTTATCTAGATTATGTTATCTAAAACAAAATGTTATACCTTTTTAAAGTAGATATGATTTAGATACAATAAATAATTTGAGAGATTAATACCATGTATTCTTAATAATAATAATAGGATGTAGTAGATAATAATTTATTGGAAAAAAATAGAGAAGAATATCAAATTTCTGTATGTGACATTTTATGCATGTGGTGACTGATTGCATTCGAAATACACAGAGTAATAGAATCAGGACCTGGGAGAATACGTGGCATCTACTAAGAAAAGGAAGATGGAAGTCAAAAATGACGGCATATTTTAGTAAAAGATTATTAAATTATATTTTCACTGTTCATCGAAACGTAAATGTAATATATTAAATTTGCTAAATAAGAAAAGGAAATTCTCAAAGGAAAATAAAATAAATGATAAATAGGAAAACTAAAGTTTGAAGGAGAAAAAAATAAATATACATTCATTGAGAAATGTATGATAAATAATTAGTAGAAAATACGTTGCAGAGGAGTTTTCATACATTAGCCCTAAGATTACACAACCGAGTCATGTTGTAACGTAGGCAATTACCATAAGTATACAACCTAATTCTAAATTCCGGAGGCATTTCATCAACCCATACATCTGTAGCTATTCTAAACAATGTATTCGTGAATTAGGGCAGAGGCACAAACCCGTTGCCTTTTTCGATTTGTGATATTGCCGGTGTGTAGGGATCAATGGTTAGGGAATATTAAAATCTAAAAAATTAAAATTAATTTACAAATTCCATGAAATCTTTAAATTAATTGTTTACCTTTTGTATTAAAAATTGTTTTTATATAGGCAATTCGTTTCGTAGATATATCTACATAACTTTGTTTATCAAACAACTATTTTTACGTTTTATTGTAATTATAATATTTATTGATTTATAGAATATCATATTTGTTGATGGTACATTTATATCAAAGAAAAATATTTATATCAAGATTGTATTTGAGATCTTATGATTAAAATATTCCCTTTAATTAATAAATACAACTTCAACTTGCTCTTTATTTTGTTATGACTATTAGTAATTAAGAGTACCGATCAATCATTGTCAATCATTGTCAAATAATAGTCTGTATTGAGAAGACCATTTTCTTCATATGGACAATATATGTAGCACTGTCTAAAGTAAAGAGAAGATAAATGTTGAAAATATTAACAAAAGATAAGGATATTGGTTTAACAAATAAAACATCAAATGTCTAGACTTAACTAAATTTAGTAATTTAATTAATTATCTTTAATTATTTGTAATATCAATTATAGGCGTTTTATTTATTTATTTGGTCATTTTTATATTAAATTAGATGATTAATGATATTTACTAAGATAGCTGTTAATTAATTCGCAAGTTATTGTGTTAGGGTTTTAACCCGGTCCATTAATTGCGAGTCGGGTAAGTTTTTTTAGTGAGTGGGCCAAGGGTGTCGGCCTTGAGCCTTATGACTTTAATAGGTGTAAAAGGGAATTATAGGGTTTTAATCATCATTTGTTTTCCCCTTGTGTGGGTGTCTTCCTTAGCCATCGACTTCAAGAACCCCCAAAACCCCATATTTGGTGATTTTCAGCAGCCCCGAGCATAGGTGAGCATAATCGATCGAGCCTTCGGGCAAGGAGATCGTGATCATTTGTTGCTAATTGTATTGTTATTTGTTAATCGTTGTATTACTTATCGTTCGTTTAATTTTTACATCTTTTTGTATTAATTGAGTACTTCCGGCCCAAGACTCGAAGAATCCAGAATCGATAGTCTCGGGTATCGCGTTTGATATTCAGGACAAAGATGTCGGGTTTTGGTGACGTTTGTTGTTATTTCAATAATCGTTTTGCTGGAAAATTCTGTCCAGCGTTTTGCGACCCGTTTTTGAGGGTCTTGGACTCTGTTGTAGAGAAGGACCGTCTCACATAGATTGGTAGTTATCTGAGTTATCTTTCCATGGCCGCCAACCGCTCGTCAATCGGGATTACGGTTTGGGAGATACGGCCAGTTTCGTAACAGACTGCAGTAATGAAATACTGCACTGATCAGCCGAGTTGCGGGTCAGTTTCAAGGCCCTTCGGGTCTGACCAGGGCCGAACTTTCTAAAGACAGATTGTAGTGTTATATGTCTAGCATATTCTTTAAGCATTTGGTGTCAGTTGGTTTAACGGTTTGAATTGTGTTGTTGGAATTCCTGTTCTTTTATTATAAAGATTGTAATCTCGTTAATTGAATTGTTTTCCGTGTCAAACTCGAGGATCCTTGAATCGGGGCGGTCGGGTGTTAATATTGACATTCGGGTTATGGTATCGGTACTGTTGTATTCGTTGATTGTTTATTTAAAAGAATATTGATTAGAATGAGTTAAATGGGGAACTATTAAAGCAAGTTAAAAGTGAAGCTACCGAACCAAGTTTATTAAAAGAGAAATCATCGAATCAAGTTAGAAGAGAAAGTAATAAACCTACTATATTGAATGAGAAAGTATTAATTGGTGCTCGTGATCAGCAATAAATTAAACACATTAATGAGAAGGATGTAAATTATATTTATGAGGAATGATGAAGGATAAAATTATATAGTGTAGAATTATTTTCATAACCAATTAAAGCTACTCGGAAGAACTTTTTTAAGCCAATCAGAATTAAGATAATTCTTTATTTATTTTTTAATTTGGTGAGGGTATATATGGAATTTCGTTAGTGCAGTTAATTATTGTAACGATCCGAAATTTGTAATCAAATAATAATATAAAAATATGATAAATAAGGATAAATCGTTTAAAACACGTGAGAATTGGTTTCGTGTCATTTAGACATCGTTTGATATGGTTAAGGTCGAAACCGGGTCGAAACTGAAGGATTTATGTGCACAGTTAGTCAACTTATGATGATACATCCATGCCTATGAAACACTTAGGGGTCACAATGGTGAGTGCATGTAATACGAGTAAGATATGTAATGATACTTGGAAGAGGATTGATTCATAATAGTCATTTATGAATCAAGTTAAGTATTAAGTTAAGTTTAACTTATTACTAGATTAGTTTAACTAACTAATTAATACAAGTATTTGTACATTTACTAGTTGAGTAAATATACAATGTGTTAATTAAAGATTATCCATAATATGATTTAATAGCTTTAAATCATATGGTAATTGGATAAAATTATTGTATAAATTATATAAAGTTTATTATATAATTAATTATTAAAAGTATTAATACAAGGATATAATTCGTGTATATATATATACCGAATTATATTAGTGTATGATACTAGACATTTAATAATTAAGTGGGACAATAATAACCAGTTAAACTATAAGGGTTTAAAGTGTAAGAGAATAAGCTTAATTAAGAGATTAATCTTAATTAAACTAGGAGGACTTAAATGAAACTTATTCTATTATATATATAAGGCTTAAGGGTTTCATTTAAATCTAATCATTCCCTTGTTTACACTCCACAAAAGAACCCTAGCCCTTCCCTCTCCTTGTTTCGGCCGAGAGCAAGAGAACACCAACTTTGGTGTTCTTCATTCTTCGTGTTCTTCGTGTTTTTCAAGTCTTTGAAGATCAAGATCATTACAAGGATCAACTAGAAGGTCGCTCGTCGTGTTCATCATCAGTGGACTAACTTAAGCAAGATTAAGGTATGTTTTGGAAAACCTTTTTCCTCCTTCTCGTCTTGTTCGAAGTCGACCACCAAGAACCCTAGGGTTCTTGGTTGGCCGTCGAATACCACAAGGGTATGTGGGTGTTCGAGTTTTTCGTACAAGGTTTCTTTCATTGTTAATATAATCTAGATTTCCAAGATCCCAATCCTTTAGGGTTTAAGGATTAAGGTTAATCTCAGTTCCGCTTTTAGGGATTAAACTAGCTAGTTGGTTTAACCGGTCAAGAACAAGTTCATATTCTTGGTCAGTGTGGTTCGAACCAAGTGACTAGGAGGTTGACCCAAGTGGTCAATCAGTATCAATGAAACCCTTCAGTGGTATCAGAGCGTTGGTTTAGAGATCTAAACTAGATTAACAAAGTTTTGTTTGTTTAAATTTTTTATAAAAGTTTTTTTGTTCCAACTTTTTTCTTCTCCTTAATTTTCGAAAAGGGTAAAGAACCCTAGGACCAAGCATGTTAAACTAGTTAAGTTTAATTGGTCAAAAGGATTCTAAAAAACCCTAGAAATTTCGAAAATTGTAAAGAACCTAGGATCAAGAATATTAAACTAGTTTAGTTTAATTGATCAAAAGGCTTCTTTTCTAAACCCTAGAATTTTCGTGTACAAGGAAGAACCCTAGGATCAAGTGTGTTAAACAAGATTTGTTTAATTGATCAAAAGGATTTTTTTCCTTTTTCCCCAAGGTGTTCGAGATCTAGGAAGATCTTTAGGACCAAGTATGTTAAACAAGATTTGTTTAATTGGTCAAAGGGATTCTTTCCTAATCCCTTTAGAATTTGAAATCTAGGAGGAAACTTGGACACCAAGTATATTAAACTAGCTTAGTTTAATTGGTGAAAAAGTTTCTTAGTGTTAAGAATTTCGAAACCCTAAAGAACCCTAGAACATTAAACTAGTTTGAGTTTAATTGTTTAAAAGAATTAATGAAGATGATAATCTAAGAACTAGATAATTAAACAAGTTTATGTTTAATTGGTTTAATTATTATTTCTAATAGATTTTTTAAGACTAGTTCTTTAAACCTAATAATCTAGACAAAGTTTGTTATCTATAAGGTTTACATTAAAAAGTTTAAATAAATTTATTAGGGTTATAATCTATCTTAGAATTTAAACAAAGTTTATTGTTTAAATATGATTGATTAGAATTAATTTTTGATAAATAATGTTTTTGATCAAGAAAGTCAAAACCCTAGTTTTGATTGATCAAGAACAAGATTAGGGTTTAACTAATTAATGAGAATTAAAAGAAGTGTAAATTTTTAGTTCAAGAAATTAACAAGATGTATTATATATATATATATATATATATATATATATATATATATATATATATATATATATATATATATATATATATATATATATATATATATATATATAATTTCGGATTTTTAAATGTTTAAAAAGGTAAAATGAATTTTATTAAATAAAGTAGTTTATACGGATTTTAATTAGATTAAGTTAAAATACATACGTATAAATTAGATGTAATATTCTTATAAGAATGTTACAAGTTTATTTTAAAAGGAAATATATATATGTATATATTAAATACAAGGTTAAATGGAACATTAAAAGGATAATGTTATTTTGATCCTTAAGGTTAATAATATAACTAGTTATTGTATAAGTTGATTATATAATTGAGACTAGGAAGTACAAAGTTATAATCCCATTGTAACTAGAAATTGTACAAGTTGAGATTATATGATAAACTAGAAATATACAAAGTTATATATATTATTATTATAAGGTGTATAAAGTTATAAGTTATTATAACTAGTTAATTATACAAGTATAATATAAGTATTTTACAAGTCATGTAAGATACTAGATTAATGATCAAGAGATAAATAACAAGAAAACTTTATAACCTATATTTGACTAGTTCAAGTTAAATGTAAGAAAGGTTTAAACAAACTAAGAATTATTATATATAGTGTTTATATAATAAGGTTATTAGTTCCACCAAGTATAGACCGGTGATTGTGTTTGCTTAAGTTCCATCATGGTTGTTGGAGCTAGTGGGAGCCACACAAGAAAATCACAAAGTTTATAAATATGTCGTCAAGACATAAGTTTTGGTCGAATCTAGTGAGTCAAAACAAATGTTTAATTTCATTATTAAACATGTAAAAACTAGGTGTGTTAAACTAGATTTATGATTCAAGTTTATGAATCGTAAAAGAATTAAAAGTTTAACATAAGTTTTAAAGTTTTTCAAGAAAGATAAAACAAGTAAGTTTTATTCTAGAAAAAGGTTTTTCCCAAAAACCTAGTAAAACGTTTTGTACACCTCGTTTTAGGTATACATATAAGTTGCGCAATTCTAGAAACTATAAGTTTTAAGAAAAGTTCTTAAGATTTAAAAAGGTGTCTTGTAGTATTCTTGAATTCACAAGTCACACATTTTAAATAAGGATTAAGATTGGAATAAAGGTTTAAGTTTAGTTCAAGACTTAAACAAACCCAAGAAAATCTTAGATCTAAGTACTATCCACCTAATGGAACACCTCACTTGTTAAACGATATTCATATTGTAAGGATAAAGAACCTTAGATATGGATTCAAATCATTGAGAGTGTTAGGGTGCGTAAGGTTATGTGATAATCGGGAGTCTCGGCGCAGAGCATCGCACTGTCTTAGATGGTCTGATCTACTTTGGTGATAATCGGGAGTCCCGGCCCAAAAAGTACTTGAGTACAATAAACATACTAGACTTTATTACTAACTTAGAAATGTACAATTAGATTGTACAAAGTTGTAATAAGTTATAAGTCTAAAGATTCTACGACCCCTAGGAATCGTGACAGGTCTTGATACGATCGGTAAGGATGTTACCTACCAGAAATAGCATGTCTCGTCGGGAAGTGCCCAAACCTTGCGGCGAGAATGTGATATATGGATCCTAGGCCTAAAATATTAATTATGGGTTTATAATATATTTTAGAGAATGTTTATTGATGATTACTAGCAGGTACCCGCGCAATGCGGCGGCGGGTACCATATGATTATATTTGGAGTTGACTAATTGATGGGTGGTGGTGGTTGTGACGGATGGTGAATGGTGGTATTTTTAACCTTTTAAAGTTTAAAGATTAATAAAGATAATTTTATGTCAAAGAACATATGGTCAATCCTGCATGGTGGATATTTTTGATAAAAACAAATATGTCCCAAAATAATAAGTGTTCGCTGAAAGATAAAGATATTTTATGTTATAGGATGCAAATATTGTTACTTCAAGCACACAACTTCTTGTTAGGTTGGCTATTACAGTCAAGATTTGGACCAATTTGAATTTGAGCCCTTTGACTATGACTGCAAATGTATCTTGATAAAAAAAAATCCCAAGTGCATCATCAACAATATCCTTAACATTAATGCAAGAGGTTTGGAGTTGATATGCTTACATCCTTAGCAAAATACCTTAAGTACAAAAAACAAAAACAAAATAAAATTATTTGATGGGAATACAAATAAGTCTTACTAAGCATATACATCTACATCAAGTATGACAAGAAGCAAAATAAGAAACAATGGACAAAGCAATGTGTGTAGTAAGTAGTAACATAGAGATTACACCCACCTTCACATTCCAGAAACCAATCGGTGACTCATTTCCCGGCATCTGAAACATAAGTACCGGTGCCTTTTTTTGTCTCTAAGAAGCAAAACATGCAGTCACTAAAAAGAGAGTTGAGGGATTTTCAATCTAATAAAGGTAAAGAATAAAACATCCAGTAATCAGCCATCTCTGCTGAATATTTATCAATGTGCCAGTTATGTCTAACACAAGTTCTACTTCTAGAGCTACTTCATAAGTCTGTTCACAAAATGAGAACATAAAGTCTTAAAAAAACTCTATTTGTTTCTTTTTTTCATGTTTTAATTTTTTTTTCTTCTTCATGTTTTAGTGTTTGATGACTACCTTCATTCGGAATGAAGTTGCTCCTAATAAACAGCTAAAGTGATCCTTGCCACATAAACCTTGAAATATACATTTTATTAAAAATGAGATTAATTCAAAAATTCATACAAACATATATTATACGGAGTATTAATGTATTTTGGTATGATATATTTTATTTACCAACAACAACACTTCAAGTAAGTAGATTTAGCGGATTTTGGCTTCATCGCTTTACCATAGAAAATCTCTGCAATAAAGTAAATTGTCAAATATTATCAATTAATCAAACAGAATTTCAGAAAAAATTCTATCAATAACTAAAAGAAGTCACATACCAGTCTAAATGGCTTATAAGGATTTCTACAAAAATGCCTGGAAAAAAAAAACAGAATGATGAGAAATGAAGAATAATGAGAGAAGAGGTCTGACTTGTTTCTACAAAAATGCCTGGAAAAAAAAAACAGAACAATGAGAAATGAGGAATAATGACAGAAGAGATCTAACCTGTTGGGGTGAAGCAGAGAAGAAGGAGACGCCGTGTGTCTGTACAATCATCTCGCCGGTGAAAACCGATTATAAATTTATAAGCGAGTATTGATGGTGGGTTTCTTACGGCCGAGGATCATTTCTCAACATGAATGCCTCTCGAGTCTTTTAAGTTTTGACAAATGAAACCCTAAATGGTTGAAGGGAAGGGCTCTAGGCAAGCATTCATTGGAGGGAGCAGGTATTGTACAATACCATTGCAAACGTAATCAGTTCAAAACCCTTTCAACTTCTTTATTTGTGATATAAATCTGAAGCAGTTAATAAATAGAGGTGTAGCCAAATATTAAGCAATCCATCGTTGTAGCTCAGTGGCAAAGTTCATTCTTTGTTATAGTGTGGGTGTTGGGTTCGAATTCCGTACCTAAGAGTATTTTTTAAAACTCAAAGGAGATACAAAAATAGAAAGTATTTGGCTGAATTTTCAGCCATCTATTTATAGAAAGGTCCTAAATGCTTTATATAATAGTAGAGACTAATTAAACTGGGTTTGATTTGTAGATGACAGCAACAACCACACCGAAAAGTACCAACAATCTCTCACTTCGCTCTATCCTCGGAAAAGACAAGTTGGCTGGGTCAAACTTTCTCAACTGGGAGCGCAATCTTCGCATTGTGCTCAGGCATGAGAGAAAGTGGTATGTCTTGGAAAAAGAAGTACCTAATGTCCCTGCCGCTAATGCTAGAGCTGAAGACAGGCAAGCTTATGATAAGCATGTCAGTGATGCGCTCGATGTGAGCTGTCTGATGCTCGCAACCATGAGTCCAGAATTACAAGCAGGACTTATGGATGTTCCTGCATTTGAGATGATTCAGCAACTTAGGGATTCATTTCAAGAGCAAGCTCGCACTGAGAGGTTCGACATCAATCGAGCCTTCAACTCTTGCGAGATGATCAAAGGAACACCGGTGAGTGCCCACGTCATGAAAATGAAAGGGCACATGGATCACCTTGCTAGACTTGGTCACCCCATACCGTTGCAAATGGCAACAGACACTATACTCAAATCATTGTCTGATGACTACAAGCCTTTTGTGGTCAACTACAATATGCATACTATGGAGAAATCCATTGCTGAGCTACATTCCATGCTCAAGACAGCTGAATTGAGTTTGGTGACAAAATCTAAGGATGTTCTAATGATCGGTAATGGCAGTGGTAGTGGCAAGAAGAGAAAAGGGCATGGTGGTAAAGGAAAGGGTAAAACCAATCCTAACCAAGGAGTGCCAAATGGTAAAGGTGTCAAAAATAAGGTCAAGAAGGTAAAGCATAACTCAGCGAGGACCGAGAATCGGTGCTTCAAATGTGGTGAGGCTGGTCATTGGAAAAGAAATTGTCCAAAGGGTGCAAATGGTGGTGGAGGAAATGCAAGTTCCTCAGGTAACACAACCACACTTCTTAATCACTTTTAAGATACTTGTAAAGTACATTACGAGTAATCTAACTTTTGCAATCGTTTATTGCAGGAGGAGATGGAAAGTGATGATGACCGGCATGAGATGGTGATGATCCCACGAGCACGAAGATTTTATAATTCAGTACTTTTATGGATTCAGTAAAAACAATTTTTATTATTATTGTTGTTTGGATAATCTCTATTTTATGTTAAACACAAAGTCTTTGGTTTTAATAAATTCGAATCCATGGTTGAATTATATTGTGTGCATGTGTGATAATTACACTAGTCAAGTTTTATGACTAGATTGTAAGTCAAGTCTTTGATTTACTTTATATTTCATGTTTTATGCTTGTTTGATTGTTGTAAATGTCATAGATAACTCAAATACTTAGATACTAGAAATTAGAAGTTTCTTCTAAAGTATTTAAGAGTTTTTATGGAAAGCATAAAGTTCAAAGCACATTGAACTTATTTAAAACATCTTAAGTAATGGTTACTTATGATAATAAGTTTTAAAGTGGTAGTATTAATATAGTATGATTATATTGGATATAATCAAGATAGACTTTAAAGAGTATTATTACAAGTCTTTCATACTTGTGATAAAGGAATTTAATGAAGTCATAATTCCCTAATAGGAATAATTAGATATTCGTAAAATCCAAGTAAAATGACTTAGACATTAAATGAACTCTTAAAAGGGACAAACTATATTAAAGCATTTAAGATTTAAAAGGTATTATTGCAAGTTTTTTATACTTATAATAAATACAATATTTAATCAAGTCATAATTCCCTAATACGAATAACGTATATTTGAGAAATCCAAGAAATGACTTTGGCATTAAATAAGATTCTTAAAAGATACTAATACACTTAAGAATTGGAAGTATCGTTTCAAGTGTTTCATACTTGGTAGATACAGTAATCAATGAAAGTCATGATTCCCTTAAAAGGAATGTTGGATATTCGCAAATCCAAAGGATGACTTTGATAATTGATTAATTCTTAAAGGGTTAAACTATAAGTTTTGAATAGGTCAAAAGTAATAGTTTAAGTGATGTTTATTTTCCATAAAATTTAGTGGGAGCTATGACTAACGTATTCATTAGAGGTACTAATGAATATAGTAAGTTAGTTAGGACATTAACAACAAGGAATTATCAAGTCGTTAGCCAAAGAGTTAAGAGAAATAAATGATCATTGATTAGATTATTGCAAACCTAATAGCGTGATCACAAGTCTTGTGATTAATTATTGCATATCTAATAGGATATTCGCATTCCAGTGAACAAGTTAATCATTTAAGGAAATTTCTTTAACTAGTGAAAGTACCTACAAATCAAGTAGCTAAAAGAGATTTAGTTAAAAGGCAAGTTTTATAGATTCAAGAAACTAAAGGAGTAATTTTCCAATCCTCCTATGTTTACCGAATCATATATAAAGGGAAAGACTAGAATATGTTCTAAATGTTGCATGAACAATATCTAGCAAAGACAAAAGTAATAGTATTCTTAAAGTACTCGTCTTATGTCTTTGGTTTAATAGAAATGACTAATTGTAATTAGTGATAAAAGTTACAATTAAGGGCCATTTAGCAATCAACACAAACGCCAAAGAATAATAATGATCCAGTAATAATTCAGTATCTATGTCCAGTGAGGAATAATACATGAATTATCATCATTGTTATTCAGACTTTGTATGTTTTACAACATCCATGAATAAAAGTCTTTTTATTCAAAAGATATAAATCCGTGACTACTCGTCTTGGTGGGAACCTTGATGGGACGTTAACGTCATCGCGGTATTTGGTGGTAGATTCGAAGTTCTTCGAAGATAGCTACACAAGTTTTGTGTAAACCAAATATCGGTGATATTCTGTTGGAACTCGACGAATATTGGATTGACCACCGTGATAATACTTTGTGGTTGAAAAGTTCAAAAGTATTATTCACTAGGATTGTCCTTAAGCCCGAGGTATTTGGTTTGAGATACAATGACTAATGTGCTTTGGTTCGTCTTAGACAATTCTGAAATATGGTTGTCATACGAGGCTTTACTGGGTACAAAGGAATTTGTATTTTGAATCGAAATATAACAAGATGGTAATTGCACCTCCTTTTTAGGAGAGATATTTATGGGTCCTTTGACATGATGAGATAACTGGAAAGTGCATGGCCATGCCCAAACGAACAGATTTGTTCTTTTTCGTTTATCACAACAGTTTGAATCAAGAAGTCATTAAATGATTTCGAATACATGAGTTGATATTTTCTACCATGCTCGTATTCGTTATCACAAATATCGTGCTGCAAGGGATGAACCTAACAACGTTACCCAAGAAGTAAAGACAGAGTGTTCTTTACTAGGCGACGCTATTAAAAGTTTTTCACAAAACTATACCAGGGTTACATAAGCTGTTTTTATGGGGTTGGTTACCTACATGCCCATCTGGAAGGCCACTGTAGCTTGTATCATTAAGACAAAGGTTACAAACTTGCACAAGTGGGAGTCTAAAGGATTTATGTGCACAGTTAGTCAACCTATGATGATACATCCATGCCTACGAACCACTTAAGGGTCACACCGGTGAGTGCATGTAATACGAGTAAGATATGTAATGATACTTGGAAGAGGATTGATTCATAATAGTCATTTATGAATCAAGTTAAGTATTAAGTTAAGTTTAACTTATTACTGGATTAGTTTAACTAACTAATTAATACAAGTATTTGTACATTTACTAGTTGAGTAAATATACAATGTGTTAATTAAAGATTATCCATAATATGATTTAATAGCTTTATATCATACGGTAATTGGATAATATTATTGTATAAATTATATAAAGTTTATCATATAATTAATTATTAAAAGTATTAATACAAGGATATAATTAGTGTGTATATATATATATATACCGAATTATATTAGTGTATGATACTAGACATTTAATAATTAAGTGGGACAATAATAACTAGTTAAACTATAAGGGTTTAAAGTGTAAGAGAATAAGCTTAATTAAGAGATTAATCTTAATTAAACTAGAAGGACTTAAATGAAACTTATTCTATTATATATAGAAGGCTTAAGGGTTTCATTTAAATCTAATCATTCCCTTGTTTACACTCCACAAAAGAACCCTAACCCTTCCCTCTCCTTGTTTCAGCCGAGAGAAAGAGAACACAAACTTTGGTGTTCTTCGTTCTTCGTGTTCTTCAAGTCTTTGAAGATCAAGATCATTACAAGGATCAACTAGAAGGTCGCTCGTCGTGTTCATCATCAGTGAACTAACTTAAGCAAGATTAAGGTATGTTTTGGAAAACCTTTTTCCTCCTTCTCGTCTTGTTCGAAGTCGACCACCTAGGGTTCTTGGTTGGCCGTCGAATACCACAAGGTATGTGGGTGTTCGAGTTTTTTGTACAAGGTTTCTTTCATTGTTAATCCAATCTAGATTTCCAAGATCCCAATCCTTTAGGGTTTAAGGATTAAGTTTAATCTCAGTTCCGCTTTTAAGGATTAAACTAGCTAGTTGGTTTAACCGGTCAAGAACAAGTTCATGTTCTTGGTCAGTGTGGTTCGAACCAAGTGACTAGGAGGTTGACCCAAGTGGTCAATCCGTATCAATGAAACCCTTTAGAAACAAGGAACAAAAAGTGCAGCCTAGCGGCCGGCAGGAGTTCGCGATGCGAACCATAGTTCGCGAATGCGAACTATCGACATAGAATTTTGGGTTTTTGATCTTGGAGTTCATGACCCGTTCCCGAACGCGAGTAGTTCACGACACGCGAAGTTCGCGACGCGAACATGGGTTCGCAAACGCGAACTCTTACGAGGCTAGCTTTAAAAACGGGATTGCTAGGGTTTTTGCTCATTTCTCTCCACCCCAAAGTGTGCAGCCGATTCTAGAGAGAGAAGTGGCGATTTTGGTGATTCCTAGCTCAAATCTTCACCATCTTTGGAGATTCAAACATCAAAGGTAAGATTTTTTGATTGTTGATGTCATCTAGCTAGTTATGAACTTTATTTGGGGAAAAATAGTGGTTTGGGTAACCTACCAAGTTATCTTTGGAGAAGATGACTGAGATGGGTGTAAAACACTCTTTGTAAGCTTTAGAAGCTTGTGTTCTTGTTGGATTTGGGTTTTATTGATGGAAATCTTGAATTAGGGTTTTGGGTTCCACCAAGTTGGATGAACTTGGTGGTTAAGAAGGTTGTTATGAAGTTATTGGCAACTAGATATGGATAATAACTAGATTGTATGATGATATTGATGGTAGGTCAAGAAGACCTAAAGATTTGTGACATCTCACAAGTTGGAAAGCAAGAGTTCGTGTTGTTAGACACGATTTGGAGTTAGCTTGGCTAAGGTGAGTACATGAGACTTTTACTGAGTACATAGTTAATGTCTTTGAAAACTATGATGTTTTATGAGTCTTTATTAATAAATGTTTTTAATTAAGATATGATTAAAAAGGCAAGAGAATGCGAGTAATGGACTATTTAAGTACGTCTAAATGACTAATGATTTTTGAAAGAGATTATGATAATGAAAAGTAATTAATAATTCTTTATTAATATGATGTTTGACTAAGAGTAATGATTGAAAAAGTATGATATTTGGCTTATTAATAAAATGTATTAATTAAGCTAACAACAATGATTTTCAAGTATAAGTATTGATTAGTATATTATACTAATAAAAGTAGTGATTGAATTGCTAGGAGAATAAATATAAAGTGACTAGAATTAGATTGGTATTCTAGTCAAAGAGAAGTTAAAGTAATATGATTTTAATAAATGATAAATATGTTTTTATTTAATAAAGGACTTGGTAAAGTCAATATTTAAATTGAATAAGAAACGAGAATAATATGATAGTTAAAATAGATGTATTCTAATTTATGTTTGAGTATGTATTATTGGGGCATAGGCCCGTATTTGATGATTTCAATATGTGTTGAGAAAAGGATCCGGATCATAGATAACCCACACAAGTTAGGGGAGTTAGTGACACCTACTACGGGCGGTACCACCCTGCGCAAGGGTAGTGTGTCGAGAAATAGATTACCCGGAAAGCGGGGGAGTTTCAGATAACCCGGAAATCGGGGGAGCAATAGATAACCCGGAAACGGGGGAGTTTACCTAGATAACCCACATCGGGGGAGTTTGCTTCGGAGAGCTCCGTAGCGTATGTGATAAAGTATGGGTAAGCACAGGTTAGCTTACAAGTATGTGATTTTGATGAGAGTAAGCTTATGGTTAGCTTACTAGTATATATATGTATTAAAATGATAAGATCACGAGTTAATAAGTAATAAACAAAGAAAAGTAATGAATATGACTTTTATTATATTTGAGAATGGGTCGAAAACCCATGTATCTCACGAGACTATTTTGTCTCACGTACTACTTTGTTTTGTGGCTATGTACTTAGGTTCTGGAGTGAAGGATTAGAAGGCCCCGTTAGAAGTGGCCTAGTGTTGATCAGCTCGGGAGCTCGTAGGTAGATCCCGTTATCCTATGGTTATGATATTATTTTGTAACACCGGTTTTAAACTCTGATAAACTTTTAATGGTGTTTGTTAAACCGTATTTTGGGACGTTGGACTTTGTAATATTTTTTTTATTTAAAAATATGTTTTAAAAGGTGTTTTAAAAATTGAGGTGTTACAACTTGGTATCAGAGCTATAGTTTAAGTGAATTAGGTAGGTATGACCTCCCTAGTCTTAAGCTATGCTAAGTAGGACCATATGTTCCATAGGATGTCCATGATTAGTCTTTTGAGACCGTAAAGTGTGAGTATGATAGGGTCGATCCCTAAGAGAAATGTCATGTTTGATTTGCATGTGTTGTATTCGACCGTGGAGTCGATCGTTTGAATTTGGAATTGTGGAAATAAGTATGTAAGAAAAAGGATGAACGCGAAAAGTGGACAGGCTCCACTGGATTAGGAAGAGAATTTTTCTTTTTTAATTGAGTTCTGTCAACTCACAGTGATGATGAAGAGGATAGTGATTCTGAATCGGAAGAAAGGGAATGAAGTTCGTTCAAGACATTTATGGCATGTAAGCTGGGTGCGTATTTGGGAAGTACTGAACCAGAGGTCGTGATTCGGGGGATTCGTGAAATTTAGCAAGTGTTAGAAGATATTAAGCGAATGAAGAATGTTATGATGAATCTTGCATCCCAGTTGTTGAAGGCGAGACGTCATAGTGGAAGAATGTGATGTGCGAAAGTTTGGAAAGGATATACGGTACCAGATGTCGTGGAAGGAGATCGCGAGTAGATTGATGGGGAAGTTTTGTCCGGAAAGAGTACTTGGAGGAATTTCTAAGGGAATATATTGCTAGGGATGTGGAGAAGGTAATCCAATGAAAGATTCATGAAGCGTCATCAAGTGGAGAAAAGAGGAAGTTCGATGGTAGTTTGTGAAGGGTTTCATTGACACTGATTGACCACTTGGGTCAACCTCCTAGTCACTTGGTTCGAACCACACTGACCAAGAACATGAACTTGTTCTTGACCGGTTAAACCAACTAGCTAGTTTGATCCCTAAAAGCGAAACTGAGATTAAACTTAATCCTTAAACTCTAAAGGACTGGGATCTTGGAAATCTAGACTTGATTAACAAGAAAGAAACCTTGTACGAAAAACCCGAACACACACAATGCTTGTGTGTGTTCGTCGACTACCACCAAGAACCCTAGGATTCTTGGAAGTCGATCGAACAAGAGGAGAGGAACAAAGAGTGTTCCATGAATTATACCTTGGTTAATGCTTAAGATAAGTCCACTGATGATGAACACGACGAGCGATCTTCTAGTTGATCCTTGTAATGATATTGGATCTTCAAAGACTTGAAGAACACGAAGAACGAAGAACGAAGAACACAAGACTTTGTGTACTCCCTCTATTCGGCCGAAACTTGGGAGGCGGGAGGCTAGGGTTTCGGCTTTTAGTGATCATGGAATAAGAGAACCCCAAGCCTTCTAATTATAATTGAAGGACTTTCACTCAGGGCCCTTCTAGTTTAATTAAGATCAATCTCTTAATTAAACTTATCTTTTACACATTAAACCCTTGTAGTTTATCTTGTTATTATTGTTATACTTAATTATTAAATGTCTAGTATTATACACTCAATATTTCGGTACCCATATACGCGAAATATATTCTTTTATTTATACTTTTAATAATTGATTATATAATAAACTTTATGTAATCTAAACAATAATATTATCCAAACACTATATGATTTAATAGCTTTAAATCATATTATGGATAATCTATAATTAACACAGTGTATATTTACTCAACTAATAAATGTACAAATACTTGTATTAATTAGTTAGTTAAACTAATCTAGTAATAAGTTGAACTCAACTTAATACTTAACTTGATTCATATATGACTATTATGAATCATTCCTCTTCCAAGTGTCATTACATATCTTACTCGTATTACATGCACTCACCGGTGTGACCCTTAAGCGTTTCGTAGGCATGGATGTATCATCATAGGTTGACTAACTGTGCACATAAATCCTTCAGACTCCCACTTGTGCAAGTTCGTAACCTTTATCTTAATGACATGAGCTACAATGGCCTTCTAGATGGGCATGTAGGTAACCAACCACATAAAAACAGCTTATGTAACCCAGGTATAGTTTTTGAAAAACTCTTAAATAGCGTCTCCTAGTAAAAAACACTCTGTCTCTACTTCTTGGGCAACTATGTTAGGTTCATCCCTTGCAGCACGATATTTGTGATAATGAATACGAGCATGGTAGAAATTATCAACTCCTGTATTCAAAATCATTTCATGACTTCTTGGTTCAAACTGTTGTGATAAATGACAAAGAACAAATCAGTTCATTTGGGCATGGCCATGCACTTTCCAGTTATCTCATCATGTCAAAGGACCTATAAATATCTCTCCTAAAAAAGGAGGTGCAATTACCATCTTGTTATATTTCGACTCAAAATACAATTTCCTTTGTACCCAGTAAAGCCTCGTGTGACAACCATGTTTCAGAATCGTCTAAGACGAACTCAAGTACATTAGTCATTGTATCCTAAACCAAATACCTCAGGCTTAAGGACAATCCTAGTGAATAATACTTTTGAATTTTTCAACCATGAAGTATTATCACAGTGGTCAATCCAATATTCGTCGAGCTCCAACAGAATATCACCGATATTTGGTTTACACAAAAATTTGTGTTGCTATCTTCGAAGAACTTCGAATCTACCACGAAATACCGCGATGACGTGAACGTCCCATCAAGGTTCCCACCAAGACGAGTAGTCACGGATTTATATCTTTTTGAATAAAGAAACTTTTATTCATGGATGTTGTAAAACATACAAATTCTGAATAACAATGATACTAACTCATGTATTATTCCTCAATGGACATAGATACTGAATTACTACTGGATCATTACTTATTCTTTTCGATTGTGTTGATTGCTCAATGACTCCTTAATTGCAACTTTTATCACTAATTACAATTAGTCATTTATATCAAACTAAAGACACAAGACGAGTATCTAAGAATACTATTACTTTTGTCTTTGCTAGATATTGTTCATGCAACACTTAGAACATATTCTAGTCTTTCATTTTTATATGATTCGGTAAACATAGGAGGATTGGAAAATAACTCCTTTAGTTTCTTGAATTTATAAATCTTGCCTTGTAACTAAATCTCTTTTAGCTACTTGATTTGTAGAAATTCTTACTAGTTAAATAAATTTCCTTAAATGATTAATCTTGTTCACTGGAGTGTGAACATCCTATTAGATATGCAATAATTAATCACAAGACTTGTGATCACGCTATTAGGTTTGCAATAATCTAATCAATGATCATTTAATTCTCTTAACTCTATGGCTAATGACTTGGTAACTTCTTGTTGTTAATGTCCTAACTAACTTACTATATTCATTAGTACATCTAGTGAATATGTTAGTCATAGCTCCCACTAAATTTTATGGAAACAAGCATCACTTAAACTACTATTTTTGACCTAGTCAAAACTTATAGTTTAACCCTTTAAGAATTAATCAATTATCAAAGTCATTCTTTGAATTTTGCGAATATCCAACATTCCTGATAAGGGAACCATGACTTCCATTCATTACTGTATCCAACAAGTATAAGACACTTGAAATGATACTTCCAATTCTTAAACATATTAGTATTCTTTTAAGAATCTCATTTAATGCCAAAGTCATTTCTTGAATTTCTCAAATATCCATTATTCCTATTAGGGATTTATGACTTGATTAAGTGCTGTATTTATTACAAGTATAAAAGACTTGCAATAATACCTTTTAATTCTTAAATTCTTTAATATAGTTTGTCCCTTTTAAGAGTTCATTTAATGTCTAAGTCATTTTCCTTGGATTTTACGAATATCCAATTATTCCTGTTAAGGAATTATGACTTCATTAAATTCCTTTATCACAAGTATGAAAGACTTGTAATAATACTCTTGAATGTCTATCTTGATTATATCCAATATAATCATACTATATTAACACTAATATTTAAAACGTACTATCATAAGTAATTTAATACTTAAGATGTTTTAACTAGGTTCAATAACCTTTGAACCTTATGCTTCCATAAAATCTCTTAAATACTTTAGAAGAAACTTCTAATTTCTAGTATCTAAGTATTTGAGCTATCTAAGACATTTACAACAATCAAACAAGTATAAAACATGAAATATAAAGTAAATCAAAGACTTGACTTACAATCTAGTCATAAAACTTGACTAGTGTAATTATCACACATGCACACAATATAATTCAACCATGGATTCGAATTTATTAAAACCAAAAACTTTGTTTTAATGTAAAAATAAAATGATTATTCAAACAATAAAATAAAATTGTTTTTACTGAATCCATAAAAAATACTGATTATAAAATCTTGGTGCTTGTGGGATCATCACCATCTCATGCCGGTCATCATCACTTTCCATCTCCTCCTGCAATAAACGATTGCAAAAGTTAGATTACTCATAATGTACTTTACAAATATCTTAAAAGTGATTAAGAAGTGTGGTTGTGTTACCTGAGGAACTTGCATTTCCTCCACCACCACTTGCACCCTTTGGACAATTTCTTTTCCAATGCCCAGACTCGCCACATTTGAAGCACCGATTCTCGGTCCTCGCTGTGTTAGGCTTAACCTTCTTGACCTTATGTTTGACACCTTTACCATTTGGCACTCCTTGGTTAGGATTGGTTTTACCCTTTCCTTTACCACCATGCCCTTCTTCATCCCTATCATCTGTTGTGTGACTCCTTTTAGAATTGGTCTTAATATTCAACTCTACAGCCTCGAGCATGGATCGTAGCTCTGGAATGGAATTATCCATATTACGTTTGCTATAGTCGAGTACAAAGAATTTGTAGTCATCTGACAATGAGTTGAGAATAGTGTCAACTGCTAACTGCAATGGCACGTGGTGACCAAGTCTAGTAAGGTGATCAATGTGCACTTTCATTTTCATGACGTGTGCACCTACAGATGCTCCCTTAGCCATCTTGCAAGAAATGAGTGACCTACAAGCGTAAAATGCTTGTCTTGGCTCATTCTTTGCATCCGCGGCAGGGGTTTTCAACACGTTTCTTTCTCGGTCAATCCTATCCCTCTCTTGTTTGAGCATGATTTTAAAATCACGTCTCCAATTGAGGAAATTTGACCCAGTCATTTCTTTCTTTCCTAGAAAGAAACGTCGCAAGAGTTTGTTGTAGGTTATCGTTCTGTTTGTTGCTGCCATCTACAAATCAAACCCAGTTTAATTAGTAATCATCAATAAACATTCTCAAAAATATATTATAAACCCATAATTAATATTTTAGGCCTAGGATCCATATATCACATTCTCGCCGCATGGTTTGGGCACTTCCCGACGAGACATGCTATTTCTGGTAGGTAACATCCTTACCGATTGTATCAAGACTTAACACGATTCCTAGGGGTCGTAGAATCTTTAGACTTATAACTTATCACAACTTTGTACAATCTAATTGTACATGTCTAAGTTAGTAATAAAGTCTAGTATGTTTATTCTACTCAAGTACTTTTTGGGCTGGGACTCCCGATTATCACCAAAGTAGATCAGACCATCTAAGACAGTGCGATGCTCTGCGCCGAGACTCCCGATTATCACAGAACCTTACGCACCCTAACACTCGCAATGATTTGAATCCATATCTAAGGTTCTTTATCCTTACAATATGATATCGTTGAACAAGTGAGGTGTTCCATTAGGTGGATAGTACTTAGATCTAAGATTTTCTTGGGTTTGTTTAAGTCTTGAACTAAACTTAAACCTTTATTCCAATCTTAATCCTTGTTTAAAATGTGTGACTTGTGAATTCAAGAATTCTACAAGACACCTTTTTAAATCTTAAGAACTTTTCTTAAAACTTATAGTTTCAAGAATTGCGTGACTTATATGTATACCTAAAACGAGGTGTACAAAATGTTCTACTAGGTTTTGTGAAAAACCTTATCTAGAATAAAACTTACTTGTTTTATCTTTCTTGAAAAACTTAAACACTTATGTTAAACTTTTAATTCTTTTACGATTCATAAACTTGAATCATAAATCTAGTTTAACATACCTAGTTTTTCATATGTTTAATAATGAAATTAAACATTTATTTTGACTTATTAGATTCGTCCAAAACTTATGTCTTAGCGACACATTTATAAACTTTGGGATTTTCTTGTGTTGCTCCCACTACCTCCACCAACCATGATGGAACTTAAGCAAACAAAATCACCAGTCTATACTTGGTGAAACTAATAACCTTATTATATAAAGACTATATATAATAATTCTTAGTTTGTTTAAACCTTTCTTACATTTAACTTGGACTAGTTAAATATAGGTTATAAAGTTGTCTTGTTATTTAACCCTTGATCATTAATCTAGTATCTTATATGACTTGTAAAATACTTATATTATAATTGTATAATTATCTAGTTATAATAACTTATAACTTTATACACCTTATAATAATAATACATATAACTTTGTATATTTCTAGTTTGTCATATAATTTCAACTTGTACAATTTCTAGTTATAATGAAATCATAACTTTGTACTTTCTGGTTTTAATTATATAATCAACTTATACAATAACTAGTTATATTATTTAACCTTTAAGATCAAAATAACATTATCTTTTTAATGTTCCACTTAATCTTGTATTTAATATATGTACATATAATTACTTTTAAAATAAACTTGTAACATTCTAATAAAATTTTACATCTAATTTATACGTATGTATTTTAACTTGAACTAATTAAAAATACGTATAAACTACTTTATCTACTAAATTCATTTTTCCTTTTTAAATATTTAAAAATCCGAAATTTTATATATATATATATATATATATATATATATATATATATATATATATATATATATATATATATATATATATATATATATATATATATATAGGATGGTTCATGCGAGAACCATTATTATTGCGAGAACTGCGAGAATAACTTTCTGTCCAATCATTTTAATGAATTAATATTTTAATTCTAAAGGGCATTGTAGTCTTTTTTACAATAAAATTTTTTTATTAGTTGTTTTAATTTCAGTTAAATCGTTATAAAATTCAGTTTCCTTAATTAAAATAATTAAATCATAAACTCAATGCAATTTTCTTGGATATTAATTATGTCATTCATATATTATTTTTTCAATTCGTATGGTTCATTGATGAACGCATAAAAATAACAAACAATTTTAACATTTTTTAACGCCTTCAATGATGAACGCATATTAATAATGTGTTCAATGTGCAAAATTTACAAATTTACTAATAAACAAATCTACAAAAACACATAACGAACATAATGAATAAATTTACAAAATACATATTTACATAATCGTAATTAAATCCATAATTCATTACTATCACTAGTGAACACATCTACATAATCATAATCCATTTAATACTGATCACTACTGAACACTTCTACATAATCATAATCCATTCATACTGAGCACTAGTGAACACATCTACATGAATAGATCTTGTAACTTGTAACCTGCAACATTAAAAACCCTTAAAATTCACAAAACTATAAAAATTCAAAATAAAAAATAAAAAAGTGGCATGTTCCCTTCCGCCTCCCAACGTGAACAGATCTTGCTTGAAATGTATTAGTTTGAGAATAACTAAGATCAGCATCATAACATGACAACCTTAATCCACCATGCCCATTCTATAAAACGAACAAAATTAAACGAAAAACAATAAATATCACTCAATTTATAAAATAATACAATGAAGTTATTTCACTTGTTTTAAATAATATCGATAGTACCTCGCGGTTAAAGACTTGAGCAGGAAACCAAAACTTTCCGGTTTCAAGTGCTTGATAGTAAGACACAATCGAATCAACGGATGACTATTTCAAATATGATACCGTTGAGCCAGAACAGAACTGTTATCGACGGTGGTGCGAGCGGAGGGGTCGCCATCATCTATTCTGTACCCTAGATCTGGCGGAGAAGAGAAGTGGAAACCGAGATTTGGAGAAGAAGATAAGCAGAACCCTAAATCCAGCCGACTTCGCCGAAAAAGCCACTGCGGCGGAAACCTAGGTGCGGACGGTGGTGCGAGTGGTGAACCTGTGGTGGTTATTCCCTTCCGTCTAAAATTGTAAAAATGTGAACGAAGATGGCGGTGGAGGTTCTTCTTCTTCAACCTCCGGCGATGCAGTTCAGACGATGGGGAGGAGGTCCGACGGGGGAAGATTGGGAGAGAGTAGTCTATTACGAATGAGATGAGTGTGGATTTTTTCAAATGAGTAAGTTTTTGGGTTTCCAAATGATCTGGGTTTTCCCAATTCAATATAATATCTGCTTAATTTAGTTTCAATGTAAAGTTACGAACTTACCCCTCCGTGTGTTTTTTTATTAAATTTATTTGAGTTCACTTAATTAGGATTCTGTTACTATGATCTAAGCCACACATCCACTAATCTAATGGTTACAAATTTGTTCTCGCAGTTCTCGCAATATTAATGGTTCTCGCATGAACCCTTGTCTATATATATATATATATATATATATATATATATATATATATATATATATATATATATATATATATATACTAACAGGGTACCCGCGCAATGCGGCGGCGGGTACCCTGTGAAACAGTATTTTGCGGCGACCAAATTCGTGAAATAAAATTTCTAGCCTGGTTCATCAGAATTATAGTTTAATGTTAAATTTTGTCACGCCACAAGGGTCATCTCCAACAAGTCTAATCGTTGTCTAGTCCTTGTTCGACAGCAAGAAAACAGGGAGCGACTACAAACCACAAAAAGTTTAAACTTAGTGACAATATTCATCACTAAAACAAGACTGTATAAGTAATTGGCTATACCTTCAAAGAACAACTCAAAATTCAATCTTGATGCCTGCTAAATATCTTTTAAATCAAAGTTTCGGTGTGGTGTGATATATTACAAAATAATACCATGAGAGTGAAATCATATCCCATTTCAGATAATATTTCTCGATGGTTAATTCCGATCCACAATTGCATATATCACAAATGGATTTTCCAGTATTTCACATCATATAAGATGATAAAACTCATATGACGCGTACACCAACTCAAACATTTGCAGAGATTGAAACTTTTGGACCAATATGTTGGAGTTTTAATTTGTTCCCAGATATCCATTGTTCCATTAGTATATAATAGTAGGGTATCCGCGCAATGCGGTAGCGGTACCATAAAACTATAATTAAATGCAAGCAATTGGTATACATCTTAAGATGAAAGATTCAGGGCCCTACAAAAGTAGTCAATGACCAAGTCAAACATACTTGCAACAACCTATGATATGAGTGAAATAAGAAGCACATTTCCACAATTACCATGGATATACTACCTTTAGACATGGAAACGCAGATGTCATTTGTTTCACTTTTAAATTTTGTTAATCAAAAATTATTTATTCACAATTACAATACAACTGGAAAAACCAAAAGTATTAATTTAAACCACATAAAATCAGCAAACATATTTTACTTCAACATCTTTCTTATTTTCAAGACAAATCATGTTTTCAAGGGTCAAGCTATTTAACATTTCATGTCAATTCCTCAAAATGTCAAGTTTGACCCTGGCTTTTCCACAGATAAATTAGCAGATTCCTTGGATGAAACTAAATCTGTATTCTTTGTATTGTTATTCTCTTTTTTAGAGATGGAACATATGAAAAATTGCGCATTTAATCCATATGTAATTACTCATCGAAGCTAAATTTGTACTTCATGCAGATTACATGCCATTGGTTTCTGCAAATAATGAGATAACAGGCTTGAAACATAAGGAAATCGAAAGTAAGACAACCAAAATTTACATGCCATTGGTGTTTCGGTGGCCAGTTGCAGATGATTTTGTAGCTAAAGGATAACTCAAAATTCATAATTGAAAATATAAAACATAACTCAAAAACATTAAACCTTTGATTCTTATCGGTTTTGTAATGATCACAGCTATCCTCATTTACTTCCTGTGGTACATTGTGACCAGATTTATCATGCTGCTCAACCTGCTGGAGCAATGATATGTTTTTCAGTAAAAGGAAGATGATCCAAACCATGCTCTGTAACCAAATTAACACACATTTTAAGTAACTTTTAGTCCAAATATCTAAAGAACACATATCGGAACAGTAAAAAAATATATATTGCAACACTTGCTGGCAAAACTTAATAGTAATTACTAAAAGAAAAAAACACACCATCTCGAATTTGTGGTTTCATGTAAGAACCCATAGCTCTATCGACATAAGTTCTTGACATTTTATCAAACAGTTGGTGGGCAAAAGTACAAGATCTTTCAATTAATTTCAAAGTAAACAGCAATTAACAACAAAATATTTTACAACAGTCGAAAAGGTGACCACCAACATCAACTAAACAGATTTAAATAACCTACAAATAGAAAACTAACAAAAAATATAAATTAAAGAGAAATCAGAAGGCTAAAGTCCAAATAACAGCCTAAAAACAAGAACTTGATAGAACAAAAATTAAGACCCGCAAATAAGTTAACAAATTGTATTCTTGTATAGTCGTATAGAGAAATTGGCAGCGTTGAAGATGAAGATGGAGCGGATCAGGGCAGCGATTTGCTTTGTAGGTTCAACCGATTAGATATGTGAAGAAGATGAAGAAGACGCGAATAGGTGGAAGAACCCTAAACCTATTTAAAGTGGAAACACAAACCTGGCGTGTAAAGAATTGCTAGTTCCCAGACGTAGCTTTGCACTTCCCGATTTGCAGGCGACGTTTGATTACCCAAGGATATCAATCTTCGAAAAGTAGCTCAGTTGGAAACACAAGATATCATGTTCGAATCCCTTCTGGAGTTTTTCTTTTTTAAAATGGGCATATTTCCAAAATTAGCAATAAATTGGCTGAATTTTGAGTCTTCTAATTTTAGAAAGGCCTAAATGCATTATATATAGTAGATATATATATATATATATATATATATATATATATATATATATATATATATATATATATATATATATATATATATATATATATATATATATATATATATATATATATATATGTGTGTGTAGGGGTGCTTTAAATAAAGAACCACTTGTAGGTGAAGAATCAACAGAACCCAGTGAAACAAATCCTATCCATCCATTATTTTCGTCAGGGGCTGAGATTAAAACGGTTACGTTTCACGATTTTAAAGAGGGAAAATGGTACTTTTGGAATTTTGTTATTTATTATATTATTAATGGGCGAGATATTTACGGTAAGTACCAACATTGGGATTGTAATCGGTTCTATTCTCTTTCATAAAAATCCCGAACATTTAGAAACTCATTTTTGAATTGCGATATACATGAACGGTGATCCTCTAAGAAATTCGGAGATTTTCTAGGGTTTCAAAAGTAAGACGAAATTGTGGCTTTCGACTTCTAATAGGCAGCCGTCAAACACGAAGTACTGAAAATCAGCGACGGACGACGTGCGGAAGTGAAATGACAGGTATGTATAGCTTATCAGTTAATGAGATACGGTATATTATACGGATTAAAGGTTGTATTGGTTGCTAATAGTGGTTAACTTGTTTCGATTTTGGATTTCATTGATGTTTAATACCTGGAAAATAAACTCTGTTAGGGTTTAAAAATTGAAATATTTTGGGACAAAACATTTAAAGTGGGTTCGAATGAATTAATGGTATATACATGAATGTTTTTTAGAAAATGTTTACATGAATTTAGTGTCTTATTAATTCGAGTTGATGTTTTAGGTTATTTGAATGAATAATTGATGTTTTAGGGGTGTTGGATATGTTGTTCAGATATTACATGAATGTAAATTAGTTAGTATGAACGTGAATGTCTTTTAGACAATCATTCAGAATGAATGTGTTTCCTTTGCGAATCTAGTAATTGCCGGTTCTAAGTAGCTTTTTTTAGGGTTTTTTGTTTAATAATAATCATAGATGTTTATTATCATCTTGTAATATAGTTGTTGTTAGGGTTTTAATTACATGAAAGGAATTAGTATAGTATGTACATGAATGTATTTTTGTGGACTGTTTAATTTAAATTTGGGTTTTGGATTTTTAATTGAAAGGCGTAAGAAGAAGTGGACGAAGAACAGCAAAGTATGTAGATTACCGAGATAGCCCAAGGAAGAAAAATAAAGAACCTACCCTAATTGGTAATATCTTTCGTTAAATACATGTGTGTTTTGACGAATATTAATATTGAGTAACTGGAATTACAGATTTAGATGAAGAAGAAAACGTAGAGATAGAACGAAAAGGAAAAAAAATTAAGAGTGGATTCCACAGTTAAGCCAGACATTCAAGTTAAAGCTGTTAAAAGATCTGACGGTGAAAAGAAATTCAGTAATGCAATTGGGAAAAAAGGTATATATTTTTTCAAGTATGAAATACACGTATGTAACCGTTTCATGTGTAATTTAGTTATTAACATTAATGTTTTGTCAGGTGAATCAAGTAGTGGACAGAAGCGTGTAAGGGAGGTTGGTGATAAGAAAAAGAATGGAAAAGGAAAAGGAAAAGAAAAATATGGTGAAACAAGCGAAGGAGGTGGTGATGTTGATGTAGATATAACAAAAACGTAACCGGTGTTGTACACATGGTCGAGTCCCAAAACTTTTCGTGCACTAATATCGATGCTTCAACCGAACCAAAAGAGTTGCCTCGATGAAATGGGGTTTAGCGGTATGTTTGATTTTAAAGTGGATGTCATTCCATCGAAACTAGGACCGTACGTGGTTGACAATTTTGACCCAGATTTGATGCAAATAAAACTTGAAAATGGTGTTATACAAATAACACTAGATATGATTGGTGGCATGTTAGGCTTGAATAACATGGGCACCAATGTATCCGATATGCAATCTTTAAATGATAAATTTCTGATTAACGAATGGATGAGGCAATACATGTGCATTAAAGATATAAAACCGGCGGATATTAAACATCGAACTATCACATCAGAATTTCCGGATCTTAACTTTAAGCTGAATTGGATAGTGCTATTTTGTTCAATTATGGGCGTTATCAGACAAGGAGGTATTTGTGACTTAAGCATTTTGTGGTATTTAAAGTCAACAACGAACCTGTCCGCAATAAACTGGTGTAGCTATCTATGGGATAGCCTGAAAATCTGCAAATCTGGTTGGACTAAAGGGAAGAAGGACGTCTACTTTAGGGGTCCATTAACCCTTTTAACTGTGAGTATGATAACATGAATTAGTTTATATACATTAATTTTGTTATTTGGTAATTACATTTATGTATGTCCACATACAGATGTGTTATGTTGCAAACACTAAATGCAAAGACATGAGGGTTTCAAAAAAATGACCCCCCATATCAGTCTGGTCAGGTGAATTGTTGAATGTAAGAGAAATGAAGGAACTAACGAATGGTGGATTTGGAATGGGAGAGATTGAACAATATGATATGCACGAGGACGGGGAGGTAATCCCGACAGACAAGTAGGCTAATACATGTTTTTATATATATTTGTTTAAATTACTTTGGTGTATTTTGACATGAATACTTACACAAACTGGTAATTTATAATATATAATTTACAGGGATGCATATGGTTATTGAACTCATACCTCAAAAGTGTAAGTGATGGAATCAAGGAGTTTGACAAGATAATTGATGAGTCTGATAACCTTTTCCCCAACGACAACTACTACTATACTTTACTGGACCGGTTTGAGTGTATGTTACAGCAAATGATCAGTAAAAGAAAGGCACCCAATAATCATGATTTTGACGAATCCAATTTACAAAGTGGACCTTGTAGTGGTGGTGAGGCAGGTGGTGTTGAAACAAGTGGTGTCAAGGAACGTGGGAAAGAAGGCGTGCCAACTACGGACAGTGAAATAAGTGAAAAAGGTGTTTATATGGAGAATGCAGCTGTGGGTGGGGGCGATGAAACATTGAAAGAGGGTGCAAAAATCGTTGAAGAAGGTGTAGGTATGGAGAATGCAGATGTAGGTTGTGGTGACGATACATTAATGTATGGTGGACCGTTTACACAACAGGCTGTACGCACCGCTGATGAGTATGAATTATCTGTTAAAAAGGGAAAACAAATTGCATGTGATGAAGCCCCTAGTATTGCCCTAGAAATGACCCAAGACACTAAAATGGCTAATAAAGAAAGTGGGTGTCCTAATTACGGCGGACAGTTCACACAACATGCTATCGTAATGGTTGACGATTATGAAAAAACAATTGAAAAGAAAAAGAAAACTGCAGCTAATGAGGCACCTAATTTTAGTCTAGGAATGACTCAAGAATTTGAAATGGTTGAAACTGAGAATGTTATACATAATGATCAACATAGGGATCAATTTTTCACACCCGTACCTATAAGAACATACAAACCTTTAAGTAATGTTGGGTGCAGCAATGCCAGGCGCGCCAATGTCGGGAGGGGTAAGCGTGAAATATCGAAATCTATTGTTGCCCGATCACTTTTTGTTCAACGAGTAGTCGACATTGGTGAAAAACTTACATTGGATGAGCAAAAAGCATGTAAATATGTGGATGTATATGATACGGATCAGGGGTAAGTTAAATCATATTTTTGTTTATTTTTTATTATTGACTAGTATTATTTTAACTAAAACTTGCACTTAAAAACATCTATGTTTAATGAATTTATTGTAGTGAGGTTCTATACAAAAGTTACTGTGGACAGAGGCTTGTTAGGATGGAGTTGTCACGACTGCTTGAAAAGGGGTGTTTCACAACTGTTTTATCTGCATGGTCGGTGGTCCTTAACCATTTGGAAATTTTCAGAAGCAACAATTCACCATTAAGACTTTTTTTTGCCAACTTTCGATGTGGTAATTAATTTTCACAAATAATTTTTAATTTATTGTTTCTAATATTAATCACATTTCAGAAATTGAGTGAATTTATGGAACAAGACGTTGATGATCAGCTACAAGAGATGACCAACTTTATAGACAGTTTTAATGAACACTCGAAGGAACGAGTGGAGAAATCAGACCTGGTACGTAAATAATATTAAAAAAAAGCATTTTAGTGTGTTGTCATAAAATATATAGATAATTGATTACATTTTTTATGTTGCATTAAGGTATTCCTTCCAGTAGATAATTGTGGAAAAGAGTTTGTCATTTCCTTTGACATGCGAACTGGCAGTGTTCGGATTTTTGAGTTCAAAAAGACAACAACAGTGTCGGGGAAAGGGAATAGCTCCAACAAAGGAAATACGTTCAACGTTGTAGTTGCTAACATGATTGTAAGTTGAAATAGTAAAAGCCAATTATACACTCATGTTTTACAATTATATATATAGTTGACCATTTTTTTATCACCAGAAAAATGATTTTGGACGATACGTTGAAACCGTTCGTCATACCAAAGCAAAAGTCATAATCAGGGCGTATTTGGTTGCAGGTTCTTTTAAATGGCAGGGCGAACGTTACAGGAAACTTAGTGGGTTGTGTATGATGCGAGTGATGGAAACATACTCAGGTGATGATCTAGAAAGGTGGGATTGCGGGCTAGATGGAGATAAGGTGAAATTAGAAAAGCAACTTGGTATCCTTGCCAAGAAGTATGTGTCAAAAATAATGTTGTCGGAGAGCAACCTGATCATGGGAACAATCCGAAAAAAACTTGCGACATTCAAAATCTGAAAACCACTCATGTTGCTGAACTAGTTTATTTTGATGCTAGTTTTTGATGTGTTTGTTTGTGGATTTTGGTTTTTAAATAGGTTGATCCAAGATTATTTTTGTTTCATAGTTATTATTATGATTTTAGTTTCCTACTATGTATTTAGAATGACTTAAAGTATAATACATTAATGTAAGTGTATTTAAAAGTGTAGAACTTATTTATGGAGTAGGTATACATTAATGGCAGTGTAGTTGCGGTTATACATGTGCTGACAAAATGTTCCAAATTACACTTAATGAACGTGTAGTGATTCCTACGAGTGTACAAAAAAATAAACTTGCACTCCCATATAAACATCAATGTAAGGTTATTGTAAATGCGTAAAACGCATTCGTGGTACAACATACATTGATGTAAAAACCACATTGGTACTGTTAACATTTATGTATTTGGTGGTCTACATTGGTGAACCAAAACAGTAATCTGTATGAAGGTAATCTGTATGAAGGTAATGTAACACGTCGTGTATGGAATAACAAAATATTTAACAAATAAAATTCCATCAACAAACAAAGATAATCATAAAATGGTGAACCAAAAACATTAAACTTGTAAAACGTAAAAAAATGCTTGAATAAAAAAATGTTTCTAACTCTTAGTCATCAGCAACCGAATACTCATTATCATCAGCTACTATATCATCCTCATCATCTTCATTTACATCAACAACACGTTTCTGTTTGTCTTTATCATATTTACGACTATTATGGCCTTTTTCGTTACAAACACTACATGTTCGCGATTTGAATGGAACTTTCCTCGATGTTGTAGCTTTTGTAGCTATTTTTGCTATCTATGCAGCACTTTTAATTCTTTTGGAACCCTTGTTGCTGGATTTTTGCGGGTTAAGGTCACCATCATCTTGATTTACTTACTTTCCAATAGCTTTAGAATTTAAATCTCCCTTGTTTTTACGATTTTTTACAACCCAACCTCATCTTCTAGTGATTTTCGTGATTGTTTCAATGATTCAATAAACTGTTTAAAGTTTGGGACATCATCATGCACCAAACTGATGCAATCGTCAAGTATAGAGTGACATGCTGCTGACATGTTACCAGTTTGATCTTCACAAGTACCATAAGTGGGGCCATTTTCGATCAAATGTGCAGGTACCGCATTTTTTGTCCATCGTCGACTAATGTATATATCTGGAATTCTGTCCACAAAATTGTTACGAAAAACACAGAAAACGTGACGACACAAATATCCATGACGAGTAAAATGACCACATGAGCATGTAATCGTTCCATCTGATTGTTTACGACAACCTGCAAGAAAATAATAACCATTAAAAGTTTTGGTATCTTTGAGATACATATATGTGTTTTAGACATAATAAATATGAATTGGTAAAGTCGTAATACAAAACCTTTGTTTTGACCACAATTTCACGCGAATTATCCGATGACTTTTCCTTATGTAAATACTGAACAACTGAACATCGGATTCGAGATCATCCACTTTATCATCATCAGGAAACAAAGAACATGTATATAATCCTTTGTGTATTTCATCTTGTACGTCTATGAATACCTCATGTGTGTATACATCACGTGCATGTATCTCGATAGGTAAATCAGTACGAATAGGTACGGTTGAGCCTTTAGATTTGTAGTCAAGTTGACGTACTGTGTACCTTTGTATCTCCATAGCTGATTCAAAAGAAGACATAAACTCAATAAATGTGTCATCTTTGTCAGTAGTAAGCTGGAAGAATGCGTTGGTACTCTCGAAACGAGATGTGGTTTTCATCAAACCACACATGGGATAGACTTTAAAATATGCAGGGATCCAACGTTGCCTTGTTTCATACATGTCGGTCAACCATTTGTTTCCATTCAAACCATAACGACTTATTAAATCATCCCACCGTTCTTCAAAAACCTTTGGGTCAATATAAACGTTCCAAATAAGGTTATGAAAATCTCTCCTAAACATCGAATAAGTTGGCAAGTCATGTATAACCTGCGAAAATCATTATAACAACTGTTTTAATATATATTTTAAAATAGCAGCAACATAAATGTTTAATTACTATAATATACACGTATGTACCTTGCCAGGAAGTTTTTGAGTAATATGCCACATACATAACCTATGACGTGTTTCTGGGAAAAATTTCATAATAGCCTTTTTTAACGCAGGATCTTGATCAGTTAATGCTATTGGAGTCCGCTTCCCGTGAACCTTCAAGAATGATTCCAACATCCAATGGTAAGATTCATACGTTTCGTCGGAAAGTAGAGCAACCCCAATAGTAACACAACGCCGGTGGTAGTCAATGCCGGTAAAAGGGAAAAAAACAAAATCGTATCTAATAAAATGAAAAGTAAATTATTTAATGAAACATGTAATAAAAAAAATATGACACGAATGTCACTTGTTCGTCCGAAAAGTAGCGTCAAAAGAAATGACGACGCCAAAAGCAATATAATTTGCCTTCATTATTTCATCAGACCAGAACATGCTTGCAAGCTTAGAGTCACGAAGGTGATATTCAAATGAGAACCCGGGGACATGCAGTTGCCTGTTCTTCATCTTATCCAGAATCATCTTCGCATCATGGTGACCAATGAAAAATTTCACTGATGTTTTAGCATTCCTCCAATCGTCAGGAGTTCCGGGTACACCTTTGTATCCTCCATTTAGAGCAACTTTTAATTATGGGCTTTAGTGGCTGTTATATTGGTCAACGAAGCTCGCTGGATATATAGATAATGAATATAATTTAACTCTCTCTAAGCTTTAGAAAAATCCATATTACCCTCGCTTATTAAAGGATGATTGTGGTGCTCAATAAATTTATGCACCATAAACGATTCTGACCCATCAATTGCTTTAAAGCCGATCATCGCCGGACACTCAGTTACCCTAGAAGAAGCTGTACGTTTTCTTTTCTTCTTATCCCCATCTGCTGGTTCATCTTGTGCATTATCCAATAGTGAATTTTTTTCCACTTTAGACCTTAACTTACCGGCACGACTACATAATACATATCTGTGCGTAATCTGTCCGTTTTTCCCTTTTATACCAGACTTACGAATGTCAAATCTAGCCTTCTGAGAATATCACTTGTACATTTCATAACATATATCAAAGTTCTCAAAAATGTCACCCACTTTTGGTTTTCCGTCGTCATGGACTTCTGGAACCCATACTTCAATACCATTTTGGCCAGGGCCTATCTCACTTGTATCGTCATCACCATCTACAATTTTATAAAAAAATATAATTAAAAAAAAACATAATGAATGCTGTCATTTAACATAATACATGTATGTATTATTGTAGAACATATAATTAATTAGATACTGATTATCGTTATTTAACACAATACATGTATGTTTTAATGTAAAACATACATGTAGACTATTCTACAAAATGCGATTACTAATTTTAAATGTTTTGCGCTTGAATTAAACAAATAAAACGAAGCAATATATAACCAGTACATGTGTCGACTATATAATATGAATTCACCAAGACAATTACATTGTTAAATGAAGATGACGAAAATATAAAAGACATCGGAATAATATTATAATATATAAAAAAAAATACCAGAATGAACTTGATAGGGTTCGCAATAATCTACTTGCTGAATTGGAATGTATGCATCAATTACATTACTCTCGATTGGCTCTATTATATCGGTGCATACATTTTGTTGATAACTTGATGCGTCTTCTTCACTGTTCGTCATTTAATCTTACAGAATTCTATATACTTCTTCTGTAATCGATTTTAGAGATGAAGAAGATATGGAATTTAAGGATGAAGAAGATATGGAATTAAACCACGATCGGTATTGATTTTGAATTATGGAATCATGTAAACCACCTTTCCATAAAACTAGGGATATTCTAATTAAATGATCAGTTACCAAATCAAATAGAATGCTCGAAATGGCAATTATACCCCTCACGAATTTAGCGGGAAAATTTAAATTTCCTTGATTCTGATTGGCCGAAATTAGTTCTTCCGGTTCTGTAGCCATAATTGGTTATGATTTTAATTCTTAACTATATATATATATATATATATATATATATATATATATATATATATATATATATATATACATAGTGAAGAATTAGTTTCAGAACCAATTAAGGCTACAGAACCAGCAGAACTCAATATAAACCATTGATTTTTGAAATGGAATGATCATGGAAGACACATTAATGTATTTGATGAGGGAACCCCAAATATTGGTTTGCATTGATGTTATTCATGCATGTATACATTTATGTTAATACGCATGTATGTTTTCATGTATGTATACATAAGTGTTATCTATACATATAAGTTTTTCAGTATTTTTGATATTTTTTTAAAGTGTATGTTTGATTTGGGTTAAATATTATTGGTTGGCATATTTTTTTAAAGTGTGTGTTTGATTTAGGAATGAGTTCCTTTGAAAATTGATATATTTGGTGAGAATGCGAGAATAGAGCTCAGTCGTTGATTAGGGGAGGGAGGGCTTGTCGAGCGCGCGAGGGAGGGCTTGTCGAGCGTGTAAGGGAGAGCTTGTCGAGGTGCGAGGGCTTGCCCGTGCATGTGTAATACTCGGTGATTAATGTGTAATCACCTATGATTAATGTGTAATCACCGGTGATTACACTATGAACACACATAGTTTAATCATCTATGATTAAAAAAAATTCCCACATTCTCACGAAATTTTTAATTCTCAAAGTAACTCTCCCCTATATATATATATATATATATATATATATATATATATATATATATATATATATATATATATAGGGTCCGGATCCGGTCAGGACTCAAAAACCGGTGAGGACTGCGAGGACTCCAAAGAAAACTCTAAAATTGATCCAAAACAAACATTTTTCAAAAAAATTTCTTTTTTAAACATAAAAATCGCAGCCTATATGATTCAAAAAAAATAAAAAATTTCAAAAATGATCCCCAAAAAAATAAAAATGGATCATAATAATGATCCACAAAAAAATATGGATCATTATTATGATCCACAAAAAAAAGTGGATCATAATTTTTTTTCAAATTTTTTTTTGGTCAATTGTAGTAATATTCATGGGGAGTAATATATATATTTTTTTCGGAATTTTTCGGAATTTTTTTTAGGTGTCCTCACGAGTCCTCACCGTTTTTTGAGTTCTCACCGGATCTCACTTATATATATATGTATGTATGTATATATATATATATATATATATATATATATATATATATATATATATATATATATATATATATATATATAGAAGTGAGTTCCATTGAGAATTAATATATTAGGTGAGAATGTGAGAATAGATCTCAGCCTCTCATCTCCTTCCGGCCCTCACGCGCGCGGTGGCATTTTTGTAATTAAGTCCAACTTTTCTGTCCCATACGCGGTGATATTTTTGTAATTAAATCCAACTTGCTGTCCCACACGCGGTGGCATTTTTGTAATTAAGTCCAACTTTTCTTTAATCATCGATGATTAAACTTGTTGTAGTGTTTAATCATCGATGATTAAACTTTTGAGATTGTTTTTAATCATCGATGATTAAACTGGGTGTAGTGTTCATCAATGATTAATAGAATAATTTTGTCTTTAAAATCAAAGATGCTGTTTAATCATCGATGACTAAACTTGTTTCCGTTTTTTAGATTCTTAATTATTTATAAGATGTTGTTTAATCATCGATGGTTAGCGTGTTTAATCATCGATGATTAAACTTTATCCGTGTAATAATCATAAGATGCTCTTTAATCATCGATGATTAAACTTGTCTCCGTTTTTTAGATTCTTAATTCTTTATAAAATGTTGTTTAATCATCGATGATTAAACTTTATCTGTGTAATAATCATAAGATGCTCTTTAATCATCGGTGATTAAACTTGTCTCCGTTTTTTAGATTCTTAATTCTTTATAAGATGTTGTTTAATCATCGATGATTAGCGTGTTTAATCATAGATGATTAAACTTTATCTGTGTAATAATCATAAGATGCTGTTTAATCATCGATGATTAAACTTGATAATGTGTTTAATCATTAAAGATTAAACTTGGGGTTGGGTTTAATCATCGATGATAAAACTAGCGCGTGAGACAGAAAAGTTGGACTTAATTACAAAAATGCCACCGCGTGTGGGACATAAAAATTGGACTTAATTACAAAAATGCCACCGCGCGTCTTTTTGCGTGATTCTCACATTCTCACCTAATATATTAATTCTCAAGGGAACCCTCCCCTATATATATATATATATATATATATATATATATATATATATATATATATATATATATATATATATATATATATATATATATATATATATATATATATATATATATATATATATATATATATATATATATATATATATATGGGAGGGTTCCATTGAGAATTAATATATTAGGTGAGAATGTGAGAATCAGGCAAAAAGACGCGCGATTTGTTTAATCATAAGTGGGATCCGGTGAGGACTCAAAAAACGGTGAGGACTCGCGAGGACACCTAAAAAAAATTTCTGAAAATTCTGAAAACAAATATATAACTTCTCATGATTATTACTACATTTAACCATAAACAAATTTTGAAAAAAACAATTATGACCCACTTTTTTGTGGATCATAATAATGATCCATATTTTTTTTAGATCATTTTTAAATTTTTTATTTTTTTTGGATCTTATACGCTGCGATTTTTATGTTTAAAAAATAAATTTTTTGAAAAAGTTTGTTTTGGATCATTTTGAGTGTTTTTTTTAGGTCCTCGCAGTCCGCACCGGTTTTTGAGTCCTCACCGGTTTTTGAGTACTCACCGGATCCGGACCTTTTATATATATATATATATATATATATATATATATATATATATATATATATATATATATATATATATATACACACACACATATATATGTAATGTTGAGTGATTTAACTCAAACATATATATAAAATAATCAAATATGAAACATGCGCACAAATAAACCGAGCCCTAGAAGACTCTACTCATGTATCTTTTAAATTAAGCCTTTATTATTATTATTATTATTATTATTATTATTATTATTATTATTATTATTATTATTATTATTATTATTATTATTATTATTAAGCACGCTGGTATGAGTCAGGCAACGCATGATCAATACGTCCTTCCTCTACACCCTCACCCAACACCAATCCAGGTATCCCAAGTGGCACTCAGTATGTCGGGTCACACCACATGGCAAAGGAGAGCTACTCTGCCGCTTTTCGCGACCATCATCAATTATATATATCATTAAGTTTTAAGTGTCGATTGCATGACCACAACTCAATGTATAAAACCAAATAAACATATTAACAATTCATCTCAACTTGCATATCTCATAATTCAGTCATGTTGCACATAACTCAAATCTCATATCAACAAGTGCTCATAAATATCATATGTAATTATATTCAACATTGTATAAGTATTGAGCTTATAATTAAAACATCATATCAATAAATCATTTTACATGTAGTCGACAAACATTAAACACAATCATATCTCAATTCATCACAATGCACATAACAATACTAACATATATCATTATCCACATATATGGTGAGAAAACTCATATCGGGTTGCTAGCTTCCAAAACACTTCACAAGCACTCCTCAACTCATAATCAAGACTTAGACGATCCTAGAATACATAGAACGACTGAACCCTTGCAAAATGTTGCTCAAAATATTAAACATATAGAATTTGGCAGCATGCGTCGGTTTCACCGAAACAACCATAACTTTAAAGCCGTTAATCCGGTGGATGCCAAATTTTCGTAGTTGCTAAATAACAACTATATCTAGAATAACCATAACTCACTGACCGTAACTCGAATTAACAAACGCTCAGATGCCACAGTTTCCTAACTCAATGAGCTACAAATGTCAAGAAGGCATGAAACCCGAAATCTGTCCCGAAAGCAGTCGAAATTGACGCGAACATGGCTGTTCGAATCTTCCAGAAAATCAAAGCTTCACCAGTAACAATAATTCAATAGAAACATCCTGAAACCGCAACCCGAATGTCAAAATTGACACCCGACAGCCCTGGTTCGAGGATTCATCGAGCTTGGCTCGGGAAGCAATTACATTTATGCTCAAAACTACTAAGATAATGTTTTAATGATTTAACCAGTTAGGAATTTGATTTCTACAACAAAACCACGAAACCGAAACACTTAGGCGTTCAGTTTTCTTGATTCACGTCCAAACAAAAAATTATACGACATCCTTGCTCGTAAGCTCAATCGGTTTAAGAAAGTATTGATTTATAAGATTAACAAAACGATTAGCTAATTCATAATTACAGTTTATTATCTTTAAGACCGAATCATAATCCGAGACCAATTTATGGTTCAGTTTCTTTGATCAATAACAGCAAGCATTACACAATGGTTTCCTTGCACAAACTCTCCACCATTAACAATTAATAACCGAGAATTTTAGCAACAATAGAAAGATTAAACAAACAACAAACTAAACCGAAACTTCAACAATTATCAAAACCATCATCAATAATTTCGACGGCTCACCTATTCGATCGGTCGATCCTCGAGCTATTCGACCGGTCGATCCTCGACCTTGGCTTCACCCTGCTCACGAAAAGACCAAACTCGAAAAGGGGGCAGGGTTCAAAGTCGCCCGAAGGTTTTAGGGATGTAGGGGAGTGGGTGCTAAATGATATGTTAGGGGTTCCTACTTAAGTTAAATGGTAATTAGCATCTCTCGGGCCTCAAGCCCCTTAACTGATCGGGCCATCATCCTCACCAAGACGAACTAGGCCTTGGCCTAAGTCTGGCCTTGAAGCTTCTACAAGAACTCGGGTTTTAGAACCCGACATTCAGAAATTCTCAGGACTCAGAACTACTTAATAATTAAATAACTAATAACAATTAATGCACATCATTAATATTATAAAAAAAACGTCTAAAAGTGTTAAACAAAACAATTAAATAGAACTTAGAAAATTTTGGGTGTTAAAACACAGGACTTTTGGTTGGTTATGAAAAGATTGTGAGTGGTTATGAAAAGATTGTGAGGGGAAGGGTGTTATTGTGAATATATAATATGTCTATTATATGTTTGTGTAAGTATGTCCTGTTTTGTTCCAATGTAGTTGAGGATACCAATATCAAACTTGAGGACGAGTTTTCGCCAAGTAGGGGAGAAACTCCCTAGGCGCCTAATGTAGTGACATGTAAAGTTCTAGTTTCGTGTTAGGAGTATTCTCAATGAAATTTCTTGAGTGATAATTATCGTTTATGTTTTACTTGTGCATAATGATGTGTGATGTATACGTGTCGTTGTCGAGCTGAGTAATGATTTAAAATTATGGTGACCGGGACCCTTGTCAAGTATGAGACACGAGTATTCGTGGTAGAGATGGGATATTGATCGGTGAGTACTGTTTGTTTATTTGTATAAGCTAATATATTTTGAGAATCGAACTCTTGTTTGTAGATTATACCTGTTTTACATGTTGTTTGTTAGTGGGACGACCCACTCTTTAGTGACAGTTGCCTTTAGCAAGCAACTGGAGCGAGAATTTTCTAAGTTTTAGTTCTCTTTGAGTATAGAAGTCGCGAGTGAGAGATTCGTAAATTTGTTCTCAAGGTTTTCGGAAGAGAGTTCCGAATTGTTTTCTTGCCGGTGAGAAATTTTTTATTAGAGCGTATGAGAATGATGCCGAGGATTGGGTTGTCGTCACATGTGATTGTGTATTGAATCACATGTGATTTGATGTTGGTGATGGTTAAAGATTTTTTAATCCAATTGCTAAGATTTGTCTCTTTTAACTATGTTTTAAAAGGGGATTACCTAGAACACAAACCTTATATTATCGGTATCATTCATTTAATTCGAAACCTCAAACTATACACACTCTTAAAACCATGTATCAATATGAATAGATTTTTTTTTAATTAATTTTTTCCTATTAATTATTTATTTAAAAGAACATCCCAACCAAAATCGTGTTTTTGGGGCTTATTTGTGGAATTTCATTTAGTGGGTTATGGGCCGTACGGAATGCATGCAAGATATTGGGTCGGTTGCATAAGATTGTTTGGTCACCCCTGACACATCAACGTCATGTCAGCTTTCTCTCTTCAGATTAAATAGATGACCAAACGCATATAATGGGGCGACAATTTTTTTTTAATAATTTAAAAAAAAATTACATTAAACAATAAATCATTACATTAATAAAAAAACTAGTGGTTATTAGTTCGATGCCAAATGTATTTCGTCAAATCGGTTCTAAGATTCAGATGAGCTTCTTGACTATGGATTTCTGTGATAACTTGTAATATTTCTTCATGTGATCGTACGGGATCATCTTAACTATGATGCTCTTCCGGATGAAAGTCGTTTAAACATATATTACTGGAATGCATCTCGGCATCCAAACTCATTTTTAAAAGAGTGTGTGAAGTGAGTAAGTATAAGTAAAAGAAATTAGAAGTGTGGAATTTTTTATAAGGTAAAAAAAGGGTTAAAATGTGGTTTGAATCGGGGAGGTTAGGGGATAAAGTTGTTGCTTTATAAAATATAGCCATTCCCTCACGACCCTCAACGGTCGTCTGCTCGACCAAAAACCTGTTGGGTTTTGCACTAATTTACCGTCAATTTGTTCGTCGCGGAATTACGAACAAAACAATACAATAAATGACAAAACTTAATAGGACCGATTAGATCTACGAGTCTAATGTAACTAGATAATAATAATTGAAATCGGATTCGAAAACTTACGTTAGCGGTGCTCGGTGATAACAATGCTTCAGATCTCGTACGAGCCAGAACTTGACAACGAACTAGGATTCAAGCTACAACCCCTCCACTTGATCACACTTGAGGTTGGCAACGAACGAGACAATACACCACATGGTAGTGTAAAGTACCCTTGAGAAAACACAAACGAAACCACACCGAAAATCTATTTTCGGTGGCAGTGTATGGCGATGGTGGTGCTCTGGCAGGCGGCGGTCGGAGGTCGGGCATGGGTGGCGGCCGAACTAGGGTATTCCAAAAGAACAAGTATTTAGGTTAATACCCCTTGTCTTCTATATATATTGATTAGTTAGACTAGTCTTTATTTGAGTCTAACTCAAATTAGCCCAAGCCCAACACATTAATTAAACTCATTAACCAACATAGCCCGATCAGAAAAACTAGTTAATTACCTATTGTTGGTTCCCAACAACACAAAAGTGTTGCGTTACGGCTAAGTAAAGACAAGAATGTAAATACACACAAGATTTCAATGATTAAGGGTTTATTAAAACAACTTAATACAGTACAAAGTTTGCGGAAATAGATAGTACACACTAACTAAAACTTTATACTTGAAATGACACTTTTACTCGCTCAAACTAAAATGACAATGCAAGGAGAGTAATATCAACTGATACTAACAGCTGATATTGAATTTCTGAGTAATAACTATGAAGAAGTTAATACCAGACAATAACAAACTCTCAGAGAATGATCTTGTGCTATAAATGCTAAAAGGTGTGTGTAAATGCAAGCATTTACGTTTTTATTTATAGCCAAAGATCCATGTTCCTTTGTCCACAAGTTAATCGACGTGTTAACATATCATTCGTCGATGTATACTTGTCCACGAAAACATTAAATGCTCTTGCATACGTTATAGTCCTAATTGTACTTTGTGTCAACTTCTCTTGTAACCTTTTCTGACGCACAGTGAAAAGATGTACTATGATAGTACAAAAGATGTTGACTTTCTCTATACATGCTTGGAGGGACAAACGATGATGTTCTGACAAATTATCTTCTATTACCGAAATAGAAGATCCTCATCGTTTTCTTCTTCTTTGAGCGGGAAAGGAAAATATTCAAATTAAAGTGTCAAGAATATTTTCCACTAAGTCTTTATCTGCAGCGGGTACCATCAGCTGATTCCACATCAGCTGAGTGGTCTTCTTCTTGTCTTTGTCCTTCGGTCATAGACTTCGAATGATCACTCTTGAATTGCTGCTGATTTGACTTGATTCCTAGAGCTAAGTACTAACTCAGCTGAAGGTTTATTGCATATACTTGTTTCAGCTGAGATACGTACTTCAGCTGAATTTATTCGTCTTAGCTATCGATTATCAAATCTTATATACTTAGTCTTGGGACTAACAATCTCCCCCTATTTGATGCAATCGAATAGCTGTATAATTTTGACCCTGTAATGATTCAGCTGATCTAGTCAGCTGAATGCTTATGTACTTTGACCCTTTGGGTTCTTTTGACTATTTGTATCTTTTTACAGTATTTCTACAAGTATATTACAAAAATAATTTTCCATTTATATGAAGCTGATTAAGTACAAGGAAAAAAAACACAGTCTTAAGCATTTATTCTCTTAAGACTTTCTGATACACGGAGCTGATGGCTGAGTTGATTAGTTTCTTCATTTCTTTTCCCTCTTCAGTAGAGGAGCTCAGCAGTTTGTGATAGACTATGAGCTGTTCAACGTTGCACATGTCTAATTCATCAGCTCTTTAAAAGCAAGGCCTCTTCTTTTCACCCAGATAGCAGAAACCATAAATGGGTTCTGTTACAATACGCCCAGGGATAAAGTCAACTCCCGTGGGTACGGTTCTTGAGAGGTTGAGTCTTGGTCGTTTAGCATAGATTTTTGAAGACCCAACCTCAGCTGATTTGGGTTCAGTGAATGGATCGGGGAGAATAGACTTACGTTTCACCCCTCTTGCTGCAGAGCTTTCACCAGCAGGTTCTCTGACAGTCTTAGCTTGAGGTTCACGCAATTCAGCTGGTATGCGATTTGCCAGATCAGGAGAGTATCTCTTGATCTTGTCGCATAGTGTCTTGAAGGAGAAGATTGCGATTCTTGCCTCACTTTCCAGATCTGCAATGTTTGGAGATGGTTTTCCAGTCTTGGTAGCTTTTAACAGCTCATTCCATTCATCATAATTGAAATGAGTGCTGACATTGTTCGGAGATACCCTTTCAAGAGCGAAGGGCCCTCCAGCTCTATATATGATGATTTCTTGGGGAGAGCTGGATGTTGATTTAAGGGACCTTACGCTGCTGATTCTTGCATCTTGCCGACGTTTGTAAAGAACTTTGTTGAACAACCTAATGTTCTCAGCTCTTTCCGCTTCAGCTTTTTGAAACAGCTCTTCTTGAGTTTTTCTTTGAAGAATAATGGCTGTTTCAAGATCTGCAGCGGTTCCCGCTTCTTCAAGAAGAGCAGCTGCAATCGTGGCATCAGAAAGCTCCCCCTCAGCAGGTTGAGGATTCACCTGTATAATAGGCTGAGGGTTTTGGATTTGCGGGGTTTGGACTTGTGGGACCTCAGCTGATTCAAAAATATCAACGATTTTCACGTCAGCTGAGGTGTCTTCTTTCCTGAGATCTTCAGCAGTGGTGAATATTGAATGCGTTGTTTCACCTGCTGAAGTGATTACCTCAGGTGTTTCAGTAGGGACGAGTGTTATTGAAATTGGAGTCTCGTTTACTGAAACGTCTTCTTCTTCTTCTTCTTCTGGTATTCCAGCAGAGGTGAATGTTGGTGATTTTGGAGTTTCACCTGCTGGAATTCTTCTTGAACATTGGCTCCAACAGCAGAGGTGACTATAGTTTGTGAATCTTGTTCACCTTGTTGTTCACCTGCTGATGTAGCTTGCTCTTTCTCCCCCTCAGAGAGTGCCTGAAGAAGTAAGGTACTCTCTGGTGCAGCAGAAGGACGGACAGCTAGGGCACCCTCATTAAGTTTTTGCAAAATGAGGTCAAGGGTGCCTTGGAGACCAGTGACTTGAGAGGTCAACGAACAAACCTCAGTCTCCAGCTTGTCCATCCGAGTGGACACAGCAGCAGCATAAGCATCAATAGCCTTGGCGAGATGGCTATGTGTATTGGCCAGCAGAGATTCTTGCTTTTCTAAAGCAAGGCCAATACGATCAACATCGGAGATGAGAGGGGTGACCTAATATTGTAACAAGGTCAGCTGTCGATCAACTTCTGCTTCAGTTGCCCTGGCTTTAGCTAGAAGCCTATCCTTCTCAGTTCTGTCAGATTCTCGAAGAGAGCGGAGCTCTCGCTGAGTGAGCTCTTGAAGCTTGATGAGCTCGCTGGTGTTGCATCGAATCTGATCAGAAAGAAGAGCCAGCTGAGGAGTGGCTGTGTGGACTTCACTATGCAGAGAGGCAATACTCGTTGATAGATTTTCAATGGATTGAGCATACTGCTGAGGGACATCCCTGCGAAGGGTGTTCAACTGATTCCTCAAGATGGCCATCCCAGGATGTATCTGGGATTTTACAACTCTAGACACCAAGGCAGCAAGGGCCTTGGTGGGAATGCCATCACCAGCTGCGCTGGTTCCAGCATGGGACATTTGGACAATTTGGGGAGAGGGGTCCGGAATGTCTCCAGCTGAGGTGGTAGCCTCAACTGTGGAAGAAGTCATTACTGAGTTAGGAGGAATGACTCCTATGGGTTGCTCAGTAATTGTGGGGGGTGAATTGGGTCCAGCTGAAACTTCTGGGGTTCTGTCAGAGGGCCGACATCAGCTGTCAATTCAAATTGAAGCCAAGGTGCATCTACTTCCTCATCAGCAGACGAGTAGTAGGGCTGAATGGGTTCTTCAGCGGAATCAAACATTAATGAGTAAGCTGTTTGATTACCTTGTACTTCAGTCTCACCAGTCGGCTGTACTGGTATAGAGACATGAGGAGAAAGCCCTCAGGGTGGTGTGTCAGCAGCCTCACAGCTCAGTTGGCGAATACGTTCGCGATCACTGGCAGCTTGGGTGAGTGCCTAAGTAACAACTGGGTCTACAGTTGTCCCTTCATCGGCGGTGGTGGTTTCCTCGATCTCCAGCTGGTGTAAGCTGGTGACGTTGTGGGAAACAGAAAGAACAGTTTCAAGATTGACTTGGTTTCCAGTCAATCTATCATCAACTGCTGACTCAGAAAGTGATGAAGAAGTTGGTGGTGGTGTGTGTGCAGCTGACTCTCGGGTGGCTTGGGATGAGCCAAAAACTTCACCAGCAGTCTGTTGAGAGACTGAGGTTGCTTGTGGAGTTTGTCCCCTTGTTACAACAACTGATAATGAATCAGTTGAGGAGCTACGCAGAAGTGTGGAGCCGGCACTAACTCCTAAAGAACGAAATTGCCGTTTTGAAGGCTGCTGACCTGTTGAGAGATCAGCAGGTGGAAGAGAAAGAGGGAGAGAAAGAGAGAAGTGATCAGCCAGGAGTGTCAGACTAGAAGCTCCAAGAAGAGGAGAAGCTTCTAGTGGGACACTGCAAGAGTGAAAATGAGAAGGGTCAGCGACGGATACTGACACAGCTTCTGGTCGTAATCCACTCAAACTGGAGCTCAAAAGGGGCCCAGTGGATCCTGGCTGAATCCTGATGATGCTGCAAATGCCAAGTCAGCATCATCAGTTGCCATACCTTCTCCACAGGTAGCAGATCCTCTCTCCCGCAGCAGAGGAGAAGAAGGATCACGTGAAGTGGGAGAAGATGGCGGGAGGAGGGGAGAAGAAGTGGTGAGACGATGAGCTGATCTTTTGACTCGTCCCTTCACCACCAGAGGAATGAAATCCTCTGCCTCATCTTCCACCTCTGTGGGAGCTGAGATCCCAGTGGAAGTGGGGTTCTTTTCCCCAGCAGATAGCGGACGACTAGCAGCCGATGAACCCTCCAGATGAGAAGAGGACTTACCTTCTTGTAGGGCAGATTTCTTCGATGTGCTGCCCTTTGGTTGATCCCTCCTGGATCTAATATGATCATCAATGATCTTCAACATGTACAAGGAGAGGGGAACATCCTGACCAGCTTCCTTCTTAGAGTTGAAGATGGTGTTGGATAAGGTACGAACCTTGAAAGATTCCCCTGGAAAGTCATCGTAATCGATCTCCAGCTTCTCGGTCATCACATGAGCGATGCACAAGGTGAAGAATTGAATATAAGGGATGTGATTTCCCTTTCCTTTGAGCTTGGTTTAGACCTCCTCGTACACCAGTCTCCCATAATCAATCCACTGACCGGTGATTAAGGCTTCAGCAAAGATCTGAAGCTTGGAGTTACAATGGTTTTGAGACCCATGGTTGCCGCCTATGCACTGAATGGTATGAGTGAAAAAATAGGCCCATGGTCTCGTCAGCTGAGACTTCTTGAAGATCGGAACCCTATCTTCAGCGCTTTCTAATCGATATCCAGTGATATCGATCAGACTTTTCTTTGCATCCTCAGTAGATTTCATCTCCTAAGGGTCTTCATTTGGGTTCAAGTAGTCGAACCCACAAGCAGTTCGGAAATCATCAACAGTAATGGAGATGTGATGATTTCCTACTTGCACAACAATGTCGTCCCCAGAGATGGAGGCAGACATCCAGAAATCACGCAAGAGTTCGTAAAAACTCTTGGTGAAGCGCAAAATTGCACCACTGACCAGACAGTGGCGGATGAACTTTCCAACCGGACGATAGACGTCCTTGAGGTTGTCCGGTGGAGAGGTGTTTGCCACCAAGTTCGAGTTTTGAGTAAAGTCGATGGCATCTCTGGATAAGGTTGCTTTTTGGGTTTTTCTGGAGGTAGACATGGTTGGGAAGAAAAAAAAGATGAAAAGGAGAAGGTTAGGGTTTTTGAGAAAGAGAATAGAGGGAAATTTGAAGGTGGTTATTTGGGAGTAGTGGGAAGAATGAGGAGAGACGTTGGGTATTTATAGAGAGAAGAGGAACCATTTCGGGTAAATCTTTGAATTCAAACCGGGTAAAAATGGATAGTTGGAAACCAACTATGGAAATATTGGTTTTCGTGCGAATAAACAGGTACGATTTGACAGTAAGGGTTAGTGGAGCCGTTTCGGTGTCAGGGATGTCAAATCCCTCATAAAAGCCAAATATTTTCACATGAGTGCAAATATTTGCCATAGATAAAGTGTGGATAGGGTTAAAAGATTCCTTTTTCTTTGAAAACCAAACGTTTTAACTTATAAAACTTGACAAGTATCATTTTGAGATGAGTTATTCAGCTGATTGATAAATTTAAAACGTTTTAATCAGCTGAATGTACTAAGTGACAAGGTGAATATCATCAGCTGCTGATAGTACTTCAGCAGATGATTTAAGCATTTAACATACCCAGCTCGCTGATTAAAAAATTGAAACGTTTTTCATCCAATGGTTTAGTGAACAAATCAGCTAGCTGAAGGTCTGTTGAAATGAAATGAAGTTCTACATCACCTTGTTCAATGTGATCTCTAATGAAATGACACCTTATGTCAATATGTTTGGTTCTGGAGTGAAGAACAGGGTTGTTGCTGATTGTGATAGCACTCGTGTTATCACAATAGATAGGGACCTTTGAAAAATTCATATCAAAGTCAACCAGCTGATTCTTCATCCAAAGGACTTGAGCACAACAGCTTCCAGCAGCAACATATTCTGCTTCAGCTGTAGAGGTAGAAATAGTATTTTGTTTCTTGCTTGTCCAGCTGACTAGCTTTCCACCTAGCAGCTGGCATCCTCCAGTGGTGCTCTTTCTATCCATCTTGCAACCTGCAAAGTCTGAATCTGAATAGCCAATTAGATCAAACCCGGAGTCTTTGGCATATGATATTGGCATATTTATACATATATTTATATGCCAATATACCTATTTTTGTATGTGTTTATTAATTAAAACATGATGTTATCACTCAAATATAGTTCCCATTGTATTTTTCAGGCTATAGAAGAAAAAGTGACAAAAACGAGCCAAAACGACACAAGAAATGAAAATCTGCAAAAAATTCAGAGATGGCGCCGCTATCTATATCGCTATTTTCTGTTGAAACGCGAAATCGAGTCGCTGTTTGCCATCAAAAAGAGAAGATCGCGCCTCTATCTGGAAGATAGCGACGCGAATTAACGTGAGGCTCTAAGTAGCGACGCGATTTTGGAAATAACGACGCGAATTCCAGCGATCTGACGTATATTTAAGCGAGAATAGCAGATTTGAAGAGTTAACTTTTAACCTAATCAAGAGGCAGCCGAAAAATATCCTAGGGATATTATTGTGCACGAATTTTGGAGGTTTCAAGAATCAAGATCGTCAACTCCATTCATATAATTCGGTTCTTAATCATTATTTATTGATATTATGTTTGTTATATTGAATTCTTACGTTTGTTTTATAATTTTTAGCATGTCTATGTGCTAAATATCTAATATTCGCTATGATTAGATGAAATCTAGGATTTAGGTTTGGTATTTTTAGGATTTTTATTATTGGATTTGAACACTTGTTTTTATATCAAAGACCCTTTTGATTTATTCTTGAATTTTGATTGTTTAAACTGCTAATTATTGAATTATTTTGTTGAGTGACCACTAGCAATTGTAATTGATAATTACTTTAACTTTTCACCACCGGTGACGTAGTTGGCAATCCACTAGAGTTAGGGATTTGAGCTTAGACATCAATAACTTAGATAAAATTGGAAGTCTAATCTTAGTAACGACCAAGTTCTAGATTAGAAGGCGACGGAAATCCGAACCTAGATATAATTTACAAACCGAAGTGTGACCGTAGTGTATTCCTCAGGAAATATTACTATAGCAATTGTAGGAAGCTAGTGACCACTGCTTACCTAACTTCTAGAATACCAATTAAATCGGGACTTGAACAACCAAACCTAGAACTAGATGGAATCGATCATAGTGAATATTCCCTCTCAAATTTGAACACATTCTTATTACTTGTCAGTATTTAAGTTGTCAAAAGCATAAAAGTTATTTTTATTCAAATTGTGTTAATTAATTTAAGAAAACAAAAACCCCTACTTTATGCATTTACTTAGATTAAATCATTAGTATTAATTTATTTAGTCAACATCACTGTTCCCTGTGGAGACGAAAATACCCGACGTACTAACCTGAACTATATTACTCACGATTAGGTCATACTTGCCTAAGAGTGTGGTAATCTAGAGAAGGCGTATTTAGGTAATTATTTTATAACTAGATTTAGCACATCAAGTTTTTGGCGCCGCTGCCAGGGGACAGTTGCGTGATTAGTAAATTAGAACTAATCTTTTAATCGTTCCTTATCTAAGAATTCGTTCTTGGATAAGTTATTTTATTTTGTTTTTATTGATTCTAGTAAACAGTTGCGTTTTTAACAATTGTCTTGAGGTTTTGCAGGTGTATGACCCGTAGCTCTGACTCTGATCCGATATTACCGTATACTGAGCCAGAGAGACTTTTTCGCCAGCGACGTAGAGCAGTTTTAGCAGCGCAATACCTATAATCAATCAACTTTCGAACTCTTAACAACCCCATTTCCGATATGGGAGACAATCTTCCACCAGAGCCGCCACCAGAGCAGCCTATGTGGAACATCAGACAGACACCACCAACCCCCCTACTCCATCCATCACAGTTCCAGAATTGAACAATATCAATTTCGAGATTAAAGGTCAATTCCTCAGTATGGTGCGGGATCTGAATTTCGATGGCAGATTATGCAATGATCCTAACAGACATCTCGAAAATTTTCTGGAAATCTGTGAACTGTTCAAACAACGAGACGTGTCGTTGGATGCCATGAGACTCAGACTGTTTCCTTTCAGTTTAACTGGGGATGCAAGAGAATAGGTTAAATCGTTAGAGCCATGCTCAATTACGACTTGGGATGAACTCCGAAGTCGCTTTATCACTCGATATTTTTCACCTGCTAAGGCTGACAAATTAAAAACTGACATTATGGCTTTTATGCAGGATTCAGGTGAAAAGTTGACGGATGCTTGGGAGAGGCTGAAGGGTCTATTGAGAAAATGCCCAAACCATGGTTTCGAGAAAAATAACATAGTACACATCTTTTTATAGGGGATTGGATTACACATCTCGGTCCCTTCTCGATTCGTCAAGTGGTGGGATGTTCATGTACAAAACTCCAACTCAAGCATATCACCTCGTTGAAGACCTAGCTATGAACAGTATGGAATGGCAAACTGACAGACGAACTGGTCAATTGAATTTGGTGGACGATAGACAAAACGATGAAGTGGCCGCATTAAAGAATAGTCAACAGGCATTCGAACGAAAATTAGATAAAATAACTAGTTGTTTACATGCCATACAGGTTGGATGCAATAGATGCAAAGGACCACATCTGACCAAAGATTGCACACAACAGCAACCACTGTCAGCAGAGGAGGAGTTGAATTATATCAACAATGGGTACCGAAATAATTATCAAGGTGGAAATCAAGGGTACAACAACAACAATCAGGGGTACAACAACAACAGAGGTTATAACAACAATATCCAAAACAATAACTACCCCCCGAGAAACTCGAACCCCTGGTTTCCAACGGGATAATCAAGCAAATCAACAACCTCGAGAGAATGCTGCAGGTCAAGGGCAAAAATCCTCAATGGAAATTTTGCTCGAGAAATATATGGAAAAACAAGACAAGAAAGCTGAAGAACAAGATCAGATTATCAGAAATCAGCAAGCAGCAATTCAAAGCTTAGAAAGGAATCTGGGTAGAATAGCTGAGACGTTACAGGAACGTCCACAAGGAAGTCTACCACCCCGTACACAAGATAATCCTAAACGTGGATTCGAGAATGTTAAAGCCATCACCACTCGAAGTGGTAAAACGGTAAATTCACCTGTATTAAATACTGAGGAAAATTCTTGTGATGTGCAGGTTAATGAGGAAGCTCAAGGTGATGAAGAGGAGACAGTTATGGAGAAGATTGAAACACCAACAGAGCAGGAGAAGGTAAAACCAAAGGAGACGCACAAGTCCACCAAACCAGAGGCAACGAACTCGTACACACCGAAGGTCCCTTTCCCTCAGCGATTGAGGAAAGAAAAGCTTAAAGAGAAATATGGTAAGTTCGTTGACATGATAAAACAGGTGCGCATTAACGTCCCTTTGGTTGACATGTTAGCAGGTATGCCGAATTATGGGAAGTTCATCAAGGATCTGGTATCCGGCAAGACACTGACTGAGGAGGCGTCGTCAGCAGTATTAAGTGAGGAATGCTCAGCTATCCTCCAACCAAACATGCCTCTAAAGAAATGCGATCCAGGGAGTTTTATTATCCCTTGTCTTATAGATAATTTACCAACCTGTAAGGCACTAGCGGACTTAGGAGCTAGCATAAACTTAATGCCCTTGTCGATGTACCTTAAATTAGGATTAACAGATCTTAAACCGACTAGGATGAGTGTTAGACTAGCAGACCTGTCATTTAAATACCCTTAGGCATAGCAGAGAACGTTCCAGTAAAAGTTGACAAGTTCATATTTCCTGCTGATTTTGTCATCCTAGATATTCCAGAAGAGCTCAGTGTCCCTTTCATTTTAGGAAGACCCTTTCTAAACACTGCCAGTGCCATCATCTTAGTAGACAAAAGACAGCTTAGTCTAGGTGTCGGGAATGACCGAGTTACTATCTCCATTGAGAAAGCGATGAGGCATACCTCTGCCTCCGATGATACATGAAATTACATTGACTTAATCGATGTCAGCATGGAGGAGGAAATCACTTCATTTCTCGACCAAGATTGTGATGACATCACTATTCATGGAGATGTTGCTCTAGACTCCCCCGAATCCATCCAAGATCTCTCAGAGCTCGAGGAATTACTTCGCCTCGACGAAGAGGGTTCGGAGGAAAATGAAGATGATTTTGAAAAATTCGACCCTGAACAAAATCACCGAATCAAAACATCTTTAGAGGACCCTCCTTCATTATAACTGAAACCGTTACCTGACCACTTAGAGTATGCTTTCTTACAAGGAGACTCTGAACTCTCACAAACAGGCCCTTGCCTAGAAAACCGCGGACATACCGGGTATCAACCCTACCTTTTGTACACAAAAAATCCTCATGGAGGACAATTTCAAGCCAAGTGTACAAAGGCAAATAAGGTTGAACCTGAATATGAAAGATGTGGTCAAAAAGGAGGTTTTAAAACTACTTGATGCAGGTCTCATCTATCCCATCTCAGATAGTTCATGGGTGAGTCCGGTCCAAGTGGTTCCAAAAAAAGGAGGGATGACAGTTGTTCGTAACGATAAGAACGAACTTGTTCCAACTCGAACTGTCACGGGGTGGCGAGTGTGCATTAACAACCGAAAACTCAATGATGCAACTCGCAAGGATCACTTTCATCTACCTTTCATCGATCAAATGTTAGAGAGACTAGCCGGAAATAACTCCTATTGTTTCTTGGACGGTTTCTCTGGCTACTTTCAAATCCCCATCGATCCCGAGGACCAAGAGAAAACCACCTTCACATGTCCGTTCGGTACCTTTGAATATAGAAGGATGCCATTTGGGTTATGTAATGCACCTGCTACATTTCAGCGGTGCATGACATCCATCTTTCAAGACATGATCGAGAATTGTATGGAAGTTTTCATGGATGATTTTTCCGTCTTTGGAAATTCCTTCGATTCGTGCCTTGACAGTCTTGAGCGTGTTCTCATTAGGTGCGAGAATTCACATCTCGTACTTAATTGGGAGAAATGTCACTTTATGGTGCGTGAAGGCATCGTATTGGGACATAAAATTTCTAACAAGGGTTGGAGGTCGATAAATCCAAAATCGACGTTATTTCTAAACTCCCTCCACCCTCAATGTTAAAGCGGTGAGAAGCTTTCTCGGTCATGCGGGGTTCTACCGTAGGTTTATCAAGGACTTTTCCAAGATAACCCGACCCATGACCCATCTTCTTGAGAAGGACACACCCTTTGAGTTTGATTCCGAGTGTGTGGAGGCCTTCGATCTTTTGAAAGACCGTCTCACAAATGCTCCTATCATGGTATCTCCCGACTGGGATTTACCATTCGAACTCATGTGTGATGCGAGTGATTACGCACTCGGTGCAGTGTTGGGACAGCGTGTGAACAATCTTTTCCAACCGATATATTACGCCAGTCGAACACTCACCGGTGCTCAAGCGAATTATACCACCACCGAAAAAGAGCTTTTAGCTGTGGTTTTCGCGTTTGACAAATTCCGTCCTTACCTGGTTCTATCTAAAACCATTTTCTATACGGATCACTCTGCATTGAAGTATCTCTTCGCCAAACAAGACGCTAAACCAAGACTCATCCGTGGATTCTTCTTCTACAAGAATTCGACATTGAGATCAAGGACAAAAAAGGAGCGGAGAACCTTGTTGCGGATCATCTATCCCATCTCGAGAACCCTCATCTTGAGGAGTTTAATGAGAATGAGATTGATGATACCTTTCCTGAAGAATTCCTTGAGGCCGTAACTGCGTTGCAAGACACCGATGAAAATGACCCATGGTTCGCCGACTTTGCAAATTATCTAGCGGCGGGTGTTCTTGTGAAAGGGATGACCCATCAACAAAAGGGGAAGTTCTTTTCTGATCTTAAACATTATCATTGGGAACCCCCATATCTTTTCCGAGTTGGTGCCGATCTCATGCATAGACGATGTGTCTCCGGTGGTCAAGCAAAGGACATTCTCAACGAATGTCATAAAGGACATACCGGAGGTCACTTCGGACCAAATTTTACCGCTCGGAAAGTGCTAGATGCGGGATTCTACTGGCCGACCATCTTCAAAGATGCCCACACATTAGTCAAGACATGTGATGCATGCCAACGTACCGGAAGCATCTCCAAACGGGATGAAATGCCCCAGCATGGCATCCAAGTTTGTGAGATATTCGACGTGTGGGGCATCGACTTCATGGGACCATTCCCAAGTTCTCACGGCAACAAGTACATACTTGTGGCGGTTGACTACGTCTCTAAATGGGCCGAGGTTAAAGCATTACCAACTAATGATGCCCGAGTTGTAGTTAATTTTGTGAGATCCTTATTTTGTCGTTTCAGATGCCCAAGGGCTCTTATTAGGGATCGTGGCACCCACTTTGCAAATCATCTCATGGAGAAAACTCTCCAACGATATGGTGTCCACCATCGGTTATCAACGGCTTATCACCCACAAACGAGTGGTCAAGTCGAGAACACTAATAGAGCCTTGAAAAGAATTCTCGAAAAGTCTATTGAGAAAAATCTCAAGACGTGGTCTCATCGTCTTGATGATGCCTTCTGGGCATTCCGAACCGCCTTCAAAACTCCTACCGGATATACACCATACCGAATGGTGTATGGAAAAGATTGTCACCTTCCTTTTGAGATTGAACACAAAGCATATTGGGCAATCAAGGAATGTAACATGGATGCTACCGTAGGGGGGATGGAAAGACGTCATCCACTCAACGAGCTCGATTAAGACAGATTTCATGCTTATGAGAACTCTCGGATTTACAAAGAAAGGAGTAAGCATTTGCACGATAAAAAGTTGAAGACTCATAAGTATTTTGAGGCGGGTGATAAGGTTCTGATATATCAATCTCGATACAAGTTTTCGCCTGGAAAACTAAAATCAAAATGGGTTGGTCCGTACACCGTTGTCAAACAACACCCATCGGGATATTTCGACCTTGTTACCGAAAAGGTGGTCATTTCAGTGTAAATGGTCACCGTCTCAAACAATACCATGAGGGAATGAATGAAGAAGAGCAAGAAGGAGAGGTTGCGCATTTCGCCTCGATGAAGAAAAGCAAGTGAGAAGAGTAACACCGAGTCAAGCTCTAGACTCGTAAATCCATGAAGCGCTTCTCGGGAGGCAACCCGTGTTTAGTTGTTTTTCCCTTTCCGTTCTGCGTTTCTTCTCTATAAAAAAAAAGAAAAAGAAAAATATAAAAATTTTAAAGATAGCGTCGCTATCCTAAATAGCGGCGCTATCTGCCCAAATCGAGTGTTAAACAGCGACCCCAAATAGCGTTTGACCATAAAATAGCGTTGGGAATCGCGTCGTTATTTGTGAAATAGCGGCGCGATCTTTCATTTAGGTCCCGCTATCCTATCCGACCCGGGTAACTCAAAGTCCTTAAATCCGCGACAAATAGCGCCGCTATCTAGGATAGCGGCGTGATCTCTCCAGCATATAAAACCTGCCGCTTCGTTCCAGATCGCGCAGACAGCCACACAAACCCTAAGCAGCAGCGATTTTCGACGATTTTGCTCCCAAAACCCCAATTTCTGGCCAAATCTTCCGATTTCTTCCACAAATCTTCATCTCCATGGCATCTAAGGTTGGTATACCCTTCTTTTCTTCCATTGATTCATCTTTTAGGGTCCAAATCTTAGATTTTTGTGGGTGTTCTTATCTAGGTCCGAAAAATTTGGGGGTTTTGCTATTTACTTCGGTTTTTCCTTAATTAGTTGTAGATTCAAGCCATAGATTGTTAGTTAGTCGAACGATTACTAAACCTTAGTGTAAAACTTCGAATTTTTAGGCTTGATTTTACTTTTTAGGGAGAAAATTTATGAACTAGGGTTTGTTCTTGTCAAAAATCCGAATGTTGCTTATAGTTTGCTTGTTAAATTATCTACATTGTGTTAATGAGTTCAATTTTTGAATGACTACTAGAAATACTTGTTAAGTTTTCACATTGGGGATAATATGTTAGTAAATTGGGATCAACTTTTCGACATCACGGGTATCTCCACCACCTCCTTCCCCAACTCCCTCTTCATCATCCGCCTCAGAGGATGAATCAGAGGGTGAAATGGGAGAGGCGCTACACAGAGATGGATTCCCAATGATACTGAAAAATACCAACCATCATGTATTTGAGGAATTCACCAACATCCGTACCGAAACCACCCGATTACGCCTCGAAGAAAGGAGGAATGAAATCATGCATAAAAATATAAACGTGGTTCGAAATCCAGACTGGGACCTACTCACATCGCTAGGCAAGGCTGATGCCATTCATTCTTACTTGATCCGCGAAATTCGCGGAAATAACAACACTGTGGTATTTACTTGCAACGCTTGGGAGGTTGCCTTGACTATGAGAGAACCAGTGTACTCGGAACTAGTCCTCGAATTCTTCACCACTTTTCACCTGGATTTCATGAGAGCTCATAACAAACCCAACGCCATCACCATCAATTATCGGGTAGCCAATCACTTGGTCAACTGTTCATTAATACAGTTTGCTAATAATCTGGGCCTCTACACCGCGGCTCAAACAAATAGTCCTCATTTCCTTCCTTATCTAAACCGGGGAGAATACCAGGAAGCCCGGAATGTTGACAGAATTTGGGAAACCATTGGGGTCGAAATATTTGACCCGAGATCATCCAAGAGTAAACACATCCGAAATAGTGAACACAGATATCTGTATCGGATGATCTCAAACCCCATTCGCCAAAGGAAAGAGGGGGCAGAAAAGATAAACATGTATAGCCTTTGGCTATTATATCAACTGGTCAACAGGGACCGAATTACCAACATTCCACTCATCCTTGCTTCATTTTTGAACGGTCCAGCACAGGGACATAAGAGCAAAAGTGGCTTCACAGGAGGCCAATACATCACACGCTTGGCCAGAGCAGCGGTAACTTTCACACCGCGGGTGACGATCACATTGACAAAGCAAGAGATGAGCTTTTTAGATATTCATCAGCTTGCGGGAATGGGAGTAATTTGAGATCCAATAGCCGGGATGGATGAAGGACAGTATGCATGGGAAGATAACCCGTCAACTGAAGCTGGAGCAAGAGGTGCACAACCGAGACAAGCAAGAGGTGCACAACCGAGGCGACCAAGAGGGCAAAGGCAACAACCACAAATACCGGAGGATGTGGCAACCGGGGAGATGGAACCACCACCTATGGAGCATGGTCATGGACATCCGGGAGCATCTGGCTCCGGAGCGGGTCCTTCTACGTTTGACCCGTACCAAAACTTATATAATGATGTTCATGCTTTGCAGGTTGACATGGCAGGTTTGAGAATGGATTTTGGCGGGATGAATCATCAAATGAATAACATGACCTTACAGCTCCAAAGAAACTACTATCAAAGAGAAAGGGCTCAAACTCTCCCGTACTGGCAAGCCCCCGCACTACCACTCGAGGCCCATAACCCGTTACCTTATTGGGGCCCAAACCTACCTGCTCCGCCAAACTACCCGAGTTATGAAGACTGGTTCCAGCAGTATGACCCGACATCGTGTCGGGATGGGCGTGATCATTGATTGCTCCGTTTGGTTTCAGAACTGATTATTCGATTTGGTTGTACTTTACATTACTATTTTTTTTAGCTACAATTTTTCTTTTTCTTTTTTATATTTTTTTATTTGGTTGTTTGAACTATTTTACCAGTTTTTATTTTAGTTTTGTTCTAGTTATAATTTAATAGAATATGGTGAGCTAAGGAACTGGATGGAAATGCTCGAAAATGGATCGTGCATTTGGTTGATAACAATTATTGGAACACACAAAAATAAAAATAACTTCAGGGAGTACCGTTCCCTTTTGCCTTTTTCTTTTTTGTTTATAATTCTCTATTTCTTATTGCATTGAGGGCAATGCAATGTTTTAAGTGTGGGCATGGGGTATGATATCCACCACTTGGTAGTTTTCATAGTAAATCATCTCAAAAACAAACAAACCAATTCAATCAGAATTTTTTTTAGACACATCTCAACCTTAGAAAACAATTTTTAGACAATAAAGTTCACTTTAAAAGTTAAAAATTTTCTTAGCTTTTATGTGTCAATTTTTGTGGCTTTTTGCCGATCTAATTTTCTCTTTAACTCGTTAATTAAATCACTTTCTAACTTGGAAAATTTGAAATTCTTGTAAATCTATAGGTATTGTCTTTTAGAAAATTAAGTTTAGCAAAGCTAACTCCTGATGACATTAGGTTAGATTAAGAGCTTTTAGTTTACGTAAATAAATTGCTAAATAATACACATGAAAAATTTGAGAATCGGTGAGAATATTCAACCGGCCTTGTGCTCCCGACAAGTACGCCCGAGGGGTCCTTCAAACCTGGCATACTAAGGTCAACTGATCTGGATATGTTGGCTGAAAGTCTTTTACGCGGGTTCACAATGTAAGCTGAGGTTCGAATCGATTCTTGAATAAATACCTAATTAAATACTTAGGGGGACAATTAGCCGACCTTGGGTTCCCGAAAAGTAAGCTCGCGGGGTCCTTTAAACCTAGCATACTAAGGTCAACTGATCTGGATATGTTGGCTGAAAGTGTTTTACGCGGGTGCTCAATGAAAGTTGTGGTTCTCTCTTCCAAACAAATAAATAGATAAGTTAATAAACATGCAAAGCATGTATAAGAACAAATAAATAAAATAAATAAACATGCAAAGCATGAATAAATAAAGCAAATAAATTATGAAATTAATAAATAAACTATTTTTTCTTCTTTTAACCTTACTAGTCGGGTGATTTTCATAAAGATGACATTTATAGGTTAGGCAAGGATGAATTAGTATCTAAGTTAAAAAGTAGTCCAATTAGCATAGTTAAGGATTTAATTAGATTTGTTAAAAGTTAACTGATGTTTTTACACAAACTTGGGCATAAAATATAATGTGAAATTTTAACTGCTAAATGGACTAGGATCTGAAAATTGTGGTGTTTATATAAATAAATTGAGATGAAATGTCGATTGCTTTATAATTGTTTATACCTGATTGAATTATTTTAATGATGATTTGCTTGAGGACAAGCAAAGTTCAAGTGTGGGCATCTTGATATTGGCATATTTATACATATATTTATATGCCAATATACCTATTTTTGTATGTGTTTATTAATTAAAACATGATGTTATCACTCAAATATAGTTCCCATTGTATTTTTCAGGCTATAGAAGAAAAAGTGACAAAAACGAGCCAAAACGACACAAGAAATGAAAATCTGCAGAAAATTCAGAGATAGCGACGCTATCTTAGGTTATCGCCGCTATCTATATCGCTATTTTCTGTTGAAACGCGAAATCGAGTCGTTGTTTTCCATCAAAAAGAGCATATCGCGCCGCTATCTGTAAGATAGCGACGCGAATTAACGCGGGGCTCTAAGTAGCGACGCGATTTTGGAAATAGCGACGCGAATTCCAGCGATCTGACGTATATTTAAGCGAGAATTGCAGATTTGAAGAGATAACTTTTAACCTAATGAAGAGGCAGCCGAAAAATACCCTAGGGATATTATTGTGCACGAATTTTGGAGGTTTCAAGAATCAAGATCTTCAACTCCATTCATATAATTCGGTTCTTAGTCATTATTTATCGATATTATGTTTGTTCTATTGAATTCTTACGTTTGTTTTATAATTTTTAGCATGTCTATGTGCTAAATATCTAATATTCGCTATGATTAGATGAAATCTAGGATTTAGGTTTGGTATTTTAAGGATTTTTATTATTGGATTTGAACACTTGTTTTTATATCAAAGACCCTTTTGATTTATTCTTGAATTTTGATTGTTTAAACTGCTAATTATTGAATTATTTTGTTGAGTGACCACTAGCAATTGTAATTGATAATTACTTTAACTTTTCACCACCGGTGATGTAGTTGGCAATCCACTAGACTTAGGGATTCGAGTTTAGACATCAATAACTTAGATAAAATTGGAAGTCTAATCTTAGTAACGACCAAGTTCTAGATTAGAAGGCGACGGAAATCCGAACCTAGATATAATTTACAAACCGAAGTGTGACCGTAGTGTATTCCTTAGGAAATATTACTATAGCCATTATAGGAAGCTAGTGACCACTGCTTACCTAACTTCTAGAATACCAATTAAATCGGGACTTAACCAACCAAACCTAGAACTAGATGGAATCGATCATAGTGAATATTCCCTCTCAAATTTGAACACGGTCTTATTACTTGTCAGTATTTTAGTTGTCAAAAGCATAAAAGTTATTTTTATTCAAATTGTGTTAATTAATTTAAGAAAACAAAAACCCTACTTTATGCGTTTACTTAGATTAAATCATTAGTATTAATTTATTTAGTCATCATCACTGTTCCCTGTGGAGATGAAAATACCCGACGTAGTTACCAGAACTATATTACTCACGATTAGGTCATACTTGCCTAAGAGTGTGGTAATCTAGAGAAGGCGTATTTAGGTAATTATTTTATAACTAGATTTAGCACATCAGCATACCAAAGACCTAGGCTTGGAGTACCTTTAAGGTACCTCAAAATTCGCTTAGAAGCTATTAGATGAGATTCTCTAGGATCAGCTTGATACCTAGCACACATGCAAGTAGCAAACATAATATCTGGTCTGCTGGCACTGAGATAGAGCAAAGACCTAATCATTCCTCTATAGAAAGTGACATCAACTGATTTCCCAGTTGAGTCAGCATCTAGATTATTTGGAGGAGCCATTGGTGTTTTCATGGATGATGATGAATTCATATCAAATTTTCTTTAACAGATCTTTAATATATTTTTCTTGATTTATAAACATTCCATTTTTAGATTGTTTAATTTGTAATCCAAGAAAATATGTTAATTCACCCATCATGCTCATCTCATACTTTGTAGACATGAGTTTTGAAAAACGTTTACAAAGTTTTTCATCAGTAGAACCAAAAATTATGTCATCCACAAAATTGAACAAGAATGATATCACCTTTGATTTTGCGAATGAATAAGGTTTTATCAATCTTTCCCCTGGTCAAATCATTTGCTAGAAGGAAGGTGGAAAGTGTGTCATACCATGCACGAAGAGCTTGTTTCAACCCATACAGCATTTTATCCAATTTAAACACATAGTCTAAATACTTGGGATTTTAAAAACCTGGTGGTTGCTTAACGTAAACTTCCTCTAGCAGCTTCCCCTTTAAGAAAGCACTCTTCACATCCATCTGAAAAACTGTGAAGTTCTTGTAAGCAGCATAGGCTAGAAATATTCTAATAGCCTCAAGCCTTGCTACTGGGGCAAATGTTTCATCAAAATCGATTCCTTCTTCCTGTCTGTGCCCTTGTGCAACAAGTCTAGCCTTATTGCGAACAACCACTCCTTCCTCATCCATTTTGTTCCTAAATACCCACTTAGTACCAATTATTGTCTTACCAGCTGGTGGGGGCACCAGCTGCCATACTTTATTGACTTCAAATTGGTTATGTTCTTCCTGCATCGCTTGAATCCAGCTGGAGCTTTCTAAGGCAGCTTTAATATTTTTCGGTTCTTCAGCTGCTAGGAAGCACGACCATAGACAGAGATTACAAGCTGCCTTACTTCTTGTGACTACACCTTGTTGTGGATATCCAATGATTAATTCAATTGGATGTTCAGAGGTCCACTTAGATTGAGGAGCAGCTGTAGAAGAGGAAGATTCAGTAGAATTTGATCCTTGTTGAGCGGCTGAATGCTCAGCAGGATTGTGTACTTCATTTTGAACTAATCTTCTTGAAGTAGGAAGAGGTGGCCAAGAGTTAGATCTAGCCTTTGATGATGCTCTTGTTGTCGGGATCTCTTGTTGCACAGCTGCAATATCTACAAGATATGTGGGAGCATCATGAAATGTGTCATCTGAATCATTTATTGGAACATCAAAGAGATTTAAGGCATCAACAAAGGTTTCAGCAGAATCGTCAGTTGATGGTTCAGTCGGTCTTTAAAATGAATCATATGAATGAGCAGAGGTGGGGTTTAAGGCCTTTGAGTGTTCTTCAAAAGTAACATTGATAGATTCTTCTAGTGTTTGTCTTCTTTTGTTGAAAACTCTGTATGCCTTGGATGTAGTGGAGTATCCCAAGAAGATAGCTTCATCAGCCTTAGCATCAAACTTGCTTAGCTGATCTCGTGTATTTAACACAAAACACACACAACCAAAAACATGGAAGAAGCCGATGTATGGTTTCCTTTGACGTAGAATCTCATAAGAAGTTTTCTTGTGTCTCTTCACATAGAGAGATCTAATTTGAGTGAAACAAGCTGTGTTGACAGCCTCTGCCCAGAATTGTTTTGGCATGTTTGACTCAGCAAGCATTGTTCTTGCATCTTCTATTAGGGTTCTGTTTCTTCTTTCAGCAACACCATTTTGTTGAGGTGTTCTAGCAGCTGAAAAGTTTTGAGAGATTCCAACTTCTGAGCAGAAGTCTTCCAATGTACTATTTTTGAATTCAGTACCATTGTCTGATCTCAACATCTTAACTCTTGACTCATTTAGAAGTTCCATCTTTTTGATGAACTTGATAATTTCATCAGCTGCCTCACTTTTGTGGCGAAGAAATATAACCCAAGTGTATCGTGAGTATTCATCAATGATAACTAGTGTATACTTCTTTCCACCTAGACTTTCGGTACTCATAGGACCAAATAGATCCATATGAAGCATATGCAGACAGTTGTTGATGGAAAAACATTGCTTTGATTTGAAGGAGCTTTTATGCTGTTTTCCTTGTTCACAAGCTGAACAAAGTTTGTCCTTTTCATACTTAATTTGTGGTAAACCATTCACCAGCTGACCTCTAGCCAGTTTTGATATATTTTTGAAATTTAGGTGAGATAGCCTTTTGTGCCACAACCAATTCAGCTCTTCAGTAGAATGAGAGAATATACAAACTTCTTGATTTTGAGGATTCATGTCGAGTGTATAAACGTTGTTGTTTCTTGGTGCAACTAATATGACTTTTCCACTTTTATCCGTAACCGTTCCTCTATATTCATTAAAGTTCACTGAGAACTTTGCATCACATAGTTGGCTTATGCTGATTAGATTATGTTTCAGCCCATTCACATAACCAACTCTTGTGATCTTTATGGATCCATTTGAGATGGAACCATAACCTTCAGTTGAGCCTCTACCATTATCACCAAAGATTACAGGAGGACCAGCACGAACCTCAAATTCCTCAAGAAGGGATTTATTTCCAGTCATATGTCTTGAGCAACCACTGTCTAGATACCAGACATGTTTGCTTTGATCACCCTGCACAAGAATTAAAAGAAGTTAGTTCTTTTTGGGAACCCACATTTCAATGGGTCCGTGAGATTTCCTGCTGGAGCTCTCAGGGGTTGGATTTTCAATAGGCTCACAAGCTGAAGTTGGGGGTGATCTTAAGCTTGGACTGTCACACTTATTTGCCATGTGCCCACGATCTCCACATCTGTAGCATTTTCTGTTATTGTTGTGGAGTGGAGAGCGAGACAGCTGGATTGGGTACTGGACCCAAAATCCCTTTCATCTCCTGATTTTCAGAGATAGTCAGGTTTTGAACGAGTAAAGTAAGGTTACTGACTTTACTCTTCAGCTGTTTGACAGAACCAGCTGAGGAAGGACTAGGAGTGTTTTTGGAGACACTCTTACCTTTGTTCTTTGCAGCCCGAGTACGAACTCCAGCTGGCTAACCCATGAAAGGTGTAAGAACAGTTTCTTTCATGTTGTCTTGCTAGTCTTCTTCTGAGGTCTAGCAGCAGAGACAGCAGGTGCTGAGCCCAAGATAGACTTCCTTGGTTCAACAATTACTACAGTTGGTGTCCTAACAACCATGGCTGAGGAATCAGCTGATGATTCCTCATAGTGGTTTCAGAAAGTTCTTCTGTGGACATCTCAGTAGCATAGGTTTTGGTAGACCTAACAAAGGAACCAAAAACCAACTCTTCAGCTGGCACAGAAGCATCAGCTGATGAGTTGTACAGATCATCTATACTGCTATCAGGTACAGTGGCTGCAGCAAGGAAGTCTCCTCCTAGTACATCTTGTACTTGACTAGGAATTTGTGAGTTAACACATTCACTCACACGTTTGGATGAACGAGACCATGATTCACAGATCTTTTTAATTGCTTCAAGTTCTTTAACTTTTTCACTTAGAACGTAGAACTGAGTTTATAAATTTAGTTTCAGAAAGTTCTTCCTTTAAAGTTTTATGATCAATTAATCTTTCTTTTAAAAATGCATTTTCACGAAGAATAGCACTGTGTTTATCCAAACATTGACCTTTCAGCTGATCAATGAAGTGCAAGTCACAAATGATAGAATCAACAATATCTTTGGCTTTGGTAGCCTCATCAGAGATTAGAGAGGTTACCTTTTTATGGACTATGTTGACCAATTGATAAGAACTAGCATCATCAGCTGTAATACTTTCATCAGCACGGGCCATCAAACACATTGTGGCCATTGGTTCATCATCATCGGATGAGCTGTCACCTGAGTCAGCCCAATCGTGAGTTTCAGCTACAAGAACCTTGTCAGCAGCTTTGCCTTCAAGTGCCTTCTTTTCTTCTAGGATCTTTTTGGTGAAGGCTTGTAGCTTTTTATATTTTTCTTCAACGGACTCACCAGTTGAAGATGATGAATTTGCTTTCTTCTGCTTGCAGTCGTTAGCATAGTGTCCCTTCTTGTTACAGTTATAGCACGTTATCTCAGAGACATCAGGTGTACTTCCAGAGGGTCTGGAAGGTGCAGCTGACGAGATAGGTCTGCTACTAGAGCCTCTAGCTGAGGAGCCAGAATTGCCTTTGAAAAATTTTCTGTTTTTGACAAGTAAGGGAAGCTCAGATATAAGGGCTTTGTTGTCTTCATCTTCATCGATCTCCTCGATGCTAACTTCAGGCATGTTGAACAAACCAACAGCTGAAGTGTTGTCAGCTTCATCATCTGATGGGGGATATTCAATTCTTCTGGGCTTGTTTATAGAAACAAGAGCAGTTGAAGATCCCGAGGAACTCACTCTAGAGTCCTTTGGAGGTTGAAATTTGTTGAATACGGTTCTCTCATGGCTTAGAAACATTCCATAGAGAGAGGAAAGAGTATAATCTTTTAATGTGGGAGATGTACTCATGCAAGTTATGATGGTAGCCCATTGAGAGGGTAAGGCAGCCATAAACTTACACATTTTGGACATATCGTCCTTATCAACTCCATGAGACTTCAGCTCGTTTAACAAAATATTATAACGATTGAAAGTTTGAGCTATAGTCTCACTAGGCTTGGCTTTTAACAGCTCATAGTCATGGATGAGCATGTTTTTGTTGTGTTCATGCACAACAGATGTGCCTTCATAAACTTCAGCCAGCCTGTCCCACATCTCTTTAACTGAGTCACAAAATTGTATATTGTGATACAGTTCATCACCAACTGCTTGAAAAAGCATTTCCCTTCCCTTATTCTCAAGGTGAACAAGACGTTTTTCAGCGTCCGTCCATTGAGTTTCAGATTTAACAACATAATGTTCTGGTATTTCAGGAGTACCAGGAATGAGGGGTTGAGGAATATATTTTCCTATCGTGATGTTAACTTGAAGTTTTGGGTGATAGGTAACCATGTGAGCTAACATGCAACTTTTCCACATGGGATAGTTGGTTTGGGTGAGTTTGGGAGGTTTGCCAGATGATGGTAGATCAGATGTAGGTTCAGCCACAACAGATGCTCAAAGTTGATGGAAAACAACTTTGACACTTGCTCTGATACCAGTTATTGGTTCCCAACAACACAAAAGTGTTGCGTTACGGCTAAGTAAAGACAAGAATGTAAATACACACAAGATTTCAATGATTAAGAGTTTATTAAAACAACTTAATACAGTACAAAGTTTGCGGAAATAGATAGTACACACTAACTAAAACTTTATACTTGAAATGACACTTTTACTCGCTCAAACTAAAATGACAATGCAAGGAGAGTAATATCAGCTGATACTAACAACTGATATTGAATGTCCGAGTAATAACTATGAAGAACTTAATACCAGACAATAACAAACTCTCAGAGAATGTTCTTGTGCTATGAATGCTAGGGGTGTCAAATTTGTACCGAATAAAACCAACCAACATGCTACCAACCATACCAAGAATAGTTGGTAGCCAATATGTTGGTAGCCAACATGTTTGGTTGGTAGTACCATACCAATCAAGTAGTCATGGTACGGTAATGGTATAAAAATTTAAATATCATGGTAGTACCATACCAACCAATAATTTATATATACACATATTAATTAGAAGAATTCGAGATAGGTAAACTACGTATGTATTATTTTTTAATAAAAGTTCTGATATCATAACATGAAAACATTCAAGTTACAACTTCTTAGCCTAACCGATCAATATATTACATTTTTGTTATAGGGTTTGTATATAATGTTAATAATTAAGTGTGTGAAGCAGACGATAATGTTACAAGCTAGTGTATTATGACAAGAATACTACATAATTTGTACTTTATCGTATATAGTGTTTATATAACATTTAACGTATACCACTACCAAATATAATAGTATAGAAAATTGTCTTGTTTTTTGTAATAATTCTAAATAAGTTTGTGATCATGGTATGTACCATTACCAATTCGTACCAACCATGATTGTTGGTAGCCAAACAAATTGGTACCAAGTATAGTTGGTACGGTACTGGTAGATAGATTAGTGTACCAAGTATAGTTGGTACGGTACACGGTATGAGGAAAATATATGTGGTACCGTACCATGTTCACCCCTAATGAATGCTAAAAGGTGTGTGTAAATGCAAGCATTTACGTCTTTATTTATAGCCCAATATCCATGTTCCTTTGTCCACAAGTTAATAGACGTGTAAACATATCATTCGTCGATGTAGATTTGTCCACGGAAACATTAAATGCTCTTGCATACGTTATAGTCCCAATTGTACTTTGTGTCAACTTCTCTTGTAACCTTTTCTGACGCACAGTGAAAAGATGTACTATGATAGTACAAAAGATGTTGACTTTCTCTATACATGCTTGGAAGGACAAAGGATGATGTTCTGACAAATTATCTTCTATTACCGAAATAGAAGATCCTCATCGTTTTCTTCTTCTTTGAGCGGGAAAGGAAAATATTCAAAGTGTCAAGAATATTTTCCACTAAGTCTTTATCTGCAGCGGGTACCATCAGCTGAGGCTGAGTGGTCTTCTTCTTGTCTTTGTCCTTCGGTCATAGACTTCGAATGATCACTCTTGAATTGCTGCTGATTTGACTTGATTTCTAGAGCTAAGTACTAACTCAGCTGAAGGTTTATTGCATATACTTGTTTCAGCTGAGATACGTACTTCAGCTGAATTTATTCGTCTTAGCTATCGATCATCAAATCTTATATACTTATTCTTGGGACTAACACCTATTAACTTATTATAGCCCGTCTAGACCGTTACACTTTAATTATACATTTAAATAAAGTCCGGTTCGTTTTATATCGTGTTCGGTTGCGGCTCAAGAGCAATCCCAATAGGACTTTAATTTACGTTGACCAGTCAACCGGTTTATTTGATGACGTTGGACACTAATTCCAACAAAACCATGCGCGACGCGTCGCATAGTTGGCTCGTCAAGGGGCGGGACGGTCGTGAGTTACGCACAGTCTTAACGATTCTTGACAAGGGAATGTGGCGTTTATTGATTCTTGTGTTTTCATGTTTGCCAATTCACGAGGTTTTAAGATTTTCATAAATAGAAATGACATAGTTGTTTCAAAATCAACTTAATTGCCAATCTAACTCTACATGGAATAAGTATATTAATTTGTGATTAAATAGATATTTAAAAATGCTATTAGCGACAAGTGTTTAGTTATTACTTTATGTCATTATATGAACGATTCGATTTTAGGTTGAATATTTCTAACCCCTTAGCACAAGAACTCAAATCTGACCAGAATTTACACTTCTAATAATGAGTAAAATCTTCAAAAGAACAAATAATATGTGTATCAGTGTATAATTATTACCAAAATTGTGAAACTCAATCCTTTATATAATTGGATGGTCCAAGTAATAGTTGGGTAACATGCCGATGAGCTAAGGGGATTAATCCTAATGAGTTGATCTTCAGAAAACGAATCAGTGATTCATTTTATTGAGATGGATTTTGGAGAATGAAGTGGCTAATTGACAATGAAATATCGTATTAGTTGTGTTAGGACTTATTATGTTGTACCCATTAGTCTAGGGATTAGAATTGCCAATATTGTATAGTATTAATCTTGTGCTTAGAATTAATCTTGAACAACAAGTGATAGGTATAAAAGCCCCATGTGTAATCACTAATTGTAACGTTTGCCCAATTAATCATAATTAACTCTTGCAATTGTTCTCTCCCTTCTCTTTACTTTCTCTCTCTAAAACCCCCTTTTCTCCTCTACCAAGTTTCATCTAAATCACCATATAGGAAGCAAATCATGGATTGAATGCTCGTTTGAGGAATCACGATTGGTATCAGAGTATAATTTCAATCTGAAAACAATCCAATATCATTGTTTGCTGTCCAGATTTGAAAATCAAATGGGTTTTTGAAGTTTTTTTGAAAAAAAAAGAGCTCAAAAATAAAAAACAGAGGTAGTTTTGCTTGTTTTTATGCCTTGAATTTGTTCTCCTATTGATTTTATTAAGTTACAAATCAGATTTCAATCAATTCCAATGTGTTTTGACAATGAATTAGTGATTTTAGTGAAAAATCATTAAAGCTTCGGTTCCAACTTTTTTTTGTTCTTATAATCGAAAATTGGATAATTTGTTTTTGATGAAAATGATTGGAATGGATTGAAGGAAACAAAAATAGAATAGTTTAATAAAAGAATCATTCGATTTGGTTAAGTATTGAGGAAGTAGTTGATAGATCTCGACCTCAACCTGAAGAACAATCTCGATCTCAACCCGAGAACCTTCCCGATCTCGACCCGAGGACCTAACCGATCTGGACCCGAGCACCTTCCCGATCTCGACCCGAGAACGTTACCGATCTCGACTCGAGAACCTTCCCGATCTCGACCTGAGAACCATCCACATCTCGACCCGAGAACCTTCCCAATTTCGACCCGAGAACCTTCAAGATCTCAACCTGAGAACCTTCCCGATCTCGATCTCAACCCGAGAACTTCCTAAAATCTTGATTTTTTACCCAGTCGTAATCGCAATTTAACCAATCAAAAATGACTTCAAAAGATGTGTTGTCAATCGGATCAGATACCAAACCACATGTTCTCTACCGGGGAGAATATGGTCAATGGAAGAAACTTTTTCTTCATTTCATTCTAAGTCAAACTGCGGGTCCACTAATTCTCGACTCACTTGAGCATGGACTAGCAAAATTCTACAAAACTAACCCAAACTCTGACCCACCAGTTGTTGGGGGTGTGTTTCAAATTGACCATGCGGCTTACTCTTCGGAACAGAAAGAGAGAGCCAAAGCAGATGTATATGCACACTCATACATGCTGCAAGGTCTTCCAAATGATATATACAGCAGTCTCGACAGTTTCGAGACTGGAAAGGAACTATGGGATGAGATCCGCAAACAGATGGAGGGAACTGACCTAAAGCAAAAATGGTCTCAACCTTAAATGCATATGGTCAGTTTAGACAAATCCAGGAGAAGATCTATAGAGCACCTATCACCGCTTTTGCAACATGCTAAACGATCTTCGAAAGAACAACCTGAAGAAGGAAAACCTTGAAATCAACATCAAATTCATCCAAGCCCTCCTCCCTGAATGGGAATGTTCGGAAATAGTGCAATGCAGCACAAAGATTTGAGCCTGATAGATGTTGATGAACTATATGAATATCTACATCAGAATGAGCCGATGGTCAAAGGCATTGCCAAATCCAGCAAGAATACGGACACACTTGCACTGTTAGCCAAACAAAATCAAGCTTTACACAAAGGATTTAATGAAGCCTTAATGGCCGCTCAATCAAAGCAGGTTGTTAAAGATAGACCAGAGACTCTTATTCTTGAGGGAACAAACGAAGAAATCGAGTCAGTTCGCCAAGCCATGGCTCTCATCTCAAGCTATAACAATAAATACTACAACAAGCCAACAAACAACAACCTCAAGTCTTCATCAAACTTCAGATTCAACTCATCTCCTCAAACTCCAAACAACAAAACATCCTCTTCCACTACTGAGCCACCAAAGAAGTGTTTCAACTGCGGTATGACTGGGCACTTTGCCAAAGAATGTAAGAAGCCAGAGGTCCGAGATTCTGAATACTTTAAAAGAAAGATGCCAATGGCTAAGAAGATCGAGAATGGCATAGTCCTACTGGCTGAGGATAGGCAGTGGTTGGAAGACTCAGATGACCAGGAGGAAGAACAGTGCACCGCCAGTTTGGCCCTGATGGCAAGATCCAATGAGCTGATGGCTGAGTTGGGCATTCCAGAGAATGATGAGAATGAGGTACACTCTTCTTCCTTAGATTCTTCTTTATCTGACTCAGACACTGATTCGTCAGAGGATTCCTTGTTTAATCAAAATCTTTTACTTGAACTTAAAGAGAAAGCCCAATTTACAAAACAAATAACTGATTTAGAAAATGAAAAAGCTCAATTTTTAAAAGATCTAAGTCAATGTTCTTTTCAATTAAAACAAATGCACACTTTTGAACATTTAAACAAGGAATTACAAAATCAGTTGTGTACATCACAATCTACATTTCGAAAAGAAATATTTGCAATAAAAGAAAGTTTACGCATCAAGTAAACTCTTATAATACATCAAATGCACAAATCATGAACTTAAAAGCGGAGAATGCAACATTTCGTCGACAACTTGAATCACTTGTTCCTCAAGTTAATAAAAGTAACTCATCTCTACAAAAAACACAAGAGTTACAAAATTAGTTGTCAACTTTTCATGTTGCTCACACCAGTGAGGTCAACCGATTAAATAAAATAATCAATGACAAAAACATTGAAATATCAAATCTTAAAAACATGAAAACAATATCAAGTGAGAAAGAAGATTTCCGAAAGTTGTTCCAAGACTCAGCAGCTGAATTACAATGGGAGCGAGAATGGGCGAAGGTCACTGAAGCAAAGATGAAAGACTATCAGGAGCAATTGAAGACGGCAGCCACAAAAATTCAAAATTTAAATGAACAAATTCAAGAAATTACTAAAACTTTTAAAAGGAAATCGATGAACAATCATCCACAATATACAGTCTCACAATAAAAAAGGAAAAATGCTGAAGAACACAACAAAAAACTGGAGCAGACGATTGTTAAAGCCGGTCATACAAAACAAACAATCAAGTTCAATGAACCAAAAGAGTTCAGATACTATGAATCAAAATCAGGACTTGGAGCAGATAATCATTGTGTTCTGGAGAAAGCAACTGATGTTCTCCCAACATTATACAACTATGAATAGATGAACTTGGGAATCTAGCAAAGCTTTCTTCATATGCCGGACGAAGAAGCAGAAATCGAGAAGTTCAACAGAGAAAAGAAGGAATACGCTCAAATCAGCTTTAACTATTCTGAATTGAACTATACATATGAAAAGATAAACAAAATTTGAAAATAATGAATACTTCCCAATTGTCACTCCAGAAGAATTTTCCATAACTGATAATGCAGTCTTAAAACAAACAATTGAACCAAAGCTTTATGTTCCTCCATTGATTTTAGAAAAGAAAATTGTTTGACTTGAGTCTGAAATTGACGAAACCCACAAAGCTTTTGATAAAGAAAAAGAATTTAACACCCTGAATTCTGTAACAAATTAATAATACGATTTAATTGCATCTTATTAATATTTATGATTTATTATTTAGACGACCTATAATTATACGGTTCCTAAGCAAGAGCCGGGTCAACTAAATTAATTAATAATAATAGTGACGAAATTATTAGTTAGACTTATTATAATTAATAAGTAGATGATTTGTAATATAACTGATGTTCATATATTATTTAAATGTAATTAAATAGTTCATATCGAGTTTAAACCGATTAGTTAATCGTAAGAGTTTAGTAGTATTCTTTATAGTCGGGCCGGCCAAGAGCCAAGGCCTCGGACTTTCAAGTGGTGGGCTTGGCTAGTTAATTTTCATTATACCCAACTAATCCACTAAATCCCTAAAACTATTTCTGTCATATGTTGCCGCCGGGACAAGGTGGTCGAATGAAATCAGCCGAGTGAGGGGGTGTTAACTTTTGGCTAGTTCTCCAATTAATTAAAGAATCGATCGGCAGCAATTAAAGTCTAATGGGGCCGTGAAGTTTTTATTAAATCTCATCTGCTTGGGCGAAGTTCCTTAGGTGGCAAGGCGGTGTTATTGTGGTGTCATCTTATTTCCAGCCAATGGAATTAATTAATAAACATGTTGAGGTCAACAAATTTGAGGAAAACATGGTGAGCAGGTTACGTGTTAAGGTGGGTGTTGGAATTGGTGTCCAACACATCGAATAAACCGGTTTTCCGATTCGGGTATTTTAGAGTCCTATTCGGGTTGCCCTCAAGGCGTCAACGAACACGGGAATTAACGAAGTATTTAATTAATAGTTTAATTAAATGACTATCGGGCTAAACGGACTAGAGGGATTCTTTCTTGAATCCTAGGCATAGTGTGATAACCTGGCAAGAACGAGATCACAAAGTTTGCCTCCTTCGCCAAGCCACAACAATGTAAATATTTGAATTTATATTTAATTAGTTATTAAATATCTAGTTGCGTTATAATTGTAAATCTTACGGTTCAAACGTTTTAGTTAAATCGGGTCAATGTTCGGTGAGGTTCCTTGTGATTTCCGCCTCAAGTAAATTGTGGCTAGATGCATTGAAAACCCAACAGTGGTATTAGAGCGCCATTGGTTTACAAGTCTAATTGTGCTAGACGTTAATTCGAAATCCATAAATTGTTTTATGATTTTCGGTGATACCGAAAATTGTTTTGGATATTTCAAAAATTACAAAAATACATTAAAATTGTTTTCAATTAATTCTAGTAATATTAAAAATTGTTTTTGATTATTTCCGAAAATTCGGAAATATTAATTTAATAATTAAAAATGTTTTTTTATTAAATTAATTAAATTAAGATAATTACAATAGTTGGGAATTATCTAGAATTTAAACCAAAAGATTTTATCAAATCTAGATTTTATTTAAAAGATTTAATATAAATATTTAATATATATTTATATAATTTTCGGGTTATATAAAAGATTATATAAATTTATTAATTAAATAATAAGTGACAATCCTATTTTAGTATATATATATTTTTCAGAATATTTATATGCAAAAAATAGTTTATTTGGCAAATCTAGAATATTTAAAGGTGTTTTAAATAAGGATAAAATTTAAAGTTTAAATTAGGGATATATTAGATATATCCTAATATTTTAAATAGTTTTAAAAGGAGATAAAATTTTAAAAATCAAATTTTTATATAGATATGTGTATATCCGAATATTTAAATAAAATAAAAGGATTTGGATTTTCGAATATTTAAATTTGTTTTATCTTGTCTTATAATTGTCTATAATTAAGATAAATATTTAAAAGTATTATATATATATATATATATATATATATATATATATATATATATATATATATATATATATATATATATATATAGAATTAATAAAACTATATAGAACTTTAGTAAATGAAATTAAATAGTTTTAATTGTCATAGAAGATAATTATATAATAGTTTATATATATTATAACTAAAGTTAAATAAATCATCGCTTATGTCATTAGTAGGCTCACCCATAGTCTAAGACATATAAAGGATGAAAAGGAGAGATATGATCTCAAACGGGGTCGCGTTTTTAACACGCCTTTCGCTGACCTTCCCCGCCGCTTCCCTTGTCTTAGAATGGAGCTACCGAACGGGCATAATAGGATGATGTCAAGATTAAAAGTATAATTATAAAATTAAACAAATCTTCCCATTTAATATAAATGTGAACATCGTGTGCTCTCCATAAGATGACACACGCCCACATTATAGTCTGATTAACGGAACTCGCGTGGTTAATCGATACGTTAATTATGAGATTATTTTATGAGTGAAACGATTCTCGCGATACCCAAGCGAACTTGAGCCAGGAATCTACGTGGGTGTCTTATGGTTGTTTCACCTTCTAATATATGATCCACGACATCCCTGTCATATAGATTAGAAAGAGCATTGATTCGAGATCAACATGCCATTCTCCTAATAGAATGAATCTCAAAGAACTAGGGATTTCATAAGATTGAAATTGACAATAGTTTGCCTACAACACGAAATTATTTGGTGTGAAATACGGCATCCCTCTTCACATCAAATAACTAGTGGTTGTATCCTAGCCTTGTGAATAAAGATTGGGAAAATTATTATAAGGATTATTAATGAATACACTAAGAAATTGTTTCTTTTGTAGATGTCTTCCAACAACAATAACAACAACAACAATGTCCGACTTCCTCCACCACCACCACCAGTTCCACAAGGACCGCAAAACTTTGCTCTTATTTCAAGCTTGAATCGTGAAAAGCTCACTGAACCAAATTACATAGATTGGGTTCGTACGCTTAGAATCACATTAAGGTACGAGGGCAAGGAGTATGTCCTCGACAATGAAATTGCTGAACTCTCTGATGACTCGAGTGATTTGGACATAGCTGCCCACAATCTTCATCACACTGAATCGGAAAAGGTTGCTTGCCTGATGTTGGCCTTTATGTCTTCTGAACTCCAAAAGAATTTTGAGAAGATGAGTGCTTATGACATCAACCAACAGCTCAAGGAAATGTTCCAAAACCGAGCTAGGCAAGAACGTTTCGATGTGGTAAGTTCCCTAATGGCATGCAAACTTCAAGAAGGTCAATCTGTGTGTAGCCACGTCCAAAAGATGAAGGGCTACATAGATAGGCTTGAGAATTTGGGTGTCCCCTTGCCAAAGGAGTTGACCACTGATATGGTCTTGACTCGCTTCCGGCATCCTACTCACAATTTATAGTTCACTATAATATGGGTGATACGGATAAGACACTCATGGAACTGCACGGCATGTTAAAGACTACCGAGGCTAGTCTTATGAAGGCTAAAGATCCATCTCCTACTGCTCCGGTCTTGGCCGTTCATTCTGAGGGTGTTAAGAAGAAACGCCGACCTCCTCCTAGTGGCAAAGGTAAGGCCAAAGTAGGTCATACCAAACATGGCCAGAAGAGGAAGGCTGATTCTGACATAGCACCCACTAAAGATCCGAAAGAGGCTGTTTGCTACTACTGTCAAGGAAAGGGTCACTGGAAAAGAAGCTGCCCAAAGTACCTGGAGGATTTGAAGAATCATAAGGTCCAAAAGTCTGGCACCTCTGGTACGTTTATGATTGAACTCCACAATACTTCTATGTCTTATTCTTGGGTTCTAGATAAAGGGTGTGGTACTCACATTTGCACTGATATGCAGGGACTTAAGAACAGTAGGAAGTTGAAGCATGGAGAGCTTAATCTGATCATGGGAAACAGAGTTTTGGCTGATGTCACCAAGATAGGAGATTACGAGCTCATGCTTAGCAGTGGACGTTCAATCATCTTATTAGATGTTTGTTTTTCGCCTTGCATGGCACGCAACATTATTTCATTTTACGCATTGTTTAAGGATGGTTTTAATTTTGTTTTTAATAATGACAATGGTTCTATTTTGGTTTATAAAAATGATGTGTTTTATTTTTAAGCTATTCCTTGTAATGGTATATATGAAAATGTTGGTTGCGTAAACAATAGAAATCTAATATTGAATGTTGATTCATCGAAAGGTGTATTGGATAAGCCATGTCTATGGCACTGTCGCTTAGGACATATAAACAAGAAACGCATCGCTAAACTCCAAAAGGATGGAGTGTTAGAATCATTTGACTTAAAATCAGATGATGTGTGTGAATCCTGTTTACTTGGCAAGATGACAAAGGCGCCATTCACAGGGTCGTGTGAAAGAGGTAAAGATTTGTTGGACCTCATACATACTGATGTGTGTGGACCGTTCAAATCTAAAACTAGACATGGTGAACGATACTTCGTCACATTTATAGATGATTTCAGGAGATATGATTATGTTTATTTGATTAAACATAAATATGGTACTTTTGAAACGTTCAAAGAATATCAGAAAGAAGTAGAGAATCAACTGGGCAAGAAAATTAATGACAGGGGCAGAGAGTATCTTAGTCAAGAGTTTATCGACTATCTAAAGAGTTGTGGAATAGTATCTCAACTCTCTCCTCCACGAACTCCACAACTTAATGGAGTGTCGGAAAGGAGAAATTGAACCTTGTTAGAAATGGTGCGATCAATGATGAGTCGATCAACACTTCCAGTGAGTTTCTGGGGATATGCCTTAGAGACTGCAGCTTATATCGTGAACCTTGTACCAACTAAGAAGGTTTCCAAAACTCCCTCTGAAATGTGGACAGGGAATCCTCCTTCACTCAAACATTTGAAAATCTGGGGTTGTGAAGTATATGTAAGACATGAATCTCATGACAAGCTAGATAACAAATCAGAGAAGTGCTACATCATTGGCTACCCACGACAGTCTTTTGAATATCGGTTTTATAATCCTAAAGAGAACAATGTGTTCGTATCTCGAAGAGGATTCTTCCTTGAGAGAGAGCTATTATCCAAAGAAGACAATGGGAGCAAAGTTGATCTTAAAGAGTGTCAAGAGTCAACCAATGAAGATGTAGTGGCACCTATAGTTGACACTAGCACTCAACCAGAGGATGTGACTCATGTTGAGGAAGATGATGTAACTCCTATCATTCCACGTAGATCCTCTAGAACTGTTCGCCCTCCTGAGCATGTTGGTGATTATTATGATTACCATATTGCTGAAGGTGATACTTCAACTAGTAATAGTATACTAGTTGATGATGATGAGCCGTCAAGTTATAAGGAAGCTATGAAAGGCCCTGAGGCTGAAAAGTGCGAAGTGGCTATGGAGAGTGAGATTCAGTCCATGTATGACAATCAAGTATGGAACTTAATTGAGACTTCTCCCGACATTAAAACCGTTGGGTGTAAGTGGATCTTCAAGAAGAAAATAGACATGGATGGGAATGTGCACACCCATAAGGCTAGGTTGGTTGCAAAAGGTTATACTCAAACTCATGGGATTGATTATGATGAAACCTTTTCACCATTAGCCAAAATAAAGTCTATCAGAATATTGCTTGCCATAGCTGCATTTCATGATTATGAAATTTGGCAGATGGATGTTAAAACCGCCTTCCTTAACGGAAGACTTACTGAGGATGTCTATATGGCACAGCCAGAAGGTTTTATCAATAAGAAATATCCTGATAGAGTGTCCAAGCTTGAAAAATCAATCTATGGATTGAAACAAGCCTCTCGTAGTTGGAATCTTTGCTTCCATGAGAAAGTCAAGGAGTTTGGTTTCTCTAGAAGTGAAGATGAGTCCTGCGTTTACATAAAAGCTAGTGGGAGCGTTGTAGTCTTTCTAGTACTGTATGTGGATGACATACTCCTTATTGAAAATCATATTCCTACACTGCAAGATGTGAAATCTTGGTTGGGAAAATGTTTTGCAATGAAGGACCTAGGAGATGAAGCGTACATACTCGGTATAAAGATATACAGAGATAGAGAAAGACGTCTAATAGGATTGAGCCAAGTACATACTTGGATAATATACTGAAACGTTTTAGTATGGTTGATTCCAAGAAAGAGTATTTACCCATGAATCATGGCATAACAATGTCTAAGAGTCAATGTCCCAGTACTGAGCAAGAACTGGAGAAAATGAGTCGAGTACCCTACGCCTCGGCGATTGGATCGATCATGTATGCCATGATATGTACTCGTCCGGATGTCTCATATGCTTTGAGCATGGTGAGTCGGTTCTAGGACAACCCTGTCAACGATCATTGGACTGCGGTGAAAACAATTCTCAAGTACCTAAGGAGAACAAAGGTTATGTTCTTAGTGTATGGTGGGAAAGACGAACTTGTTGTGGAAGGTTATTGTGACGCGAGTTTCCAAACGGATAGAGATGACTCGTTCTCACAATCACGGTGGGTGTTCTTGTTAAATGGAGGAGCTGTCACTTGGAAGAGTTCCAAGCAGAAGGCAGTCGCTGACTCTACATGTGAATCTGAGTATATTGCTGCTAGTGAGGCAGCAAAAGAGGCCACATGGTTAAAGAATTTCATTGGTGATCTTGGTGTCGTAACAAGCATCAAGGACCCATTGAAAATCTTTTGTGACAATGAAGGTGCAGTCGCTTTTACTAAAGAATCCAAAGATCATAGTCGGACCAGGCATATACTCATAAAGTATCACTATGTGAGAAAGCGCGTTGAGTAAGGTGACATCACAGTGACTAGAGTATCGTCGGAAAACAACCCGGCTGATCCTTTCACTAAAGCACTAAGTCGTGCCAAGCATGATGCTCATGCGAGGACGATAGGAATTAGATTTCATAGTGACTTGTCATAAAGTGTCATTCATTTGAAATTTGTAGTGAAAAATTAAATTGTATGAATTGATGATTTATTTATGGAGATTAAATAATTTGCAAGTGTGATATCATTCATATAGTATTTAATTATTCCATTTCAACCTTTTGCATGTTTAGAACCTATTCCAAAGTAATCTAAGAGATTGCTTAAACGTCCACAGTCAATCGTTCTCATGGGAATGAGAACTGAATTAAGATGTCACGGGAGAGTTAGTAGATTGTTCAAAAGGATGAACATTGCATCGAGATTGCTGCTACTCTCATGAGCATTTGAAAGGTGTATTTAAATGTTGGACTAACCCACGCTCAGAGAATTACCCCATGGACTTCATTATGGGTAATTGTGAGGCGATAATATCGTATGAGTCTTCAAACCAAGATGCATCATTTCCTTAGTACGATTTCGTGATGCATTGGTCTAACTCCAACGCTATTCGTAACTCGTAGCTATACAGATTAGTTCCATGCGTCATGTGATGACTATGAAGGAAGATGGTGTAGTTAAGGTTTATTCGTTCCCTCTGATCAAAGTGATAGAGGAGATATCTATGGCCCCCTGTTGATTTGATGTGACACTGAAGTACCTGCACAGGTCATGACTAAATTGAAAGTTCAATTAAGTAGTCAAAACGTCATCATAAATCTCGATTCAGGAAACATAATCGTAACTATAGTGATTGACAAGTCCATGTCACTAGTTATGTGATATCGTGTAACGAAGGACATATGATCACTTATCATAGGACTGTTTCTGATAGTTCAGAGTTCAGCAGCTGCACATGCTATGCACACTCAAAAGGATACACCTACGCATACCGTTTATAGTTGATGAGATGTCCAAGTGGGAGACTGTTGGAATTGGTGTCCAACACATCAAATAAACCGGTATTCTGGTTCGGGTATTTTAGAGTCCTATTCGGGTTGCCCTCAAGGCGTCAACGAACACGAGAATTAATGAAGTATTTAATTAATGGATTAATTAAATGACTATCGGGCTAAACGGACTAGTGTAGTTAATGGGTAATTAACTAGCTATAGAATTCGGGCCAAGGCTATGGGTCGGATCGGGCTTGTGGTAGCAGGCTTAGACTAATTAAAGTTTGACTCTAAATAGGTTTGCACAACTATAAATAGAGGGTTAAGGGTATAACCTAAACACACTTAATACTTGTTTGTGCAATACCCTATTCGGTCGAACCCCACATTCGATCGAACCACCGCCGCTGACGCCACTGCCGCCGCTGCTCCGCCGCTGCCCTCCGTGAGCCGCCGCCGTCGACCGAAATCGTTTTCGGTCGTGTTCTTCGGTGCTCGTTTTCTCAAGGGTGATTTGTACTACATTGTGGTACATAGTCTCGTTCGTGACCAACCTTGGGTGTGAAACGATAGAGGGATTCTTTCTTGAATCCTAGGCGTAGTGTGATAACCTGGCAAGAACGAGATCACAAGGTTTGCCTCCTTCGCCAAACCACAACAATGTAAGTATTTGAATTTGTATTTAATTAGTTATTAAATATCTAGATGCGTTAGAATTGTAAACCTTACGGTCCAAACGTTTTAGTTTAATCGGGTCAATGTTCTGTCAAGTTACTTGTGATTTCCGCCTCAAGTAAATTGTGGCTAGATGTATAGAAAACCCAACAGTTGGGAGGTAGGCAAATTCACAAAAGGATTTTATTTCCTTTTTGTCTTTGACGTCAAGTGAAATCTTCGTAGGGTATAATCTTTCTATCCTTTTCTTCATCTTCTTAATGTTCTTGAGTTAATCCCGAGCCAAGTCTCATAGAAACCCAGAATCTCAGTCTCGGGTATCGTCGTTGATAGTCGGGACGAAGATGTCGGGTTTTGATGTTGTTATTCTTGTAATTTTGATGTTGATTTCTGGCAGATTCTGCCTCGTCTGTTGCAACCCGTTTTCGAAGCTCTTATAGTCGGTTTTTGGGAAGGCCCGTCTCATGGACATTTGTAGTCCTCTGAGTTAGCTAACCGTGACTGCTGACCTCTCTTCAATCCGAGTTTTGGTCAGTGAGTTATGGCCATTATCGTAAACCATCGCTGTACTAAATTTTTGTTAAGTTAATGGTTTATGTAATTATGATTCAGTGGTTTTATGATTATCTGTTTTGTTGAATTGATCAAACCGTTTAACATTTTGAATTTTTTTAAATTTGGACCGTGATGGGATGGACGACACTCAACCGGGTGTCGGGATGAAATCCCAAGGTTCGGGTTTTTATTATTTATAAAAAGGGTGTTTCCCAAAACCTAGTTGTTTAGTTGTTTCAATGTATCTTGAAAGATTTGGAAGCGGTTGTGATTTAAACCGAGGATGGTATCGAGCCCTCGGGCTCGGTTGTATGAGGTACCGGGTTACATCACGTTGCCACTTGACCGATTAAATGTCCCATTGTTAAAATCCCGTTTTTAGAAATCGAGAAGGTGAAACCGAACTCGTAGAGTTCTGGGTTTCTCAAATCGAGAAAATTTCAATTAATTGATTATATTATTTTAGACTGAGCTTTCTGTGATAAAAATGAATTCCGGGGCTGTCAGATGCCTCGGGAGTAAACGGGTTGATGTCCGGATTTAAAACGGGTTTTATACGTCATGCTGGATTTTGGGCACAAACTGTAATCTGACTTTGAGTCCGTTTTTACTACACTTTAAATACGTTTTTAGAATTTTGGCCCACGATGATCTCTATTTTTTTAGTCCTCTTTCCGTTGCCGCTGACGACTTGTAAATCTGATTTGTCGTTAAAGAGATCTCAGTTTTTAGTAAACGGTCGCAACAACTTTTTCGGTTCAGCTTTTTCTGACTTGTGAGTTTGTTTTGAGGCACTTCTGTTCGGATTCGAGTTCCGAAATCTGGTGACGAATTGTAGTCCTCTGAGTCATTTAGCTACTGTATATATTTTAATAAAATCTAGTGAGCGGTTTGAGAGTTATGGTCGTCCACGTAAGAGTGCTGAGTGCTGTTTAGTTTATGCTGAAACTACCTTTGAGTCAAATTCTAATCCGAGCTTCCTTGTACTTTGTAGGACCTTCTAGGACCTGATTAGAGACGCTCTTTGGTGCTAAGGTTATCTAGGAGCATACGTCTATTCGAGGTGGGTGATCTCACTTTAAACTTGCACTTACATTTGATTCATGATTACGTGCTATATGTTATGAACTGTGATTGATTGAGCTGAGCTTGTTGTTGTGAATGATCTGTATACTTGAGTTTTGATTATGAGTTGTTATGCACTTGGGTTGTGCTATGTGGTTATATATCTATGAGATGATATACTTGAGCTTGAGATGTTAGTTTTATATGAGTACATGTTGTAATGGGTCAACACGTTAATAAAACTAACTAACTATATTTGAGATTCATGAGGTAACCAACTCTTCCTGGGAGCCAAGTACAATTCACGACTGTCAGCGTGGTACTGCGGGACACTGGTGGGTCTTGGAAGGGGGTGCTAGTGACGAGCGCGAGAGCAGGGGCACGCGTTGTGGATTCGTCACGGCATTGGCGAACCAATTGAAATTTAATAAAAGGCCTAATAATCAAGAATTGAGTAGAGTCATTAGGGATCACTTATGTGGTGTGGATTGTTTGTATGTGTATGTTTAGTGTGTAGATTATTCACTCAACGGTGGCTGACCCCAAACACTCCCTCCCATTATGCAGGTACTAGCAAGGGCAAAGAGAAGGTCAATGGTTGATGAGCTGCGTTTCTATTTTTATATTTATGGATTTGGATTAAAACATTTATTTTAATTCAAACATGTTTTGTTTCAAAACCTTTAATTATTCCGCATTTAAACCACGAGACGGTTTTATATTTTTATTTATGAGTTGGGACCTTTGAGTTACTTGTACTTTTGGGGAAAATTGGTTTATTTTATTTATTAAGAAAATTTAAATTTCCCCTGATTTTTGGGATGTTACAAAGAAAATCTTCGAAAGAAAATTCATAAATTAGAGGACATGATTTCAGAATTAAAACCTATAACTGACAAAAATGTTTTTTAAAATTCTAAATCTTCATTAATAGGACCGACACCAGTTAATCCAGTTCCAATCATCTTGAGGAGAAGCTCTTATCCACTTGTTTTGAATGTTGCAGATCGAAAGTTAGAGCCCCAAAGTAAGAAGACTAAGAAGCCCGATAGAGCCACATGAGCCATGCAGTCCAAGAAGCCTATTTTGACTAGGCCTAGTATGCTTAAGAAGCCTAGCGAGCTTAAGAAGTCTAGACTATTTACGTCTGTAGTTTCTTCTTTTACTGTTCAAAATAATTGTAATAACTTTGAATGTGTGATAACTCCTGCAATGGCTTTTAGAACCGTTTATTATGCTTATATTTGTCGTCCTGTTAATTACTCTCCTGATTTTGATGTCGTGTTTACTAAAACTGATAAATTTGGAACAAAGAGATTGGTTGATAAAATTACAAAGAAACAAATTACCCAAATTGATGATCGCTTTTTTGTTAGAATAGATGCTCCATGTGGGTTTAAAAACAATCTATTTCATAAATCTGGTAAAATTATAAAATCATGCAAAACATGCTTTCCACACCCATGCAAGTCGAATGTCTCTATTCCAGCAAAACCTAATAAACAAGGTCCATCTTCTCCTATTTCCAAACAACCAAAGAATTCTTCCAAAAACCCACTAACCTCTGATAAACACTCGTCTTCTCGTCGCAACGTTTCTCAAGGATCTTCCGCACCTAAGCCAAAATCTTCAAGTTCCTCAAAGTGCGACAACAAAACATATACAAAATCTTCAACATTTGTGAAATATAATTGGATTAAAAATAAAAAGATCTCATTGGATTGTTCAATCCTCTAAAAAATCGTTAAAATGGGTCATCAGATCCACAAATTCTGAACTGCCACCTAGTAGTTCTCCAATGCTTTAAATTGATCATACAAAAATATTCTACATAAAACATCTGTCACTAATCGTTCTAGACCCATACATGATTGGGTACCTAAAATGTTTTAATTGTTTCATGTAGAATATGTGGTACCTTGATTTTGGTTGTTCAAGGCACATGACTGGAAACAGAAATCTGTTAACCAACTTCTGTGAAAAATATTTGGGAACGGTAAAATTTGAGAATGATCATTTAACGGCTATCTTAGGACTTGGAGACATCATTCGTCCTAAACTCATTATTCGAAATGTTGCTTATGTTGAAGATCTCTCTCATAATCTCTTTAGCATTGGTAAATTCTGTGACAAGACCCTGGAAGTTAACTTTCGTACAAAACGTCGTGTTGTTCGTACCTATGAAGGGGAAGAACTCTTAACCGGAACTCGTGATACAAATTTATTTCCCATTAATCTGAATGATATAGTTCCACTGGAAGAGGTCTGCTTGTATCTAAAGCAACATCAAATGAGTCATGGTTATGGCATCGTCGTTTGTCTCATCTTAACTTGAAAACCATGAATAAACTTGTGAAAGGAGGTCACGTGGAAGGCTTACCTGATGTGGCTTTTGACAAAGATCATATATGCTCTTCGTGTGAAATGGGAAAAATGACCAAAAAGTCTCACAAACCAAAACCTGCACCAAGTACTTCTAAACCTCTTGAACTACTACACATGGACTTATGTGGACCAATGAGTGTTCAAAGTCTTGGTGGAAAACGTTATGTATTGGTCATTGTTGATAATTATTCAAGATATACTTGGGTCCATTTCTTACGCTCAAAGGATGAAGTTGCAGAAATGATCATTGCATTTATCAAGAAGACTCAAGTGAACCTGGAATTATATGTTCAAACAATTCATACTTACAATGGTATCGAATTTAAGAATCGAATTCTTGACTCTTTTCTTGAATCTGTTGGCATCACTCATCAATTTTCCACTCCACGAACTCCCAATCAAAATGGTGTTGTTGAAAGACAAAACCGTACGTTAGTTGAAGCTGCACGTACAATGAAGGGTTTCATTGAAACTGATTGACCACATGGGTCAACCTCCTAGTCACTTGGTTCGAACCATACTGACCAAGAAAATGAACTTGTTCTTGACCGGTTAAAACCAACTAGCTGATTTAATCCCTAGATGCGGAACTGAGTTTAAACCTAATCCTTAAACCCTAAAGGATTGGGATCTTGGAAATCTAGATTAGATTAATAATGGAAGAAACCTTGTACGAAAACCCAAACACACACTCACACTTGTGTGTGTTTCGACCAACACCAAAAACCCTAGGGTTCTTGGGTTCGAATTCGGCCAAGAGGGGAGAAGGGAGAAAAGGTTTTCTCAAAACATACCTTGTTGTTTGCTTAAGATAGATCCACTGATGATGAACAAATCGAGCGATCTTCTAGTTGATCCTTGTAACGATCTTCGAATCTTCAAGACTTGAAGAATACGAAGAACGAACGAAGAACACGAAGAACGAAGAACACCAAGGATGGTGCTCTCTTGCTCTCGGCCGAAACAAGGAGAGGATGGGGCTAGGGTTCTTTTGTGGAGTGTAAACAAGGGAATGATTAGGTTTAAATGAAACCTTAAGCCTTCTATTTATAATAGAATAAGTTTCATTTAAGTCCTCCTAGTTTAATTAAGATTAATCTCTTAATTAAACTTATCTCTTACACTTTAAACCCTTATAGTTTTACTAGTTATTATTATCCCACTTAATTATTAAATGTCTAGTATTATACACTTATATATATTTCGTGTATATTACATATACAAAATATATACTTGTATTTAATACTTTTAATAATTAATTAGACGATAATATTATCCAAAACACTATATGATTTAATAGCTTTAAATCATATTATGGATAATCTATAATTAACACATTGTATATTTACTCAACTAGTTAATGTACAAATACTTATATTAATTAGTTAGATAAACTAATCTAGTAATAAGTCAAGCTTTACTTAATACTTAACTTGATTCATAAATGACTTATTATGAATCAATCCTCTTCTAAGTATCATTACATATCTTACTCGTATTACATGCACTCACCGGTGTGACCCTTAAGTGTTTCGTAGGCATGGATGTATCATCATAGGTTGACTAACTGTGCACATAAATCCTTTAGAAACTGGCTTCTCAAAGGGAAATGTCGATACCACATTCTTCATCAAACGTCACGGGGATGAATCATATTAATTCAGATTTATGTCGACAATATTATTTTTGGCTCTACAAATCCAAAATACTGTAAACGTTTCTTTGACCTTATGGTAAAGCGTTTTGAAATGAGCATGATCGGTGAAATGAACTTCTTTCTTGGTCTTCAAGTTCGTCAACTTCCAACTGATATCTTCATCAACCAATCAAAGTATATCTCTGACTTACTGAAAAAGTATCTGATGGAAGACTTTACACCTATTAACACACCTATGTCTCCTGGCACCAAACTCCATGCTGACCCTGATGGTACACTAGTAGATGTCACCAACTATCCGAGTATGATCGGATCGGTACTATATTTGACTGCCAGTCATCCGGACATTATGTTTTCAACATGCATCTGTGATCGGTATCAAGCTGCTTCAAAAGACTCTCATTTTCAAGCTGTCAAACGAATCTTTCATTATCTCAAAAGCACCAGGGATCTTGGTCTTTGGTACCCAAAGGAAACTTCGTTTGATCTATCTGCCTTCTCTGATGCTGATCATGCTGGGCGTATGCTGGATAGGAAGAGTACCTCCGGAGGAGTTCAATTCTTGGGAGATAAGTTGGTCAACTGGTCATCTCGAAAGCAAAACTGTGTCACTATAAACTGCCGAAGCAGAATACATTGCGGCTGCTAGCTATCTGTCCCAGGTGATATGGATGCAGTCACGGTTAAAGGACTCTGGCTTTTCCTATAGCCGTATTCCTTTATATTGTGATTCAAGAAGTGCAATTCCAATATATTGCAATCCAGTTCAACATTCAAAAACAAAACACAATGATCTTCGATATCATTTCATTAAAGATCATGTTGAACTAGGCAATGTTGAATTGTACTTCGTATCCACCGACTTTCAGTTAGCAGATTTGTTTACCAAGGCTTTAGATGAAAAATGTTTTAATTATCTGGTCTCTAAGTTTGGTATGCCAAATCTCAAAAATTAACTGTTTAAATTTTCATTTAGCAATCTGTTAAGTCGTTGAATTTTCCGTATCATCGCAATGGCTTTCAAGAAATTCGTCTTGAAACTCGTTCGTCAAAATTCGTCACCGCTCGAGGGCGAGAAAATTATCATCTCGTCAGCCAAGGGGGAGCCGATGCTGTGTTTCAAATGATCAACATTCCCGACCCTCAACAACTTATTAGGATTTTTATTTTTATTTTTTATTTTTTATTTTTTTCATTTTATTTTAGTTTTATTTCTATTTTTACTTTTCTCTTCTCTTCTTTTATTAATCGGGTTCTCGCCTCAACTTCTCATGGGGTCTCGATCTCTACTCACTTGTGATCTCGACTCATCTATTATCTCGATTCACAAAGCACCCCGACTCACAGGGGATCTCGACTTGGCACTAGTTCTCGACCTCCCACCTCGCCCATATAAATACTCCTCTCTATACCACTTCACTTCTCTCCTTTGCTTAAATCGTTCTCGCCCAAACACACACTGAATAGTGCGACTACACACAGTGTCTTCAAACCGTTCGATTTCGACCAAATCTGCTCAGCTCTTGTTCTCAATCAACCTCGTACTTCTTATACATCTGATTGCTGTACGATCCTTCTATCAATTTCATCGTTTTTAATTACGATTTCACGTATTTCTATTGTTTTGGGTTCGTACGTTTTCTAGGGTTTGTTTGTGTTGCATATTGCTTAATTAGGTTCTTGTTTGTTGAAATATGCTTTGCTTAGGGCTCGTATGATTGATTAGCAGATATAGGGTGTGAAATTTGAACGACTAGGGCTCGAATGAAATATCACTATAAATTTCTTGCCAAAACATAGAAAATTTTGAAAAATCGCACAGGATCTCGTCTCGCCCAAGGATCTCGACTCGAGATCCCTTCTCGACTCGAGACCGGCCAACATAGTTCTCGATTCGACCTTTGTTCTCGACTCGAGATCCATGTTCTCGACTATACACTGTTCTCGACCCGGGAAGATTATCATGCCCAAATTTCTTTAAGGACCCGAGATGTGTTACTCGTTCTCGACTTGAGTTCTTCACTATTCTCGACCCGGGATCTTTTTCAAATTCGTCTACGTTTAATTTATTATATATATATATATATATATATATATATATATATATATATATATATATATATATATATATATATATATATATATATATATATATATATATATATATATATATATATATATATATATATATATATATTTAAATTTTTAATTTTGATTTTATTATTAATAAAATTAATTTTTCAAATTTTATTCATCTATATATATATCTAAAATTCATTAACTTTCAGTGGTCTCGTATACTTAAAATTTTAATCTTCTAACACTTCACTAACTTTTGTTCTTCTCTGTGCCACCTTGCATTTATTGTATATTTTACAGATGGCAGAACCACAAATTATCTCGGAAACTGTCCTTGTTCCGGATCATGAGAAAAGGAAAATCAAGCCAAACAACTTCTTTTGGGATCCTTCGGAGGAAACAACATTCACCACATCATATCCAGTACTATCACACGTGCTTCAACGTCATCCAATCTTCTATATGATACGTGCTCGGCCGCTGGTCCCTCTAATCTATGTTCATCAGTTCAACAACACCCTAACCCTAAACACAACTACCAACCCTCATCAGTTCGATGCCATCATCGACAACATGGGTGTCTCCTTCACGAAAGATGATCTATTCGACATCTTCAGGCTCCCACGTGGTAAAGCCCGACCACCTTTCGAAAAACATGAACCTCAACTTTCAATCGACATAGTGAAAAGAGATATTCATGCCCTTGGTCTTGACGGTCCGCTACACAACCTTGTCCTCAAAGATCTCAAGAAGGGCTCCATGTCAAAGAGCTGGTCTTTCCTATTCACAATTTTTAACAGATGCCTGACGGGCAAGCATTTTGGTCATGACAGGGCCTCTATCAACGTTTATCATGCTTATCATGCCCTCTACTACAACTGGCATTATGATTATGCATCTTATCTCTGGGAGGAATTCAAAACTGCTACAAACAAAAGACCAAACTTGAGACAACTCGACATTTCGGGTGAGTCAAAACATTTCATTTCAAACTTTCTATATTTAGAAAGTTTCCATTTTTAGAAACTTTCTCATCTCGCTTTATTTCTAATTTTAGAAAGTTTCTATTTTTAGAAACTTTCCTCATTTCATTTCATTTCTGTATTTTTGGCACATAAAACATAACTAAACATCATCATTTACACCATACATCAGTGTTTGACTATTTTAGTCAACACCACATTTCATTATTACTATTATGGTGACATTACACAAAATCATTTCTAAAACATAATAGTTATGCATTTAAAACATTAAATATTTAATAAAACGCAATGCGTAACGATTTAAACCGAAAAACCGACACATCAATGTTGTTTTGGACCCCCTTGACCGAATTTTAGCTTGCAAGTGCAAGTTTCGGCCAAGCCTCATCTCCATCATCATCATCTCGTTTGAAATCTAAAGTCTTATCCTTATCTCGGTTTAAACCAGTTTGAGTCCAACTCAAACTCCATCTAGATACTACCTATAAATACAAGCCCTCATTTAACTCTAAAAACCCATTGGTTCTCTTGATCATCCGGCCAAGCATCTCCAACCGTGCCCTCTAGTGCTCGGATCTCAAACCATTCCAAATCCCTCGCTCTTTTCGTTCGTATCTCGAAGGTATACCGAAAATCCTTACTTGTTACTCTTAATTTCGGTTTTATGCTTACAAAACCAAGACCATGGCCAAAGGCCAAATGGTCTTGGCATCACCACTGATTTGAACCATGGATGTATGATTAACCATGCATGAATTCGTGTGATTAATCGTTTCCGTTTTCGGTGTTGTTCTTATTGATTTATTACTTGTTTTGGTAGTAAACGAAACCCTTTTAATCCAAATATTTGATATGTTAATAACAATGAAAAACCACACAAAACCCTAAAATTTCATAATTTTGGAATTCGCTTGCCTCATTTTTGACCTAAAAACCACTCGAAACCCTAAACCGAAAACCCTAGCCGAAAACCCTAACCTAGAAACCGGATTTTTTACCCTAACTCACTGAGTTGACTCGGTAACCCACTGAGTTGACTCTGGTATGACCTTTGACCAAAATTGACCCGTTAATGAATCGGGACAAGGCCGGAACTTGGCCCAAACTGACTTAACCCAATCCGGCCCATTTGATCTTTAAACCCTTATTGGGCCAAGCCCATTTACTTGAGCCCAATCCGACCCAAGAGCCCTTTGGGCCGAGCCCATATTCGGTCCAAATCAGGCCCAAAGCCAAGGCCCATTATCCATTGGGCCGTAGCTTATTAAGAAGCCCAATTGGCCCATATCTTGGCCCATTAGCCCAATCATTTCATTTTGGCCCATTTCATTTCATTTTGGCCCATTCCTAAGCCCATTTCATTTCATTTTGGCTCATTTAACCCAACCAAGCCCAATAAGGCGGGCCTTGGCCCAAGTGCCAGCCCGTTAGCCTAAACCTAGGCCCACAACCCAACATCGTTACAAAGTTGCGTAAACATAAAATGTTTTCAACAAACCAAAACCCTTTTTATAATCAAACAATCAAAACAAACAATATCAATACACAAACAATACCATTATAGATCGCCTATGCGTTATAGCTTAGACTAATTAGGAACCTTGTGCTTTAGGCGCTAGGAATCTCTAAGGATCCATCAGTGAAGTCTTTGTGTTCTAAGCTAAGCATTAGGTGAGTGCACAGCCCCTTTTACTCTTTTACTGTTTAATAACTTATGGGGTGAAAAACATAACATGCTACATTTACTATTTTATATTGTGTATGTATTACATTATCAATTCATTTTCGTTATGGCATGACAAACAATTCATTATACCGTACTAAGTTCAACCTTCATTAAGTAGAATGACTACTCCCTGGATATACGTATAGTACTATCAGCCAATACTCAGCCTCCCATATTCATTGATCACTACTTGGTTTATCCAAGACATTTCGGGAACGTTTATATCGATGACCTTATAACATAACCATGGGAGTTGCAGTTTTGATTGTGAACTTAGGGGGATTTGTATAATACCTCAACGGGAGTAGCTACCTGTTGGGAATAACAGTCTTATATGCCAAAACTTATGATAAACCGTTTATAACAAACATTTTCATACCAAACATTGAGTTGTAGTTCATCTACAATTCCTTTACATTTCATTTTGGTTTATCAACTTTTTATACATTTACATTACGTTTCAACAGTCATAAATCATTTTCATATTACTCACTAGTAGCAAATAAAACCATTTTAATACATTTTATCTTAACCCTGTGGATTCACTCAACAATTTAGTTGACCTTTTAAGTTATGTTTTTCAGGTAATCTAGAGACTCGGTGAGCAGCGATTGTCTTCTGGCGATGAACTATCTTTGCATTTTAGTTTTCAAACAATCTTTTCATTTCAAAACTTACTATTTTAGGAAACTTCCTATTTTTGGAAATTTCTATTTTTAGCAATGAAACTTATTTTTGATTTTATTGCATGGTTGTTTGATTACTATGTCACTTGCTTTAATAACATGAACGTTACACTTCCATTCTTCCGCAAAACATTTAATGACGTAAAACTCATTTTTGGCGGGGTGTGACAGATTAGTATTAGAGAAATGGTTATAGTGAACTAACAAACCTAGTCTATAACTTCTAAAATATTTTTGGACAAAGAAAAAACTTTTCAAAATCAAAACTTATTTCAAAACAAAAGTTCATGGCACGCTGATTCTCACATTCTTTGCGCTTTTAGTATTGCCTTAGGTGTCTTAGCGAACCCATAGTTGATTTCTATTAGTAGACATTAGTTAGTTTGATTTAGTATGATTTGCCTTTTTAACATCTTCCTCTCGTGTGCAAATTATATTAGATGTCGTCTCATATGTCGCCTCCTGGTGTTATCGATGTTTCGTCCGACTTAGAGTACGACAGTGATCAGAGTACCGCTACGTCTAGAAGACGTGCTACGCCACCTTCATCGCCAGGACTTTGGCGAAAGTTCGTACCATTTCCTATACCCTCGTCAGATTGGATTCGTCCCAACCACCCTCCTGTCCCTGTATACCCCGATGGACCTCCTGATCTTAAACCAGGAGAGCACCCTTATTTGTATCGTCGAGAGCAAGATGGTGAATTCTTTGTTGAAATGAGATGTCGACGAAAGCCAGCGCCAGAACCAGAAGAAGATGATCCATCATTTGATGAATTTATCGTCTTATCGTCAAAACTATGTTTTCCTATATTTTTCAAATCTTAGCTTTTATATTTTTAGTTTTTACTATTTTACCTAGTATGGCGGGATGTGCCATATATGTCAAAACTTATTAGGGAAATTATTAATAAAAGTCTTATTTTAGTATTATAAAAGGTTTTCTTTCCTTTCTATATATAATAACTTTTACTTAAACTATTATTTCTTCTACGTCTACTACTACGTCTATTATTACGTCTACTACTACGACTAATGCTAATTATAACACTATTACTACTTCATGATTTCATTATGTATATGTACAGATTAAATATATTCCTCTTGCTTAACTTAAATTCATTTATCAAAATTATCAGTAATTCGTCATGGCTCGAGGAAGTGGTGAAACTGTAGAACACAATGGTGGAACATCGCATCGCTGAAGCTCTTGCACAAGCTAATGTTGGTCGTGGAGTGAACAACAACAATAATGGTATTAACGCGTCTCCATATGAATATTTCCCGCGATTGAGAATTTTCTTTCTTAATCTACTATTATCTTATTTCATTTCTTTCTAATTTTAGATCTCAATGCTAACCGTCAAGGTCAATCATCCAAGACCTTCACTACTTGTCATCCTACGACGTATTCTGGAGCTGAATGAGCTATTGCTATCATCCACTGGAATGAGAAGGTGGAATCAATCTTCAGTATTATCGATTGTGATCCTGAAAACATGGTGAAGTTTGCTACAAGTACCCTATCCAAAGAAGCTTTGTCCTGGTGGAATTCTCGAGTGCAAGTCTTAGGTCGTGCTGCTGATGATGCTATGACCTGGGATACATTCAAGACCCAACTGACCAACAAGTTCTGTCCAAGAAGGGAGCTAGAAAAAGTGGAAATTGATCTATGGAATCTGTCCATGGAAGGATCTGACATTACTACATACACCACTAATGTAACGTCCTGAAATTTCAAGTGATTATCTATTAATTTTTAATTAATTTAAATTACGTGTTATCGATTAATCAAGATTGTGTGGGCATTTAATTGAGATGGTTAAATAGGTAACGTGTTGAATAAATAAATGGAGTATTATTCATTTCATGTTAATTAATTATTGTGTATTAATTATGTGCATTCGTGTGTTGGGCGGTGTGTCTACATTACACATTTGTTTTTTTTTATCGCGACATTTTAAATCCCGAGTAGTAAGAGTGTCGGGTTGAGGCCGGCCAAAAGCCAAGGCTGAAACCGCAAGTCTGTGTTCGAAAATTGAAGAGTGAATGGGAAGATTTAGGTCCGGTTAGGAGATGCTCTCGAGTTGGGCTCGTTTGATTGGCCTTGCGTGACTGGCCCATACTGAATATTGACGTCGGGCTGAGGCTTAAAAGGGTGAATGTGTTTCACGTATCATCAGTAGAAGAATAAACCCATATCCCCCACCCTAATTGGCCGACACTTGCATTGCACCCATAATCCCCATTCGTTCTTCATCTCACTTGCAAAAACCATCGGCTGCCATTTCAACCCCCACCAATTCTGTTGCGCGATCAGGAGTTAATATCGAGAAGGAGGATGGTGATCGAAGTCGCATAGGGTTCTTCAAGGTTCGTTTCTTAGCCACGTCAAACCGAGCAGAAGTCTTGCGGGTTTGTGACCTGAATTCGGTAGGGTTTCTAATGCTAATCGTTTTCCTTTCGTTTCCTAATTCCCGGTCATAACATTTGTATTTATGGGTTGCGGGGTTCGAGTAGATGGAACTATCATCGGGTAAGGAAGATAGCAGCGGTGATTGTGCTTTAGAGCTGTTGAGTTTGGTGATTGAACAGGTGCGCGAGCCATTGAGACTCCCGAGTTGACGTGACTAAACAATCGATTCGGTAATAATTGTTTCCTGTTTTTCTCTCATTCGTTACTAGTTTCACCAACTGATTTGTATCCACGTTTTATGTTCTGCTCGGGACTAAGCAGTAAGTGATCGAGGTGGTGTGATCGGGATCAAGCTGTGAACAGGTCGTCGATGTGAAGGGTTCGAATTATTCCGGTAGTTCACGTTTCTGTTTTGATTTTTCCTGTGATTTTGTTCCTCCGTTTTTTTTATTTCTTCGAGTTCTAACCTGGTGATGCTGTGTAGAAATCTGTAAGTTTGATGCTGAGCCATGAGGGTTCGGTGCTATGTTGATGTCGTTCCATTGATGAAGTCTAGTCCCTTGTCGTTATTATAGTTGTCTATTCTCGTTTTCTCAAAGTAATCAACCGAGTCTTGTTTCAGAACTGTTTGGTACCATTTGTTTTATCTCGATTTTGTCATCTTTAGGCAGCTGGGTTCCTGGGCAGTCGGGTTTGATTTGGATAAAAAAACTCTTGTAGGATTGGCTAAGCGTTTTTATAATCGAAAACCGAAACCGAACCTTTAGGTTCTTGGTTTCCTAAACCGAAAAGGATTTCATAAGAAAAGAATAAAATTCTTATAAATATGTTTATGAGTTTAAAATGAGTCTCGGGACTGACGGGTGTCTCGAGAATAAACGGGTTGATGTCGGGATTCAAAACGAGCTTAAAACGCAATGCTGAAATTTGGGCAGAACGTATAGTCTGAGTTCGAGTCCGTTTTTACCACACTTAAAGTACATTTCTGGATTTTTGGCACACGATGGACCCTAGTTTTCTGAGTCCTCTTTCCGTTTCCGCAGATAACTCGTCGATATGAGTTACCGTTTAAAAGTTATGACCATTTCAACACGCTACTGCCAGAATTTCTACCTGTGCAGCTATGCTGTTTTGTGAGCCTGTTTTGAGGCCCTTAGAGTATGTTTTTAGGCAGAAGCCACTTGAGAGTCTTTTGTAGTATTCGGAGTCTAGTTTCCGTGATAAAAACTTGGGACAAATCTAATGAACGGTTTGGGAGTTATGGCCGTTCCCGTGAGAATGCCGTGTGCTGTTAAATTCTGCTGAAACTACTTTCGAGTCAAATTCTAATCCGAGCTTCCTTGTGCTATGCAGGACCTTCTAGGACTCGATTAGAGACGCTCTTCTGCACCGAGGATATTTAGGAGCATACGTCTATTCGAGGTGGGTAATCTCACTATAAATTTGTACTTACTTTCGATTCACGATTATGTGCTATATGTTGTGAATTGTCTTGTTGATTGAGTTTGAGTTTTGATTGTGTGATTTATCTGAGTTATCTGTGATCTGAGTTATCTGGGTTCTGAGTTTTTGAGTTAAACATTAAACATAATATACTTGACTTGACACCGAAGAGCACTGGTGTCAGATGTTTGTCTTGGCACTGAAGAGTACTGGTGCCAGACGTTTTGACTCAACACCGAAGAGTACAGGTGTTGAGCCTTGAGGTGGTGTGAGGCGGGTCGAGGTTGATCTTTCGGCCCAAGTCACACTAGCGCGCTATATAAATTAAAATCCGAGTAGTAAAATCTGAGAAATAAACTTGAGTAATTGAGAATTGAGTAGAGTCTTTAGGGATCACTTATGTGACATGAGTTGTTTGTACTTACATGTTTATTTTGATGTTATTCACTCAGCGGTGGCTGACCCCAAACACTCCCCCCCCCCCCATTTTGCAGGTACTAGAGCAAGTGCATTGGATGAGCCGTTACTCGATGAGCTTTTATGGATTTGGATTTCAAACGTTTACTTTGAGTCAAATGCTTTTAAAACGATTATTTTATTTTGAGTCAACTGTTTTTAAAACAATTACTTTATTTCCGCATTAAAATTATTAAAGAGTGGGACCTTTCGTGTACTTGTACTATTGGGGAAAATGTAATATTTTATTGATTAAAATTTTTTTAATTTCCCCTGATTTTTGGGTTGTTACAACTAAGTTCCAAGAACTAACTCGTCTCGTTCCTCATATGGTTTCCCCTGAGTTTAAGCGAATTGAGAGATACCTCCAAGGTCTTCATAGTCTCATTTGTACTCATATCATCGCCTCTGAACCTTCGACATTCGAAGATGCTGTCAACCGAGCTACGCGGCAAACTGATGATGCTCTAAGGAGTGGTTCATTCAAAGAGAAAGTTGTAGTGGCTAGCAACTCAAAAGCTTCTGAATCGTCAAGCAACGACAATGATAAACGTTCTTACAACAATCAGCAAAGTCAGAAGGGAAACAAGTATCAGAAAACAAAGAATTATGCGGCGACCAACCAGAATAATCGTGACAATCAGAAAACCATTCGAACCAGCAGTACAAGCAGTATGGTGGCAACAAACCAAAGTGTAGCAAATGCAATTGGCATCATGATGGTAACTGTGAGAAGTGTTTCAAGTGTGATCGTTGGGGTCATACTTATCGCGACTGCAAGTCTAACGTCCTCCCAAAAACTCCTCTGTGTTTCGAGTGTGGTGATCCTAACCACTACCGTAATCGTTGGCCTAAACTCGACCGTAATCGTGATGGTAATCGCAACAACAACAACAACAACAACCACAACAACAATCGTAATGGAAACAACAACAACGATCGTCAAGCTGCACGTGGCAGAGCTTTTGTTATTGGTGCCCAAGAAGCTGTTGAAAATCCTAATACCGTTACTTGTACGTTCATCGTAAACAATCATTTCGCTTCAATTTTATTCGATTCAGGTGCCAACTTAAGTTTCGTGTCTATTGACTTTAGCAAGTATCTAGATTGTGACCCAGAGAGTTTAAATATAGACTTTGAGATTGAGTTAGCTAACGACAAGTTGATTAGATCTAGTGAAGTCTACAAGAATTGTGTGTTAGATCTTAACAACCATTTGTTTGATATTGACCTAGTACCAGTAGAATTAGGTAGCTTTGATATAGTCGTTGGTATGGACTGGCTATCTAAACATCGTGCAGAAATTATATGCTACTCTAAACAAATTCGAATTCCTTTGCTAAACAAACAAACATTAATAATTTCTGGTGAACAAAGAAACAACAACATTAAAATCATAAGTTCTTTAAAAGCCCAAAAATACCTTCGTAAGGGATATCAATCATTCCTTGCTCATGTCATTGATAAATCATCCAAAGATCGTAAGATCGAAGATATCCCAATCGTTCGTGATTTTTCTGGCGTGTTTCCTGATGAACTGCCTGGACTACCACCTCCTCGACAAGTTGAATTTCGTATTGATTTAATTCTCGGTGCTTCACCTATTGCTCGTGCACCTTATCGTCTTGCACCTTCGGAAATGCAAGAACTTTCTTCACAATTGCAAGAACTCATTAACCTTGGTTTCATTCGACCGAGTTTCTCGTCCTGGGGAGCTCCGGTACTGTTCGTGAAAAAGAAGGATGGTTCGATGAGAATGTGCATCGAATATCGTGAGCTAAACAAAGTGACCATAAAGAATCGTTATCCTCTACCTAGAATCGATGATCTTTTTGACCAGCTTCAAGGATCTAGTTTTTATTCCAAAATTGACCTTCGTTCAGGTTATCACCAATTAAAGGTACATGATGAGGATGTACCTAAAACCGCTTTTAGAACTCGCTATGGTCATTATGAATTCCTCGTAATGCCATTTGGTTTAACCAATGCACCAGCAGTGGTCATGGACCTCATGAATAGAGTGTGTAAGCAATATCTCGAAAAATTTGTCATCGTCTTCATAGATGATATTCTCATCTATTCTCGAACAAAATCCGATCATGAAGAACATTTGAAGATCATACTCGAGCTGCTGGAGAAGGAGAAGTTGTATGCTAAGCTGTCCAAGTGTGAATTTTGGCTTCGTGATGTCCAATTTTTAGGCCATGTCATTAACGAAGAAGGTATTCATGTTGATCCTGGCAAGATTGAAGCAATAAAGAATTGGGAAGCTCTAAAGACCCCTACCGAGATTAAACAATTTCTCGGTCTAGCCGGTTACTACAGAAGATTCATAGAGAATTTCTCCAAGATAGCTAAAGATTTAACATTGTTGACACAAAAGGATGAGTAATTCGTCTGGGGCGAAATGCAAGAATCTGCCTTCCAAACCTTGAAAACCAAATTGTGTTCCGCGCCAATCCTCTCTCTCCCTGAAGGAACCGAAAACTTCGTAGTCTACTGTGACGCTTCGCAACAAGGCTTGGGATGTGTGCTGATGCAGAACAGCAAAGTGATTGCGTATGCCTCTCGTCAACTGAAGATTCACGAGAAGAACTACACCACTCATGACCTTGAGCTTGGTGCTGTGGTGTTTGTGTTGAAGATTTTGAGACACTACCTCTATGGTACCAAGTGTACGATATTTACGGATCATAAAAGTTTGCAACATATCTTCGACCAGAAGGAACTCAACATGAGACAAAGAAGGTGGGTGGAGTTAATGAACGACTACGATTGTGAAATCAAGTATCATCCTGGTAAAGCCAATGTCGTGGCTGATGCCTTAAGTCGAAAAGAGCAACCAAAACCTCGTCGTGTTCGCGCCTTGCCTATCTCGATCCAAGCAAATCTTTCCTCCCAAATTTATCCTTATCAAGTTGAGGCATTGAAGATCGAGAATACGAAGAACGAATCTCTTCGTGGAATGGGGAAGCAATTGGAAGCCAAATCTGATGGAACTGTTTATTTCATTAATCGCTTATGGGTTCCAAATCATGGAAATTTCCGCATGAAGATTTTTGATGAAGCTCATAAATCTAATTATTCCATTCATCCCAGTGCTGACAAGATGTACAAAGATATCATGGAATTGTATTGGTGGCCAAACATGAAGAAGGAAATTGCTGTTAATGTTAGCAAGTGTTTGACTTGTTCAAAGGTGAAAGCCGAAAAGCAGAAACCGTCCGGTCTACTTCAACAACCAGAAATCCATGAGTGGAAATGGGATAGAATAGCTATGGATTTTATAACCAAGTTGCCTCATACTTCTAATGGTCATGACACAATTTGGGTAATTGTTGATCGATTGACCAAGTCTACTCATTTTATTCCAATCAAAGATACCGACCAGATGGAAAAGCTTACAAGAATTTATTTGAAAGAAGTCATATCTCGTCATGGTGTGCCGATCTCTATCATATCTGATCGTGACAGTCGTTTACATCTCGATTTTGGCAATCATTGCAAAAGTCTCTCGGTACTCGCCTCGATATGAGTACTGCTTATCATCCTCAAACTGACGGTCAAAGTGAAAGGACTATCAAGACTCTTGAAGACATGTTGAGAGCCTGCGTCATAGACATTGGTGGAAGTTGGGATTCTCATCTTCCTTTAGCTTAGTTTTCATACAATAACAGCTACCACACCAGTATCCAACCAGCGCCATTCGAAGCTCTTTATGGAAGGAAGTGTCGCTCGCCACTTTGTTGGTTTGAAGTGGGAGATAGAAAAATTACTGGTCCTGAGATACTACAAGAGACAACAGACAAAAATTTTCGAATCAGAGATCGCATCAAAGCTGCCAGAGATCGTCAAAAGAGTTATGCTGATAATCGCCGCAAGCCTCTAGAATTCTCAGTTGGTGATTATGTTCTTCTTAAGGTCGCACCTTGGAGAGGTGTTATTCGTTTTGGCAAAAGAGGAAAGTTGAATCCTCGATATGTTGGACCTTTTGAAGTTATTGAAAGAATCGGTGCAGTTGCATATCGTCTTCGTCTGCCCAATGAACTCAGCAACATCCATAACACATTTCACGTTTCTAATCTCAAGAAATGTGTGCATGATCCATCTCTTATTATTCATGCTGAGGAGATTTCTATTGATGAGCGTCTACACTTCACTGAAGAACCTATTGAGATATCAGACTGGAAAGAGCAAAAGTTGAGGAAAAGCAAAATCAAAATCGTCAAAGTCAGATGGAACTCCAAAAGAGGTCCTGAATTCACGGGGGAGCGTGAAGACCAAATGAAGAAGAAGTACCCTCATCTCTTTCTCGTTGTCTCTCCTGTCCATGCTTCGTCTTAAATTTCGGGACAAAATTTCTTCAACCAGGGGAGAATGTGACAACTCGACATTTCAGGTGAGTCAAAACATTTCATTTCAAACTTTCTATGTTTAGAAAGTTTCCATTTTTAGAAACTTTCTCATCTCGCTTTATTTCTAATTTTAGAAAGTTTCTATTTTTAGAAACTTTCCTCATTTCGTTTCATTTCTGTATTTTTGGCACATAAAACATAACTAAACATCATCATTTACACCATACATCAGTGTTTGACTATTTTAGTCAACACCACATTTCATTTTTACTATTATGGTGACATTACACAAAATCATTTCTAAAACATAACACTTATGCATTTAAAATATTAAATATTTAATAAAACGCAACGCGTAACGATTTAAACCGAAAAACCGACACATCAATGTTGTTTTGGACCCCCTTGACCGAATTTTAGCTTGCTTGGGGTGCAAGTTTCGGCCAAGCCTCATCTCCATCATCATCATCTCGTTTGAAAGCTTAAGTCTTATCCTTATCTCGGTTTAAACCAGTTTGAGTCCAACTCAAACTCCATCTAGATACTACCTATAAATACAAGCCCTCATTTAACTCTAAAAACCCTTTGGTTCTCTTGATCATCCCGCCAAGCATCTCCAACCGTGCCCTCTAGTGCTCGTATCTCAAACCATTCCAAATCCCTCGCTCGTTTCGTTCGTATCTTGAAGGTACACCAAAAATCCTTACTTGTTACTCTTAATTTCGGTTTTATACTTACAAAACCGAGACCATGGCCAAAGGGCCAAATGGTCTCGGCATCACCACTGATTTGAACCATGGATGCATGGTTAACCATGCATGCATTCGTGTGTTTAATCGTTTCCGTTTTCAGTATTGTTCGTATTGATTTATTACTTGTTTTGATAGTAAACGAAACCCTTTTAATCCAAATTTTTTATATGTTAATCACAATGAAAAACCACACAAAACCCTAAATTTCATAGTTTTTGGAATTAGTTTGCCTCGTTTTTGACCTAAAAACCACTCGAAACCCTAAACCGAAAACCCTACCCGAAAACCCTAACCTAGAAGCCGGATTTTTGACCCTAACTCACTGAGTTGACTCGATAACCTACTAAGTTGACTCAGGTCTGACCTTAGACCAAAATTGACCCGTTAATGAATCGGGCCAAGGCCCGAACTTGGCCGAAACTGACTTAACCTAATCCAGCCCATTTGATCCTTAAACCCTAATTGGGCCAAGCCCATTTACTTGAGCCCAATCCGACCCAAGAGCCCTTTGGGCCGAGCCCTTATTGGGTCCAAATCAGGCCCAGACCCAAGGCCCATTATCCATTGGGCCATAGCCCATTAAGAAGCCCAATTGGCCCGTATCTTGGCCCATTAGCCCAATCATTTCATTTCGGCCCATTTCATTTCATTTTGGCCCATTCCTAAGCCCATTTCATTTCATTTTGGCTCATTTATCCCAACCAAGCCCAATAAGGCGGGCCTTGGCCCAAGTGCCAGCCCGTTAGCCAAAACCTAGGCCCAATAGGCCCACAACCCAACATCGTTACAAAGTTGCGTAAACATAAAACGTTTTCAATAAACCAAAACCCTTTTTATAATCAAACAATCAAAACAAATAATATCAATACACAAACAATACCGTTATAGATCGCCTATGCGTTATAGCTTAGACTAATTAGGAACCTTGTGCTTTAGGCGCTAGGAATCTCTAAGGATCCATCAGTGAAGTCTTTGTGTTCTAAGCTAAGCATCAGGTGAGTCCACAACCCCTTTTACTCTTTAACTGTTTTATAACTTATGGGGTGAAAAACATAACATGCTACATTTACTGTTTTATACTGTGACCGTATTACATTATCAATTCATTTTCATTATGGCATGACAAACAATTCATTATACCGTACTAAGTTTAACCTTCAATAAGTAGAATGACTACACCCTGGATATACGTATAGTACTATCGGCCAATACTCAGCCTCCCACATTCATTGATCACTACTTGGTTTATCCAAGACACTTCAGGAATGTTTATATCCATGACCTCATAAAATAACCATGGGAGTTGCAGTTTTGATTGTGAACTTAGGGGGATGGGTATAATACCTCAACGGGAGTAGCTACCTTTTGGGAATAACAGTCTTATATGCCAAAACTTATGATAAACCGTTTATAACAAACATTTTCATACAGAACATTGAGTAGTAGTTCATCTACAATTCCTTTACATTTCATTTTGGTTTATCAACTTTTTATACATTTACATTACTTTTCAACAGTCATAAATCATTTTCATATTACTCACTAGTAGCAAATAAAACCATTTTCATACATTTTATCTTAACCCTGGGGATTCACTCAACAATTTAGTTGACCTTTTAAGTTATATTTTTCAGGTAATCTAGAGACTCAGTGAGCAATGGGGATGTGAGCAGCGATTGTCTTCTGGCCATGAACTATCTTTGTATTTTAGTTTTCAAACAATCTTTTCATTTCAAAACTTACTATTTTAGGAAACTTTCTATTTTTGGAAATTTCTATTTTTAGCAATAAAACTTATTTTAAATTTTATTGCGTGGTTGTTTGATTACTATGTCACTTGCTTTTATAACATGAACGTTACACTTCCGTTCCTCCGCAAAACATTTAATGACCTAAAACTCATTTTTGGTGGGGTGTGACAAAACTATCTGATATACCCAAGGTTTTGGCAGCTACTAATTGACCATTTCATGAACAGATTTCCTCATATTCCGAGACAATCTGCTGCCCTTCAACATGTACCATTGCCGGTTCTCTATCTTCGAAAAGATAGTGGCTCATCTGTTCCTCCAGGTCCGGTGCCACTTGAACTCTTCAAACTCGCAGACATCAATGAGCCATTTATCGGAGCATACAAAGATGAATTCCATCCTGAATGGAGACCAGAGGACCAACTACAACAAGTTCAACAACCACCGGTTCAAGAACAACCTCAACAAGAACCAGCTCCACAAGTTGCTCCACCACCCCCAGCTTCTCAACCGCAACCTCGAGTGTCTCAACCGCCGGTGGTTAGCACTCAATGACCAACACGTCTTAAAATTAAAAATACAGGAGCGTCAGGATGTCGGACTGCTGCAACTTAATCCTCATCCCCATCCACCTCCACCGCATCCTCATCCTCCTCATTTGATGATTCTGAAACCGAATCAGATCGTCATGATTCACCACCACCAGAGGATCGTACAGAATAACTACCACCGACAATGTCATATCCTTTCGAACATAAATTTCTTCTGGAGCCACCATTCCCACAAACCACACAACAACCGAATACTACAGTACATCCAGTCTCATCTCCAGCACAAACTGTAATTTCCACTATCGCATCACCAATCCTTTCATCACCCACACCGATCCCAACTCAATCCTCTCCATCATCAGCAATCACAACAACCTCATCACCCATAACAGTCTCCATTCCACAAACCATGACTTCTTCCACCCAAGGGTTACCAATCACAACATCATCTCCCATAACTGTAACCCTGCCCCAAACCACCACTTCCTCACCAATAATCAAAACCTCAATGCCAATCATCAACTCCTCCACTACAATTTCAGCATCACGGGTCACAGCCACCTCAACGTCTCAAATTATCATGACCCTCCCACAACACACAACGATGGCTGAGGCTACCACCACCACTTCTATCCCTATTTCCACTCCAGCAACAACCCAACCGGATCTACAAATTATTCCTCATATCGCATCTGTATTAGAATGGGTTAAGACGAGGCTGGAGCACTTTGAAAGCAGATTGGACAATGCTACTCCTCCTCCTCCGGCTCCCATTAGTCGCAATTCAACATGGCTTCTTCAGGCATCTCATCAATTCACCATGGAGGAACTCAAAGAGATGCTTTTGCTGCGAACGTGTGAATTTCTAGAATCCTGTTCCCAAGCTGATGTATTTCAATGGAGACTGGAGGATCCGAAGAATGATCCCCAAGGAGGAGGGAAATGAAGGAGACTGGAACAGGGTGGATCCAGCTCTCAATATACTGCAGGGGGTACCCAAACACAACAACAACCTGGCTCTTCACAACAAAGACAAGGAGGAGGCCCACAAGAAAATGTATGGAACGATGACTGGGCGGTTTTTGACTTTGACTATACACAGGTTCTGGACGTTGAACAACTAAATCAGTGGCGTGTGGAAGAAAGTGAAGACACACTGCCCATCAACAGCATCCCATCTAACAAGATAACTGCAGAACAAAGATTAGAGTCTATGCGTCATCAATAATCGGTTAACGCGGATGTTGAGGATAACCGCTCTCACAACGTCAATGAGGTCCTGATGAAGAATGCTACTAGAATAATCGACATACCGAGCGATTCAGAGGAAGACAAAGTTGTGAATGAAGTATACACTGAACAACCTCCTTAGAATGACCCTCATAAGGAAATACCAATGGAGGAGGAACGAATCCCATTCACACGTGAAAATTATCATAAGTTCTTCTACAATTATGAATCAATTTCTTCATCAGGACAACAAGAACCTGAAACACAACCTACTGCATCTACAGCTTCACCACCACACCCTGTACTGGTCAGAACTGATAGACAAAAATGTTGGAAATATGTGCACAGTTAGTCAACTTATGGTGATACATCCATGCCTACGAAACACTTAAGGGTCACACTGGTGAGTGCATGTAATACGAGTAAGATATGTAATGATACTTGGGAGAGAAATGATTCATAATAGTCATTATGAATCAGTTAAGTATTAAGTTAAGTTTAACTTATTACTAGATTAGTTTAACTAACTAATTAATACAAGTATTTGTACATTTACTAGTTGAGTAAATATACACTGCGTTAATTATAGATAATCCATAATATGATTTAAAGCAATTAAATCATATAGTGTTTGGATAATATTATTGTTTAGATTATATAAAGTTTATTATATAATTAAATATTAAAAGTATAAAATACAAAGTGTATATTTCGTATATATGATATACACGAAATATATATGTGTATTTATACTACACATTTAATAGTTAAGAGCAACAATAATAACTAGTTAAACTATAAGGGATGGAAACGTAAAAAGGAAAGTTTCATTAAAGAAATAATCTTAATTAAACTAGAGGGTCCTGAAGTGCAACTTATTTATCTATAAATAAGAGGATTAGGGTAACCCTAAAACTCCTTACAACCCCACATGAAATCCATCTCCCCCTCTCCCTTGGTTTCGGCCGAATACAAGCTTGGACACCAAGTTTGGTGTTCTTCGTTCTTCGTGTTCTTCGTGTTCTTCGAGTATTGAAGTGCAAGATCATTATAAGGATCAACTAGAAGATCACTCGTTGTGTTATCATCAGTGGACTTATTTAAGCAAGATTAAGGTATGATTTGAAAAACCTTTTTCCCCCTTTCCCTCTTGTTCGAAGTCGAACACCAAGAACCCTAGGGTTCTAGGTTGGTGTTCAACGAACACACACAAGTATGTCTGTGTGTTCGAGTGTATCGTACAAGGTTTCTTTCTTGTCAATCTAGTCTATATTTCCAGCATCCCATAATCCTTTAGGGTTTAAGGATTAAGTTTAATCTAAGTTCCGCTTTTAGAGATTAAACTAGCTAGTTGGTTTTACCGGTGAAGAACAAGTTCATGTTCTTATCAGTCTATGGTTCGAACCAAGCATACTAGGGGGTTGACCCAAGTGGTCAATCAGTTATGTGAAACCCTACAGTGGTATCAGAGCGTTGGTTTAGAAATCTAAACAAGATTTACAAAGTTTTTTTTGTTTGTTTAATTTCAAAGTCTTTATTTTTGTTCCAATTTCTTTTTTCTTCCTTGTAAGTTTCGAATAAAGGAGAAAGAACCCTAGGACCAAGATAATTAAACTATTTAAGTTTAATTGGTCAAAAGGATTCTTTTCCTCCCCATGAATTTCAAAATATGTACAAAAGAACCCTAGGATCAAGAACATTAAACTAGTCAAGTTTAACTAGCCAAACGGATTCTTCCCCTGCAAGTTTTCGAAAATTGGAAGAACCCTAGGACCAAGAATATTAAACTAGTTTAGTTTAATTGGTCAAAATGATTCTTTCTTATTCCCCTTAGATTTTGAAATCTAGAGGAAACTTGGACACCAAGTATGTTAAACTAGTTTAGTTTAATTGGTGAAAAAGATTCTTAGCCTTAAGAATTTCGAAAACCAAAGAACCCTAGGACCAAGAACATTAAACTAGTTTAGTTTAATTGGTTAAGATGATTAATTAAAAATATAATCTAGAACCTAGAAAATTAAACAAGTTCATGATTAAGAAGGTTTGATTATTATTTTAATAGGTTTATTAAAACTAGTTCTTTAAACCTAGAAATCTAGACAAAGTTTTTGTCTATAAGGTTTAAATTAAAATTTTTAAATAAATTTATTAAAGTTATGATTTATCCTAGAAAAAAAAAGATAATTATTTAGATATGATTGATTATGATTAATCTTTTAATAAAAGATGTTTTTGATCAAGAAAGTTAAAACCTAATTTTAATTGATCAAGAACAAGATTAGGGTTTGATTAATTAAAATTAATAAGGATAAAAAGGAAGTATTAATTTTAAGGTTTAAAACAAACAAGATGTATTTACATTTATATACAATTTTTGAATTTAAATATTTAAAAGAAAATGCATTTTAAAAGATAAAATAGTTTATACGTATTTTAATTAGATCAAGTTAAAATACATATGCATAAACTAGGTGTAATATTCTTATTGGAATATTATAAGGTTTTACAGTAATAAATTATATATATTAAATACAAGATTAAATGGAACATTAAATATAAAATTTTATTTTGATCATGAAGTTATAATATTAATATAACTAGAATTTGTATTAAGTTATAATTAAACTAGAATGTAGAAAGTTGTAAACAACTAGAAATTGTAGAAACAAAGTTTTATTATAATAAGATAATACAAAAGTTATAAGTATTGTAATTAGATTGTATAAAGTTATAAGTTATAATATCTAGTTAATTATACAAGTATAATATAAGTATATTACGAGTTACGTAATGATCAAGAGTTAAATGACATAAGAACTTTAGAACATATATTTAACTAGTCTAAGTTAAATATAAGAATGGCTTAAACAAACTAGAATTATTATATATAGTTTTTATATAAGAAGTTTATTAGAACTCACCAAGTATAGACCGATGATTGTTTTTGCTTAAGTTCCATCATGGTTGTTAGAGCTAGTGGGAGCTACACAAGAAAATTGTAAGGTTTATATATGTGTCCTTAACACATAAGTTTTGGTCGAATCTAATAAGTTAAAATAAGTGTTTAATTTGATTTATTAAACAAGTGAAAGACAAGGTGTGGTAAACTAGGATTATGATTCAAGTTCATGATCATAAAGGAATTAAAATTCACATTTTAAAGTTTAGCATAAGGTTCAAGTTTTTCAAGTAAATAAAACGAGCAGTTTTATTAAAGAAAAGGTTTTTCACAAAACCTAGTAACACGTTTTGTACACCTCGTTTTAGGTATACATGTAAATCGCGCAAACTTTTTGAAACTATAAGTTTTAAAGGAAAAAGGTTTTAAGATTTAAAAAGATGTCTTGTATAATTTTAAGTATATAAGTCACACATTTTAAAGCATTAAAATTGGAATAAGGTTTATGTTTAGTTCAAAACTTAAACAAAACCCAAGAAAATTGTAGATCTAAGTACTACCCATCTAATGGAACACCTCACTTGTTCAACGATATTCATATTGTAAGGAGAAAGAACCTTAAATATGGATTCATATCATTGCGAGTGTTAGGGTGCGTAAGGTTCTGTGATAATCGGGAGTCCCGGCGCAGAACATCGCATTGTCATAAATGGTATGATTTACTTTAGTGATAATCGGGAGTCCCGGCCCAAAAAGTACTTGAGTAGAATAAACATACTAGACTTTATTGCAATTAGAAAATGTGCAATTGGATTGTACAAAGTTGTAATAAGATAAAAGTCTATAGATTCTACGACCCCTAGGAATCGTATCAATCCTTGGTGCGATTGGTAAGGAAGTTACCTATCAGAAATAGCATGTCTCGTCGGGAAGTACCCAAACCTTGCGGCGAGAATGTGATATATGGATCCTAGGTCTAAAATATTAATTATGGGTTTATAATATATTTTAGAGATGTTTATTGATGATTACTAATTAAACTGGGTTTGATTTGTAGATGGCATCAACAACCACAAGGACAAGTACCAACAATCTCTCACTTCGCTCAATCCTATAAAAGGACAAGTTGACTGGGTCAAACTTTCTCAATTGGGAGCACAATCTTCGCATTGTGATCAGGCATGAGAGAAAGTGGTATGTCTTGGAGAGAGCTGTGCCGAATGTCCCTGCCGCGAATGCTAGAGCCGAAACGAGGCAAGCTTATGATAAGCATGTCAGTGATGCGCTCGATGTGAGCTGTCTGATGCTCGCAACCATGAGTCCAGATGTACAAGCGGGACTTATGGATGTGACAGCATTTGAGATGATCCAGCAGTTAAGGGATTCATTCCACGAGCAAGCTCGCAGTGAGAGATTTGACATCAATCGAGCTTTCAACTCGTGCAAGATGGTTAAAGGAACACCGGTGAGTGCCCATGCCATGAAAATGAAAGGGCATATGGATCACCTTGCTAGACTCGGTCACCCCATACCGTTGCAGATGGCAACGGACACTATACTCAATTCACTGTCTGATGACTACAAGCCTTTTGTGGTCAACTACAATATGCATAATATGGAGAAATCCATTGCTGAGCTACATTCAATGCTCAAGACAGCTGAGTTGAGTTTGGGGACCAAGTTTAAGGATGTTCTAATGATCGGTAATGGCAGCGGCGGTGGCAAAAAGAGAAAAGGGCATGGTGGTAAAGGAAAGGGTAAAACCCATCCTAACCAAGGAGTGCAAAACGGTAAATGTGTCAAACAAAAGGTCAAGAAGGTGAAGCCTAACACGGAGAGGACCGAGAATCGGTGCTTCAACTGAGGCGAGGTCGGGCACTGGAAAAGAAATTGTCCAAAGGGTGCAAGTGGTGGAGGAATTGCAAGTTCCTCAGGTAACACGACCAAACTCCTTAATCACTTTAAGGTACTTGTAAAGTATATTATGAGTAATCTAACTTTTGCATCGTTTATTGCAGGAGGAGATTCAAAGTGATGACGACCTACATGAGATGGAGATGATCCCACGAGCACCATTTTTTATAATTCAGTATTTTCGTTTGGATTCATAGAAAACAATTTTATTTTATTATGTTGCATAATATTTATTTATGTTAAAACAAGTTTTTGGTTTTATCAAATTTGAATCCATGGTTGAATTATATTTTGTTTCATGTTCGTGAAGACTCTTGCTGCGAAGACAGGAAGATGTACAAATGGCCTTTGAGAGAGGCACCGTACAGATCATTTCCATCCGATATTCAAGCTCGGAAAAATGTTATTCTCGGTGAACCTAACTTGGGGATGAGCTACAAGAACAACTTCAATAAAAAACACTTCTTCGGTGCATCTGAAGTCCCCAAGTACTATGATGGTACACTTCTGGCCCTAAAGAAGAAATTGAGAAAAAAAGGCAGACAGTTGAACAGACTTCCCAGCAACCCAGATCAGAACACTGTACAAAGCAACATCGAGAAACTAATCACAGCAATTGACGAAAGATTAAATTGGCGAAATGTGATTAGACATTTTGAAGTTCATCTGTGAGTACGTGAACGACGCAAAACACCCACCTTCTCAACAGAAGTTCGCAACCCACTCCCCAAATTTGGTCAATATCAGGGTTTACGATGGCCATACGAACCAGTTACCGTAAAACGAAATAATAAGAGAGGTGACATGCGTTAAGGTTTAAAAGCTGGGAAGTAGTCCATTCATCAAAGGTGATTGGAGTATGGAGAATGGCTTCTGATCAACTCAGATTCAGAACCCGCTCATAACCAGAAAGCACAAAACTCAATCAATCATAACTTCAAAAACTCTTCTCTACCCCTCCGACGATGTTTAAGGTACGTCTCCAAAACTAACAACTTTTAAATATCTTTGTTTTTTCGAGGGGGAGAAATATTAATTTTAGGGGGAGAATTAGTATTTCTAGGGGAGAAAATTTCAAATAACAAAACAAAATACCTAAATCAAAATGTTTTACATTCGTAACGTTAATTATAAGTCGTTGTAATATCCGTAAACGATCTCTTTACTAGATCCCTAGTAAAGATTGCATCTGTTTATTACAAATTCTTTTAATTCTCGTTACTTACTACTTCAAAGACTTACCTTCCCATGGTTTTGCCAAAACCGGCTCTACCTTCCCAGGGAAATACTTATCAGCCGTTGGAAAATGCGAGGGTATAGGTCTAAGTTATAGTTTTAGGTGAGTGCAAGGTGATATGAAAACATGATAATATTAAGAAAACACACCTTTGAGTGCATCCAAAACAACCAACAAACCGGGCAACCACACATAAAGGTGTCATTCATGCATTGAATGTTTCACTAGACTATACTGGCCCAGTAAAGCAAATGCACGCCACCACCAACCACTCAAATTCCTCTTAACTGGAATTTGTTTCATTTCATCAGGGGACATAGCATAAAGTCTACTGATGGCTCATATGGAGTCTGTCGGTATTGAAAAATATTAACCTCCTGCCCCGGGCTAAGTCTCATTTGTATGCACATTGTGTCTAGTTCTCACCCTCAAAAAAATTTCCAATTTAGGACACATGCACTACAAAAACGGATCTCTGTGAATCCATCAGAACACTCGTAGTGGCATCACAATCTGCTGTTTCACGAGCATCGAGTGGAAATCCTGCTAGAGCTAAAATCACGCCAACTCTAAACGCATGTCACACATTTGAATCAACGGTTGTGCAAACGACTACCGATTCATACGGTGTGATAATAGTTACTCTAAGTGAGCCCGGTGTTACCTAAAATGATCAAGTTGATGTGCCTAAAATCGTCAGTCAAAAAGGCAATAACTTATACCGGAAACACATAAAATTCCGATGAAAAATCCATGTAAATCACTCTTACAAAGTAACATATTAAATGCTGATTAAATTGCACATGAGCGTTTTAGTTCACTCTCAAATAACTCCTATGATCTGCTATAATCAGCATGATCTTCCCCGGAGTCACCTACAATATAGGAATTAAAGTGAGTGTCCTTAGGTCTAGGTGAGCAGAATCAAGTATCACGTGATCTTGATTAGGGTGCACAGAGGTAAAAAATTGAGAGTGGGAATGAAGTATGGGGTGCAAATCAACTAATCACATGGTAAAAAAAACGAGGGAGTGGTTGAAAATTGAAAAAGTGAGCTTGAGTGAGGAGTGTGTGATAGGGTTAAAGAAAACGGAAAACCCTTACCTAACCGATTATAAGCCGGGTAGCCACATTTCTATCAGACTGTATATGTTGCTTTCTGATATTGAAAAAGTCATCATGTACCCAGTGATGCAATGCACAACCCCACTAGCCACTCAAGTACAAAAAGTACTTGTTTCAATATCACGGAGATTACCACATACACTATCGACATCTCATTTGGAGATTGTTGATATTGAAAAAGAGGACTCACCTCCAGTCCTCACCTTCGTTTGTCCACGAATAGAGTCTAGAACCGAATCAAATACTTTTAGGACACAGGCATTCTACAAAGCATATCTTTGTGATATTGCCGGAACATTCATAGTGATACCAAAAATATTGGTATTCAACGATGATTGAATGAAAATCCTACCAGTGCTAACATCAAAGACAACGATGAACGTAGATCACACAGTTTCTGTAACTACTGTGTTAACAGGCAATCTATGTGATCCTAGGTTACCCTGATACAATCCAGTGCGAAGATCTGACGACTGTACTCCAATCTTTACAACAACAGTCAAGATATCAGATGAGGTATTCTATGACCGTACTCCAACTTTATCAACAACGGTCTGAAAATCCAAGATAAATCACAAAACCGCACTTTTACGACCTCAACAACAGTCAGGAACCAAGGATCATCAACAAATCGACAAAGCCACAACTTCAAGAAAAGACTTCCCCTGCTAACTGCTCAATCTATGGGTCTACATTTCGTCGATTTACTTGAAGTCTTCTGGAATACTTTCTATTGGTTGAAAAGTCAATTAAAAGTATTATTATCACCGATCATTAAAAGCTAAAGCTGATACTTCAACAAAACTACTCAACGAATTATCATTCAGTTCCAGCTTTTGCTAAAGAAGAAGACTTCAAAGATATGCTACCTAGACTATGGTTACAAAGGGGGAGATTGTTAGGACTTATTATGTTGTACCCATTAGTCTAGGGAATATAATTGCCAACATTGTATAGTATTAATCTTATGCTTAGAAGTAATCTTGGACAATTAGTGATAGGTATAAAAGCTCCATGTGTAATCACTAACTGTAACTTTTGCCCAATTAATCACAATTAACTATTGCAATTGTTCTCTCCCTTCTCTCTACTTTCTCTCTCTAAAACCCTCTTTTCTTCTCTACCAAGTTTCATCTAAGTCACCATCTAGAAAGCAAATCATGGATTGAATGCTAGTTTGAGGAATCACAAGTTGAGTGTAGAATTTTGCAATTGAAGATTAAAAAATATATAAAGTTTTCAAATTAATATGAATAACGTTTTGAAAAGATTTTGATTAAAATTGAAAATTAATCTGAAAATCAAATAATAAAAACTTTTTTTTTATCAAAAGACGTTTTAAGTTACAAAAATTTAAATTTTTTGGAAAAATATTGCTCATCTGCCCCCCAAAAAAAAAATTTATTTATGTTTCACACAAGTTTTTAAGAGATTGTTAATGGTTAGAATTATTGGTAATAATTCTGATTAAAATATAAGATTAGTTTGAAGAGAAAGTATTTTTAGGAGATAGTCAGTGATGGTGACTTTAGTAATAATATTATTTTATTAAGTTGACCCACCAAATATGAGAATGAGAATTTTTTTACGGAACAAAAATTTGAAAAGAAATTAGTTTTTTTTTTTGGGATGGATAGAATATTAAACTAGGAGGAGTTAAAAGTAAATTTAGAAAAATAAAAAGTTAAATAAAATGAAAATATAGTAACGATATATGGATGTGAGATGATATAGAGAGTACAATCAAGTAAAATGTGAATCACCTCCAATTTTATTTATATATACAAAACCAGCAAAAGCCATACAACAGTTTCGAAGAAAATTATCTATATAACATTTAACAAACGGTGAATAGTGACTTTACCGTTTGATCTTTGCCAGCACCTCAAATCGTGTGTATGTGCTTCAACCACCTCCTCCTTCAATTGCCACCACCAGGTTACATCTTCTGATATCCACCTCCTGCTTCAGGAAATCATTCGTGTCAGCGACATATGAATCCACCTCTGCTTATCGATCGCCACCGACTTGCATCAATTTCCTACACACATCAACTTATTCTCCAATTTATTTTTAGGGCACAACTTTCGGTTCATCTTCTTCAGGTAACCTTCCTTCTTACCATCAAGGGGTTCTTACTTTTCGGCTCACAATTCTTCTTAATTTAGTGGTAACTTGAAGTTTGCTTTTCGAATTTGGAGTTTCATACTTTCGATTTTGGGTGTTCTTTTTTCTTGAAATTGGTTTTTTAACGGTACCCAGTTTCATTGACGCCGTTTCTTCTAATCCACTCGATTTGTTGACGGTGGTCAACATCCGTACCAAATGTAAGAGTTTGGATTGTGATTAGAAGTTGTTATTTTGAGGTATTATTTCTCCATTCATCCTCACTCTCCATCATGCATATTCCAAATTGATGGGTTCAGATTTTTATTTGAGCTGACAACTTTATGTATGAATGGATTATGACAAATTAGAGAAATGATGTTACTATTGTAGATGCAGATGATATTTTTTTCTTATGATTAAGTTTAAATACGTTATGTAATTTATCCAATTGACTTGATATAGTCTATTAAGATCTTGCTAATTCACCAATTATTAATTTTGATTTACAGAATGTTGTGTTTTCTTGGTATGTTCATGTAACAAGTGTTCACTTTTGGGGTTTCTTACTTTCGAATTTGGGGTTTCTTCATGTTATTTTGGATTCAGCTGCTTCCTCCCTACATCAACGACTTCACGCCTTCTTCAGGTAACTTTTGTTGACTTTCTCGAATTTGGGGGTTCAAATCTTCAAAATTATCTTTGTAATATATTCATGTCTGAATTACTAATCAAATCCGTAATTTCAGACAAACTATGTGGACAATTTATGCAATTTACTCTTACATATATTAGGTTGAATCATAGATATAAAGTGTGTTGTGTTGATATTAATATTTTTACAAGCAATTGGCACAAAAGTTCAAGTTGGATATTGATTAACATAATCATCTGTTATAGCTGCTAGAAAACCCGATTGGAATGTAATATATCAATCCACATTTGACAATTTTCAATTATACTTTATTTTCTGTAAGCTGGAAGTATGACATCATAAATGTGACATTTGAAGGTTCTTGGTTCAGTTGGGCATCCAATTCGATATATAGAAATAAAAAGTGTAGATGATGAAACGGGTCAAGAGGAATTGTTAAAGTTAGGGAACCAATGATCATGCAAGGTTATTGTAAAATGATATTATATTCAATACTAATCTAATTTTTTATTTTCAAAATCATTTACGAAGTTTTATAAATTGAAAATCTCATTGAATTGCTATGATTGTGTTTAAATTTATGTTGATTAATGAAAGTTGTTTGTTTCAGATTACTCATGATCATTACTGATTATTTTATCTGATTATTTAAAATAGAATCTTAATCGGATTGCTACAAAGCAAGCAGTAGATGAAAACGGTTGGTTAAACACGAGAGATATTGGACTATTGGTTGGATTTCCCCTTCACATTCGGTTGGTTGAAGTCACAATTCTGGTGGCATAATTGTTCTTGAAGGACATTATTGTCCTATCAACAGGCTATAATACATATGATTTCGTTGTTTTTGTTTTTGCTTTTGCTTTAAATTATTTATTTGATTATAAATTGCTAATGGATAATAGGGGAAACTGTTGAACCATAACATATACAAGAAGCTGCCATGAAAAGTAGTTTAATACAACTAATAGATGTCATAATACCTAAAAGACTAAATTATATAAATCATCCCTGTGATTTTATGAAATTTTGAATTTCGTCCCTCAGTTTTTTGTTTCACGGACAATCCCTATTCTAAAAGTTTTTAGTTCGTGTTAAAGATTGTCGTAGGTGGAAATTTCAACATGTTTACATATAAATGGGTAAATTTAGGTTGTGGTTGTCTCTTTTGATGGTACCTTGACCAGTAAATATCATAAACCATAACATGTTCGGGAGACTGAAAATATGATAATTTTATGTGGAATTTAAATGAGAGGTAAATGAATTTAGAAATGCAACCACAACAATCAACCTAATTGTAAATAGGTTGACTATTGCTATCTAATTCTCCTTATGTTATTGTTTCCTAATTGACCTTGCGTTGTTTTCTAATTAAACTACACATGCTTCTTTTTTAATACTTTAGGTTGATTGTTGATGTTCAGAGGCAATTGAATGATTTAACGTTTCTATCTAAGGTTGAATGAATTAAGGTAAAAAATATCAGTTGAATAAATTAATGTTGTCTAATTGATGAATTTATTTATGGTCAACTCAGGCTTAATTCAGGTTACTTGATGTTCCAGTTGTTGTTCATTTAGGACAAATACCGTCAAATTTAGGTTCCAGAGAACAGTATATGAATCAACTTTTTAATTGCTTTTTTATTCACTTATTTGACCCATTGAAGATAAAAATGTAGCTCACATCGACCAACTATTAGTAAACGGGTCAAATATCATGCCTGACATGTGAAGCTCATTTGCTGCCCAAATAACTTCCGGAAAACTATCTTCTTTTAAAAAGATATCGGGATTTTAATTTTATGAATTCCTGGATAACAAATACTTGATATATATTTTCAGGTCCTAAGGTTTCTTGAAGTGCCATGATGTCACCAAAGAAGAAATTTGTTGTCTATTCACGTTTTTCCGACAACATAGATATACAAACAGCAGGTCAATTGTGTAGGCGTAAACAAATGGTTGTAACAAACGCATATAATGCAAAAATAAATTCCTACTCTGAATAGTAGCTCCTCAACTTCTACAACCGTGTTTTATATAAAATCCCCCGCAGCAACGCGTGGGTAATACGTGCTAGTTAGATACAAGAATAGAATCAAACCAGAAGTACCCAACAAGAAAACCGCGCAATAAGGCATACTATTTGTTTCCACTTTTATCATTGTACTCATCATAAGATAATATGTATAGTCTACTAATTCCTTTTCTTATATCATTTTAACATTAGTCTTGATTAAGAGAGTAGAAAGATAACTATGAACATGTATCATTTCTCTTTTAACTTTAGTTTTGATACATGTTATAACCATTATTAGATATAATTTTAGACCTGCGTATTTAAACATGTTAAACTTCTCTTTTGTAAGCCAGTTACAATTTACAAACATATTATTAATTATCCTTGTTGGTGCATACATGTTTAACACGTATTTTTATATACTCTCTTTTGATAATTACATTCGTTGGTTATTATCCTGTTAAATAATTGTTCCTTATAAATATTCATTGTTCATACTTATATTAGGCATATTCAAGAAGTAAAAACTTATTTATTTTGGAGCTCTAACTATTACTTCTTCTAGTATCCTCATATCAAGACCCTGCGTTGTGTAATTTATTTGAGCAAAAGATGTTAAAAAAAATTCATAGCATACTCTTAAGTAAAAGTTTTAACAAATATTTATAAAATCAAAAGAATCCTTTGTAAGTATTTGTATCAACCTACAAAAGTTTTTGTTTGAGAATCTAACTCCTTTAAAAATTGACATATAATATATGCAAACGCTTCCTAAAATTTTCTTTACTAAGGTCAACCTTCCCCCTATAGAAAGCAAATTAGCTTTCCATTTTGATAAACAAGAATGGAATTTATCAATTATACATTGTCAATTGTTAATCCGGTTCATGTTTACACCAATAGGAAGCCCAGAAAAAGGAAAAGTACCTGCCGAACTGTTGGGTTTCGTGCCAATTTACCGACTCTTTGATCGTCTCGGAATTACGAACAAATCATAACGATAAACAACGAAACGATAAGGATCGTTTAGATCTACGAGTCCAAGGCAACTAGAATAAAATAAATAAATACTTACATTGGCAACACTTGGTGATGCGAATCCTTGAGATCTTGTACGAGCCAGAACTTGTCAAGAACTAGGATTCAAACTAGAACCCATCTACTTGATCACACTCGAGGTTGACAACGAACGAGACTATACACCATAACGTAGTGTAAAGTACCCTTGAGAAAACTCAAACAAAACCACAACCGAAAACTCTTTCGGTCGACGGTGGCTCACGGCGGCACCACGACGGCGGCGGCTGTGGCTCACGGCGGTGGTGGCGGACGGACGAGGGGGGCTGAAACCTTGGGAGTAGGGTTCTCAATTAATGAGTTTGATGTATTAGGTCAATACCCCATGTACCCTATTTATAGGTTTCGCCAAGGAAACATTTCCTTATTTGAGTTGGACTCAAATTAGCCCAAGCCCGCTTATTTAATTAAACTATTAATTAAACTAAGCCCACTTAGAATAACTAGTTAATTACCAATTAACTTATTACAGTCCATATAGCCCGTTACACATTTGATTATACAATTAATCAAAGCCCGGTTCGTTTATTCTCGTGTTCGGTTGCGCTCAAGAGCAACCCCAGTAGGACTTTAATTTTTGTTGACCAAGTCAAACCCGTTTATTTGATGACGTTGAACACTATTTCCAACATGAACATCCAGTTACTTGAGCCATTTCTTGTATCTCTTCAGAAGAAACACCAACTTGATAGTCATTTGATTTAAGAACATTGATACGAAGACCAGAAGCCAAATAAAATACATTGAATAGACGAATAATATTCTCCATAACCCGATTGTCCCATTCTGTTACCAACACTACATCATCAGCGTAAAAAAATGAGACGTATAAATACCTGGATTCCGAACCGTAATTAATAAGATTTGCTTGATTAGCGTCTTTAATAGCAATATGAAGTCCCTACATAATAAGAATAAAAAGAAACGGCGATAACGGATCCGTAAACCTCTTTTAATTGAAAATTCTGATGTGGGACTTCCGTTAACTAAAATGGAAGTACGAGCCGAGTGTAAACAAGCTTGAATCCAATTTCTCCATTTATCTCCAAACCGAATTGATTCAAAACATAATCTAAATACGTCTAATTTACGGAATCATATGCTTTTTCAAAATCAACTTTAAAAATCATCATCTTCTTTTTACAGATTTTATACCAATACTCGAGAACTAAACCGTTTTACATAATACGGTTCCGGTTCCCTTCCAAATTTATTTCGGGTAAATCGGGGTATAGACATGATTGGAACCTAAATAGTAATTGGAGCCGGTTTCAGCTATTTGTATCATATTTGTTAGTTCATACATGTTATATCAGAATGATTTACAAATAACAATTATGTAATAAACATGAGAACACTACCAATAGTATTATACCAAAACAATATCAAGTACACAGTTAATTAAATTTCACTCCCAGATCTTAGACCCTATTTATTCTATACCCGAAAGACCCTGACCCGAAAGACCACCTGATTTTACGGAAAAATGGGTTTGATACCCGAATTAATTTTTAGTTCCGGACCCAACCAGTTCTGGTTCTGGTCGATACGGGTACATGTTCGAATTTCCATTTCTATATCCCACCACTAGTCGAAGGCTCAAATCGCACGCCGAGCTTTCAATTGTTTTTCTACACATCTATAAAGTTGGTAGCCAATATGTTGTAGCCAACATGTTTGGTTGGTGGTACCGTACCAATTGTTTAGTCATGGTACGGTAATGGTACAAAATTTTAGATACCATGGTATACCGTACCAACCAAACTATATATATTATATGATTCTTAGTTTAATATATTGTACTAAAATACCAACCTATCTGCCCAAAATTCTAATTAAATATTAAAGTATACGGTATTTTATTTAAATTAGGGATGTGCCCAAAATATATCTTTGAATACTACATAATTTGTGCTTTATTATAGATGGTGTTTATATAACATTCAACATATACCATCACCAAATATAATAGAATAGAAAAATATCTTATTTTTAGTAATAATTCCAAATAATTTGTGATCTTGGTATATACCATTATCAATTCGTACCAATCATGATTGTTGGTAGCCAAACAAATTGGTACCAAAGATAGTTGGTATGGTACTGGTAACTAGATTAGTGTACCAACTATAGTTGGTACGATAAATGGTATGAGAAAAATATGCATGGTACGGTACCATGTTCACCCCTGCTATAAAATGACTACTTTATTTTTTATTTTTATATTATTTTTTTTTTTGTAAAGATGATCACCTCTTGCATTCACAATTTATAATCATTCTAAAACATTACGCTGTAATCTTTTGCTCTCAAATTACATGTCACTCTCCTAAAAGGATATCCAAGTGAAGCAAGAGAACAAGCGTGGTCTTACAATTCAAATCTTACATTGTAACAAGAGTGTTCAATTCTCTTGAGTTAGACATTTATTCTCTCTTAGAGTAGTTAAGAATTTATAGTTTCTAGAGTTATAATCTTGTACTTTTGTAGAGTTAGAAGTATTTTCCTTGAGTAAGAAGGCAGTATAATCTTTGTTTCTTACAACCAATAAAAGATGGGTTTGGCTAACTCATGTCTTAAGGGCATGAGATAAGAAGTGTTAATTGGACTCAAAATTTCCTTATTTCATATTAGTCAATTCTATTTTTTACATGTATTAAATGCATTTGTAAGTATGAATGGTAAATTTAGTTCAATTAATACTTCTTATCTCATGCCCTTAGGGCATGAGTTAGAAAAACCCATAAAAGATTAGTGAAGAAACTCTTGAATGAGCAATCAAGGAGTGGACTAAGGTGGATTAGCTTACATCCACCCCAATCATTCATATTATATATTTGGTGGTATTTGGTGATATATATTCAATTCTCAGTTTACATTTTTACTAGTTTTCAATTAATACTTGTTAGTCTAAAACATAAGACTTTAAAATATAGAAACAAATACTTAAAATTGTTAAAATTATTATTTACCCCTCTCTCTAGCTAACTTTACAAGCCTAATTAGGTAATTTTTCTAACTTCTAGCTAGTGTTTCTTTTCATTATATTGAATGCCATTTTAAAAAAACAAAAAATACAAGCCGAATTAGTTATAAAGCATTTTGATGTGAAAATCTCATTTTTGTGAAAACTAAAAAATCATTGTTTATTGTTATTATATATAATGCATTTGTTAAATCACATTCCATCTTTAATATATATAATGCATTTGAAATATTCCTAAATTAGTAAGACTTAATTTTCAGCCAACATACTTGTTATTTCGGAATAGACTTGTGTTTATCAAATATATGTATTATGCCATACTTCAACATGTGACCTCTATGTTATTGGCGCAATACCCTAAACAAATGAGCTAGCATACAATATGTTCATTAAATAACTATAATTATCTTTATCAATCTTTTAACAATTTAAAAATTGAAATTACAACTATCACCCACCATCACTATCGCGACCACCACCACCACAACTAACACACACCACGACAACCACCGCCTGCATGCATCACCCATCGCCACCATCCACCACTACCCCACATCACTACCGCCACAACCATCTATCAACCAATTTTTCCAAAATTTAGTTATATGGTACCCGTCGCCATATTATGCGAGTGCCTTTCTAGTATTAGAATATTGGTGGATGTTTAAATATGAACAACCAAAAAATTACAAAATTACAAAATCAAGTTATAATTAATATTTGTTGCATAATTAATTTATAGGTGAATTGATACATATAATTTTGGAATCACCAAATATCATAACCACAAAATCAAAAGAGTGCATAAGTTATAAGTTACACCCCCTCCGTCCCTAAATAAAGTTCTCATTTCACTTAGACACAAGTTTTAAGTAGAAAGTTAATGGTGGGGTCATTGGTAATAAATTTGATTAAAATATAAAGTTTGTTTGGAGAGAGAAAGATAGTTAGTGGATAGTTAGTAGTGAGGTCTTTAGTAGTTATATTATTTTATTAAGTGGACTCCATCAACTTGTGAAAAGGGGACTTTATTTAGGGACAAAAAATTAAGGAGAAATGAGAACTTTATTTAGGGACGGAGGGAGTAACTTATAACATCATCTCACGAAAATGCAAAAAAAGAAAAAACAAATAAAGTAAACCGACAAAATGACCGAATAATACTCTCTCCGTCCTAAAACTATCGCGCACAGATAAAATTCACACAGTTTAAAAAAGTGTATTTATTACACTTTATAACTAATAAAATTATATCTTTATCACTAACTATTTTTTGATTGGTGAAGTTTTCAAAGTTGACAATAATTTTGGGACACATAAAAAAAGAAACGTGTACAATAAAATTGGGATGGAGGAAGTATAAGAACTACTAAACAAATAATAAAAAAACTTGAGCATGTAAGGATAGTGCCAAACGTTCTCGTCACGAGAACTCGTCGTGGCTTCCATCTCTTCTTTAGCACGTCAACCGTTGGCATGTCTCTATTCCTCGAACACGTCGGTAGGAACTCGTCCTTGTGGGGAAGAGATGGTACACACTTGTCGGTAGCCTATGTGTGCGGGGGAGGGGGGTTAATATTTTTTTAATTGGGGATGAGTTAGTGATGAGTTGAAGTTGGCACGACCTTGTTAGTAACTCGTAGGTAAGGAAGTGGGTGAAATGGCGCTACTGTCGAGTTAGAAAACGCGTCACAGTTTAAAGAGGCCTTAGAGAGTCCGGTTAGGTGGATTTCTCCAAACATCCGATGTGCATTCAAACTGGCGCTCCACCATAACCTATGTGATGTGAGTGAGTGGCGAAGCCGCTTTAGTGGCGTAATTGATGTGAGAGGAAAAGTTTTTGGGTGTTCTTTTTAAGGTATTTTGTTAATGAAAGGTACTTTAATAGGTCCGAAAAAAGGTATGTTTTGGGTTGAGCTATGAGTAAAATGGTATTCGCATGTTTGAATATGAAATGATGATATGAACCTGAGATGGTGAAATGACTTGAGTCACCACATCCAGCCCTCTAAAATAATAATAAAAACTCCAAAGCATAATCATATATAAATTAATAGTTAATTTTATAATTTTCACAATTATCACATCAAGAAGGTTCTTACATGAGCCAAGCACACCAAAGACCGGTTGTCCTAATGATATGGTGTATATCCTCTACCATTGTAGTCATGTCTTTAAATACCATGATGAACATATGTGATACTTCCTTCGATTCAAAATAAGTGATACACTTTTCTTCTTGGGGTGATTCAAAATAAGTGATACACTTTAAAAAATTAACTTATTTGACAAAAAAATGGGACCCTCACCCACTAACAATCTACTTTAACAAAGTGAATTGACATCTTTACCCGTACTTTTTACTTTTAAATATCATTAACCCTACTTTATTCAAAAAGTGTGGGACTCATTCCCCACTAACCATCCAATTAATCTAATTTAACCATCATTATTATCTTTTGTCTCAAAAATCGTGAAATCCAAAGTGTATCACTTATTTTGAATCGGGGGAAGTATTTAGGAATAATTTAGAATTTTCATTTAAAAAAGAACATGAACCAAACACATTAGTCTTTTTTTTTTTTTTTGAAATACACCTAATCTACTCATTTTTTTATCCATGACGGGATTTGAACCAATCACCTATTGGTCATAGGTAACACCTGTCAATATCCATAGCAACTAGGCTATAAACATTGGGTTACATTAGTGATAAACCTATCTTAATTATATTTATTTATTTGCTAATAACATAATATCGCAAGTTAAACTGTTAAAGTACTGATGCTGTTAATGTTTAAAAACCATTATAAAATTGTTTTATTAGTATGTACTTTTTTTTGGATAAGTAAAGAATTCTTATTCTTACTATTATACAATGGTGATTCATAAATCCGTTTATTTACTGTTCACGTAATATGACGGAAAAGGATGACGGTGTTAATCGTTTAAGAGCGCGTGACTACACATGATATGGAGAGGTAATATTTCTATTGTTTTCTTGGTTATAATTAATTTAGATACTCAATGAGGATTGATCCATTGAGAGCAGCTTCAGCATCCACATGACAAAATTTAAAAGAACCCAATAATGCTTACTAAAGGCCCATAGCAAAAATAAAACCCATAAATTACTACATGAAAATTTAACCCAACTGTAGAAGAAAATGCAAAAAATAGGTAGAAACATATTTTTTTTTATTAATACTTAAATACTTATAAAAAGGTTATTTTGATTATGCGAACGAAGTTGATTGTTCTTTTTTATATAGAGTCATAATATATATTGAAGATCTTATTGGTATGAATGGCAATTTTTGTCGGGTTTAAGTTAGTTGGTTCAAGTTGATATCATCATCCCAGAGATTATTACATGTTTAATTATCTAGGTTAGCAGGTTCAGGTTTGCTAATCTACGACATAGTTTAAAAAATAAAACTAAATGAATTTATAATATAGTAGAGATAGTTTTTAAAATAAGACAACTTCAGTATGACATATTTACTAGTGTAACTTACGGAAAATGTAAATAAAAAATCCGCAGCAACGCGCGGAGAATTATGACACTTGTTGGATAAATGATCAATTGGCCAATAAACTATTAAAAATTATAGTATCAAAATCAATTCTCTATGTATAGTAGCGGTTGGTATGGAAAAAAGAAAAAGAAAAGCTTTTTACCGTTTAACAGGGTGTCAACGGTCAAACCTTTCATGCCTGGCATTTGATAGACGCATCCCACAATGTCGTGTGGCAGCTTTTAATGAGCCTTAGTACGTACGAGCTCTGTACAATTGAACGAATAACATTGACCACGGTCAAATTGTTTTATTAGTATGAACCTTTTTCTTGGAGAAGCAAAGGATTGGATAAATGACAAATTGGCCAACAAATCTAGCATGAAACTGTAATTATATATATATATATATATATATATATATATATATATATATATATATATATATATATATATATATATATATATATATATATATATATATTAAAAACTAGGTGATTTTCTTTTGGCTGAATGGGGTATAGAATTTCCAACCTAACTCTATCTCTATAATTTAGAGTTTTTTACTTATTCAATCTAATTCTATCACTTTTTTTTTTGAAACGGCAAATATTTACTCCTAAATACTCATTTTAACTATAGAGTGAGTTGAAAATCCCTCTATATTTAGAGTGAGAGAAACTTACTTTATCAACAGACCCCACACTTTTTTTTGTTAGTGACATTTTTGTAAGTTACTCTTAATTTATCACGGGCTACATACTAATTATATATAGCAAGGATGAGTGATCGTCTTGTTTATTTAATTTTATTTCTGTAGATTTATTTGTTAAGTGTTTTGATAATAATAATCTTAAAAATATTTTTAAATACATAAAAATTATACTTCCTCTCATTCAAAAAGTGATACATTTTTTTTTTTGTAAATAAAAATGAGTGACACACTTTGAAAATTACCTTATGTGGAAAAAATAGTAGGACCACACTCATGAACTATCTACTTTAACAAAGTGAAATGACCCATTTACCCTTATTTTTATCTTTAAACATTATTAACCTCAATTTATTCAAAAGTTTGACTCATTCTCCACTAACCATCAAATTAATCTAATTTAACCATAACTATAATATTTTGCTTCAAAAATCGTGAACCATAAAGAGTATATAACTTATATTGAATCGGAGGAAGTACAATAATTTATGAGGAATAATTTCCAAAATTTAAAAGTTAATTGTAAATTAATATGTAAATTTTTTATGATACATATCTTAAATTTTAATGATAATATTTAGACGATTATTGTCAAAATCTATTTATTAGTAAACCTTCCAACTAGTTAGAGGTGAGCTCGTCCGAAAACTAAAATGAACGGACCGAAAATTGATAAGCCTGAAATTCAAAAACCGAAACCGAATCGATTATGTGTAATCGGTTTCGGTTAAGTTTTCGGTCCCGGAACCGATTTGGACCGATAAGCTAGATCAATTAAAAGAATTTAAATTAACAAATAATCATCATTAATTAAAAAAACCTAGAACTGATATGCACTTTTCCATAAATCATCATTAACCAAAAAAAAAATCTCTAAAATCAAAATAAACAGTTAAAACAAATTGGTTTTAGCCTTTTAACTCAAAAAGTTTTAACTTAAAAAATCATCTTGATGTTGATATCTATCGTAAAAATGAGAGGTAGTTCAAGATCAGAGTATGTCGTATAAAAGCAAGGGAGAAAATAAGAACTTGAATGGAAACTGAGCGAGAGGTAGTTTAGGAGTCTTGACTATTTGTTACTTGGGCCCTTTTATTGGTCCGGTTTGGTCCAAAACCGATACCGAATGGTCCGAAACCAAATAGGCGAATTTCTTAAACTGAAACCGAACCGAATTCTGTCATCGGTACGGTGTTGGTTCGGTTTCGGTTTTTTCGGGCATTTTGCTCACCATACAACTAGTCAATTTTGATAAGAGTAATGATATTGATGCCTACTCATGTGCCTACTAATTTGATTATGACAAATGTCAAAATTAAGGAATGACATGAACAGAGAGTATTAGTGGATGACATGTGTCAAGTTTAGAAATAAGTAGACATATAAATAGGCACAGATAGTAAGCACAAATATTATTTCTCTTTTAACAAACACATTTAGATGAAACTCTCTTACATGCTACGTGTCAGATTTCTAGACCTGTCACTACTACAATTAAGGGCTCTATGTAACACAAAAATTCATTACATAAAGGGCAAAAATCGTTACAATAGGTCTATTGTAACACCATTTGGACCATTACATTCGCTGCCATTACAATAGGTCTATTGTAACGCTTTTGTAACCATTGCATGGCTATTGTAACGCCTTTGTAACACTATTCTACCCACCCAATGTGGTGTTACAATAGGTTTTTTTTATCGTTACAATATGTCTATTGTAACAGCTGTGGCAAATGTAACACTAATATATTTATTGTAACGCCATTAGAAAATGTAACACCAACTTGCCTATTGTAACACCATTATCAAGTGTAACACCAATATACCTATTGTAACGACCATTGGCTAATGTAACACCTATCAACCTATTATAACGCCTCTGTATAGTGTGTGTGTGTGTGTGTGTGTTTGTAATCAAATTATATAGCAAAGACGTACATCAACACATTAATATCCGAATAAGATTTGATATTAGAATCAAATTCTTTATAATAGTATGTTTTACCATTCAAAATATTCAAAACATTAGATAACAAATTGTTCAAAAAACATGACGGAAAGCATTATAGGTCGGTCAACTTTCATCCTCGTCATATCTTCCATCGGTATGGACATTACTTTCCTGCAATTCGATAAAAGGAAAAATTTAAAACACAACTCAAATAGAGAGCGTATGTATATACTCAGCTAATAACTTCTAACTAAAGATGTACAAACTAAGGATATATGGTCCTATTTGCATACCATGAGCACTTTGTTCATCTCTTGAGGGAGCTCCATACTCAAGAATAACAAGATTTAGTTCCGAGTTATCTGCCAATTCGACCCGTACAAAAAAAAAAAACACTTGTTTTTACCCATTACTTAACCCACCTATTTAATGAAGTTGATAATAAATAAATAAATAAATAAATAAACCCTACTTACGATTCCAAGCCCAATTTCCATTTTTTCTAGGCCTAAACGATCTGATTTGGGCTAGCCCGGAAGAGTACAAACTGACAGAGCAACACCCGCTGTACCAACAATTTCACATGCATCTCATGCTTCAGCAACAAGATCAGAAAGAGAAAGACCGGAAGAAGCTGCTGCTCCTGCAATCTGAATTTCTCAAGAAATATACAATTCAAGTTTATATAAAACTTCTTTTTGTGATTGTAACATATTATAGGATGAATGAGGATATACCTTATAAACAATAATGGTTCTAGCCAACACCCTTCTACCAGGCCTCGTGGGGGGTGGCAAAGCAAAATCATCTCCAACAATTACAATATATAACACATACACTTTAACATATTTGAGTCTAACTTTTTCCTTTTTTAAAATTGGGAGCATAATTTAAAATTGCAGGCACTGACCTCAATTTTATAAAGCTTGGACCTTAAAGTCTTCAACGATATTAGAAATATTGACACAAATCAATACAATGTAAATTATGATACTGTGTATTAAGTATTAACACCAAATTAAGCCTAAAATAGGTACCGTGAAGATAATGACTTGTATTCAACACTAAAAAAACATACCTTCATAATGATCACATCGCTAGAAGAATCGGGTAGATAATGCTCGAATAACAAAGTAACATTCGTCACAATCACATCCCTAGAAGAATCGTTCGTCTCGGAAATTCCCGATTGTTTATCTAAACCATCTCTGGTATCAAACGATACAAATAATCAGTCAATCAGTCGAGCTCCAAATGAAATCAAATCAAATCAACTAATCAAGTTCATGTAGGAAGTATAGCACTCAGATTATCACTTCATTTATAGCTTCGATTAACAATTTGACTCCAATTATAATAAGTAAAATTAACTTCAAATTAGATTCCATAAATACTAGTGACTGAGTCAAAACACAAGAAAAGGATGACTTACAATATCAAAGACGTGATTTGGATCCAAATTGAAGTGTCCAATTAATGACTGCAAATAGTCTATTAGTAACGAAAACAGTTTAAAAGGAAACTGTATATATTTTAGGTAATTAGAGTCATGTTTAAACCTTAATTATGCCAACTGTTGCTGCTGATGTATTCTCAGAACTATCCTCTAAACCTTGACATAAAATAGTAACCTGCAAATTAAAAAAACAGCTAATAAGATACATATTAGTATATTACCAATCAGGATTACATTAATATGTGTTCAGTTAACATGTTAGTATCATTTTATTACTTTTTTTCTATAACTGATCATAATATCTTATACCTTATGGATCCTAAACTACAACAATCATGATAAAATAGTAATGTTTACACTCAACAGATCATATGCAAATATATATGCAATTGTAATGTAACAGATCATATGCAAAAAGCAATAAACTACAATCGATATGCACATTCAGCCGGTATACACATTTTACTTTTGATAAACACATGTATGTCGTACGGTAATAAACCTAATTTATGAAGTAAATAAGAATCTACATATTCCAAAACTGTAAATCGTATAAATGGAGTTTCTGAACATACCTTGAAAGAACTCGGGAGCGCAGGTGTGAAAGAAATCGAGGAGCTCAGCTGTGAACTCGAGGATTGCAGGTGTGGAAGAACTAGGGTTCCGATCGAGAACATACAGCAGGCGATCGAGAGAGCAGAGTGCAAGCGATCGAAAGAGAAGAGGGCAGGCGTCGTTCGCAAATATTGGGGAAAAAGCGTGATTATAGATAGCTAGGGTTAAAAAAAATTTCACTTTTCATTTATCATTATGGTTTTTAGGCGTTACATTAGATATGAATATATCTATTATATTAGAGGATCACTGTTACAATATGAAAACATGTGTTACAATAGAGAAAGATATGCTTCAATAGAGAACTAGACGTTACAATAGATAATTGAGCATTACAATAAATAAGTAGGCGTTACAATAGATAAAGTCTATTATAACGCCGTTTGATCAATTGTAACATATGATAGTAATTATGTTAATTGTTACAATTCCGTTACATTAGACCTACCTATTGTAACAAATTTTAAAACCGTTACAATTTTAGTGTTACAAAAAACCCTTAATTGTAATAGTTTGTCATGCAATATTTTTCTGGCTTCAAATATACGCCTGACTTTTCAACAAAACCCTAACATCTTTTTACTCCTCCTCATTTCTCCGTTGCAACTTCTCCCCCGCCGTCGTCGCCACAAACCACCGCCACCATTACCGTCCAATCAAATCGATAAAAAACCATCATATCTCAGCTACGATGGAGGTTTACATTTTTTGTCATCAGCGTCGCTTCTAAGAACTAGTGTTTTCACTATGGTTTATATTCTACTCTCCCGGCGGATCTCTACCGGTCTCCGATAGCGATATGCTCACTTCTTATCATACAACCACCGTTCTCCTCCGTTGCTTGCTTGTAAGATTAACATATAAATTCCACATTTTTAACATCAGATTTCATGTTTTACTCGTCTATTGTGACAACGAAAATATATAATACGCCTACTCTTTTGTGTCATTTTTTCTTATATGCCAAAGATATACAAATCACAATACCTGTATATTATTATGACGTTAAGTTTCACTTTTCTAACAATATATTATATTTAATGGCATTGCAAATTGTGCACAAAAATATTTAACTTGATGTTTTGATGTAAAGTAATTATTTGAAATAAACTAATATATAAATATAATCTACCATATGTGCAAAGTTTTGAATAAAATTTGCTATTAAAACTTGTGTATATAGTTGAACTAATTAAATGAATTTGGTGTATGCATATTTAAAAAAAAATTGTTCCCCAAATTTTAATTTGACGCATACACCTGACAAATGGGAGTAGTAAATTATTTAACTTTTTTAATTTAAATAAGCACCATCATGTATATTGCTACTGTTGTATTAGATATAGTATGTTTCAATGAAGGTGAACCCTATTATCATTGTAAGTCTTCTCAATGCTTCTGCTGCATCTAATGTTAACTATTTTTTATAGCAAATTTATTATTATGAACATATCAGTCATGTCGGTTTCGCTTGAGGCTTCGGGAAGCCTGAGTACAGAGTGTGATGAATTAAGTGTAACACGATCAACCCGAAAGCGACCAACTCAATTCCTTATCCGGTCGGGTTTCGGTCACTACTAATTTTAAGGGCTTTTAGTAACATCAAAATTCATTACATAAAGGGCAAAAATCGTTACAATAGGTCGATTGTAATGCCATTTGGACCATTACATTCGTTGCCATTACAATAGGTTTATTTTAACGCTTTTGTAACAGTTGCAGGGCTATTGTAAGGCCTTTATAACACTATTTTGCCCTACCAATGAGACGTTACAATATGTTATTTTACCGTTACAATAGGTTTATTGTAACGCCTATGGCAAATGTAACACCAATTTGCCTATTGTAACGCCAGTAGCAAATGTAACACTAATATGCCTATTGTAACGCCAAATGCAAGTGTAACACCACTATGCCTATTGTAACGTCAAATGCAAGTGTACCACCATTATACCTATTAATAATATAACAAATATTTACATGAACACATTAATATCCAAATAAGATTTTATATTAGAATCAAATTCTTTACAATAATATATTCTACCGTTTAACAAATTTAAAATACTCAAAACCACTTAAATAAGATTTTTCTAGTTATGAATGAAAGCAGATCCATACGACCCAATTGTTTTACTGGAAGCGACATCATCCTCCAACATCAATTAAGCAGCTTTCATGTAAACCTGCAATACAAAAACACATAGTTAACTACATCATTCATGATGAGTAATACAACACATATTAAAAGCTTTTAGATCTCCCTTTGTACCTGCACACAATAAAGATGTATTAGAAACTGATATTCCTATATTGAGCACTCAATCCATTGTTTAATGATTAGATGAAGATTAAGCTTGATACTTGGTGAAGAAGAAAGGGTTTTAGAGAGAGAAAGTAGAGAGAGGGAGAGAGAACAATTGCAAGAGATATTTTGATTAATGGCAAAAGTTACAATTAGAGATTACACTTTGGGCTTATATACTAATCTCTAATTGTACAATGTAGGGAGCACATCAACGACTTTTTCCAGATAACGAGGATTTTCAGCTTCTAGACCCGCTTTTAATTTGTAGAATCTGAACTCTTTTGGTTCATTGAACTTGATTGTTTGTTCTGTATGACCGGCTTTGACAATTGTCTGTTCCAGTTTTTTGATATGCTCTTCGGCATTTTCCTTTTTGATTGTGAGACTGTGAGTAGTTGATGATTTTTCATTGATTTCCTTTTTGAGATTTTTAGTAATGTTTGAGATATGTTCATTGATTTCCCTTGTCATATATATACGTTCCTCCGTACAACTGTTCTCTTCTTCTCAGAATCCTCTCGCCCACACACACTCAAACACCGAACGAGGCACACAGTTAACACTGATTTCGTCATTTCTTCATCATCTCCGCTCGAATCGGTTGCAAATCACTTGCAATTCACTACCACGCTGCTTTCGGTAAGTCCGAGTTATCAATTTCATGTTTATGTTGTTCGAGTCCACCAAGGGTTCCTGTCGATCGGTTTTTCACCGTACCTAGGATTTCAAGGTTTTCAAATTGGTTTAATCTGGGGTTTCTTCGTCTATGATAAGTTGCCTAGGTTGTTAGTATAGTCGAGTCGATCATCATATGCTTGCTTTTGAACGTACAAACCACCATAGGACTGATCTGAGCCCATTACTCGCAAATCTGAAAAAATCGTTCAGGATCTCGGCTCGAACATGTTCCAAGATCTCGAGCCGAGAACCTTCACTATTCCCGGCTCGACTCTTCAAAAGATCCCGGGCTGAGATCTTGTACTGTTCCCGGCTCGAATGTTCGCCTGAGGAAGAGCTGAGATGTTCCTGTTCCCGGTCCGAGTTCTTTCACATTTTTTTCTTTCTTCTTCTAAGTTTTTACACACACACACACACACACACACACACACACACACACACACACACACACATATATATATATATATATATATATTATATTCATAATTCTTAAAATTTATTTTATTAATATTCTAATAAAATTAATTTTTCTAATTTATTCTTATATATATATCTATATATACTTAAAATTTCTTAGCATTGTGTCTTCTCGAACAGTTAATTTTTATCATCGCATAATTTTTCTAACACTGTGTACTTATCTTGGTTGTTGTCTGTGCCATCTTGTTTTTATTTTATATTTTTCAGATGGAAGAAGAACAAATAATAGACGAGAACACTCTGGTTCCACTTCACCAGATCAAGCAACGAAAGGAGAACAACAACTTCTGGGCCCCGGAGGAAGAAGTCACATTCAGTATCGAATATCCCGTATTATCACATGTACTTCAACACCACCCGATCTTCTACATGATCACTGCTAGGCCAGAAGTTCCTCTGATATACGTTTAACAATTCTTCAGCAACCTCCTCCTAGTGCCCACAACCAACCCAGCTCAATTTGAATCCGTAATTGACACTCAAGCTGTACAATTCACAAAAAATGATCTATACGACATCTTCAGGCTTCCTCGTGGTGATTCTCGACCACCTTTCACTCACCATGAACCTCAGCTCCCACTTGACGAAGTGCTCACAGGGATTCATAACCTTGGTCTTGACCATCCTCGGAACACTCTCAATCTCAGAAATCTCAAGAAGGGGGCTATGGAAAAATGCTGGTCATATGTCTTCACCATTTTCAACAGATGCCTGACAGGCAAGTCAACTGGCCATGACAGGGCCTCCACAAACGTCCACCATGCCTATCACGCCCTCTGCTACAACATGCACTATGACTACGCTGCCTATCTTTTGGAAGAATTCACCATCGCTAAATCAAAAAATCCGAACTATCTGATCTACACGAGGTTCTAGTCCATTCTCATTGAACATTTCATGAATCGTTATCCAAATATCCACAGACGGGATACTGCAAATCAATTTAAACCACCTCGTGTTGCATATTTTTGAAAAGATAGTGGTTCCACTGTTCCTGCAGCACCAGTCCCACTCGAACTGCTAAAACTTGGTGACATCAACCCTTCTACAATTAAGAACTGCAACAATCTTCTTTCTGAACCAAGAGTCTTCTTTCTTGGTGATCATCCATTTCAGTCCAACAAGGTGACTGATTTGAGCTCTTGGCAGATCTTCTTCAGAAATGAAGCACTCTCTATCCTCTGAGTCAGTATACATATATCCAGAAGTTGGATATATGACACTCTTTTGATCCTGAAAAACAAGGTTAGGAGGAAGAGGGTACTTATTAAGATACTTGTATGTATGAAGGCATTCTGGTCTGTTGTTTGAGTAAGCTTCAGTCATCACACTGAGTATTCTATACTCTATCTCATGAAGCAAGCCCTTCTCATAGCATACAGCAGCTACTGCACAGATCTCATCCAAGACTATTTGATCATAAGTTGATTTCTTTGGAAGCTCTTTGATCAGTCTTGTGATCTTCACCCAGTCTTGAAGACCAATTCTTTGAATATCATGAAGAAATATCTTCATGGGAGGACTGGTTAAGCCAGTATAAGTGATAGTGATTCTTCCTTCTTTGAGCTTCACTTTTACTTTATTGACATCCAGATTCAACCAATGTATCCCCCTTACATTTGGAAATGTTTTGGTCTTCAAGAACTCCTTCCTTCCCTCCTTATACTGAGTCCTAGAAGCAACCATATTCCAATAATGTTGAATATGGTCTGGACCCTTTCTTGAGATTCTATGTGAAGGACCAGGAGTATCAGTATCTAGGTCAGATTCTGGTTCAGCTTTGATTCCCAACTCTTGCTCATATAAAAATCTCTCTTGTTCTGCACAGAGTTGTTGAGAAGTCAGTCTTGGAGCCTGCTCGGTATCACTATCCAATGTATGGACAGGTCTTCTTTGACTTGTTACCAAAGGAGCAGGTTCTTCACTTGATTCAGAAGAAGTGAGAACTGCATTGATGGGTCTTCTTGATAAGGAACTCCTTCTTCTAATCACCAGATTTTCTGGTTCTTCATCATCCGAGGATGATGATGAAGAACTTTCTTGTTCTACCAGATTTAGTGCATAGTTCACTAAATCTGGTTCTTCATCTTCATCATCAGCAATAGGCCAGATGAAAGGCCTATAGACCACAATTTGCAAATCATTCTCCTCACGAGCAGGTGGCTCAGAATAAGTTTGCTGTGGTTGGTCAGTATGAGTCTCCCCCTGAGCAGATGGCTCAAGTGGGTCTTCAACTTGTAATGCTGACCTAGTTCTTTGTCTTCTTCTCTCATACTGAAACCGAAGTGGCTCAGTATGAGGGTTTTGCTGATGTTGTTGTTCTTGTTGTGGAGGTTGATCTTCATTCAATCTTCTTCTTTTCTCCCCCTGAGCAGATGGCTCAGTTTGATCAACCTCAGTATCTCTTTGTCTCTTCTCCCCCTTATTGTTATCATTGGATGGGGAGGGAAGAGGATCAGTATCACCACCCATGTCCCCTTCAGGTTCTTCAAGAGTAGGGGAGGGCATGGGCTCAGTGGCAGCATCAGTATCACCCTCAGAATCTGCATTGGAGGGTGATTTCATTTGCTCAGGATCATCATCTCCTTCTTCATTGTGTCCACCATGTGAAGATGGTGGAGTTGGTGGAGGCTGATATGGTTGTTGAAGTAGTGAGGCTGACTGTTTTATTGAGTCAATATCACTACTCATAGTGTCCATTCTGGCCAGTATGATAGTCTGAGTATGTTGGATGGCCAGAATATGCTGCATGATTGCTTGCAGAGTCACTTGGTCTCCTGCAGCCTGTGATGCCTGAATGCCCTGCACAGATGGTGCTAAAGAAACAAAAAATATAAAACTGGTTAAAAAGAAAGGTTTATCAAATAGAATTGTGGTGTTGTTTAACTCTATAATCATATAAACAGAGTTTGTGAAGTCTGTATTTCATCTGGTTTATGATGAAATATTGTGGACTTGTGCATAGCATGTGTAAGAAGTTTTTTTTTAGTAAAAGTGAGTGTGTGAATTTAAGTAGCTCAGTATAGGATAAGTCACATTTACTAAAAAGGTTTGGGTTTGGGAATTCGAAGCCTGAGATGTGCTTCTTGTTATTTTCAATGTTTATCACTCGGTATTAGAGTGATAACAGAAATGTGGCTAAACCCCATGGAAAGTTTTTGGATTTTGTGGCTTAAGGGTTTGTGATCATTTCTTGAATTATGATACCCAACTCAAAAATAAGTTGGACATTATTCAAGCAGCACCAGTGGGTGTCAGTATGACATCAACCACCATTGTCTCTTTAAATGTTGAGACAACTGTAGACTGACAATGATCAATTGGGTGCTCAGTATATGAATTTTGCATAGCAGCAGTGGGCTAGCTATGTTGGCCATAAACGGATATATATTTGAAAGATCGTGTGAGACTTTGGTCAGTATTGAGTTGGTACTGGCCAATACTTAGTCTCTATTTGGGAATGAAATATATATATATAAGTTTAAGAGCTTTTTAGAAATTCATACCTGAGACTCTGTCAGATTCCCTTCTAGCATCGGCAGAGGTCGGTGCAGGATCATGTGAATATTGATTTGCAGCACCAACATCTTCAATACCGACCTGTCTGTCTTGCTGAGCACCTTCCAGTGTAGTTTGCTCATATTAAATCTCCACATCAAGAGGAACATGAGGTTCCTCAATTGGTTGAGCAGTTGGGACTAGTTCTGGACCTGGAAGGTCAGCGGTGGCTGCAACTAGGCTTTGGGCTTGAAGAGAGGCAGTTAATGATGGAACATTTGCAGGCTGCACCTCCTCAGATGATAACACGCCCATAAGGACTGGTGAGAGGTTTCTTCTTCTTCTTCTTCTTAGGACAAGCGGTGTGGCTTCGGACGACTCAGTATGAGAGATATGTTGTTGAGTCGGTTCTTGAACTTGTGGAACATCTTGCATCTCAACATCTTGACCAGCATGTCCTCCATTACCACTATTATCATCATTATCATCATCATCATTATCTGATTCAGTATCAGACATGTCTTCTTCCTCATTTATGTGTTCTTGAACAATGGCCCACATATAAGGACTCAGTAGAGGCTCTCCTTCTCTTGGCCTGTAAAAGAAGATCTTCTCACTAAGAGGAGGAAGATCAACCCTTGGAATGTGAAACTCATCATAAGTATGTGTGGGCATTGAGTGTTGAAAGATGAGTGATAAGAATCTGCAGAAAGGAACATTACATTCCCTTGTGTTAGCCCGAACCAAAGCAGCTAATTCATTGAAAATGAGCCTTGCATAATCAATGTTTCTTCCATAGTACAAAGCATGTACTATTTGCATCCCAAATTCATTTATTTGGTCCAAAGCACCCGTCTTGTGGGTCATACATCGAATAATCATTGTAATGAGAATACCCCACATAGGACCAAATTCGTTTCTTTTGATTATGCCCGTTGTTCCTCTTCGACCCAAAAATGGTAATACTGAGCGTGCCTCTGTTCTATCAACGAATGGGTCATACTGAGCTTGGGCAGGAAGCCTCAGTGTTTCACGAATGATGGCAGTAGAAACAAATGCCCTTCTTTGATCCCTAATTACCCACCCAGCAATCATATCTGGAGAATCGAGTGTGGCAGAGTACCAAATCTCGCATAGCATTTCTGGGTAAATTGCTCGAGGAGACAAAGTCAGTGCACGAGCAATTGGGCAATTTTTCAAAAAAGTCACAATATTTGTGAATTCTTGGCATACCCAGGCTTGAGGAATAGTGAAATTGGCTGTGATGTTGTTCCTCGCAAACCTGGGCAGTTCATCATTTCGGAATTTGATTTCCGATTCAACCTCTGGAGCGACGAAAGTGTAGTTCGCCATTTGTGATTTTGATTTAAGAGTTTTTGCTTGCTAAGAGAGAGTGAAATCATTAATCGCAGATAGAATTTAAAGAGAAAGAATGAAATAACTGTTAAAAAATATTTGAAGTAAAAAGAACGGTTATTTATAGGGGATTGAAAGATAATTAAGGTATTGAGAAGTAAAACTGGCTGATTTGACTGCCTTATCCTGTGCCAACGGTAACTTTCCTATTAAGAAAGGTTACCGTTGGGCAGTATGAGGATTAAACTCGGTGTGAGCGCCGTCATATCCCAATACTGAGAAAAAAAAATTAATTTTAAAAAAAATTGTAAAAATGTAAAAACAATTAATTTACTCTTGAAATTAATAAAAAAAAATAAAAAATTTAAATTTTGATGATAACAGACTAGTGATACTGAGTGGTCAGTATCAACAAGAGTGATACTGAGTCAGTTTTAAAGAAAATTAAGAAAGATCAAAGATTCAGCATACCTAATTGCCTTAGTAAATACACAAACCTTTCCCCAGGGAGAGATTTAGTAAACACATCTGCCAATTGTTCATCTGTTAGTACATAATCTACCTCAACCTTACCTTTTTCCACATTATCTCGAATAAAGTGGTGTCTGATATCAATGTGCTTAGTTTTGGAGTGATAGACTGGGTTCTCTGTGATAGCAATAGCACTCTTGTTATCACAATGAATTGGAGTCTTTTGAAAGTTGAACCCATAGTCCAATAGTTGATACTGCATCCATAATAATTGAGCACAACAACTTCCTGCAGCAACATACTCTGCTTCTGCTCTGGAAGTTGCTACCGAATTTTGCTTCTTGGATGACCAACCTACTAGTCTTCCACCTAGGAATTGACATCCTCCACTTGTGCTTTTTCTATCCAATCTACAACCTGCAAAATCTGCATCTGTGTACCCTTCAAGGTCAAAGTTTGAATCTTTGGGATACCAAAGACCCAGGTTAGGAGTACCTGTAAGATATCTAAAGATGCGGTTAACTGCTTTCATGTGTGATTCTTTAGGATCAGCCTGATACCGAGCACACAAACATGTTGCAAACATGATATCAGGCCTGCTAGCAGTTAAGTAAAGTAAGGAACCAATCATACCTCGGTATGTGGATTGACAAACTGGTTTAGCAGTTTCATCCTTACTTATCTTATCCTGAGTACCCATAGGAGTGTGCATGGAAGATAAATTTTCAAATTTGTATTTCTTTAACATGTCATGCACATACTTACTTTGATTTATAAAAGTGCCATCAGGCTTTTGTTCAACTTGTAAACCAAGAAAATAAGTAAGTTCTCCCATCATACTCATCTGATACTGAGTTGACATTATCTTAGCAAACCAGTCACACATTGACTTGTCAGTGGAGCCAAAGATAATATCATCTACATATATCTGAATGAGTAAGATGTCAGAACCTTTCCGTTTTGAAAATAATGTTTTATGAATTTTACCTCTTGTAAATTTATTTTCAATAAGGTACTCAGACAGGGTATCATACCAGGCTCTTGGAACTTGTTTGAGCCCATATAGAGCTTTATCAAGCTTGAAAACATAATTAAGAAATTTAGGATCAACAAAACTGGTGGTTGTTTAACATAAACTTCCTCTTGTAGTTTTCCATTTAGAAAAGCACTCTTGACATCCATCTGATAAACTTTGAAGTTCTTAAAAGCTGCATATGCAAGATACAACCTAATAGCTTCAATTCTTGCAACTGGTGCAAAAGTTTCATCATAGTCGATGCCTTCTTCTTGCCTGTAACCTTGAGCAACCAACCTTGCTTTGTTTCTGATGACAACACCATCCTTGTCCATCTTGTTTCTGAATACCCACTTAGTACCAATAATAGTTTTGCCAGTAGGAGGTGGTACTAAGTTCCAAACTTTGTTTCTCTCAAACTCTGTGAGCTCTTCTTGCATAGCCTCTACCCAATCTTCATCTAATAAAGCTTCATCAGCTTTCTTTGGTTCAATGGTAGATAGAAAGGTTGAGAAGAAACAAAAATTTGCAGTTGCTTGGGGTTGAAACTCTAATTTTCTTCTTGTTTGGACACCTTCTTCAATAGGACCAATAATGTTTAAGTGTGGATGGTCTCTGTGTTCCCTTAAATTGTTTCCTAAGGGAGCATTTGAAGTAGGATCAACACTATCTTGTTGATTAGGTGTGTTGTGTGTCTGATACTGAGTGGAATTCTGGTCAGTATTAGACAGCGGAGGTTGCTGTTCATCTTCATTTTGCAGAGTTGATGTGGATTCTTGTGAAGTGTTGGATGTTTCACCTTCTTCATAGGTAGAGTGGTGCATATCATTAGTTGGAAACTCAGTGTGAGGGTTCTCTGTTATGGGAGCCTCAATATTAGTCGCAGTTGAGTGAGACTGAGTTCGAACTTGATCAGTTTCATTAAACTTATTAGGAATAAAGTGTGGATGAAACTTGGGCTCTTCAGCAATGGAGTTTTCTGGATTGCATAGAATATCTATGCCACTTATGTATTCACTTGCTGAGGTAGAATGCTCATTCTGATCTTCATCAAAGGTAACGTGAATGGATTCTACAATCATCTTGGTTGAGATGATATACACTCTGAAGGCTTTAGAGTGTGGAGGGTAGCCCATGAACACACCTTCATTTGCTTTGGGAGCAAATTTGTTGAGATTTTGTTTTGTACTGAGTACAAAGCATTTACTTCCAAAGATGTGGAAGTATTCCACATTAGGAATCTTGCCATTGTATAACTCATATGGAGTCTTCAGATGTCTCTGGACTATAGTGGCTCTATTCTGAGTGAAGTTTGCACAATTTACAGCTTCAGCCCAGAAACTCAGTGCCAGTCCAGCATGGCATAACAAAGTTCTTGCAACTTCAATTAATGTTCTATTCTTTCTTTCTACAACACCATTTTGTTGTGGTGTGTAAGCTGCAGAGAAGTTTTGAATGATTCCTTTTTCTTCACAGAAATCGGCTAATACTGAGTTCTTAAACTCAGTACCATGGTCACTTCTAAGTTGCTTGACCTTGTTGCCTTTTTGAAGTTCCTCTCTTTTTATAAAGGCAATGATTTCTGTTGTTGCATCTGACTTAGTCTTGAGGAAGATGACCCAAGTATATCTTGAGAATTCATCAACCAAGACTAGGGTATAGATCTTTTTGGCCAAAGATGGTGTGCTGATGGGGCCAAAAAGATCCATATGTATCATAGTAAGAGGTTCATTAATGGAATGATTGACCTTTGACTTGAATGAACTCTTCTTCTGCTTGCCCATTTCACATGCTGAGCATAACTTATCTTTTGAATAAGTAATAGTGGGCAACCCTCTCACCAGTTTCTTCATACTGAGCTTGTTGATATTTCTAAAGTTGATGTGAGAGAGTTTCTTGTGCCATAGCCAATGCAATTCTGGCTTGACTTTAGAAAGCAGACATACTCGAATAGTTGGGTCTATTTCAGATAGGTTGACCACATATACATCTTTTTCTCTTCTAGCAATGAGTACAGGCTGCCCTTTATCATTGTAGATGATTCCTGCAACCTTCCTGAATTGAGCTTCATTGTCATCATCACGCATCTGGCTGATACTGATCAGATTGTGTTTAAGACTCTCTACATAGGCAACGCTTTTAAAAGTTATGTTGCCTGCCTTGATCACACCATAACCCCTTGTCTTTCCCACCGAGTCGTCTCCAAACTTAACAGAATGACCCTTCTCTGGAGTATAATTGAGAAGGTACTCCATACTGCCAGTCATGTGTCTTGAGCAGCCACTATCTAAGTACCATTTTCTGTCACCCTGCACAAGACACAAAAAAAATTAGTTCCTTTTAGGAACCCATTTTTGAATGGGACCTTTGGTGGAATAAACAGATTTTGACCTGATCTCTTTATTTGGAGAGGTCAGTAACACTTCAGGGGAAACTTTAGAGGTTTTCTTTGGTGATACTGACTTAGATTCTGTCCTTTTCTTTGGTACTGAGTACCTAGGACTTGAGAGATCAGTCCAACATTCATCTCCCTTATGACCAGTATGATGACACCTATAACATTTTCTAGGTTTATTTCTAAACATATTTTCGTAAGGTATTTTAGAAAACTGTTGCACTTTTGGTAGATCAGTATGAGTAAGTTTTGCAAATTTTTTACTTAAAAATTTAACCTGGTCACCAAGTGTTTTTAAAATGTGGACCTAGTTGAAAGGGTGGTGGATCTGGTTGCTTCTTTTTATTTGGCAACGAAGTCTTTCTAATATTATTAGTGTAAGACTTCTTGTTTCTGCCAACTGTGGACCTAGTTGAAGTTGTTTTTTGTTTATCATGTTTTGAAGAAACAACTTTAACAGGTCTTTTAGATGTCTCAGTATATGATGTTCCTGTTCCTGCAACTTCTGTATTAGATGAAACATTTGAGATAGAAGTAGTCTTATTATCATTATATAATTCAAAAGTTGTTGTATTAAATAATAATTCAAAAGGTGGAATAGCAGAAGTGTCATACTGAACTATTGGGAGCTTAGTATCAGAAATTTCTTTTACAGGAAATTCAATACTGAGTTCTTGTAGCTCAGTATAGCACTTCTAGCAGATGGAGGGACCAATAGGTTTTTCTAAAATTTCATTTTCCTCATCATATGACTCAGTTTGACATCCAACTTCACAAAAGGTTTTAGCTTTTAAAAATTTAATAGGGTTCATATTTGAAAACTCTTCAAATAAATCAGCAAAATTATTTCTAATTTTAAATTGAGGATCAACACCAAGTGCAGCCCTCACATTTTCTGGGAATTGTTGATTTAAACATTTATTTAATTTTATTGAAGCATTTCCCCAAGATTTACACTGTTTTTCAAATTTTTCTTTTTCAAGTTTGTGTAAATGAGCTTTATCAGCTAATCTTTGGTTAATGTCTTTTAAATCTGAAAAGTTTAGTTCTAAATCTTTATACTTTGCTAATTTATCTAAGTTTTCATTATTTACCCTTTCAAGTTCTTGAATTGTTAATTTTAAAGCTTTTTCTTTTTGTACAGTAGTTTTAAAATCAACAATCATATACTCAAAAATCTTAGTTTTTGCATTCACTGAATAAGTTTGAAAGGAACTTACCTTGTACAACTGAGTGGAATCCCAATCAGTATGAACACTCATCCTCTCAGCCTCTTTGATATCCTTTTCAAAGGAGCTCTTCAAATCATCTTCAGTGAAATCCATAAAGGCTTTATTCTCAACCTCTTCCTCATCATCACTTATGTCCTCATCCATCCAAGCTTCAGAGTACAGTGCTTGATGAGGTGCTCCATTCCCTTCTGCCCTCTTACCCTTGCTCCAGTTCTTCAGTTTGACATACTTGTCTCTATACCTCTTTGCTCGGTATGCAATCTTATCATTCTGATCAGTCTCGGAAGACTTGGTATGACAATTTGCAGCAATATGTCCAGGCTTTCCACACCTATAGCAAAGACCTGATCTTGGGTCAGTATTAGAAGAGCTAACACCAAGCCTCTTCTTTTTCAACTGATCCAGCTTCATAGACATAAGAGCCATTTGAGTCTCAATCTCTTCTGCCTCAGCATCAGCAAGATCAACTACTGGTTCTTCAGGCTCAGTCACAGTATATGCTTGTTGCACAATGAGAGCCATTCCATTTGAAGATTGGTCAGTTTTCTTCCAGTTGATCAGTCTTGAAGCAGTATTCTCCTCATGATTCAACATTAGGCCATACAAAGTTTGAAGAGTATATGACTCAATGTTGTTAGCAGCATTGACAGAATTTGACATGTCAAGAAATTGTTGAGGAAGACTGTCCAGGAACTTTTGAACAAGTTCCCCTTCCTCTTTTACAATGCCAACACTAATTAGACCATGAACAACAATATTAAACCTGTTGTAAAGAGAGGTGATGTCTTCATTGGGATTTGAGAAGAAGTTTTCATACTTTCTTCCCATGTTGCTCTTTCTTTGCAACTTCACTTTTGGTGTGCCTTCATAAGTGACTGATAGGCTATCCCACATAGCCTTTGCTGTTGGCAATTCCATGATTGCATTGAGAATTTCTTTGGTAACAGCATTACCAATCACCCCTTTAGCCCTGGAGTCTAAAGCATATAACTGACTGTCAGTATCAGTCCAGTTGTGCCTTAGTTTAGGTACAGTTCTTATGCTCTCAGGAGCATTATCAGTAGCAGCAACGGGTTCCACAGTTTGTGGGATGATAGGACCATCATTTAGCACAGTGAGCATTTCATGATGAATGGATTCAAGATACCACTGAGCTTTTAGCTTCCATTGATGGAAGTCTTTACCATCAAAGATGGGTACTCCCTTTCCAGACATAATTGGTGCAACAATGGTAGACATTTTTGATTTTGGAGTATGTGAAGGATAAGTATAAGGGATGGCTGCCAGGGTTATAGATCGACTAAATAAGAGTTTATTTAGCCTGCTCTGATACCAGTTGTTAGGTCACAACTCCCTGGTTTAGATGGTTAATTGATTGGATAATCATAACTCAAGACAAATATTGTATAAGAACAAGATATGAGTCAAATGTATAATTCCACTAAGTGTGGCTTGTTGCGGAATAACAAGACCACTGATCAATTACAATAGTTATGAAAGAGTAAAGTGAATTGGTGAATACTCCTTTGCCAAATGATCTCTATTTATAATGTTATAGAGATCTTACAAGTTAGGCAAGGAGTAATGCAAGGACTAGAATAAGGAAAGTGGCCGAGATCAAAGGGATTTGATCTGGTAAGGTAAACATGGAAATGTTTACTCAGTCCTTCTACTCAGTCCTTGTACTCAGTATCACTATCTGATACTGAGCTCTGATACTGAGTTCCAATACTGACCACTCAGTATCAGACCTAAACTTATCATATTTTATTCTACATATTAATCAAAGCTAGTCTAGGTTGTTTTGTTATATTAAGATCCAAAGGGGTAAGGCTTTTTGCCTTAACAGATAGTGAAAAGAGGGCGGCGAATAGAGCGAATAAATGAAGTTTAAAAATCTCCAAAAAGTTCTTATTCCAAGAAATTAAAATACCGTTTATTGTAGACCTCTTCACTACTATCTTACAGGAAACAGAGCTGCCTATCATATATCAAGATCTGTACAAAGAGGTGATTCTGCCACGACGCGAAAAGAGAATGTACTATCTCACAATGTGGTATCTCAAGGTCAAAACAAATCGATACAACAAATCACCGATCAAACAGCTCCTGGATATAACGACCAATCATTTCTCAGGCTATTACTGGTACACGATCTTCAAGATTCGCTGAGAAGACGACCATGTGTACATAATTGATGAAGGCGATTTCTATATTCTCGAACCTCGAGATATAGAATGTCCATACAATGAAGTACGAATTCTTCCAGACAGCCCACACCCAGTGAAAAATCATGCGAGGAATTTCTTCGTTTGTTTTGAAACTGGTGAAAATGGACCTCTTTTGATCAAGTTTGGGTGGACGAGAGACAGATTTGATGCATGGTTGTGGAAAACATGTTTTGCATGATTTTATATGGTCACCAGATTTATGGAAAACATTGATTTTCAAACCACATGGAGCATCTAATTTAACAAAAAATCATTTATCAGTTTGAGTAATTTGTTTCTTTGTAATTATATCAAACAAACGCTTTGTTCCAAATTTATCAGTTTTGGTAAACACAATATCAAAATCAGGAGAGTAATTAACAGGACGATATATAGAAGCATCATAAACAGTTCTATAAGCCATTCCAAGAGTTTTCACATATTTAGAGTTATTACATTTATTTTGAACAGAAAAAGAAGAAACTACAGACTTAAGTGGGCTAGACTTCTTAAGCAGGCTATGCTTCTTAAGCATACTAGGTCTAGTCTGAATAGACTTCTTGGTCTGCGTGGCTCTTATGACTCCATCGGGCTTCATAGACTTGTTCCTTTGGGACTCTAATTTGTGATCTGCATCATTCAAAACATGTGGATTAGAGCTTCGCCTTAAGATGATTGGAACATGATTAACTGGTGCCGGTCCTATTAAGGAAGATTTAGAATGTTGAGAAACATGTTTGTTAGTGTTTGTTTTTAATTCTGAAATCGTGGTTTCTAATTTATGTATCCTTGTTTGAAGATTTTCTTTTTCTTTATCAAAGGCGTTGTGGGTTTCATAAATTTCAGACTCAAGTTGGACAATTTTCTTTTCTAAAATTAATGGCGGAACATAAAGCTTTGGTTCTTTTATTTGTTTCAAAATTGCATTATCTAGAATGGAAAATTCAGTTGGAGTGATAATTGGAAAATATTCATAATGTTCGAATTTTATTTTCTTCTTTCATATGTCTAGTTTAGTGCAGAATAGTTGAAGCTGATTTGAGCATATTCTTGCTTTTCTCTGTTGTACTTCTCAATTTCTGCTTCTTCGTCCGGTATATGAAGAAAGCTTTGCCAGATTCCCAATTTCATGTAGTCATAGTTGTACAATGTAGGGAGCACATCAGCGACTTTTTCTAGATAACGAGGAATTTCAGCTCCTAGACCCGCTTTTGATTTGTAGAATCTGAACTCTTTTGGTTCATTGAACTTGATTGTTTGTTCTGTATGACTGGCTTTGACAATTGTCTGTTCTAGTTTTTTGATATGTTCTTCGGCATTTTCCTTTTTGATTGTGAGACTGTGAATAGTTGATGATTGTTCATTGATTTCCTTTTTGAGAGTTTTAGTAATGCTTGAGATTTGTTCATTTAATTTTTGAATTTCAGTGTCAGCCGTCTTCAATTTCTCCTGATGATCTTCAGCTCAGCTTTGGTGGCCTTTGACCAGTCTCGTTCTCTTTGTAATTCAGTCGACAAATCTTGAAACATTTTAAGGAAATCGTCTTTCTCACTTGACGTCATTTTCATGTTTTTAAGATTTGAAATCTCGGCGTTTTTGTCAATGATTAGTTTGTTTAATTGGTTGACCTCACTGGTGTCAGCAACATAAAAAGTTGACAACTGATTTTGTAGCTCTTTAGTTTGTTGTTGTAAAGAGTTCTTTTGAGTTACTTGAGGAAGAATTGATTCAAGTTGATTACGAAATGTCGCATTTTCTGCTTTTAGGTGTTGGATTTGTGCATTTGAAGTATTATTTGTGTTTACCTGTTGGTGAAGACTTTCTTGTAATTCAGATATTTTGAGTTGAAAGGTAGATTGTGACGTAGACAGCTGATTCTGTAATTCCTTGTTTAATTGTTCAAAGGTTTGCATTTGCGTTAACTGCAGTGAACAGTTACTTAAATCTTTTAAAAAATTGTGCTTTTTCAGTTTCTAAATTTGTTATTTGTTTTGTTAACTGGGTTTTTTCTTCAATTTCATTTAAAAGATTTTCATTAAATAAGGAATTTTCTGGTGAATCAGTGTCTGAGTCAGATAGTAAAGAACCTGGGAAAGAAGAGTGTACCTCATTCTCATCGTTCTCTGGAATGCCGAGCTCAGCCCTCAATTCATTTGATCTTGCCATTAGGGCCAAACTGGCAGTGCATTGTTCTTCCTCCTGATCATCTGAATCTTCCAGCCAGTGCAGGTCCTCAGCTAGAAGGACTTTGCCAGTCTCAATTTGCTTAGCCAACAACATTTTCCTTTTAAAGTATTCAGAATCTTTGACCTTTGGCTTCCTATATTCTTTGGCAAAGTGCCCAGTCATGCCATAGTTGTAACACTTCTTAGGTGGCTCAGTAGTGGAAGATGATGTCTTGTTGTTCGGGGTGAAGGAAGTTGAGTTAAAATTGAAGTTTGATGATGATCTGAGGTTGTTGTTAGTTGGCTTGTTGTGGTATTTGTTGATGTAGCCTGAGATGAAAGCCATAGCTTGGTGGTACGACTCGATTTCTTCGTTTGTTCCTTCAGGAAGAAGAGTCTCTGGTTCTTCTTTAAGAAACTCCTTTGATTGAGTGGCCATTAAAGCTTCATTAACGCCTTTGGTTAATGCTAGATTTTGTTTGGTTAACAGTGCAAGAGCATCAATACTTTCTTGCTTTGATTGGGTAATTCCTTTGACCATTGGCTCACTCTGATGTAGATATTCATATAGTTCATGAACATCAATCACGCCGAAATCTTTGTGCTGCATTGCACTGTTTCCGAAGATCACCCATTCAGGGAGAAGAGACTGGATGAATTTGATATTGATTTCGAGGTTTCCCTTCACGAGGTTGTTCTTGCGAAGATCATTCAGCATATTGCAGAACCTGTGGTAGGTGGTTTGCAGTTCTTCTCTTGGATTTGCTTTAAACTGGCTATAAGCGTTAAGGGTTGATACCATTTTTGCTTTGTTGCCGAGGTCAGTTCCCTCCATCTGTTTGAGAATATTATCCCAGAGTTCCTTGCCACTCTCAAAACTGTCGAGACTGCTGTATATTTCATTTGGAAGACCTTGCAACATGTATTAGTGTGTAACACCCTAAAATTTACAAGATTTTTTTAAAAAATTTTGAAAACAAAATTATAATCAAAAGGTCACATAAATAAGTCTCAGATATAAATATTTAACATTTAAAACGTATTTAATGCGGAATTAGTTAAAATAAAATAAAGTGTTTTAAAATATTAATTGCTGTCCACATCAGTATTGATAAGATACAGCAGTCAACCGTCCACCTTCTCCTTTCCTTTTCTGGTACCTGAAACAATGTGGGGGAAAGTTTGGGTCAGCTGGGAAGCTAAGTGAATAGTCTCAAAATGTAAACAATTATAACATACAACACATGAGGGCACATCAATGTACTCCTACTCAGAATCTACTCGATTAATTACTCAGATTTATTTCTCAGATTTTATTACTCAGATTTTAATTTATATAGCGCGCTAGTGTGACTTGGGCCGAGAGATCAACCTCGACCCGCCTCACACCACCTCAACACCTGTACTCTTCGGTGTTGAGTCAAAAGGCCTGGCACCAGTACTCTTCGGTGCCAAGTCAAAACGTCTGACACCAGTGCTCTTCGGTGTCAAGTCAGATATATTATGTTTAATGTTTAACTCAAAACTCAGAAACTCAGAACTCAGAAACTCAGAACTCAGAAAATCAGAACACAAGATGCTAGATCACAGATAACTCAGATAACAGATAACTCAGATAGCAAATATGGTGCAAGTAATGTAACACGTAAGTCATGCATGTATAACGTTAAAACTGAATACACGGTGAGAATACTCACCTCGAGAAACGTAAGCTCCAAATGATTCCCGACAGTCAAAGGTACATCACGTTGCCTCCTAGACGGTCCTAAAACCCAAAAACGAAACCCTGAATTAAAATTCTACCCGAGGGCTTATTTCAGAAAACTGGCAGCACCCGTCAGTCTCACGGAAACTTCCATAACTCCTAAACGGTTCATTAGATTTTTCCCATATTTTTACCACGACAACTAGATAATCAGAACTACATTTTACTGTGAGACGATCACTGTCCAAAACAGAATCTAAGTGTCTCAAAACAGTGTTGCAAGACAGACATGTTGCACAGGTCATCTCCCTAACAGCAGCATACTAAATTGACTATAACTTTTAAACCGTAATTCGGATTGACGAGAGGGTTGCGGCGTTGAAAAGCTAACTCAGAAACCAAGGTTCCAGAACGGGCCAAAAGTCCAAACAAACAATTTAACCAGGTCAAAAACTACATAAACTAGGACAGCATAATCTGCCAAACGTTTTTAAATCAAACCTGACTTATTGATCCGACCCCGGTCCATAAAACTTGGTTACTCCATACTATGAAACCCGACATGTTCACAATTCAGATTACTCGATCTAAGATGGTTTTTAAGACCCAAAGGCATCGAGTATTCCCGGTTGGGAACCTAGAACCCTACGGGTTCGGTTCCCTTTCGGTATTGCATTCCGATTCTCATCACTAATCAATTCAAACCGAAAACTAACTATGCTCGGTGTCAACTACTAACATGCAGCCCTAGGGTTCCTATAGACAACAACTTAGAACGAAAAGGTTCCCGGAAAAACGATAATGACGACAAGAAAGAACAAAGGGCTACCGTATTAGAACTCCCACACCTAGCCTCCTGCTCGACGGATTCTTTGCTGCTAGAAGAAGTTAACGGACTAACGCTTCTCGGGTTATAATCTGCTTGTCCCGAAGAACACAATCCATACACCATAACATTAGATTATAAACCGGATACGAGTGAGAGAAGGAAACGGAAGAAAGGATTCGAAAGTCTTACCCACGAACACAATTCTTAAACTCGATCCTCTTCTTGCTCGGCGATGGAACACAGTTACGATATGGATGCTCTACAACTTCGATGGACACAAATGACTCAACAATCTGCTCGTTGGTTTCTGCTCGCTGTGTACATATACTTCCGCCGCCTAAAACTTAAACCAACCAAACTCCACCTTCTAGATAAGAACCACCGCCACAAGCACTTTATCCTTTTCTCAGCACACCAAAATAATACTTTCTTCGCACAAAATTAAAATCGTCACCTCTTTACCAGAAGCTGCTCACTGATTTGTTCATCAGTAGACCCACATGACTATTAGATTATTTGCTTGTTCTAATTATAGATTAATACTAGCAAAAGAACTGATTGTAATTGTTCTTTTGCAGGCGTATCAATCCACATGATTTCTTCCAGGCGTACAAAGGGAATGGAAGGGACAAGATAAAACAATTATAGATTGCCGATGGTGAATCAAAAGAACTGACTGCAATTGTTCTTTTGCGTAAAACGAGAGAGAGGGGGGTACCAAGAAATGTCGGCTGAAGTATGAAATAGGGTTAGGGAGTTTTCGGTTGTAATAGATTAATACTAGCGATGGATACCTAACAGCTAAGAAATTAAATCAGGCCTCAAACCTTAAACTAAAAACGGGCCACTCTTTTATTAAACACGGGCTCAAGGCACCAACAAAAACAGGCCTCCCTTGGTTGCACTCGGAAATGACGAAGACTCGAGTAGGAGTTAAAACGCACAAGGAGAAACGCAGAATCAAGAAGAAAGGGACTCAAGGCCTTGGCCTATCGGCCGACCTTGCCTCGACACTCAACACTCGGGAAATTAAATGACTCGAATACATCAGACGAAACGTTACAAAATTAATTACTTGAATAACGAGGCGTCACATATAAATATATAACGTCTGATAAAGACGAACCGTCTAATTACAGGTCGCCCAAATAATATAGAATTAATTATAAATAATAAATTGTGATTAAATAATTCTATTTAATTAATATAAATTTTGGGGCGTTACAACTCAACTCCACTTGAAATAGACTTCGTCCCCGAAGTCATTGCTCGGAAGAAACTCAGGGTAGTAATCTCGCGTCTCAACTCATACTCGCCAACGACACACGTCCTCAAATGGGGAAAGAAAACAGAATGATAAGGTTAAGAATGAAAAGGAAATTCATCAGGGTGACCTACGACATGCATACTCAAATGGAAAAGGAGAATAAAAACGATAAAGTTATGAATAGAAAGAAGCTCTTCATGGTGAATTTACTTAATAGGAAATGAACTCCAGATCACGTAAGTGCTCATGCCATTATCCGCCTCTAGTGGCGCAAAACGATAAGGCTAAAAGAAATAAGGTCAGGATGCTCACTATGGATCTCAGTATGCAAAGAAAATGTTGATAATGAGCATAAAATATACCACGATACTCTACTGAAGGCGTCTTCTTGCTCTCGCATTCGGATACGGTTGTTGCACTCAGCGATTAACGTCGCGTTGAATCACCGATTCAACTCCACTTGGAAATTTACTATTGATTTGTTGACGATACCAGATGCTCAGCGTAGTACCAGGTCATCCAAACCATTTGCACAATCACACTCGGATCTCTCATGACGATAACAAGTTTTTATGGAAAATTTTCTTCCCACACAACTCCATCAAATGACCACATACATATTTTAGCAACAGGTAAAAATTTCATTATCGATAATTTCCTACCAAAATGACTTGGAAGGTCCTCTACTCTATGGGTCAACAGTTTGTTAACAGCATAATAAATAATTTAGCGGTTTACACCATTATCAATTAATATAAAAACCATGCAAATAAATCACAAGGAATATACATATCACACAGAATTCTCATATACTCAGATATATATAACCCAAAATATGATCTGGAAATATAACTCAGAAGTCCCACTCAGAAATAAACTCAAACATATCTCAGGAGTATAACTCGAAAATGTATAACTCAGGAGCAACTCATAAATCTTAACTCAGAAGCAAACCCAAAACTCTAACTCAGTAACAACTCATAAGGTAATAATATTTACAAGTAATAGCATTAGGTATAAATCACATTTTTACTCATTCTTATTACTGCTCGCGTGTTCCAATTTACCAGCTTATAATACTTGGAATGATATGCTCTCTCTCAACCGTGTTATTGGTTCTCAAAATAACTCTTCTTTAACATTATATTGTTACCTTACTCTATTAGGTTTGCATATTACCGATGTTGATAACCCTTCAAATAGCTCAAATTAACGATCTTGTCATTTAATTCCCTTAAATAGGTTCTCATTCTATTACATTTAGTGGTTTCTCGATAATATTTTAATAGATGTTTTCTCATTCATTTAGTTTAACGATCCTTTAATAGACCGTTTCACTGATTTTACACAATTTAAAATGTCTCTTAATTATTTTGACCATATCTACTCATTAATTTCTTGTTACCCACTAAAAATTCCAATTAAATTTCATACTCTTATTTATAATGATTTCTCGTTACTCAAATTACGAATTAATTCCTTAGTTCTCATTAACTCAATTCGCAGTTACACTTTTATTCCAAATCTTACGGTTTACTCATGGTTCATCAATTCAGTACATTCTCGTCTTTTCGAAATTTCTCCTAAGTTCAATATAAATTTATTGAATAGTTGTTCTCATCTCAAGTTTAATAATTATTCATAAATAGAGTTTTCTCATATAATTTTATAATACCTCAAAACTCATAACACTTTATAATACTTCAAAAATTTGAATAAAACTTCCCGTTAATTTAATACTTTTCTCTTTTGACTCATTTTATTAATTTGCTTATGTAACTCGATTTGTAATTTCTTATAACTCAAAATTACTTCATAATTAATCGAAATAAAATTTTATCATTTAGCTCGTTTTAATAATAATTCATTACCAGCAAATTACCGATCTCATTTTAACTCATTTTCCTCAAAATTTCATTGTAGCAGTTTTCTCATATTCGACTCATTAATAAGTTCTCATCACTTTAATATAATGATTTCTCATTATCACATTTATAACCACCCCAGAATAAGTATACTGTCTTATTTTGTATATAATTGTAGTATTACTACTTCCCTTTTGCACGATATTCATTCAACCCAATTAACTTGATTTGTTAATTTCTCCAGTAAACCCGATTGTAACATACGTGTTTTAAATTCAAGTATTTTAATTGTTAAGTTCAGTATTAGTTGATAAGTGATAAGGAATTAAGTCTTGGTAGTTAAAATTTTGAGGAAAAAAAAATGAGTTTTGGGTATTGGATTAAGTAGTACAAGTTAGAAAGGAAGAAAAATTGTGAAATTGCAGCATTTCGGAAGATAGCGGCGCTATCTTAGAGATAGCGGCGCTATCTTGTGTAAAAGGGGACAGCAACTCGAAATAGCTAAGGGGAAAACGCGAAAAATTTAGAGATAGCGGCGCTATCTCTGGAAATAGCGGCGCTATTTAGCGCGGGGTCGAGATAGCGGCGCTATCTTGGGAAGATAGCGGCGCTATCTTGTGCAGATTAGACATAAAATCGGGATTTTGACCCATTTCAGCTCATTTCAGTTCTAGAGCTTTCTCCTCTCGGTTGTGGACGATTTTTGGTGATTTTGGGTGTTCTTGGGCATATTTTAGCTGGGAATCAAAGGGTTATCATCTCTAGTGTTGATTATTAAGGTAATTTACCATCCCTTTCTTCATGCATGAGTAGAAATTGAGATATTTAGATGTTAGGTCAAGAACCCTAGTTGAATGTTGAGTTATAAATCTGGAAATTGAGATGGTACTCTTGTGTAACTGAGTATTTAGCTATGAGAATTGTAGTTAGCATGTAATCATGTGCAAGTATGAATAAGTTGATAATTAGGGTTTGAGTTCATCATCACTTTTGGGGAAAATTGGTGATTAGGATTAATTTTAGTTATGTTATGGACTAGAATGTTGATTGAAGTATGTGTGATTATATTAGGTAAACCATTGGGAGGTTGTGATAACTCCATTGATCGGTGACGTCGGAATTGCTCGGTTTGACATTGAAGTTGCTTAATCCCAGGTGAGTTCACTATGTGTAACGTGTATACTTATAATTATATATATGTAAATGTGGTTAGTTGGAATCCATTTCAATTGATAGTCCTATACGTTGTCCTTTGACATTGAGACCATCTTGTTGATTCTTAACATTGCCTTGACCCGTTTGAGTGGATTGCTTTGAGTGACATTTCATTTCGTGAGGACCCATGGCGGCTCGAGTATTACTGTGTGTAATATGTTGGGCGGTGGACGCGGGAGTACCTGGCGGAGGAGTGGTATGGACCGTGGTGGTGAAGCTGGATCATGGACTCGGTTAGCGGTGCCATGGTCACCTTCATCGGCCTCATTCCCTAATGGCCTAAGGGGGAATGACGCACTTTGTTAAATCTGGGTATTACACTTTGATCATTGTTGACCCGTTATGGATATGTGATACTTCGTGAGGATGTTGATATGTTAACCCGGTACTTTGACCCGTTTCTAATAGTTTGTTTATTTTGATCATTTATATAATTATTTAGTATAACATTATACATTGTGGAACTCACTAAGCTTTTATAGCTTACACTTTTAGTTGCCACCATTTTCAGGTATAGATAAAGGCAAGAACAAGTGTGAGTAGGTGATTGAAGTTGGAGTTGCTTGAAGCTTGGAAAAGCTTCTCTTTTGGTATAGGCATGTAGTATTTTGTACATTTTGTCATGGGTTGGTTAGTCGGTTTGTATCCGGTATAGTTAGTCGGTTCTTAGCATGTCTAATTTCTTTTGGTGGTTTATGTTAAAATTTGTATTTTGGTTAATTTGGATGGTTTGGTTGTATTGATGTTTTAAAAAGGTCGTTTGTTGAGTTGGTCCTTACAATATGGTATCAGAGCATAGGTTTGAGTGAACTAGGTATCATTGTGGTACTAGACTCAAACTTAGGCGTTGATAGTATAGTGTATAGGCTAAGAGCTTAGGTCGGATACAAACCATAGGTTGGACATGTATGTATGAGTCTAAAGAAATGTTAGGGTGAGTGTTATTTAATATATTCTTTATCTTTTCATAAAATTTCAGTTAGGGATGGATCAAGGAAGTAGTAACAATGACAATGATGGTCCGAGAAGTGCGGAACATCCAGAATTAACTCCTTCGGGTCCTCGAACCCAAGGAACAAACCCTAGTAATCGTGAAGAAGAAGAAGAAGTGGTATCTCCGAGGGAGGAAAGGTTGATGAATAGGATGGCGGACATGGTCCGGGCCACCTTTGAACAACTTAGGCGTGAGGAGAAAGAGAAGTCAAAAGAAAAGGAGAAGGTAGTAGATGAATCCCCGAGTAAGAAATCGGGTTCGGTCTCATTCAAAACTTTTCGTAGTAGCGGGGCCACAGAATTTTCTGGCGTGTCTAATCCTGTAGAGGCATTGTTGTGGGTTGAAAACACGGAGAAAGTATTTCGTATTTCTCGTGTGCCAAGAGATGATCAAACCGTTTATGCCACCGCCATGTTTACCGGAAAAGCCTTAACTTGGTGGAACAACACCTTCAAAATCCTTGATGAGGAAGAAAAGGATCATATGGCATGGGATGCCTTTAAGACTCGTTTCCTCGAACAATATTGCCCGAATGATATGAGAAGAAGGTTGGAGAAGGAGTTCCTAGAACTTAAACAAGGAACTTTATCGGTAGACGAGTATGAAACATTGTTTAATCAAGAGGCCCAATTTGCCACAAAGTACATCCCGACTGAAGTTGAGAAGATTCAAATGTTTGTAGAAGGGTTAAGATATGAGATACAAGACTTTGTGAGCAACCGTGATATCCCGTCGTTTGCTAAGGCGGTTGAATATGCTCGAAGAAGAGAGCATGATTTGAGTCTTCGTGGGGAATCGACTCCCGAACCTAAACGTCAAAAGGTCGAACAAACTACTTCGTCTCCATCCGGTCGTCCTAATCGATTTCCCTCTAACCGTAGAACCCAATCTCAAGGGTCTTTTCGGCCTCGTGGCCAGTCGCAATCATTCTCTATTCAAGTAAGATTGTAGTTAAATTCATTATCATGTTATGTATATTTTGTGAAATGTGTTTAACCGTTTGAAATATTTTAGTCGGATGCTAACCGAGATTGCCAATCTTGTGGCAAGAACCACCGAGGACGGTGTACTAGTGATCGTGGGCCCGTGAAGTGTTTTGGTTGTTATGAGGAGGGTCACATAAAATCGAGGTGTCCGAATAAAGATGTTGTTTGTTTTGGTTGTGGATTAGTGGGTCATCGGAGGCGTCAATGCCCAAATCCTTCAAATCGAGCTACTGAAAGTCGAGGTTCGGTACAACAACCTCCGCGAGTGGGGGCATCAAGTCAAAAGGAGGAGGTTCCCAGGGCAAGAAGTCGTGCCTTTCAGTTGACCCCGGAGGAAGCCTGGGAGGATCCAAATGTCGTTTCTGGTATAATTCTTGTTAATTCCCAACCCGCCCATATATTATTTGATTCTGGAGCTTCTGATTCCTTTGTATCTGTGAAATTTGCTAAATTGTTATCTGTGCTTCCATCTCCTTTGTTGAATCCATTCTGTGTTGATACTGCGGGTAGTGAGACCCTGGTAGCCAATCGTATATATAAGGATTGCTCGTTAGAGATAGATGATCATAAGTTCCTAGTAGATCTAGTGATGATAAATTTGCCCAATTTTGATATTATTATTGGGATGGATTGGATGTCTAAGTACCATGCCGATATTATGTGTTATGAGAAAGTGATTAGAATTCCGGTACAAGGAAGAGAACCTTTGTACGTGTATGGTGAAAGTAAAATGAAGAAGAGGCGGGTGATTTCTTTCTTGAAAGCTAGAAAATTGATGTCCCATGGATGTTATTCTTATTTAGCTTATGTTCTAAATCCTGTTGTAGATGTTAAGAAATCAGTGAAAGATGTTCCCATCGTTAATGAATTCCCGGATGTATTTCCCGAGGATTTACCCGGATTACCTCCCGAACGAGAGGTAGAATTTCGAATTGATCTTATACCGGGTGCGGCTCCAATCGCCAAGACTCCTTATCGTTTAGCCCCGGCAGAAATGAAAGAAATCATGAGTCAATTACAAGAGTTGCTTGATAAAGGGTTCATTCAACCGAGTGTGTCACCGTGGGGTGCACCGGTTCTGTTCGTTAAGAAGAAAGACGGGTCAATGCGTATGTGTATTGATTATCGTGAACTTAACAAAGTGACAATCAAGAACAAATATCCATTGCCTAGGATTGATGACCTTTTCGATCAATTGCAAGGTGCAAGTTATTTTTCTAAGATTGACTTAAGGTCCGGTTATCATCAGTTGAAGGTTTATAAAGAAGATGTGCCTAAAACCGCATTCCGAACTAGATATGGGCATTATGAATTCTTAGTCATGCCATTCGGTTTAACGAATGCTCCGGCCGCTTTTATGGATATGATGAATCGAGTATGTCGTCCTATGTTGGATAAGTCGGTTATTGTTTTTATCGATGATATTTTGGTATATTCTAAATCCGAAAGTGATCATGCATCGCACCTTCGTGAAATTCTTGATTTATTACGAAGAGAGAAATTGTATGCCAAGTTTTCCAAATGTGAATTTTGGTTGCGCCAAGTTCAATTCCTCGGTCATGTGGTATCAGGTGAAGGTATATCGGTCGATCCTTCCAAGATCGAGGCGATTAAGAATTGGGAAGTGCCTCGAAATGCTTCCGAGATCCGAAGTTTCTTAGGTCTCGCGGGTTATTACCGCCGGTTCATTAAAGATTTCTCTCGTACTGCCGTGCCTCTCACAAGTCTTACTCGAAAAGATGTGAATTATGAATGGGGTGAGGCACAAGAAAAAGCTTTTAGTATGTTAAAAGATTGTTTGACAAATGCTCCAATCTTGTCCTTGCCCGAGGTTGAGGAAGACTTTGTTGTATATAGTGATGCATCGAAAATGGGGCTCGGGTGTGTTCTCATGCAACGGGGAAAAGTTATTGCTTATGCTTCCCGCCAATTGAAGGGGTATGAAAAGAATTACCCGACTCATGATCTTGAGTTATCCGCGGTAGTGTTTGCACTAAAGATTTGGCGGCATTATTTGTATGGGACTAAGTTCCAACTCTTTACCGATCATAAGAGTCTCAAATATATATTTAGCCAACAATCGTTAAATATGCGACAACAACGTGCCATGGAACTCATAAAATATTATAATTGTGAAATTTTGTATCATCCCGGGAAGGCGAATGTAGTTGCTGATGCCCTAAGCCGTAAGGCTTACCGTTCGAGTATGTGTTATGCAATGTCCTCCACTACATTGAAGTTTATTTTGCTTGATGACCTTAAGAAGTGGCAAGGTGAGGCATTAAAGCCCGAGAATATTAAGAAGGAGTGAATGGTGAATTATGAGAAAAATTTAGAGGTGGATGGTCGAGGTGTCAGGGTTTTTAGTAACCGTTTATGGATACCGAAGATTGGAGAATTGAGAAATGATGTGTTGCGTGAGGCACATAGTTCAAAGTTCTCAATTCATCCGGGTATGAATAAAATGTATCATGATTTAAGGTTGGATTATTGGTGGCCGGGAATGAAGAAGGATATTGGGAGGTTTGTACAAGAATGCAACATTTGTGCTCAAGTTAAAGCCGAGCATCAGAAACCCTATGGAAGTTTGCAACCACTTAGCATTCCTGTATGGAAGTGGGAGGAAATCTCCATGGATTTGATTACTAAACTTCCGAGAACTGCTCGTCAACACGATTGCATTTGGGTGATTGTTGACCGTTTGACCAAGAGTGCGCATTTCCTTGCTATGAGGGAAACGGCACCGATGGATTCATGGGCACAAGTATATTTAGATGAGATAATTGCTAGACATGGTGTTCCTTTGAAGATTGTATCGGATAGAGATTCCCGATTTACTTCCAATTTTTGGAGTAGCATGCAAAAAGAATTGGGATCGAAAGTAGCTCTTAGTACCGCTTATCATCCGCAAACGGACGGGCAAACCGAGAGAACGATCCAAACTTTGGAAGACATGCTTAGGTCTTGTATCTTAGAATTTGGGGGAAGTTGGGATAAATATTTGTCATTAGCCGAATTTTCTTATAATAATAGTTATCATTCATCGGTTCAAATGGCACCTTATGAAGCGTTATATGGAAGAAAGTGTCGAACACCTTTGTGTTGGCGAGAAGTTGGAGAGAAGGTGTTGGTGGGACCCGAATTGGTCCAAGATACAAGCGATAAAATTCATATTGTTCGGGAAAGAATGAAAGCGGCCCAAGATCGTCAAAAGTCATACGCGGATAAAAGGCGAAAACCGATAGAGTTTTCAATAGACGACTATGTAATGTTAAAAGTTTCACCATGGAAGGGTGTCATGAGATTTGGGAAGAAAGGTAAATTAAGTCCTCGATTTATCGGGCCATTCAAGATCATAGAACGGGTCGGAAAGCAAGCTTATCGACTCGAATTACCAGAAGAGTTGGCGGGTATACACAATGTATTTCATGTTAGTTATTTGACAAAGAGTCTTGGAGAGCATGAGGAGACGGTACCGTTGACCGAAGTCAAAGTCAACAAGAAATTGAGGTATGTAGAGGAACCGGAAGAAATAATTGACCAAAAGTCGGTCAATCTCAAAAATAAGGAAATTCAGTTAGTATTGGTGAAATGGAAACATCATAGGGGCCCGAATTGCACTTGGGAAAGAAGAGATGATATGATTGAGAAGTATCCGTTCTTGTTCAAGTCAACATAATTTCGGGACGAAATTCTCAAAAGGAGGAGGTAATTGTAACATACGTGTTTTAAATTCAAGTATTTTAATTGTTAAGTTCAGTATTAGTTGATAAGTGATAAGGAATTAAGTCTTGGTAGTTAAAATTTTGAGGAAAAAAAAAATGAGTTTTGGGTATTGGATTAAGTAGTACAAGTTAGAAAGGAAGAAAAATTGTGAAATTGCAGCATTTCGGAAGATAGCGGCGCTATCTTAGAGATAGCGGCGCTATCTTGTGTAAAAGGGGACAGCAACTCGAAATAGCTAAGGGGAAAACGCGAAAAATTTAGAGATAGCGGCGCTATCTCTGGAAATAGCGGCGCTATTTAGCGCGGGGTCGAGATAGCGGCGCTATCTTGGGCAGATAGCGGCGCTATCTTGTGCAGATTAGACATAAAATCGGGATTTTGACCCATTTCAGCTCATTTCAGTTCTAGAGCTTTCTCCTCTCGGTTGTGGACGATTTTTGGTGATTTTGGGTGTTCTTGGGCATATTTTAGCTGGGAATCAAAGGGTTATCATCTCTAGTGTTGATTATTAAGGTAATTTACCATCCCTTTCTTCATGCATGAGTAGAAATTGAGATATTTAGATGTTAGGTCAAGAACCCTAGTTGAATGTTGAGTTATAAATCTGGAAATTGAGATGGTACTCTTGTGTAACTGAGTATTTAGCTATGAGAATTGTAGTTAGCATGTAATCATGTGCAAGTATGAATAAGTTGATAATTAGGGTTTGAGTTCATCATCACTTTTGGGGAAAATTGGTGATTAGGATTAATTTTAGTTATGTTATGGACTAGAATGTTGATTGAAGTATGTGTGATTATATTAGGTAAACCATTGGGAGGTTGTGATAACTCCATTGATCGGTGACGTCGGAATTGCTCGGTTTGACATTGAAGTTGCTTAATCCCAGGTGAGTTCACTATGTGTAACGTGTATACTTATAATTATATATATGTAAATGTGGTTAGTTGGAATCCATTTCAATTGATAGTCCTATACGTTGTCCTTTGACATTGAGACCATCTTGTTGATTCTTAACATTGCCTTGACCCGTTTGAGTGGATTGCTTTGAGTGACATTTCATTTCGTGAGGACCCATGGCGGCTCGAGTATTACTGTGTGTAATATGTTGGGCGGTGGACGCGGGAGTACCTGGCGGAGGAGTGGTATGGACCGTGGTGGTGAAGCTGGATCATGGACTCGGTTAGCGGTGCCATGGTCACCTTCATCGGCCTCATTCCCTAATGGCCTAAGGGGGAATGACGCACTTTGTTAAATCTGGGTATTACACTTTGATCATTGTTGACCCGTTATGGATATGTGATACTTCGTGAGGATGTTGATATGTTAACCCGGTACTTTGACCCGTTTCTAATAGTTTGTTTATTTTGATCATTTATATAATTATTTAGTATAACATTATACATTGTGGAACTCACTAAGCTTTTATAGCTTACACTTTTAGTTGCCACCATTTTCAGGTATAGATAAAGGCAAGAACAAGTGTGAGTAGGTGATTGAAGTTGGAGTTGCTTGAAGCTTGGAAAAGCTTCTCTTTTGGTATAGGCATGTAGTATTTTGTACATTTTGTCATGGGTTGGTTAGTCGGTTTGTATCCGGTATAGTTAGTCGGTTCTTAGCATGTCTAATTTCTTTTGGTGGTTTATGTTAAAATTTGTATTTTGGTTAATTTGGATGGTTTGGTTGTATTGATGTTTTAAAAAGGTCGTTTGTTGAGTTGGTCCTTACACCGATCTATCATTTTGTTGTAAACTCTATAATTACTCATAGAATAAATTTAATTATTCTCAACTGCTTGATTTGATAGTTACTCTTATAATTTATTTGATCAATTATATGTATCTAGATTTCGCACTTTAAATTCATACCAACAAAATCTCTCTGCATAAGCATCATGCTCATACTATTTTTGACTAATAATTAATGATAATTATTTCTTGACAATTTTCCTTTTTACCCCTACTCAACTCCACTTGGAGAAAAACTCGTCCTCGAGTTTGGAACTAGTATTGTCTACCAAAATAAACAAGCAAGTATGTAGACACACAACAATTAGGATACACATACTAAAGTCACAATAACAAGCATTGGTCCATCGTCCCCTTCAAAATTTCCCCCTAACCAACCAAAAGTCCTGTGTGGACGGTAATAGGGGCCCTCTATTACTTTCGACACATGCTTTTGTTTGGTCACGAGTCAATCCCAAAGTTCACAACTTCCCACATAAAAGCCACCAATAAATCATATTCTGAAGAAAGAAAATAAATTATTTTTCCATAATTGATAATTCGATATACAGATATGCACTCAGCTGTGGGTACTCAAAACCTCATAAACATTACTCAGAAAATCATGCGTATATTTAGTCTCATACGCGATACTCGGATAACTCAGATTCATAGAAATATTTCCACTTTGTTACTTTCGCAATACGAATATCGTTTTATCTTCTACTCTTAGTTATCTCATTTATCATTTCTCATGAATAACGTTTACTATTTCTCAAAATTTTATCCGATTTATTGCCGTCTCGAGCGACAATTAATATTTTCTAGTTCAACATTCTCGGTTAATTATTCTAATAAGCTTATACAGCTCGCTTCAATAAATACACTTTTAATATAAATTAGATTTTCTGATAATTTTGATGTAACTATTTCTCACTTATATAAACATACATATATATATCGTTTTATTCAAACTATGCTCAATCCTTTTCCCTTTCAATTTAAATTGATTAATTCTTACAACCTTTTATAAGTTTTCTCTTTCACTCGTGCTTCATTACTTCTTATACTCTTGTCTCAATACTGTTTCGGTTAATTCAAAACACAAATGATTACTCTTTGCTTCATCAAGATCACCACATAAATTTTTTTCTCTCTAATACATTTTATAGATTCTTACACAAATTTGGAATTCCATATTAATGTATCTTTTGGTCGCTTAATCTTGATTCAATAACTTCTCATTATGCATACTCATTTTATTATCAAAATTTGGTTCGATGAATTTTCGTTTAGCTAAAATGTAATTAGTTCCCATATTATTGACTCAATAATCCTTCCTTTTACTCAACTTGGAAAATCCTCATAAAAATATTCTTAATCAATTTGATTAACTAATCTCTGATTTACTCGTTTAAATGACTCGGTCTATTAAGTGTTTTCTCCCATATAAAAGTTTTTAATATTTTCCCAATACGAAAATTAAATACTCCTCTTTAATATTAATAATTTTCTCTTTTCTCATTTACTCAAAGCATGCGAATCATAAATTAATATCTCATTGTTACACTTTTAATATATAAATTTCTCAAAATTTATAAAATCTCATTTCAACTTTATTAGGTATTCCTCTAAATTGGAACTTTTATTATTCTCATTAAAATTTATAATTCCTCTAGTATGCGTATTTGTATATGCATAAATATATTAAACACTGGGAATTAAAACCAGAATTTTACTCAGAATTATGCTCTAAATTATACTCAAAATTATCAAACCTCGCATTCGTATATCTATATATACATAGTATTTAGTCGTACTATTCATATGTAATTTTCGTATGTTATTATAACTTTTAGGGTTTATTTCATAGATGTAATCAGAAATAACACTCGGAAATTAGAAAATAAACACAAAAATCTCAGACTACTCTACTCATCCATACTCAGAATACAACATACATCTCAGATAAATAAAAAATATTAAATATTACCAGCAATGGGAAAAGCGAGAGGCCGACGTGACATGTTCTATGCTTGATGTGGAAACTTTTCTCAGAAAATATTTTACTCAGTTCGCGTTTAAAACTCGAGACTCGAACTTGAGATTGAATCCACCCCTTGTGAATCCAAATCCCTCAAGTCAGAGCTCTGATACCAACTTGTAACACCCTAAAATTTACAAGATTTTTTTAAAAATTTTTGAAAACAAAATTATAATCAAAAGGTCCCATAAATAAGTCTCAGATATAAATATTTAACATTTAAAACGTATTTAATGCGGAATTAGTTAAAATAAAATAAAGTGTTTTAAAATATTAATTGCTGTCCACATCAGTATTGATAAGACACAGCAGTCAACCGTCCACCTTCTCCTTTCCTTTTCTGGTACCTGAAACAATGTGGGGGAAAGTTTGGGTCAGCTGGGAAGCTAAGTGAATAGTCTCAAAATGTAAACAATTATAACATACAACACATGAGGGCACATCGGTGTACTCCTACTCAGAATCTACTCGATTAATTACTCAGATTTATTTCTCAGATTTTATTACTCAGATTTTAATTTATATAGCGCGCTAGTGTGACTTGGGCCGAGAGATCAACCTCGACCCGCCTCACACCACCTCAACACCTGTACTCTTCGGTGTTGAGTCAAAACGCCTGGCACCAGTACTCTTCGGTGCCAAGTCAAAACGTCTGACACCAGTGCTCTTCGGTGTCAAGTCAGATATATTATGTTTAATGTTTAACTCAAAACTCAGAAACTCAGAACTCAGAAACTCAGAACTCAGAAACTCAGAACACAAGATGCTAGATCACAGATAACTCAGATAACAGATAACTCAGATAGCAAATATGGTGCAAGTAATGTAACACGTAAGTCATGCATATATGACGTTAAAACTGAATACACGGTGAGAATACTCACCTCGAGAAACGTAAGCTCCAAAGGATTCCCGACAGTCAAAGGTACAGCACGTTGTCTCCTAGACGGTCCTAAAACCCAAAAACGAAACCCTGAATTAAAATTCTACCCGAGGGCTTATTTCAGAAAACTGGCAGCACCCGTCAGTCTCACGGAAACTTCCATAACTCCTAAACGGTTCATTAGATTTTTCCCATCTTTTTACCACGACAACTAGATAATCAGAACTACATTTTACTGTGAGACGATCACTGTCCAAAACAGAGTCTAAGTGTCTCAAAACAGTTTCGCAAGACAGACATGTTGCACAGGTCATCTCCCTAACAGCAGCATACTAAATTGACTATAACTTTTAAACCGTAATTCGGATTGACGAGAGGGTTGCGGCGTTGAAAAGCTAACTCAGAAACCAAGGTACCAGAACGGGCCAAAAGTCCAAACAAACAATTTAACTAGGTCAAAAACTACATAAACTAGGACAGCATAATCTGCCAAACGTTTTTAAATCAAACCTGACTTATTGATCCGACCCCGGTCCATAAAACTTGGTTACTCCATACTATGAAACCCGACATGTTCACAATTCAGATTACTCGATCTAAGATGGTTTTTAAGACCCAAAGGCATCGAGTATTCCCGGTTGGGAACCTAGAACCCTACGGGTTCGGTTCCCTTTCTGTATTGCATTCCGATTCTCATCACTAATCAATTCAAACCGAAAACTAACTATGCTCGGTGTCAACTACTAACATGCAGCCTTAGGGTTCCTATAGACAACAATTTAGAACGAAAAGGTTCCCGGAAAAACGATAATGACGACAAGAAAGAACAAAGGGCTACCGTATTAGAACTCCCACACCTAGCCTCCTGCTCGACGGATTCTTTGCTGCTAGAAGAAGTTAACGGACTAACGCTTCTCGGGTTATAATCTGCTTGTCCCGAAGAACACAATCCATACACCATAACATTAGATTATAAACCGGATACGAGTGAGAGAAGGAAACGGAAGAAAGGATTCGAAAGTCTTACCCACGAACACAATTCTTAAACTCGATCCTCTTCTTGCTCGGCGATGGAACACAGTTACGATGTGGATGCTCTACAACTTCGATGGACACAAATGACTCAACAATCTGCTCGTTGGTTTCTGCTCGCTGTGTACATATACTTCCGCCGCCTAAAACTTAAACCAACCAAACTCCACCTTCTAGATAAGAACCACCGCCACAAGCACTTTATCCTTTTCTCAGCACACCAAAATAATACTTTCTTCGCACAAAATTAAAATCGTCACCTCTTTACCAGAAGCTGCTCACTGATTTGTTCATCATTAGACCCACGTGACTATTAGATTATTTGCTTGTTCTAATTATAGATTAATACTAGCAAAAGAACTGATTGTAATTGTTCTTTTGCAGGCGTATGAATCCACATGATTTCTTCCAGGCGTACAAAGGGAATGGAAGGGACAAGATAAACAATTATAGATTGCCGATGGTGAATCAAAAGAACTAACTGCAATTGTTCTTTTGCGTAAAACGAGAGAGAGGGGGGTACCAAGAAATGTCGGCTGAAGTATGAAATAGGGTTAGGGAGTTTTCGGTTGTAATAGATTAATACTAGCGATGGATACCTAACAGCTAAGAAATTAAATCAGGCCTCAAGCCTTAAACTAAAAACGGGCCACTCTTTTATTAAACACGGGCTCAAGGCACCAACAAAAACAGGCCTCCCTTGGTTGCACTCGGAAATGACGAAGACTCGAGTAGGAGTTAAAACGCACAAGGCGAAACGCAGAATCAAGAAGAAAGGGACTCAAGGCCTTGGCCTATCGGCCGGCCTTGCCTCGACACTCAACACTCGGGAAATTAAATGACTCGAATACATCAGACGAAACGTTACAAAATTAATTACTTGAATAACGAGGCGTCACATATAAATATATAACATCTGATAAAGACGACCCGTCTAATTACAGGTCGCCCAAATAATATAGAATTAATTATAAATAATAAATTGTGATTAAATAATTCTATTTAATTAATATAAATTTTGGGGCGTTACATAGTGTGAATATACGTCAGCTCTTGCCCTTTCTTTTTGTCCTTGATCGTACTCCTCTGGGGAATTGGGAACATACCTCATATAACCGGTGGTGTAGAGTTAGGGTTACCGACCACAGTTTTAAAGAATTTAGATGGTCCTTTTTGCAGGGATTCGAGGATTAGTGGACCCGCAGGCTGACTTAGGATGTAATGGAGAAAACGTTTCTTCCATTAACCATATTCTCCTTGGTAGAGAACATGTGGTTTAGTATCTGATCCGATGGACAAGGCATCTTTGGAAGTCATGTTTGATTGGTTAAGTTGAGATTACGACGGGGTAAATTTGAACAGTTTTTGAAAGTTCTCGAGCCGAGAAGTGTATGATCTCGAGCCGAGATGTTGTATGATCTCGAGCCGAGATGTGTAAAGGACCTCGAGCCGAGATGTTGAAAGATCTCGAGCCGAGATGTTGTAAGATCACAAGCCGAAATGTGGAAAGATCTCGAGCCGAGATGATGGAAGTTCTCCAGCCGAGATGATGGAAAGATCTTGGGCCGAGATGTTCACTGTTCTCGAGCTGAGATTGTTCTTGAGCTTCCAGTCGAGAACAGTAGCTTCGTTTTGAGCAGAAGAGTCTAAACACCCGAAAAACTTCACTAAAATGATCCTAGATTGCTCATTTCTTAACCAAAATGATTGATTCTTTTTGAAATATGACCTAAAAACATTTTCCTTCAATCAATTCCAATAATATTGACTAAAAACAACCTAGATCTAATCCAAAATTTGAATTTTCTGAGTTTTTCAAGCTTTATTGGAGTTTTCTTAAAATAAAGATTTCATTGTCAATATGGATTGGAATCGAACGAAATTTGATTCTAAGCTTAATGTAATGAAGAAAGGAACAAATTTAACCCATAAAAACTAACAATAATACCTTAAATACGGATTTCGATTTTTAGATCTTTTTTCTTCAAAACTTCAAATAACCCAATAATCTTCAAATCTGGACAGAAATCAATGGATTTTGGATCATCGAATTTAGAGAGAATTTGTACTCTGATACCAATTGATATTCCTATATTGAGCACTCAATCCATTGTTTAATGATTAGATGAAGATTAAGCTTGATTCTTGGTGAAGAAGAAAGGGTTTTAGAGAGAAAAAGTAGAGAGAGGGAGGGAGAACAATTGCAAGAGATATTTTGATTAATGGCAAAAATTACTATTAGAGATTACACTTTGGGCTTATATACTAATCTCTAATTGCCTTGATTAGTCCTAATACTAATCCTAAGACTAATCTTCTAACTATGCAATGTTGGCAACATTTCCCCCTAGACTATTACTTACAATATAAATATGACCTAACAGAAACATATATAGGCCTAAATACAAACTTATACCGTACTGGATGTTGAGTAATATTCGTCAAAGCGTCAATCTTCCCATTCATATCTCTTCTTTCTACGCCGTCACATGTTCAGAGTCATTTTATTGATCAGTTAGGATACACAATAATCAATGCTTACATGGAAACTATTTTAATTGAAATCGTGAAACAAGAAAACTGTACAAAATAAAACAACCAACCTGTTAAATGAAGCCAATTTTAGATGAATTAAAACATTCTAGGATTTCATAATGCAAACAAAATGTAAAATAAACCTTCAAATCTGCAGTCACAAGAAATAGGCGATGTGAACTAGTTCAATTATAAACACTACACTCTGTACAGAAGCACATGAACCCTAGAGGTACTAAATTTCTAGCTCACCGACCATAGATTCATGATTTCGAAATTGAACATTTCACTCTTTGAATTTAAAATTGATCTATTTCAAAAGAAGATTTACTATAAACAACTAAACTACATTCAAGTAATTATTTTTTAACATCTTGTAACCAAATCATCTCAAACAATTTTTATTCAGAAAAATAGCGTGGCACCTTGTTAGGTCATATTTATATTATAAGTAATAGTATATGGGGCAATATTGCCAACATTGCATAGTTAGAAGATTAGTCTTAGGATTAGTATTAGGACTAATCAAGGCAATTAGAGATTAGTATATAAGCCCAAAGTGTAATCTCTAATTGTAACTTTTGCCATTAATCACAAGTAATCTTTTGCAATTGTTCTCTCATTTCTCTCTACTTTCTCTCTCTAAAACCCTTTCTTCTTCATCAAGTTTGATCCAAAAACCATCACCAAGAATCAATCAATGGATTAGTAGCTTATTCAAGGATTGTCAATTGGTATCAGAGCACTAATTCTCTGTGAATTCGATCCATAATCCGTTGGTTTCTGTCCAGAATAGAAGATTTATTGGGTTTTTGAAGAAAAAGGGTCAAGAAATCAAAATCCGAATTTAAGGTATTTTTCTAAGATTTTATGGCTTGAATTTGTTGCTTTCCTCAAAATATTAAGATTAGAATCAAATTTCGTTCAAATCCAATCCATATTGACAATGAAATCTTGATTTTAAGAAAACTCCATTAAAGCTTAAAATAGTCTGAAACTTCAAATTTTAGATTAGATCTTGGTTGTTTTTGGTCAATATTATTGGAATGGATTGAAGGAAAGCGTTTTTAGATCATATTGCAAAAAGAATCAATAATTTTGGTTAAGAAACGAGCAATCTAGGCTCATTTTAGTGAAATTTTTGGCTGTTCGGAGCTCACTTCTCAAAACGACGCCACTGTTCTCGGCTCAAAGCTGAAAAACAATCTCGGCTCAAGAACAGTGATTATATTGGCTCGAGAACTTTGAACATCTCGGCTCGAGAACCATCAAACATCTCGGCTCGAGATCTTTCAACATCTCGGCTTGAAATCATTCAACATCTCGGCTCGAGATCTTACAACATCTCGGCTCGAGATCTTACAACATCTCGGCTCGAGAACTTTTACACTTTCCGGCTCGAAATCTTACAACATCTCGACTCGAGATCTTACAACATCTCGGCTCGAGATCTCTTACACTTCTCGGCTCGAGATCTTCCTACATCTCGGCGCGAGATCCTTTACACTTCTCGGCTCGAGATTATCCTACATCTCGGCTCGAGATCCTTTACACTTCTCGGCTCGAGATCTTTGCCAACACTTCAAACTTTTTACCCCGTCGTAATCTCAACTTAACCACTCAAACATGACTTCTAAAGATGCCTTGTCCATTGGATCAGATACTAAACCACCTGTTCTCTACCGAGGAGAATATGGTCCGTGGAAGAAACGTTTTCTCCACTTCATCCTAAGTCAGCCGGCGGGTCCACTAATCCTCGAATCCCTAGAAAAAGGACCGGCTAAATTCTTTCGAACTGTGGTCGGTAACCCAAACTCTACACCACCGGTAATTGGAGGTATTTTCCCAATTTCCCAGAGGAGTATGATCTAGGACATAAAGAAAGGGCAAGAGCTGACATATATTCACACTCATACATGCTGCAAGGTCTTCCAAATGAAATATACAGCAGTCTCGATAGTTTTGAGAGTGGAGGGAACTGACCTCGGCAACAAAGAAAAAATGTTATCAACCCTTAATGCTTACGGCCAGTTAAAAGCAAATCCAGGAGAAGAACTGCAAACCACCTACCACAGGTTCTGCAACATGCTGAATGATTTTCGCAATAACAACCTCGTGAAGGGAAACCTTGAAATCAATATGAAATTCATCCAGTCTCTCCTCCCTGAATGGGCAATCTTCGGAAATAGTGCAATGCATCACAAAAATTTGGGCGTGATTGATGTTCATGAACTATATGAATATCTACACCAGAGTGAGCCAATGGTCAAAGGAATTACCCAATCAAAGCAAGAAAGTATTGATGCTCTTGCACTGTTAACCAAACAAAATCTAGCATTAACCAAAGGAGTTAATGAAGCTTTAATGGACACTCAATCAAAGGAGTTTGTTAAAGAAGAACCAGAAACTCTTCTCCCTGAAGGAACAAACGAAGAAATCGAGTCGTACCATCAAGCCATGGCTTTCATCTCAGGCTACAATAACAAATACCACGACAAGCCAACTAACAACAACCTCGGATCATCATCAAACTTCAAATTTAACTCAACTTCCTTCACCCCAAACAACAAGACATCATCTTCCACTACTGATCCACCAAAGAAGTGTTACAACTGTGGCATGACTGGGCACTTTGCCAAAGAATGTAGGAAGCCAAAGGTCAAAGATTCTGAATACTTTAAAAGGAAGATGTTGCTGGCTAAGCAAATTGAGGCTGGCAAAGTCTTTCTAGCTGAGGACCTGCACTGGCTGGAATATTCAGATGATCAAGATGAAGAACAATGCACTGCCAGTTTGGCCCTAATGGCAAGATCAAATGAATTGAGGGCTGAGCTGGGCATTCCAGAGAACGATGAGAATGAGGTACACTCTTCTTTTCCAGATCCTTCACTATCTGACTCAGACACTGATTCACCAGAAAATTCCTTGTTTAATGAAAATCTTTGTAATGAAATTGACGAAAAAGCCCAGTTAACAAAACAAATAACAAATTTAGAAACTGAGAAAGCACAATTTTAAAAGATTTAAGTAACTGTTCCCTTCAGTTAACACAGATGCAAACCTTTGAACAATTAAACAACGAATTATAAAATCAGCTGTCTATGTCACATTCTATCTTTCAACTCTAAATATCTGAATTACAAGAAAGTCTTCAGCAACAAGAAAACACAAATAACACTTCAAATGCACAAATCCAACACCTAAAACTAGAAAATGCAACGTTTCGTAATCAGCTTGAATCAATTCTTCCTCAAGTAACTCAAAATAACTCTTTTCAACAAAAAACTACAGAGCTACAAAATCAGTTGTCAACTTTTTATGTTGCTCACACCAGTGAGGTCAACCAACTAAACAAACTAATCAATGATAAAAACACTGAGATTTCAAATCTTAAAAACATGAAAATGACGTCAAGTGAGAAAGATGATTTCCTTAACATGTTTCAAGATTTGTCGACTTAATTACAAAGAGAACGAGACTGGTAAAAGGCCACCAAAGCTAAACTGAAAGATCATCATGAGAAATTGAAGACGGCTGGGACTGAAATTCATAATTTAAATGAACAAATCTAAAAAATTACTAAAACTCTCAAAAAGGAAATCGATGAACAATCACAACTATCTACAGTCTCACAATAAAAAAGGAATATGCTGAAGAGCATAGCAAAAAACTGGAGCAGACAATTGTCAATGCCGGTCATATAGAACAAACAATCAAGTTCAATGAACCAAAGGAGTTCAGATACTAAAAATCAAAAGCGGGTCTTGGAGTTGAAAATCCTCGTTATTTGGAAAGAGCTGCTGATGTGCTCCCCACACTATACAACTACGACTACATTAAACTGGGATCTGGCAAAGCTTTCTTCATATACCAGACGAAGAAGTAGAAATTGAGAAGTTCAACAGAGAAAAACAAGAATATGCTCAAATCAGCTTCAATTATTCTACTATAAACTACACATATGAAAAGAAGAAAACAAAATTCGAACATGATGAATATGAAATTGATGAAACCCACAAAGCCTTTGATAAAGAAAAGGAAAATATTCAAACAAAGATACATAAATTAAAAGACACGATTTCAGAATTACAAACTAACACTGACAAAAATGTTTTTCAAAATTCTAAATCTTCCTTAATAGGACCGGCACCAGTTAATCTTGTTCCAATCATCTTGAGGCGAAGCTCTAATCCACCTGTTTTGAATGTTACAGATCATAAATTAGAGTCCCAGAGGAAGAAGTCTATGAAGCCCGATGGAGTCACAAGAGCCACGCAGACCAAGAAGTCTATTCAGACTGGACCCAGTATGCTTAAGAAGCCTAACCTGCTTAAGAAGTCTAGCCCACTTAAGTCTGTAGTTTCTTCTCTTTCTGTTCAAAATAAATGTAATAACTCTAAATATGTGAAAACTCCTGCAATGGCTTATAGAACTGTTTATGATGCTTCTATTTATCGTCCTGTAAATTACTCTCCTGATTTTGATGTTGTGTTTACTAAAACTGATAAATTTGGAAAAAAAGCGTGCGTTTGATATAATTACAAAGAAACAAATTACTCAAACTGATAAACGATTTTTTGTTAGATTAGATGATCCATGTGGTTTGAAAATCAATGTTTTCCATAAATCTGGTGAAATTATAAAATCATGCAAAACATGTTTTCCACAACCATGCAAAAAATCTGTCTCTCGTCCACCCAAACCTGATCAAAGAGGTTCATCTGCACCAGTTTCAAAACAAACGAAGAAATCCCACCAACCTCTGATACTCACTCGCATTCTCGTCGCAAGTCTCATCGAGGAAATTCCGCACCTAAGCCAAAATCTTCAGGTTCCTCACAATGCGACAAAAAAACCTCTAGAAAATCGTCTACATTTGTCAAATATAGTTGGATTAAAAATGAGAAATCTTTTTGGATTGTTCAATCCTCTGAAAAAACATTAAAATGGGTTATCAAATCCACATCTTCTGAACTGCCTCCTAGCAGTTCACCCAATGCTCTACATTGATCAAAACATATTTCTACATAACACATTTGTCACTAATCGTTATGGACCCATACATGATTGGGTACCTAAAATGTTTTATTTGTCTTACGTAGAATGTGTGGTACCTTGACTCGGGCTGTTCAAGGCACATGACTGGAAACAAAAATCTTCTGACCATCTTCCGTGAAAAATATTTGGGAACGGTCAAATTTGGAAATGATCATTTAGCTGCTATCTTAGGAATCGGTGACATCATTCGTCCTCACCTCATTATTAGAAATGTCGCTTATGTTGAAGATCTTTCACATAATCTGTTCGGCATAGGTAAATTCTGTGACAAAACACTGGAAGTCAACTTTCGTACAAAACGATGTGCTGTCCGTACATATGATGGTATAGAACTCCTAACCGGAACTCGAGATACAAACCTGTTTACCATCAATCTGAATGGTGTGGTTCCGCTTGAAGATGTATGTCTTGTGTCTAAGGCAACATCAAATGAATCATTGTTGTGGCATCGACGTCTGTCCCATCTTATCTTCAAAACCATGAACAGACTTGTTAAAGGAGTACCATGTCTCTAGATTACCTGATGTTGCTTTTGAAAAAGATCATAAATGTTCCTCATGTGAAATGGGAAAAATGACCAAAAAATCACACAAACCAAAACCTGCACCCAATACTTCTAAACCTCTTGAACTACTACGCATGGACTTATGTGGTCCAATGAGTGTTCAAAGTCTTGCTGGTAAACGATATGTACTTGTTATTGTTGATGACTACTCTAGATACACATGGCTACATTTTCTTCGTTCAAAGGATGAAGTTGCAGAAATCATCATCTCATTCATCAAGAAAACTCAAGTGAACCTGGAACTAAATGTTCAAACAATTCGTACTGACAATGGTACTGAGTTTAAAAATCGAGTTCTGGATTCTTTTCTTGAATCTGCAGGCATCACTCATCAGTTTTCCGTTGCACGAACTCCACAACAAAATGGTGTAGTTGAAAGATGAAACCGTACGTTAGTTGAAGCTGCACGTACAATGCTATCATTTTCAAAACGTCCACTGTCCTTATGGGCAGAAGCTATAAACACCACATGTTTCACTCAAAACCGATCCATCATCAACAAAACATACAGCAAAACTCAATATGAGCTTATCAACAATCGTCTACCAAATGTCAACTATTTCCATATTTTTGGTAGTAGATGCTTCATTCTAAATGACAAAGACAAACTCAACAAGTTTGAAGCCAAATCAAATGAAGGTGTTTTTATTGGATATTCGAAGGAATCAGCTTCTTTCAGGGTGTACAACCGCTCCAACAGAACTGCAAAGAAAGTGTAAACGTTTCATTTGATGAAACGTTTCCTCTTTATTCTTTGCACTTAGGTATTGAAAGACTCTCACCTACCTCGCCATCTTATCCTTCAATATCTCAGAATGATCTCGATATATTATTTGAACATTTCTATGATGAATATAACAACATCAGACATCCACCACCACAACCCCCACCCCCACCCCCACCTGCACCCCACCCCCACCACTACCCCCACCTCCCACTGATGTTCAATCAATCACTGCTCCTGAGATTAACACTCCTACCACAAATGAATCCCCATCTCCCACCTCACCTGCTTCAACCTCACCAGTACCTACTCAAAATGCTGGCCCCTCAACTGTCTCACAAGAAAATCAATCTCCACCAGATGATCTCCCACCTCAGACAAATATTGCTGCCCCTTTGGTGATTGACTTTTCTAAATTCAATCTTACTAGAGTTGTACCAATTCCACCCATCCCCAGCGAGAATCCTCAAACTGCTATCATCCCACATCCAGCATTTACGGATGACTCAAATATCAATCCTGGTCAACTTCCACTTCCTCATTCAACAAAATGGACCAAGGAACACCCCTTGGATCTTATTATCGGGAACCCAGAGTCCTCGGTCCAAACGCGTCGAGTAACCGGAGATGAATGTCAATACGCTTCATTCTTAAGCTCCACTGAGCCTAAGAAAGTCAGTGAAGCTCTTTCGGATCCAGACTGGATTATTCCCATGCAAGAAGAAATTAATCAGTGTTAGAGATTAAAAGTGTGGCGCTTAGTTCCAAAACCACCGGGATTATCTGTAATTGGTACTAAGTGGATCTTCAAGAACAAGAAAGATGAAAATGGCATTGTCATTCGCAACAAAGCTCGGTTGGTTGCTAAAGGCTATGCTCAACAGGAAGGCATTGATTATGAAGAAACATTTGCTCATGTTGCAAGGATTGAAGCCATTCGCATTTTCTTGGCATATGCAGCGCACAAAAACTTTACAATCTACCAGATGGATGTAAAGACTGCTTTTTTAAATGGCATCTTAAAAGAAGAAGTGTTTGTCAACCAGCCAGAAGGTTTTGTAGATCCCAAATTTCCAAATCACGTGTATATTCTCGACAAAGATCTGTATGGTTTAAAACAGGCCCCTAGGGCATGGTATGATGTTCTCTCCAAGTTCTTGGTAGACACTGGCTTCTCAAAAGGAAAGGTCGATACCACACTTTTCATCAAACGTCACGGAGGAGATATCATATTAATTCAGATTTATGTCGATGATATAATTTTTGGGTCAACAAATCCAAAATACTGCAAACGTTTCTCCGACCTCATGACAAAATGTTTTGAAATGAGTATGATGGGAGAAATGAACTTCTTCTTGGGTCTTCAAGTTCGTCAACTTCCGAATGGCATCTTCATCAATCAATCAAAGTATATCTCTGATCTGATGACGAAGTATCTCATGGACAACTGTAAACCTATTGCAACACCAATGTCTCCTGGCACCAAACTTCATGTTGATTCTGATGGTAAACCGTTAGATGTCACGAACTATCGGGTATGATTGGAACATTACTTTATTTGACTGCAAGCCGTCCGGACATTATGTTCTCAAATTGCATATGTGCTCAGTATCAAGCTGCTCCAAAAGAGTCTCACTTTCTGGTTGTCAAACGAATCTATCGTTATCTCAAAGGCACCAGGGATCTTGGTCTTTGGTACCCAAAGGAGACCTCGTTTGATCTTTCAGCTTTCTCTGATGCTGATCATGCCGGGTGCATGCTGGATAGGAAAAGTACCTCTGGAGGAGTTCAGTTCTTGGGAGATAAACTGGTCAGCTGGTCATCACGAAAGCAAAACTGTGTATCACTCTCAACTGCTGAAGCTGAATATGTTGCGGCCGCTAGTTGTCTGTCCCAGGTGATATGGATGCAATCACAATTAAAGGATTATGGCTTTTCATATAGCCGCATTCCTTTATATTGTGATTCCAGAAGTGCAATTGCAATATCTTGCAATCCAGTTCAACACTCTAAAACTAAACATATCGATCTTCGATATCATTTTATCAAAGATCATGTTGAACTGGGTAATGTTGAATTGTACTTCGTATCCACCGATTTTCAATTGGCTGATTTGTTTACCAAGGCTTTAGACGAAAAACGTTTCAATTATCTGGTCTCAAAGCTTGGTATTCTAAATCTCAAAAATTAACTGTTTAACTTCTCTCAATTATCAATCTGTTGAGTCTTTGAATCTTCTGTCTCATCACTATGGCTTTCAAGATATTCGTCTTGAAACCTGGTCGTCAAAAGTCGTCATCATAAATTGATTCGAATCATTAATTTCCAATTCTATTTTATTTTATTTTAAATTAAAAAAAATTAAAGAAATTTTTTTTTTTTTTACTGAAAACATCTCGAGCCGGAAACTTCACCGTTCCCGACTAGAGATCCCAAGCCGAAATCTTTAAACACCACCTCGAGCCGGAAACATCCTGAGTCGGTTTCACCAAAGTACTCGGCTCGGCACCTACTTCCCTCCTACAAATACTTCTCACCGCACAACTTCTCGTCTTTTTCGACACGACTCCTCTCGAGCAAACACACACTTAAAGGTGCGATCTCACACCGTCATCATCCCTTCTGTTCAAGTTCGATTCGTCTCTCGATTCTTCCATTCCTTAAATCCGTAGCATCAGAATAAAAATTACGATGGCAGAAGAACAAATCTTAGACGAGAACACGCTGGTTGCACTTCACGAGAGAAAAGCACTTAAGGAGAATAACAACTACTGGGATCCGCAGGAAGAAGTCACATTCATCATCGAATATCCTGTATTGTTACATGTAATTCAACGTCACCCGATCTTCTACATGATAACTGCTAGGCCACAAGTTCCTCTCACTATGTTCAGCAATTCTTCAACACCCTCCTCCATGTACCTACAACGGAACCACCTCAATTTGAAGCTGTCATTGACAGTCAGGCTGTCACCTTCACAAAGGATGATCTATATGACATCTTCCGGCTTCCACGTGGCCACTCTCGACCACCTTTCACTCACCATGAGCCTCAACTATCATTTGACACAGTGAAAGAACAAATTCATGCCCTAGGTCTTGACCAGCCTCTAGCATCTCTTGATCTCAGAAATCTCAAGAAGGGCGCTATGTCAAAATGATGGTCCGACGTCTTCACAATTTTCAACAGATGCCTAACGGGAAAGTCCACTGGTCATGATAGGGCCTCCACAAACGTTCATCATGCCTATCATGCCCTATGCTACCACAGGCACTATGATTATGCTGCCTATCTTTGGGATGAATTCACAATTGCAAGATCAAAAAATCTGAACTATCTGATCTACCCAAGGTTCTGGTCCGTTCTCGTTGAACATTTCATGAACCGTTATCCAAATATTCACAGGCGAGATACTGCACTTCAATTTCAACCATCTCGTGTTGCCTATTTTCGAAGAGATAGTGGTGCAAACATTGCTCCAGGTCTGGTGCCACTCGCACTGTTTAAACTTGCTGACATCAATCTCGATGTTATCAGACAATACAGGGATGATCATTATCCTGAATGGAGACCGGAGGATCCCCAACCACAACTAGAACAATTAGCAGCTCAACATCAACCACAACCAGAACAACCAGCAGCTCAACCCCAACCACAACCTCAACAACCAACAGCTCAACAACAACCACAACCTCAAGAACAAGCAGTTCCACAACAACCTCCACAACAACCAGCTGCACGAGCTGCTCCACGACAACCAACGGTTCCTCGACGTCCAAAACGAAATCGCATTACAAACAGAGGTGCCTCAGGAAGTCGATCGGTTACCACTCAATCCTCTGAACAACTCGCAACTCCACCAACTCGACCCATTACAATTCCAACCACTCGACCCATTGTCATACCACCCACTCAAAATACTGAACCTCCCTCCTCACCCTCATCCTCAGATTCTGCAACAGAGTCTGATCGTCCCGATTCACCCTCAACAACATCCGGCCCACGTTCACCACCGCCACAAGGATCCCCAAATCCCTTCGATGATCCCTTTTTCTTGGATCAACCATCCTCACAACACACACAACCACCATCCCCTACATTACCTCAATCTCCCTTACCTTCCACGACTATTGCATCCACCGTTCTTTAACCAATCATTTCATCACCTTCCCAGATATCAACACAATCATCCCCAACCTCCATTCCACCCACAACAACTCCGATACCACCAATGATAACTCTCATTCCACCAACCACAACTACCATACCAACAATCACATTATCCACTCCTCAAACCATCACGACCATACCACCAATCATAACTACCATTCCACCAACAACAACTACCATACCACCAATCACATCTTCCGTTACACCGCTCACTACTACCATCCCACACACTACCGTCTTCATTCCTCATACCATCTCCATCACCACCGGTATTGCCTCGAGGGTCATCGTAACTCCACCGTCTACCATTGTAATGACCCTCCCACAACAGACTACAATATCAGAGGTTACCACCATCACCACCATCCCAATATCAAATCCTGCATCAACTCAACCAGATCTACAACTCATACCGTATATCGCTTCAGCACTAGAAACCATTAACACAAGGCTGGCGAACCTTGAAAGTAGATTGGAAACTATCCCTCCTCCTCCTCCGGCACTCGGTAAAAGGAGCTCTGAGTGGCTTCTCGCGGCTTCACGACAATTCAATCTTGAGGAACTAAAGGAGATGCTTGCACTCAAAACACGTGAGTTTCTCGACCCTTGCTCTCAAGATATCCCATTTCCCTGGAGGCCTGAGGACCCTGCGAATGATCCTCAGGGAGGAGGAAAGAGGAGGAGACTGGAACAAGGAGGATCCAGTTCTCAATATACAGCAGGGGGAGTCAATCTCAACAACAACCCAGCTCCTCTCAACAAAAACATGGAGGAGGCCCCAGAATATGATTCAATCGATGATTGGGCGGTTGTTGATTTTGACTACTCACAGGTGTTGAACGTTGAACCACTCAACCAGTGGCGAGTGGACGAAAGTGAAGATATATTACCAATCAACAGCATCCTGTCCGCACAAATAACCGAAGAACAACGGCTACAATCTATGAGTCATCTACAATCCATTAATACTGAGATTGAGAATAACCGCTCGCACAATGATCATAAGGTTCTGAGGAAGGCGGCTGATAAAGTGATTGACCTACAGAGCGATTCGGAAGAAGAGAATATAGTGAATGAGGCTTTCACTGAACCACCTCCAGATAACGATTCTGACAGTGAACCATCAATGGAGGAGGAACGAGTCACTCGAGAAAATTATCACAAATTCTTCCAAAACTATGAATCACTTGTTGCCTCAAGAAACAAAGAACCGGAACAACCAACTGCTTCTCCTCAACACGATGTATCGGTCCTATCTGATAGCGATAAGAGGGCGGCAAATAGAGCTAACAAATGTCGACTGAAAATCTCAAAGAAGCTCTTATTTTGCCACATCAAAATGCCATATCTTGAAGACCTCTTCACTGCTATCTTCTAGGAGACAGAACTGCCTGTCGTATATCAGGATCTATACAAAGAGGTGATCTTCCCACCACGAGAAAAGAAAAGGTACTATCTCACTATGTGGTATTTACGAAACAAAACAAGTCGATACAACAGATCACCGATCAAACAGCTCCCGGAAATAACGACCAACCACTACTCTGGCTATTACTGGTACACCATCTTCAAGATTCGCAGAGAAGATGATCAAGAGTACATCATTGATGAAGGAGACTTCTACATTCTCGAACCTCGAGATATAGAATGTCTATACAATGAGGTACGAGTACTTCGGGACAGCCTAGACTCAATGAAAAATATTGCAAGAAATTATGCTCAGGCTGCCTTGAAACGATTCATGTTTGTAAAAGCTCTTACTGCACGAATGGAAGATGTCCAAATGGCCTTTGAAAGTGGCACAGAAAAGGTTCACATGGCTGCACCATACAGATCACTTCCTTCCGAAATTCAAACTCAGAATACTGTTATTCTGGGTGAACCTAACTTGGGAATGAGCTACAAAAACAACTTCAATGAAACCCAATTCTTCCGTGCTTCAAAAATTGCCAAGTTCTGTGATGGTACACATACACTCCTGAAGAAAAAATTGGAGAAAAAGGGGAGACACTTGAACAGGCTTCCCAGCAACCCCGATCACATCACTATACAAAGCAACATAGATAAACTGATCACTGCCATTGATGAACGATTAAATTGGCGAGCTGTGATTAAACACTTTGAAGTTCATCTGGGGATACGAGACCGAAGTAAAACGCCCACCTTCTCAACCGCATTTCGCAACCCACCTGGTACATTTTGTCAATATCATGGTCTAAGATGGCCAGGTGAACCAGTTCCTCTTAAACGCGGAATTCAGAGAGGTGTCCCGCGTTAGGTCTTACATGCTCGGAAACACTGCACTAAAAACGATGGTGTGAAGAGCTTGGAGTATGGCTTTTGATCAACTCAGATTCAGAACCCACTCATAACCACAAAGCACAAAGCTCAATCGTCATAACTGCAAAACCTCTTCTCCAACCCTCGAACGATGTTTAAGGTACATTTCTAATCGAATAAACTTTTAAATACCTTTGTTTTGTCGAGGGGGAGAAATACTAATTCTAGGGGGAGAAAATTTCAAAGAACAAAACAAACAAACCTTTTTTTTCTGTCAGCAACGTTGATCACAAGTCGGTGTAATATCCAAAAACGATCTCCTTACTAAAACTTTAGTAAAGATTGCATCTGTTTATTACAAAGTTTTATGATTCTCGTTGCTCAAAAATCTCATAAATCAAAATAGAACCTAAAAGGTAAGTGTGTTAATCATCCAAAACCGTTTTTGATTGCAACAGTCATTATGAGTTGTTGTAATGTTCGTAAACGATCTCTTTAGTGAATTTATTCAGTAAAGATTGCATCTGTCTATTACAACTCCTTTTATTTTCGGCTGCTTTCCATCTAAACTTCTTCATTCAAAATAAAAAACGTTCTACATGTAACGATAGTTATAAGTTGTTGTTCTATCCGTAATCGATCTCTTTACTGAATTTATTCAGTAAAGATTGTATCCGTTTATTACAACTTCTTTTAGTTCTCGTTACTTACTCTCTCAAATATTTTAAATGACAAATCTTTTCATTCAAAATTCGATCTTCACATCATAATTTTTTTGTTAGAACAATAATTAGCTTAGCTTAGATCTTATTCGTAAACGATCTCTTTTCTGGATTTATTCAGTAATGATTGCACCTGTTTAAGATCTTAGCTTCATCAATCTCTTTTCTAAATCACTCAAAATTGATCAATTTTAAAAGCTGATTAAATTACACATGAGCGTTATAGTCCACTCTCAAAAGAACTCCTATGATCTACTAAAACCAGTACGATCTTCCCCAGGAGCCACCTACAATATAGGATATAATGTGAGGGTCCTTAGGTCTAGGTGAGCAGAATCAAGTATCATGGGATCTTGATTGGGGTGAGCAGAGGTAAAAGTTGAGAGGGGGATGAAGAATGGAGTGCAATTCAGCTAATGAAATGAAATGAGGGAGTAGTCGAAAACTGAAAAAGTGAGCTAGAGTGAGGAGCGTTTGACAGGGTTAAAGATAATGGAAAACCCACACCTAACCGATTAAAAAGCTTGGTAGCCACAATTCCATCAGATTGCATATGTTGCTCTCTGATATTTAAAAAGTCATCATGGACCCAGTGATGCGATGCACAACCCCACTAGCCACTCAGGTAGTAAAAGTACTTGTTTAATAATCACGGAGATTAACACATACACTATCGACATCTCATTTGGAGATTGTTGATAATGAAAAAGAGGACCCACCTCCAGTCCCCGCCTTCGTTTGTCCACGAATAGAGTCTAGAACCGAATTAAATTTATTTAGGACACAGGCACTCTACCAAGCATATCTTAGTGATATTGCCAGAACATTCATAGTGATACCAATAATATTGGTATTCCACGATGATTGAATAGAAATCCTACCAGTGCTAACATCAAATCCAACACAGAACGAAGGTCACACAGTTTCTGTAACTATTGTGCTAATAGGCAATATATGTGATCCTGGGTTACCCTGATACATTCTTGTGCGAAGACCTGATGACTGTACTCCACTCTTATCATCAACAGTCAATGCATCAGGTAAGGGATTCTATGACCGTACTCCAATATTATCAACAACGGTCAGAAAATCCAAAACAAATAATAATACCGCACGTCTACGTCATCAACAAATTTCAGGAACCAAGGATCATCAACAAATCGACAAAGCCACAACTTCAAGAAAAGACTTCCGTTGCTAACTGCTCAATCTATGGGTCAACATTTCGTCGATTTGCTTGAAGTCTTATGAAATACTTTCTATTGGTTGAACAGCCAATTAAAAATATGGTTATCACCGATCATCAAAAGCTGAAGCTGATTCTTCAACATAACTGCACGGTTTATCACTCAGTTCCAGCTTTACAAACGAAGAAGCCTTCAAAGATATGCAACTTAAACTATTGTTACAAAGGGGGAGATTGTTAGGTCATATTTATATTGTAAGTAATAGTCTACGGGGCAATGTTGCCAACATTGCATAGTTAGAAGATTAGTCTTAGGATTAGTATTAGGACTAATCAAGGAAATTAGAGATTAGTATATATGCCCAAAGTGTAATATCTAATTGTAACTTTTGCCATTAATCACAAGTAATCTTTTGCAATTGTTCTCTCATTTCTCTCTCTAAAACCCTTTCTTCTTCATCAAGTTTGATCCAAAAACCATCACCAAGAATCAATCAATGGATTACTAGCTTATTCAAGGATTGTCACACCTAATTCACAACTACAATTGGGGAAACCTCAAAAACATAATCATAAATCCTCTTTGAACAATTACATAATAGACTTACATGATTTGAATAAGATGACCTTGATAATTAACCCTTAAGACGTTGAATCAGATCCTCGATTGCAGCCATAGAAGGCGCCACATATAACACCGGAACTGATTTTTTTATCGATACAAACTGATTATTGAGAACTCGAGGAGCGCATGCGTGGTAGGGTTTACACAACGAAGGTTGTGAGCAGAGAGAGGCGTTCTAATTGGAGGAATCAAAGGAATCTGTGTTATATAGAAATTTAAGCGTTCAAAGACAACAAAATTCCCAAAATTTACACAGAAAAATTCCCAATTAACACACATAATCGACAATATCACAAACCCTAACATCCTACTAACTCATGAATCATTCAATTCAGCAAATCAACAACTGATAGAATACATACCGATAGGATAATAAAACTCCTTAAAGGAATTCGTGATGCAGCTGAGCGTGAGCAGGTATTCAATGAGCATGAGCATGTCTTCAATGAGCGCGTGCAGGTCTTCAACATTAATGTATGCGAGTAGATCTTCGTGAAATTGAGGAGAGCAGATGGAAGGAGAAGTTGTTAGAGAGCATATGGGAAGAACAGGGTTTGTGAGTTTCGGATTGTGGATTTGGGGAAAAACACGTCTGGTAATTTTTTTGATTTTATATTAAGTTATTGGCGTTACAATAGAAAACTGGCTGTTACAATAGATAAGACTTGTTACATTAAGGAAGAATTGTTACTGAACGAGAAGGGCTACATGAAATAACTGAGGCTGGTGCAATGGGACTGAAGCTTCATGAAGATAACGCATGTTGCTAATTTGCTATAGATAATTGTTTGCTGTTTCTGACCAATACGACATTCAGGTTGCTTATTTCTTAAAATTTTATTAAATTTTGAAGAATATCCGGTTGTCTAAATTTTGGTTTTCACTGACACCTTTAATGAATCTGGATTCGTTGAATCTGGATGCTACTGAATACATTTTGCATGATATGGGGCAATAAGCATTATATCGGCTGATTCACAGGCCATTAGGGAGGATAGCTAGTTATTTATTGTCTTTTTTTAATAGAAAAATGACATGTTAATTGGTTGTGAATATGTATGTATCAGAAACAGCTCACAAGATGAAGTTACAGAGCGGGTCAACTGATGGTGACACAGCCGAAATCCGACCGAATAAGAAATTGGGTTTCAGGTTAGTCGGGTTACACCAAATTCTATGTATACACTCAGGCTTCCTAAAGCCTCAAGCGAAACCGACATGATCGATATGTTCATAATACAAAATCCTGTATAAAAAAATAGTTAACATTTGATGTAATGCTTATGTAGAATTTATGTATATTTGCTTGTGTATTATTTGGGAATATATACACTTAATTTCATTGGTTAATACTAGAAGGGTATCCGCGTAATACGACGACGAGTACCATGTAGCTATACTTTATGGCGAGCAAACATTGCGCCAGAGGATGCTCTTGTACTATTTTTAATGGCATTTTCTTAAGGATACTTATTGATTTTGTAGCCAAAATAATCAAAATCTTTTATAATAATTAAATGTTGTCTAAATTTTTATAAGTTTTATTTAGTTTAAGTTTAAAATCTATTATAATATAGAGAATTTAGTTAACATTACCGTTTGGTTTTCCATGTCAATTTTTTAACTAATATATTCCACACTAGATTAAAGCCCGTGAAAAATCACGGATTGTCACTTTTTTATGCTGAACATAATTAATATAGAATAAAAAATTAATCTTTAGTTTCATGATTGTTACATTTACTTGATGATTACAATGACGTACCAAAATACAAACAAGAAATTGAAATTTTTTTTTGGTAAAAGATACATTTTTCTGGGTGGACATATTCCCCTTAAAACTGTTCTTTTTTATTTAACCCAATTAAGGTAAAAATGGAACCAAAATTCACTCATTCTTAAATAATAAAACATGCCTTGTAGCCCTTCAACCTTCAATGACTGTTCAGCCGCATCTTTCCTTTCTTGATCTGTCATGAATTCAGCAAGGTACCCGAAGTAGTAACGTTTCCTGTATTCTCATGATAAAACAAATTAAAAATAAAAAATAAAAAATGTACTTGTTTATAAAAATGAATAATAGGCTGATAGTTAACTAAAAATATCTGACATTTTGTAGTAGAAAACAGTAGCTTCTCCAAGCCAGAATCGAGTTTATCAAAACAAAAGTTTACAAATGCATATAGAATCGAGTTATTGTGGATCAGATTTTTAGCAGGACAAATGCATCATAGGTGCTACGTTTAATCTCCTCAATCATCATATTGTTAACTGATAACATCACAAGGAAGACACTATTTTTGCAATCTTATTCTACAGTTGACAGACTATTTATTTAAAAAAATATAAAATTATAACAAAAAGTGTTTTACGCCAGCCCAAACTGACCCGAAAGGACCCGTATTAACACATTATGTAAGCATACCAATTTATGTCGTTTATTTAAAAGAGCCCGAAGTGCAGTTTCTAATATAGTTGATGTCTTAATCCTGCAACTAACAGTAAAATAAAAAGGCATATAGAATTTTCTTAAGATTTATGAAATATCACGGTAATTGTGGCGCAAATACCAAACTACATCAACAGTAACAACCAACAATAGTACACAATATACCCAGAAGTAGGTCCAGTTGTAGCAGGAGATGCATACAACTGTTCACACCAATCTATAAAAGATGGGAAGCAAATTTCCAGGAAACTTGCAAATCCTTACAATCGAAATTTTTTCCATAGATTTAATCAAACAGTTGGTGTGCAAAAAATTTAGAAAACCCATCAAAGAAATACATACCTTATGATTGAATTCCAACCAAAGAAGATATCTGCACCATATAAAACTCTGTTTTCACATTATAAAACTCATATTTGCACCATATAAAACTCTGTTTTCACATTATAAAACTCATATTTCATTATTAATCAAAAGAATAAATTTTTAATTTTCTTTTATGTACATCCTTACATATAATTAGCATAAGAGACAAAGGCTTCCAAAAAAATAGCGAAAATGCGTATCAGGTTACCAATGACTTAAATTGAACACTTCACAAAACAATGCAATCTGTATAGTGACACTAACTGCAAAGTAATCACATTAACACATATCGTGTCTGAAAAGCCTCAATCGAACACCCCAGAACATAATGAAGAGTGTTTAATTACACTAATTGTCAATTAACCGCAAAATCAAATTCACATTAATAGAAGTGATACGACGCAGACACGCAAATAGTAAACGTAACTGGGGCGGTGGCAGCAGTTGGCTGTGGCAGAATGAAGCGGTGAAGCATGTGGTGGCCGGAGAAAACCAATTTCGGGAGAATTGTGCCTAGTCTGGAATATCTCAATGAGGGCTTTTCCAATCTAAATTAGAGGATCCCATGTCTACCAGAAAAATGCTGCAATTTAGGATTTCACAAAATAACTGAAGAGTCTAGAGGATCACACGAATACCGGAAAAAAATCCTGCATTTTAGGATTTCACAACCTTTCTATTAAACTGCAGGACTAAAAATATTAAAAAATACGCCTGAATTTTGTCAAGCTGCCACGTGTCTTTGTGTGTTATTAGGGGCTCCATGTGGCATTAAAAAGGCTTTGTTTTATTAGTATTATAGATAGATGTATAAACAATTGTAAATAATGTGTAGCTTGATTTGTGAATTATTCTTACCAGATATTATAAACCGCTTTATAACTCGTTTTGAGATAAACTGTCTTTTACAAACTCTTAGTGTTCTTCCCTAACCCAACAAAACAAAAATTTAATCAATATCAAAAGCCACAACAAAACATACAGTTCCATCACCGCAAATCCACTAATTCGTTTAACTGCTAACAACACCCCAACCAAATAAAAACATACAGTTCCATCACCACAAATAGGATGACAAGCGGTAAACCGCCCCCAACCGTCAATGAAAACGGAATTGCATTGCTTTTGACCGTAGTCAAAGGGCAAAGATAACACCCAGTTGATGCATGTGGAGGAGGAAAGTTGACTGTAACACTTTATCAGTAGGAACAATGGATTGCGGATCACTATTTTGTTAAATAATGTGACAAGGTAGTCTTTATTATCCCTAGTGATACACTATAAGAGCATCTCCGATGGTAGTTTTTTTTAAAAGCTTACTACTATTTGAATAAGTCTTTGGATGACTTTTTACCCATTTGAATAACTAGCTTTTTTAAAAGCTTATTCAAAGACTTTTTTTCTACTAATCTTTTAATGTACTTTCAAAGATTGTCTTTTTTAGTCCTTTATGTTTAATAGTTTTTCATTTTAAACTTTAAATATATTATACATAAATTCTTTATTATATTTTTATTAGTTAATAAATAAATTATATAATATTTAATGTCAATTATTATAATATTTTTGTATGAGATATTTAAAAAAATATTATATGTAGTAAGATGTTATAAAAAGTGTCAAATTATATAAGGGGTATATATAAAATATTTAAGATAGATAAAGGTAAATTGGAAATATTGTTAAAGAAAAGACTTTTGAAAAGGTTAACCATTGGAGATGCTATTTATGTAGAGGTTTTTGGTTAGTAGATTGTTAATGTGACAAAAGTAATAAGTTATTGTAAGGTTAACCATTGGGGATGCTCTAACCAAATTGTATAATTTAGTTAATAATATTTATCATATTAAAAAAGAGTGGAAGTTTAGTGCAAAGGTTAAAGTGTTATGATTAGATGTTCTTGTCATTTGAACGTTACATATTTTCACCTATATAAGATACAGCAATAGACGGTCTTATCATTACAAATTAAAAAAAAAAATTGTCTATCTGAGGCATTGACAAAGGACAAAACTCAAAACAAAACCCATAAATAATGAAAGTTAGAATACTAACACTTGAACAAATTAAAAGACAACACAAACAATTAGAAATAGGAACATAATCTTTATTTACGCAAATATATAGCTTCAAATCAATTCAATTGTTTGTGTCTTCCCGAACTCCGTTTAAAGGACAACACCCAGGTCTCTGAATTTACTCCTTTTGAGTTAAGAAATGCTTTATTTTTGTTCCACCAAATAAATTACACATTCACCCACCCATAATACACATTTAAACCCTCCAAAAGTCCTCTGTAATGGTTCAGAACTGATATGCAACTCGGATGATTAAACGTCTCATGGACTATAAGGGGGTGTTTGTTTGGGAGGGCTTATTAATAGTGCTTATTAGCTTTTAAGCTTATTTAAGCTTAATAAGCATTTCTAAGTGTTTGGGAGAGCTTATAAGTGTTGGGTTTCGTACCAATTTACCGACATTTTGTTCGTCACGGAATTACAAACAAATCAATACGATAAACGACGAAACTAATAAGGATCGTTTAGATCTACGAGTCTAAAGTAACTAAAATAAAATAAATAAATTATTTACGTTTGCAGCACTTGGTAATGCAATCCCTTGAGATCTCGTACGAGCCTGAATTTGTCAACGAACTAGGATTCAAGCTAGAAGCCCTCTACTTGATCACACTTGAGGTTGACAACGAACGAGACAATACACCACAACGTAATGTAAAGTACCCTCGAGAAAACCCAAACAAAACCACAACCGCAAACACCTTTCGGTCGACGGTGGCTCACGGCGGTAGCACGGCGGCGACGGTGGCGGCGGTCGGAAACCGGGGGGGGGGGGGGGGGGGGGGGGCGGGGCGAATGGGTGTAGGGAGCAAGGAACAAGTTGTCAACTGTATTAGGTCAATACCCCTAGCTCCCTATTTATAAGGTTTGGTTAAAACCTTTCCTAATTTGAGTCAGACTCAAATTGGCCCAAGCCCGTCTGTTTAATGAAACTACTAATTAAACTAAGCCCAATAGAATAACTAGTTAATTACCCATTAACTTATTCTAGTCCATCTAGCCCGTTACACTTTAATTATACATTTAATTAAAGCCCGTTTCGTTTATTCTCGTGTTCGGTTGCGCCTCAAAAGCAACCCTAGTAGGACTCTAATTTGCGTTGACGAGTCAACCCGTTTATTTGATGACGTTGGACAATATTTCCAACAGTCTCCCACTTGGACATCTCATCAAATATAAACGTCTGTCAAGCATACTTTTAAAGTGTGCAAACCAGTGCAGCTGCTGAACTCTGAATCTCATCAGAAGTCAGTTCCTAAAATAAGTGATCATATGTCCTTCAGTTCGCGATATCCTGTAACTAAAGACATGGGCACTCGTCAATCTCTAGTCACGACTATGTATCCTGATCAAGAATTATGATGACTGATTCGACTACTCATTGAACTTTCAATTTAGTCATGACCTGCGCAGGTACTTTAATTGTCACATCAAATCAACAAGGGGCCCATAGATATCTCTTCTTACACTTTGAAAGAAGGAACGAATAAACTTCGACTTACATTGTCTCTGCCATATTTATTACATGACACATGGAAGTACTCTGTATAGCTACCATTTACGAATAGCGTTGGAGCAAACCAATGCATCACGAACTCATACTAGGAGACTAATGTATCTAGGTTTTAAGACCTATATGATATTACCGTTTCACTATTACCCTTAAATTTGTCCATGAGGTAATACTCTGATCATGGGTTGGTCCACCATTTAAACTCTCTATTTAAATGCTCATGAGAGTAGCAGCAATCTCTATGCTATGTTCAATCTCTATGAACAGTCTACTACCTCTCCATGACATCTTAATTCACTTCTCATTCCCATGAGAATGATCGACTATGGACTTTGAAATGATCTCTTAGATCATTTTGGAGTTTATTCTAAACATGCAAAAAGTGAAACACAAATTTAAATACTATATGAATGACAGAACACTTGCAAATTATTTAATTATCATAAATAAATCATCAATTCATATAATTTAGTATTTGTAATACTGTTTCAATAAATAAACTAGTACAACTCACCTTGAAATCTAATTCCTATCGTCCTAGTGTGTTCATCATGCTTGGATCGACTTAGTGGCTTTGTGAATGGATCAGCCGGATTCTCCTCCACGGATACCCTAGTCACGATGAAGTCCCTTTCCACAACACGTTTTCTCACATAATGATACTTTCTGAGTATATGCTTGGTTCAACTGTGATCTTTGTATTCTTTAGTCAATGCGACTGCACCTTCATTATCACAGTAGATTTTCAATGGGTCCTTGATGCTTGTTACGACACCAAGGTCACCGATGAAATTCTTCAACCATTTGGCTTCTTTTGCTGCTTCACTAGCAGCAATATACTCAGATTCACATGTGGAATCAGCAATTGTCTTCTGCTTGGAACTCTTCCAAGTGACAGCTCCTGCATTCAGAAAGAATACCCACCCAGATTGTGAACACGAGTCATCTCTATCCGTTTGGAAACTCATGTCACAATAACCTTCCACTTTCAGTTCGTCTTTCCCACCATACACTAAGAACATATCCTTTGTTCGCCTTAGATACTTGAGAATCGTTTTCATCGCTATCCAATGATCGTTGCCAGGGTTGTCCTGATATCGACTCACCATTCTCAAAGCATACGAGACATTAGGACGAGTACATATCATGGCATACATGATCGAACCTATAGCCGAAGCGTATGGGATTCGAGTCATTCTATCCCGCTCTAGCTCAGTGATGGGACTTTGACTCTTAGTCAACTTTATGCCATTAGACTCCAGCATATGAAACCTCTTCAATATCTTGTCTAAATATGTACTTTGTGAAGGGTTTCATTGTAACTGATTGACCACTTGGGTCAACCTCCTAGTATGCTTGGTTTGAATCATACTAACAAGAACATGAACTTGTTCTTGCCGGTTAAACCAACTAGCTAGTTTAATCCCTAAAAGCGAAACTGAGATTAAACTTAATCCTTAAACCCTAAAGGATTATGGGATGTTGGAAATCTAAACTAGATTAACAAGAAAGAAACCTTGTACGATTAACTTGAACACACACACATACTTGTGGTGTTTCGACTAACCAAGAACCCTAGGGTTCTTGGTTCGATTTCGTCCAAGGGGAAAGAAAGGAAACAGGATTTTTCCAATTCATACCTTAGATTGCTCAAAATAGATCCACCAGTGATAAACACAACAAGAAGCCCTCTAGATAAGCTCTTGTAATTATCCTTGTTCTTCAAGACTTGAAGAACACGAAGAACGAACGGAGAACGCGAAGAACACGAAGAACATAAGGCTTGTGTTCATCCCTTGTGTATTCGGCCGAAATAGGGAGGAAGGGAGGCCAAAATTTTGTGGCTAGGGTTGAGGGAACAAGCACCTTACAAGGGAACCCCAAGCCTTCTATTTATAATATAAGGACTTTCACTTAGGGCCCTTCTAGTTTGATTAAGATTAATTCTTAATTAAACTTGTCGTTTTACACATCCAACCCTTATAGTTTATCTAGTTGTTATTGTTGCACTTAATTATTAAATGTCTAGTATTAATACACTAATATATTCCGTATATTATATACACGAAATATATATACTTTGTATTTATACTTTTAATAATTAATTATATAATAAACCTTATATGATTTAGACAATAATATTATCCAACACCATATGATTTAATTACTTTAAATCATATTATGGATAATCTATAATTAACACATTGTATATTTACTCAACTAGTAAATGTACAAATACTTGTATTAATTCGTTAGATAAACTAATCTAGTAATAAGTTTAACTTAACTTAATACTTAACTGATTCATAAATGAATATTATGAATCATTCCTCTTCCAAGTATCATTACATATCTTTCTCGTATTACATGCACTCACCGATGTGACCCTTGAGTGTCCTATAGACATGGACGTGACATCATAGCTTAACTAACTGTGCACATAAATCCAACAGACTCCTACTTGTGCAAGTTCGTAACCTTAGCTTGATGACACTAGTCCTGCAGCGGCCCTCTAGCAGGCAATACAGGATAACCAACCCATAGAAACTCTTATACCCAGGTATTGTTTAGAAAAACATATTAATAGCGTCGTCTAGTAAAGAACACTCCGTCTTTGCTTCTTGGGTAACGTGTTAGGTTCATCCCTTGCAGCACGATATTTGTGATAACGAATACGAGCATGGTAGAAATTATCAACTCCTGTACCCGAAATCATTTCTTGACCTCTTGATTTAAAACTGTGTGATAACGACAAAGAACATATCAGTTCGTTGAGCACGGCCGTGCATTTTCAGTTTATCATCTTGTCAAGGGACCCATAAATATCTCTCCTAAAAAGGAGGTGCAATTACCATCTTGTTATATTTCAATTTGAAATACAACTTCCTCTGTACCGAGTAAGGCCTCGTATGACAACCATGTTTCAGGCTTGTCTAAGACGAACCAAAGTACATTAGTCATTGTATCCCAAACCAAATACCTGAGGCTTAAGGACAATCCTAGTGAATAATACTTTTGAACTTTTCAACCACGAAGTATTATCACGGTGGTCAATCCAATATTCGTCGAGCTCCAACAGAATATTACCGATATTTGGTTTACACAAAACTTGTGTAGCTATCTTCGAAGAATTTCGAATCTACCACCAAATACCGCGATGACATTAACGTCCCATCAAGGTTCCCACCAAGATGAGTAGCCACGGATTATATCTTTTGAATAAAGTAACTTTTATTCATGGATATTTTAAAACATACAGAGTCTGAATAATAATGATGTTAACTCATGTATTATTCCTCACTGGACATAGATACAGAATTATTACTGGATCATTACTTATTCCTTTTGTTAGTGTTGATTACTTAATGACTTTTACAACCTTAATTGTAACTTTATCACTGAACTAGTCATTTCTATTAAACTAAACACATAAGACAAGTATTTGAAAAACACTATTACTTTTGTCTTTGCTAGATTTTGTTCTTGCAACATTCTAGAACATATTCTAGTCTTGCCTTTTATGCAATTCGGTAAACATAGGAGGATTGGAAAGTAACTCCTTAGTTTCTTGAATTCATAAAATTCGCCTTGTAACTAAAGCCTCTTTTAGTCACTTGATTTGTAGATATATCATTACTAGTTAAAGAAATTTCCTTAAATGATTAACTTATTCACTGGAGTGTGAATATCCTATTAGATTTGTAATAATTAATCACAAGACTTGTGACCACGCTATTAGGCTTGCAATAATCTAATCAACGGTCATTTATCATTTCTCTGAACTCTTTGGCTAACGACTTGGTAATATCTTGTTGGTAATATCTTACTAACTTACTTAATTCATTAATACCTTTAATGAATATGTTAATCATAACTCCCAGTTACTTTTATGAAATATAAACATCACTTAAACTATCACTTTGACTAAGTCAAGACTTTGACTTTCTTGGTCAAAAACTTATAGTTTAATCTTTTAAGAATTTATCAATTATTAAAGTCATCCTTTAGATTTGCGAATATCCAATATTCCTGTTTAGGGAATCACGACTTTCAATAATCACTGTATCTAACAAGTATAAAACACTTGAGATGATACTTTCAATTCTTAAATACTTTAGTATCTTTTTAAGAACTTTATTTAATGCCAAAGTCATTTCTTGGATTTCATAAATATCCAACATTCCTATTAGGGAATTATGACTTGATTAAATACTATATTTATTACAAGTATGAACAATTGCATTAATACCTTTAGTCCTTAAATACTTTAATATAGTTTGACCCTCTTAAGAATTTATTTAATGCCTAAGTCATTCTTTGGATTTTGCGAATATCCAATATTCCTATTAGGGAGTTATGACTTCATTAAATTCCTTTATCACAAGTATGAAACACTTGTAATAATACTCTTAAAGTCTATCTTGATTATATCCAATATAATCATACTATATTAATACTAATGCTTTAATACGTACTATCATAAATAATTTATTACTTACGATGTTTTAACTAAGTTCAATAAACTTTGAACTTGATCTTTCCATAAAACTCTTAAGTACTTGTATTAGAAAAACTTTCTAATTTCTAGTATCTAAGTACTTGAGCTTTCAAGATATTATTATTCATTCAACAATCAAACAAATATAAATCATGAGATTATCAGTAAATCAAAACTTGACTTACAATCTAGTCATAAAACTTGACTAGTGTAATTATCACACATGCACACATTATAATTCAAACATGGATTCATAATTGATAAAACCAAAAATGAGTTTTAACAAAAAAAAATATGTCTTAACAAAAATAAAATTATTTTCCATAAATCCAAAATAAAAATACTGAATTATAAAATTAACTTAGTGCTTGTGGGATTATTACTATCTCATGCAGGCTATCTTCACTTTCCATCATCTCTTGCAATAAAGGATTGCAAAAGATGAGTTACTCATAATAAACTTTACAAGTGTCTTAAAGTGAATATCTAGAAGTTGGTCAAGTGAACTGAGGAGCTTGCATTGCCTCCAACCATGTGACCCTCGCCACAACCAAGACACCGTTTCTCGGTCCTTGCCTTGTTTGGCTTCACCTTCTTGACCTTTTGTTTGACTTCATTACCCTTAGGCACGTCTTGGCTGGGATCGGTTTTACCATTTCCCTTTCCACTGCGCCTATTTCTCTTTTTCACTACCATCATCAATTACTATGAGATCATTCTTAAACTTGGTCCCCAAACTCAACTCATTAGTCTTTGAGCATGGAATGTAGCTCATCAATGGATTGCTCCATGTTATGCATGTTGTAGTTGACTACATAAGGCTTATAGTCATCTGACAACGAGTTGAGTATCATTACTATTGCTAAATGCAACGGTACTGGGTGTCCTAGTCATTTTAAGACGATCCATGTGCTCATTCATTTTCATGACGTGAGCACTCACTGATGATCCCTTAACCAACTTGCAAGAGTTGAACACTCTATAAGCGTAATATGCTTGTACTAGTTCATTTCTAGCATTGGCGGCAGGGGCATTTAGCATTGCTCTTTCTAGGACATTTCCTTTTCTCTCATGCCTAAGCATAATCCGAAGATCACGCTTCCAATTGAGAAACTTTGACCCAGTCAATTTGTCCTTTTCTAGAAACAAGCGTAATGAGAGATTATTGGTACGTGTCGTGTTGGTTGTTGCTGCCGTCTACAAATCAAACTCAGTTTAATAAGTAATCATCAACAAACATCTTCTAAAATATATTATAAACCCATAATTAATATTTTAGGCCTAGGATCCATATATCACATTCTCGCCGCAAGGTTTGGGCACTTCCCGACGAGACATGCTATTTCTGGTAGGTAACATCCTTACCAATCGTACCAAAACTTGATACGATTCCTAGGGGTCGTAGAATCTTTAGACTTTTTAATTTACTACAACTTTGTACAATTTAATAGCACATTTCTAAGTTTGTAATAAAGTTTAGTGTGTTTATTCTACTCAAGTACTTTTTGGGCCGGGACTCTCGATTATCACCAAAGTAGATCAGACCATCTAAGACAGTGCGATGTTCTGCACCGGGACTCCCGATTATCACAGAACCTTACGCACCCTAAGACTCACAATGATTAGAATCCATATCTAAGGTTCTTTCTCCTTACAATGTGAATATCGTTTAACAAGTGAGGTGTTCAATTAGGTGGATAGTACTTAGATCTAAGATTTTCTTGGGTTTGTTTAAGTCTTAATCTAAACTTAAACCTTATTCCAATCTTAATCCTTTAAAATGTGTGACTTGTATACTCACGAATTCTACAAGACACCTTTTTAAATCTTAAGAACTTTTTTCTTTAAAACATATAGTTTCAAAAAGTTTGCGCGATTTTATATGTATACCTAAAACGAGGTGTACAAAACGTTTTACTAGGTTTCTTGAAAAACCTTTTCTTTATAAAACTTGCTTGTTTTATTTACTTGAAAAACTTAAAGCTTATGTTAAACTTTAAAACGTGAATTTTAATTCCTTTATGATTCATAAACTTGAATCATAATCCTAGTTTAACACACCTTGTTTTTCACTTGTTTAATAATAAAATTAAACACTTACTTTAACTTTAGTAGATTCGCCAAATTATGTCCTAAGGACATCTTTATAAAGTTTACGATTTTCTTGTGTAGCTCCCACTAGCTCCAACAACCATCATGGAACTTAAGCAAACACAATCACCGGTCTATCCTTGGTGGAAAGTAATAAACTTATTATATAAAGTCTATATATAATAATTCTTAGTTTGTTTAAACCATTCTTACATTTAACTCAAACTAGTTAAATATAGGTTCTTTTGTTATTTAACCCTCGATCATTAATCTAGTATTTTACGTAACTTGTAAAATACTTATATTATACCTGTATAATTACTAGTTATAATTACTTATAACTTTATACAATCTAATTATAATATTTATAACTTTTGTGTTATTATCTAATTGTAATAAAACCTTACTTTGTACAATTTCTAGTTGTTTACAACTTTGTACATTTATAGTTTAATTATAACTTAATACAAGTACTAGTTATTTTAATATTACAACTACATGATCAAAATAACATATTATTTAATGTTCCAATTTAATCTTGTATTTAATATATATAATTTATTTCTTTTAAAACCTTATAATATTCTAATAAGAATATTACACCTAGTTTATACATATGTATTTTAACTTGATCTAATTAAAATACGTATAAACTATTTTATCCTTTTAAAAATTGCATCTTTCTTTTAAATATTTTAAAATCTCGAAAATTATAAATTAAATAAATACATCTTGTTAATTTTATAACTTAAAAATTAACACCTCTTTTCTATCCTTAATTAAATTTAATTAATTAAACCCTTATCTTGTTCTTGATCAATCAAAACTGGGGTATTGACTTTCTTGATCAAAAACATTATTTATTAAAAGATTAATCCTAATCAATCCTATCTAAACAATAATCTTTGTTTAAATTCTAGGATAGATTATAACCTTAATAAATTTATTTAAACTTTTTAATTTAAACCTTATAGACAAAAAATACTTTGTCTAGATTTCTAGGTTTAAAGAACTAGTTTCAATAAATCTACTAAAATAAAATTAAACCTATTAAACATGAACTTGTTCAATTATCTAGGTTTTAGATTATAATTTTAATTAATCCTTTTAACCAATTAAACTAAACTAGTTTAATGTTCTTGGTCCTAGGGTTCTTTAGGGTTTCAAATTCTTAAGCCTAAGAATCTTTTTCACCAATTAAACTTAACTAGTTTAACATACTTGGTGTCCAAGATTCCTCCTAGATTTCGAAAAACTAAAGGAATAGGAAAGAATACTTTTGACCAATTAAACTTAACTAGTTTAACATACTTGGTCCTAAGGTTCTCCTTGATCACGAAAAACTTGTAGAGCAAGAATCATTTTGATCAATTAAACGAGACTAGTTTAATGTTCTTGATCCTAGGGTTCTTTTTCTACATATTTCGAAAATTCCTAGGGTTAGAATCCTTTTGACCAATTAAACTAATCTAGTTTAATACTCTTGGTCCTAGGGTTCTTTTACCCTTTTTCGAAAATTTACAAGGAAGAAAAAGAAATTGGAACAAAAAAAACTTTAAAATTAAACAAACAAACTTTGTTATTCTTGTTTAGATTTCTAAACCAACGCTCTGATACCACTGAAGGGTTTCATTGTAACTATTTGAACACTTGGGTCAACCTCCTAGTATGGTTGGTTCGAACCATACTGACAAGAACATGAACTTGTTCTTGCCGGTTAAACCAACTAGCTAGTTTAATCCCTAAAAGCGGAACTGAGATTAAACTTGATCCTTAAACCCTAAAGGATTATGGGATGTTGGAAATCTAAACTAGATTAACAAGAAAGAAACCTTGTACGAAAAACTCGAACACACACACATACTTGTGGTGTTCGTCGACTAACCAAGAACCCTAGGGTTCTTGGTTCGATTTCGTCCAAGGGGAAAGAAGGGAAAAAGGATTTTTCCAATTTATACCTAAGATTGCTCAAGATAGATCCACCAGTGATAAACACAGCGAGAAGCCCTCCAGATAAGCTCTTGTAATGATCCTTGTACTTCAAGACTTGAAGAACACGAAGAACGAACGAATACACGAAGAACACGAAGAACACAAGGCTTGTGTTCTTCCCTTGTGTATTCGGCCAAAATAGGGAGGAAGGGAGGCCAAAATTTTGTGGCTAGGGTTGAGGGAACAAGCACCTTACAAGGGAACCCAAGCCTTCTATTTATAATTGAAGGACTTTCACTTAGGGCCCTATAAACTTATCCTTTTACACAACCAACCCTTATAGTTTATCTAGTTGTTATTGTTGCACTTAAGTATTAAATGTCTAGTATTAATACACTAATATATTCCGTATATTATATACACGAAATATATATACTTTTTATTTATACTTTTAATAATTAATTATATAATAAACCTTATATAATTTAGACAATAATATTATCCAACACCATATGATTTAATTACTTTAAATCATATTATGGATAATCTATAATTAACACATTGTATATTTACTCAACTAGTAAATGTACAAATACTTGTATTAATTAGTTAGATAAACTAATCTAGTAATAAGTTGAACTTAACTTAATACTTAACTGATTCATAAATGACTATTATGAATCATTCCTCTTCCAAGTATCATTACATATCTTTCTCGTATTACATGCACTCACCGGTGTGACGCTTGAGTGTCCTATAGACATGGACGTGACATCATAGGTTGACTGACTGTGCACATAAATCCAACACTTTGGCTCAATCCCATAAGACGTTTTTCTCTATCTCTGTATATCTTAATTCCAAGTATACACAATGCATCTCCTATATCCTTCATTGCAAAACACTTTCCCAACCAAGACTTCACATCTTGCAGTGTAGGAATGTGATTGCCAATGAGTAATATGTCATCCACTTATAATACTAGGAAGACTAAAGTGCTCCCACTAGCTTTGATATAAACACAGGACTCATCTTCGCTTCTAGAAAATCCAAATTCTTTGACTCTTTCATGAAAGCAAAGATTCCAACTTCGAGATGCATGTCTCAATCCATATATTGATTTCTCAAGCTTGCACACTCTCTTAGGATGTTGCTTGCGGATAAAACCTTCTGGCTGTGCCATATAGACATCCTCAGTTAACTTTTCGTTTAGGAAAGCGGTTTTCACATCCATATGCCAAATTTCATAATCATGAAATGCAGCTATTGCAAATAATATCCTGATAGACTTTATCTTGGCTACTGGTGAAAAGGTTTCATCATAATCAATCCCATGAGTTTGAGTATAAAATTTTGCAACCAACCTAGCCTTAAAGGTGTGTACATTCCATCCATGTCTGTCTTCTTCTTGAATATCCATTTACACCCAACGGTTTTAGTACCAGGTGCAACGTCAACCAAGTTTTATACTTGATTGTCATACATGGACCGAATCTTGCTCTCCAAAGCCTCTTTCCATTTATCAACCTCAGGGCCTTCCATCGCTTCCTTATAATTTGATGGCTCATCATCATCAATTAGTATACCATTATCAGTCGATGCATCGCCTTCAGCAATATGGTACTCATAATAGTCACCAAGATGCTCAGGAGGGCGAACAACTCTAGAGGATCTACGTATATTGGCAGGAGTTATACAATTTTGTTCAACAAGAGTCACATCCTCTGGTTGAGTGCTAGTGTCAACTATAGGTTCTATTTGAATTTCATTGGTTGACTCTTGAGACTCTTCAAGATCAATTTTGCTCCCACTATCTTCTTTGGATAATAGCTCTCTCTCAAGAAAGAATCATCTTCGAGCTATGAACACTTTGTTCTCTGCCGGTTTGTAAAACCGATATCCAAAAGATTGTCGTGGATAGCCAATGAAATGACACTTCTCTGATTTTCTTTCCAGCTTGTCATGAGTTTCATGCCCAACATAAACTTCACAATCCCAGATTTTCAAATGTCGGAGCTAGGGAGGATTCCATGTCCACATTTCAGAGGGAGTCTTGGAAACCTTCTTAGTTGGTACAAGGTTCAGGATATGAGTTGCTGTTTCTAGGGCGTAACCCCAGAAGCTCACTGGAAGAGTTGCACAAGTCATCATCGATCGAACCATATCTAATAGCGTTCGATTTCTCCTCTCAGACACTCCATTAAGTTGTGGAGTTCTAGGAGGTGACAGCTGGGATACTATTCCACAACTCTTTAAATGATCCATGAACTCTTGACTAAGATACTCTCCACCCCTGTCAGAGCGGAGCATCTTAATCCTTTTGCCCAATTGATTCTCAACTTCGTTTTGAAAAACTTTGAACGTTACAAAGGTTTCAGACTTATGTTTAATCAGATAAACATATTCATATCTACTGAAATCATCAGTAAATATAACGAAGTATCTTTGACCATGTCTTGTTCTTGACTTGAATGGTCCACACACATCAGTGTGTACAATATCCAATAAGTCTTTGCCACTTTCACAAGTTTCTGTGAATGGCGCTTTTATCATCTTGCCAAGTAAACAAGATTCACATACATCATTTGATTTGAGGTCAAAGGATTCCAACACTCCATCCTTTTAGAGTTTGGCGATCCTCTTCTTGTTTATGTGGCCTAAGCGACAATGCCATAGACATGATTTATCCAATACATCTTTGGATGAATCAACATTTAATATTAGATTTCTATTGTTAACGCAAACAACACTTTCATATATGCCAGATGAAGGAATAGCTTTAAATATAAAAACACCATTTTTTTTATAAACAAAATGCAACCATTGTCACTATCGAAATCAAATTTGAAACCATCCTTGAACAATGCATAAAATGAAATTATGTTTCGCGCCTTGTTAGGCGAATAACAAACATCTAATAAAATGATAGAACTATCACTACTAAGCATGAGCTCATAATCTCCAATCATGCTGACAGCGGTCAAGACTATGTTTCCCTTGATTAGATTCAGCTCACCATGCGTCAACTTCCTATTATTTCTTACTCATTGCATATAAGCGCAAATGTGAGTACCACACCCTGTATCTAGGACCCAAGAATTAGATATAAAAGCATTGTGAAGTTCAACCATGAACGTACCTGAAGTTCCAAACTTTTGGACCTTGTGATCCAAATCATTGCAATGTTTAAGATAGAAGTAGGGTTATGAATGTCTAACATCTTTGCTTCTGGAATTATTAGTTCCTTGCATAACTCTATGAGTGTAAAGTCTTTCTTATTCTTGTCGTAGTCTAATACGAACGAAGAATGTGCCGGAGCAAGCGAGTTCAAGACCATGCCAACTGTTGATTCCTTAGACACATTTACACCCAAACTTTCTGAAATGTCAATGTAGCCTCTCATCCTTTCGATGAAGCTGCATACATATTCTCCTTCTCTCATTTTTCAAGTTCAAATTAGTCTTAGGATTTCAATAGCAGCTTTTGAATTATTCATATAATCCACATAGTTAAACTTCATGATTTCTCACGAGGTGAAACTTTTGAGATAGATAACCGAGGACGATTTTGCGGTGGTAGTGGAAGTGGAGGTGGTGGTGGAAGATTATAGTTGTTGGGAATCGACATCTATTAAAGAAAACAATTTCTTTATTAGTTTATTTATATATTGATAATCCTTAACATTATTTACCCAATAATCTATTAAGGCTAGGATCCAACATTACGTTATTTAATGTGAAGAGGGATGCCGTAATTCACACCGAATAATTTCATAAGGAAACATACTATTGTTAATTTCAATCACCATGAAATCCCTAGTTCTTTTAGATTCATTTTAAACCTTTAAAATGTCATGTTAATCTTAATTCTATGCTCGTCACCTAATTCACGACAGGGATACTGTGGATCATGTATTTGACGGTGAATCTACCATGAAAGCACTCACGAAGATTCCCGGCTCAAGTTCGCTTGGGTATTGCGAGAATCTTATCACCCACAAATATATAAGGGTCACAGTTAGTCCATGCCTACGAAACACTTAAGGGTCACACCGGTGAGTGCATGTAATACGAGAAAGATATGCAATGATATACAAAGAGGAATGATTCATAATAGTCATTTATGAATCAGTTAAGTATTAAGTTAATAAATTATTTATGATAGTACGTTTTAAAGCATTAGTATTAATATAGTATGATTATATTGGATATAATCAAGATAGACTTTAAGGGTATTATTACAAGTGTTTCATAGTTGTGGAAAAGGAATTTAATGAAGTCATAATTTCCTAATAGGAATATTGGATATTCGCAAAATCCAAAGAATGATTTGGGCATTAAATAAACTCTTAAAAGGGTCAAACTATATTAAAGTATTTAAGTACTAAAGGTATTAATGCAAGTGTTTCATACTTGTAATAAATACAGTATTTAATCAAGTCATAATTCCCTAATAGGAATGTTGGATATTTATGAAATCCAAGAAATGACTTTGGCATTAAATAAAGTTCTTAAAAAGATACTAAAGTATTTAAGAATTGAAAGTATCATCTCAAGTGTTTTATACTTGTTAGATACAGTGATTATTAAAAGTCATGATTCCCTAAACAGGAATATTGGATATTCGCAAATCTAAAGGATGACTTTAATAATTGATAAATTCTTAAAAGATTAAACTATAAGTTTTTGACCAAGAAAGTCAAAGTCTTGACTTAGTCAAAGTGATAGTTTAAGTGATGCTTATATTTCATAAAAGTAACTGGGAGTTATGATTAACATATTCATTAAAGGTATTAATGAATTAAGTAAGTTAGTAAGATATTACCAACAAGATATTACCAAGTCGTTAGCCAAAGAGTTCAGAGAAATGATAAATGATCGTTGATTAGATTATTGCAAGCCTAATAGCGTGGTCACAAGTCTTGTGATTAATTATTACAAATCTAATAGGATATTCACACTCCAGTGAATAAGTTAATCATTTAAGGAAATTTCTTTAACTAGTAATGATATATCTACAAATCAAGTGACTAAAAGAGGCTTTAGTTACAAGGCGAATTTTATGAATTCAAGAAACTAAGGAGTTACTTTCCAATCCTCCTATGTTTACCGAATTGCATAAAAGGCAAGACTAGAATATGTTCTAGAATGTTGAAGAACAAAATCTAGCAAAGACAAAAGTAATAGTGTTTTTCAAATACTTGTCTTATGTGTTTAGTTTAATAGAAATTACTAGTTCAGTGATAAAGTTACAATTAAGATTGTAAAACACATTAAGTAATCAACACTAACAAAAGGAATAAGTAATGATCCAGTAATAATTCTGTAAAGACATGGGAATTTTGGGCGTCAGATTCTTCTTCTTCTCTTACTTACGATATTTCGAGTTGGATGAACAGATCGCTCCTAAAAGCAGCCGTGTGATCTTATATACGATACCGTATCTAGGTCCAGTGAGGAATAATACATGAGTTAACATCATTATTATTCAGACTCTGTATGTTTCAAAAGATCCATGAATAAAAGTTACTTTATTCAAAAGATATAATCTGTGACTACTCGTCTTGGTGGGAACCTTGATGGGACGTTAATGTCATCGCGGTATTTGGTGGTAGATTCGAAATTCTTCGAAGATAGCTACACAAGTTTTGTGTAAACCAAATATCGGTAATATTCTGTTGGAGCTCGACGAATATTGGATTGACCACCGTGATAATACTTCGTGGTTGAAAAGTTCAAAAGTATTATTCACTAGGATTGTCCTTAAGCCTCAGGTATTTGGTTTGGGATACAACGACTAATGTACTTTGGTTCGTCTTAGACAAGCCTGAAACATGGTGGTCATACGAGGCCTTACTGGGTACAGAGGAAGTTGTATTTCAAATCGAAATATAACAAGATGGTAATTGCAACTTTTTATTAGGAGAGATTTGACATGATGATAAACTTAAGATGCACGGTCGTGCTCAACGAACTGATCTGTTCTTTGTCGTTATCAAACAGTTTTAAATCAAGAGGTCAAGAAATAATTTTGAGTACAGGAGTTGATAATTTCTACCATGCTCGTATTCGTTATCACAAATATCGTGCTACAAGGGATAAACCTAACACGTTACCCAAGAAGTAAAGACGAAGTGTTCTTTACTAGGCAACACTATTAAAAGAGTTTTTCAAAAACTATACATGGGTTACAAAGCTGTTTCTATGGGGTTGGTTACCTACATGCCTATCTAGAGGGCCACTGTAGCTCGTGTCATCAAGCTAAGGTTATGAACTTGCACAAGTGGGAGTCTGTTGGATTTATGTGCACAGTTAGTCAACCTATGGTGATACATCCATGCCTACGAAACACTTAAGAGTCACACCGGTGAGTGCATGTAATACAAGAAAGATATGCAATGATATACGAAGAGGAATGATTCATAATAGTCATTTATGAATCAGTTAAGTATTAAGTTAAGTTACACTTATTACTAGATTAGTTTAACTAACTAATTAATACAAGTATTTGAACATTTACTAGTTGAGTAAATATACAATGTGTTAATTATAAATTATCCATAATATGATTTAAAGCAATTAAATCATATAGTGATTGGATAATATTATTGTTTAAATTATATAAAGTTTATTATATAATTAATTATTAAAAGTATAAATACAAGTATATATATATATTTCGTGTATATATATCATACCGAAATATATTAGTGTATTAATACTAAAACATTTAATAATTAAGTCAACAATAATAACTAGATAAACTATAAGGGTTGAAAGTGTAAAAGGAAAAGTTTAATTAAGAAATGTTTCTTAATTAATTTTGAATGACTTAAGTGAAAGATCTTCTTTTATAAATAGAAGATCTTAGGCTTCACTTTATTTCTTCCATCCCATACCAATACCCACGAAATTCCTCCTCCCCATATCCCTAAGTTCGGCCGAAACACACCACAAGAACACAAGCCTTGTGTTCTTCGTTCGTTCTTCGTGTTCTTCAAGTCTTGAAGAACAAGGATCATTGCAAGTGATCAACTAGAGGATCTCTCGTCGTGTTCATCATCAGTGGACTTACTTAAGCAAGATTAAGGTATGATTTGGAAAACCATTTTCCTCTTCTTCTCATGTTCGAAAGTCGAACACGAAGAACCTTAGGGTTCTTGGTGTTAGTCGAATACACACAAGTAATGTGTGTGTTCGAGTTTTTCGTACAAGGCTTCTTTCTTGTTGATCTAGTTTAGATTTTAAACATCCCCAATCCTTTAGGGTTTAAGGATTAAGTTTAATCTCAGTACCGCTTTTAGGGATTAAACTAGGTAGTTGGTTTAACCGGCAAGAACAAGTTCATGTTCTTGTCAGTATGGTTCGAACCAAGTATACTAGGAGGTTGACCCAAATGGTCAATCAGTTACAATGAAACCCTTCAATCTCAAAATTAACGTACCGGCTCGATTGCACGCGCTTCGTTAATCAGATTATAAACTAAGTGCGTGTCTCTCATGGAGAGCACAATCTTTCAAATTTATTATTAAACGGGAGGTTTTGTTTATTTGTTATGATTATATTTTTAATCTTGACATTACCCTATCAAGTCCGTTCGGTAGCTCCATTCTAAAGCAAGGGAAGCGGCGGGGAAGGTCAGCGCAAAACCGTTAAAGGCTAAAAACCGAAACCGAACCGTTAAAGGCTAAAAACCGCTAAAACCGGAACTGTTAGAAACCGAAACCATTGGGTTCGAAAATCCTAAAACCGAAATTAGCGAATTGATTTCGGTTTGAGCCTAAAAACCGCTTAAAACCGCCTCATGCATATTCGTACTTCTAAACATGGCATAAGAAAAATGATGGCCATTAGAAAGTCATTAGCAGGAACTATACATATTAAAAAAAATACCTTTTAAATTAGATTGGAGCTAAAAAACACCTCCAATGTAATTTGCAATTCACCAGTGTAATTGAACCATTCAAATATGGTTTGTTTGAAAGTTGTCCAAAGAAGAAACAAAATTAAAATATACTATCATAATGTAATTTACAAAAGATATTTGTATTAGGTTATAAAGTGAAGGAATGAAAGAGCATTATACTTGCAAGCGTTCACAAATTGGTTGGATACCTATCATGTGTCATGTATACACATGAAATTTTATGGAGATGTCAAAGTTATTGATGAATATTTGGGCCAGAACAAATCAAATATGTAAAAAAAAAAATCAACAATATAGGGTCCGGATCCGGTGAGTACTCTTTTCCCGGTGAGGACTGCGAGGACTAAAAAAAACACTAAAAATGATCCAAAACAAACTTTTTTCAAAAAAATTTATTTTTTAAATATCTAAATCGCAGACTATAAGATCCAAAAATAAAAAAAGTTTTTCAAAAATGATCAAAAAAAAAAATATGGATCATAATAATGATCCACAAAAAAAATATGGATCATTGTTATGATCCGCAAAAAAAAGTGGATCATAATTTTTTTTCGAATTTTTTTTTGGGTCAAATGTAGTAATAATCATCGGGAGTTGTATATATTTTTTCGGAATTTTTTGAAATTTTTTTGAGGTGTCCTCGCGAGTCTTCACCGTTTTTTGAGTCCTCACAGGATCCCACTTTTATATATATATATATATATATATATATATATATATATATATATATATATATATATAGGGTATGGATCTATAGAAAAGGGTCCTTATTTGAAGAAGTTGAAGAAACAATGCATTTTCGTAAAATATACATATATGTATACATATACATACATATATGTATATATACATATATATTCATATCATATATATATATATATATATATATATATATATATATATATATATATATATATATATATATATATATATATATATATATATATATATATATATATATATATATATATATATATATATGTGCATATTCATGCCCGAGATATATGTATATATACACATATATATACACATGCATTTTACGTAACTTGCATTTTCAGTCGTAACTTGCATTTTCAGTCGGAACTTGCATTTTCATTTACGAAAATGCATATGCATTCCATATAAATATGTGTATATATATAGATATATACGGTATAAATATGAACATATGTATATATATGGTATGAATATGTATGTATATATACATATATGTATGTATATGTATACATATATGTATGTTTTACGAAAATGCATTGCTTCTTCAACTTCTTCAAATAAGGATGCTTCTTTCTTGATCCTTATTCTATATATTTCTACTACTCTATAATGCATTTAGACCCTTCCTTAAATAGCATTTCTAAAATTCAGCCAATATGTTGCTATATTAGGAAATATGTGTTTTATTATAAAAAGGTTACAAGGAGGATTAGATCTGCCTTTCAAATTTCAAATAGGGAAGTCGATAGGTTGCATTGGGTAATGAAAATAAATCTCACGAGTTACAGATGATAGGACCGCCCATAATTGGGTTTATGTGTATCTGGAGTCTGGACCCGTTTGATCTTCTTCCCCCCTCTCTCCGAAACCGGTTCACAAACTATGATTCACTCCTCAATATTGATTTGGAATTACACCTACCGTTGGTTGATCCCCCATTTGAGCACCACCGAAGATTTAGGGTTTATGACCCTTCCTCTCTATGACCCCCACTCGAAACAACAACCAAGCCTCCTTCCCACCGGTAAGACATAAAAGTAGCAGCCCCTTGTGTTATTATCTCAAACCTTGTGAAGTCTAACTTCATGAGCCTTCCTCTTGAGGTATCTAATTGTTGTACATTTGTTGCATTCTATTTTGTTTTTTTTTTGTATGAATTTATCGTAACACGATTATTGTTATTCTGATATTAGGTATCATTTTGGACTTATGGTTTGTGTTAATTTTATCCGATTTCGCTCATCAGTTAATTATAGGAAACTGTCATTGTACATGGAAACTGTGATTTGGCGTCAAGTAGCAAGTATTCATTTCAATTTGAAAATGTTAGTATGTGACAAAGTAGTATGCAGATCACCTGTTCGATGAAATGCCCAAGTCAAAACCTGCAATCAATGGCAATATCAATGGAAATGGAGGTAGTTCATGGTTCTATTAAATATTTTAGTATCTATACCTATATCTATGTCCTATCACTAATGTGTATTATTACAGAACGAATTTTGTATAAACTTGTGTTTTTTTTCTTTGACTAGCGTTGTTAGAAATTCAATCCAATCCAACTTGCGGATATATTTTGTTTCTTGAGCTGTGTCAGAAGTTACCAAATCACAAGTAGTTGATAATTAACATGTTTGGCATTATTTTAAGTACTTATAGTTAAAGATCACTGAATATCACTAACATTGGACATACTATTATTTTGAGTTTTTTTTCAGGTGTAAATTAGTAAAAGAACCAGGGTGGTGAATATTGGGGCATGGTCCAGCAAGCATAAGTAAGCATAAGTTGTAATCATAGGCAAGTCATCTACGTAGAAAAAAAGTGTTAAATGAGTGCAAAATACTCTTATGAATGCCCTTTCCAGTAATGGTTAACAATGTAATGTTACTCACATGTCACAACTTGTGGTTGTTATGCAGATTATATGTAGTTTTTAGGCATATTATGGCATAGTTTTTTGATTAGCTGCCAAAATTTTCAGGTTACTTGATGTTCTTGAATGTGTCACTAGATGTCAGACATCTTGCCAACTACATATGGTCAGCTGAAGCCTCCTTTAGGAAAACATCATCTAAAGGTTAGTTTACATTATATGTTTTTAAATCTTTTAAGGACAAATTTTTGGTATTGATAAATATGGGTTTTGGCTTAAGTGGTACAAAAAGGGGGTCTATATTTTTGCTTGCATATGCGCCCATTTAGTTATGCTTCATCTCTAAGGTTGAGCTAAAACTGAAGCACTTCAAATGGGTCAATTTAGTTGTGTTTTATCTCTAATGGGTCAATTTAGTTGTGTTTTATCTCTAATGGGTCAAATGAGTTTATCTTAAAAAGGAAATAGGACAATTGACCCAAAGGGTATTCAAGTGCCTAAAACATCCAAAATCACTCTATTGAAATAAAGCATATGCTGGTCTAAGCCCAACCTGGCCTGGTACTTAAAAGTTACTCATTTTGACCCCCTTATATTCTGATTTTTTTTTACTTGCTTGAATTTGATAGAACATTGAAGGATTTATGTGGGATAAAGCAAAAGTGAACATAGAGTTGAACAAATACATTGGACAAGGTTTCATAGATGTGAAAGAAATGTGCAAAACACAAAAGTGCAATTTACATATGGGAACATTTGCATTGGATGTTAATCATGTTGCAAGAGCTACTGTTCTTAGTGGTTGGGAAGGCTAAAAAAACACTACTAAAATAAAACCAATTCAAGGCTTTTATACGTATTGTTATGTTATGCATTGGACTTTGAATACTTATTGTTAAAGAAGAAAATTTTAAGCTTGTTTTGATCTCTTATAAAGAGCCTTTTCGGCTTTAGCTAAATTCTCTCTTTTTTTTTTCAATTTAGATAATTAAAAAAAATGCGCCCTTAGTCTAAATGAGCTGAGCAGAAATCGAGCTTGTCTTGTTTTGAAACTTGTATGTAAAACTCAAGGTCGGCTCACTATTGTCATGCACCATCATTGTTACCGCTGTTGCCATTACGCACCATCACTATTGTCACCGCAACCATTACTATCGTCACCGGGGAAAAATATAGTTACAGGGTACCCGCCGCCGCATTGCGCGGGTACCCTGCTAGTATATATATATATATATATATATATATATATATATATATATATATATATATATATATATATATATATATATATATATATATATATATATATATATATATATATAGTGTCCGATTCAGCGCAGAACCCATTTAAGCGACAGAACCACAGAACTATTGTTATTTTTAATCTTGACCGTACAAATTTTTGATCTGCGGTTCATAATTAAGATTCCATTTTTTAGTCATTATTTAATATTAATACCGATATTATTGTGGATGTAGGGGTATCTTCGGAACTTTAAAATGAAATCATATCCCCACATATTTTAAACTGAATATCATTTCCATTCGTGTATGCACCGTTTATTTTGAAGATAACCTCCTCTCCCAAATTCCCTTTCTCTCTCTTTAAACAAAAACTCACCACCAACCTTTCTCATTCATTCCGGTCACTTTCTTGGCCGAATTAGGGATATCTAATACCATCGTTAAAACCAACTCATTTTTTCGATCGTGGTGGTACCCATCTCTACCGGAAGCGACGTCGCCAAGTACGACCGGTTCCCGCCGGAGTTATACGTTTTGGTCGGAAAACAAGCTTTTACAACGTCTATTGGCTCACTACTGTTTATGTAGTGCCTATCGACCTCTCCCTACCATATCTGGGAATTTTCTGACGGTTACGGCGGTCGTGGAGTGCTAGTGACGGTTATGGTAATTGTTTTACAGTGGCCGGAAGATCACTCGAGATGAAGTGAATGCCAGCGACAGTGGGGACGGAGGAAGCGACTTTGTCATTACGGCGGTAATTCATGAGTAATAGAAGAATCGGAAACTTTAATGGTGGAATAAAGAATAATAAAAGGGGTTTTGTGCTTTATCTGTAATTTTTTATTAGGTTTTTAATCTGTATTTGTTGATGATTCTTATCTACTCATGCTTTTTTATTTGGTGATTTTTATCTACTCAAACAGATTTGAAACATACATGTATGTTCTGTAATCAACATTCAATGTATTAAATTATGAACATTCAATGTAATCAACATTCAATGTTTTATTTCGACACAGATTTGAAACATACATGTATGTTCTGTAATCAACATTCAATGTATTAGATTTGAAACAGATTTGAAACATACATGTATGTTCTGTAATCAACATTCAATGTATTAGATTTGTAGGATGTATAGGACCCTATACGTGCTGATGCTTGTTTCAAATCAGAAGCTTGGACGTCCATATTTCGACACAGATGTTGTTATTTGATTCATTGTGAACTAACAAATGTATTAGATTTGAATGATTCATTTGATTCAATGTAATCAACATTCAATGTTTTATATTGTTTATACATCAATGATTATTTTAGTACATTCAATGTTTTAAAGAGTTTAGATATTCATGTAATCAACATCCAATGTATTAAATTATGAACATTCATAAAATAACAAGATCTTCATCAAAATCATATGTTACATCAGATGTCGTACATGAACATACATGAAGCTTCTTGTATACAAGGATAAAGAGAAATAAAAAAAGGATATTGATTTGAATATTTTAGGTGATAATTATTAAAGAAAACCAACTGTGCTTAATTTTAGGAAAGCAGTAAACACCATTTTCGTTTTCCATACATAAACAATTTTGTTTAAATCCCAAAAATGCCCTCCATGATTAATTATAAAAAATACAAATTAAATATAAATTCCTGCCTTTTGATTGGTCGAAAAATAGTTCTGTGGTTCTGTCGCTAAAAACGGTTCTGCGCTGAATCGCACCCTATATATATATATATATATATATATATATATATATATATATATATATATATATATATATATATATATATATATATATATATATATATATATATATATATATATATATATATAGTCAAGAGTTATATTGAGAACTCTAATTTTAAAAAAAACTCTTAATTAACCAATCTAAACCATTGGATTTAAGATTAACGGTTAAGATTTCTTATGATATTTTCGTAAATAGAACAAATTATGTTTTTAGTAATAAATAAATAAGAAGGGTATATTAGGTATTTTGGCAAAAAAATTAAAACAAAAAATAAATAAATAAACCCTCAAATAACGGTTTCTCTCTCTTCTCTCTTTAATACTCTCTTCTCTTTCCCTAAATCACTTTATTTCTCTAAACTCAATCTTTCATCTCTCTCACGCACTCTTTCTCTCCCAATAATTCTCCCACGTTTGGCTACCTCCGACCCTGCAACAAAAAAGTGCTGGCCAACCGGTATACACGGTTTTGCGATGGCGGTTACTTATCATCTGGCGAGATCTGCGGTGGTGGCGATTATGCATCATCCAACGAGATCTGTGGCGGCCGGCGAGACAGAACACGGTGCTGGATCTTGGTGCGTTAGCAGGGGATAGATATGCGGCGGGCGGCGAGATAGAAGACGGTTTATGACATATTACGATGGTATGTTATTGTTATTATTTAGTTTTATTAATTAATATTTTAATTTTGCAACAGATCTGCAATGGATTCAAAATATTCAAAATATATACAAAGCATGAATTGGGATTGCTTTTTGATTTGCAAACATATTTACTTTTATTTATTAATATTTAATTTGCAACAGATTTGTGATAAATATACAAAGCACTTCAAACAGATTTGATATAGTTTTTTTTCATTATTTTAATATAATGTGTCATGATTTGGTATAGAGAGCATGGTGGAATTGTACTCTCATCGTTTACCTCTTTTGTATCAGATAAAAAAATATACTTTTAAAAATTATTTGATATTTTTAATAATCAGAACAGGAAGAAGCTCCACATGTGATGTTTCAGAAACCGTACATTACTGTGTTGTTATCATCGTTAACTTCTTAGCCCACTCACAACCGTGACGCGTCACTAAACCCATCACTAAACACATCCTTACTGACGGATTACTTACGAGATCATGCTAACAACAACACATCACTAAACCCATCACTAACCAATCTGCACTTAAAAAATATTAAATATACCCAATCCCTCCCCCCTCCCCTCACACATGCGCCGACGCCACCCCCTCAACCCGTCGTGCCCACGACGTCCCCCCACCGACGGCCCCCACGACGCGCCTGTGCCATTGGCGTCTTCCCTCGACGGACACTTTTTGGCCCACGACGTGCACTACGACGTACCGTAGGCAGAGGTCTTATTATTTTTGGAGGGTTTTACTTTTTGATGTTAACTCTTTTTTATTGAATTTACAAATATCATTGGTACCAAGTGTTGTATTTCAGCTCTGATACCTGTTAAATGGGTTGAGTTTAAGCTTGAAGAGAAGGCACCAAAATGAATTTTTTTTTTGGATTCACATATGTTATGAATTGTATACATGTATGTCAATGCTTTGATACATATATGTTCTTTAAAATTACATTAGACTTTTGTATGAATAAGTTCAACATGTGTGTATTATGTTTGTTTTATTAATTTTGTAAAATTTGTATATAGATTTCGTTTGTTGAACATCTTTGTTTTATGTTACATATATGTTCAATGTATATACAAACCTGTAAAATAACATATATGCATAACCGTAAATAAATAAATATATGAAATTAATGCAAAAAACATATATGCAGATGTGTAAAAAACATATATGCATAATCGCAAAAAATAAAAAGGCAGACTTGAAAAATAAAATATAAAATATATACAATATAATATTTCAAAAAATATGCCTAAATTTTAGGAAAATTTCAAAATAGGAAACAATATTTTTTGAGTAAAATGTCGTAAATACCCCTGGATAATTAATATTAATTAAATTAATCAAAATCAATTTACTAAATTCTGATTGGTTAATAAGAGTTCTCAAAGTTCTTTTTGAAATCAGGGTTCTCAATATAACTCGACCCTATATATATATATATATATATATATATATATATATATATATATATATATATATATATATATATATATATATATGTATATATATATATATATATATATATATATATATATATATATATATATATATATATATATATATATATAGGGTCCGGATCCGGTGAGGACTCTTTTCTCGGTGAGGACTACGAGGACTCCAAAAAAAACCCTAAAAATGATCCAAAACAAACTTTTTAAAAAAAATTTCTTTTTTAAACTTAAAAATCGCAGCCTATAAGATCCCAAAAAAAATAAAAAATTTCAAAAATGATCCAAAAAAAATGGATCATAATAATGATCTACAAAAAAATATGGATCATTATTATGATCCACAAAAAAAAGTTGCTCATAATTTTTATTTCAAATTTTTTTTTGTCAAATGTAGTAATAATCATGGGGAGTTATATATATTTTTTCGGAATTTTTTGAATTTTTTTTTAAGGTGTCCTCACCGTTTTTGGAGTCCTCACCGGATCCCACTTCTATATATATATATATATATATATATATATATATATATATATATATATATATATATATATCGATAGATATTGGGTTGAATTAGTTTCAGAACCATTAATGCTACAGAACCAGCAGAACTCAATCTAAACCATTGATTTTTGAAATGAAATGATCATGAAAGACACATTAATGTATTTGATGAGGGACCCCCAAATATTGGTTTGCAAGGATGTCATTCATGCATGTATACATATATTTATAGATAACACTTATGTATAGATACATGAAAACATATACATATATGTATACATGCATGAATAACATTCATGCAAACCAATATTTGGGGGTCCCTCGTCAAATACATTAATGTGTCTTCCAAGATCATTTCATTTCAAAAATCAATGGTTTAGATTGAGTTATGCTGGTTTTGTAGTCTTAATTGGTTCTGATTCTATATATATATATATATATATATATATATATATATATATATATATATGTATGTGTGTGTGTGTGTGTGTGTGTGTGTGTGTGTGTGTGTGTGTGTGTGAGGGGGGGATCCTTTCAAATTAGCAAAGGCTTAATTTCTAGCCAACACTCATGTCAGACTTCACTTCAACTTGTGAAGTCACAATGCTCTAACCAATTGAGCTACTAGATCATATTCTTTACTTAACTATAGTTATCTTTATTAATCCCTTAAACCTTAAAGAGTTTAAATTGCAACCATCACCTCCGAACATCCATGACCACTACCTAAAACCATCATTACTACCACTACCACCACCCATCAATTGGCTGCCTCAAAATAATCGCATGGTGCAACCAGCATCCTCTTTATTAAACCCAATCGTAGTAAAAAATAAGTAAAATACCTCTTAGTCTAGGGAAGTGAGGAACAACTCTTATGGAATCTGATATGACCTTTATCCTTGTGTATGTATGTAAACCATTCCTTCTTCCGAGTAAGAGGACACGAGTAAGAGAAAGGTCATTAAATTGACAAAGGAGGATGTTATGCCGGTGAATGATGAAGGTACTATTCTCATTGGCAAGGTACGGGAGTTGTCCTTGATTGAGAATATCAAGGTTGTTTGTCTAAAAGAAGGGTTCTTGGACGTTGATATCCACTATATTGGTGGATCTTGGATATGGATGGAATTTGAAACTAAGGGTGCGTGTGAGAGGTTTAAGTTGCATGGTGACATGCTATTTTTTGCACACAATTGAGGTTGTTGGATGATAAGTTCGTTGTTGATGACAAGGTAGTATGCGTACGTATTGATGGGTTACCGCTTCTGGCGGATACAGTTAATGCTATAAGAAAGATGATTCAAGGATGGGGAGAGGTCATGTTTATTGATGAGGATCAAGGAGAGGGTGGCACGGGGATGGTTTGCATAAAAACTAACATCCAAGGTCAGATTAATGAAGAATTGGATGTTATGTTTGATAACATTGTGTATTTTAGTCTGGATTTATGAAATTGTGTTATGGCACCCGATCATGAGATGTCCAGATGTTATGAGTAAGGATGGGGATGATGCCTAAGTGTCTAATGAAAGGTCGTTGGAGGATCGTAGTGATGAAGAAAATTTTGTTGAGGATAATGTTGTTGTGCAGGATGCTGTTAATGATGATAGTCCTGTAGAAGGGTGATGCCTTAGTCCTGTTATAGAGACTGCGGTAATTGGGGACAATCAGACTCTAGTGGTCGAAGTGCAAGGGGCGTCGCATATTCATAATGTGGTGGTGGTGGAAAGTGATGTAGTGGCAGACAATATAAATGAAGAAGAGGAGTCACTTTCTAAACCTTCTGGTTTTGAAAAAAGAATTCAAAAGGATGATTTGGTAGGCTTAGGAGGTAAAGGTGTGGCAAAGTCTTCATTCTCACAAAATTCAGTTCATAATTCATGGTATTTGAAGAGCAGGTCGCAATCGGTGTCGCTAGTTGAAGATTTGAACAAGTATATAGAAATCGGTCACGCTATGGGGCATGATATGGAAGGATGTACAACGTCTCTTGAACGGATGATTAGTAGAATGGGAGATGATAATGGTTTTAAATGAATATTATGTCCATAAATACATGTGGTATTGGCGATATCGTAAAACGAAAGAGGGTTGGTGTTATCTGTAATAAGTATAAGATCTCTTTTCTTGGAATCCAAGAGACTCGAGTTTTTAAGGTTGATCAGTTTATGATTAAGCAGTGTTCGAGCAATATGTCCTTTGATTTCGCGTTGAGTTGTGCTAATGGTCTTTCTGGTGGTATTATTTCCGTATGGGATCCTGATTTGTTTGTAAGTTCATGGATTTCTAGTTTTCAGAATGTTCTTTTTGTGCATGGGGAACGGAAAGTTAGTAAGTTGAAATGTATTATGGGCAATGTGTATGCTCCTCAAAGTAATGATGATAAACGAAGACTGTGGGAGACTATTTTATCATATATGCAGGCGAATGAAGGGAACTATATTTTGTTTGGTGATTTTAATGCGGTGCGTGATGAATGTGAAAGATGGGGATGTGAGATAAATGATAAGGAGATTAAAGATTTTAATGAGTTCATTGATTCCGCAAGTATTGATGAGGTGCCAATGGGAGGGTTGGCTTATATTCGTCTAAGTTTTGACGGCCGGAAAATGAGTAAGTTGGATCGTTTCTTTGTGACGGAAGGGGTTTATGCATTTTGTTCGGATCTTAAAGCAAAGGTTATGTCGGATATTGTTTCCGATCATAGACCTATTGTCTTGGCGCATGAATCGGTTGATTATGATCCGCGGGTTTTCCGGTTTTTTAATTCTTGGATGGAGGAAGATTCGTTTAGTGGCATGGTGGTTAAAACGTGGGGAATGCAGGGAGAGCACGTGAATACTAATAGTTGTATTAGATTTAAAGACAAGTTGAACCTATTAAAAGAAAATTGTAAAATTTGGTGGAAGGAGTTAAAAGCCGATTGAGTGGATCAGAGAAAGAGCTTGTTGGAACAGGTCTCGATGGTGTAGTCTAAGATGGAAGATAATTTTGTTTCGGATGAAGAGCTCTTAATTCGTCAATGGACAAAGCAATCATTGTACAAAATGGAAGTAAAAGAATGGCGTGACCTCTCTCAAAAAGCGAAAATAAAGTGGTCTATTGAAGGAGATGAAAATTCTATATATTTTCACGGTATTATAAATAGCAAAAGAAGGCACTCGTTGATGAGAGGTGTTAAACATGAAGGAGCGTGGATTTCTGCGGCACCGGCGGTAAAAGAATTTTTTTTTAATTATTTTGCTAATAAATTTAAGAAGGTGCAGATTATCAAAATTGTGAGAAGAAGTGATAAATTTAAAAGTCTATCTGATGCAAATGTCGCTATGTTGGCAAGCCCGATTACCATGGATGAGCTACAAAGAGCAGTTTGGAGCTGTGGGAATGACAAGGCTCCTGGGCCTGACGGGTTTACGTTTGCGTTCGTGAAGAAGTTTTGGGATGTTATAAAGGATGATGTGTTCGAATACGTTACTGAGTTTTTTGAGACTCGTAATCTTCCGTCAGGGTGTAATTCGTCCTTTATCACGTTAATACCGAAAGTTATTAATCCATTAATAGTAAGTGATTACCGACCTATAAGCCTCATAGGTGCTCAATATAAAATCATTGCTAAAGTGTTAGCCTTGAGATTAGCTTCGGTTTTGGATTCTATTGTCAGTATGGAACAGTCGGCGTTTATTAAAGGATGTCAAATTTTGGATGGCCTGATGATTGTTAATGAAATGATAGCATGGTATAAAAAGAGGAAAAAAAGTGCTATGATATTGAAAATTGATTTTGGAAAAGCATACGATTCGATTAGTTGGGAGTTTCTTGATAGAATTATGGAGTTTATGAAGTTCCCGGGAGTGTGGAGATCATGAATAATGGCGGTTCTCAAATCATCTAAAGCGTCGGTGATTTTAAATGGTGATGCCTATAAAGAATTTAGCCTAGAGAAAGGTTTAAGACAAGGTGACCCGTTATCGCCTTTTATTTTTCTAATTGCTATGGAGGGCTTGCATGTGGCCATGGAAGAAGCAACGACGAACAACTTTTTTAAGGGCATTGAGGTCAATGAAGGTCAGTATTCGATTTCTCATTTGCTATATGCGGATGATGCAATTTTTTTTTTTTTTTTGGGGGGGGGGGAGGTGGTCAGATAACAATATGCAAAATCTTATTATAATTATGCACTATTTTTACATGGCGTCGCGTTTGAAGATAAATCTTCATAAATCAAATTTGTATGGAGTGGGTGTTACGGAATGTGATGTTAGTAATATGGCGGATAGACTTGGGGTGTGCAAGGGGAAAATTCCCTTTTTGTATCTTGGTCTTCCGGTGGGTGCTTCTATGTATAGAAAAAAGAATTGGGATGGTCTAATCGATAGGTTTAAAAAGAAGTTGTCGGGGTGGAAAGTTAAAACTCTATCGATTGGTGGGAGATCAATGGTATTAAAAACAGTGTTGGGAGGTTTGGGTATCTATTATATGTCCAAGTTTGTTATGCCAAAGAGTGTGGGAAATTTGTTGGAGAAGTTAAGGGCCTCATTCTTTTGGGGTGGTACCGAATCTCAAAGGAAAATCCATTGGAAAAAATGGGTTTCGGTGTTGGCTTCTTATCAAAATGGTGGTTTGAACATTGGAAGCTTGAATGCTTTTAACATTGCGCTCGTTTTCAAATGGGTGTGGAGATTGGTGTTTTATAGGAATGTGTTGTGGTCTCAAGTAATTCGTATAATATATGGTGATGAAGGAGGCTTGCTTAAACCCTGTAGACATGCGACAGGGGTTGGTCCGTGGGGATGCATCACCAAAATGGTGCATAATTTAAAAGAAAATGGAGTTGATTTACTTATTCATTTGAAGAAAAAGGTTGGGGATGGAAAATCCACAAGATTCGGTGTCGCTAGGATGGAACCATCCAAGGTTGTTTAGATTGGTGGTAAACGAAATGTGTTTGGTGGCGGATAGAATGCAAGGTAATATGTTTAACGGGAATTGGAGTAGGAATATATAAGGGGTGGTAGAGAGACTGAACAAGTAGCGGCCTTGCGGTCTCGGGTCCAAGGTACGGAATTGACGCATGGCCCGGATAAATGGTGGTGGGATATTGGTGACAATGGAGAATACGAAGTAAATAGTGCTAGAAGATGGCTTGATGATCGGTTACTTCCGTCTTCGTTGACCGTGACGCATTGGAATTCCCTTGTCCCCCGGAAGGTAAATATATTGTATTGGAAGGTTATGTTAAATCGTATTCCTTCAAAGCAAAATCTTGTTTTGAGAGGAATGCATCTAGATGATTTAAATGCCATAATTGCGATTATAAGGTGGAGGATGTGGATCACTTTTTTTGGAGTTGTGATGTGGCAAAAAGTGTGTGGAGGGCGATTGGTAATTGGCTTCAAGTGGTAGATACCGATATGGAATATTTAGATACATTGATGGATTCAGTGTACTCAAGTAATAGAAGTAGTCGCTGTAAGCTTATTGTGGAAGCAGTTTGTTTTACGGTAATTTGGATACTTTGGCAGTTCAAGAATGTGGTGATTTTCAACAATGGGGATCGTCGGAAATGCATGCTGATTGATTCGATAACGGAAGTCTCTTTTAATTGGGTTTGTAATAGAAATAGTAATTTAGAGTTAGTTGGCCGGAATGACTTATTTTACCATGTAATGTTTGATTGTTTTTTTTAGCTCCTTGCTAGTTTTTTAGTTTTAATGCAAAGCCGTTTAAAAAAAAAAACCCATTCCTTCTACAAACACTTCTCTGTAAATTCATAATTTTCCGGCCAAAGTTGATGTTTTTCCGGCGAGAATCTAATGAGGGCGAGATGTAAAGTGAAGGTGAATCAATTTGTCCCTAAATGTTCAACTTTTTGGGTGTCGTGTTCTTCTAATAAGATAGTTTCATTATCCGATGCAAACTGTTGATTACCAATGCAGATCTCGCTCTTCAAGGAAGAAACACAACCATTGAAATGAAATACGAAGTAGTTAATTAAAATAAAGATAGCTAAACAATATACATTTACCTCTAGTAAGGCTTGTAAACGAACCGAACGTTCAACGAACTGTTCGCGCACTCTTTGACGGGAGTTTGTTTATGTTCGTTCGTTTAGCTAAACAAATGAACACGAACAAGATTTTGTGTTCGTTTAGTTAAACAAACAAACAAAACAAAGGCCCGTTCGTTCATTTCCGTTCGTGAACATCCATTCGTGAACATCCGTTCGTGTTCGTTTGTTTACGTTCGTTTGTTAGTGTTCGTTTGTATTCGTTTATTCTTGAATTAAATATAAATATTATTCATAATATTGATTAATTATAATTAAAATAAAAGGAAGTAAATATGTAAATCCCTTAGATTTATATTTTTTTGTTCAATTCATTTACAAACCCACAACCCTAGATCTTCATAACTTGTTTAGAATTAACAATCTTAGGTTGTTCATGTTTTCAGTTATGCAACTTATGTTTCTGATATATCCTTAAGGTGGTTTTGGAAATGGTAGAAATATGTTTTCCTGCACTTTGTTCATTTGTGTTTGTTTATGTTCGTTTGTCTTTGTTTATGTTCGTTTGTGTATGTTTGTGTTTACTTCTATTCTTTTGTGTTCGTTTGTATTTGTTTTGTGTACGTTTGTGTTTGTTTATGTTCTTTTGTTTTCGTTTATGTTTGTTACCCTCGTTTATGAACACTGAACTTTCTTAACAAACGAACAGGAACACAAAATTCCGTTTGATAAGTGTTCGAGAACCGTTCATTAACACATTTTTTACTTAACAAACGAACACGAACAAGACTGCGTTCGTGTTCGTTTATACCCTACCTCTAGTTCAGTTGGTCAGAGCGTTTGGATTTTTTTTTTTTTTGAACAGCAAAACAGGCCAGGCTGGAGCTTTGGCATGACCAGTTCCTAGCTATCCACTCAGTTGTATCAATCTACTTTCGGGTAATACATATGGTAATAGATAGTAGATAGTAAAAACCTCATAAAGTTGATCTTTTGAACCCGCTTCAAGTCGTGAAGACTAATCAATCAATCCTAGGGTACACAGTCTCTAATACTTATGTTTACTCTTCTTAACTCTTGTACATAGGAAATGAGATTCAAATTTTTACTGCAAATTTATAAGCCGTTTCTTTCACTCATATAACTATCTGGTTTCCTTCATCAACCCCCGAATAATGACCCCGCCAAGGAACCTACGAAAACTAATTATATATATAAAGCTAGCAAAACTAGCAAGCAATTACAAAAAGAAACTCCACCTACAAACGCTTATAATTACACAACATAAATGCCTATTAACTATATATAAGCTAAACAACTGACTTAAAATCAAAAGAAAACATCTACACCTCAAATGAAATATAATCGTCTTGAATTGCCACCTATGACCCCAAAATTCTTCAACTTTCCATTATATGTTCAGCGGATCAGAACACCATAGACCCCACTCAACACTCCCTCATCCACTTTTTGACATATGTTTCATCCAATAGTATGCTTGTGCTTGAGAAAGAGAAACGATCGACACTGCACCGCTATCTTTTTTGTTGAAAATACTCCCCCATCACTTAGATTTTGCCAAAATCATTCACAAGACGTGTGAACGTGCTATTAGGTTTGAAATGATCTAATTTTTGATTATTTATTACTTCACTTAACTTTAGCTAACGACTTGGTATTATTTTGTTGGTAATATCTTTTGACTTTCTTGAATTCTTCAGATCATATAATTCCATAAGTCATGAACTAGACCTTATAATTTCGCGATGATATCTTTATTAAGTGACTTAAGAAATCTCATGAACTTACTATTTTAGGAGGCTTCCTAAAATGTTCGTTAATTTTATTTTATTGAAATTTCACTATGTTTCAAAAACATTTCATATTTATTATACTAAGTTTATTAAAAACTTTAATAAATATGTCAGTCATAGCTCCCACTATCTTTTATGGAAAATAAGCATTACTTAAATTACTACTTTGACTAAGTCAAACCTTTAACTTATTTAGTCAAAACCATAGTTTAATCTTTTAAGAATTTATTTAATGTTAAAGTCGTTCTTTGAATTTCACGAATATCCAACATTCCTGACGGGGAATTATGACTTTATTAAATATTGTATCTAACAAGTATGAAACACTTGTAATGATACTTCTAATTCATAAACACTTTAATATCTTTTAAGAATTCATTTAATGTCAAAGTCATTCTTTGGACTTCTCGAATGTCCAATATTCCTGTTAGGGAATTATGACTTCATTATATACTGTATTCATTACAAGTATGAAATACTTGTGATAATACTCTTAATTCTTAAATATTTTAATATAGTCTAACTTGATTATAATGATTATCATAATCACACTATATTAATGTTAATACTTCTAAAACGTACTATCATGAATAATGACTATTATCCAAGATATTTTAAATAAGTTCAATAAACTTTGAACTTGACTTTTCATAAAACTCTCAAATACTTTTATTAGAAAAACTTTCTAATTTCAAGTATCTAAGTAATGATCTTATAAGATATTAACATACATCAATCAAACAACTATAAAACATAAGATTATCAATAAGTCAAAACTTGACTTACAATCTAGTCATAAACTTGACTATTGTAATCATCACACATGCACGCAACATAATTCAACCATGGATTCAACATTGATAAAACAAAAAAACAAACAAGATTTATCATAAATTAAAAATTTGTCTCAACAAAAATAAAAGTTGTTTCATGAATCCAAATCAAAATATTGAATTATCAAAGTGCATCACGTGGGATCATCACCATCTCATGCCAGCCCGCCTTCACTTTCCATCGCCTCCTGCAATAAACGATTGCAAAAGTTAGATTACTCGTAATAAACTTTACAAGTAGTAAAAGTGAACATTTAGAAGTTGGTCATGTTACCTGAGGAGCTAACAATGGCTCCTGAATTGGGACCCTTTGGTCATTTTCCAATGCCCGGCCTCGCCACACTTGAAGTACCGATTCTCGGTCCTTGCTATGTTAGGCTTCCCCTTCTTGACCTTCTGTTTGACAACTTTACCATTTGGCACACCTTGGTTAGGATTGGTTTTACCCTTTCCTTTGCCACCATACCCCTTTCTCTTCTTGCTACCACCGCCACCACTTCTTATCATTAAAACATCCTTGGATTTGGTACCCAAACTCAACTCAATAGTCTTGAACATGGAATGTAGCTCAGCAATGGATCTCTCCGTATTATGCATGTTGTAGTTGACCACAAAAGGCTTGTAGTCATCAGACAACAAGTTGAGTATAGTATATGTTTCCAACTGCAACGGTATAGGGTGACCGAGTCTAGCAAGGTGATCCATGTGCCCTTTCATTTTCATGACGTGTGCACTCACCGATGTTCCCTTAGCCATTTTGCATGAGTTGAAGGCTCGATTGACATTGAATCTTTCAGTGCGAGTTTGTTCCTTAAATGTAACCCTTAAGTACTGGATAATCTCATATGCTGATGTTTTCAACCCTGGACTCATGGTTGCGAGCATCAGATAGCTCACATCGAGTGCATCACTAACATGCTTATCATAAGCTTGCCTTGCTTCGGCTCTTGCATTTGCGGCAGTGACATTTGGCACAGCTCTTTCCAAGACATGCCACTTTCTTTCATGACAAAGCACAATGTGAAGATTGCGCTCCCAGTTAAGAAAGTTTGATCCATTCAACTTTCACAATGTGAAGATTGCGCTCCCAATTAAGAAAGTTTGATCCATTCAACTTGTCCTTTTGCAGGATTGAGCATAGCGAGAGATTTTTGGTATTCGTCGTGTTGGTTGCCATCTACAAATCAAACCCAGATTAATTAGTAACTATCAATAAACATTTTCTAAAATATATCATAAACCCATAAACAATATATATTAGACCTAGGATCCATATTTCACATTCTCGACGCATGGTTTCGGCATTTTCCGAAGAGACATGTTATTTATGGTAGGTAACATCCTTACCAATTGCATCTAACTGACACGACTCCTAGGGGGTCGTAGAACACATAAATTTTAAAACATTATAACTTTAAAAATATAACTTTTAACTAATTATGACTCACAAACTGTAGTCATAAGTCTAGTTCGACACATCATGTTTTTCACCGTTTAATAATAGACTATTATTAAACTTGTTTATTATATATATATATATATATATATATATATATATATATATATATATATATATATATATATATATGATAAAAATAAAATAAACAACCATACATTTTAGTAATAAAAAGCATAAATATAAAACTTATGCCCCAAGGGTCAATCTAAGGATAACGAAATAGATGCCGACTTGGTTGCGTGGCTCCCACTAGCTCCAACATCCATGGTGGAACTCGATCTCCTCCTTTGAAACGACAACGTCTTCAAAACTCCATCTTTTGTCTTTGGTAATAAAATAAAAGAAACCTATTTCTATTACAAATGGGATTATAAATGGCACACACGCCTCCCGATAAACTACATATAATTTGGGCATGAAAGCCTTTCAAAAATAAAAGACAAAAATATAAAACACAACCACCGGTATAAGTTTGGCAAACACTAATAATAAACCATTATATAAAACGTATATAATTAAAAGAGCAACAACAATCTAGTTTGTTTAAACTATTCTTATATTTAACTTGTACAAGTTAAATATAGGTAAATAAAGTTTTCGTGATATTTCAGACTTGATCAAAATTCCTAGTATTTTACAAGACGTGTAATCTACTTAAATTGTACTTGTATAATTTACTATTTAAAATAACCTTACAACTTTATACATTCTAGTTATAATAAGATTACATATAACTTTATATATTCTAATTATAATAAAATTCCAACTTGCACAATTTTTCTAGTTATAATGAAATTACAACTTTATACATTCTAGTTTAATAAAATAATAACTTATACAATTTCTAGTTATATTTAAGGTTATAACTTTGTGATCATAAAATAACAATTAATTTAATGTTCCATTTTATCTTGTATTTTATAAATATAAAAACTTTTTATTTAAACCCTTTATAATATTCTACCTAGAATATCACAATAGTTTAACATTGTGTATTTTAACTTAAACTAATTAAAATACACATAAGACTTATTATATTTAAAATTCATTAATTAAAAAAATATTGACTTATTTATTTGGGTATAGATTTTCGAAATTTATACACTAAAACAGAAAAACTTGTTAATTTTAAGACTTTAAAATGATCATCCTTTTTTAGTAATATTTTCGAAAACTCCATAAATAATATATAAATTGTTAATTTTTTAAAAGCTTTAAAATTAACATCCCTTTTATACTTATTAATTTTAATTAATAAACCCATAATCTTGTTGCTAATCAATTAAAACTAGGTTTTAAATTTCTTGATTAAAAACATTATCATCTATTCAAAATTAAAACCTAATCAAACCTAAGATTCAAACTAACAAGTTTTTATCCTTTAATATTGATTTTAAACTTTGAATCTTATTTGAATTCTTAATCAATCCTGTCTAAATAATATCTTTGTTTAAATTTTTAGGATAGATTATAGTTTTAAACAATTTATCAAAACTTTTAACCAAAACCTTTTAGACAAAACAAATTGTCTAAATTTCTAGGTTTAGATTTTTTGTTTTAATAAATCCTTTAAAATTATAATTAAATCTTTTTAAACAAAAATGTGTTTAAAATTACTAGGTTTAGATTATTATTTTAATTAACCTTTTGACCAATTAAATTAAACTCGTTTAACATTCTTATTCCTAGGGTTCTTTACAATTTTTAAAAATTAAGAAGGAATAAAAAAACTTGGAACAAAAATTAAACTTGATAATTAAACAAACATAAACTTGTTAATTTTGTTTAGAATTCCAAACCATAGGCTCTGATATCACTGAAGGGTTTCACTTAGTCATACCGATTCAAAGCACACTAATATGAACAAGAACTTGTTCATATTGGTTGAACCAACTAACTAGTTTAATCCCTAAAAGAGGAACTGAGATTAAACTTAATCCCTAAACCCTAAAGGATTAGGATGTTGGAAATCTAGACAAGATTAACAAGAGGATACACTGTACGAAGAACACCAAGAACCCTTGGTCCGTCCGATCGCAGTAAGAACATACACAAAGCTTGTGTGTGTTTCGGTCGAATAGAAGAAGGAAGAAGGGAAAAAGCTTTTTGATACCTTTGTTGCTCAAGCTTGATCCACCAGTGATAATGCAAACCGAGAAACCTTCTACGGAGATAAGGAATCTTTCCTTATACGACATTTTTGGAATTTAAGAGTAATGCCTAAAGTTCATTCCAGAGAAAACATGGAGATGACGTTCCATCGTCGGTCACGTGAAAGATCTTACGTGTCTTAAGATTTGTGATGTGGGGAATTAGAATAACGAATATAAGTGTATATGGTACGTAGTGTAAGTGTAACATCAAGAATGTAGTGTATTGTGATAATCTAAGTACGGTTTTATATGTAAGCATCTAATGATATCAAATATTCCACCTAAGGTAAAAACAAAGGGGACTACTACTACTAAGGCGTATGTTTTGTGAATGCTATGAAATTAAATTCTATATGCAATGGGAGTCTATATGAAAACCAACTCTAAATGAAATGCAACTCTATATGATATACCACTCTATATGAAAGGAGACTATATGTAAAATGCAACTCTATATGAATGAGACTCTATCTAAAGTGCAACTATATATGAATGAGAATTTGGATGCCACGAACACGTTTTGACTCAAAATAGTTTTGTCCAAAAATCTTTTTGTAGTTATAGATTAGTTTTACTAATTCACTATAACCAATAGCTCTGATACCATTCTGTCACACCCCGCCAAAAATGATTTTTAAGTAAAATGGTTTGCAGAAGAACGGGATGTAACTTTCATGTGTAACATAAGCAATTGACTAAGTAAACCATAAATAGGTTCAAAAGATATTTAAATAATTTATTTAAATTAAGAAATGTCAAAAATTTACGTATAAATGAATCGTCAAAACAAAATTGATATTTAAAAAGACATTCGTGTCATCTCGACGCTATGCATGCTCATCCAAAGTCTAAGACTCAATGCTTCTCCTAAATTCCTGAAAAACATAATATAAAACGGTCAACAAAAATTGTTGAGTTAATCCACAGGTTTGGTGTTTAAAGTTTAGAAAATCTTTGTTTTGCTACCCAATGAGTAATGTGAAAATGTTTTATGACTGACTGAAGAATAAGTATTTGTATAAAAAGTTTGATAAACCAAAATGAAATGTAAGGGAAATTGTAGATGAACTACAATCCAAATATTTGATGTAAAAATGTTTGGTTGTAGACGGTTTAGCATAAGTTTGGCATTATAAGACTGTTATTCCTAACAATTTGCAAGGCTATTGAGGTATTATACCCATCCCCTTAAGTCCACAATCAAAACTGCAACTCCTATGTGTGTGTTATAAAGTCATGGATAATACGCTCCCGATGTCTCGGATAAACCAAGTATTGATAAAAAAAATGTAGGCGGCTGAGTATTGGCCAATAGTACTATTAGTATATCCAGGGTGTAGATACTACTTAATGAAAGCTGGAACTTACTATGGTATAATGAATTGTTTGTCATGCCAAAATGAGAATGAAATGATAATCATGTTGCACAGTCATAATGTAAAAAAGTAAAAGTATGTAGCATGTTATGTTTTTCACCCCATAAGTTATAAAAGTAGTAAAAAGAGTAAAAGCGTCCTAAACGCATAATGGTTCCTAATTAGCCTAAGCTATCACGCAGAGGTGACCTAATAATGCATTGTTTGTGTGTTGTTCTTGTTTGTGTTGTATTGTTTGTTTATGAAAATGTGTTTTTGGTTGATTAAAACGTTTATGTTTACGCGACTTTGTAACGATTTAGGGTTATTGGGCCTATTGGGCCTAGATATGGGCTAATGAGCAGGCACTTGGGCCAAGTCCCACCATCATGGGCTTAATGTGTTTGGTATGTTTAAATGGGCCAATAAAAGGTAATTGGGCTTTTAAATGGATCAAATGGGCTAAAGGATCACCGAATGGGCCACTTGGGCCGGTAATGGGATACGGTTTGGGCTTGCGAATGGCCCGATTACGGGCCTCGGCCCATGGGGCTTTTGGATCTGTTTGGACCTAATCGAATTGGGCTCGGCCCAATTAGGGTTCATGGTTTTGGCCGCTAGGGTTTAATCGGTTTGGGCCAAGTCCCGGCCTTGGCCCGATTCACTTGCGGGTCAACTGTGGTCATATAGGAAACGGGTTATATGGTTAACGAGCGGGTCAACTCAGTCACAAACAAGTCAACTCAGTGGGGCATGGTTCACAAAAGGGTTCGGACCTAGGGTTTGATTCCGCTAGGGTTTGGTTTCGGATCTAGGGTTTACAAACGGGTTTGGATCTAAAACGAGTCGAAGGTAATACCAATGATTAGGGTTTTCTAGGGCTATGTAGGGTTTAATAAAGTGATTAAAACATGTAAGTTTTGGGGATTTTATGGTTTTAGGTTTATATGAAAAATGAAGAACAAAACTATACAAATAATACCTAAACAAAAAACATAAACATGCACGTATGCATGCATGGGCAACCATGCATGCACAGATTGGTTCAAAGATATTGCCAAGACCATATGGCCTTCAGCCATGGTCTCGGTTGTGCGGGTTCATGATCGAAATCAAAACATTGGAAATCGGATTAGGGTTATACCTTGCGATACAATGATCAAACGAACGAGCGAATGGGATTGCTTTGGCCGAATATGAAGAATTCAGTGGTGATGGGTGTGGCTTGGACGGAATTAACAAAGAGAAATAGGGTTTGTGTGTGGTGTTATTTGTAGTGGTAAAAATTATGGTTAGAGTTCTTGTAAGATAAGGATTCGTTCAAAATTCGAAACGAGATAACGATAGGGGTTAAATTCGAATACGATAAGGATAATTCCTAAGGGTTTTAAAAGAGGATAAGGATGATATTTGGGGTTGTTTGGCCGAAATTATCAAGGGTGTGGCTAGGTTTCGGCCACAATGTGGTCGGGACAACATACGATGTGTCAGTTTTGGTTAAAATACGTTACGCGTCACTTTTTATTTATTTTTAATGTTTTGGTTCATAAGTATTTATTATTTAGAAATGATTTTGTTTAATGTCACCATAATAATGAAATGAAATGTTGGGTACTGTTTTACGGGTAATACTTAGGCACTCGAGTTGTACCATGCCGTTCAAGAAAATAAAAAGTATACAATTACAAAAGCTACGATGTAAGATGTGTTATGCTCACACTTTCTTTAAGATATTTTGTATTTTTTTTTCCATTATTAATCATGTTTTATTCTTTTCTCATATGAAGCTTTATAATTACTGGTTCACTCTGTGGGGCTTATGGGAGAGGTTTTTTGGTGACATGGTGAAATCCATATATATTCTAAGCATGAAGAAAACTTTTAAAACCACGTACTACACAAACATAATTGTGGTGTGTATTCGAACTAAGTTTATTATGTTTCATATAAATAGCAAACAAGAAAATAAGTGTGATTCCCTGAATAAATATTCGATTGCAACCAAATTTAGATATGAGGATAAGGGGAAATTTGTGTCGGGTTCGGGTTGATATAATCTAACCCTAAATTGTCCGCATAATTTATCGGGTTTATGGGTTAATATCGTCAAACCGAAACACAAACTCGTGCAACCAATTTATATAAACAAATCAAACGGGTTGACGGATTGTGGATTTTACAAGTATGCATTAATTGGGTTCTAAACAGGTGGCGGGTCATACAAGGGCGCGTTCAACTTAAATTTTGTGAATTTATTGTTTTGTTTGATAAATTGGATAGCAGATGATGTTTATTAAAAACTGAACTTGAACACCGCCCGTTCATTAAACGGTTAGTCCCAAACCCTTTTAAACCCAACCATAATATTTGTAAATGCTATAAATGTGCATATTATTGTAGCTCATTTAATTTTGTAACTCATGTCTATTTGGTTGCTTACACGTATGTCCTTCATTATGTGTATTTATTACATGTCTCTTGATTACCACCTTGTACCCTATATAAAGGGCTAGCATGTACACCATTTGTAAGAGATATCATATGAATGAGAATGTTGGAGAAGATCCTATTGATTGAGCTAATTGGTTTACAACACGTTATCGGCACTTTGCTCAAAGTTGGAGGTATCCATTTCTTCATCGTTGAATTCTATACTCCTTAGTACGTCTCTCGATCTCTTCTTGTTTAATTCATTATTTATAATTTTCTGATTTATGATTCAATGCTTAGACATTGAATCATACGGACCAGCGTGACTCAATTTGTGTGATTTCCAAAATTTTGACATATATAAATGGTTATTCATTCAAAAAATTGATCAAGTTCTTAATATGGTTTTTTTTAATACTAAATGTCCAAAATCATTTGGACGATTTCATTCTCCAATTAATATTTCATATGAGGTTTTTTTAAGAAAAAATGTGACAAATTGAATTTCTTTGTAAAAATTGAAATTCGATATTTGAAGACATAATTTGGAGTAATAAAAACCAATCATTTGTGGCAATCATTTTGAGTGTAATCAAAGATATTTTTAATGGTTTATTTATTTGAAAGACAATATCTAATTTTGCCATTTATTCACCCAAAGTATAAAAACTTATAATATAGTGTGAAGAAAAATAAATAAAGGTACAAACACTTATTTTATTGTGTAATTTATACACACTTATGACAAGATTCAACTTTTAATTAGTGAAGATTTTTTATTATTTGAATATCTTATGATATTTGTGAAATTACAATGTTATATGTTCGTAACAATCAAATGTTAATTTTGAGAAAGCTCAATTCTTTTCATGTTTTATTTCACAATGAAATCTATCTTTTAGAAAACTTTGATATTATTACAATTAGAGATTACCATTACAACATGATAATATTTATTACTAAGAGATTTATATCAATTTTTGCGACAAATTTTTTAAAAAGAATTGATTATTCGATTGTTTCTAAAAATGAGATAGAAAAAAGTGGCATCATGAATTATATGTTGGTACATTGAGTTGATGCACTCACGTGATACACGATGTGTATAATTGCTATTTAGCATTTGAGATATCTAAAAATGAGCATTGTACTTAAAATGGAAATATTATGAATCATCCCCAAATAGGCTCACATATTCTTAATACAATGTCTAGGAAAGATTGACGGTTTTTCTGACTCCTAATGATGGGTGGTTCCGATACGCACAAGCGCTATCTACCCTCACCGTCTTTCCTGGTTGTATTCGAATAGAGCTACCGAAAAGGGTTGACTAAATAATCTTTCCCCCGAATGTGGTTATATACATATAATGAATTAGTGTCTATCAATCGACCTGTCGTTCGATAAATGAGAACCATTCACGTTTGTGTTTTTCGAACCTGCTGATTCGACACACAATTTATGCTCATTCAAACCATAAACATTTAAACTTATCATTTTATATGATAATTAAATCCAATATTTTTCCTCCCGTTGTAGGAAAGTATCGAAACAAACATGAATTCTTTGAGTCCACCGATTTTATGGCTCAAATGAAATAATAGAGCTATTGTTCAGCTCATGGATTATGTTTTGGATCATGTTTTCCTATTTGAATATGGTTATCCTTTGGATTATGCTTTCCCTTTTGAATAATGGTGATCTTTTGGATCATGGTTTGTTTACATTGATTATGTTTTCTCGGAATAATTTAAAGTTTCTTTTCCTTAAGAAATTAGTCTATACGTGTGACCGCCTTTAAATTATTTTTACTCTGAGGCATGCATATTGGGTTGTTGATTGTCTGGTTGATTGTGGTACCCAAGTACAATTTCATAAAACATAAGAATTACTTAATCAACATTACGCCTCATAGTAACTTCATTGACAACCATTTCGGGCCTGTCGACCCTTGGTTTTGATAAAACCCAATATATGTTGTCAAATGGTACTATTTTAACCATAGATGAAGCCTTATATTGTCCAAGTTCCTGTCGTAACTTGTTGAGTTTTAAGGATATTCGAGAAAACATGTTTTCATCTCGAAACTGTTCGAGAAAATGGTATTGAATACCTTTACATTACCTCCGATAAATACGACCAAAAGCGTATATTGGAGAAGTTGAGATGTTTGTCAAGTGGTTTGTATCATACCACTATAAAACATATTGAAAACACTATAATCATTCGTCGAGCCTCCATTAATGACGGAACTTACATGTTATGGCATGACAACTGGGACACCCAGGTCAAAATACGATGCTTCGAACTATGAATGCATCCCATGGGCATCCTCTTGAAGGAATTAATTTCATGATTAATTTGAAAAGCCTATGCCAAACATGCTCGATTGTAAAGACATATCTCAAACCACTTTATGTATAATCTACATAAGTGATATCCCGTGTTCTTGAGAGAATTCATGAGGATATTTGTGGACTTATCCAACCAACATGCGGACCATTTAAAAATTTCATGATATTGGTTGATGAATCAACAAGATGGTCACACGTAACTTTGTTGTCCACAATGAATGCAACATTTCCTAAACTCCTAGCCTATATCATTAAGTTGAGGACTAATCATCCGAATTATCCCTTAAAGTCAATTAGACTTGATAATGTCGGTGAGTTTACATAAAAATGTTCGATGATTATTGCATATCATTGGGCCTTGATATTGAACACCCTGTTGTGTACGTTCATTCTCAAATTAATCTTGCGGAAGAGTTTATCAAGCGAATAAAAATAATTGCAAGAACTTTGGTTATACACACCAAAACACCCCATTTTTATATATGGTTATGCAATATTGCACACTGATGCATTGGTCCGTCTGAGGCCCATGGGCACCCAATAACTTCCTGCGTACCAGCTGGTAACTGGATATGAGCCCGACGTCTCATATTTACGCGTGTTTGGGTGTTTGGTCAATGTTTCAATTGAACTTCCAAAACGTTCGCAATTTGGACCTCAGAAACGACGGGGAATATATGTTGATTATTAATCCCCATCCATCATACTCTATTTAGAGCCCTTGATAGGCGATCTCTTTAACGCTATACATGCGAATTGTGACATTGATGAGACAATCTTCCCGTCGTTAGGGGGAGATTTGCACGTTAACGTTGATAAGGAACGACGTGAAAGAACGTGGCATGTACCCAATTTGTCTCATATGGATCCCCCGACTGCACATCGTGATAAGGATGTGCACAAACTTCTAAGTCTACAAAATGTTGCTAATTAGCTACCAGACACATTTAATGACTTAGCAAATGTCACGAGATCAAATATACCTGCTGCAAATGTGCCTGCAAGGATAGACGTCCCTGTGAGACGCCATGTTCCGTTTGAACATGTTGCATCGGTCGAACCCACCGCGCAAAGGACGCTACCGTTGGTTGTCCAGTCCGCCGCTCTTCCCAATAAATGAGGAAGACCGGTTCGGTTCCAAGGATGTTCTGCCTCGAAGGAGGAGAAATTCTATTGTATCTGTTTTGCCACACGTGATCATTAAGGATCATGGGAGTGTATTGGAAGAAGCGTGTTCCCGATGAAACACCAATTTCTCATCATCCCGTTAATCTTCAAATATATGTCGAGTATGCTAGCTTAGACAATATTTGATGCAAAACGAGACTGTCATCGATGATTTGCTCATATACGCAGTGGCCACTGACATTATGAGAAATGATGACATGGAATCAAGTACTATTGTTGAGTACAATGGACTGGTCTTAATGGAAACACACAATCCAGGAAAATTGGATTCCTTACCCGAAAGAGGAGTGTTTGGACCTATTGCTCCAACACCACCTAATGTTAAACTAGTTGGTTATAAATGGTATTCGTAAGGAAGAGTAATGAGAATAATGAGATTGTAAGACACAAAGCTCGCCTCGTGGCGCTAGGCTTCTCTGAAACGCCCTGGTATTGATTACAAGGAGATGTAATCTCTCGTAATGGACGTTATAACGTTCCACTACTTCATCAGTTTAGTAGTTTCCGAAAAACTGAATATGCAGCTTATGGATGTGGTCACAACCTATCTCTATGGGGATCATGACACAGAGATATACATGAAAGTCAACGATGGACTCAAGTTGTCTGAATCAAGTAGTTCCTGACCACGGAACATGTTCTCGATATGACTGAGACAATCACTTTTTGGATTAAAATAATTCAGACGGATGTGGTATAACCGTCTAAGTGAGGACTAGATCAGAATGGGATATTTGAATATTGAGATATGCCCATGCGTGTTTATAAAGATATCCACTTCAGGATATGTTATTATCACAGTCTATGTAGATGATTTGAATCTCATAGGATCCTCGAAAGAGTTGTTTGAAACTGCTGAAATCCTGAAGAAGGAATTTAAGATGAAAGATCTTGGGAAAACACGGCATTGGCTCGGCATGATGATCGAGCACCGTGAAGATTGGGTTTTTCCTTCATCAAGAAATTTACACCCAAAAAGGTGTTAAGACGCTTTGGTTACCATGACACAAAACCTCCATCTATTCCCATGGTCATTCATTCTCTAGACATTAAAAGGGACCAATTCCATCCAAAATGAGGATGATGATGAGATATTGATCCATGTGTGTTAATCTCTCGGTGCAATAAACACAATATTGTACTTGGTCCAATGTACTAGACCAGACATCTTATTTGTTGTGATATGCATGACTAGGCATAGCAATGCACCAACACGCCACCATTGAAATGGTATTAAAGACATCTTTCGTTACTATAAAGGTAGTACGAATATGGGCTTATTCTATCCCTACGCGTCATCGAGTGGATCAAGTGTGATTGATACCTGAGATAACGCGACCCTTATCGGATATGCCGATGCAGTTTACTTATCAGACCTGCATAAGGGACGTTCCCAATCTGGTTATGTCTTTACCATAGGGAATGCGGTGATATCCTAGAGGTCTTGTAAATGGACTCTAGTTGATACTTCGACAAATCACTCCGAACTACTCGCGCTCGTGAGGCGACTAGAGAGTGTGTATGGCTTTGAGATGTAAGAGGCCATATTCGAAGTAAATGCGGTTTGGCTTATGATCCCAATTAACCAGTTGTCATATATGAATATAACACCATTGTTATCGATTGAGCGAAACATGGTTACATCAAAGGGTATAACACTAAACACATATTGCCGAAATTGTTCTTTACACATGAACAACAAGCATTTCAAAGGATTGAAGTGAAACATATTGGATTAGATAAGAATCATGCAGACTTGTTCACCAAGTCACTGCCAAAGTATTCTTTCCAAAACATGTCAAAGCTATTTGACTTAGGAAAGTCTCTGAGCTACCTAAATGACATATATCATGCAACCAGTTGTGTGCGAATAACGATTGCATCCTGATGTATGCATTGCACCCTGTTGAGTGCGGATAATGATTCATCCTGACGTATGCTTTGCACCATGTTGAGTGAGAATAATAACCGCATCCTGACGTATGCTTTGCACGCTGTTGAGTGCATGTGAGGGGGAGCATCCCGATGAATGCTTGTGTACTATTTTTCCTTTAGTTCAAGGGTTTTGTCCCATTGGGTTTACCTTGACAAAGTTTTTTTAATGAGACACTAACAGTACCCCGTTCTCACTAAGAATTGTCGAATTCAGGGGGAGTATCCAGTTGAATACTTATTAACCATTGTGCACTCTTTTGTCCTTCGTTAGAGTTTTTGTCCCATTGGGTTTTCTCTAAACAAGGTTTTAATTAGGCACACCATATATGGTTCCTTACATCGTTAGAGTTTTTTGTCCCATTGGGTACTCTTTTTCCTTCGATTGGAGTTTCTGTCCCAAAGGGTTTTCTCCGACAAGGTTTTAACGAGACGAATGTTTCATGGATTGTCTGTAGATACAAGACGAAGTACATGAAGAGTTCAACATAAATCTACGCAACCAAGGGGGGGTATTGTAGCTCATTTAATCTTGTAACTCATGTCTATTTGGTTGCTTACACGTATGTCCTTCATTATGTGTATTCATTACACGTCTCTTGATTACCACCTTGTACCCTATATAAAGGGCTAGCATGTACACCATTTGTAAGAGATATCATATGAATGAGAATGTTGGAGAAGATCCTATTGATGGAGCTAATTGGTTTACAACACATATGAAAATAAATTCAAAAGATGGATTTAGATATGATATAGAATTAAATCAATAGTTAAACATTTTGGTAATTTTGAGTTTGTATTTGTCAACTGTTTGTGTTTATTGATATGAGTCTTGTTATTTTGTAGGTATTGCACCTAGATTAAATAGGTATTTGCTATGGATGAAATAGTAAATCCTGTTAAAGAATATATGAGCCCGGAGATGAAAGAATCAAAACAATGGGGCATAGTTGTTAAAATTCTCTTGATCTTCTCAACCTCGTAATATTTCCCGCGATGCCATTATATGGTAAGTTGTCATTTTATTACGAAAATTTGAATATCATTTTAATATCTTATAGTTGATACACAATGTTATTTTTACCCTTCTTACAGCTCATTTGATATATTTTGTGGGAGATATACTAGGAATATTTGTGGTAAGGTTCATTTAGCTAGGTTACTATAAGATAGACTATTTTCTAGTGACACACACACACACATAGTAACCTAGCTAAATAAACCTTACCACAAATATTCCTAGCGTAGCTCCCACAAAACATATCAAATTAATTGTTAGAAGGGGAAAATAACCTTGTGTATGCACTATAAAATATTGAGATAATTTTCAAATTTTCGTAATAAAATGACAACTTACCATATACTGGCATCGCGGGAAATACTACGACGGTTGAGAAGATCAGGATAATTTAAACAGCTATGCCCCATTTTTTGATTCTTTCATCTCTGGGCTCATATATTCTTTAGCAAGATTTACTATTTCATCCATAGCGAATACGTATCTAATCACTCGGTGCAAAACCTTTAAAATAAGAAAAATCAGATCAATAAACACAAACATTTGACAAACACAAACAAAAAATTACCAAAAAAGTTTAACTATTGATTTAATGTTGTATCATATCTAAATTTAAATTCGAATTTCATTTTAATATGCACATTTTAATATGCCTAACAGTTTAATGAACGGGTCGTGTTTAAGTTCAGTTGTTAATAAACATCAACTACTATCTAGTTTATCAAACAAAACAACAAATTCGCAAAATTTAAGTTCAACGTGCCCTTATCTGGCCCGTCACCCGTTTACAACCCAATTATTGCATACTTGTAAAATCTACAACCCGTCAACCCGTTTGATTTGTATATATAAATTGGTTGCACGAGTTTGTGTTTCGGTTTAACGATATTAACCTATCAACCTAATAAACTATGTGGAAATTTTCGGGTTGGATTATATCAACCCGAACGCGACACAAATTGCCCTTTATCCTCATATCTAAATTCGGTTGTAACTGAATATTTATTCAGGTAATTACACTTATTTTCTTGTTTGCTATTTATATGAAGCATAATAAACTGAGTAAGAATACATAGCACAATTATGTCTGTGTAGTATGTGGACTTATAAGTTTTCTTCATGCTTAAAATATGCAAGGATTCCACCGTGTCGCCAAAAAACCAGTACCAGGAAAATCCCATAAGCCCGTAGAGTGAACCAATAATTATAAATCTTCATATGAGAAAAGAATAACACATGTTTAATAATGGTAAAAAAAGATACAAAATATCTTGAAGAAAGTGTGACCATAACACATGTTACATCGTAGCTACTTTAATCGTAACTTTTTTTTCTTGAAGGGCATGGTACAACTCGGGTGCATAAGTATGACCCGTAAAATAGTACTCAAAAAAGCCAATCACAAGCGGGAACATTTTTGCCATTGCAATCATGTTCTTCTCGGGATATGGTTAACGAAAGCAAATCAAGTCAATTCTATGACTAAGAAAAGGGTAATAAATACCCCTGTCACTGAAATGAAAAAAAAAAGTTTTTATTGGTAAGTTATCTATGGATTTCAGCATACATATTTTCTTATAATTACGACTTACTAGTCAAAGATAAGTCAATGCTTTAAACATCCACAAAAACTGCAATGATAGCCATTAAAATACAGTCGATAAAAGAAATTATGGATCCAAGGGACACCGTTCCTGTGAGAGGATGGTTAAGTGGAACAGGTAGAATGTAAGCCAGTATGTCCCGTACAATAGTGGCTGACTCTACGCATGACGTCTAACGTTTATGAATAGATACTATATATGAGTGTTGTAAATTATTGAATATTTGATGATTTTTATCTATTGATCAATAGCATATTTATACAAGGAATTACATGAAACTGTTGTGAGTAATTACACGGATACAATTTTATGATACAACATGATTTAGGTCAGTTACTATATGACATTTGATTTGGTTAACTGCAACCGAAAATCATAGGATTGATTTGTGTTGAATACTCCTTTGCGGTCGAATTGGTAGATTGTGGAATGGGGAGACTAGATGGAAAGCTTCTGAATAGTTAACGAGGTAGGCCCTTAGTGAAGATATCCACATATTGATAGTTTGCGGGAAAATGGAGAACACGGACTATAACCATAGGCATTTTTCTCGAAAAAAGTGAATATCAATTTCTATATGTCTTATGCATTGATGTTGTACTGGGTTTTGAGTGAGATAAACGACTGATATATTATGACAGTAGATTATTGTTGCTCGTCGTAGTCGCAGATGAAGTTCAAGCAGTAAGTTACGTAACCATGTAGTTTCATCTGCTATATTGGCGACTCCTTTGTATTCATCCTCGGCACTTGATCATCATATTGTAGGTTGTCATTTTGATGGCCATGAGACAATATTTTCACCGAGAAGTACACAGTAGCCGAAGTGGAGCGTTGGGAGTCAGGGAAACCTCCCCAGTCAGCATCTGAGTAACCAGTAAGTTTCGTAGATTTTAATGGGGTGATGTGAAGGCCATGGTCACTGGTGCCTTTGAGGTATCGAATGATGCCTTTAAGGAAATTGTAGTGCGAGTCACGAGGAGCATGCACGAAGAGACACACTTGTTGAACGGCGTATGTGATGTCTGGGCTTGTGAAGGTGAAATTGTGAAATATGTGATTGTCATATTCACCTCCTTTGTCACATTCAAAAGTCTTGATTTGGTTATTGAATTGGGTTTTGACGTAGGTGTAAAAGTGTTTGATTTTATCATAAGTTTCACATTTGTATTTTACAAATAAACATCAATTAAAATGAACAAATTGATCGGTAATGATAATTTAATATTTGTAACTAGTTTTGCTATGGACCGGGGATGTCCAGAGATCAGCATGGACAAGGTCAAATGGTTTGAGAGGGGTGGTGGTGAAGTGTTTGAAAGGTAATTGTTTGTGTTTAGCAATTCGACATGAATGACAAATAGAAGTTTGATCAATTGTTTTGCAGGAAATATGTTTGTTTTCATTAAGATAATTGGTTACATTATTTCCCGGATGACTGAGGTGAGCATGCTAAAAAGGTGAAGTAGAAGAGACAAAAGATGATGAAGCTTGAGCTTTTACGGGTTTGGTGAAGGGATAGAGATTTCTCGTACTATTGTATCTCTAGATGAGCTTCCAGTCTTGAACTCCTTTAAAGAAAAACCATATTGGTCAAATCCAACATGAAAATTATTATGACAACTAGATTCTTGTACGGAAATTGGGTTTTTGATAACATGTGGTGTGTGAAGTATGACCTTAAGATGGAAGGGTGTGGTTGGGTAATGTAAGGTAGTATGGCATGTTTCCAAGAACTAGCAGTTGATTTCCATTTCCAACAAACACATATTTTATAGTAGATATACTAGGGTATTTTACCTGTATCAGCAGTGAGATGAGAAGTTACACCGGTGTCCGTGTACCATTGATCATCATTTGGATTTAGAGACATAACCGAGAAAGCAGATCCAATATCCGTAAGGTTTAGTGGGTTTACATTTATGAGGTGTTGTAGAAGCCCATGGTTTGGCCCAACCAAATTTTGTGGGAAATAGAGAAGGGGGTGGTGTGGTCCACCATGTGGAAGCCAATGAGGTCGCATTCACATTGCGATATTGAGAGCCCGTAATCCGACACAACCCGCTAAAAATTCCTAGCGCCCTAAACGCTTAAGAACAAAATAATAAGAGACGGCTCTCCCGCTAAGTCTATACTATATGCTTCACTCTAATGATTGCTTTTAAATCGCTCTTAGGCACGAGCGACTTAAAAAAAACATTAGTTTATCTTTACTAATAATCTCTTATTTCAAAGATACGATTGTTATATTTTTGAAGTCTCTAAAAGTATTTATATTTTATTTAACTCAAATATTTCGTATTATAGTTTTTGTTTTGGTAAAAGACGTGTTTACCGCACGGTACGGATGGTAAATATATATTTTATTTTGTTAAAATATATAGCTTGAATTGTCAAATATCTCATATGTGACGTTAATAAAATGAGCATTTATATCTTATTTTTATCTTTTTATTATTTTTTATCATTTAATTTGAGTAATTAAATAGATTTCACATTGTTTTAGTAACAGTTTTAATATTAGTTAGTTATTTAAGTATATATGGACTTAACATGCAATTTGGAAGTCAAAGACTTCTCATGCACTATTATGTAATCATTTAAATATGCATTATCTAAATATCAATATTTACATTGAAAATTTTGGACTCTGCAATATGCGTACAAAATTTTGACATTAACTTTGGCTAGATTTTGACTATAATTAATTGATTGTTAACTAAAAGGTTGCTATAGTTACCCACTTACCCGATTATTATACCTTTGGTCATGACAAATAAAGCAACATACAATAACTACAAATATATAACTAATATAATAAATACATGGATCTAAGGTTTGTGATATTTATTTTAGTTACATAAATCGATTTTTTCAGTTCGTAAATGGGTATTTAACCAAGATCTTTTTTGTATGTTAAGTTGTAGGTTGTGTAGATACTCTTTTTAAGTAACATTTTCTTAGGAGTGAACAAATCTTACATATAGATATAAGATTTGTTGTAAAAATTATAAGAATAGATACCCACTTGAATTTTCGGTTTTGAGTTCTTGGAGTTTGATGGCTTCTTCTCCTTGCTTCAAGGCTTCAAGATGGTGGTTTCTAATTTACTATAATTCTCATAGATCTACATAAAGATGTGCATAAGTGATCATGGAGATCCTTGTTTGAAGTGTTTGTAAAATGAGAAAAGAAAGACTTAAGGTTATTGAAGTTTTACCTTGATGAAGATGACTTCAAATGAAGAGAAAAGAATGGTTTTTCTCTGATGGTATATTCAAGGGTGTGGAGGAAATAGTAAATGAAATGGGTATTAAGGAAGAGATTGTGACTAAGATTTAAAAGAGCAAGGGTAGACAATTTAGAAGGAAGGAAAAAGATGTCAAAGAGGTTAAATGGGGACGAAGGGAGTTTTATAGACTTCACTACCGGGAATCCGTTTGCCGATGGGCTGTCGGACTATTTGGCGGAAGACAAGCCTGCCCGGTGATCACCGCCTACCGGTTGGTTTGCATTGCGGTCGGGTTCGACTGGGGTAATATTTGTCCGGGTTTTGGGTGTTTTAAAAGGTTACCATATACTAAGCAAAGTATATGAATCATATTATTAGGAGTTTTAACCGCATACTTAATATCCAAACTTTGTTTTTGTTTCAAAAACCTGATTTTTGGTTTGTGAGAAGTTATTTAACGAGATTCTTCTTGTGTTGATAGTTGTGGTTCATGTATATGTCCATCATGGGTGAGGCCATCCTTAGCATCAACATGAGATTTTTAAAGTATAAATTACAAGAATTAGAGACTTACTATTTATAGTTTTTTCTGTTGAGTTTTCTTCGGGTTTGGTGGATCTCCTTCTTGCTCCAAGACTCCAAAAAGACTAGTTTTTCTTTGTCTTTGTCTTCTCTCTGTTTTTTTTTTTTTTTTTTTTTTTTTTTTTTTTTTTTTTTTTTTTTTTTTTTTTTTTTTTTTTTTTGCTAGAGAAACCTCAGTTACTAGTTTTAATCCCCTAGTGAAATGGGTTAGTTACCACAAATTTTCGAGAGTCAAGGAGATGGTGAGAAAAAGAGATGTAATTCTTTTGAATGGCAAAGAGAAAAATATATAATTTGATGGTTGTTAAGTGATGAGTTGATAAGAGCATCTCCAACCCACCTCTATCAACCCCTCTATCTTTATATTTGAAGTTTATTCTACTTCAACCCACCTCTATCTCTCACTCTAAATATAGAGTGAGAGAAAGACTCCCTCTATATTTGAAGTGATAGAATGCCCCTTCTATCAATGGACCCCACCACTTCTATTTAATTATCTAATATTAATTTCTATTTAATTGATTCTATTTTTTGTTTACTAGCCAACAAATTCATCCAAATTAATTAAAAATATAATTGTTATGGGTCCCACTAGTTTTAAAGGGATAGATAGAGTTTATGGTTGGAGTTGAAGTTTCGTATAGAGTTAATGCGCCCACTTATTATAGAGATAGAGTGACTTAGATAGAGTTTTTGGTTGGAGATGCTCTAAGGAAAAGAAAGAGATATGATGCTATCAAGAGAAAGGAAAGGAAAACCTTTGGTCCAAAGTTTCCTTACAATGTCAGTTGCCAAATTTCAAAAAGATGGAGGCGTGCTAGTACTTGATGGGGATGTGAGGATAAATGGAGTAGATGGAGGGTTCGAGGGAAGGCATAATATTCCTTGTGTATGTAACTATTTAGGCTCGAACCACTAACTAGTCATTAAAAAAAACATAACATTGTTAACTTTTATTTTAGAGGTCTTAATAAATGGTGTGAAGAAAACAAGAAACTAAATTAGTTTAGTTAACCTATTATTTAGGTGATGGTGCATTTAGGTTATCAATGTATGTATACTCCTCGCAGTGTTGGTTATAATTTACCTTTACGGGTCAACAACTCGCTTAAACAATGGTGGACCTTTTAGGTTCCATTAGGTGTTCGTGCTACCCTTAATTTTCGACTAGAATTGTAAATATTTTCGTAAAAAACAAACTACATGTCGGTGCTACCCACATAAAAGCGTTTGACTATCATTCACTTATAATTTCAGTAAAAAAGTAGTCCGAACTTGAAAGATCCAAAATTGTTTGACTATTAGGGAGCTCAAATGTCAATTTAATATAATAAATAAAGCTTATTTTTCCACTTTATGACAATTTGAACAATAAACTAATACTCTCTCCGTCCCACAAAAAAATATTCATTTCTCTTTGGTATAAATTTTAAAAAGATAGTGTTGATGTCATTGATAATAAATTTGATTAAAATATAGTGTTAGTTTGGAGATAGAAAGATAGTTAGTGGATAGATAGTGGCGGGGTACTTGGTAAGTATATTATTATATTAAGTAGACCCCATCAATTTGAGAAATGAGAACTTTTTTATGAGACAAAAATTTAGGTAGAAATAAGTTTTTTTTTTTTTTTTTTTTTTGTTTGACGGAGGAAGTACCTTTTTGTGTCTCAATTAGAATTATCAAAGACAAATGTCAAAAAACAGAATCCAAATGATTTATAATGTAGAAAAAGAACCATATATGGCGGTTACAAATAGACATGTAATGATTCGTTTTTGGAAAACGGGTCAATGAAGAATACAACTTTAAAATGTAACATCTGGTTTTTAATATAGTTTGTCTTTTTGCAGTGTTTGATGAACCCGTATTTTTATAATTTTAATCTAATTATATATTGCGTAGAAAAAATAATCTTATACCCCTAAACATTCATTCGATGTTTAAATGTGATTCTATCGATTAATATGAATTCTAATGAATATCTTAGCATCTATAACTTGTGCATATAAAATAAATTACTTCACCCATATAAGTGTAGGTTAATGCTAGAGTTAATTGACCGACTAATTGTCTAGCTTTTAAGAAACAAAAAGTACCCATAACTTCTATCCAATAAAATAGATCTTTTTACTATGTTAGTGTAAGGAGGGTTTTCAAGAGAGAAAGCAAAAAGATTTTTTTACCAATAATGTTTGATTTATTGACACAAATAGATGGACCACATACTTCCACCGGAAAAAAATAACTTTGACTTAAACCTCTTTAAGAAGTTCCATTCTCCAACAAAAACGTTTGTAGGTTGATACAAATAGTTACAAAGCATTCTTTTGATTTTATAAATATTTGTTTAGACTTTTAATAAAATTCTTTTTTTAATAGTGAGAGCTCCAAAATAAACAACTTTTTACTTCTTGAATATGCCTAATGTAAGTATTAACAATGAATATTTATAAGGAACAATTAATTAACAGCATAATAACAAATGAATGTAATCATCAAAAGAGAGTATATAAAAATATGTGTTAAACATGTATGAACCAACAAGCCTAATTAATAATATGTTTGTAAGTTGTAACTGGTTTATAAAATTGAAGTTAAACATGTTTAAATAAATAGGTCTAAAAGTATATCTAATAATGGTAATAACATATAACAAAACTAAAGTTAAAAGAGAAATCATACGGGTTCATATTTTCTTAGTCGCTTAATTAAGATACATGTTAAAATTGAAGATGATATGAGAAAAGATAAGTAGTTGCCTATACATATTATCTTGTGGTGAGTAGAATGATAAAAGTAGAAACATATAATATGCCTTATGGCCTGGTTTTCTTGTCGGGTGCTTCTGGTTTGAGTATGTTCTTGTATTTAGAGTCACTTGTGCGTTGCGGTAGGTATACTTAATTATACTCAGCGCCTAGCCACTCTTCACTTATACTTAATTAATTTTCTTCGAGATTGTTGTATGGCTTTTGCTGGTTTTGTATATATAAACAAAATTGGACGTGATTCACACAGTTTATTTGACTGTACTAGTTATATTATCTCACACCCATGTACCGTTTTGTCTATATTTTCCTTTTATTTTAGTTTATATTTTCTAAATTTTACTTTTAATCCCTCCTAATTAATATTTCATTCATCCCATAAAAAAAATTCTCATTTCTACTTAAAATTTTTATCCCATAAAAAAAATTCATTCTCATATTTGGTGGGTCCACTTTAGGGTTGTCGAAAATAATCGAAACCCGTTCTACCTGCTCGACCCGTTTTTGAATTCGGTTAGATCGGGTCGGGTAGTTGAGGTATCGGGTAGAAACATTTGGGTATCGATTCCTCCTATCTCCGATTAGGGTTGGAATTGGTGTCCAACACATCAAATAAACCCGTATTCCGGTTCGGGTATTTTAGAGTCCTATTCGGGTTGCCCTCGAGGAATCAACAAACACGAGAAAAACGTAGTGTTTAATTAATTGTTTAATTAAATAGACTATCGGGCTTGACGTATTTAATTAGTTAATGGGTATTAATTAATTAAATGGTTTCGGGCTAGGCATAGGGTTCGGACCGGGCTTGGTGGTGACGGGCTTTGACCTAATTAGAGTTTGACTCTAATTAGGGTTGATGCACTATATATAGAGGTTAAAGGGTATTAACCTAAAGACACTTAACAACTCTTTCTTGTTCCCTTGCACCATTCGGCCGACACCCCACAGCCACCACCGAACCGCCGCTGCCCCGCCGTCCAGCCGCCGTCGAACCACCGCCGGACCGCCGCTGCTCCGCCGCCGCCGCCGGTAATCGAAAGAGTTTTTCGATTGGTTTTCGGTACTCGTTTTCTCAAGGTGCTTTATACTACGTTGTGGTATATTGTCCTGTTTGTGATAACCCTTGGGTGTGATACGATAGAGGGATTCTTTCTTGAATCCTAGGCATAGTGTGAATCTGGCAAGAACGAGATCACAAGGTTTGTCATCCTCGCCAAACCGTAACAATGTAAGTTTTGAATTTATCATTTAATTAGTTATTAAATTCTAGTTGCGTTAGAATTGTAAACCTAACGGTCCAAATAGTTTTATCGGGTCAATGTTCTACCAAGTTGTTTTTGATTTCCGCCTTAAACAAATTGTGGCTAGATGCATAGAAAACCCAACAGTGGTATCAGAGCGCCATTGGTTTACAAGTCTAATTGTGCTAGACGAAAATTCGAAAACCATGTATTGTTTGGGATTTTCGGTAATACCGAAAATTGTTTTGGGTATTCCGAAAATTGTAAAAATACATTAAAATTGTTTTTAATTAATTTCGGTAATTTTAAAAAGGGTTTTAATAATTTCCGAAAATTCGGATATTATTTATTTAATATATAAAATCGTTTTTATTATTAAAATAAATAAATATGATAATTTCAAAAGTTTGGAATTATCAAGAATTTGAATGAAAGATTTTATCAAATCTAGACTTTTATTTAAAAGATTTAAAATAAATATTTTATATACGTTATATATTTTTCGGAATATATAAATAGGTATAAAAGTTATTTATTTAATAATTAAATAAAATAAATCCTATTTAAAGTAAATATGTATTTTTCGAAATACATATATGCCAAAAATATTTGATTTGGCATATCTAGAAAATATTTGAAGGAGTTTCAAATAAGGATAAAATTTAGTAGTTTAAATTAGGGATATATTAGATATATCCGAAATTTTAATAAAGATTTAAAATATATTTATAATTTTTCGGAAATTGTAAATAAAATAAAAGGGTTTTGGATTTTCGAATATTTAAATTAGTTTTATCTAGTTTTATAATTGTTTATAATTTAGATAAATATTTAAAAGTATTATATATATAATATATTAATTAAAAGTTTAATTAGAATATATATATATATAAATTTCGAAAATTCCTTTATATATCAAATAAGATTTGATATTCCTCCCTTATATATATATAATATTATGTAATAATAGTTTATTAAATATTATATATAATATAGTTATAATAGGATTTAAAACGTCGCGTCCTCGCGCGTTTATAAAATTAATTATACTATATAGAACTTTAGTAAATGTAATTAAAAGGCTTTAATGTATATAGATATAATTATATAAAAGTTTATATATATTATAACTAAAGTTAAATACATCGTTACTTATGTCATTAGTAGGCTCACCCATAGTCTAAGACATCTAAAGGATGAAAAGGAAGAGATATAGATCTCTAAACGGGGTTGCGTTTTTAACACGCCTTGCGCTGACCTGCCCCGCCGCTTCCCTTGTCTTGGAATGGAGCTACCGAACGGGCATAATAGGATGATGTCAAGATTAAAAGTATAATCATAAAATTAAACAAATCCTTCCCGTTTAATTAAATGTGAACATTGTGTGCTCTCCATTGAATGACACGCGCTCGAATCATAGTCTGATTAACGGAACTCGTGTGGTTAACCGGTACGTTAATTGTGAGATTATTTTATGAGTGAAACGATTCTCGCGATACTCAAGCGAACTTGAGCCGAGAAGTCCACGTGGGTATTCCATGGTTGTTTCACCTTCTAATATATGATCCACGGTATCCCTGTCATATAGATTAGAATGAGCATTGATTCGAGATTAACATGTCATTCTCCCACGAGAATGAATCTCAAAGAACTAGGAATTTCATAAGATTGAAATTGAAAATAGTTTGCCTACGACACGAAATTGTTTGGTGTGAAATACGGCATCCCTCTTCACATCAAATAACTAGTGGGCGTATCCTAGCCTTATGAATAAAGATTGGGAAAATTATTATAAGGATTAATTATTGAATTCACTAACAAAGAAATTGTTTCTTTTGTAGATGGGTTCAAACTTGAATGACAACTCAATTCCTCTACCACCACCACCTCCACTTCCACAAGGACCACAAAGCTTTGCTCTTATCTCCACCTTGAATCGTGAGAAGCTCACTGGACCCAACTACATTGATTGGGTTCGTACGCTTAGAATCACATTAAGGTACGAGGGCAAGGAGTATGTCCTCGATAACGAGATTGCTGAGTTGACTGACGATTCGAGTGACATAGACAGAGCTGCCTATAATCTCCATCGTTCAGAGTCGGAAAAGGTTGCTTGCCTGATGTTAGCCACTATGTCTTCTGATCTCCAAAAGAATTTTGAGAAGATGAGTGCCTATGACATCAATCAACAGCTCAAACAAATGTTTCAAAACAGAGCTAGGCAAGAACGTTTCGACGTGGTAAGTTCCCTAGTAGGATGCAAACTACAAGAAGGACAATCTGTGTGTAGCCACGTCCAAAAGATGAAGGGCTACATAGACAGACTAGCAAACTTGGGTGTCCCTTTACCGAAGGAGTTGACCACTGATATGGTTTTGAACTCGCTTCCACCGTCCTACTCACAATTTATAGTTAACTATAACATGGGTGATATGGATAAGACACTCATGGAACTGCACGGTATGTTGAAAACTACCGAGGCTAGCTTGATGAAAGCTAAAGGTTCCACCCCCGCTGCTCCTGTCTTGTCTATTCGATCTGAAGGTGTTAAAAAGAAACGCCGTCCTCCTCCAAATAGCAAAGGCAAGGCCAAAGTAGGTCAAGCCAAACAAGGCTATAAGAGGAAGGCTGATTCTGATATAACACCTACCAAAGATCCGAAAGATGCTATTTGCTACTACTGTCAAGGAAAGGGTCACTGGAAAAGAAGCTGCCCAAAGTACTTGGATGATCTGAAGAGTCAGAAAGTCCAAAAGTCTGGACCATCAGGTACTTTTATGATTGAACTCCATCATACTTCTATGACTAATTCTTGGGTTCTAGATACAGGGTGTGGTACTCACATTTGCACTGATATGCAGGGACTTGAGAATTGTAGGAAGTTGAAGCATGGAGAGCTTAATCTGATCATGGGAAACAGAGTCTCGACTGCTGTCACCAAGATAGGAGATTATGAGCTCATGCTTGGGAATGGATGTTCTTTACTTTTATTAGATGTTTGTTTTTCGCCTTCTATGGCACGCAACATTATTTCGTATTACGCATTGTTTAAGGATGGTTTTAACTTTGTTTTTGATAATGAGAATGGTTCTATTTTAGTTTATAAAAATGATGTGTTTTATTTTAAAGCTATTCCTTGTGCTGGTATATATGAAATAGATGGTTGCGTAAACAAAAGGAATCTAATATTGAATGTTGATTCATCCAAAGGTGCATTGGATAAGTCATGTCTATGGCATTGTCGCTTAGGACATATAAACAAGAAACGCATAGCTAAACTCCAAAAGGATGGAGTGTTAGAATCATTTGACCTCAAATCGAATGATGTGTGTGAGTCTTGTTTACTTGGCAAGATGACAAAGGCGCCATTCACAGGGTCATGTGAAAGAGGCAGAGACTTGTTGGACCTCATACATACTGATGTATGTGGACCGTTCAAGTCTAACACTAGACATGGTGAGCGATACTTCGTCACATTTACTGATGATTTCAGTAGATATGGATATGTTTATTTGATTAAACATAAATCTGATACTTTTGAAACGTTCAAAGAATATCAGAAAGAAGTAGAGAATCAACTGGGCAAGAAGATTAAGATGCTCCGTTCTGACAGGGGCGGAGAGTATCTTAGTCAAGAGTTCATCGACTATCTAAAGAGTTGTGGAATAGTATCCCAACTCTCACCTCCTCGAACTCCACAACTTAATGGAGTGTCGGAAAGGAGAAATCGAACCTTGCTTGACATGGTTCGATCAATGATGAGTCGATCAACACTTCCAGTGAGTTTCTGGGGATATGCCTTAGAAACTGCAGCACATATCGTGAACCTTGTACCAACTAAGAAGGTTGCCAAAACTCCCTCTGAAATGTGGACAGGGAATCCTCCCTCCCTCAAACATTTGAAAATCTGGGGTTGTGAAGTTTATGTGAGACATGAATCTCACAACAAGCTAGATAACAAATCAGAGAAGTGCTACTTCATTGGCTACCCACGACAGTCTTTTGGATATCGGTTTTATAATCCGAAAGAGAACAAAGTGTTCGTATCTCGAAGAGGATTTTTCCTCGAGAGAGAGCTATTATCCAAAGAAGACAGTGAGAGCAAAATTGATCTTGAAGAGTGTCAAGAGTCAAACAATGAAGATGTAGTGGAACCTATAGTTGACACTAGCACTCAACCAGAGGATGAGACTCCTGTTGAACAAAATGATGTAACTCCTACCGTTCCACGTAGATCCTCTAGAACTGTTCGCCCTCCTGAGCATTTTGGTGATTATTATGATTTCCATATTGCTGAAGACGATGCATCTACTGGTAATAGTTTACCAGTTGATGACGATGAGCCATCGAGTTATAAGGAAGCTATGGAAGGCCCTGAGGCTGAAAAATGGAAAGTGGCTATGGAGAGTGAGATTCAGTCCATGTATGACAATCAAGTATGGAACTTGATTGAGACTTCTCCCGGTGTCAAAACCGTTGGATGCAAGTGGATCTTCAAGAAGAAGAAAGACATGGATGGGAATGTGCACACCTATAAGGCTAAGTTGGTTGCAAAAGGTTATACTCAAACTCATGGGATTGATTATGATGAAACCTTTTCACCAGTAGCCAAGATAAAGTCTATCAGAATATTGCTTGCCATAGCTGCATTTCATGACTATGAAATTTGGCAGATGGATGTTAAAACCGCCTTCCTTAACGGAAGACTTACTGAGGATGTCTATATGGCACAGCCAGAAGGTTTTATCAATAAGAAATATCCTGATAGAGTGTGCAAGCTTGAGAAATCCATTTATGGATTAAAACAAGCCTCTCGAAGTTGGAATCTTTGCTTCCATGAGAAAGTCAAGGAGTTTGGTTTCTCTAGGAGTGAAGATGAGTCCTGCGTTTACATCAAAGCTAGTGGGAGCGTTGTTGTCTTCCTAGTACTGTATGTGGATGACATACTCCTTATAGGAAATCATATTCCTACACTGCAAGACGTGAAGTCTTGGTTGGGAAAATGTTTCGCTATGAAGGACCTAGGAGACGCAGCGTACATACTCGGTATAAAGATATACAGAGATAGAGAAAGACGTCTAATAGGATTAAGCCAGAGTACATACTTGGATAAAATACTAAAACGTTTTAGTATGGTTGATTCCAAGAAAGGGTATCTACCCATGAATCATGGCATAACATTGTCTAAGAGTCAATGTCCCAGTACTGAGCAAGAACTGGAGAAAATGAGTCGAGTCCCTTACGCCTCGGCGATTGGATCGATCATGTATGCCATGGTATGTACTCGCCCGGATGTCTCATATGCGCTAAGCATGGTGAGCCGGTTCCAAGGCAACCCTGGCAACGATCATTGGACTGCGGTGAAAACGATTCTCAAGTACCTAAGGAGAACAAAGGATATGTTCTTAGTGTATGGTGGGAAAGACGAACTTGTTGTGGAAGGTTATTGTGACGCGAGTTTCCAAACGGATAGGGATGACTCGTGCTCACAAACTGGGTGGGTGTTCTTATTGAACGGAGGAGCTGTCACTTGGAAGAGTTCCAAGCAGGAGACAGTAGCTGATTCAACTTGCAAATCTGAGTATATTGCTGCCTGTGAGGCATCAAAAGAAGCCACATGGTTGAAGAATTTCATTGGGGATCTTGGTGTCGTAACAAGCATCAAGGAACCAATGAAAATCTTCTGCGACAATGAAGGTGCAGTCTCATTGACTAAAGAATCCAAAGATCATAGTCGAACCAGGCATATACTCAGAAAGTTTCACTACGTGAGAAAGCGAGTTGAAGATGGGGACGTGATAGTGACAAGAGTATCGTCGGAAAATAACCCGGCTGATCCTTTCACAAAAGCACTAAGTCGTGCCAAGCATGATGCTCATGCGAGGACGATAGGAATTAGATTTCATAGTGACTTATCATAAATTGTCATTCATTTGAAATTGTAGTGAATATTAAATTGTATGAATTGATGATTTATTTATGGAGATTAAATAATTTGCAAGTGTTCTATCATTCATATAGTATTTAATTATTCCATTTCAAACCTTTTGCATGTTTAGAACCTATTCCTAAGTAAACTAAGAGATTACTTAAACGTCCACAGTCGATCGTTCTTATGGGAATAAGAACTGAATTAAGATGTCATGGGAGAGTGAGTAGATTGTTCAAAGGTATGAACATTGCATAGAGATTGCTGCTACTCTCATGAGCATTTAAAAAGGAGTATTTAAATGTTGGACCAACCCACGCTCAGAGTATTACCCCATGGACTTTATCATGGGTAATAGTGAGGCGATAATATCGTACGAGTCTTCAAACCAAGATGCATCGTTTCCTAAGTACGATTTCGTGATGCATTGGTCTAACTCCAACGCTATTCGTAACTGGTAGCTATAAAGATTAGTTCCATGTATTATGTGATGACTATGAAGGAAGACGATGTAGTTAAGGTTTATTCGTTCCCTCTGATCAAAGTGATAGAGGAGATATCTATGGGCCCCCTGTTGATTTGATGTGACACTGAAGTACCTGCGCAGGTCATGACTAGATTGAAAGTTCAATCATGTAGTCAAATCGTCATCATAAATCTCGAATCAGGAAACATAATCGTAACTAGAGTGATTGACAAGTCCATGTCACTAGTTACATGATATCGCGCAACGAAGGACATATGATCACTTATCATAGGACCGTTTCTGATAGTTCAGAGTTCGGCAACTGCACATGCTATGCACACTCTAAAGGATACACGAACGCGTACCGTTTATAGTTGATGAGATGTCCAAGTGGGAGACTGTTGGAATTGGTGTCCAACACATCAAATAAACCCGTATTCCGGTTCGGGTATTTTAGAGTCCTATTCGGGTTGCCCTCGAGGAATCAACAAACACGAGAAAAACGTAGTGTTTAATTAATTGTTTAATTAAATAGACTATCGGGCTTGGCGTATTTAATTAGTTAATGGGTATTAATTAATTAAATGGTTTCGGGCTAGGCATAGGGTTCGGACCGGGCTTGGTGGTGACGGGCTTTGACCTAATTAGAGTTTGACTCTAATTAGGGTTGATGCACTATATATAGAGGTTAAAGGGTATTAACCTAAAGACACTTAACAACTCTTTCTTGTTCCCTTGCACCATTCGGCCGACACCCCACAGCCACCACCGAACCGCCGCTGCCCCGCCGTCCAGCCGCCGTCGAACCACCGCCGGACCGCCGCTGCTCCGCCGCCGCCGCCGGTAATCGAAAGAGTTTTTCGATTGGTTTTCGGTACTCGTTTTCTCAAGGTGCTTTATACTACGTTGTGGTATATTGTCCTGTTTGTGATAACCCTTGGGTGTGATACGATAGAGGGATTCTTTCTTGAATCCTAGGCATAGTGTGAATCTGGCAAGAACGAGATCACAAGGTTTGTCATCCTCGCCAAACCGTAACAATGTAAGTTTTGAATTTATCATTTAATTAGTTATTAAATTCTAGTTGCGTTAGAATTGTAAACCTAACGGTCCAAATAGTTTTATCGGGTCAATGTTCTACCAAGTTGTTTTTGATTTCCGCCTTAAACAAATTGTGGCTAGATGCATAGAAAACCCAACAGTTGAGGTATCGGGTAGAAACATTTGGGTATCGATTCCTCCTATCTCCGACCAACCAAGAATTTCGGTCATCACTTTTGTACAACTTTGGCAGCTCCCAATCTAGTCTCTGAAGATCGACCAAAGGTATAAACCCTTTCTCTTTAAATTACATAATACACAAGCAAATATACATAAATTCTACATCAACATTACATCTAATGGTAACTATTTTTTATAGCAGATTTGTATTATGAACATATCGATCATGTCGATTTCGCTTGAGGCTTTGGGAAGCGTGAGTGTAGATTGTGACGAATTAAGTGTAACCCAACTAACCCAAATCCCAAACAACCCGATTCCCTATCCGGTCAGGTTTCGCCATAGAATTTTTTACCTTAAACCCGAAGGACCCGACCCAATAAAATCCAAAACCCGACCCGACACACCCGATCGACACCCCTAACTATAGTCTACTTTCCTTTTGTAGGCATACATATTTTCTGCAGCGTACCACTACTTTCCGTACCATACGGGATGAGCATGGGTGGTTGAGTGAGTGTTGTAGTATTTGACTATTTGCACTATTTTAAAATAATGCAAAGTTTGCAAGACTAACCAAGCCACCCATTTTCATTCCGCATGGTACGGATAGTAGTGGTACACTGCAGAATATATGTATGCCTACAAAATGAAACTCGACTATAGTTAGAGGTGTCAATCGGGTGTGTCAGGTCGGGTCTTGGCTCTTATCGGTCCGTCAGGTTTGAGGTAAACCCGACCGGATAAGGTTTCGGATTTATACCAAAGGAAATTAACTTGGACTTAATAAAAGAAAAAGGTTGAATCGAATTGAGCTTGGCTGGGTTAAACTGAGTATGGGCCAGAAAAGAGACTTTTGGGCTGCATAAAATTTCCGATTACGGGGCTGGTGGACTGAGACTCGATGGGTGTTGCTGAGCTGGCGGCTTAGGCCTGTTGTTATGGGGGAACGACGGACAACGCAACACCGGCGAGAACTTGGCCGGAATGCCATCGCCGGCGACAGTCAGGTACACAAAAACTGTTTTCAAATATAACACATACACTGAAAACATTCGGCGGGACAAGGACAACCATCATATATGAATTAAGGATTTAAAATGGGTTGATAAATTATACCTTCACTTTGTATGATGTTTCTGAGAGAGATGCCGGATATATGTGTTTTCGCCGGAGATGTCTTCGTCGGAGATTGAAGAAAAGAAACGAATTGAAGTGGGTTTTCTTTTTACTATTGGGAAGATGGCAGGCTTCGGCTACAGTTGTTATAGGGTCTGAATAAAAAGTTTTTTAAGGTATCTTGCAGATGGGCTTTATTGTGGTTTCCTTTTCCATGAATCCATCTTTAACGGTACTTGTCCCTGCACATCTGCACAATATTCAAAAAAGGATAAAGTTAAAAAATGTTAGGTTGGACATGTCTTAACAAAAATGACTTTTTATTATTGGAGTGGATGATATTTTTATGAGGTAACTCCAACCACTTATTCTTCCCCAACCACTTGATCACCTTTCAATATTTGATTCTTTTAGTCCGTATATTTAATAATTTTACATTTTAAACCTAAGTATATATTTATATGTGAATCATTTATTATTTATATAACTATAAATTATAACTTTATCATATATCAATGAGTAAATTACACGGATGTCCTTTAAGTTTATAGAAAATTTCACAAATGGTCCTTTAGTTTCAAAAATTACACCGTTGGTCCGTAATTCTGAAAGGTTTTTCACCGATGGTCCTTTACACTAACTGACGTTAATTTTTTCTGTTAACTTACCCCATGTGCAATGCACGTGAGGGTAAAAAAGTCATTTTTTATTTCTTTTCATTCTTAAATTAATTTTTTTTATCTTAAATAAAAGTTTTTAGTTTTACATTAAAAAGAAAAGAAATGAAAAATGATTTTTTTTTTTACCCTCACGTGCATTGCACATTGGGTAAGTTAACAGAAAAAAATAACGTCAGTTAGTGTAAAGGACCATCGGTGAAAAACCTTTCTGAATTAAGGACCACCAGTGTAATTTTTGAAACTAAAGGACCATTTGTGAAATTTGCTATAAACTTAAAGGATCATCCCTGTAATTTACTCTATTTCAATACTTTTTAAGAAATATCACACATGATAATTAAAAGACATTTTCAAAAATGTTCAGTTTTGTAATGCTATAAAAATAGTTAAATTACATAAGTGATGTGTATTTATAAAACATTTGATATAGTTAAAAGTAAATTAGTAATATTTATAAGAAAAAAATCTTTGGAAAGGTTAACAATTAGAGAGGTTTTTAACTAATAGGTTATTAGATGATGTGGCAAAGGTAATAAGTCACTGGAGAGGTTAACCATTATGGATGCTCTAAGTGATACATTTAAAGAAACACGGTTTTTGAGGCTAAAAAATAAAAGGTAATTTAAGATATATATTAAAATGGATAGTTAGTGCAGAATGCGTTCGACTTTTTTTTGAATAAAGTGATATTAATGATATTTAAATGTAAAAGTAAGTGTAAAAGAGTAATTTAATTTTATTAAAGTAGATAGTTAATGGAGAGAGTGTCCCACTTTCTTACCAAATAAAGTAAGTTTTAAAAGTGTATCACTTATTTTGTTTTACCATTAAATAAAAAATCTATCACTTATATTGATACGGAGGTAGTATATTTTTTAGCAATGTTATACATCTTAAAACATTCATTTTTTTAGAGAAATGATTAAGAGTCAAAATAATTAAAACTTTATACATTTCGTTGTGTTATACACTCACTACACTGTTTCGTTGACTTCATGACTCGTTTTAGCATAAACTTTGGCTGGTAAATTAAAACTGTTGATAAGATTTGATTTAAAATAGAAAACAGAGAACATGTTTGTTAAAATACGGAGACAAAGTTACAAAACCTCTTCGGGTAGTAATTTGGTTATGCCATTTGGTTTTCTGGCAAAAACTTATATAAGCTTTTTAAATTCACAGTTATTTGGATTTAATACGAAAAGGTTTATGTCACACTCACTAGATAACAAATTGCAATAAAGATTATAGACTCATACAGAAACCAAGTAGAATTAAAGTGGTCCAACTAGTACACAACAGGGTCAATGTGTTTTGAATCACAGGGGCGTTTTATGTAATCTAGTTGTTATTAACTAGCGATATGAACCGGCACGCTCCGGCACGGTTTAAAGCAATGTTTTAAATACTGAGTTTTACATTGAACTGACTAACATTCTACATACAATTAACCGGTACGTTGAACCCAATGAACATAATGTTAAGTATTTGTGATGTACGAATAACGTGAATTGTGTACAAATACTCAAAAAAGCTGAAAACATACATAAAAAATACAATAAAAATAAAAAATTATGAAAAACATATTATTCAATTAAATTTATCACTTTTTCAAAAATATATATACTTCCTCCGATTCAAAATAAGTGATAAACTTTTCTTTTTAGGGTGATTCAAAATAAGTGATATATTTTGAAAAATTACCTTATGTGGCAAAAAATAGTAGGACCCTCACTCACTAACTATCTACTTTAATAAAGTGAAATGACTCATTTACCTTTACTTTTTACTTTTAAACATCTTTAACCCCACTTTATTCAAAAGTTGTGAGACTCATTCCCCACTAACCATCTAATTAATTTAATTTAATCATCATTATAATCCTTTACCTCAAAACCCATGAAACATAAAGTGTATCACTTATTTTGAATCGGAGGAATTAAAAATTATGCCACTGAAGAAAAATGACTTATGGCATTGTTTTAAGGGTTTTGTTAATGACAGCCCTTAGGGCTGTCAATAAGAGGTGATTACGTGCATAAATCGTTTGTACTTTTAGTGGTGGGGGATGATTCATAAAATGCAGGAAGCGGTTATTGATTATTGTATAAGTTTTTGAAGCGTGTTTTAACATCTTAGTGACAGCCCTTAGGGCTGTCATTATCATTTTCCTTGTTTTAATTAGCAACCAAAAATTGTTAGATAATTACAATAAAATTGTCAAAAAAAACTCTATGTTATTAAATTAAATTAACTTTGTGATTCTAAATCATAAAAAAAATATTTTATAAATATATTTTATAAAAGAATATAATAATTTTTCAAGGAGGTGTTATGATAAACAAAAAAAATCAGATAGTATTAGTTAAGAAAATTATCTAATAATAATAGGGTTATTTGGAAGCTAAAGAAAAGACTTTGATAAAAACAACAAATACCTTATAAATCTTTACCTATATATGCACCTATATATGATTTTGGTTTGACAACTCACCCGTTTGCAGCTTCTGATTGGTTGTTTATGCCACGTGTAATTCACACATTGGCCAATGATTTTCCTCACAATCTTCCTATGCCTGCATTTTAAATACGGAATTAGTCTTAACAATTTCAACGAAAATAATGCAACATTATTTTGTTCCATAAATAATGCCAGCAATATTTGGCAACCCTTTCAAATACATGCAATATTCTTAACATAATTGAATTTTAATTTGAAATTCTACAATATTTTCGGAATTAGTTGAATAAATAATGCCAGCAATATATAGTATATTTTGAATTTATACAATATTTTCAGAATGAGTTAAATGCTTACCATCTAATCCTTAATATTGAATTTTAATTTGAATTTTGAATTCAAATCTTATCACCTAAATAATTTCGACAGAGATATTTACCACACAAATGAGCCTATTTAAATCATACATTGTGTTAACCAGTAGGGCAGAAACGATACACAAATCTGACAGATTGCTGAACAGCAAAAGGTATATGTCTCTCTCAATTTTACCACACAATACGCTTATGCATTATGTTGTTTCAATTTATTTATTACAAAACGATTTACACAAAGTGTTTTGCAGCAGTCCTTTTGTGCAGCATACGCTACTCAACGAATACCAGGTAATGCAATGCAATTCCATAATTTTTTTCGGAATTTTTTTCAGTTACAATTTTGGTTTCAAGCAAAACACATGCTCAATCTTAATTGTAGACATTATAGGGGAATTATACATTCGAAGCAGGTGAATTCTAATTGTAGACATTCAAGTTTTAACTTGAACTATTTGGTATTTACAATATAATAATTTCTGTATTTTATTTTGGTTTTTGACAACTAAAATTCCACAATTCATGAAAAAAGGTCATGCTTACAATTATAATTTCTTATTTTAGCTAAAGTTTTTTATTTTCTGTATTATGAAATTTTTACCAACTTGCTCAATTGTGCAATACTTTTTTGATGTAGTCAAAATAATTTTACTTACATGTTTCGTTATTAACTGTGCAAAGTGAACCTATACATTTGAGTAATTTCATAAATATTCAAAATATTTTAGTTGTAATGCTCTAAATAATAATAGTAATTAGGGGATAGTTCTGCATCATCAAACTAAATACAATTGAGCACCTGTGAAAACATAATTTTTATCTAGCATAATTTTGACTACATGGAAGATAGAATAACTGGATTTAGTTTTATAAGTGTTATTGGGTGAGTTATCTGCCTACTCAAGCTTGATAAAAATTATGAAATACTGCTAAACACGGACGCGGGGAAAAAATGATTTCTTTGCGGTTAAGTTTGTTGTGCATTTGAATTGTTTTGAATTTTCGCAGGTTTCATTTGTTATCTGCTATAGCTTGAGTAGTTTTTAAAACATATATGTTATCAAGCTTGAGTAGTGTTTAAAACCTACTGATTATATGGTGATAACTATGTTTCCCATTGAATCCAGGATTCTAAACTTATCATGGAGATAAGTTTTTTTTTTTTTTGATAATGCAGTCCTAAATGACGAAGAGGTGAAATCAACATTGAAGAAATTCCCGTATACAATTTAATTTACCTATTTCATTTTCTGTTTTGCTGAGTCTAGCCCTTCGTTCTACGAATATTTGCGACGATCAACTGCGTATCCGAGGTAAATAGACATAAACACATCTCTAAAATGTTGTATTCGACAATTGTGCTTCAAATAGTCATTTCATATCTTTAATCGACACCGAACTTTTACATTTCTCTGTATTAGGGTTACAAAGTGAAGAGGTGGAAATAAGGGAATTCGTGCACTACATAGGATAGACTAGGGAATGCAGATGAGTTTAATATTCACAATTGAGTTAAGTAAATAATGTGATTATGGGTTAATTTTGTTGGATAAGTAAACCTGTAAGAGATCCAAAATGGGCTTTTCACGAATGCTCATTAATCTATTTTCTTTGGCCCATCAATGGATTTTAACCCAAAAACCTAACTAATCATTTAAATAGTGCAAAGTAATTTATTACCAAGCTATAATAAGCAAATTACATTTATTTTTGATATATAATTTAATATATATTATTCAACTTATATTTAATTAAACAGTATCAATATTTCGTTATTTTCCTACAAATCTTTCGAAGCATGCCCGCTCAGTCGGGCGGGCTTTGAAGCTAGTATAATTTATAAAAGAACATAATTATTTTATAAGGACGTGATTTGATAATAAAAACACTTGGTGTTACTTAAGAAAATTATCAAATAATAAAGGGGTTATTTGGAAATTAAAAAAAGAAATTTGTAGAGGTTAGAACGGGAGATTACACGTCTACAGGCCATGTGTTCTTACCAGCTCATCCAACAAAAAATTTGGGAATTGTTTGCCTTTGTATTGTTTTTCAGAAATGGTATTGAGTCCTACCTACCTACTCACTTTTAAGTTTGATATGTGTAATCTACTAATTCATTTTATTCATATCATCTCATGATTTCAACACTTGTCGTGATCAAATTAGTATGTACATGAGTAAACACAAATGATAGCACTCAATAGCATTTCTCATTTTTTTTATTGTCATATTCAATTTCACTAAATGACAAAGAGACACTATTCATTATTTCATAAATAGGCTAGCTTCAGTGACCTTCACTAAGATTCAGACTTAGTGTAGCATTTGTCTTCAAGACTCAGTGTGTCATTGTCAAGAAGACACTGAACCTACTACGACCATCTGAACTGTTGACCACTCACTAATTCTGCACGGGGAACTGATCGTTGCTTCTTTGGATGTTCAGATAACGTTGTCAAGTGATAAGGATCTGAACATATCAGATACTCATACACTTACAACCTGAAGGACTTATCTTTAGATTGTTTTCCAATTATTATCTGTTTGTATTCATTAAACCCATCTTGTTGTTTTTAGTGACCCAACAAGTTGGATATTGATTTTAACTTTAAGATATTGATTGACCTGAAATTGTGATAATATACTATGAGATATAATACTTTCAAAAAATGTGGGAATAAAGAGTATTAGCAGAAAATATTTCATCTTTATCCATGAAAAAAAAAAAATCTAGAATAAATGAAAGGAAATAAATGAAAAAAAAAAAACTCAATAGATGAGAAAAAGGTACAAAAGATACTAAAACACCTATTAAGTAAATATTTTTTAAATCACACTTATTTAGTAAATATTTATTTTTAAAACACTATTTAATTATGTAAAAAAACTCCATGTTTGGACCAAGACATTTCTCAATAGGGGTGATAAATGTACCACATCTTTTAATAGATCTACCACAATTGATGGTTCGTATGTTTATACAGTTTACGATGATACTTGTACTTTGTGGTATATAAATCAAAAGTTGTGGTGTAAAAATTAATTCCCTTTCTCAATAGTCAACTTTCATTGAGAGGAGAAGTATATGGGAAGAGTTCCATACACAAGAAGCGAAAGTTTTGAGCAGGAAAGTAAATGGGATTCCGTGAGAGGGTGTATATATTTTCTTATTATCTTATTGCATTGGTTAATGGCATTAACTTTCTATGAAGTTTGGTGGATAAAATGGAAAATGCAATTAACAAGAAAAATGTTTTACCCGCGCGTTGCGGCGGGATTTCAAATACAATTTTTTTAACGTAGATAATAAGTTCTTATATAAATCATTTTGACTTTTGTGCTAAGATATGGTTTGTTTTTGATTCGGTTAAGACAAAAGTCGATTGATCTAATAAAGAAAAGATATTGTCATAAATTTAAATAAAAAAGTAGTTGATAAAATTTCAAATTGTTTATTTTAGCATAAGAAAATATTTTTAAACAATTAATGGTACCATTTAAAAAAAAAGATGGAAAAGGTGTTTGCCAACTTTGTGATGGGGTGTGTGTCGTACGAATTTTGTACGTTAGTATGGGGTGTTTATGCAAATTGCAAAATAATAGAGTAGTATTAAAATCTTCAAACTTCAAGGGAAAATTTGTAAATATTAAATTTGTTTAAGGGTGATTTTGAAAATTAATTATGAACAGTAAAATGAAATGCTTAATGTATATAAGATACAATTTATGTGTAACTTTGGCTGACAAATAAAAGTAAGTATGAAAAAGCATGAGTGTAGTTTCTGTATGTGCAGAGTGCAGTCAATATCATCAAAAGATTTTTTTTTTTTTTTTGAACAGCAAAAGGGCGACAAAACGAGCTTCGGCAATGCCATCACCCGCAAAGATGCCCCCGAGAACTAGAATTAATATAAACACTAGCACGAAGCTAGGAAACGTAGTTACATAGACACACCATACAAGAAAAAAACGACATCTCACCAAATTAAATTACAATAGCGACAAACAAAATCCAAACTAATTGGAACTAGATTACTCCATTCTCCTCTATCTCGCTCAACCCTTAAAGAGATATTGGATCACAGCACCAAACCGGCCACTCGAGGCTGCCCCAATTGGCATTCGATCTATGCTTAATCCAAAAAAACGCTTGAGCTTGAGCTTCCCCTAATATTGAACGCATCCCACCTTCATTTTTATTAAACACAAAATTGTTTCTGATCCTCCAAATAAACCACAACACCGTGACCACCGCCGTCATATATTGAATGGACTTAGCTTTAGATAAATTTTCTTTGACTTTCCATTCGAATAAATCGTCAAGTCCCCGAATTGTTCTGATATCAATGGACCACCATTTACAAAACTCGATCCAAATTTCTCTCGTCTTACGACAAGACCAAAATAAATGAGTCTCCTCTTCGATTTCTCTCTCGCAAAAACAGCACACCGCCGATTGTAACATAACGCCTCTTTTCAGCAAGTTCACACAAGTTGGTAAACGTTTTTGGGCCAGTCGCCAAAAGAAAATATTGATCCTGATCGGGACCGTTTTTATCCACGGGGTATTTGCATCTTGGGACGGACCTGCAATCGTGTTTTGGATAGCACTCCTAGCCGAAGAAACCGAAAAAGCTCCATCCTGCTTGAACGCCCACGACCACCGAGCCGTCTGCTGCTCCAAGTTCTGCGTCACCTGAAACCACGAGTCAATCGGAATATTAAATTTATTTAAATAGTTACGAATTTTTACGATATTATTCCAAACTCCCGGGAATTTACTAGATGGGATATAGTTATTTGAAATATTATGTAAGGATACGATTGCTTCTTTCCATAATGACCCGTCCTTTGTTTTTAATGTCCACCACCACTTTAACATTAGAGCAAAATTTTGTGCTTTAATACTTGGAACATTAAGTCCACCCGAGTTAAGTGGATTGAGTATCTTCTTCCAGCTAACTCAATTAATTTTGCGTTCTCCGTTTTTTGAACCCCAAAAAAATCTTGCACGAATTGCTTCCAATTTGTTGATAATACCTTCCGAGGCTTTAAAAATAGATAAAAAATACGAACCAAGAGCCCCAAGAACAGATTTTATAAGTGTCAACCTACCCCCATAAGATAGGGTTGAAGCTTTCCAAGAAGAAAGCTTTTTTTGAAATCTATTAACGATCACATCCCAGTATTCCATTCTATGCATTTGAGCACCGATTGTTAACCCGAGATATTTAAAAGGGGATGTGCCAATACTACATTTTAGAACATTTGCCACCCTATCCACTCCTTCCCTTGATACACCGAATCCATGTATGTTGCTTTTTGACATGTTCACCTTAAGGCCGGATGCTAGATAAAAATAATTAAGAATTCGTTGAAGATTTTTTGCATTCCCAACTGACCACTCTCCCACAAATATAGTATCATCAGCATATTGGAGATGTGTCAAAAGAGGGCCATCGTCCGGAAGTTGAATTCCATGAAAAATACCTTTTTGCGTAGCTTCTAACATAGCCACATGTAAACTTTCTACTACTATGATAAACAAGAAAGGTGCCATGGGGTCGCCTTGTCTAAGACCCTTATTAATTTTAAATTCCGCCGATGGAGACCCGTTAATAAGAACGGATGCCCTCGCGGAGGAAAGACACATGTAAATCCATCTTCTCCATCTATCTCCAAATCCCATATGCCTCAAGATCGAATCCAAAAAATTCCAATTTAAAGTGTCATAAGCCTTTTCAAAATCCACTTTAAATATTAAAAGTTTTTTCTTAATCTTTTTACACCAAGAGATTACTTCACTTAAAATTAGCGGCCCGTCTAAAATATTCCGACCTTCAATAAATGCCGATTGTTCAACACTAATGATATCACTGATTATCGGTTTCATGTGGTTCGCCAATAATTTGGCGATAATTTTGTAAAAACTACCGATGAGACTGATCGGGCGATAGTCGGACAAAGCAAGTGGTATATCACACTTAGGAATAAGTGTAAAAAAGGATGAGTTGCATCCGCAGTTCATATCATCACCATTCTCAAATGCCTTTACTGCTTTCAGAAGATCAATCTCAATAATATCCCAATATTTTTTATAGAAAGCAAACGTAAACCCATCCGGACCCGGCGCCTTTTCGACCCCACAATCCCATACCGCCTTTTTCACTTCGACTTTAGAAAAGGAATCTTCTATTTGTATTTTTTGATTGGCAGTAATGGTTTTAAATTTGTTGCTAGTAAAATTCGGCCTGTTCCGGTCAGATTTTGAGAAAAACGTTTCAAAATGTTTTACGGTACCTGTTTTCATGACCTTAGGCTCCTCCGTCCATACCCCGTTAAACGATAATCCATGTATAAATTTTTTTCGGTTGTTGTGGTTAAGGGACCCGTGGAAAAAACCTGAATTCTCATCTCCTTCAACATTCCATTTGATTCTTGCTTTTTGTTTAATATCCCCAATTTTGAGATCTTCATGTTCCTTGATCTGAAGATCTATGTTAACCCTATTTGATTTTTCAATCTGCGTGAGGCCAAGCACTTCAGCTTTCTGATCAAGTTCAAGTGCCTCCTTTTGAAGCTTAGCAATATCGGTATATGCAGAATTCGATCTCCACTTCTTGATTGCATTTTTCACCTGTTTTAATTTTTTACAAAAAGATTGAATCGGGTATATGCTGTTTTGAACGGGCTGCTCCCAAGCTTCCTTAATGATATGTTCGAGTGATGGATTAGAGGCCCACGAGTTGAAAAACTTAAAATAGGTAGGCCCAAAATCTGCAATTTGGGATTTCAAGAGCAACGGACAGTGATCGCTAAAACCTTTGGTGAGGATATTAACATTTGGACTCTGCCATACCTGAAAAAACAAATCACTGACTAAAATTCTATCGATCAAGCTCAAAGTACCACAATCTGGAGTGCTCCTCGTGTACCGTCTACCACCCATTTTTAATTCATTTAATCCTGCTTCTGAGATAAAGTTATTAAAAAACCTAGCACCGGAAGCAGAAAACGACGAGCATGTTCTTTCCGATCTCTTACAGACTTCGTTAAAGTCCCCAAACACAATCCAAATTCGGTTTGTATCTGATACCACCAGTTCAGAAACCGACTCCCAAAGGACCTTCTTCTTTTTTAACTCCTGAGGAGCGTAAACATTAATAAGCCCAATACTTATATTGGATCCGACAATCTGACCTTTAATCACTAAGAAATTTTCTTTTTTAATCGAGTCTGTTTTTAGCATCCATGTCGGGTCCCAAATAGAGACAATCCCACCTGACTTACCGTTAGACACCACATAATCATATTCCATGGAATCAATTAATTGGTGGATTTTATAACTTTACTAAGCTATATTTGATAAAAGAAATTTTCAAGGAATTCTATCATTTTTGTAAAATTATGAGGGACAAATCTCACAATTTGGATCAATCAACCTTCAAATCACCACCACCACCAAAATCACATGCAATTCAATACATCAACACCACCATCATCCCAAGTGTATTAAATCTCATGTGATTGCACATTGCCGACCACTACCACTACCACTACCACTACCACACCATGTGTATTAAATCAAATGTAATTCCACACCGCAGACCACCATCACCACCACCAATCTCGGTCGGCCAACGTCTACACCACCGGCACCCTCGCCACTGGCGGCTGCTTCCAATCACATGTGATTACATATCCAATCACATATGATTGCGGCGGCGACAGCCAGTGGCGGGCAGCAGTGACAGGCGGTGGCGGCCGGAGGTGGTCGGCGACGGTAGTGGCTAGTGGTGGTGGTTGTATATTGAATTACATGTGATTTGATGATGGTAACAGTTGTATATTGAAGCATATGTGATTTGATGATCGTGGTGGTTAAAGAATCTTTTGATCTAATTTTTATGTTTATAAATACGACTCATATTTCATAACCAAATTACAACAATTGATTTTCGGTCACGGATAAGCAAATTTTTTTTTTTTAAATTTATATTTGTTCCTACTTATTAGTTTTTGGTCAAAATGTATTTTAGTATCCTGAACTTGGCTGACTGGAATTTCTACTACTCTAAATTATTAAATGTGCAACATGATACCATGAACTTGACAAAATGGTCGATTTAGTACCCTGACTCATTAATTTGATCGCATTTTCTTACTTGATTTAATTACGTTGGAGCTTTAAACGGACTAAAAAATGTACGTTCATCTCAATATATTGACATTAGAAGCAAATCGCGTGAGAAAACAAGACCAAATTAGTAAATCAGGGTACTAAATTGACCATTTTGTCAAGTTCAGGGTATTATTGTGCACCTTTAATAGTTCAGGGTAGTAGAAATTCCATTCAGCCAAGTTCAGAGTATTAAAATACACTTTGGCCTTAGTTTTACACATAGTACTATTTAATTCTAAACTTGATAGGTGTAATCTACTAATTCTATTTCTTCATATTATCTCTTGATTTTAATACTTGTCTTGATCTAGTGGGTAGGAATATGAGTATGACTAAATAGTAAAAAATAATACCACTTCTCTATTTTTAAATTATTCATTGCGTAACTTAAGGTATGTAAATCGTATAAAATGATAGTACTTGTACAAAACAAACAATCATATCATACCAAATATAACATGAATAAGTTATTTATTTATAAATTCAAACTTTTCTTTCAAATATAAATGAATCTTATAAACTTTTATCTACTTATATGTTTTACTTGAAATACATTGCAGTTATTTTTGTTTTTTATGTTAATTACCGATATCTAGTCACATATTTCTAATATTAAAGAATGACCCGTGAAAATCACGAGCTGTCAATAATTTGACTGTACGTAATTTTTAGAAAATACAAAAATTTATCATTAATTGCATGATTCTTACATATAAGATAAGAAAATATATAATGATTATAAAACGCAAAGGAATAGGAGCATACAAATTATATAAACATGAGAAAAGTTTAAGATTACATAATAATAATTTGATAAACATACAATAACAAATAAAAAAGAAATCATATAACACGTTATTAAGTAAATGTTCAAGGATTACGAAACAATCTTTTCAATAAAATAACGGTTACAAAACAATCTCATTAACAAAATAAGAAAACTTATATAAATTTCTAAACACTTCTTGAATAAAATATTTGATGTTTTATTTCTTACACCACCATCTTTATCTTTTATTAATATTTCCAAACTTTGTATGCTATTACTCTAGGAAATCCCTAGGAAATTATTTCCGAGGGATTTGCTAGGAGAAGCAATTAAAACTTACGTTTTTTAAATTTTGCTTAGAAATCACTAGAATTTTCCGAGGGATTTGTTAGGAAAGCAATTCAAATTAAGTGCTTTAAATTTGCTAGGAAATCCATAGGAATTTTTCCGAGGGAGTTTCTAGGAGAAGCAATTTAAACTAAAGTATTTTAAATTTGTTTGGTATTCCCTCGGAACTTGCGAGGGGTTTCCGGGGAAATTTGTTTATTCGAATTTCCAAGGAAATCCCTCGGAACTTCCGAGGGGTTTCCGAGGGAATTTATTTATTCGAATTTCGTAGGAAATCCCTCGGAAATGTGTAGGAATTTGCGAGGGAATAAATCCCTAAGAAAAAATCTGTAGGAACATGAGCCTTTTTCTAGTAGTGAAATATAGACCAACCTTTAACAATAATTGACCTTGACTTTTATTCATTGTCATACAAAAGCAAAAGGCTGTCTAAGTTGTTCAATCTCTTTCGATCAATGAATCAGAGAAATAATTCAACAACATTTCTTCTTATAACTAAATTTTTATAATTAAAGATGCACAAAAACCTTCAAACTCTCTTTTCGTGTTCCAAGTCTTGATAATTAAGAACAGAGGTATCACTACAACAAATCATTTCATTTCAACCTTTAATTTTTTATAGAAAATTAATCAGCAGCTTCAATGGATTATACATTTAATACATATATTCATTCGTAACTATAATATAACAAAAATATACCTCCTTTTTTTCAAGCCTTTTGTCGAGTCCTTTAAGCTTTTTTCAAGTTTCTGTTGCAAAGAAAAATGTTCTACCTCCCTAATCTAAATCAAAGTTAAAGAATTTCTTTTGCAACAGTGGTTCGAAATCTGAATTCTTGCAAACAATAATAACATACAATAAAAACAACGCATAATAACCACTTCACCAACTACATGCCTTTAATGTCAAAGTATATGAAATTAAAAAAGAATCATATCACCAAAGATCAACACTTTTTTGTATTGCGATGAACATGGAAAATACAGATTATTAATCGTATAAACTCATGTAAAATTATTTCTAAAATCATCAAATCATACCTCAAATATTTTGTGGCAATTTGCGTATTTTAGGAATTATTCCTAAAATCGTTATGAGTCATGTATTAAATTATAATCGGTTTAATTTTAATTATAAATTATATTTTGAGGTTATTAATTTTCGTAATTAAAAACTTAATTATTCTTGTTTTAATGTTGAGATATTTTTTAAAGGGGGTGATTTTTCTACCACAACTTTTGAGGCATCTACCACATCCAACGCTTAATATACTTGTACAATCAGCTGCAAAACATGTACAGTGTGGTATAATCATTAAAAGTTGTGGTACCAATATCAATTCTCATTTTTTTAACTTTCTCTGATATAACCTTCCTGTTTTAAAAAATAAATATTCGGTGATTAAACTTCCCAATTTAAAACATACCAATTACATTAAATCGTAATTTGACCCGATTTAACCTTCTACAATTAATATTCGGTTTTGAAATCCAACTCTATCATAATATAATGTTTCTTTAAATTAGGAACTTTTCTAAGAAGTTGTTCATGATCCGAAAGAGAAGATACCCACCAACTAATAATAAGGAAACGTTAGGCATTAAGTAATTGCATTTATTAGAAAGGCAGGTTATTTATAATGACAGAATAATTGCTGAAAGTGCAAAAATTGAGCAATTTACACTCTTTCAAGTCCAATAAATTCGTGGTGTAATTCAGGCAATATATTTTTTAAAATCTTCTTAATTGTTTTCTAATTTAGAGCTCGTCAACTATCAATTCGTGAATTAAAAGGCTCGAAATTTTCTAGGCGGATGGGCGGGAAAAGAAGATTTTTGACGAATAACACACTGACAATCTCAATACCTTAAGAGGTACATGAAATCCAATGTCCATATGAAATTTCGTCCATATTAAAATTTCAAATTCTTAACCACAATGATAAATATAACCACACGACACATGTGATAAATACTTGAAAAATTCTATTAAACCATTTTTGCATAAAACATCCTAAATCAAATTACCAAAACACCTTTACTCAAACATTATATTTCTATCTATTCAAGTTATGTAATAAGTTATCAAATAAGCTAATAAACATCAAGACTAAAAACCTACACCTGAACTCAAAACTGCAAGATAAAAAAATTCACAATAAAAAACAATAAAAGCAATAAAATTCTAAATTAAAATCCACAGTGATAAAAAATTCCACGAAATCGCAACCATGTAAAAGAATCTCTTAATTACATGAGAAATAAAAGCTTTTTCCATTTGACCAAGTCATATGTGTAGAAAATTTACCTCGTCCAAAGCAGGGATTAGATTCCTTGTGTAATTGAAGATGATGGATGTCCAATCCATTTACTAATAATTGGATGTTAATCACAAATATCAACAAAATGTACACCAAAATCAATTCAATTAAGAATAATATCACAAATTGAAGAAAAATCAGAGATCATTGTAACTTGAGGCTCTTTTTAATTCCAACGAAGATATTTAAGGTTTTGTCGAAAATCTCTGAGTTTGAAGAATACCAGAAATAGAGGAGACGAAGTTTCAAGGCTGCATACGGCTCGATAACTTTAGGGTATTTTAATTTCCTCTACAACTGAATTAGAGAAGAAGGAGGCTGGATAAGGATAGAGACTTAGAAAACCTTGATTGGAAATATGAGCGGAAATAAATACTGTATTTTAGGTAAATTTAAAATACAATCATCAAATTGACAGGTAATCATTCGTTCATTATAAGGATGCTGTTAATGATAGTATTAAAATTGAAAGAAAATCATTCTGTAAATCACTGATGTTAACGATATAATTTAGGAAACCAATATTAAAATTAATTAGATTTAAATGCAGTCAAAATCGGGGCTAGTTATAAACGCAACATGCATGGGCGGGAAAATTAGGGTTGTGGCCAATTAGGAGCTGCCATGTGTCAAGTGGTTGTCTAAGAAGCTGCCAAGTGGCTCATAAAAAGCTTCTTTTATTATATATATAAATATAGATATAGATATAGATGTTTTAAATTTAAAAATAGAGAAGTGGTATTATTTTCTATTATTTGTTTCTACTTATTAGTTTTAAACATAGTACTATTTAATTCTAAACTTGACATCTAGTAATTTTATTTCCTCATACTATTTTAAAATCTTTTGATTTTGACACTTGTCTTAATCTAGTTGGTAGAAATATGAGTAGAACTAAATAGTAGAAAATAATACCACTTCTTTATTTTTAATTTTAAAACATTCTTTAATATTAAAAATATGTGACTAGATATCGGCAATTAACATCAAAACAAAAATAATTGCAATATATTTCAAGTAAAACATGAGTTGCGTTCAAAGAGGTCCATGATTTTTACAAGGTCCCAAGGAACAAATCTCAACCATTGATCAATATGATCTAATGGTCAAGATTAATCACATACTTTATACATGGAGGGGTATTTTGGTCATTTGGCACTAAAAAAAAATTTATTTTATTTATTTTTTATTTTTTATTTTTTATTTTAAAATTTTTTTATTTTTTTTATTTTTTTTATTTTTTAATTTTTAGTTGAGGGGTATTTTGGTCATTTTGAATTATTATTTTTTTTATTTTTTATTTTAAATTTTTTAATTTTTTTAAAAAAAAATTTTTAAATTTTTTTTATTATTAATTTTTCATTAATAATACATAATGTTATTGCATAGTGAATCACTTGTGATTGCAAAGTGAATCACATGTGATTGCTTAGTGAATCACATGTGATTTAACTAAAACCTGATTTTACACTAAAATCACATGTGATTTTACATTAAAATCACATGTGATTTTACACTAAAATCACATGTGATTAAGTTGTACACGTAATTATTAAATAAATATTATTTTTTAATTAAAAAATTAATAAAAAAATAAAAAAAATAACAAAAATAAAAAAAATAAAAAATAAATTTAAAATTTTAAAAATTTAAAATAAAAAATAAAAAAAAATCAAAAATTTTTTGAAGTGCCAAATGACCAAAATACCCCTTCATAGTAAAAAATAAAAAAAATAAAAAAAATAAAAATTTTAAAATAAAAAATAAAAAAAAATATTTTTATTTTTTAAAAAATGACCAAAATATCCCTCAATGTATAAAATATGTGATTAATGTTGACCATTAGATCCTATTAATCAATGGTGGAGATTTGTTCCTTGGGACTTCCAAAAAATGATGGACCTCCCTGAACGTTTCTCAGTATAACATATACGTAGATAAGAAGTTTATAAGATTCATTTATATATGAAAGAAAAGTTTGAATTTAAAAATAAATAACTTATTCATGTTATATGTCGTATGATATGATTGTTTGTTTTGTACAAGTATTATCATATTATAAAACTAACTTCAAAGCCCGCCCAAATGGTTGGGCTAACTTAAAAAAATAAAATTTTAAACAACAAAAAAAAAGCATAAGAAATCATATCGTGATCGTTTTCTTATAAACATCATTTTAAAGGTGATTTAAAATGTCAGATTAGTATTGAAATCATATGGTCAATTATAATTGAAACGATGAATAAACATTATTCTTATATTAAAGATGAAATTAAGTTCTTTGTATACGACGATTTTTATTGAGTTTGTATAGTTGCCATATCTATTATTAATATAATTTACACAATTAAGTTACACAATTTAACACAAAAGTGAGCAAGCCATAAAGTGAGTAAGCTAAAACAGTTATTTACACAATTAACTTGCATACATCTATATCTATATTATCTATATTTATATCTATATTAACATAAAAAATGAGTTCCAAAACCAAAGTTACATTTATTATCATGAGTTCTAAATTGAGTTTTAAAACTGAGTTCTAAATTGAATTCATGCATAAATGTTGCCTTCATTACTATCATTCACTACACTTTGACGGTTCATTTCTATCGATTTACGTTTAAATACTTGGGCAGTTTATAAGAATAACATATTAAAATGAATTCATGCATTTAATTACATGGGCTAAATTACAAATGTTTCAAGCCGTTTCAAAAATTACATGTATTTAATTCACTACGAATAATTACAAAGACGTTTCAAGAAGATCAAAGAAAGTAAATCATGCATTTAAAAGACTAGGCTAAAACCCGCGCGATGCGGCGGCTGCGAACTATATATTCCTGATGATTAAATGTCCATTGGTTATATATTTTACAACAAATACAGTATAAGCATGAAAACTATGTATAAATAGAGGTAAAAAACAAGAGTTAGCATTGCCATTAAAATGTTGTTCGATTACATGTTTTGAAGTATAATAACACAAATGATCCATCTCCAAAGACTTAGCAACGGCCATTTCCACATCAATTAGGTTTGGCTCAAACTTTCTGCATATAAGTCTCGTGCCATTATTAAGGCGGTTTTACCATATAATTTTATGGTCATTTGGATCATGTGGCGACATAGAAATGCAATTACGTTCAACAATGGTGATGCCCGAAGAAATATGCTCGTAGACTCTTTTCGCGTATCTTTGGATTTGTAATCGTAGAGTTAAGTATAAAGTTAGTTGGGCCGAATGGCTTATTTTACCATTTAATTACTAAACTCTTGTTCTTCTAGCTTTTAGCTAGTTTTTTAATGAAAGTCGTTTCCAAAAAAAAAAGTATCGTGCCATTACATAATCCCTGGGAGGGATCGATATTGCGTAAAAGTATTATCGGGCACCCATTTTTGAGCCGGAGAACATGCGGGGGAATACCACTAACATTAAGGGAGTTCAAAATTTTCATAGGATAGAATCTGATTCTGTCATCCTCCGTTTCATCGAAATTGTAATATATTTTTCGACCCCACAAAATGTATCGATCAACCTCTCATTAAGGTCATTAACATGGTTTTTTTGTTGTTGATAAAATAGCCCGAGAAATAATATAATCTGGTGAATTTCTGTTGACCTGTAAAGAAGGAAATATTGCATGATAATTGTGTATAATATAGAGTTAAAAAGCAAGAATTAGCATTGGTGCAGAATTGTGTACAACACTTTTGATCTATGTTTTAAAACCAGGATGATTTTTAGTCGGCCTATTACGATAGCCACAATAGCCGGATGAATCGTCGGGTTTACTCGGATCATCTAAAAACATAGAAAAAATATTAGATAAAATTACGTCAAAAGTTAACTCGTCAGGTTCCTTATGGGATGAATCGTCGGGTTAACTCGGATTATTCATGTATGTAAAGTTGAATCATCAAAAGTTAAAAGATGGGAAAAAACAACAAAAAGAGTATCAACGTTATAAACACTATCTTAAAATTAAAAATGAAATTATGTCAACATCAATGCTAAAAAAATGAAATTATTTAATGATGCAAATCAAATCAAAACTACCGTATATACAAAAAAAGGAATTAAACAAATGCAAATTGGTAGATAAATAACCATGATAACTGCAATGCCAATGAGATCAATGTAAGATAAAATAAAATATATAAGATTTAGTATAAATCATCATGTAATCGATTAAAACAACAACATAGTATAAAGTTTAGTGCTAACCTTGATGAAACCAATTTCCTTTGGGTTGCTATGGAAGCATTGCCTGCAACACATAAGGTCGTACTTTCTGATCAGCCCAGGTGAATTACCATGCATACACGGCTGGTACATCATAATCACAAATAAGAAACAAATCAGTAACATTACACACAGTTACCGATAACTGAAAACTAACAAACACAAAAAACAGAATGTCATAGAAACGCTTTTCAAATGCTACAAGTAAGTAAATGTACTAACACTAAATGATAGACAACTAAAGAAAAAATGAAGTAGCTACAATGATATAAAAGGCTTAAATAATATCAACAAACATGTAAGAAAGTTAAAAACAAATACTGAAAATTAGAGACAGTTTATGGTGAGCAACCAAATGATAAAATTACCATGAATTCGTTGGTACATATCAATTTTCCAGGGAACAAAGTTTCCTTCCCATAAGGAACCTGCAAAATGTACCACAAATAAGCACTTACAAACATGTTTATGCAACAACTTTGGTTGACTTACCAATCTAATGTTTAAGAAGGTGTTTGGGAATAATGATTATGATCCTGTGAGTTAATTTCTTCAGTCAATTTCTACGGTTGTGTAATAGTATGTTGAGATCTTTCTAGTTGATGTGAGGGCTTCAAAACGAGTGGTTACAGTTGCACCTTTTATTCTTCTCCTAAACTGCAATATAACCCAAGACAAAATCAAATAAACGTCAAATAAAAATCTATATCGAAAATCAGAATCAAATTAAATTAAAAAAAGTTACTACCTCCAGTTTTTTCCTAGCTTCACCACCAAATCGCCCACTTTCATCAAGAGTTACACCTTGTAAAATCAGATTATAAAAAAAAAAGTCGATTGAAATATGGAAATACGAATCAAGTTGAAATATTTACCTCGTTCACAATAGGATTATCATATTGTAGAAGCATTTTCTTGTCAAATCCAAGGTCTTCATTAAACATACAAAGCAAAATGACAAAAATACAAGGTTGGCTTATGAAAGCAATACTACGGGTTGGGTAATGGGTCAATAAAGATACTTTATATGTGAGTCTTGGAGTATTTTACCGGGTCGACCCGTTACGTTGACTGCACAGTTTATGTAACTTAATATTTCTAAATAATATCAACAGCTTTATCGGCTTAAAAGTCTCAGGAGCACGGATGCAATAATATCCACCACATTCTGTACCTGAATTATAATTCAAAAAAATAAGTTCAAAATATAGATTAGAATAAAGATAAATAATATAAAGTGACTTGCATTAGCATTAGTGACTTAAACGGTGAGGGCTGCTCGTAGCTGGTATGTGTTTCGTTTCGTGAATGCAAAGAAAAAATGGTTGAGTCATCTAGTTTTTATAAAGAATGCAGGTAATAAGAATTATAAATTAACACATTAAATGAATATTAATGCCAACACATAACCGAAATTTGAGATTTTTGTTTAATATCTTCAAAATTGGAAATTTCCTTATGTGCTAGGATGTGAATATTATTAACATTTAATTGTCAGTTATAAAATGAAGTCAATTAAAACATATATTTAATTGTGGTCTAAATTATAACGTATGCTATTAACTTTTCACATGTAGGTAAACGTGTGCTATTAAAACCTATATTAATATCTTCACTCGTAACTTTAAAATAATATTCACTCCCAATTGGAATATAGACCGGTTAAATTAAAATGTATGCTATTAACTTTTCACATGTTGGTAAATGTATGCTATTAAAACGTATATTAAATTAATATTAATGCCAAAACATAACATACGCTATTAAAACGTATATTAAATGAATATTAAAACGTATATTTAATGGTGGTCTAAATTAAGGATATTAAATGTATATTTAATATCTTCACTATAAACGTAACTAAAATCCAGTCGTTTCATTAAAGATATTAATGGTACGCTTCTAAAATCCAGTCGTTTCATTTTAAAATGAAGTCAGTCCGAAAATTAATACCAAAACATAACTGAAAATGGATATTCAATTAGTTAAGGTCAACACTCCCAGAATAACATATTTATATTTATTACAATTAACATTAACATATTATCGTGTACCCAATGACAATTATTATACGAATAAAACGAAAATAATTAGAAAGTTTAATATTCGTTATAAAAATGTAGTCAATGCATGTAATATTAGTATTAACTTTTTAGAATGAAGTCAGTGCAACCAATTAAAAGGTTGTAATACAAGAAATTTAAACGTTTGTGAAATGCACAAAATGCAGTATGAGTAGATTGATTTGGAAAGTTATTAAATTGTAGTCAAGTAAAAGGCTTCTAAAATGCAGTTAATAGTTTTTAAAATGAAGTCAATGCATCCAATTAAAACGTTTCAATGCAGGCAATGAAAACATTTAATATTTGATTGTTTATAAAATTCAAAATTTCCTTGAGGTAGGATGTGAATATTATTAACATTTAATGGTAAGTTATAAAATGGGCATTTTAATATATATTATAGAGTTCCATGCGTTAAAATTTCAAGCCTTTATTACTATCTATTAAAAGTTTGAATTAACAATTTATTCATATGCATTAAAACTTTTAAAACACAAGCATTATTGGACCACAACGGTTGACCGAAAGGATGACATGTAACTCAGTTAAAAACAACCTTCAATGATTGGGCACTTCCATAAGATTTAATTTCAAACTTAATTACTTCATTCTATCCCGATTACCCCTTCATTTTAGGTATATGTTTTAGCTTTTATCTATACACTTAATTAATTCATTTGATTCTATGTAATCGGTTTATTTTGTTGTAGTTAATATCGATTCTTTCTACGAAAGTTAATTAAATTAATTGTATGATTCTTCCATTAGAACCAAATACGGTAAAAGATATTACATTGTAATAAAGATGGAAAATAAGAGTAAATGTAAGAAAAAGCAAAACGTAAGTTATGCTTTGGATAGATAGATTATAAGAGTAAAAAAAAATCACATTGTAATAAAGATGGAAAATAATAGTAATGCATTGATGGAATAAATAAGTGTGAGCAACTGTTCCTCTGGTTGATAAGTAGTAAGACGCTTATTTTTGAATAAGAAATTTCTAATTCGTTTAGCATTATGTAGCGGGTACTCGGGGGGGGGGGGGGGGTGATGGCAATGCCGAAGGTCCACCCGTTGCCTCCTTTTTGCTGTTAAAAAAAAGCAATTCCGATTCACCTGAGGTTTGATAAGTTGCAGTGACCGTGGTTCTGAAATTGGAGGGTTGAACTCAATAGTTGAAACATCAGTGGAAACAAGAAAGTTGGCTGAAATGTACAAATACAAAAAATGGTTATCAATGAAACTCTTAAATTGTCATATGAAATCATCAAATTATCAATGAAAAAATGGTCGTTGGGAAAATTGGAATTTACATCTATGTGTATGATTATGATGCAATCTCTTAAAAACGGGTTGTTGCCTTACAAGTTACTCCCCTACTAAAGAATGAACAAAATTTGGGTCAATTTGTATCATAACTGCCAAACACTTAATAATTGGAATGAATGTTTATAATCGTTTTACCTTAGAAGTCGATCTCTTTAAAAATGTGCTTTTTCCCCAGCTGCATTAATGTTGATAACCTTTAAAAAAACTAAATCGGTAAAAAAAATGCTAGGAGTAACTGCATATTCGTGAATAAAGGAAAAAAGGAGGTGGTTTCCTAAATCTTTTCCACGAATTGATGGCGTCATAAAGAGGAGCGGAATTTTAGGCTTATTAAAAAATAAGGAGGCTAGTAGTTAACATGTTTCGGGTAGAACACCAAATATTGGATGTGGTCAAGTGGTAAGTCATATATATCTGTTGGTGGAGGTCCCAAGTTCGGTTTTAGTGTTGAATATTATTGCCCATTCATTACGAACAAAGCTATAATTGTCAAAGCGAGGAAAGTGTTCGACATCGTTGTAATCAATTTTGAAATACTTTAAAGAAAGGACACCGCCTTCTAGTTTTCGGCGTTGGTATGCAGAAACTAAGATGGGGGGGATAATTGCAGCGAATTTGTACCTCTGAAAATAAATGATTATTAGTAGAAAAATAAGGAGATCGTATAATAATTAGTAGTAACTTACAAATCTGTCAAGCAGGAACAAATATAGTTTGTTATGTTTGTGGTCAAGCCAAACATATTCAACTCGAACAAATTTGCGTTTGTACCAGTAATGTGGATTCCAGATGTCTTCAATGTTTTCAATCGTTTCATATCCATCAAATTCCTTCGAAAGAGAAACAGAAAAATATTAGTTAACACCGAATTTATGATTTTAAAGTAAGAATTTGAAACTTTGAATATAGTCAAATAGACGTTACCTCTAGTTCTTCACCTAGTCGTGGCAGTGGCTGGAGAACTGAAGCACCATATTGGGTGATTAAAGCCATGAAGAAGATAATATGATTGTAAGTTTTCACGTCGTTCGTAGGTTGCACAACAACCCCATCGTAAGTTGATGGAGTATATATATATATATATAGCTTAAAAAAACGTAAAATTATATATATCTACTATATAAATAACGCACATCATAATTGTTAAAACGTATGATTTAAATGATTTCAATCTTTATGTTTTAAAACGCACGTTCAAGTCAATTAGCTATGAAAAAAACGTAAAATGATTTAAATGATTTCAATGCTTATGTTTAAAGCGCAGGTATAAGTCAATTAGCTATAAAAAAAACGCATATCATACTTGAATAAAATGTATGCTTTAAATGTTAAAATAAAAAATGCTTTAAATAATTACCATTAAGGATTGTTGTTTCTAGAAATAAGAGTAGAAAACGTCTTATTTGTAACGGTTATAATGATTTGCGTCTGCACATTGAAAGCATAGTGGCTTAGTGTTTCGTTTTTGTACCAAAAATGTGATGTGGTGTAGTGGTAAGGTGCATAATTGTGTTTCTAGAGAGCCCAAGTTCGAAACCTGTTAAAAGTTTTTTTTTCAATTAAGATGTTGGTTTAAGACCTTTCAGAAATGGCAGACCTGTTTTAAGACCTGCTAAAAGTAGAAAGTCATTCCTCCATTATAGATAGTAGAGATTACTTGAATGTATACGTTCAAAACCTTTAAGAGATGTTTTGAATCACCAATTTATCACAAATAATGATCATGATGTATAAAAAGTAACGGATATTAAAGTGAATGAGACGTGTAAAAGATAACGTGTCTAAATGGGTGTTTCGAATAACCAATTTAACTCATGTATTAAAGTACAAGCATCGCTAAAAACATTTGTAAACGTAATAATATTCAAAAATCCCGAAATAAAACTAGACCCCCATCTCCTGCAAATATTCTCCATTAGAACTGATGTTATCCACAAACATTCCAGTTGTAATTGAACACTAGATCAGTAAATCATATGGGGAATCAGTGATGTTGTGCCTCAAATCTAATAACCTTAAACCGGCAGTCGCCATTCTGAATCATCGACTGATGAGTTATATTGCGAAAGTTTCATCTGGAGATGACGACGACAATGATGTTGTGCGAATAGCCGAAGATGCTGAGTTGGAGACGCTGACGAACAATCGGATTACCCTAATTGAAACGATACCCGTTCCCTTTATGAAAATCATAAAAGGCCTAACTTTTCCATTTAAAACCCATTCTTTAGGTATGTAATTTCTGCTTTTTTATATTTTTTTGTAGTTTTTCCATTTTTTTTATCTATCCGTGAACTTAAATTTCAATTCCAAATTGATAAGCCCATTCGCATTTGAAAAGACATAATAATTCTGAGATGAACAAACCCATTTTTTAATTAAACGAGGCAGCATGGCTCGTGCGATGCACATGCTTTATTCATGATAAATAAATATTGGTATCACGTGTAAAACATGAACAAAGCAAAGTGTGTTGGAGGAAAACGTAAATTAACAAAACATGAGTGCTTATATAAACATAACACAAAACATGTTATTCATGAAACATGCTGCTACGAATATCTCTATTCTTTGTCTATTTTAAGCACAACATATATCTTCTTTCTAATATTTTACAATGCTTAATGAATTAAAAACTCACAGTATTTCCAATTCAATATTTAAATTACATTTTGATTAATTATTTGAATCAAATAAAATCTAACAAAATTATTTTTTCCACTATTCATTTATGCTACTTTATTCAAACAAACCATTTAAATACGTTGTTTATGTTTTTTTTTGTAAGAATAAACTTATACTTTTTAGTTTTGTTTCTTCTCAAGTGATGAAATGGGTCAAATATGAGCAACGTGCTGAATCCAAATCTTTTCATTCATATATATGTGTGTTACAACAATATTATCAACTCACTATAAAATGTATATTGTAAGTGAAGAGTCAATTAATAAATACACATAAATATGGGCAACCATATAGACAAATGAGTTACAACAACATGATAAAATCTAATAAATTTATTTTTTCCACTCTTCCTTTATGCTATTTGATTCAAACAAACCATTTAAATATGTTTATTATGTTTCCTTTTGTTTTTCTTTCTAAGAACTAAACTAAAAATATATATAATAATTCATGGAAAACTTAAGCTCCCTTCTGCCTTTGCACTCGAGGGCCAATCTCCGTCCGGCCCGAGATTGTAATGTGTGGTAAGAATGATCTAAAACTTTTTGGTTTTGTTACTTTCCAAGTGACAAACATGGATCGAGAGCAAAAGGAAATTAATTAGCTCAAACTTATAGAATCAATCCAAACTTTCTCATTCATATATATATGTGTTACAACAATGAAATCAACTCACTAAGAAATGTATATTACACCCCTCTTATATAGGTAAAGAGTCAATTAACAAATATATATATATATATATATATATATATATATATATATATATATATAAATATGTGCAATATATAGATAAATAGACAAATGAGTTACAACAAACCATTTATATACGTTGTTTATGTTTTTTTTTTCTTTTAGACATAGACTAAAAATATATATAGAAATCACAATATCAAAACCTACATAAAAGAAGACAATAAGAAATTGATAATAACAATACGTTTCGACTAAAAGCTCCAACACAAATTCAAAATCTATTATACTTTAGCATTCTTAAAATAATTTCATGAAAGTTTTGGTCTAATACCTTAATAGATTGTGTTATTGCAACTTGAAGCTTGTAGACATGAACATGTTTTGTCTACCCAATTCTATGACATTTGTCCATTGCTTGTAAATCCATTTGATGCTTTCTTCAAAATTCATGAAACGTTTAAACATAAAATGTAGTTTTGAAACGTCTTTAATCTAATTTGATATGATGAAATGTTTGTACTTGAGATGATGAAACTTGTAATAATGATATATAAATTACCTCCAAAAGCTCCAAAATCTATTATAATTTAGCATTCTCTTGCTTTTTTTCCGGTGTAGCAATCACAATATCAACACCTACATAAAAAGAAGATATTAAGAAATTGATAATAACAATATGTTTCGAGTAAAAGATCCAACACAAATTCAAATCTATTATAATAAGAAATTGATAATAACAATTGGTCGTTTGATACCTTAATAGACCGTATTGTTGCAACTTGCAAGCTTGTTGACATGAACATGTTTTGTCTACCAAATTCTATGGCATTTGTCCATTGTTTGTATATCCATTTGATGATTTCTCCAAAATTTATGAAATGTTTAAACATAAAATGTACTTTTTGAAACGTCTTTAATTCAATTTGAGATGATGAAACGTTTGTACTTGAGATGATGAAAGGTTAATAATTAAATGTTTGGTAATTATATTGATTTTTTAATAATAAAATGCATGGCTTATTATATTTATATATCTATGTAATTAAGTAATATTAATTAAATACTTTAATGGTGGCTTTTCATCTTAGGCGTATGTAGGTTTAATTTTTTTTTATTGAATGCAACATTATTGCAAGATATATAGAGTATTATTATAATTAAGTGATTTTAGGAACTCAACTTTTGTTTAATTTTTTATTAAATGCAAGGCTATTTAATGCAACTTCAAAATGAAACTCGATTTTTTATTATATATAGATATTTGATTTCAATTTGTTTACTTTCAATATTTTCATAACTCGATTTGATGTAGTTTGGCCATTCATTGATTAACGGAAAGGTTGCAAATCGTGATCTAAAATCAAGATCACTTTTGTTATGGCTTAATGATGATGAGTATGAATACAGACTAAAAAAGGAGACCTTTGATGTCTTCTTTTTGTGTAAGCCCAATTTTTGTTTTAGTCCAAATAGAATCTGCTGTTGGGCCCTCGCTTCAGCTCGGCCCAGCATAATGCACAGTCGGTCCAATAGCATTATACAAGCCCAAATATATTTTATATTTAATTAAATCAATTAAAAATTATCTTTAATATCCTAATGCAACCTTTATAATAAACAAGGCATTTTTGTAACCAAATGAAACTCATTTAAAAAAATATATATTAAAAGCTTACATTAAGCTCATTTTATAGTTACTAAAAATTTACAAAACTATCTTTAATATCCTAATGCAACCTTTACCGCTATTTTTTAATTAAAAATATACACACACAACTGCTGTAGGGCCTAACGCTCCAATTTTGCAAGACACATCTACCTAAAGACGATGTTCCATTTGTGCTTGAAGATGAAAACTGTGAGCAATTTGAAGTAAGATATATTGCATACAAGTTTGGTCTTAGTGCAGGGTGGAAAAACTTTGCAGTTAGACATGAGTAGGCTGAAGGAGATGTTTTGGTCTTCCATTTAGTTCAAACTACAAAAATTAATGTGATAATATGATATAACTATATAAATATGTAATCATGCTTTTTTATTACAATTTTTTTAAGAGATTAAAAACGTCAACAATTATTACATTTGTAGATTCACATACTTAAGGCCAATGATTCCAATGAAGTAGATGGTGCTCTAAATTAAAAAAATTAGACTTATCCTCTTTTTAATTTCTTTTCTAAACACATAAATTATGTTAAAATTTTAATAACCTTTTAATTGAAACACATAAATTGATAATGATTTTTCATTAAATATTATATTTATGTTGTAAACACATCATTTATAAATATTTCCTTTTTAATAAACTTTTAAATATTGTTTTTCAAGCACCACTAACTTACCGAGTTACCGGTCTCCCTTGAAGATATAACACCGTTTATCCATAGATGTACATATAAATTACAAAGCACGAAGCTCTTTGTAGTGACACTATGTGTTATGCTAATATAAGCAATCATGTTTATTTACTTTACATATCCTCCGACACACTTTGCTTTGTTCGTTCTTTGCGGTTGATACCAATAACTCCTTATCGTAACAAAGCCCGTGCATCGCACGGGCCATGCTGCATCGTATATATAAAAATTGAGTTCCAATTTGAAGTTGTAATAAATTATAATATTAAATACAATAACATTTGATTCATATATCTATCTTTATATTATTTATATATATAAAAATTGAGTTTCAAATTGAAGTTGCATTTATTATCATGTGATAAATATATATGTTTAGTTATAATGCATTTAAGAAGTTCAATTATACATTCAAATTTTTTTAAAAAAAGAGTCTCAACAGTTATACATTTAAATGGCTTAAATGCAATTAACATTTTAAAAGATTAAAAAGACGTTTGATTAAGTCCAAGGATTTTGCATAGTATTAAGGGACAAATCCTAGCCATTAAATCAAAATGGTCAAGATCAAATCACAATGTTTCAAGCACATGTGTTTCAAACACATGTGCTTCCAGTCACGACCACCACCGGTCACCACCGCCGGCCGCCGCCTCCGACCACCGCACGTCGCCGCCGGGCGGCGGCGGTGGTGGCTGACAATGAAGGTGCTGGTAATGAGTTTCAAGTCACGAAACACATGTGTTTGGCTGTACATATACACTCCTTTATTTTTCAAAAGTACTGTTATTAGTGAAGCACATGTGCTTCTAGCTTACAAACACATGTGCTTCATTACTTGAAACACATATGTTTGGATGTACATATACACTCCTTTATTTTCAAAAGAACTGTTATTAGTGAAGCACATGTGCTTCTAGCTTACAAACACATGTGATTCATTATTTGAAACACATGTGCTTGGCTGTACATATACTCTCCTTTATTTTCAAAAGAACTGTTATTAGTGAAGCACATATGCTTCTAGCTTACAAACACATGTGCTTCATTAGTTGAAACACATGTGCTTCATTAGTTGAAACACATGTGCTTGGATGTACATATACACTCCTTTATTTTCAAAACAACTGTTATTAGTGAAACACATGTGCTTCTATTAAGGAAACACATGTGTTTCAAGTCATTAAACACATGTGCTTGACTGTACATATACATTCTTTTACTTTCAAAACACATGTGTTTTAAAAGGTGAAACACATGTGTTTCATATATACACATGTGCTTCCAGTCACGACCACCACCGCCGGTGGCCACCTCCGGCCGCCGTCCGCCGCTGCCGGCCGCCGTCTCCGGCCACCAGAGGTGGGTGGGGTATTGATGTACTGAAACACATGTGTTTGTATGGTTTGAATCTTGATCTTGACCTTTGACTTTTTCTTGATCCAGTGGCTATTAATTGTCCATTGGGACTAACTAAAATCCTTGGACTACCTTGAACATTTACCATACATTTAAATGGCTTAAATGCATTTAACATTTTATAAGAGCAAAAAGACGTTTGATTAAGTTTCAACAATTGCCGTTAAAAAAAAAGACTCTCAACAATTATACAATTAAATGGCTTAAATTTAAAACGATTCTTTAAGTTTCAACAATTGCCGTTAAAAAAAAGACTCTCAACAATTATGCAATTAAATGGCTTAAATTTCAAACGATTCTTTAAGCTTCAACAATTGACATTTGATTGATATGTTTAATGTTTAAATTTCATGCATTAAATTATAAACGTTTCTTCTTACCTTCATATATGTATAAATCCATGCAACCTCCATTAAATTTTTAATTCACCTCATGTCTTAATCTTTCTCCGTCTTCGTCTCATTTCACCATCATTTTGCCTCCTATTGTCGCAACCATCTCTCACTTCTCTTCACAGGATTGTTTACATTCATTATTACATGATTAATAATATGTCATTGTGTCCGGTATGCAACAGTGAGGTGGAGAACGTGAACCATGTTTTTATTCAATGCTTGAAGTCGATCAATGTTTTGGACTGGATATACAAATGGTGCGATGTCACTCTTCCATCATTTAATTCGGTCACTAATCTCATAGAATTTGGATCGGGAACATCTTCCAAGTAATATATATTCAAACAATGAAGCATCACTGAATCGGAAAGCAATCTCAATTCCCCGCATTAATTTTCATGCATCCATGTATGTACATTTTATATACAGGTATAGCTTTTTAAAATCAAATGTTGCAATATAGCAACAACGTCAACAAAAAAGACAAGCTAACCGTGTACTATCAAAATTCCTTAGTTATGTTATATATGAATGCATATTCTCATGTTTCCTTTATAAAAAAATTATATTATATTCTATGTATATATATTCTATATACTTCGTGTAAAGATTGAGTTCCATTAAATTAGGATTTTATTCAAGTTTGTAATGGGTCGAACCGAAAATTAGAAATTGTCATCTTTTTCACCCACCGCATTTACATAAATATTCGATCATGATTTAGGTACTTTTCCCGAAACATCACAACAATGTATACGATTTACCTTCAAAATAACGCTTTATCATGAACAAAGTCTGTGCATCGTACTCAGTTTATCGATCATGCTTTATCATGAACAAAGCCCGTGCATCGCATGGGCCATGTTGTCTTGTATATACAAAATTTAAGTGAAAATTTTAATCATTAACGGTACACAATATTAAGGCTGCAATGATACAAACCTTGGGTTGAAGACGAATGCTGCAGTAACAAAATACGAATGAATAAGAAAAATACAAACCGCAAGAATCTACAATTGCACTTGTTAATGGGTTGTGTAAACTAATTTGAATACAATTATTGATTACGATTACATATAATTAGAGATAAAATATGAAAATGAAGAATGTACGTAGAACCTGTGAAATTCTTCAATCTCTGTGATTAAATGCCAACGATCATTTCATAAGTATACGGGTCAACAATGACACCTGAGGATCATGAGGGTAGAAGACTTATCAAGATAATTTGCCTTAACATCCACAATCCCAAGAAGTAAATAATAGTACCATTTTGCGTGCAAATGTTTACATAAAACGAATTAGCCATTTGCGTGCAAATGTTTACATAAAACGAATTTCGAACTCCAGACATCTTTATATGTATCCAAACACCTAGAATCTTTAAATTATTCAATATTCCTCTAACTGTCAAGAAATGATCAATATTTATTATTTAGCTTCAAAAAATAATTGACAAACTCAGATAAAATTCATAATTAAAATTTACCCTAAGTGTCTCTCAGGCCTTTGTATGAGCTTCTGGTGTCTGTAAAAAACAAAACAATTATGAAGTAAATAATTGAAATTATAACTATCCAAGTTTACTTACACATCTAATCGACCCTATGGAGGGCATATGGTTTAGTTTTAAATCATAAGAACAATAAAAAAACTGAAGCAAACCATATGCTGGATATGGTTTCTTGCTATATGTGTTGACTGATGAAATTCGCAGATATGAAATTCTCCGAATTGAAGCTCTTTTTGTTCCGTTTCAAGCGACAGATGTAATTCCCGATTTGAAGCATGCGGATGATCGATTCCTATTCGATTGGAGTTAAAAAAAAACCCTAATTCATAAGAGGAAACCTTTCAATTTTGCAGTTATAAACATGACCACTAAACACGAACCAGATTTGATCGAATTTTATCCGATTGGGGTTTGATATTAAAACGGACAATTCACTATGTCCTTTTGTGTACCGAAAATTGACGCCAAGTGTTCCGCCATCTTCCTCGGTTGATTTCAATTATCGATGAGATGATTGTTGCAGGTCTATGAAACCAGTGATAGGGTTTATGTGAAAAATTGGTGGGTTCGCACGCTTGTTGAACCGTTGGGAACACAGATTTGGGGGAGAGAAATGAAAATATGAATCAAGCTTGAAAGGTGGCATTTTGAATATCATTCCGAATATAGTGGAAAAAATTAGTTGTGTTACTTCTCATGAAATTTTCGCATGTTGAAATTGAAGATGCCAGATGGCATTAAGTGCCAATTACACGTGGCATATGCGGATAACGGGAGTGTCGTAAAGTGATGAGTTGTCAAACTAAAGTCAAATTTAGACCTTATATATAGAGGAAGATTTCCATACGTTAAGTTACGCTATAAACAGAAACAATCAATCAGTTTTGCTAAAATGCGCCACCACTATAATATAGGTGTTTTGCAGATTTACACAAGTTCTGTCTTTAGGTGAACTGGTAAGCCGCATGCCCAGGTTCAAGTCCTACAACGGCAACTTCCATTTTTTTAAATCATAACTGTTGTTTTTTTTTTTTTCTTTCTAAGAGACGGAAATGTGGCATTTTTTTTTTCAATGTACCTAATTACGTTTACATTTAAATTTCATCTAATGCTAATAAACTTTCACAAATAATACAAAAACAACAAATTTAATATAAACATCCCATTTCCAAATAATAATAAGCTAATAAAGTTTTTTTGACATTTTTATTATTGTTAGTCATATATCGGTCCTACAATTTTTTAAATGCGTTATATGATATGATTCTACAAATATTTGTTCATGAGTAAAAAGACCAAATCCGATATAAATCAAATCGTAAGTTTGGCTTAAAAGATACGATTCTACAAAAAATATTTCATATATAAAAAGATTCGATCTTACAGATTTCAAGACCTCTTAGGAACGCTTCATTTTATAACCAATCTTTTGTTCATAAGTAGGATCGTACTCCACAAATTTTTGTTCATAAGCATTTTAGTGTTATAAGATACCATCATGCATATTTTTGATCATAAGTTAAGACGTGGTTGACACAACCGAGGAGTTTAGACGCTGTCTTGATCATATTTTCGACCACCCGTGATGTCACGACAGCTCTTCAGGTTCTTAGATGCTTACATGTATTACTTTGGTAACTACCAGCCTTGTCTTGGTTATGCAGTTCTACTCGCAATATTTTCATTAGACTTAGTATGGGTGGGTTGTGCTCATACTTTATTATATTGATAAAAACTTGTACTAATAGAGCTTTGTGTATTTTGTGCTTTTTATTATGTATGAAAACTATCTATCATGTGTTTTATTATTATCATATTGTATCATCATGACATTATGTCATTTATATATTTTGCCTTATTTCTTTTGTAATTGTGTGTATTAGAAACTGAACACTACAAAAAATGGGAAAATCAGTTTATGTGTAATTGTGTGTATTAGAAACTGAACACTACAATTAAAATAACTATATATTTCTATTGTTTGCTTGAGATTTTCTACCCAACTTAATGGATTAAAGTGAAAATCAGTTTATGTGTAGTTTTAGTATTTTCAGATCTTGTCGTGGCGATTTATGACCAGATTTTGGTGTTGTGTTGGGATATTTTTATTTTATCTTTTTTTTTTCTTCCTTTATTACAAGTAGCTCTTTTATATACTCCCTCCGTCCCACAAAAAACTTCCCATTTGGTTTTTGCACATGTTTTTAGGTAATAGTTAGTGGTGGGGTAATTGATAATACTTTTGATTAAAATATAAGGTTAGATTGGAGAGAGAAAGATAGTTAGTGGATATTAGTGGTGGGGTTTTTAATAATAATAGTTTTTTATTGGGTGGAGCCCACCAAATATGGGAAATGGGAAGTTTTTTGTGGGACAAAAGTTTAGAGTGAAATGGGAAGTTTTTTGTGGGACGGAGGGAGTATAAAACATTTATTTCATAGTATTTAGTTTTCAAATAAACACGTGTTGAGGTCCAAGTTTTGAGATGGTTGTTTTTAAGCTTCCGAATATTGGTTTTCAGTTTATAATGTTTCTAACTAACCTTTCTTTAGAAAAATGTTGTAAGAATTGTATTTAAAATATTTTGGGGTTGTTTATGTGAGTGAACATTCTACTAGCATAAACACATAATTATAAAAATGAAATCGAAAATAAAGGTGTATTCTCACAAAGCTTTCGGTTTGAAAGTTTTAGACTTTGAGATTGATCTTTTATTTTCTCCAAGACACCATTGTGGAAGAATCTTCTTGGGAAACTTCTAAATATGAAGTGAATGCAAGTATGTTAAAAGGTGTTATCTAGAATAGGTGTAGAACACAAGGAAATCAACACTTGCACTAAATATAGATGAAATTAAAAGTGGAAAGCCCTTCTCTTCGATTTTCAGCAGCCTTTAAGGGGTGAAATGGGTGTTTTGATGGTAGGATATTGTAGAAGAAGTTCCTATGATGATTTGGCAACTTGAATCACCCAATTTAGGGTTAAAATGAAGAAGTTATGAAGACTTGAAGGTTGTTTTGAGAGGTGAAAATGCAAAACCGGATTTTTCTATGGAAAGAGTACTTGTAAATTTTCTGGAAAGTTGAAGTGTGAAATGAGAGGGAAATAGGATTTGGGGGGTTTAAACTTAAGAGGAAAATGGAGCATTCTTGGATGGGTGTTTTTGTTTGAAGAGGATAATTTTACACCATTAGGGAAAGTGTGCAGAAAGTGTGCAGAAAGCATGCATGGATCTTGTGTGTGTGGCGTGTGTGGATGTACAAACAAGAAAGTGATGTACAACAAGGAAAAGGGAAGAAAATGTCTGTTTTTGACTTTCCATTTAGGAGGATGAAATGTATGGATTAGAATTTTTTTCAAAAATAATGCTAATCTTTTTTAAATTTTCAAAAATAATGTTTTTTTTGTCTTTCACAAATAAGGTTTATGGACTTCTAGGGTCCGTATTGATGCTTAAATGGTAGTCCAGGAGTCCGGATTGACAGTTTACGTCGTACCAGAAACTACAGTGGCAGAAAGTACACAGGGGGGCTCCTAGAGTCCGGATTTCATGTTAAATATGTACTCCCGGAGTCCGGAATAACAGGTCCGAAGGACTCCCGGAGTCCGGATTAGGGCCGAGTTTTTTTCTTCCAAACGGCTATATAGTATGAATATACATTTGACCTTTTTATGTTACAAATTTTCTTAAGAAAATTCGAGTAAAATAGAAAATTATATCTATATTTTTAAAACAATATTGTCACCGTTTTGCCACTGATACTTTTGTGGCTAAGAAATATTAATGCAAATATATATTTTTATGACTTTTTGATCATCGAATTACGTTACTGATCGATTATTCTTTACAGATTTGTCCCACCAACTGTCTTTCTGCAAGAATCAAATAAAAAAATCATATATGCGGCCTCTGCATCAAGGATTCTACGTACCTCTAGTTCTGCAAGAATCAAATAGAAAAACTTCATAATCTTTTTCTTGTTCTACAAATAAACATTTAATGATTCATTTTTTTAATCTTAAATAGTAATATGTCTGATTGTGTTTCAGGCTTGTGCCATGATCCCATCACCCATTTTTACTTGATGCCATACACAAGAGAGGTCGTAATTTGTAGACCAACAAAAATGTTATGTACTGTACACCCATAATCCGGACTTCGGAAGCCCTTTGGGCCTGTTATTCCGGACTCCGGGAGTACATATTTAACATGAAATCCGGACTCTAGGAGTCCCGCTGTGTACTTTCTACCATTGTACTTTCTGGTACGATGTAAACTGTCAATCCGGACTCCGGGACTACCATTTAAGCATCATTCCGGACTCTAGGACTTCATAAACCCTATTTGTGAAAGATAAAAAAAAAACAACATTGTGAGAATTTAAAAAAGATTAGCATTATTTTTGAAAAAAAACCATTACCTTGCCCTTCATCTAAATATTGAGTTTCAACCTTGAGAAGCTTGCTTACTTTTCTATCTTTTGTCTATTTCGAAAATGAGTGGAGAGACAACAAGGGAGGTTTGGTTTAGACTCAATACATTACAAAATGGACACTTTTGTTGTAGGTTTTCATGCTCATTGGAAATCAGAAAGAAATCAGAAAAAGTTAGTGAGGTTGTAGGGGTGAGCATAAAAATCAAAAAACTGAACCGAAAAAACTGAACTATTTAAAAAACTGATGTCAATGGTTTTGATTTTTGAAAAACACGAATGTTTAGGACGGTTTTCGGGGGATATGAAAAACCCGACCAAAAACCCCGCCCCGCCCCTCCATTATATATCTTTCAAACTTTATAAAAATATTCTTATGTTTATAAAAGATTTGACATCTAATTATTATTTTTAAATAAAAGATATGATTGAATTTTTTAGATGATTTATTCTTATTTTTCTAGGTTTTAAATAAAAGATTTTTGAGTATATTTAATTACCAAAGATTATTGGATGTTATTCTATTATTAATCTTATTCAACTAATTTTAGTTGAATTTATTATTACATTATATTAAACTTGCTAGTTGTTTTTTATTTATAACGAAATGTGTTAAGGTTTGGGAGTTTAAATCATAATATAAAATTTTAAGGTAACTAATTGGTAAATTTAAAGGAAAATAAAAAACTGACAAAAAATCCCGAAACCGAACCAAAAAACCCGAAAAACCAAAACCAAAAACCCAAACCAAACGAGGTGTAATTCTTAAAACCTGAACTTTTGGGGCGGGGTTTGATTTTAGTTAAAAACCGCCTCAAACCGCCCATGCTCACCCATAGGATTTGATTGATTTGGCAGAAGAAGTCGATGGTAGAGGACACAACAGGGGTTGCTTTTTATTTTAAGGGTTATAGGTGATGTAGTTGCTATTTATTTGGCTTCCCTTTTATTTAGGGTCATACTAATTGCATTTCAAAAAGTAAATTAAAGTAACTAACAAAATATTGGGAAATGTGTTTCTTACATTGAAAATTGTCAACTAACTTATTTAAAGTAACCAAAGGATAAATGGCCTAGCTGTAAAAGTGTTTGCCCCTAACCTTGAGGTTAAGGGTTCATGTCCTATAGTGGACATAGGTTGCAACATCCCAAAAATCAGAAGAAATTTAAAAATTTTTAATCAATAAAATATTACATTTTTCCTTAAAAGTACAAGTAACTCAAAGGTCTCAACTCATAAATAAAAATATAAAACCGTCTCGTGGTTTAAATGCGGAATAATTAAAGGTTTTAAAAACAAAACATGTTTGACTCAAAATAAATATTTTAATCCAAATGCATAAATGTAAAAATAGAAACGCAGTTCATCAACCATTGACCTTCTCTTTACCCTTGCTAGTACCTGCAAAATGAGAGGGAGTGTTTGGGGTCAGCCACCGCTTAATGAATAATCAACACAATAAGCATACACATACAAACAATCCACACCGCATAAGTGATCCCTACATACTCTACTCAATTCTCGATTATTAGGCCTTTTGTTAAATTTGAATTGGTTCGCCAATGCCGTGACAATCCCTACGCCACTTGCGCCTCGCCGCATCACCCCCTTCCAATACCCACCAGTGCCCCGCACTATCACGCTGACAGTCGTGAATTGTACTTGGCTTCCCGGGAAGAGTTGGCTAGCTTCATGAATCTCAAATATAGTTAGTTTTATTAACGTGTTGACCCATTACAACATGTACTCTTATAAAACTAACAGCTCAAGCTCAAGTATATCATCTCATTGTGCAAACAACTCAAAATCAAAACTCAATTACACAGATCATTCAAATAATGATATGGTACTTAGCTTGGTTACCCAGTATCCATATCTCAGTTCAGAAAACGAGTAAAATAAATAACATATAGCACATCAACAAATAACCAGCTCATCTCAAAGCAATAGCAATTCATGACATATAGCAAATAATCATGAAGTGGATGTAAATGCAAGTTTAGAGTGAGATTACCACTTCGATAAACGTAAGCTCCTAGAAGAAGTCGGCACGCACAATGGTCACAAATCAGCTCCTAAAGGATCTTACATGCATCATAAGACTTGGATTAAAACTCGGCTCAAAATTATTTCCAACAGGATTTGACAGCACTCAGCACTCTTTCGAAAACGGTCATAACTCCCAAACCGTTCATTAGATTTGTCCCAAATTTTTACCTCCAAACCTAGACTCAGAATAGTACAAAACACTCTCAATTGGCTTCTACTTAAAAACGGACTCTAAGGGCCTCAAAACAGGCTCTCAAAACAGCATAGCTGCACATGTAGAAATTCTGACAGCAACGTATTAAAATGGTCATAACTTTTAAACGGTAACTCAGATCGACGAGCCGTCTGCGGCAACAGAAAGAGTACTCAGAAAACTAGAGACTATCGCGGGCTACAAATCTAGAAACGTATTTTAGGTGTGTTAAAAACGGACTCAAACATAGTGAACAGATTCTGCCAAAAATTTCAGTTTGATATTTAAAACTCGTTTTAATTCCCGACATCAACCCGTCAATTACCGGAGCACCCGACAGCTCCGGAAATACATTTCTAACTCAGAAACCAGATTAAAATAATTTAGCTCTTTTCTTTTTAAAACTCTTTCAGTTTAGGAAACCAAGAACCCTACGGGTTCGATTTCCGGTTTTTCGGTTATTAAAACATTTAAATCGTTAACAAGGTTTTACCCAAACCAAACCCGACCCTCTTCAAACTCAGTGACTAAACCGACAACTAAGTGACCACAACAATAAATAATTCAATCACAATTTACAATTTAAAAAAAATGAATTTCAAGAAACTTTCAACAAAAATTCAACACGGCGACATCTCACTGAAATGACCATAACTCACCGATCATAATTCAAATTAACAAACGGTTGGCGGCCACGGTCTCCTGACTCAACTTGCTACGAATGCCTAGAAGACACTGAACCCAGAATAAGTCCCGAAGATGTTCGAAAATCAACAACAACTCGGAAAAACGAATCTGCCAAACACAAACGATTTTTAAGTAATGATAATGACAAAACCCAACACAATAAATTCTCAATCTCGGGTTAAAACTAAATAATTCAAAACTATAAAAGAAAAGGGTTAGGATTTATACCCTACAAACCAAGACGTGATCAAACGAACAACCCAAAACGCACAACGAGGCTCGCTAAAAGATTGGTTGTCGCTAATATTATTTTATTAAGTGGACGTCTCACAAATGAGATTTTTTTTGAAACAATAATTTAAAAAGAAATTTGTATAATTTATGGGACGGACGAAATATTATATTTTATCAAAGTTTTGATTTTTAAGCTGTAAAAGTTCGTATGAATAAAAAGCTCAATATATGTATAAATTATTTATATCTAATATAAAATTTATAATATATTTTTGATAAGACATGCGTGATATAAAACACTCTAAAGCACTTCAACTATGACATTTTAACTCACATATTTCTTTCTCCCAGTAGTGCCCCTATTTATTATAATAAGAAATCACAAAGATAATTCAAAAAAAAATCTTATAAAGGGTATTGGTATTAGCATCACCTGTATAGGTCAGGTAGTGCACAATAATTTTTAAACATTTACCACTAAAAAGCAGTACCTGCGTATAAGTAAAAACCGGGTACAAGGTAGCCAATTACATTATTTTTGAAAGTGGAGAAAAAACATAATTAAAACGGGTATGAGGTAAGCTTTTGGCAGCAAAACCGGGAATGGGTACCATTTCCCCTGGAAAAGATGTAGAGAATGCCACCTCCTATGACATGTGTCGCGGTGTGGGAGAGAACCGGGTATGGGGTAACCATTTACATTATTTTTGCAAAATAGTAGAAAACAACATTATTTGTGCAACTTTGAGGGATATTGCATTATTTTGGCAAAAAAAACTCCTCGTGTAACTCGAACTTTTATCGATCTTTTAACGAGCCGAGCTCGAGTAGCTCACGGACAGCTCGGCTTACTTTTACGAACGAAGTTTACAAGATGGATTTATTTATGAAGAGTTTCAAATATTAAATAATCAATAACCTGTTTTATATAACCTTATTTTTAATTTAATTGTATATTATTCATCTATGAATATTTAAGATTTAATTACTTTTTATATAAAATAAAAGATTAAAAAAAGTGTATTTTTTTTACTAGAAAAAATAAAATAAAAAAGATTTCAAAATGTATTATGAGGTGTTATAAAAAAATCTATAAAAAAATATTTTAATATTTACTAACTTTTTTATATATGTAAATATAATTAAATAGGTCAAAGATAACTAAAAGAAATGCTACTCCTGTTTTCTTTTCCCCTCAAAATCTAAGGTTACATTATTGTTAATTCTCAAATATGGAAATCTAAATAGCGAACTACTGTTAAATATATATTTTTAGGGTCATACTTTTTTAATTAGGGTCATAGTTTTTTATTATTAGAAAAAGTGAAAAAAAAAGATTATGAGTACTAATCATTATCTCAATCATTATTTGTAATCATTCACACACTTTTTAATTATTGTGATCATCATTACTTTTTTACTTTGAAATGAATTTAAATGGGACCTTTATATATTCTACTTGATATTTAAATTTGTGTAATGTATAATTTAAATGAAAGTAAATTTATAGGGTTAATGTATACTGGATATTGGTTGAGTAATTTATTATTGGCTAAGTATTTTGTTTCCGTTGTTGAACATTAAATTTTGTAGTTTCCTAATTCTACGCGAGTAGCGATCCACACTTTATTTTTTGATATAACTTATTAGGTTAGGTTAGGTTACATTGTAAAAATATATGATTTATATTTTTAATTGAATCGTATATAATTTGTATTACATTACTAACTCGCTAAATTACGAGTTCTACTTGTTAGTCGCTAAATTTGATAAATATCCACGTGTCTCACTTGTGAATGATAAAATATATAAACTCAAACACGCAAAGTGTGTTTTTGTTAGATTTAATGATTTAAATAAAATCATTTACTCATGAATTATCGTTTTATAAAATAATGCTCGGTTTCATCGTGCGTCGGAAGAATGACCCATTTTTTGAGTTGTCACAAACAAGAACCCAAATTTAAGTTGTGGGCCATCAATGGAAGACCGCGGCCTCAATACATGTAGGCATATATGTTGTCAATCGATTACTTTAAACAGTCCGATTTTAAGCTGAATGATGCATTATTGAGGTCAGATCCGAGTGACGGAAGAGACATCCATCTTTTTATATCTGTCGTCGGATTTACATTTTAGAAAAAGAGACATGCATCTTTTCAGTGATTGATGCGTTATTTTAAGCTTTTAACTTTGAATGTAGAGGATGTATTTCTTTGAGAACAAAACAAAGTGCAGGGGTAAGAAAATAAATTATATAAAAGGCGTGAAGATGATGATGTAGTATGCATCAAGAAAAGAACCAGGAAGAAGATGATGATGATGGTGTGAAGAACAATGCAAGTACAAATTAACAATAATGGCAGAGAAAAAATGGATCTAGAGTTTCAAACCCCCAACAATGCGATGGATGAAATATGAGAGAAGAGGAAAAAAGGGGGTTGTTTATAGAATGACTAAATTACCCTCGTGTGCATCGCACATGACTAGATTCAATGGACCATTTTAACGCCCATTACACTAAGGGACTAAAATCGTGACAAGGTATAGATGCTACTATGCTAGTGAGTAGTGACTATTCATGTAATTTATGGAACTTGGGACCAAAATCGAAACCTTTTGATAAACCAGGGACTCTTCGTGTAATTTACTATTTTAATTATTTAAACTGTTAATTAAGAGAATTAAATAGAATTAGAAATAGACAAATGAAATTTGAAATAACTCTAATCAGTTAGAGAAGACATTCACTATGACTGAATCCCTCTAGACGTAGGTTTGACTGGCTAAGACTCGACTGACATGAGACTCTAAAAGTTGGGCAACGAGATTTCTCTCAACTTTCCGCAATGTCCTTTGTTGGGTCGCTAAAAGCATCCCCCAGTAAAGGAGATTTAATGAAGACAAAAAGGAAAATAGTTAGAAGACAATCTAAAGATTAGTTCTTCAGATTGTGGGTAACTGAATATGATCTGTTCGGATTTCAGTTACCTGGCTACACTATCTGATCACCATCCAAAGAAACGATCAGTTCCCCGTGCGGAATCAGAGACTTATCAACCGATCAGATAGTTGTAGTAGGTTCAGCGCACACTTGATAATAACGCTGAGCCTTGAGGACAAGTACTTCCCTAAGCAAAACTCTTAGTGAAGGTCACAGAAGTTGTCTGTCATTTGAAGAAGCATGAGTATCCGAAGACTCATGGCGATCTGAAGCGTACAAAGGATCGAAGTTTCAGTGTCACAGAAAGACACAAGTAAAGCACAAGTTTTTATATCGCCGACAAAGGGAATCCTATGCATATCTTCTAGAAGATATCGACGATCACAAGACGACAGAATGTACTGTCAGAATTCCGTTAGCAGTGCTCGTCGTATGAAATATCATATGCACCAACGGAATTCTTACACGTGGATTTGATCGTTCATTTCTTTGTCATCACGTTTCCCAAACACTGTAATTGAGGACTTAACAAACGAATCCCGTGTGCACCCAACAAGTTAATGCCCTGCTAAAAGCTTTCTCCGATATCATCCCTTGAGCAGAGTGTGAACAGCCAGTTGTAGGGTTTTACTATCACTGATTGACCACTTGGGTCAACCTCCTAGATTACCTGGTTCGAACCATACTGACCAAGAACATGAACTTGTTCTTGACCGGTTGAAACCATCTAGCTAGTTTAATCCCTAGAAGCGGAAGTGGGATTAAACTCAATCCTTAAACCCTAAAGGATTAGGATCTTGGAAATCTAGAGTAGATTAACAATGGAAGAAACCTTGTACGAAATCCCAAACACACACACACACTTGTGTGTGTTTCGACCAATCCCAAGAACCCTAGGGTTCTTGGGTTCGAATTCGGCCAAGAGGGAGAAGGGAGAAAAAGGGTTTTCTCAAAACATACCTTGTTGTTTGCTTAAGATAGATCCACTGATGATGAACAAATCGAGCGATCTTCTAGTTGATCTAAGCAATGAACTTGATCTTCGAATCTTCAAGACTTGAAGAACACGAAGAACACGAAGAACGAAGAACGAAGAATGAAGAACACCAAGAACTTGGTGATGCTCTTAGTTCGGCCGAAACTTGGGGAGGCAACCCTAGGGTTTTCGGATTCTAGGTGTAAGGGAAACAAGGGAACCCCAAGCCTTTTATTTATAATAAAAGGACTTTCACTTAGGGCCCTTCTAGTTTAATTAAGTTTGATACTTAATTAAACTTATCCTTTTTCACTTTAAACCCTTGTAGTTTAACTAGTTATTATTATCCCACTTAATTATTAAATGTCTTGTATTATATACTTATATATATTTCGTGTATATTACATATACAAAATATATACTTGCATTTAATACTTTTAATAATTAATTAGACAATAATATTATCCAAACACTATATGATATAATAGCTTTAAATCATATTATGGATAATCTATGATTAACACATTGTATATTTACTCAACTAGTAAATGTACAAATACTTGTATTAATTAGTTAGTTAAACTAATCTAGTAATAAGTCAAACTTGACTTAATACTTAACTTGATTCATAATGACTATTATGAATCACTCCTCTTCGTAGAAACCAAATTTTGTGAAAAAATGCAATCTGCCAGGAAATTCCAGCAGACTTTGAAGCCAGAAAAGTCACTGAAGGAGTCCTCGTTGGTCTTCCCTGCCTCTGTAAAGTTGTAGCCCACGACTTTGCAAGCAGTTTAGGCTTTTGAATCGCCCAAAACGGAGTCCGTATGCTCCTGGAAAACCTGTTTTCGTACAGCCCTCGCGTCGGTGACGGAAATTTGTTGTTTTCTTCATTTTTCTTCAATCTTGGTCAACAATTTACAATACAAAAAAATAATAATGAAATACAACCTATTCTATTACTTTTACATTGACAAATTGCCCCAAAAAAAATGGCACCAAAATAAAAATAAATTTTTTTTTTTACAACATCGCCAAAAACCACGGCTTTTCCAAACAAACAACCAATCCAAGCATTCAACTCAATCACAAACGGTCTAGGTTTTCATCGGTTTTGCACAATCAATCAACATTTGACTAGGCTTTGGCTTGGAATATGGCAAAAAAACATGTTTTGCCATATATAACGATTAACAATTAAAATAAAAATCCAAGCCAAATAAAATAAAAAATTCAATAAACAAGATTAATTTTTTATTTAGGCTTTTGTAACTAGTAGCAATTAGGGTTCCAAAAAATCAAATTTTTAACCCAATTTTAATAAAATTTTCGAAAATTAAAAAAAACAAAGAACCCTAGGGTTCTTTTCTTTCCGTTCGCACGCCTCTAGGGGCCAAAAATTCGGATTTTGCTACTTTTTACAAAAAACTTGCTAATTAAATCATCAATATGATGACTCGGATACCACTGTTAGTGATTTATGGTTTAATCAAAGTAAAACGCAGCGGAAAATATATATAAATCACTAATAACGGATCTACATATTGACAATATAATTAAGCATAAATAATCAAAGAGTTAGGATGAAGATCATACCCTTGAAGCCTTTGATTACACCAATGAATGAGGAAGAAGAACTCCAAGAATTCAATGTAGAATTCCTTTAATGGTATCCACACTATACCATATCAAGAACACCAAATAGGATGCTAGTCCCTTAGTCAAGAATCAAAATCAAAGGAATACCCATTGCTTCGTATGTAATAAACAAAACAAAAGGAGAATCCTTTTGTTGTACGTCTCCTCATCCAAAACATACGCCCCTTTCAACCTCTTTATTAGGTTACGGCTGCTTATCACAATAAGGGAGGGGATTAGGGTTTTGGTCAAACTTTTCTTGCTCCCTAATCTAAGTATATATTCCCTAATTACAAGTTAGGAGATATGACATTTAACCCTTGTACTTTTGATTCTTTATGATTACTCACTAATACGTTTTAACTTAACAATTAATTAAAATATAACTAGTCAAGTAATCATAGTTTATATAAATAATATAATTACCCTAATTATATTATGTATATTAAATGGTGTTTGGTGTATAAGCGTGTGAGCCTTTAGGCTCACATACGTCTAGCCATATAACTATATGTCATGAACGTAAAGCATATTCCAACAACAATATGAATATCGTTTAACAAGTGAGGTGTTCCATTAGGTGGATAGTACTTAGATCTAAGATTTTCTTGGGTTTTTTAAGTCTTGAACTAAACTTAAACCTTATTCCAATCATAATCCTTGTTTAAAATATGTGACTTGTGAATTCAAGAATTCAACAAGACATCCTTTTTAAACCTTAAGAACTTTCTTTAAAACTTATAGTTTCAAGAATTGCGCGTTTTATATGTATACCTAAAAATGAGGTGTACAAAAACGTATTACTAGGTTTTGTGGAAAACCTTATCTAGAATAAAACTTACTTGTTTTATCTTTCTTGAAAAACTTAAAACTTATGTTAAACTTTTTAATCCTTTCACGATTCATAAACTTGAATCATAAATTTAGTTTAACACACCTAGTTTTTCATATGTTTGATAATGAAATCAAACATTTGTTTTGACTTACTAGTTTTCACCAAAACTTATGTCTCAGCGACACACTTATAAACATTGTGATTTTCTTGTGTAGCTCCCACTAGCTCCAACAACCATGATAGAACTTAAGCTAACACAATCACCGGTTTATACTTAGTGAAACTAATAAACTTATTATATAAAGACTATATATAATAATTCTTAGTTTGTTTAAACATTTCTTACATTTAACTTAAACTAGTTAAATATAGGTTCTTTTATTTACACTTGATCATTAATCTAGCATATTACATGACTTGTAAAATGCTTATATTATACTTGTATAATTATCAAGTTATAATCACTTATAACTTTATACACCTTATAACATTAATATATAACTTTGTATACTTCTAGTTTATCATATAATCTCAACTTGTACAATTTCTAGTTATAATGGAATTATAACTTTGTACTTTCTAGTTTTAATTATATCACAACTTATACAATATCTAGTTATATTATTTAGCCTTTAAGATCAAAATAACATTATCTTTTAATATTCCATTTAATCTTGTATTTAATATATATATATATATATATATATATATATATATATATATATATATATATATATATATATATATATATATATTTTTTTTTTTTTTTTAAAATAAACTTGTAATCATTCTAATAAGAATATTACATCTAATTTATATGCATTTTAACTTGAACTAATTAAAATGCGTATAAACTACTTTATTTATTAAAATTCATTTTATCTTTTTAATTATTTAAAAAAACGAAATATAATACATAAATAAATAAATACATCTTGTTAATTTCTTGAACTAGAAATCAACACTTCTTTTAATTCTCATTAAATGGTCTAACCCTAATCTTGTTTTTGATCAACCAAAACTAGGGTTTTGACTTTCTTGATCAAAGACATTATTTAATTAGAAGATTAATTCTAATCAATCCTATTTAAACAATAAACTTTATTTAAATTCCAGGATAGATTATAACCTTAATAAATTTATTTTAAACCTTTTTAATTTAAACCTTATAGACAATAAACTTTGTCTAGATTTCTATGTTTAAAGAACTAGTCTTTAATAAATCTATTAAGATAATAATTAAACCTATTAAACATGAACTTGTTTAATTATCTAGGTTTTAGATTATTAACCTAATTAATCCTTTTAAATCGTTAAACTTAAACTAGTTTAATGTTCTAGGGTTTCTAGATTACATCTAGGGTTTTCGAAAAATTCCTTAAAGTCTAGGAAACTTTTCCACCAATTAAACTAGGCTAGTTTAACAAACTTGGTGTCCAAGTATTCCTCCTTGATCAAAAAATCTTGAGGGAAAGGAAGGAATCCTTTTGATCAATTAAACCAAATCTTGGCTAAACCACGCTCTGATACCACTGTAGGGTTTTACTATCACTGATTGACCACTTGGGTCAACCTCCTAGATTACTTGGTTCGAATCATACTGACCAAGAACATGAACTTGTTCTTGACCGGTTGAAACCATCTAGCTAATTTAATCCCTAGAAGCGGAAGTGGGATTAAACTCAATCCTTAAACCCTAAAGGATTAGGATCTTGGAAATCTAGAGTAGATTAACAATGGAAGAAACCTTGTACGAAATCCCAAACACACACACACACTTGTGTGTGTTTCGACCAACCCCAAGAACCCTAGGGTTCTTGGGTTCGAATTCGGCCAAGAGGGAGAAGGGAGAAAAAGGGTTTTCTCAAAACATACCTTGTTGTTTGCTTAAGATAGATCCACTGATGATGAACAAATCGAGCGATCTTCTAGTTGATCTAAGCAATGAACTTGATCTTCGAATCTTCAAGACTTGAAGAACACGAAGAACACGAAGAACGAAGAACGAAGAACGAAGAACGAAGAACACCAAGAACTTGGTGATGCTCTTAGTTCGGCCGAAACTTGGGGAGGCAACCCTAGGGTTTTCGGATTCTAGGTGTAAGGGAAACAAGGGAACCCCAAGCCTTCTATTTATAATAAAAGGACTTTCACTTAGGGCCCTTCTAGTTTAATTAAGTTTAATACTTAATTAAACTTATCCTTTTTCACTTTAAACCCTTGTAGTTTAACTAGTTATTATTATCCCACATAATTATTAAATGTCTAGTATTATATACTTATATATATTTCGTGTATATTACATATACAAAATATATACTTGCATTTAATACTTTTAATAATTAATTAGACAATAATATTATCTAAACACTATATGATTTAATAGCTTTAAATCATATTATGGATAATCTATGATTAACACATTGTATATTTACTCAACTAGTTAATGTACAAATACTTTTATTAATTAGTTCGTTAAACTAATCTAGTAATAAGTCAAACGTGACTTAATACTTAACTTGATTCATAATGACTATTATGAATCACTCCTCTTCGTAGTATCATTGCTTATCTTGCTCGTATTACATGCACTCACCGGTGTGACCCTTAAGTGTTTCGTAGGCATGGATGTATCATCATAGGTTGACTAACTGTGCACATAAATCCTTCAGACTCCCACTTGTGCAAGTTTGTAACCTTTGTCTTAATGATACGAGCTACAGTGGCCTTCTAGATGGGCATGTAGGTAACCAACCCCATAAAAACAGCTTACGTAACCCAGGTATAGTTTCTTGAAAAACTCTTTAATAGCGTCTCCTAGTAAAGAACACTCTGTCTTTACTTCTTGGGCAACTATGTTAGGTTCATCCCTTGCAGCATGATATTTGTGATAACGAATACGAGCATGACAGAAATTATCAACTCCTGTATTCATAATCATTTAATGACTTCTTGATTCAAACTGTTGTGATAAACGACAAAGAACAAATCAGTTCGTTTGGGCATGGCCATGCACTTTCCAGTTATCATCATGTCAAAGGACCCATAAATATCTCTCCTAAAAAGGAGGTGCAATTACCATCTTGTTATATTTCGATTCAAAATACAAATTCCATTGTACCCAGTAAATCCTCGTATGACAACCATATTTCAGAATTGTCTAAGACGAACCAAAGCACATTAGTCAATGTATCCCAAACCAAATACCTCAGGCTTAAGGACAATCCTAGTGAATAATACTTTTGAACTTTTCAACCACGAAGTATTATCACGGTGGTCAATCCAATATTCGTTGAGCTCCAACAGAATATCACCGATATTTGGTCTACACAAAACTTGTGTAACTATCTTCGAAGAACTTCGAATCTACCACTAACTACCGCGATGACGTTAACGTCCCATCGAGGTTCCCACCAAGACGAGTAGTCACGGATTTATATCTTTTTGAATAAATAGACTTTTATTCATGGATATTGTAAAACATACAAATTCTGAATAATAATGATACTAACTCATGTATTATTCCTCACTGGACATAGATACTGAATTATTACTGGATCATTACTTATTCTATGCGTTTGCGTTGATTACTTCAATAACTCTTAATTGTAACTTTTATCACTAATTACAATTAGTCATTTCTATTAAACTAAAGACATAAGATGAGTATTAAGAATACTATTACTTTTCTCTTTACTTAGATACTGTTCTTGCAACATTTTAGAACATATTCTAGTCTTGTCTTTTTATATGATTCGGTAAACGTAGGAGGATTGGAAAATAACCACTTAGTTTCTTAAATCTATAAAACTTGCCTTATAACTAAATCTCTTTTAGCTACTTGATTTGTAGATATTCTTACTAGTTAAAGAAATTTCCTAAATGATTAACTTGTTCATTGGAATGTGAACAACCTATTAGATATGCAATAATTAATCACAAGACTTGTGACCACGCTATTAGGTTTGCAATAATCTAATCAATGATCATTTATTTCTATTAACTCTATGGCTAACGACTTGGTAAAACCTTGTTGTTAATGTCCTAACTAACTTACTATATTCATTAGTACCTCTAGTGAATATGTTAGTCATAGCTCCCACTAAATTTTATGGAATAAAAGCATTTCTTAAACTACTATTTTTTTGATCTAGTCAAAACTTATAGTTTAAACCTTTAAGAATTAATCAATCATCAAAGCCATCCTTTGGATTTGCGAATATCCAACATTCCTGATAAGGGAATCATGACTCTTATTGATTATTGTATCTAACAAGTATAAGACACTTGAAACGATACTTCCAATTCTTAAATGCCTTAGTGTCTTTTAAGAACCTTATTTAATGCCAAAGTCATTTCTTAGATTTCTCAAACATCCATTATTCCTATTAAGTAATTATGACTTGATTAAACATTGTATTTATTACAAGTATAAAAGACTTGCAATAATACCTTTTAATTCTTAAATACTTTAATATAGTTTATCCCTTTTAAGAGTTCATTTAATGTCTAAGTCACTTTACTTGGATTATACGAATATCCAATTATTCCTATTTAAGGAATTATGACTTCATTAAAGTCCTTCATTACAAGTATTAAAGACTTGTAACAATACTCTTTAAAGTTTATCTTGATTATATCCAATATAATCATACTATATTAATACTAACACTTTGAAACTTACTATTATAAGTAACTATTACTTAAGATGTTTCAACTAGGTTCAATAACTTTTGAACCTTATGCTTTTCATAAAATCTCTTAAATACTTTAGAAGAAACTTCTAATCTCTAGTATCTAAGTATTTGAGCTACTAAGACATTCACAACAATCAAACAAGTATAAAAACATGAAATATAAAGTAAGTCAAAACTTGACTTACAATCTAGTCATAAAACCTTGACTAGTGTAATCATCACACATGCACACAATATAATTCAACCATGGATTCTTATTAAAAAAAAAACAAACGTAAAATAAAATTGTTTAACTGAATCCATAAAAGTACTGAATTATAAAACTTGGTGCTTGTGGAATCACCATCTCATGCTGGTCATCACTTTCCATCTCCTCCTGCAATAAACGATTGCAAAAGTTAGATTACTTGTAATGTACTTTACAAGTATCTTAAAAGTGATTAAGAAGTGTGGTTGTGTTACCTGAGGAACTTGCGTTTCCTCCACCACCACTTGCACCCTTTGGACAATTCTTTTTCCAGTGCCCAGCCTCACCACACTTGAAGCACCGATTCTCGGTCCTCGCTGTGTTAGGCTTAAACTTCTTGACCTTTTGTTTGACACCTTTACCGTTTGGCACTCCTTGGTTAGGATTGGTTTTACCCTTTCCTTTACCACCATGCCCTTTTCTCTTCTTGCCACCACCACTGCCATTACCGATCATTAGAACATCCTTAGACTTGGTCCCCAAACTCAATTCAGCCGTCTTGAGCATGGAATGTAGCTCAGCAATGGATTTCTCCATATTATGCATATTGTAGTTGACTACAAAAAGGCATGTAGTCATCAGACAACGAATTGAGTATAGTGTCTGTTGCCATTTGCAACGGTATGGGGTGACCAAGTCTAGCCAAGTGATCCATGTGTCCTTTCATTTTCATGACGTGGGCACTCACTGGCGTTCCTTTGACCATCTTGCAAGAGTTGAAGGCTCGATTAATGTCGAACCTCTCAGTGCGAGCTTGCTCTTGAAATGAATCCCTAAGTTGCTGGATCATCTCAAATTCAGGCACATCCATAAGTCCTGCTTGTAATTCTGGACTCATGGTTGCAAGCATCAAACAGCTCACATCGAGCGCATCACTGACATGCTTATCATAAGCTTGCCTTGCTTCAGCTCTAGCATTAGCGGCAGGGACATTAGGTACTGCTCTTTCCAAGACATACCACTTTCTCTCATGCCTGAGCACAATGCGAAGATTGCGCTCCCAGTTGAGAAAGTTTGACCCAGTCAACTTGTCTTTTTCGAGGATTGAGCGAAGTGAGAGATTGTTGGTACTTGTCGTTGTGGTTGTTGCTGCCATCTACAAATCAAACCCAATTTAATTAGTAATCATCAATAAACATTCTCTAAAATATATTATAAACCCATAATTAATATTTTAGGCCTAGGATCCATATATCACATTCTCGCCGCAAGGTTTGGGCACTTCCCGATGAGACATGCTGTTTCTGGTAGGTAACATCCTTACCGATCGTATCAAGACTTGACACGATTCCTAGGGGTCGTAGAATCTTTAGACTTATAACTTATTACAACTTTGTACAATCTAGTTGCACATTTCTAAGTTAGTAATAAAGTCTAGTATGTTTATTCTACTCAAGTACTTTTTGGGCCGGGACTCCCGATTATCACCAAACTAGATCAGACCATCTAAGACAGTGCGATGTTCTGCGCCGGGACTCCCGATTATCACAGAACCTTACGCACCCTAACACTCGCAATGATTTGAATCCATATCTAAGGTTCTTTATCCTTACAATTGTTAGTGATTTACGGTTTAATCAAAGTAAAATGCAGCGGAAAATATATATAAATCACTAATAACGGATCTACATATTGACAATATAATTAAGCATAAATAATCAAAGAGTTAGGATGAAGATCATACCCTTGAAGCCTTTGATTACACCAATGAATGAGGAAGAAGAACTCCAAGAATTCAATGTAGAATTCCTCTAATGGTATTCACACTACACCATATCAAGAACACCGAATAGGATGCTAGTCCCTTGGTCAAGAATCAAAATCAAAGGAATACCCATTGCTTCGTATGTAATAAACAAAACAAAAGGAGAATCCTTTTGTTGTACGTCTCCTCATCCAAAACATACGCCCCCTTCAACCTCTTTATTAGGTTACGGCTGCTTATCACAATAAGGGAGGGGATTAGGGTTTTGGTCAAACTTTTCTTGCTCCATAATCTAAGTATATATTCCCTAATTACAAGTTAGGAGATATGACACTTAGCCCCTTGTACTTTTGATTCTTTATGATTACTCACTAATACGTTTTAACTTAACAATTAATTAAAACATAACTAGTCAAGTAATCATAGTTTATATAAATAATATAATTACCCTAATTATATTATATATATTAAATGGTGTTTGGTGTATAAGTGTGTGACCCTTTAGGCTCACATATGTCTAGCCATATAACTATATGTCATGAACGTAAAGCATATTCCAACAGCCCCCACTTGCGCACGTCATAACATCAAGTAGTTATACAAGCAAAGGTTAGAGTCTAGCAACCCGCCAATGCCCCTAGAAGTATATGAGTGAGTTTCAGAAAAGTCCAGTTTCAAAGTTTTTCAATCAGTTATACTTTTGTTATTGATACCATGTTGAGTTTTAGACAAGGATTAATGTCAATCTAAAATTTCAACGATTCTGTTTCTCGATCTATACATTGAAGTAGATTACCAAACCAATCAAGATTCATCTTGATTACCTTTGGGTACGGCCGCACAAGCATTTATTCAAATCATCGAGGGGCCCAGTAGTATCTAATACAAAAATGTGGAGGAACAAATTCTTTATTGACTACACGTGTTTGATATATGCTTAATATCAAACCTGAGGATGGTTGTTATAGCAGCCTGATTCAGGTCAGCATTTAACCACATCAAAGTTTGACACTCCACATACACAAACCAGCTTGCATCTCAAGTCAGAGGATAAGCGACAAAGCCTTTGTGAGATTCACTTGTGACATAAATCCAGGAAGTGATTTCTCATAGGTTGGGTCAGTCCAATTGTGCATCACAATGAACAACATATGAGTTTGATTTCATCATCCTTAGTCATACTAAGATGATGTCATCAATGCCCTCAGATTTGTCTTAATAATATTCCCATATTATTAATATGACAATGGACAATTTAGAATATAAAACGCAGTAAATATTCAAGGATATAAACATGCAAATATAGAACACAGTAGATATTCATATAAAAACGATCATATCAAATATATCAATTTATTCCAATATAAACTGCTCAACGTTCCATTATCCAAATACTAAAACAGATTTACATGATACTACTAGCTTGTCGAAGTCCAATGTTCCATTCATATTCAATATGTTTGGTACAAGACATTGAGTTCGATAAAGCGTCATCTAGTTAGTTATCTGTTTGAACTTTTAGAGTGCGAATTTCACATATCTCTATAAATCATTCGAATGTAGTGAACCTTCGTAAATAGGATCTAGCGTCATCACGACCTATTTCAAAACCAGCATAAGTATAGCAAGTATACTTAGCTTAGTTTGGTATCTCCACCATAACCAAGGAACATATATCCAGTATTTCAAAAATACTTCAATGTGTTCTAAATAGAAATCCAGTGACTCTCTCGTGGATTCTGTTGGTATTTTCCAGTAAGGTTCCATGAGGACGTTACATTAGGTCTAGTGCTCCTTACAGCGTACATGATGAATGAAATAGCCGATTCATAGGGGATTACATTCATTCGCTTCACCACATCAGGTGTGGAAGGTCCTTGAGTCTCACTCAAGTTTACATTGTGTGGCATACGAGGACTTCCTCGTTTGGGAGTATCATTCTAAACCGTTTAGAATTTTGTCAATGTAAGCACTTTGACTTAAACCAATTAACCGCTTTGACCTAATCATTATAGATCTTTACTCCAAGTATGTATGTCGTATCCCTACAATCCTTCATGTCAAAACATTTTCCAAGCCAGGATTTTCATCTTGTAGCATTGGTATATTGTTTCACATGAGTGCAATGTCATCAGCATGTATGACTTGAGAAACGACAACGCTCCCACTAGCTTTCATATATACACATGCTCAATTTGGGTTTTAGGTGAAACAAACATTTTGATTTCATCATTAACCAAATCTCATAGTCATAGTACACAACTTTGGCTATAAGAATCCTAATGTCTTTAGTAACAAGCGAGAAGGTTTCATCATTGTCAATCCAGTAGAATTGAGTGTAACCTTTTGTTACTAGAAGAGATTTATAGGTGTGTATATTTTCATCCATGTCAACAGTCTTACTGTTTTGAGAAAGATCAACCAAGTTCAAAACTTGATTGTCTCTCATGGATTTCATTTTCGCATTCATAGCTTCAAGTCATTTTTCGAATTCAAAATTCGATAATGCAACTTGATAGTTAGGGGGTTCATTATGATCCTCGAAACTTTGCTACTCGGCATCGACATAAGTCTCTATCGTTCAGGTGCATGAGCTGTCCTTGCGGACCTACAAATGGGAACAACATCATCCTGTGGTCCAACATCTATATGTCCAGCCTCAGAATGATATTTGCTAGTGTTACCAGAAGGTTGTGTATCTTCACTTTAAATCTTTTCAAAGTCTATGGTGCTCCCACTTGCTTTGTGAAATGAGAATGTTCTCAAGAAACTCAGCATACCGAGTAACAACAATTTGTTCTCAGTTGGGAAGTAAAATAGTAACGAAGATATACTTGATAGATATGGGCTCAAGTTTGTTCGGCATGTCTCGTTCCACGAGATCCTCACAACCCCATATCTTCAAGTAAGACAGATTAGGGACTTTCCCACGCCATATCTCATATGGTGTCTTTTTAACCTTTTGGTCGGAACCATATCAAGTATTCGAGCAGCAGACTTCAGTGCATGCCCTCAAAAGGATAGTGTAAGAGTAATAGGAATCATCATAGACCGAACCATGTCATACAGGGTCCGATATCTCCTTCCAGACGCACCATTATCTTGTGGAGTGTATGGAGGAGTGAATTGTGAGACAATCTCATGATGTGTTGGATGATCTAGAAACTCTTGACTCATGTACTTTCTTCCTTGATCAGGATAGAAAGCCTTTGTTGTCTTGCCGAGTTGATTTTCTACTTTACATTAGAAAGCTTTGAACGTTTCAAAGATTTCATGCTTATGTGTAATCAAGTAAACGTAACCATAGCGACTGATATCATCAAAACATTCATGTTGATGTTTAATCAAGTAAACATAACTAAAGAGACTGATATCATCAGTGAAAGTTATAAAGTAGGTGGCACCTTCCCTAGTCTTTGTTCTAAAAGGGCCGCATACATCAGTATGTATGAGTCCAAGTAGAGTTTTAGCTCTTTCGCCAAACACGGGAGAAAAGCTTTCTTGTTATCTTTCCATAATATACAAGAGATGCATTTTAAATGATTCATAATCATTTGTAAAGAAGCCCGTCGAGTTGTAGTATCAAAATGCGTTTCTTGTTTATGTGGAAAAGATGACAATGCTCTAGGTAAATGGAATCCAAACCGTTTTGGATTCTTGAGTGCTACATTTGTATATAGAACTATCGTTTGAATTAAGATCATGCATATTAATTTCAAATATACTATTACAAGGAATAGTAATAAAAACATGTTATTTTTCATAAAACAAAATATCATAATCCATTATTCAACAAACGATAAAGCTAAACAATGCATAATTGACAATTGTTCAAAATAATAATTAACGCATTAGGAAGGATAAGATCACAGCTTCCATTCATTTAGCTTTCTACTTCACTTTTAATCTTGCACATTTGTGTAAATGTGAGTTCCACAACTAGTGTCATACACTCAAGATTTATTACGAAAAGTATAGAGTTCTATAATGAAGATATCTAATGTGCTAGCTAGAACACATTTGTCCTTCATCAACTCTGCCAAGTAGGCAGGACTATTCCTCCTTCAATGGCCAGTTTCATCGCAATGATGGCAAGAAATATCCTTTGCAGGGTGCTCCTTTTTAGCAGGTGGGGGAATCGTAGGTTTGGAAAAGTAAACTAGTTTATCCTTACCTAGACTCTTGCCTTGTGCTTGCGGTTTTACCTTCCCTGATTCCTAGAATAGAATTGGGTAACCTTTGCTCGACTAGTTTTACCATAGCATGTTATCAACGATTGTCTTCCCCATGCTATGTACTTTTAAAACTCTTTTCAAACTAGTCATAGTCCTTGGATGGTGAGGTAAGGATCAAGCTCATTCCAAGAACTTGTGGCAATGGGTAACCAAGACGCTTCATTTGATCAATATAGCATTTCATGTTCAAGATGTAAGTGCTAACTGATTTGCCGTCCTCCTGATTGCAAGCGTGGAATGCTTTAACTGTTTTGAACAGTTCAAGTTCTGCTTTTTGTTGAAATATCATTTTCAACTCGCTTATCATGTCATATACTGTGAGTTCCTCGAAGTTCTTTCGAATCTCGGGGTTCATGCTCACAAGCATAGGAGTAGCGACGTCTTGGTGTTCGTTAGACGTTTCGGTAAAGGCTTGACGAACAGCAGCATAATCATTGACAGGAGGTGCCTCAGGTAAGGCCTCTTATAGGTGTATCAACTTGTTCTCATCTCTAAGGACAATCCTTAGAGTTCGATATGAGTCAATAAAGTTGATATTAGTCAGTTTCAGTTGTCAAGAACTGATTTTAGAGTGGAGATACTTAGGTTTTGATGTTGTTGTTATCTGTATAACACACAAAGTTCAAAAAATAGGATTTTAAATAATAATTTCTTTTAAAAAATTAACTACCCAATTAATTTAATTAAAAGCTAAGATCCTCATTGACTTATATCATCACATCAGTTGATCTGCTAGCAATGATAGATCCAATAGGTAGGTGACGATCAACAATTGCATTACAAGTGCAACTCTTAGAGTTATGGGACTTCATGGCACCTAGTGATCAAGCATCTAGGGTCAAGTGGCATGTTTGTCGCATCTTCGCCTCGTGTCAAGGTCTCACCGTTAACTCGATTAAGTCATCCAATGTGAACTCATGTCAAAATAAATCTAGGTCTCACGCGTAGACAATAATGACCTCGGATCTAAATTCAAACCACGTCTCATGTGAATTTAAAAGTAGAAGCAAGTGATCTCAACCAATTGGACGGCGTGACTTAAATTTTAGGTATGAAATTTTAAGAAAAAATTTATTTAAGATATGAATGAATCATGTACTTCATTCATACCACTTCATAAGTCGATTTAATAAGCGGTAAAAACGTTTTAGCGATTATTAAATTATAAGTTTCAAATCATATTTAAACTTTTGTTTTAATCTCAAAAACACGTTTAGATTAAAGAGTAATCATCAATGATTAACAAGTAATCATAGATGATTAAAATTTTGGATGTTTTAATGTTTTTGTTTCAAAAATCATATTTTTAGTTGTTTATTATTTGTATCATATAGAAATTATGTCACAACCACAAACATATAATAAAACATGCAACACAATTTGTGCAAAACCTCGACCGTTGAAATCCTAGGTTCGGTCACGTGAGTCATCACGACGGACCGAAGGGTCAAACTAAGGGACGGGCTAACATGAACCCAGACGGGCCTACATAAACCCATTGGGCTCCCACTTGTTCCAAGACATTCTTGAGCAAGTAGAAACCAAATTTTGTGAAAAAATGCAATCTGCCAGGAAATTCCAGCAGATTTGAAGCCAGAAAAGTCACTGAAGGAGTCCTCTTTGGTCTTCCCTGCCTTCTGTAAAGTTGTAGCCCACGACTTTGCAAGCAGTTTAGGCTTTTGAATCGCCCAAAACGGAGTCCGTATGCTCCTGGAAAACCTGTTTTCGTACAGCCCTTGCGTCGGTGACGGAAATTTGTTGTTTTCTTCATTTTTCTTCAATCTTGGTCAACAATTTACAATACAAAAAAAATAATATTGAAATACAACCTATTCTATTACTTTTACATTGACAAATTGCCCCAAAAAAATGGCACCAAAATAAAAATAAAAAAAAAAAATTTTACAACATCGCCAAAAACCACGGCTTTTCCAAACAAACAACCAATCCAAGCATTCAACTCAATCACAAACGGTCTAGGTTTTCATCGATTTTGCACAATCAATCAACATTTGACTAGGCTTTGGCTTGGAATATGGCAAACAAACATGTTTTGCCATATATAACGATTAACAATTAAAATAAAAATCCAAGCCAAATAAAATAAAAAATTCAATAAACAAGATTAATTTTTTATTTAAGTTTTTGTAACTAGTAGGAATTAGGGTTCCAAAAAATCAAATTTTTAACCCAATTTTAATAAAATTTTCGAAAATTAAAAAAAACAAAGAACCCTAGGGTTCTTTTCTTTCCGTTCGCACGCCTCTAGAGGCCAAAAATTCAGATTTTGCTACTTTTTACAAAAAACTTGCTAATTAAATCATCAATATGATGACTCGTGATACCACTGTTAGTGATTTACGGTTTAATCAAAGTAAAACGCAGCGGAAAATATATATAAATCACTAATAACGGATCTACATATTGACAATATAATTAAGCATAAATAATCAAAGAGTTAGGATGAAGATCATACCCTTGAAGCCTTTGATTACACCAATGAATGAGGAAGAAGAACTCCAAGAATTCAATGTAAAATTCCTCTAATGATATCCACACTACACCATATCAAGAACACCAAATAGGATGCTAGTCCCTTAGTCAAGAATCAAAATCAAAGGAATACCCATTGTTTCGTATGTAATAAACAAAACAAAAGGAGAATCCTTTTGTTGTACGTCTCCTCATCCAAAACATACGCCCCTTTCAACCTCTTTATTAGGTTACGGCTGCTTATCACAATAAGGGAGGGGATTAGGGTTTTGGTCAAACTTTTCTTGCTCCCTAATCTAAGTATATATTCTCTAATTACAAGTTAGGAGATATGACACTTAGCCCCTTGTACTTTTGATTCTCTATGATTACTCCCTAATACGTTTTAACTTAACAATTAATTAAAATATAACTAGTCAAGTAATCATAGTTTATATAAATAATATAATTACCCTAATTATATTATATATATTAAATGGTGTTTGGTGTATAAGTGTGTGACCCTTTAGGCTCACATACGTCTAGCCATATAACTATATGTCATGAACGTAAAGCATATTCCAACAACAATATGAATATCGTTTAACAAGTGAGGTGTTCCATTAGGTGGATAGTACTTAGATCTAAGATTTTCTTGGGTTTGTTTAAGTCTTGAACTAAACTTAAACCTTATTTCAATAATAATCCTTGTTTAAAATATGTGACTTGTGAATTCAAGAATTCAACAAGACATCCTTTTTAAACCTTAAGAACTTTCTTTAAAACTTATAGTTTCAAGAATAGCGCGTTTTATATGTATACCTAAAAATGAGGTGTACAAAAACGTATTACTAGGTTTTGTGGAAAACCTTATCTAGAATAAAACTTACTTGTTTTATCTTTCTTGAAAAACTTAAAACTTATGTTAAACTTTTTAATCCTTTCACGATTCATAAACTTGAATCATAAATCTAGTTTAACACACCTAGTTTTTCATATGTTTGATAATGAAATCAAACATTTGTTTTGACTTACTAGTTTTCACCAAAACTTATGTCTCAGCGACACACTTATAAACGTTGTGATTTTCTTGTGTAGCTCCCACTAGCTCCAACAACCATGATGGAACTTAAGCTAACACAATCACCGGTTTATACTTAGTGAAACTAATAAACTTATTATATAAAGACTATATATAATAATTCTTAGTTTGTTTAAACCTTTCTTACATTTAACTTAAACTAGTTAAATATAGGTTCTTTTATTTACACTTGATCATTAATCTAGCATATTACATGACTTGTAAAATGCTTATATTATACTTGTATAATTATCAAGTTATAATCACTTATAACTTTATACACCTTATAACACTAATATATAACTTTGTATACTTCTAGTTTATCATATAATCTCAACTTGTACAATTTCTAGTTATAATGGAATTATAACTTTGTACTTTCTAGTTTTAATTATATCACAACTTATACAATATCTAGTTATATTATTTAGCCTTTAAGATCAAAATAACATTATCTTTTAATATTCCATTTAATCTTGTATTTAATATATGTATATATATATATATTTCTTTTTAAAATAAACTTGTAATCATTCTAATAAGAATATTACATCTAATTTATATGTATTTTAACTTGAACTAATTAAAATGCGTATAAACTACTTTATTTATTAAAATTCATTTTATCTTTTTAAATATTTAAAAAAATGAAATATAATACATAAATAAATAAATACATCTTGTTAATTTCTTGAACTAGAAATCAACACTTCTTTTAATTCTCATTAAATGGTCTAACCCTAATCTTGTTTTTGATCAACCAAAACTAGGGTTTTGACTTTCTTGATCAAAGACATTATTTAATTAAAAGATTAATTCTAATCAATCCTATTTAAACAATAAACTTTATTTAAATTCCAGGATAGATTATAACCTTAATAAATTTATTTAAAACCTTTTTAATTTAAACCTTATAGACAATAAACTTTGTCTAGATTTCTAGGTTTAAAGAACTAGTCTTCAATAAATCTATTAAGATAATAATTAAACCTATTAAACATGAACTTGTTTAATTATCTAGGTTTTAGATTATTAACCTAATTAATCCTTTTAAATCGTTAAACTTAAACTAGTTTAATGTTCTAGGGTTTCTAGATTACATCTAGGGTTTTCGAAAAATTCCTTAAAGTCTAGGAAACTTTTCCACCAATTAAACTAGGCTAGTTTAACAAACTTGGTGTCTAAGTATTCCTCCTTGATCACGAAATCTTGAGGGAAAGGAAGGAATCCTTTTGATCAATTAAACCAAATCTTGGCTTAACATACTTGATCCTAGATTTGGAAGATCAAACAATTAAGGAAAGAATCCTCTTGATCAAAATTTTTTGACAATCTTGATCCTAAGGTTCTTTGATTTTCAGAAATAGCTAGGGTTAGGAAAAGAAGCCTTTTGATCAATTAAACTAAACTAGTTTAATGTTCTTGATCCTAGGGTTCTTTTTACCCTTACACGAAATTTCTAGGGTTTTTCTAGAATCCTTTTGACCAATTAAACTTAACAAGTTTAACATGCATGGTCCTAGGGTTCTTACCCTTTTCGTGTTTTAAGAAGAAGAAGAAGAAAAATTGGAACAAAAAACTTAATAAAAATTAAACAAACAAACTTTGTTAATCTAGTTTAGATTTCTAAACCACGCTCTGATACCACTGTAGGGTTTTACTATCACTGATTGACCACTTGGGTCAACCTCCTAGATTACTTGGTTCGAACCATACTGACCAAGAACATGAACTTGTTCTTGACCGGTTGAAACCATCTAGCTAACTTAATCCCTAGAAGCGGAAGTGGGATTAAACTCAATCCTTAAACCCTAAAGGATTGGGATCTTGGAAATCTAGAGTAGATTAACAATGGAAGAAACCTTGTACGAAATCCCAAACACACACACACACACACACTTGTGTGTGTTTCGACCAACCCCAAGAACCCTAGGGTTCTTGGGTTCGAATTCGGCCAAGAGGGAGAAGGGAGAAAAAGGGTTTTCTCAAAACATACCTTGTTGTTTGCTTAAGATAGATCCACTGATGATGAACAAATCGAGCGATATTCTAGTTGATCTAAGGAATGAACTTGATCTTCGAATCTTCAAGACTTGAAGAACACGAAGAACACGAAGAACGAAGAACGAAGACCACCAAGAACTTGGTGATGCTCTTAGTTCGGCCGAAACTTGGGGAGGCAACCCTAGGGTTTTCGGATTCTTGGTGTAAGGGAAACAAGGGAACCCCAAGCCTTCTATTTATAATAAAAGGACTTTCACTTAGGGCCCTTCTAGTTTAATTAAGTTTAATACTTAATTAAACTTATCCTTTTTCACTTTAAACCCTTGTAGTTTAACTAGTTATTATTATCCCACTTAATTATTAAATGTCTAGTATTATATACTTATATATATTTCGTGTATATTACATATACAAAATATATACTTGCATTTAATACTTTTAATAATTAATTAGACAATAATATTATCCAAACACTATATGATTTAATAGCTTTAAATCATATTATGGATAATCTATGATTAACACATTGTATATTTACTCAACTAGTAAATGTATAAATACTTGTATTAATTAGTTAGTTAAACTAATCTAGTAATAAGTCAAACTTGACTTAATACTTAACTTGATTCATAATGACTATTATGAATCACTCCTCTTCGTAGTATCATTGCTTATCTTGCTCGTATTACATGCACTCACCGGTGTGACCCTTAAGTGTTTCGTAGGCATGGATGTATCATCATAGGTTGACTAACTGTGCACATAAATCCTTCACCAGTGATACCTCTATTACTTGATTTGAGAATTGAATCTTTGTAACTAAGGTGTCTGGTCTTGTGCTTGATTATTTGTTGATCAATACTTGTCTTAGATAGTATTTGTTATTGACTATCTCCTACAAGTAGTTTAGTTAGGATTCTTGTTCTTAGCTGTTTCGCAAACTAGTTGTATCTTTGTTTATCATTATTGATTAATAAAGAAAAGTTTAAAAAGTGTTGAGTGTTTCCATAATTTTATTTGGTCAGTTAAAGCGTATAAGTGTATCTAATCACTTATGACGGGACTCACAATTGATATCAGAGCAGGACAATTAATTCATAATTGTTTATCTACTCACTTATTGATCAAAATGAGTGAAACGTTATCACAGATGAACCTTGGTTCAAAGACAAATGCCACTGTTTTAACCGATGATGATTTTGGTATGTGGAAAATACGTTTTCTGGGATATGTCAAACATCAAAATGATATGGGACCAAATATTCTTATCAATGGTCCACACATTCCAAAAATGTTCATTCCAAGCACATCCATCTCAAAGAAAAAGAAGAAGGAAGGAGTTGATAAAGATGAAGAAGATCTATCTGACGTTGAAGAACCTAAACCCAAAGATCAATGGACAAGGAGGGTAAAAAATCTAGCTGGTGTGGATGCTGAAATCCGGTTCCTCCTTCAAACGTCCCTCCCGAATCTCATTTTTATCACAGTAAAAGAATGTAGAACTGCCAAAGAGATATGAGATATCTTGACAACATCCTATGAAGGAACCGATGAAGTTAAAGCCAGCAAGAAAGCTATGTTAAATCGAAAATATGAAGCTTTCAAGGTTATCAGAGGTGAATCACTCAACATGTCATACAGAAGGTTCACCATTATGATAAACGAGTTAAGGGAGTTTGTAATCAAAAGGAAGTTCTGGAACTGATGTACAAGTTCTTGGAAATTCTTCCAAAAGATTGGGTTGTTATGTCTACAGTGCTGAGAACTTCTGGTCAGATGAAAGATATGAACATGAGTAGTTTATACAGCACATTAAGGAACTTTGAAAATGAAAACAAAATGTATAATGATCTGAATGAGGCACCCACTTCCACTGCACTCATTGCAAGCTCTTCCAAGTTCTCTCGAAGAGCTCTAAAAGCAAAAGTGGAAAGTGGAGTTGATCCAAATGATGCTGATGATGAAAAATTTGTAGATGCTGAGGATGGTGACTTAGAAGAGCAAAAGTCAAACTCAGAAGGGTATGAGAGTGATGATATAAAAGAATTATCTGAAAGTATGGCGTTGCTAGCAACAAGGAACAAAAGATTCCTAAATCGAAAGAGAGCTGGAGGCCAAAATGAGAGAGGAGAAATGGTCTGTTTTAAGTGTTGAAGAACGGGTCATATAAATGAGAACTTCAGAGTCAAAGAAAACTCAGGTCCTGAAAGATCAAGTTCAAGCTCTTCATCAAACTATAGGAAGAAACATGAAGACACTGAGAAGAAATACCAAAATCTGAAAGCTCAGATGCAAAGACTAAGAAAAATGCAAAAGCTTTAAAGGCAACAGTTGAAATATGGCTAAGTGACTCAGAGTCAAGTGATGAGGAAATAATCAATGTTAAAGGATTATTTGCTACTATAGAAGAAGAATCTGAAGCTTAGTCAGAAACCTATAAAATTTGCCAATGTCTGATGGCGAAAACTGAAGAATATGAAGTACAGCAATCAACTAAAGTATTTCAAGAATCTGATACCTCGGAAACCTCCTCGTCAAAGAAATGACATGCTGAGACTCTAAAAAGAGTATGAAAGTTTATTAAAGCTTCTGCTAAAGATATATTATCTCTATTTCAAGTGCTTACTCGAAACTTAGTATGTGCTCATAGCAGACATGTTGAGTTAGAAATTACTTTAACCAAATTAACCGAGGAATTAGAAAAAGTTAAGCAAGAATCTATTCAACTAAAAGATTCAAAACTTGAGATTACTAAACTTCGAATGATCAACAAGACTATAAGAAAACAGAATGTAGAGCTGATAAAGAAAAGTGAAACTCTTCAGAAAATTTGTGACTCATGGTCTAAGTCATCAAATCTCACAAAGCAAGTTCTAAAAGAACAAATACCAGCTCAGGTTCAAGCAATTATTGGAGGTGATTACAAGACAGCTGCAGCTTTGCCCGAAGTATACAAGGTAAACCCAAAACATAGAAATCCCATGTTTGTACCACCAAAAGATTACTCTTCTAAATCAAAGGTCCTCAAGAAAACAGTTTCGTTAAAGAATCAGAACCGTCCTCAGAAACTCAAAACAAAGAATCCGAAGAAAGGGTCTCAGATATCCAAAATATAGAACTCTAAGAAAAGCCATAAGATACCCAAAAGGATAAAACACCTTAATTCACAGAAACCGAAGAAAAGTTCATTCCCACTGAATCCAAATCAGAAGATCCCATAGCTGAAAAATCTACAGTATTAAACCTTAATGAACCGAAGGTGAAGAACAAAGGAATCAAAGTCACCAAACCAATCAAAACATTAAACCAACCTTCAAAAGAAAAATCTTAAAGTTCTAAAACTCAATCTGACTCAAAAATCAAATACTCACCTGCTCAGGTTAGTAAAAGGAAGTGTTAGCAATGTAGTGATAAAAGTCATGAAGCAAAAGACTGCCCCAACCACATTTACAAGAGAGTAATGACCTCAGAATCTGAAAATTCATCAGATACACCAAACCACGTCTTAACTACTGAGCAAACTATTTCAAAGAAGGAAGCTGACGTGGAAGACAACAAGAACCTTTCAGTACCCATTTCTCAATGGGTGCCCAAAAGTCTCTGAATGAACTGAGGGTCTATGCAGGGCGGACGTCATGTACACACCTGATTTCGGATCAATTGTAAGTCCATGTATACATAATCAAATAAGGCACTGCAACGATTTTTATCTTTTCAGCTCTTTTCAAGCGAACCAGTATTTTTATTGCTTCTCGACATACGGTATGTTTCTGTTCATTTTTTTACTCCATTGATCATCATTCTGCAGGTATCTTTCTAAATTTTATTTTAAAATTTCTCAATCTTGCTTTATGGTTGTAAAAATGCTTCAAATGTTTTTCATATGTATGGATCTGATCACTTGGAATACTGAAATGTCACCTGATTTATCAGCCCTATTTTAGCATCTCATTATCACCAGATACGGGGCATTTTATCAGTTTAAGGATGTAAAATAAATATAAAGTTAACAAATCAAAAAAAAAAAAAAAAAACTTCTTCAGACAGTCGACTCTTCAGATCATGACTTCGGTTATCAGATTGTCACAATGTTATCAGATAGCACACAATTTCAGATAGTGACATTTGTCGTTTGGTATCTGCCGCATATCTAATGAGGTGGAATGATCTCATTGGAACTACTCTGCATCTGCGACGCTGTCAGTGTATAATGGTGATTTTCGGTTATTACAAGTAACAAACGCAGCGGGAAAGATTTAATCACCATGAACGGATCTTGATATCAATCATACAATTAAACTATACATAGAATCAAAGAGAATAGATGAAGAATTCATACCTTAGTTGCCTTTGATTATATTGATTACGGTTGGAGATAGTGACGGACGAAACCAAGGATACCAATGGGGAATCCCTCCAAAGCTAGTCCACACAACACTATAGCAAGAACACCAAGGGATCCTAGTCCAATTGTGCAAGCAAGAAGAAGCAAAGAACCCTAGAGAGGGTGAGAGAGGGGGCGGCCGAGAATAGGGAAGGTTAAGGGATTATGGTTGCTCTAATCCCTTTTAATGACTTCCCATAAACCACTTTGTTTATTGACATTATAGTCCCTTGCCTTTTGTTCCTTCTATTTGCTCACAATTAAGTTTCAATATTAACATTTAATATTAAACTATAATACATACAAGCTAGTAGCTTATATTAATATATAATGTAATTACCCTAATTACACTATATATCTTATGGTGTTAAGTGTTTAAGTGTGTGACCCTTTAGGCTCACAAACAACTAGCCATATAACTATATGTTATACGCGTGAAGCATATTCCAACAGCTCCCACTTGCGCACATGATAACATCAGGTAGTTATACAAGCAAAGGTTAGAGTCTAGCAACCCGCCAATGCCCCTAGAAGTACATGAGGAGTTTCATAAAATCTTTGTTTAAAGTTTTTCGAGCAGTTACCCTTTTATTACTGATACTATGTTGAATTTTAGACAAGGATTAATGTCAATCTAAAATTTCAACGATTCTGTTTCTCGATCTATACATTGAAGTAGATTACCAAAACCAATCAAGATTTATCTTGATTACCTTTTGGGTGTGGCCACACATACATCTATTCAAATTATCGAGGGGCCCAATAGTATCTAATCCAAACATGTGGCAGAACAAATTCTTTATTGACTACACGTGTTAGCTATATGCTTAATGACAAACCCGATAATGGTTGTTATAGCAGCCTTATTCAGGTCAGCGTTTAACCACATCAAAGTTTGCCCCTCTACATACACAAACCAACTTGCATCTCAAGTCAGAGGATAAGCGACAAAGCGTTTGTGAGATTCACTTGTGACATAAATCCAGGAAGTGATTTCTCATAGGTTGGGTCAGTCCAATTGTGCATCACAATGAACAACACGTGAGTTTGATTTCATCATCTCTAGTCATACTAATATGACGTCATCAATGCCATCAGATTTGTCTTAATAATACTCCCATATTATTAATATGACAATGGACAACTTGGGGCTTCTTTGGCGACCGTGAAGTCACCGGATGAATTGACGAGTAGATAGATCAGATCTGGACGCGGCTGTTGCTCCGCGGCGATACGGACTCGACCTGCACCTACCCACCCCGGGGCACCATAGCATGTCGGGAATAAGGGGGGAGATTTAGAATATAAAACACAGTAGATATTCAAGGATATAAACATGCAAATATAGAACACTATAGATATTCATATAAAAACGATGATATCAAATATATCAATTTATTCCAATAAAAACTACTCAACGTTCCATTATTCAAATACTAAAACAGATTACATGAGACTATTAGCCGGTCGAAGCCCAATGTTCCTAGCATGCTCAATATATTTGGTGCATGACATTGGCTTCGTGAAGGGGTCAGCTAAGTTGTCATTTGTATGAACTTTGAGCAAGCGTACATCTCCCATTAGGATCGCATCTCTAATGTAGTGAACCTTCCTGCGGTGATGTCTGGCGCCTTTCTGAACACCAGGTTCATTGGCAATGATTATAGTACCTGTGTTATCACAGTACATATCCATGGGTCTTTCATTACTGGGGACAACTCCAAGCCCAGAAAGAAATTTCCTCATCCAAACAGCTTCCATTGCAGCTTCAGTAGTTGCAATGTATTCGGCTTCAGTAGAAGACATCGCAATTGTGCTCTGCTTTGCACTTTTCCAATCAACAGCGCCTCCGTTCAAAATGAAAACATACGCTGTTTGAGATTTGGAATCATCTCTATCAGTCTCAAGACTAGCGTCAGAATAACAAGTAACGCTTAGCTCATTTTGAGCACCACTATAAACAAGAAACATATCTTTAGTATTCCTAAGATACTTCAGTATGTTCTTAACAGCAGTCCAGTGACTCTCACCTGGATTCTGTTGATATCGGCTTGTAATGTTCTAAGAGAACGCTACATCACACATGATAGATCCTACTGCCGAGGCTTAGGGGACTTCACGCATACGTTTTACCTCATCAGGTGAGGACGGTCCTTGAGTCTTACTCAAGTGTACATTGTGTTGCATAGGAAGATTTCCACGTTTGGAAGCATCCATTCTAAACCGTTTTAGAATTTTATCAATGTAACCACTTTGACTTAATCCGATTAACCGCTTTGATCTATCTCGTTAGATCATTATACCAAGTATATATGCCGCTTCCCCGAGATCCTTCATAGCGAAGCACTTTCCAAGCCAGGATTTTACATCTTATAGCATTGGAACGTTATTTCCTATGAGTAGTATGTCATCGACATATAGGATTAGAAAGACGACAATGCTCCCACTACTCTTACATATACACATGGCTCGTCGGATTCTGAGTGAAACCAAACATTTTGACTTCCTCATCGAATCTTTTGTTCCAACTTCTGGATGCTTGCTTTAGTCCATAAATGGACCTTTGAAGCTTACATATTTTCTTGGGGTGTTTTGTTCTAACAAAACCCTCAGGTTGTACCATATAGACATCTTCATCAAGGTGTCCATTTAAGAAAGCAGTTTTAACATTTATTTTCCAAATCTCATAGTCATAGTACGCTGCTATGGCTAAGACAATCCTAATAGCTCTAACGTTAGCAACATGCGAGAAGGTTTCATCATAGTCAATCCCGTAGGTTTGAGTGTAACCTTTTGCTACCAACCGAGCTTTATAGGTGTGTACATTGTCATCCATGTCGGTCTTCTTCTTGAAGAGCCACTTGCTACCAACAGTCTTACTGTTAGGAGGAAGATCAACTAAAGTCCAAACTTGGTTATCTTTCATGGATTGCATTTCCGCATTCATAGCTTCAAGCCATTTTTCAGATTCGGGATCTGATAATGCATCTCGATAGTTAGGGGGTTCATCATGACCCCCTAAGCTTTGCTCCTCAGCAACGATTTGGAAACCGTATCGTTCAGGTGCTTGAGGTGTCCTTGCGGACCTTCGAATGGGAACTACATCATCTTGAGGTGCAACAGTAACCGTTTCATGTTCAGCCTCATCTTGATGTTCGCTAGTATCATCAATAGGTTATGCATCATCATCGCTTGGAATCTCGTCAAAGTCGATTGTGCTCCCACTTGCTTCTTGTGAAATGAGATTGCTCTCAAGAAACTCAGCATAACAAGCAATAATTACCTTTTGCTCGGGTGGGTAGTAGAAATAGTAACCCATCGTTTCCTTAGGGTATCCTATAAAGATGCACTTGACAGCTCTGGGTTCAAGTTTGTTTGGTGTGTCTCATTTCACGAGAGCCTCACAACCCCAGGCCTTCAAGTAAGACAAGTTAGGGACTTTCCCATGCCATATCTCATATGGTGTCTTTTCAACATTCTTGGTGGGAACCATATTTAGTATTTGAGCAGCCGATTTGAGTGCATAACCCCAAAAGGATAGAGGCAGAGTGGTAGGACTCATCATTGATCGGACTATGTCGAGCAAGATGCGATTTCTCCTTTCTGATACACCATTATGTTGTGGTGTATAAGGTGGAGTGAATTGTGAGACAATCCCACAATTCTTTAGATGGTCTTGAAACTCATGGATCATGTACTCTCCTCCTCGATCAGAACGAAGAGCCTTTATCTTCTTGCCGAGTTGATTTTCTACTTCATTTTGGAAAGGTTTGAATGTTTCAAAGGTTTCATGTTTATTTTTAATCAAGTAAACATAACCATAACGACTAAAGTCGTCAGTGAAAGTAATGAAGTAGGTAGCACCTTCCCCAATCCTAGTTCTAAATGGGCCATATACATCGCTATGTATGAGTCCAAGTAGATCATTAGCCCTTTCGCCTACATTGGAGAAAGGTTTACGCGCCATTTTTCCAGATATAAAAGAAATGCATTTATCAAATGATTCAGAATTATCTGATTTTATAAGTCCATCGTTTTGTAATTTTAAAATGTGTTTCTTGTTAACATGGCAAAGGCGACAATGCCATAGGTAAGTTGAATCCAAATTCTTCTTCGATTTCTTATTGCTACATGTATAAATAGAACTATTGTTTGTTACACGATCATGCATATCAATTTCAAAAATACCATCACGAGGAATAGGATTAAAGTAAAAAATATTATCCTTCGAAACCGAAATACCATAATCCGTAAAAGTGTGAATAAAACCATTATTCCACAAACTTGAAAGCGAAACTATACCCCTAGTAATACTAAGTGCATAGTGACAATTGTCTAGTACAATAATTAAACCACTAGGAATGATTTGTAACGACCCGAAAATTGTAAATAAATAAATTGTACAAAAATACGATAAATATGGATAATTCGTTTAAAACATGTAGGAATTGGTTTCGTGTTGTTTGGACACCGTATGACAAAGTCATGGGCGAAACCGGGTCAAGACATGGAAGAAAAAGTGCAGCCTGAGCTGCCTGGGGAGTTCGCGGCGCGAGGATGGAGCTCCCGATCGCGAACTTCGACCAGAGAGTTGGTTTTTTGGAGACTTGAGTTCGCGGACAGTTCACGATCACGAGGAGTTCGCGACCCGCAGAGTTCGCGGGTCGAACTCTTGTTCGCGGCGTGAACTTCCCCGACCAGCTGTATTAAAGTCGGGTTTGGCTCATTAAATGCTCATTAAATGGTGTGGGCGATTTTTGAGCATAAAGTGGCGATTGGAGCTTAATCTTCACTAAATCTTGGTGACTCTTGCTCCTAGTTGAAGAACAAAGGTAAATCTTCATCTCTCTTGGGTTTTTAGCCATAGGTTCAAGTAGGGAAAGCTTGAATCTCAAACCCTAGTTTTGGGTTTGTTCATAAATGGTTAAATGGAAGTTGTATAACTTATATCTATGGTATTTTAACAAGGAAAATGTGTTTATGAAATGGATCTATGAAAATATGAAGATTTTTGGAATTAGGGTTTGGTAATTTGGGGAAATATGATATAAGTAGTTAACTAGCCATGGAATATATGATTAGTATAGATTTGAGGTAAACCATTGTGTTGGTTTTGATATTAGGTCATTTGGTGGAAGGATTTGAGGTTCAAGTCTTGGGAAGAGACATTTGTGTTCGAGAAACATATCTTTTGGATAAGCTTGGCTAAGGTGAGTACATGTGAACTTTCAAAACTGAGTACATAGCTAGTAAGTGTTTTATGTTTACATGTTTTATCGAGTCTATAAGTAATTGAGTTAATTATGTGATTACTAATGAATTGCTTATGTGATGATGAATTGATTAATTGATTAAGAAATGATGGAGCTATAAGCTCATGATGATAAGTGATAAATGATGATGATGATTATGATGTCCCTAGGGCCATGATAGATTGGAGGGATTCCGGTTATTATGGTTCCTTAAGGTTAGTGGTAGATTGGAGGCATTTCAATTACCCAATACCCATAAGTCCCGGTAGATTGGAGGCATTCCGATTACCGTGGATATGACGGTCTTGATAGATTGGAGGCATTCCGATTATCTTGACATTGACCAATGATGAAAGAAATGAAGTGACCCGAATGAAATTAATAATATGGAAGAGGAAAACTCCGGGGTTGAAAGGAATCACACCCCGATAACTGTGGAACATCTTCAAGCTATGCTCAACAAAATGAGGGATGTCGTGAATGATGATGTGCATCGAATCCTCAATGAACATAGGGATTGTGAGAGGCGGGAGGAATCTCCACCCCGCACTAAAAGGAAGTCGAGTAGTGTTGCTCAAACAGAAAAGTCTTCAACTGAGGAAGAAAGTGACCCCGAGCCGAGGGAAAGAAAGGGTTGTACTTATAAGAGCTTTATGGCTTTCAAGCCCGATAACTACTATGGTAGCTCCGAACCGAAGGTCATGATCCGTTGGTTCCGTGAAACCGAACAAGTCCTTGAAGCTAGTAAGTGTAAGGAAGGGGATTTGGTGATCTATGCATCCCGATTGTTGAAAGATGAAGCCCTTGTGTGGTGGGACACCATGTATGAATCCTTGGGAAAAAGGGCGGTGTACAAGATGACTTGGGAAGAGTTTGTGAAGCGGTTGAAGGCAAAGTTTTGCCCCGAGAGAAACTTGGAAAAACTTCAAAAGAGTTTGTTCATCTGAAGAAAGGTGGTTTGAGTGTCGATGAGTACACTAAGAATTTCACGGGATTGATCCCATTTGTGATCAAATTGTATCCGGATGAGAGATCCCGGATTGTTCGTTATGCTAATGGACTCCCGTGGGAGTATGAGTTGGAAGTGAAGAGGGCTGCCACACTAGATGAGGCTATTAGTGCGGCGAGGAATGTGGAGGAAGTGGGCCAAAGGAGAATCAATGAGAGGCCAAAGTTTGAGAAGTTCGAGAAGAGGAAGTTTGAGGGGAGTTCGGGCTCGGTGAAGAATGGAAAGTTCACCCCGACCTTCTCTAAGCAATCAAGTGTGGGCACGTGTAAGAAGTGTGGCAAGGACCACAAGGGGGAGTGTTTGGCGGATGTGAAAGCTTGTTTTAAGTGTGGAAGACCTGGGCATTTGGCAAGGGATTGCCGGGCTAAGCCGTTGGATGAAATTGAATGTTACTCGTGCCACGAAAAGGGGCACTATAGTAATTCTTGCCCGAAGAAGGGAAGTGAGACAATGGTGTCGACCGCACTAAAGAAAGCGGAGCCGACAAAGGTCAAGGGACGAGCCTTCCAACTTACCCGAGATGAAGCCAAGGAAGCCCACGATGTCGTTTCAGGTACCCTACTTGTAAATTCTATTCCCGCCCGGATCTTATTTGACTCGGGTGCTACTTATTCATTTGTGTCACATGATTTTGTTGTGAAATTGAATGTGCCTTTAGAACTTCTTAATGAGATTTATGATATCGAAATTGCGGATGGTAAAACTTCCATAGTTCAACATATGTGTCGAAATTGCGAGTTAGAAATAGACGGGAGAAAGTTTAATGTAAATTTATTACCTATGGAAATTGCGGGGTTTGATATAGTTATTGGTATGGATTGGTTGGGTGAGCATCAAGCAAAGATTTTATGTGGGAAAAAGATAGTCTCGATCAAGACTCCCAATAATGAAAAAGTGTATGTGTATGGCGAGAGACGACACCATTTACCATGCCTTATGACCGCGGTTAAAGCAAGAAATGTTTAGCCAAAGGGTGTTCCTCCTTTTTGGCATATGTGTTAGATGGAAGGAAGGAAAAGAAGTCGGTGGAAAATGTGAAAGTGATTCGGGATTTTCCCGAGGTATTTCCCGACGATTTACCGGGATTACCACCGGAGAGGCAAGTAGAATTCCGTATCGATTTAGTCCCGGGAGCGACGCCAATAGCTCGTGCTCCATATCGATTGGCTCCCACCGAAATGAGGGAATTGATGTCACAATTACAAGAATTACTCGATAAGGGATTTATTCGTCCAAGTTCGTCTCCATGGGGTGCGCCTGTATTGTTCGTTAAGAAGAAAGACGGTTCGATGAGGATGTGCATCGACTACCGAGAGTTGAATAAGATGACTATTAAGAACCGTTACCCGTTGCCTAGAATCAACGACTTATTTGATCAACTCAAAGGGGCCAATTATTTCTCAAAGATCGATTTGAGATCGGGTTACCATCAAGTTCGAGTGAAGGAAGGAGACACCGAGAAGACAGCGTTTCGTACACGTTATGGGCATTACGAGTTCTTAGTGATGCCGTTTGGGTTGACTAATGCACCGGCTATTTTCATGGATCTTATGAATCGGGTTTGTAAACCATTTCTCGACAAGTTTCTTATTGTGTTTATCGACGACATTCTCATTTATTCGAAGACCGAAGAAGAGCATGAAAGTCATTTAAGGCAAACGTTGGAAGTACTACAACGAGAGAAGTTATATGCAAAGTTTTCTAAGTGTGAATTTTGGATTCGGGAAGTCTAATTCCTTGGTCATGTCGTGTCACGAGAAGGAATCAAAGTTGACCCATCAAAGATTGAAGCGGTTATGAAGTGGGAACCTCCTCGAACTCCAACCGAAGTGAGAAGTTTTCTCGGGCTTGCCGGTTATTACCGCCGATTTATTCAAGATTTTTCCCGAGTGGCAACCCCACTCACATTGTTGACCCAAAAGAGTAGCCAATTTGTGTGGGGAGAAAAGCAAGAAAAGGCATTCACGTTGTTAAAGGAAAGATTATCTAACGCCCTGATTCTCACGTTACCCGAAGGCATGGAAGACTTTGTTGTTTATAGTGATGCCTCGAATAAAGGTTTGGGTTGTGTTTTGATGCAATGAGGAAAAGTGATAGCTTATGCCTCGAGACAATTGAAGGATGCGGAAACAAGGTACACCACACACGATTTAGAGTTGGCAGCGATAGTATTTGCTTTGAAGTTATGGCGACATTATTTGTATGGTACAAGGTGTACGTTGTACAAGGATCACAAAAGCCTTCAATATGTTTTCACCCAAAAAGATTTAAATATGAGGCAAAGAATATGGATCGAATTGATTAACGATTATGATTGTGAGATTCTATACCATGCGGGGAAGGCCAATGTGGTAGCCGACGCCTTGAGCCGAAAAATTCATGAGAAACCGATTAAAGGGAAGTTGACTCGGATTGAAGTAATCTCGAGTATAGTGGAACGAATTAAAAATGCCCAACGAGAAGTGATGGAGAAAGAATAGTTGAGGCAAGAACGCTTGGGTAAGAATCAACATTTTGTAGAGAAAAAGCAAGGATTGAAAACGGTTGGTGGTCGAATTTGGGTCCCCAAGTTCGGTGGAACCTGAAAGGAATTACTAAATGATGCCCATAAGTCTAAGTATTCGATCCACCCGGGAAGTACAAACACATATCAAGATATGAAGAAGATGTATTGGTGGCCCGGGATGAAAGCAAGAGTGGCCAAGTATATTTCTAAGTGTGCCACGTGTGCACAGGTAAAAGCCGAGCATCAAGTACCTTATAGGGTAGCTCAATCGTTACAAGTACCGGCCGGAAAATGGGAAGATATAACAATGGATTTCATTGTTGGATTGCCAAGAACAAGCAAGAACCACGACGCCATTTGGGTCATAGTTGACCGATTGACCAAAAGTGCATTATTCTTAGCAATACGGGAAACCATGCCACTCGAAAAGTTGGCAAAATTGTATGTGGATGAAGTGGTAAGGCTTCATTCGATTGTGTCCGATAGAGATGCGAGGTTTACCTCGAGATTTTGGAGATCATTGCAAGAATAATTGGGAACAAAATTGCGGTTGAGTACGGCTTACCACCCGCAAACCGATGGTCAAAGTGAAAGAACTATCCAAACGGTTGAGGATATGTTAAGATCGTGTGTATTGGATTTTGGAGGTAAATGGGATGAACATCTACCATTAGTCGAGTTTTCCTACAATAATAGTTATCACTCAAGTATTAAAATGCCGCCTTATGAGGCGTTGTATGGAAGGAAATGTAGGACTCCCTCGTGTTGGCTTGAAGCGGGTGAGACAAAGCTCACGGGTCCCGAAATTGTGAAAGTGACAAACGAAAAGATTGGAATAATTCAAGCCAATATGAAAGCCGCACAAGATAGACAAATAAGCTATTCAGGTTTGAAAAAGAGACCTTATGATTTGAATGTGGGTGACATGGTAATGTTGAAAGTATCGCCTTGGAAAGGCGTGATGAGGTTTGGAAAGAAGGGCAAATTAAGCCCGAGGTATGTTGGCCCGTTTAAGATCTTGAAACGGGGGGTTACAAGCATTTAAGTTGGAACTCCCACCCGAACTTCAAGGTGTTCACGATACATTCCATGTAAGTTATTTAAAGAAGTTCGTGGGTGAGGTTGAAAATATTATCCCATTACAAGAGTTACGGGTTGATGCCCCGAACCGGTTGATAGAAGAACCCGAAGCCATATTAGAGACAAAGACCAAGAAACTTAGGAATAAAGAAATTGAGTTGGTTTTGGTCAAATGGAAACATTCCCTTGGACCGAACTTGACTTGGGAAGTCAAGGATGAGATTCGGAAAAGGTACCCGAACTTCATAAACTATGATGAGATTCCGAGGACGAAATCTCCTTAAGGGGTGGATAGTTGTAACGACCCGAAAATTGTAAATAAATAAATTGTACAAAAATACGATAAATATGGATAATTCGTTTAAAACACGTAGGAATTGGTTTCGTGTCGTTTGGACACCGTATGACAAAGTCATGGGCGAAACCGGGTCAAGACATGGAAGAAAAAGTGCATCCTGGGCTGCCTGGGGAGTTCGCGGCGCGAGGATGGAGCTCCTGATCGCGAACTTCGACCAGAGAGTTGGTATTTTGGAGACTTGAGTTCGCGGACAGTTCACGATCGCGAGGAGTTCGCGAGCCGCAGAGTTCGCGGCGCGAACTCTTGTTTGCGGCGCGAACTTCCCCGACCAGTTGTATTATAGTCGGGTTTGGCTCATTAAATGCCATCCAAAACCCTAGTTTTCTCCTACCAGCTGGTGTGGGCAATTTATGAGCATAAAGTGGCGATTGGAGCTTAATCTTCACTAAATCTTGGTGACTCTTGCTCCTAGTTGAAGAACAAAGGTAAATCTTCATCTCTCTTGGGTTTTTAGCCATAGGTTCAAGTAGGGAAAGCTTGAATCTCAAACCCTAGTTTTGGGTTTGTTCATAAATGGTTAAATGGAAGTTGTATAACTTATATCTATGGTATTTTAACAAGGAAAATGTGTTTATAAAATGGATGTATGAAAATATGAAGATTTTTGGAATTAGGGTTTGGTAATTTGGGGAAATATGATATAAGTAGTTAACTAGCCGTAGAATATATAATTAGTATATATGTTTGAATTAAACCATTGTGTTGGTTTTGATATTAGGTCATTTGGTGGAAGGATTTGAGGTTCAAGTCTTGGGAAGAGACATTTGTGTTCAAGAAACACATCTTTTGGATAAGCTTGGCTAAGGTGAGTACATGTGAACTTTCAAAACTGAGTACATAGCTAGTAAGTGTTTTATGTTTACATGTTTTATCGAGTCTATAAGTAATTGAGTTAATTATGTGATTACTAATGAATTGCTTATGTGATGATGAATTGATTAATTGATTAAGAAATGATGGAGCTATAAGCTCATGATGATAAGTGATAAATGATGATGATGATTATGATGTCCCTAGGGCCATGATAGATTGGAGGCATTCCGGTTATTATGGTTCCTTAAGGTTAGTGGTAGATTGGAGGCATTCCAATTACCCAATACCCATAAGTCCCGGTAGATTGGAGGCATTCCGATTACCGTGGATATGACGGTCTTGATAGATTGGAGGCAGTCTGATTATCTTGACATTGACCAATGATGAAAGAAATGAAGTGACCCGAATGAAATTAATAAAATTATTATGATATAAATGACATTATGTGACTAGTTGTTTATCGGGTCTAAAACCCATGTATCTCACGAGGCAATTTTGTCTCACGTACTATGTTTGTGTTTTGCTATGTACTCAGGTTCGGGATCGAAGATACAGGAGGACCGTTTAAAGAGGAGGCCTTGTTAAGGCAAAAAGCCTTACCCCTTCGGATCTTATGATAACAAAACAACCTAGACTAGAGTTGATTAATATGTAGAATAAAATAGCTAAGTCTAGGTCTGATACTGAGTGACCAGTATTGGAACTCAGTATCAGAACTCAGTATCAGATAGTGATACTGAGTAGAAGGACTGAGTTACACTTGTTATGTAACGGACTAAGATCAAATCCCTTGATCTTAGTCATTTTCCTAGTTTAGTCCTTCGGTTACTCCTTTGCCCATTATGTAAGATATCTATATCATTATAAATAGAGATCATCTTGCAAAGGAGAACTCACCAATTTACTTTACACTTTCATACCTTTTGTAATTGATCAGTGGTCTTGTTATTCCGCAACAAGCCACACTTAGTGGAATTATACATTTGACTCATATCTTGTCTTATACAATATTTGTCTTAAGATATAATTATCCAATCAATTAACCATCTAAACCAGGGTGTTGTGACCTAACAACTGGTATCAGAGCGGTTCAAAGTTATCTACAACTTTGATGATCTTTTAACCCTATATATTGTTGAAGATCAAGTCTTTTCATAAAGAAGAACTATGCAGAATTTTCGTCATTTTCTGCGCACGGGTAGAAGAAATGCTGGATCTCCTTCGCTAACATTCGAATATGTGTGAAATTTGAATAGGAGGTTCTCAACACACAGACACACAATCTGACCGTTCAGTTTTGTATTTGAAGATTCGTGTAGAGCGATATGGTAGGCGCATCAGGTCATATATTTTGTTTTTTATTCCTTACCTGCTGGGCAGCCATGGAAGAAAAATTGGCTCTCCTTCTTCAAGCAACGAATGAGCGTGAAATTTTAACTGAAGGTTCACCATAATGTGTTTAATGTTTTCACCGTTCAGATCTTCAAAAGAAATCGTTAATTAAGAGATATATATTTTTGAAGATTATTGACGAATATTTATGGTATGTTTTTAATTCTGCGCAACTGTGATAAAACGGCTATTATATCTTTTGTAACCGTTGAATCTTCATGAATTTTGGATATGATATCCATAACACATACATTTACTCGGTATCAAAATTTCAGACTGATCAGGAACATATATTGAGAGATACATATTTTCAAAGTTGCTGGTTTTCAGATACTGAGTGTCTCATACTGAGTGGTCAGTATGAGACTGCTGTGATCGTTTCAACCGTTGGATCCTTATGATTTTTGGATATGATGTTGAAGACAGGTATATGTATGTTGTGTAAAATATTCATAATGATCAGAAGATTCTACATGGAGATATGATTTTCTGAAGTTGCTGCAAAATTAGAGAAATGAAATTCTGAAAGCTGAATTTTTCAAGTGAGTATGTTTCACATGTTTTTCTCTTTATAATCATATAAAATCATCTTAAACTGAGGAAATCCATAAGTTGATTGATTCTTTGGTGGGGTTTCAAGTCAAAGATAAAATATACCGAACGGTTTAATGTGAAGGTATATGATTCAGGGGGAGAAAAACTCAATGCGATATATATTTTCTCTTAATATGAAGCTAAAGTTCTTGAAGCTAAAGTGTTCATACTAAGTTATTCAAGGGGGTACATGTCACATATTATTTTACAATCATTTGAATCGTTTCAAACTGAGGAAATCTAGTAGTTGAATGATTTTTGGGATATGTTTCATTTCAACTCAAATATACCGGACAGTTTAAGGAGGAGTCAATGATTGTGGGGAGAAAAGTTAATGTGACATATATTTTCTTGAAGTACTTAGTGAATAAAGAATATGAAAAGATCCCAAAAAGAAGACCATACAAGACAAGATCGTTATTATTTATTAGGTTAAACATATTCATTTGTTATCATCAGATAGGGGGAGATTGTTAGGGTAGAAAACCCGGTCAAACCTATTACTTTGTGAATCTGATGAACAAAGGAATATATAAGTTTAACTTATATAAATAATCTTAGTGAAACTCGTCTCATACCGAGTTGGTCGGTATCTGGTCATACTGAGTTGGTCAGTATGAGGTGATACCGAGTTCACGGACCGAGCTCCACATAGCGAGTTGGTCGGTATAGTTCAGTCTCATACCGAGTTGGTCGGTATAGCTCAGTCTCATACCGAGTTGGTCGGTATAGCTCAGTCTCATACTGAGTACACGGACCGACCAGTCCGTGAATGGTGCATTCCTTATTTGTGTAATGAATCAAATCCCTTTAATCAAGGGATGCACTTATTAGAATTGGGAGTTACATATAGAATAGGGTTAATTGTAAAACCTCTATACATTATAAATAGAGGTTTAGTCTTTAGTTGTTAAGCATCCTTTTGGATCCCGGTTGATCATTTGTGTGGATCACCGGTAACCCAATTCTAAATGTAACACTTTGAGGAGTGTTCTTGGTTATTCCGCAACCAAGAACACATTTTATACATTTGTGCTTAATAAGAATAATCGTATGACGTATATGATCTTGTCTTTATCGATTTTATTAAACAATATATGGGTGGTTGGGTCCTACAATTGGTTGTAAAACCCCTTAGGAAACAATTTAAGGGAACACAGAGACCATCCACACTCAAACATTATTGGTCCTATTGAAGAAGGTGTCCAAACAAGAAGAAAATTAGAGTTTCCACCCCAAGCAACTGCAAATTTTGTTTCTTCTCAAGTTTTCTATCTACCATTGAACCAAAGAAAGCTGATGAAGTTTTATTAGATGAAGATTGGGTAGAGGCTATGCAAGAAGAGCTCACTGAGTTTGAGAGAAACAAAGTTTGGAACTTAGTACCACCTCCTACTGGCAAAACTATTATTGGTACTAAGTGGGTGTTCAGAAACAAGATGGACAAGGATGGTGTTGTCATCAGAAACAAAGCAAGGTTAGTTGCTCAAGGTTACAGGCAAGAAGAAGGCATTGACTATGATGAAACTTTTGCACCAGTAGCAAGAATTGAAGCTATTATGTTGTATCTTGCATATGCAGCCTTTAAGAATTTCAAAGTTTATCAGATGGATGTCAAGAGTGCTTTTCTAAATGGAAAACTACAAGAAGAAGTTTATGTTAAACAACCTCCAGGTTTTGTTGATCCTAAATTTCCTAATTATGTTTTCAAGCTTGATAAAGCTCTATATGGGCTCAAACAAGCTCCAAGAGCCTGGTATGATACCCTGTCTGAGTACCTTATTGAAAATAAATTTACAAGAGGTAAAATTGATAAAACTTTATTTTCAAAACGGAATGGTTCTGACATCTTACTCATTCAGATATATGTAGATGATATTATCTTTGGCTCCACTGACAAATCCATGTGTGACTGGTTTGCTAAGATAATGTCAACTCAGTATCAGATGAGTATGATGGGAGAACTTACTTATTTTCTTGGTTTACAAGTTCAAAAAAAGCCTGATGGCACTTTTATAAATCAAAGTAAGTATGTGCATGATATGTTAAAGAAATACAAATTTGAAAATTTATCCTCCATGCACACTCCTATGGGTACTCAGGATAAGATAAGTAAGGATGAAACTGGTACACCAGTTTGTCAATCCACATACCGAGGTATGATTGGTTCCTTACTTTACTTAACTGCTAGCAGGCCTGATATCATGTTTGCAACATGTTTGTGTGCTCGGTATCAGGCTGATCCTAAAGAATCACACATGAAAGCAGTTAAGCGCATCTTTAGATATCTTACAGGTACTCCTAACCTGGGTCTTTGGTATCCCAAAGACTCAAACTTTGACCTTGAAGGATACACAGATGCAGATTTTGCAGGTTGTAGATTGGACAGAAAAAGCACAAGTGGAGGATGTCAATTCCTAGGTGGAAGACTAGTAGGTTGGTCATCCAAGAAGCAAAACTCGGTAGCAACTTCCACAGCAGAAGCAGAGTATGTTGCTACAGGAAGTTGTTGTGCTCAATTTATGGATGCAGTATCAACTATTGGACTATGGGTTCCATTTTCACAAGACTCCAATTCATTGTGATAACAAGAGTGCTATTGCTATCACAGAGAACCCAGTCCATCACTCCAAAACTAAGCACATTGATATCAGACACCACTTTATTCGAGATAATGTGGAAAAAGGTAAGGTTGAGGTAGATTATGTACCTACAGATGAACAATTGGCAGATGTGTTTACTAAACCTCTTCCTGAGGAAAGGTTTATGTATTTACTAGGGCAATTAGGTATGCTGAATCCCTGATCTTTCTTAATTTTCTTTAAAACTGAGCGTTCAGTATCACCCCTGATGATACTGACCACTCAGTATCTCTAGTCTGTTATCATCAAAATTTAAATTTTTTATTTTTTTTATTAATTTAAAGAGTAAATTAATTGTTTTTATATTTTTAAATTTTTTTTAGAATTAATGTTTTTTTACTCAGTATTGGGGTATGACGGCGCTCACACCGAGCTTAATCCTCATACTGCTCAACGGTAACCTTTCTTAATAGGAAAGTTACCGTTGCCACAGGATAAGGCAGTCAAATCAGCCGTTTTTACTTCCCAATACCTTAATTATCTTTCAAATCTCCTATAAATAACCGTTTTTTTTACTTCAAATTTTTTTTAACAGTGATTTCATTATTTTTTAAAATTCTCTCTGCGATTAACGATTTCACTTTCTTTTAGCAAGCAAAAACTCTTAAATCAATATCACAGATGGCGAATTACACTTTCATCGCTCCAGAGGTTGAATCGGAAATCAAATTCCGAAACGATGAACTGCCCAGGTTTGCAAGGAACAACATAACAGCCAATTTCAATATTCCTCAAGCCTGGGTATGCCAAGAATTCACAATCATTGTGACTTTTCTGAAGAATTGCCCAATTGCTCGTGCACTGACCTTGTCTCCTCGAGCAATTTACCCAGAAATGCTATGCGAGTTTTGGTACTATGCCACACTCGATTCTCCAAATATGATTGCTGGGTGGGTAATTAGAGATCAAAGAAGGGCATTTGTTTCTACTGCCATCATTCGTGAAGCACTGAGACTTCCCGCCCAAGCTCAGTATGATCCATTCGTTGATAGAACAGAGGCACGCTCAGTATTACCATTTTTGGGTCGAAGAGGAACAACGGGCACAATCAAAAGAAACGAATTTGGTCCCATGTGGGGTATTCTCATTACAACAATAATTCGGTGCATGACCCACAAGACGGGTGCTTTGGACCAAATAAATGAATTTGGGATGCAAATAGTACATGCCTTGTACTATGGAAGAAACATTGATTATGCACGGCTCATTTTCAATGAATTAGCTGCTCTGGTTAGGGCTAACACACGAGAATGTAATGTCCCTTTCTGCAGATTCTTATCACTCATCTTTCAACACTCAATGCCCACACATACTTATGATGACTTTCACAGTCCAAGGGTTATTCTTCCTCCTCTGAGTGAGAAGATCTTCTTTTACAGGCCAAGACAAGGAGAGCCTCTACTGAGTCCTTATATGTGGGCCATTGTTCAAGAACACATAAATGAGGAAGAAGACATGTCTGATACTGAATCAGACAATGATGATGATGATAATGATGATCATAGTGGTAATGGAGGACAGGCTGGACAAGATGTTGAGATGCAGGATGTTCCATAAGCTCAAGAACCGACTCAACAACATATCTCTCCACCTGCACAGGATCCTGATGCTCCCCATATTGAACCAGTTTTTGATACCGAGTCCTCAGAAGATACACCACTGGTCCTCCAAAGAAGAAGAAGAAATCTTTCCCCTGTAATTATGGGAAACTTATCATCTGAGGAGGTGCAGCCTGCAAATGTTCCATCATTAACTGCATCTCTTCAAGCCCAAAGCCTAGTTGCAGCCACCGCTGACCTTCCAGGTCCAGACCTAATTCCAACTGCTCAACCAATTGAGGAACCTCATGTTCCTCTTGATGTGGAGATTCAATATGAGCAAACTACACTGGAAGGTGCTCAGCAAGACATACAGGTCGGTATTGAAGATATTGGTGCTGCAAATCCACAATCACATGATCCTGCACCGACCTCTACCGATGCTAGAAGGGAATCTGACAGAGTCTCAGGTATGAATTTCTAAAAAGCCCTTAAACTTATATATATATATTTCATTCCCAAATAGAGACTAAGTATTGGCCAGTACCAACTCAATACTGACCAAAGTCTCACACGATCTTTCAAATACATATCCGTTTATGGCCAACATAGTTAGCCCACTGCTGCTATGCAAAACTCATATACTGAGCACACAAAATTGATCATTGTCAGTCTACAGTTGTCTCAACATTTAAAAAGACAATGGTGGTTGATGTCACACTGACACCCACTGGTGCTGCTTGAATAATGTCCAACTTATTTTTGAGTTGGGTAGCATAATTCAAGAAATGATCACAAACCCTTAAGCCACAAAATCCAAAAAATTTCCATGGGGTTTAGCCACATTTCTGTTATCAATCTAATACCGAGTGATAAACATTGAAAATAACAAGAAGCACATCCCAGGCTTCGAATTCCCAAACCCAAACCTTTTAGTAAATGTGACTTATCCTATACTGAGCTACTTAAATTTACACACTCACTTTTACTAAAATCTTCTTACACATGCTATGCACAAGTCCACAATATTTCATCATAAACCAGATAAAATATACACTTCACAAACTCTGTTTATATGATTATAGAATTAAACAACACCACAATTCTATTTGATAAACCTTTCTTTTTTAACCAGTTTAATTTTTTTTTTTTGTTCTTTAGCACCATCTGTGCAGGGCATTCAGGCATCACAGGCTGCAGGAGACCAAGTGACTTTGCAAGCAATCATGCAGCAAATTCTGGCCATCCAACATACTCAGACTATAATACTGGCCAGAATAGACACTATGAGTAGTGATATTGACTCAATAAAACAGTCCGTCTCACTACTTCAACAACCACATCCGCCTCCACAAACTCCACCATTTTCACATGGTGACCACAATGAAGAAGGAGAAGGAGATGCTGGTGATACTGATGCTGCCACTGAGCCCATGCCCTCCCCTACTCTTGAAGAACCTGAAGGGGACATGGGTGGTGATACTGATTCTCTTCCCTCCCCATCCAATGATAACAAAAAGGGGGAGAAGAGACAAAGAGACACTGAGGTTGATCAAACTGAGCCATCTGCTCAGGGGGAGAAAAGAAAAAGATTGAATGAAGATCAACCTCCACAACAAGAACAACAACATCAGCAAAGTCCTCATACTGAGCCACTTCGGATTCAGTATGAGAGATGAAGACAAAGAACTAGGTCAGCATTACAAGTTCAAGACCCACTTGAGCCATCTGCTCAGGGGGAGACTCATACTGACCAACCACAGCAAACTTATTCTGAGCCACCTGCTCTTGAAGAGAATAATTTGCAAATTGTGGTCTATAGGCCTTTCATCTGGCCTATTGCTGATGATGAAGATGAAGAACCAGATTTAGTAAACTATGCACTAAATCTGGTAGAACAAGAAAGTTCTTCATCATCATCCTCGGATGATGAAGAACCAGAAAATCTGGTGATTAGAAGAAGGAGTTCTTTATCAAGAAGACCTATCAATGCAGTTCTCACTTCTTCTGAATCAAGTGAGGAATCTGCTCCTTTGGTAACAAGACAAAGAAGACCTGTTCATACAATGGACAGTGATACCGAGCAGGCTCCAAGACTGACTCGTCAACAACTCTGGGCAGAAAAAGAAAGATTTTTATATGAGCAAGAGTTGGGAGTCAAAGCTGAACCAGAATCTGACCCAGATACTGACACTCCTGGTCCTTCCCATAGAATCTCAAGAAAGGGTCCAGACCATATTCAACATTACTGGAATATGGTTGCTGCCAGGACTCAGTATAAGGAGGAAAGAAAGGAGTTCTTGAAGACCAAAACATTTTCAAATGTAAGGGGGATACATTGGTTAAATATGGATGTCAATAAAGTAAAAGTGAAGCTCAAAGAAGGAAGAATCACTATCACTTGTACTGGCTTAACCAGTCCTCCCGTGAAGTTATTTATTCATGATATTCAAAAAAATGGTCTTCAAGACTGGGTGAGGATCACAAGACTGATCAAAGAGCTTCCAAAGAAATCAACATATGATCAAATAGTCTTGGATGAGATCTGTGCAGTCTCTGCAGTATGTTATGAGAAGGGCTTGCTTCATGAGATAGAGTATAGAACGCTCAGTGTCATGACTGAAGCTTACTCAAACAACAGACCAGAATGCCTTCATACATACAAGTATCTTAGAAAGTACCCTCTTCCTCCTAACCTTGTTTTTCAGGATCAAAAGAGTGTCATATATCCAACTTCTGGATATATGTATACTGACTCAGAGGATAGAGAGTGCTTCATTTCTGAAGAAGATCTACCAAGAGATCAAATCAGTCATCTTGTTGGACTGAAATGGATGATCACCAAGAAAGAAGACTCTTGGTTCAGAAAGAAGATTGTTGCAATTCTGAATTGTAGAAAGGATGAACTCAAGAGCAGAGAAGAGTTTGTCCACGTCAAACAAGAAGTCTTCTATGAGAATGAAGCCATCAACAGCAGATGAAGAAGAACATTTTGGCTACCTATGCTGGTGTAATTAGTTTTTATATCTCTTTGTAATTGTTTTGTTATCATTAGATAGGGGGAGATTGTTAAGGCAAAAAGCCTTACCCCTTCGGATCTTAAGATAACAAAACAACCTAGACTAGAGTTGATTAATATGTAGAATAAAATAGCTAAGTCTAGGTCTGATACTGAGTGACCAGTATTGGAACTCAGTATCAGAACTCAGTATCAGATAGTGATACTGAGTAGAAGGACTGAGTTACACTTGTTATGTAACGGACTAAGATCAAATCCCTTGATCTTAGTCATTTTCCTAGTTTAGTCCTTCGGTTACTCCTTTGCCCATTATGTAAGATCTCTATATCATTATAAATAGAGATCATCTTGCAAAGGAGAACTCACCAATTTACTTTACACTTTCATACCTTTTGTAATTGATCAGTGGTCTTGTTATTCCGCAACAAGCCACATTTAGTGGAATTATACATTTGACTCATATCTTGTCTTATACAATATTTGTCTTAAGATATAATTATCCAATCAATTAACCATCTAAACCAGGGTGTTGTGACCTAACAGGCCTTGTTGAGATTAGCTTGGTGTTCATAGTTGAAGTCCTTATCCTATGGCTTAGATATATTTTGTAACACCATTTTTGTAAACTCTGATAATCTCAAACAAGAAACCTTTTAGTTTTTGTAAATTCGGTATTTGACACCGATACATTATTACTTATTTGAGATGAAATGTTATATGAATATTGTTTTGAAAATTGAGGTGTTACATGATCAAATCATAGCTTCCTATAGCTTCGACCGGTGCACGCATGCCATTGCCCACGTACAAATCCAAAGCTCCATGGTTTACCTTTCTACTTCCCCTTAGACCCTGCATGGTATTACAAATGTGAGTTCCACAACCAGTGTCATATACCCAAGATTTATTAGGGAAAGCATATAGTTCTATTGTGAAGAAACCTGATGTGCCAACCTTGTTGGCTTTGTTCTTCATCAACTCTGCCAGGTAGGCAGGACAGTTCCTCCTCCAGTGGCCTGTTTCACCACAGTGATGGCAAGCAAGATCCTTAGCAGTATGCTCCTGTAACCTCCCAAAAATCAGGGGAAATTTAAAAATTTTTAATAAAATAAGAAGTAACATTTTCCCCAAAGTACAAGTACACTAAAGGTCCCACTCTTTTGTAGTTTAAAAACTGAACAGTCTCATGGTTAAATGCGGAAAATAAAATAATTGTTTTAAAACATTTGTCTCAAAATAAACGTTTGGAATCCAAATCAATAAAAGCTCATCGAGTAACAGCTCATTCAATGCACTTGCTCTAGTACCTGCAAAATGGGGGAGTGTTTGGGGTCAGCCACCGCTGAGTAAATAATACCAAAATAAACATGTAAGTACAAACAACTCAAGTCACATAAGTGATCCCTAAAGACTCTACTCAATTCTCAATTACTCAAGTTTATTTCTCAGATTTTAATTTATATAGCGCGCCGGTGTGACTTGGGCTGAGAGATCAACCTCGACCCGCCTCACACCACTCAACTAAGAGGAATCACGACCACCACATTCCCTTAAAACCTGGTAGTGAGCCGCCTTGAACTACTGCGCCTGCGCATACCTTTTATTGCTCCACCTGAGTGAACCTCGGGTGAGGAGCACGAACGGGGAACGTCTGGCACCAGTACTCTTCGGTGCCAAGACAAACATCTGACACCAGTGCTCTTCGGTGTCAAGTCAAGTATATTATGTTTAATGTTTTAACTCAAGAACTCAGAACTCAGATAACTCAGTAAACAGATAACTCATATCACAAATAACTCAGATCACAGGTAACTCAGATAAATCGCACAACCAATACTCAAGCTCACACAACAAGACAATTCATAACATATAACACATAATCATGAATCGAAAGTAAGTACAAGTTTATAGTGAGATTACCCACCTCGAATAGACGTATGCTCCTAAAAATCCTTGGTGCAGAAGAGCGTCTCTTATCAGGTCCTAGAAGGCCCTACATAACACAATGAAGCTTGGGTTAGGAATAGACTCGGGGTAGTTTCAGCAGAAACTAAACAACACTCAGCACTCTCACAGGAACTGTCATAACTCCCAAACCGTTCATTAGATTTGTCCCAAATTTTTACAGCAATTAGAAAACTCAGAAAGCTACAAATCATCAGAAGGCCTGGAAACTCGAAAACGAACAGAAAGGTCTCGAAACAGTCTCACAACTCAGTCCCGTCGCACATATGAAATTTCTAACAGCAGCAGATTAGAATAGGGATAACTTTTAAACGGAAAATCAGATTAACGAGCCGTCAGCGGCATCGGAAAGAGGACTCAGAAAACTAGAGACCAGCGCGGGCCAAATATCCAGACACGTATTTTAAGTGAGGTAAAAACAGCCCCGAATTCGGAGAACAGATACTGATAAAATTCAGCATATTAAATAAAACCCGTTTTGAATCCCGACCTCAACCCGACAATTCCCGAGACTCCCAACAGCCCCGAAACTCATTTTAAATTTCAGAAACATGTTTACAACAAATCTAGTCTTTTATTTAAAAATGATTCTCGATTTAGGAAACCACGAACCTAAAGGTTCGGTTTCCGGTTTTTCGGTTAATAAAATGTTTAGCCGCTAAACTACAGCTTTTACCCAACCCGACAACAAAACCGACACTCACGAAAAGTCAGTGGCTTAAAACTCAGATTTCCAAAACCCACAAGCTTAGCCAAAATAGTGACCTGATTTATAGAAAGTTAGGACTCGAAACTCAAACGATACAAACAATTAAGTAGGCACACAATCACCCGGATAATTAATCAACAGACAAGAACAACCCGAACCCACTCGGTTCGATATTAGCCCACAACTTCATAGCAGCCCTATACATCTCGAGTCTACACTCAATCAGATCATCATACGAGTATGGGAATAAAACGAACGGAACAAGAAAGAAAACAATGACTACCGTAAACTGCTCGTCCTCAATCCATGACCACGATCACCAACTCGGAAATTTACAAGCTACTGCTCGAACTCAAGCAATTTCGTAACACCTAACTGGTCAGAATCAGATTAGGGAATCAATGATTAAAAGAGTAAGCCAACTAAGAAAAGCATCCTACCGATAACGAACACCAACTCTAGACTGCGAACTCAGTTTGGTTTATTGCCGGTGAAGACCTGCTCAATTACAAACCCAGCAGAAACAACAATCAAATGGTGGTTAAACACAGGTATCGGTTGGGAAGGAAACAGGATAAATAGAAGAAGATTACCTACGGATTCCCTGCTCGAGTTTGCAACAAGCAAAACGAATACTACACAAACTGCACTTTGATTTTGGTTTCTTCTCTAGTAGTCGACGATCACAAGGGTAGGAAAAGAAAAATGTTGGCTGGAAGTGGTGGGAGGATTAGGGTGAATAAAGAATGGGTTTAGAGGAGGATTGGTTACCTAATGTTCCTTACTGATACTTCAATAGCTCGGGGCCCATAGTCCGACTTCTTGACATTTGGGGCCAGACAAAGGAAAACAATAAAAATGACCCAGCTCTACTCTCACCTAGCACCACCGAAATTACAAGGGAAGTAAAGAAAATACAGCCCGAAACCTCTACTCTTGGATCCGGAAATTGGCCCTTGGCCAAAATGGCCGGGCCTCGAAACTCACTCAAAACCGACATACATACAACAACCGAGGCTCGGGATTTAGAATAACTAAAATAAATAATAATAAACGCTTAATAAATAACTACAAACCGCTACACATTTAATAATTATAACTACTCAATAACTCACGAGACGATCCGCATTCGTTACTAAAATCACAACTTAATTATCATATAATTTAAATTAATTTGAAAGTAATATTTAATTACTTAAAAAAATTTCAGGGCGTTACAGCTCCTTTTTAGTAGGTGGGGGAACCTCTGGCTTGGGTTTGTGAACTTGCTTACCCTTGCCTTGGCCCTTAGCAACTACTTGCGGTTTTGGTTTTTGGATCTTTCCTTGCCTTATTGCAAGGACAGTAGGGGTAGGAGATTTCTTGGGTAGCACAGCTTCCGTTTGTTTCAGCATAGCATGTAATTCGGAGAAAGTCTTCCCCATACTATGTATATGATAAGTCATGACAAACGGTGCATAGTCCTTGTGAAGTGAAGTTAGAATTAATCCAATTCCAAGGATATGTGGCATAGGGTAACCAAGTTTCTCCATTCGGTCTAGGTAGCTCTTCATCTTCAAAAGATAAGAGCTAACAGACTGTCCCTCCTCGTGCTTGCAAGCATGGAAGGCTTTGACCGTGTCAAAGAGTTCCTGATCAGCTTGCTTTTGATATGTGGTTTTTAATTCACACATCATATCAAATGCAGTGAGGTCCTCGTGATTCTTTTGAATCTCGGGAGTCATGCTCACTAGTATGAGAGCAGCGACTTCTTGCTGTTCGTTAAACCTCTTTGTATAGGCCGCACGAACAGCAGCAGTGGCATTAGCAGCGGGGCAGGGGGAAACGCCTCTTCCAAATGGTGGTATTTGTGCTCGGCCCTAAGGACAATCCTTAGGTTACGAGCCCAATCCACAAAATTCGATCCATCAAGTTTCTCCTTATTGAGAATGGAGCGAATGGTGTTATTTGATAGGGTTTGATTGTTTGTAGTCATCTACAAAATTACAAAATTCATTAATTAGTATTTTCAATAATAATTTCTTTTAATAAATTAACTACCTAATTAATTTTAATTAAAAGCTAAGATTCCATTGAGCTTCTATCATCGCATCAGTTGATCTGCTAGAGATGATAGATCCAATAGGTAGGTGACGATCAACAATTGCATTACAAGTGCAACTCTTAGAGTTATGGGATTTCATGGCACCTAGTGAACAAGCATCTAGGGTCAAGTGGCATGTTTGTCGCATCTTCGCCTCGTGTCAAGGTCTCATTGTTAACTCGATTAAGTCATCCAATGTGAAATCACATCAAAAATAGTTCTAGGTCTCACGCGTAGATAATAATGACCTCGGATCTAAATTCAAACCACGTCTCATGTGAATCTAAAACTAGAAGCAAGTGATTTCAACCAATTGGACGGCGTGACTTAAATTTTAGGTATGAATAAATTTTAAGAAAAAATTTATTAAGATATGAATGAATCATGTACTTCATTCATACCACTTCACAAGTCATTTAATAAACGGTAAAAAAATTTAACAATTATTAAGGGTTAAGTTTCAAATTAAACTTTGTTTAATTTCAAAACATTTTTAGATTAAAGGTTAATCATGAATGATTAACAAGTAATCGTAGATGATTAAAGGTTTGGATGTTTTTAATGTTTGTGTTTAAAAATCGCATTTTAATTGTTTTATTATTTGTATCTTATAGAAATGTAAACAACCACAAACATAAGGTAAAAACATGCAACAAGGTTTGTGCAAAACCTCGACCGATGATAGCCTAGGTTCAGTCACGTGAGTCATCACGACGGACCGAAGGGTCAAACTAGGGGACTGGCCAACATGAACCCAAACGGGCCTACATAAACCCAATGGGCTCCCACTTGCTCCAAGACATTCTTGAGCAAGTAGAAACCAAATGTTGTGAAAAAATGCAATCTGCCAGAAAATTCCAGCAGATTTTGAAGCCCCAAAAGTCACTGAAGGAGTCTTCGTTAGTCTTCCCTACCTTCTGGAAAGTTGTAGCCCACAACTTTGCAAGCATTTTAGGCTTTTGAATCACCCAAAACGGAATCCGTGTGCCTCTCGAAAACCTGTTTTCGTACAGCCCTCGCGTCGTTGACGGACATTTGTTGTCTTCTTCATTTTTCTTCGATCTTGGTCAAAAATTTACAATAAAAATAAAGAAAGACAATCTAATCTATTACTTTTACATTACAAATTCCCCCAAAAAATGGCACCAAAATTAAAATTAAAATTAAAAAATTACAACAATTTTAGCCAAAAACAAGGCTTTCCCAAATCAACCAAACATCCAACCACAAGCACACTCAATCACAAGGTCTAGGTTTTCATCGGTTTTGCACAACAATCAACAATTGGCAAGGCTTTGGCTTGGTATATGGCAAAAATACATGTTTTGCCATTTGAAAATTAACGAAATAAAAAACAAAACCAAGCCAAATAATCGAAAAATTCAATAACAAGATTAATTTTTTGATTGTGTTTTTGTAATAAGTAGCAATTAGGGTTTCTAAAAATCATATTTTTAACCCCTTGTCTTTTAAAAACTTGCGAAAAAAAATAATAACCCTAGGGTTCTTTTGCGCCGATCGGATTTTAAAAAGGACAAAAAAGATTGATTTTTGCTACTTTTTACAAGAACTAACTAATTATATGATTAATATAATGACCCGTGATACCACTAATGGTGATTTTGTGGTTATAACAAGTAACAAACGCAGCGGTAAATATTTAATCACCATGAACGGATCTTGATATCAATCATACAATTAAACTATACATAGAATCAAAGAGAATAGATGAATAATTCATACCCTAGTTGCCTTTGTTTATATTGATTACGGTTGGAGATAGTGACGGACGAAACCAAGGATACCAATGGGGAATCCCTCCAAAGCTAGTCCACACAACACTATAGCAAGAACACCAAGGGATGCTAGTCCAATTGTGCAAGCAAGAAGAAGCAAAGAACCCTAGAGAGGGTGAGAGAGGGGGCGGCCGAGAATAGGGAAGGTTAAGGGATTATGGTTGCCCTAATCCCTTTTAATGACTTCCCATAAACCACTTTGTTTATTGACATTCTAGTCCCTTGCCTTTTGTTCCTTCTATTTGCTCACAATTAAGTTTCAATATTAACATTTAATATTAAACTATAATACATACAAGCTAGTAGCTTATATTAATATATAATGTAATTACCCTAATTACACTATATATCTTATGGTGTTAAGTGTTTAAGTGTGTGACCCTTTAGGCTCACAAACAACTAGCCATATAACTATATGTTATACGCGTGAAGCATATTCCAACAGTGTACGCACTTAATGTGAACACCTTAACGTCCTTTCCCGCCCCATTTATCTTTGATTTGATTGGACAATCACATCGTGGCTAAGCAACTCAACTGACTCTCCACTATACACCAATTGATTAACATTTTCAAATCTCATCCGTTGATTGCTTCTGTACCAAACCTCTCTCCTCTTATATACAAGAACCCTAGAGATCCTTTTGCTAAACTCTGTTCATCAATTTTTTTAGGTTACTCTTTCTTACTCACTCATTATAAATCGATTTAGTCTCTCTGAAAATTCTAAATGGCTCCAAAAAAAGAAACGATTGAACCTCACAACAAAGAAGATTTTTCCGTCTCATCCATCAAATTAACAAAGAACAACAGTCGAAGTAATGTGAACCCAAACGTAACAAAACTTGATGATGATTTCAAGCTGATCTTAAAATTCTTTAGAGAACATCCATTAAAAACAACTCTTCACAAGGATGTTCCTCTTTCTAAATTCTTACTTGTTGAATTTTGGTACTCTTGTACACATTCTACAAACGATGAAGGTGATGATATTATTTCAGGAACTATTCTGGGAGGCACACGTTCTATTTCCTTCAATCTTGAGTCCTTCAAACAGATCACCCACCTGAATTACTACGGCGATAATGCTTCCAATTATGAACCTCCACCATCTCCAGTTGAAGCCAAGCAGTCCGTTCTCAGTTTTCTTACATACACCGGAAAACCTACCATAAATATTTCAAGGAAGCATATGACTTGTATCTGGTCTGCATTCTTCATGCCATTGTCTCAATGTCTTACAACGAAAACAGGGGGTATGGATTGTGTATCTGCACATGAGCTGATTCTCGGAGATTCACTTGTCTACAATCAAAGGGTTGATTTTGGAAAATTAATCTTTGACAAACCTGTGTCGAAGGTTAAATCTCTCAAGCGAGACACCATCGTTCCTTTTCCAAGATTTCTCTCTTTGATCTTTGAGCATTCTCTTGGCAAAACAAACTACGAGCTGGTAAGTGCGAACGGACGTCACTTTTCCGGTAAGGTGGCAGACTCAAATTTCTCAAATATTATTAAAAAGGAGGTCAAGCCAATCCCCCAAGGCATCTGATGAAACTCTACTAAATGTTCCTGTTGAAATCATGCTTGACTCCGATGATGAAGAAGCAGAGGAAACTCTTGTAGGTGATCAAATTGATTACGACTTCAACTACTCTATGGCAAATGTCATCACATCTCAACCTGCCAAATATATGAACAAAGATGTGGATCAGTTTGCTAAGCTCTCAGACTCCTCTGATGATGACAACGAATAAGAAAATCGATCCCTACTACTCTACATTTAAATTACAACATTGACGAATCATCATATCCTTTTGGTCTAAATAACGATGATACACTCAAGGTAACCCACCAACATCAAGCACCTAAAACCATGGTTACTAAACAACACCCAATCATCGCCGACCCTGGACACGCTTACTAAGTGACTTCATCAGAGGGATCGAGAATCCGGGATGAAGAAATACACAGGGCAGTCTTTAGCACTGAACAAGCTATTCATGCCATACATAGTTAGTGGGTCCACGTACAGCATCAGCATAACTTCTTTCACCAACAAATTGGCTGATCTTTTGATGGTATGGAACATCGTGTGGAAACTCTTTCCACAATCCCAGATGCCTTTGTCGGCAGCCTGAAGGTGCTGGGAGATTTGAATCAGGGAGTGTTAGAATCACAAGAATCTATTGAAGAGCAGAATATTGAGGTAAGTCAGGAAACTCCTAATTTACTTTCAAACAATGCTGCTTTTGTGTCTAGTACAGGTACAAATCAGGATGCTGCAACTGGAAAGCCTAAAGAAACTGAAGATGTGGCAAGAGAATCATTCTTTACAAGTCATGTGCACACTGCACTAATCAGTTAAGACTTAGAACAAATAAATCCTGATGACCTGGAAGAGATGGATGTAAAGTGGCAGATGGCAATGCTGAGTTTGAAAACCAAAAGATTCCTTCAAAGAACTGGTAGACAAAATCTAAACTTCAATAAAGGTGAACGTGCTGGATTTGACAAACCCAAAGTCAAATGCTATAACTGCAGTAATTTTGGTCACTTTGCTAGAGAATGCCCTAGCAAAGATCAAATATCAAATTACACCAAGAACAATTCATCAAACTCAACTGCTCTTGTATCTCAAGAGGGACAAGGTTATGATTGGAGCTTTCAAGCAGAAGAACATGACCAAAATCAAGCACTCATGGCCTTCACTGATCCTAATACTGAGGTACATTCTAAATCTTGCACTCCTGAATGCATTAAAGCATACAAAGAACTTGAAAAGCTTAATAAAGAAACTCTTGAAGAATTGATATTAAATAGAAACAGAAGAATAGAATTTAATAGTTGCATTGCTGATTTAGAAAATCAAATAAAAATCTACAAAATAACTGATAAAAAATGCAAAGAAGAACTTCTACAAGCAACTTATGATAAAGAGCATGTTGAATTATGATTAAAAGAAGCTATAACTAAGTTAGAACAATGTCAATTAGAGCTAGAACAAAATAAACTTACAATTAAGAAATTTGAAAGAAGCTCTGAAATAATTGATGAACTAACAAGTAATCAAACTATTGAAAAGGTAGTTCATGGTGTTGGATACCATGCAGTTCCACCCCCAACCAACTTCATTCCTCCAATTAAGTCTAGCTCAGAAAGAATATTAGATGAATTAAAATTAGAAAGCCAAACTGAAACAAGTAATGATTCATCTGATGAAGAAAACACCATTATTTCCAACTGATACAAGCTTTCATACCACACAAAGTCAAGAATCCCCTAAATATAATTCTGAGAATATACCAACCATATTAAGTAGGGGAAATCAAAGAAATTTGAATCAGTTAAAAGAACAAAGAAAGTCTGCAAATGCTAAAACAACAAAATTAACATGCTTAATTTGCAACAAAGTTAATCACTTAGCAAAGGATTGTCAATTCAATCCAATCAACTTCAAAGAATTTAAGGAGTTTAAAGAAAACAAATTAAAAATCAAAGACCTTAAATTAAAAGAATCCAAATTGAATCAATCTGATAAAAAAACACATGTAGATGTCCCTAAATTTGGAAGAACTGCTCAAATATTTGTGCAAAATATCAGGCATGGAAATCCAAAAAAATGTAATTATTTTAAAAATAATCAAAAGCAAAATAAAATTTTAAAATATACAAACCTTTCAAACATCAGTAAAAACAATCAAAGATTCACTACTGATCATAAACCTAATTATAATGCTGTCAGATATAATTACCACAATACTACTGATTATACCAAAAAGTCTTACAAACCAAATACTACTGGTCCGTCAGTAGTAAAATACTCAAAATCCAAACCTTGGGTGTATAAACATAAATCAGTAGTAACATCAAACAACAGCAACAACCAGAACATGACAACCAAACCTGCATCAAAAGTTCAGACTATTAGAAACACTTATTATTCAAAGGATGAACCCAAGACAAAACAAGCTTGGGTTCCCAAAATGAACTTACCAATTTGTTTCTGTGCAGAGTATCCAGATCCCTGAAGAAGGAAGAACATGGGATATTGATAGTGGATGCTCTAAACACATGACTAGAAATCTTCAATATCTGAGAGATTTCAAGTCCTTTGAAGGTGGGTATGTGGCTTTTGGTGAAAATCCAAAAGGTGGTAAAATCACTAGTGAAGGTACAATATCAAATGGTAAGATTACTTTTGATGATGTATTTTATGTTGCTGAGCTTAAGTACAATCTGGTCAGTGTCTCACAAATGTGTGATAAAAAGAACAAGATTCTTTTTACAGATATAGAGTGCATCATTCTTTCTCCTGATTTTATAATAAATGAAAAATATGTTGTTTTAAGAACACCAAGGAGAAACAATGTGTATTGCCTGGATATAGGGGGAGAACTCATTTCACCAAATGAGATCAATTGCTTTATATCCAAGGCAAACACCAATGAATCAGAACTTTGGCATAGAAGGATGTGTCACACAAATTTTAAAAACATGAATAATTTAATCAAAAAGAATCTGGTAGTTGGTTTACCTCAAAAAGAATTCATGTATGATCATCATTGTGTTGCATGCCTGAAAGGTAAACAACACAAGACTTCTCATAAGTCCAAAGCAATTAATTCTATTTATAATCCTTTGCAGCTCTTACACATGGACCTATTTGGTCCTACAAATGTTATGAGTATTGGAAAGAAAAAATACTGTTTAATTATTACTGATGATTTTTCCAGATATACTTGGGTATTTTTTCTCAGGACTAAAGATGAAACAATTGAAATCATCAAGAACCTGATAATCGAACTGGAAAACACTAGAGATCTCAAAGTGAAAGCCATTAGATGTGATAATGGCACAGAATTTAAAAATACTAATCTAATCTCTTTTTGTGATCTTAAAGGTATTGACAGGAAGTACAGCTCACCTAGAACTCCACAACAAAATGGTGTAGGTGAAAGAAGAAATAGAACAATCATTGAAGCAGCTAGATCCATGCTTGCAGATTCAAAACTACCAATAACCTTTTGGGCTGAAGTTGTTAATACTGCATGTTATGTGCAAAACAGAGTATTAATAGTTAAGCCACATTTTAAAACACCATATGAACTTTTTAATAAAAGAAAATCCTCAATAAGTTTCTTAAAATCATTTGGTTTTCCTTGTACTATTTGATTACAAGAGAACAAATTGGTAAGTTTGACTGCAAATCAGATGATGGAATCTTTGTGGGATACTCAACTCAAAGTAAATCATATAGAGTATTCAACAAAAGATTGAGGATCATTGAAGAAAGTGTGGATGTATCCTTTAATGAAAATTTAATGAATGAACAGGGAAATGGTCCAGATTGGTTATTTAATATCGACTCACTAACCAAATCACTTGATTTTAGCTGTGATTTTAATGTAGGTGGAACAGATAAAGAACCACCACAAGGAGAATTATCATCATTTAAGGGTAGTCAAAATACAATGAAGTATATCCTTGTTAATACTAATCCCACAGTTAATACCGAGGACAGTAATAACTCAGATAACCTAAGCAATCTTGATACCAGTTTTAACTCGAATTCACAAGATACTACTGATACCAGCAGTAACTCCGAGACTCAAGATAATGAGGGTGAACCTAACAATATTGATGTCAGTAATAACACTGACACACATAATTTAAATGAAAACTGTGTTGTTACTGATAACAGTATCAATGAAGAAAATCAAGAAAATTCAGAAAATCAAGAAGAAAACTGGACAGATGCACAAGTCCCTGAATTCAATGAATCAAATCTTGATATTCAAATAGTTGTTGACAAAGTTTCCAACTCAAGAGCTCGAAAGAATCATCCCTTAGACCTTGTTCTAAGTGATGTCAATTTAAATATGCAGACAAGAAGCAAATTTAATTCAAGTTTAAACAATAATGTTTGCAATATAAGTCTAATTTCTAATGAATGTATGTTTGCATGTTTTCTATCTCAGGAGGAACCTAAAAAGATTCATCAAGCTATGAAAGATTCAAACTGGAATGAGGCTATGCAAGAAGAACTTCTCCAGTTCAAATTACAAGCTGTTTGGACACTTGTACCTCTTCCAAAAGGAAAAAGGGCCATTGGAACACGATGGATCTTCAGAAACAAGAAGGATGAAAGAGGCATAGTAATCAAAAATAAAGCCAGACTTGTAGCACAAGGGTACACTCAAGAAGAAGGAATATACTGTGATGAAGTATATGCACCTGTTGCAAGAATTGAAGCAATAAGGATCTTTCTGGCATATGCTTCATTCAAGAAACTCAGAGTCTATCAAATGGATGTAAAAAGTGCTTTCCTATATGGGAAAATTGAAGAAGAAGTTTATGTTTGTCAAGCTCCAGGATTTGAAGATCCTGAACATGATAATTATGTATATAAACTAGACAAAGCTCTATATGGCCTTCATCAGGCACCAAGAGCTTGGTATGATACATTATCATCATACCTATTGAAGAACAATTTCAAGAGAGGTGCAATTGACAATACTATGTTCACAAGAAAAGTCAAGGATGATACTCTACTAGTTCAAATTTATGTAGATGATATCATCATTGGATCAACAAATGATCAATTGTGTAAAGAGTTTGAAGAATTAATGCACATAAAATTCAAGATGAGCCTTATGGGTCCAATGAACTTCTTTCTTGGACTCCAAATAAATCAAAGATCAGATGGTATTTTGATAAATCAATCAAAATATGTCAAAGACATCTTGGAAAAATTTGCAATGAAGGACTGTAAAAGTGCAAGCACACCAATGGAAACTCATAAACACCTACATCCTGATGTTGAGGGGGAGGATGTAGATAAACACCTGTATAGGTCAATGATAGGGTCCTCAATGTATCTAACCGCATCAAGACCTGATATTATGTATAGTGTTTGTGTTTGTGCCAGGTATCAAGCAAGACCAAAGGAGCTTCACTTACAGGCAGTCAAAAGAATCTTCAAATACTTAAAAGGAAAACCAACACTTGGTCTTTGGTATCCACATGACTCACCATTTGAACTTATAGCCTACGCAGATAGTGACTATGGTGGTGAATGTCAAGATAGAAAATCTACTACTGGTGGATGCCAATTCTTTGGATCAAGACTTGTATAATGGCAATGCAAGAAGCAAACAAATATCTCAACATCTTCTGCAGAAGCAGATTATGTAGCTGCATCTGCATGTTATGCTCAAGTACTATCGATTCAAAATCAACTCATAGACTTTGGAATCTCTATTCTTAAAACTCCTATTTTTATAGATAATCAAAGTGCAATTAGTATTGTGAATAATTCAGTAAAACATTCAAAAACTAAACATATTGAAATCAGTTTTCATTTTATAAGAGATTGCAATGAAAAGAAATTAATTAAAGTAGATAAAATTCATGCTGATAATCAACTAGCAGATCTTTTTACAAAGGCATTTGATGTAGGAAGGTTTAGCTTTTTAGTTAACAGTATTGGAATGATTTTTATAAATTAAATTCATAATTTCTTCAGTTGTAAACTTTTTGTAAAATATTTTCAACTTTATGTAATTTTACTACTGGTTATTCATTTACTACTGATTGTATTTACTAGTTACTACTGATCAGTCATTTTAAAGCAATAAATCTCAGTTACTACCCGAAAGCCGCGCAAACCAGATCACTCTATACTTTTTACACTTGCTCAATCTCTAAAGCTAATTCAGAAACTTTGGAATGGGAGTAAAGCCCGACGAACCAATCTCGATAGTAAGCATTGGGCGGGCGATGACGTTTCATACTACTGGTACTTAGTTACTACTGATCGACAGTTTACTCTAAAAATTCAATGTTTTTACCAACCTAACCCCATGAAAATAGCCGTTATGCTATGATTCGAAGGATATTTCTGTCTTTTTGTAGGTTAATTTAAAAAACTACAAAAATCGTGATCAAAAACTCGATCTGCTAAAACCCACGATAAACCCTTAAGTCGGTAATCGTGATCAAAACCCTAGATCAGTAACAAATTCAGTTCGAATTAAAATCCAATCTCTTAATTTCAACTCTCTCAAAATCTCAAATGGCGATGCGAAAACCACTAGCGGTTCAAACTAATTTACTATACTCTGAATTTCACAATATGCTAGCCTTTCTCAAGAATCCAGATGGTACTAAGGATTTTAGACAAATAGTGATGTTTCTTAAAAATTCCCCTATCAAATTTGCATTATCTGTAAATCCCACAATCTATGAACAACATCTAGTACAATTTTGGGAGAAGGCTGAAAGAATAGAAGAAGACAACACATCAAAAATCAAGTCAGAAGTAGATGTCAAACAATCATCATAACTGAACAGTCAATCAGACAATATCTACAATTAAATGATGAAGCATGTATATCTCTACTCTCTAAAGAAATACTTGCTGGAAATCTTGAAAAAATGGGGTATGAAGGAAGACTTGATATAGTTACTTTTCAAAAAGGTCTTTTTTCACCCCAATGGAAATTTTTAGTTCACACAATTCAGCATTTTATTTCTCCCAAAAAAGCACTTGGAATGAGTTTAATCAGACAAAAGCCTCTGCTATTGTATGTTTATGCACAAACCAAATATTCAATTTTTCAAAAATGATTTTTGATGGAATGATTGGTAATCTATCACATACAAAATTTTTAATGTATCCAAGATTCATTACTCATTTTTTAAACTGTGAAATTCAGAAACTTTTAAAAACCAAAAACATCTTTTCTACACCAGAACTAACCAAAAAAGTTTTCACAAATATGAGAAAAAAGTTTAAATTTTCAGGAAAGGAAACTTCTTTATTTTTGAAAGTGATCCATGATCATTCCCCAACTGGAGAAGGTTCAAGTCAACCCATTGAACCCCAACCCACTCCATCACTAAATATTGAACCCAAACACAATCTCCATTAGCCACTCAAACAACCTCACCACAAAATGTCCTGAATGTCTCCCAGGTACATGTAATAGAACCTCAGATTGTTACTCTTCACTCTTTGGTTGACCTACCCAAAAGCCAAACAATCACTTCAAAATATAAAAGGAAGAGAACTTCCAAAAAGGACACCACGGGACCCATTGAGTCAAACCCCAGACTCCAATAGTTGACTTCCAAGGAGGAGAGAAGTCATGAGGAAAGGGCTCTCACTACTGATGTATCAAAGGTTGGTGCACAGGCTAGTGAAAACATAATTAGGACCCAGACCTCGGCAACTTTGAGTGATGATTCTTTTGAATTAGCACTCAAAGGACCCCGGTGCCAAGAAACCACAAGGGGAGGTGCATCTGCTTCTGCTAGGCAGAAGAGTGTATCTAAATCACCCAATGAATCACCAAGAAGTGATGAGGGTAGTATGAAACAAATTGATTTGACGGATATGATGGAAAACCTTGAAACCACTATACAAAACTGCCATATACTTATCAACAATCAAGGGAGAACCATGAGCTACATGAAGCACTATATCAATGTAATGAATAGAAGGATGAAGAGGTTTGAATACTGAAGGGTTTCTATTGATACTGATTGACCACTTGGGTCAACCTCCTAGATTACTTGGTTCGAACTACACTGACCAAGAACATGAACTTGTTCTTGACCGGTTAAACCATCTAGCTAATTTAATCCCTAGAAGCGGAAGTGGGATTAAACTTAATCCTTAAACCCTAAAGGATTGGGATCTTAGAAATCTAGATTAGATTAACAATGGAAGAAACCTTGTACGAAAACCCAAACACACACACACACTTGTGTGTGTTTCGACCAACACCAAAGAACCCTAGGGTTCTTTGGTCGAAATCGTCCAAGAGGGGAGAAGAGAGAAAAGGGTTTTCTCAAAACATACCTTGTTGTTTGCTTAAGATAGATCCACTGATTATGAACAAATCGAGCGATCTTCTAGTTGATCTAAGCAATGAACTTGATCTTCAAATCTTCAAGACTTGAAGAACACGAAGAACGAAGAACACCAAGAATGGTGTTCTTGGTGATGTTCGGCCGAAAGAGGGGAACAAGGGGGAGGGAATTCGTGTGATGTTGTAAGGGGTTTAGGGTTACCCTAAGCCTCTTATTTATAGGTAAATAAGTTGCACTTAGGACCCTCTAGTTTAATTAAGATCAATTCCTTAATTAAATTTTCCTTTTTACGTTTCCTTCCCTTATAGTTTATTGTTCTTTTATTATTGCACTTAACTATTAAATGTCTAGTATTATACACTTAATATATTTCGTGTATATATAAATATATATACGAAATATATTCTTTGTATTAATACTTTTAATAATTAATTATATAATAACCTTTATATAATTTCTACAATAATATTATCCAATTACTATATGATTTAATAGCTTTAAATCATATCATGGATAATCTATAATTAACACATTGTATATTTACTCAACTAGTAAATGTACAAATACTTGTATTAATTAGTTAGTTAAACTAATCTAGTAATAAGTCAAACTTGACTTAATACTTAACTTGATTGATAATGACTATTATGAATCACTCCTCTTCGTAGTATCATTGCTTATCTTGCTCGTATTACATGCACTCACCGGTGTGACCCTTAAGTGTTTCGTAGGCATGGATGTATCATCATAGGTTGACTAAATGTGCACATAAATCCTTCAGACTCCCACTTGTGCAAGTTTGTAACCTTTGTCTTGATGATACGAGCTACAGTGGCCTTCTAGATGGGCATGTAGGTAACCAACCCCATAAAAACAACTTACGTAACCCAGATATAGTTTTTTTGAAAACTCTTTAATAGCGTCTCCTAGTAAAGAACACTTTGTCTCAATATATCAACGAATGTTAGGTTTATCCCTTGCAGCACGATATTTGTGATAACGAATACGAGCATGGTAGAATATATCAACTCCTGTATTCGAAATCATTTAATGACTTCTTGATTCAAACTGTTGTGATAAACGACAAAGAACAAATCAGTTCGTTTGGGCATGGCCATGCACTTTCCAGTTATCATCATGTCAAAGGACCCATAAATATCTCTCCTAAAAAGGAGGTGCAATTACCATCTTGTTATATTTCGATTCAAAATACAAATTCCTCTGTACCCAGTAAGGCCTCGTATGACAACCATATTTCAGAATTGTCTAAGACGAACCAAAGCACATTAGTCAATGTATCCCAAACCAAATACCTCAGGCTTAAGGACAATCCTAGTGAATAATACTTTTGAACTTTTCAACCACGAAGTATTATCACGGTGGTCAATCCAATATTCGTCGAGCTCCAACAGAATATCACCGTTATTTGGTTTACACAAAACTTGTGTAACTATCTTCGAAGAACTTCGAATCTACCACCAAATACCGCGATGACGTTAACGTCCCATCAGGTTCCCACCAAGACGAGTAGTCACGGATTTATATCTTTTGAATAAATGGACTTTTATTCATGGATGTTTGTAAAACATACAAATTCTGAATAACAATGATACTAACTCATGTATTATTCCTCACTGGACATAGATACTGAATTATTACTGGATCATTACTTATTCTATGCGTTTGTGTTGATCACTTCAATAACTCTTAATTGTAACTTTTATCACTAATTACAATTAGTCATTTCTATTAAACTAAAGACATAAGACGAGTATCAAGAATACTATTACTTTTGTCTTTGCTAGATTTTGTTCTTGCAACGTTCTAGAACATATTCTAGTATTGCCTTTTTACATGATTCGGCAAACATAGGAGGATTGGAAAATTACTCCTTTAGTTTCTAGAATCTATAAAACTTGCCTTGTAACTAAATCTCTTTTAGCTACTTGATTTGTAGATATTCTTACTAGTTAAAGAAATTTCCTAAAATGATTATCTTGCTCACTGGAATGTGAACATCCTATTAGATATGCAATAATTAATCACAAGACTTGTGATCACGCTATTAGGTTTGCAATAATCTAATTACTGATTATTTATTTCTCCTAACTCTTTAGCTAACGACTTGGTAACTTCTTGTTGTTAATGTCCTAACTAACTCTACTATATTCATTAGTACCTCTAGTGAATATGTTAGTCATAGCTCCCACTAAATTTTATGGAAAAAAGCATTACTTAAACTACTATTTTAGACCTAGTCAAAACTTATAGTTTAACCCTTTAAGAATTAATCAATTGTTAAAGTCATCCTTTGGATTTGCGAATATCCAACATTCCTGATAAAGGAATCATGACTCTCATTGATTACTGTATGTAACAAGTATAAGACACTTGAAATGATACTTCCAATTCTTAAGTGTATTAGTATCTCTTAAGAATCTTATTTAATGCCAAAGTCATTTCTTGGATTTCTCAAATATCCATTATTCCTATTAGGGAATTATGACTTGATTAAATATTGTATTTATTACAAGCATAAAAGACTTGCAACAATACTTTCTAATTCTTAAATACGTTAATATAGTTTATCCCTTTTAAGAGTTCATTTAATGTCTAAGTCATTTCACTTGGATTTTACGAATATCCAATTATTCCTATTAGGGAATTATGACTTCATTAAATTCCTTTATTACAAGTATAAAAGACTTGTAATAATACTCTTTAAAATATATCTTGATTATATCCAATATAATCATACTATATTAATATTAGCACCTTGAAACCTACTATCATAAGTAACCATTACTTAAGATGTTTCAACTAGTTTCAATAACTTTTGAACCTTATTCTTTTCATAAAATCTCTTAAATACTTTAGAAGAAAAACTTCTAATTTCTAGTATCTAAGTATTGAGCTTTTAAGACATTTTATACAACAATCAAACAAGTATAAAACATGAAATATAAAGTAAATCAAAACTTGACTTACAATCTAGTCATAAAACCTTGACTAGTGTAATCATCACACATGCACACACATAATATAATTCAAACATGGATTCCTTATTTAAACCAAATGAAAACTTGTTTTAACATAAAATAAAAAATTATCCAAACAATAAAATAAAATTGTTTTTACTGAATCCATAAAAGTACTGAATTATAAAACTTGGTGCTCGTGGGATCATCACCATCTCACGCTGGTCATCATCACTTTCCATCTACTCTTTCAATAAACGATTGCAAAAGTTAGATTACTCGTAATATACTTTACAAGTATCTTAAAAGTGATTAAGAAGTGTGGTTGTGTTACCTGAGGAACTTGCGTTTCCTCCACCACCACTTGCACCCTTTGGACAATTCTTTTTCCAATGCCCAGCCTCACCACACTTGAAGCACCGATTCTCGGTCCTCGCTGTGTTAGGCTTAAACTTCTTGACCTTTTGTTTGACACTTTTACCATTTGGCACTACTTGGTTAGGATTGGTTTTACCCTTTCCTTTGCCACTATGCTCTCTTCTCTTATTGCCACCACCACTGCTATTACCGATCATTAGAACATCCTTAGATTTGGTCCACAAACTCAATTCAGCTGTCTTGAGCATGGAATGTAGCTCAGCAATGGATTTCTCCATATTATGCATATTGTAGTTGACTACAAAAGGCTTGTAGTCATCAGACAACGAATTGAGTATAGTGTCTGTTGCCATTTGCAACGGTATGGGGTGACCAAGTCTAGCCAAGTGATCCATGTGTCCTTTCATTTTCATGACGTGGGCACTCACCGGCGTTCCTTTGACCATCTTGCAAGAGTTGAAGGCTCGATTGATGTCGAACCTCTCAGTGCGAGCTTGCTCTTGAAATGAATCCCTAAGTTGCTGGATCATCTCAAAGCAGGCACATCCATAAGTCTTTCTTGTAATTCTGGACTCATGGTTGCTAGCATTAAACAGCTCACATCGATCGCATCACTGACATGCTTATCCTAAGCTTGCCTTGCTTCAGCTCTAGCATTAGCGGCAGGGACATTAGGTACTGCTCTTTCCAAGACATACCACTTTCTCTCATGCCTGAGCACAATGCGAAGATTGCGCTCCCAGTTGAGAAAGTTTGACCCAGTCAACTTGTCTTTTTCGAGGATTGAGCGAAGTGAGAGATTGTTGGTACTTGTCATTGTGGTTGTTGCTGCCATCTACAAATCAAACCCAGTTTAATTAGTAATCATCAATAAATATTCTCTAAAATATATTATAAACCCATAATTAATATTTTAGGCCTAGGATCCATATATCACATTCTCGCCGCAAGGTTTGGGCACTTCCCGACGAGACATGCTATTTCTGGTAGGTAACATCCTTACCGATCGTATCAAGACTTGACACGATTCCTAGGGGTCGTAGAATCTTTAGACTTATAACTTATTACAACTTTGTACAATTTAATTGTACATTTCTAAGTTAGTAATAAAGTCTAGTATGTTTATTCTACTCAAGTACTTTTTGGGCCGGGACTCCCGATTATCACCAAAGTAGATCAGACCATCTAAGACAGTGCGATGTTCTGCGCCGGGACTCCCGATTATCACAGAACCTTACGCACCCTAACACTCGCAATGATTTGAATCCATATCTAAGGTTCTTTATCCTTACAATATGAATATCGTTGAACAAGTGAGGTGTTCCATTAGGTGGATAGTACTTAGATCTAAGATTTTCTTGGGTTTGTTTAAGTCTTAAACTAAACTTAAACCTTATTCCAATATTAATCCTTGTTTAAAATATGTGACTTGTGAATTCAAGAATTCAACAAGACATCCTTTTTAAACCTTAAGAACTTTCTTTAAAACTTATAGTTTCAAGAATTTGCGCGTTTTATATGTATACCTAAAACGAGGTGTACAAAACGTATTACTAGGTTTTGTGGAAAACCTTATCTAGATTAAAACGTACTTGTTTTATCTTTATTGAAAAACTTAAAACTTATGTTAAACTTTTAATCCTTTTACGATTCATAAACTTGAATCATAAATCTAGTTTAACACACCTAGTTTTTCATATGTTTAATAATGAAATTAAACATTTGTTTTGACTTACTAGATTTCACCAAAACTTATGTCTTAGTGACACACTTATAAACGTTGTGATTTTCTTGTGTAGCTCCCACTAGCTCCAACAATCATGATGGAACTTAATCTAACACAATCACCGGTTTATACTTGGTGAAACGAATAAACTTATTATATAAAGACTATATATAATAATTCTTAGTTTGTTTAAACCTTTCTTACATTTAACTTGAACTAGTTAAACATAGGTTCTTTGTTATTTATACTTGATCATTAATCTAGTACCTTACATGCCTTGTAAAATACTTATATTATACTTGTATAATTACTAGTTATAATAGCTTATAACTTTATACACCTTATAACTTTGTATATTTCTAGTTTATCATATAATCTCAACTTGTACAATTTATAGTTATAATGAAATCATAACTTTGTACATTCTAGTCTTAATTATATAATCAACTCATACAATAACTAGTTATATTATTATACCTTTAAAATCAAAATAACATTATCTTTTAATGTTCCATTTAATCTTGTATTTAATATATGTACATATATATTTTTGAAATAAACTTGTAACATCTTAACAAGAATATTACATCTAATTTATACGTATGTATTTTAACTTGAACTAATTAAAATACGTATAAACTACTTTATTTATTAAAATTCATTTTACTCCTTTTATATATTAAAAAAAATCCGAAATATAATATATAAATATAAATAAATACATCTTGTTAATTTATTGAACTATAAATTAACACTTCTTTTAATTCTCATTAATTAGTGTAACCCTAATCTTGTTTTGATCAATGAAAACTAGGGTTTTGACTTTCTTGATCAAAAACATTATTTATCAAAAATTAATTCTAATCAATCCTATTTAAACAATAAACTTTGTTTAAATCCTTAGATAGATTATAACCCTAATAAATTTATTTAAACTTTTTAATTTAAACCTTATTAGACAATAAACTTTGTCTAGATTTCTAGGTTTAAAGAACTAGTCTTAATAAATCTATTAAAATAATAATTAAACCTATTAAACATGAACTTGTTTAATTATCTAGGTTTTAGATTATTAACCTAATTAATTCCTTTTAAATCATTAAACTTAGACTAGTTTAATGTTCTAGGGTTCTAGATTATGTCTAGGGTTTTCGAAAATTTCCTCAAAGCCTAGGAAACTTTTTTCACCAATTAAACTAGGCTAGTTTAACAAAAACTTGGTGTCCAAGTAACCTCTTGATCACGAAATCTCAAGAAAAGGAAAGAATCATTTTTGATCAATTAAACCAAATCTTGGTTTAACATACTTGATCCTATATTTGGAAGATCAAACAATTAAGGAAAGAATCCTCTTGATCAAAAATTTTGACAATCTTGATCCTAGGGTTCCTCCTAAATTTCGAATTACACTAGGGTTAGGGAAAAGAATCCTTTTGATCAATTAAACAAAACTTGTTTAATGTTCTTGATCCTAGGGTTCTTTTTACCTTACACGAAATTTCTAGGGTTTTCTAGAATCCTTTTGACCAATTAAACTTAACTAGTTTAACATGCTTGGTCCTAGGGTTCTTACCCTATTTCGAATTTTAAGAAGAAGAAGAAGAAGAAGATGGAACAAAAAAACTTTAATAAAATTAAACAAACAAAACTTTGTTAATCTAGTTAAGATCTCTAAACCACCGCTCTGATACCACTGAAGGGTTTCTATTGATACTGATTGACCACTTGGGTCAACCTCCTAGATTACTTGGTTCGAACCACACTGACCAAGAACATGAACTTGTTCTTGACCAGTTAAACCATCTAGCTAATTTAATCCCTAGAAGCGGAAGTGGGATTAAACTTAATCCTTAAACCCTAAAGGATTGGGATCTTGGAAATCTAGATTAGATTAACAATGGAAGAAACCTTGTACAAAAACCCAAACACACACACACACTTGTGTGTGTTTCGACCAACACGAAAGAACCCTAGGGTTCTTTGGTCGAAATCGTCCAAGAGGGGAGAAGAGAGAAAAGGGTTTTCTCAAAACATACCTTGTTGTTTGCTTAAGATAGATCCACTGATGATGAACAAATCGAGCGATCTTCTAGTTGATCTAAGCAATGAACTTGATCTTCGAATCTTCAAGACTTGAAGAACACGAAGAACGAAGAACACCAAGAATGGTGTTCTTGGTGATGTTCGGCCGAAAGAGGGGAACAAGGGGGAGGGAATTCGTGTGATGTTGTAAGGGGTTTAGGGTTACCCTAAGCCTCTTATTTATAGGTAAATAAGTTGCACTTAGGACCCTCTAGTTTAATTAAGATCAATTCCTTAATTAAACTTTCCTTTTTACGTTTCCTTCCCTTATAGTTTATTGTTGTTTTATTATTGCACTTAACTATTAAATGTCTAGTATTATACACTTAATATATTTCGTGTATATATAAATATATATACGAAATATATTCTTTGTATTAATACTTTTAATAATTAATTATATAATAACCTTTATATAATTTCCACAATAATATTATCCAATTACTATATGATTTAATAGCTTTAAATCATATCATGGATAATCTATAATTAACACATTGTATATTTACTCAACTAGTAAATGTACAAATACTTGTATTAATTAGTTAGTTAAACTAATCTAGTAATAAGTCAAACTTGACTTAATACTTAACTTGATTCATAATGACTATTATGAATCACTCCTCTTCGTAGTATCATTACTTATCTTGCTCGTATTACATGCACTCACCGGTGTGACCCTTAAGTGTTTCGTAGGCATGGATGTATCATCATAGGTTGACTAACTATGCACATAAATCCTTCAAATATAGGCTTCAAAGACAATCAAACATCATCATAAAGTTGAAAAAGAAAATTGATGTTAGTGATGCTCCACAAGTTGAGATCACTAAGGGGGAGAAAGATCAAATTCAAGGGATGAATGATACTTCAATTGCAGCAGCAGCAGCCTCCCTCTTAAATCTAAAAGAAGCACATGGTGAAACAGGTCAAAGTGATGAAGACCTTGATAGAGGAGTTAGGAGTATGGATGAAGATGTATTTGTATCTACACATCAATCTCCAACAGCAGAACCCATACCTCTTTCAATTACTACTGAGGTACTTGAACAAACTGAAGTGATTATTACTGATCCTATTGAAGAAGAAATACAAGAAGCAACATCAGTAGTAACTCCTTCAGTAGCAGCAACACATATACAAGTTACTACTGATGTCACACCAGTAGCAACTACAGAAGTAACCTCATCAGTAGTAGATTCCTCAAACTTACAACTGGTAATCTACAGACCTTTCAACTTACAATCTATTATACCAGTAGTAACAGCAAAAGAACTAGTTACTACTGACTCAGCAGTAGTAACCACAACACCAGCAGTAGAAGAAATCATTGTTCCTGATTTTGATGCTGATGTTAATTGGGAAGAGGTAGATGAATGTGAATTACCTCCTCACCCCAAAATCTTACTTGAAGATGAAGCACATACCTTTGCTCCAACAATATCAATAAAGTCAGTGGTAGATATGAAATACATACCACTTCCACAATGTGTTGGAAAAGGAAAGGCAATATTTGATGAAGATATACCTCACAGAGCTTTAGGTCACTACATGGTTAATAAGATAAACTTGGTTCGACCTTTAAAGCAAGATCATTGGAAAGTAAAGAGAATGAGGTATCACTAGAAAATGTGCTACAACACTTGAATTGGAAAACAAAAAGAAAGTTGAACAAGAAAAGTCTACAGCTGAAGCCATTCAAGAAATTGAAGAATTTTTGGTGGAAGATCAACAAGAAGAACTGAATAAAATAAAGAAAACTGAAGAAGAAATACTGAATCTTCTTGAAGATCAAGTGAAGGAATGTAAAAGATTAAAGATTGACATGCCTGAAGCATTCACTGAAGAAAAACAAGATATGATTGAATGTTTAAAATCAAGAGGACACAATACAAAATCCTTTGGAAGAATGAAACTTATAATTTTAGTTGAAAGATTTTGTACTGAGAAGAAGAAAGAGTTGAATGAAGATATCAAAGTTAATGAACCTACAAGTATAATAAAAATTGATCCTAAGTCTGTACTTAACAGAAAGACTTTGATTGGTGAATCTTCAAAACAAGCTTCAATGAAAAGAAAAGTTATAGAAGGTGAAGATTCAACTACAAAGAAATCCAAACAAACTCCTCAAATATTGTATGATCCACAGTTAATTCAACAAGATAATCCGATTATAAACTTGAGAGAAAACAAAGGAGTTCATGAAATAATTAGGGTTGACAAACAAGTTCAAAGGTTCAAAGCTTGGAAACCCATGTTATTGTCTTTCAACAGAAGTGATGTCCTAACAATGCTAAAAATTGGAAAGCCAAGGATGTCAAACAAGAAATGGAAGAATTCTGGAGCTGGATATTTGACTGAAATGATAGATGCTGCATTTTATCCAGAAAGATATCAAGAAAGGATTGAAAGTGAAGACAATCTGATGGCATGGAATGTTATTCCAACAGTGAATATGTATTTCTTTGAAAGGACAAACAGAAGATGTGAGTTGTACTTAATGGAAAGACAATACAACCATTCAAAGAAAACTCTTTATCAGATCATATGTTGTGCATTTGTAAGACCACTTGATCAAACAATATATACTGCAAAGTATAATCAATTCTTCAAATAAACAAAGCATATGTGGATGAACAAAGAAGACTGAAAGAGGTAAGGGAAAAAGAAGGAAACGAAAGAAGAGCTAAAGAAGAAGAAGAGAAGAAAAAGAAACTTGTTTAATTCAAGCAGAATTAATAAGTTTAGGGAGAGATTGTTGGGATAAATCAGAGTTGATACTGATTTTGTTGTTTATTACTGATGATGCAGATGCTACTGATCAACAGTTATTGCTGCTATAACTACTTGATACTGATATGTGAATTACTACTGAAGATACAACTTACTACTGATCTCATGTTTACTACTGATGGTCCTCATTACTACTGCTCGATGGATATTACTACTGCTATGGTTATTTATGGGGTATATCGAGTCCGAGATCTTAGGAAAGTTTGTTTAGAAGTTAATATCCTTTGTAATTTGATTGTAATCTAGTCCTAGAATAACTAGGGTAAATTGTTAGGCTTCAAGGACTATTATATATAGTTCCTTACGAATTGTAAACGTACGTGTGTATTGCATTCGATCAATCAATATACATTGAAGCTTTTTATGATAATTCTGTGTTCATATAATTCATATATTATTTACAGATTTATTGTTCTTATTCAATCAACATAGTGTTAATCCCCTGTAACTTCTATTGTTGAATAGATCTGTGATTCCATAACTGTTTTGAGTTATTCGATCCTGACAAAAACCCTAATACCAATCTTTTGAAAGTCATTCTAAAACGACATTAGAAATGCATATTTTTTTAACAAATCGTATTACTTTTGAAATTCCCATTGAAGTTTATTTGTGTATTCACATTACAGTTTATTTGTGTGGGCTTAACTTTGTGGCAATGGTTAAAACAACAATACATGTAATTTGAGGGCATTGAAAAATGTAGGGGTGATCATTTGGACCGAAAAAACAGAACCGAATCGAAACCCTAACATGTTATCAGATCGGTTTCGGTTCGGTTCGGTTTTCGAAAAAAGAGGAACATTTGGCCTAAAAAAACCAAACTGAAACGGAACCGGACCGAAATCGAACCGGACCGAAACAAAACTAATAACATGTTATCGGGTCGGTTTCGGTTTTGAAAATTCATCGTTATTGGTTTCGGTTCTATTATTTTTCGAAAACAATTGATACGATCTTGCTAATAAAACCTATGACAAACTCAAATGCAAACAACAATATATTTGACTTTAAAAAGTCAACAGTTTTAAAACACGCCTCTTTGCCCCTTTTCTTTTGATCTTTTGTCAACTCAGCATTTAATGGTCACAAACACAACTTAACACATTTATGATTAATCTCTCATCATTCATCGCATAATCTAAGCTTTTGAGTTTTGACATGGCAAACAACAATTCAGGAGTCAAAAACACAAATAGCACTAAACATAAACATAATACTACTCGAAATACAACAAAAACACCAAAAATCATTCCATTTGCAGATCTTTCATTCTTGAACATCTGGAAATAAAACATTCAACCTTCAAGCATGACCTTTACAGCATCTATTAATATGGGTCTACACTCACCTGATGCTCTACTAAGAACAGTATATCCTTCCTTCTACATCAACATCTGCATCATGTCTGATCAATAAAACAGCCACCTATTTCACCAAAAAAGAAATCATAATAAAGAGTTGCATTTTGGGTGTACTTGGATTTTATTCAAAAAGTATAAATGCACATAACATTACTCTAAAAAGTTGTGTAAATTACGACTTTGTTATAGCATTTTACTGCACTCATAATGGGAGTTTTTCCTACTCTATCGACAACATCAATCAAAAGTTCACACAATTCTGATGTCCCTGTACTTGCAGCCCGGTGTAATGGGTTGCAACCAACCTGTGTATGGTGAAAGTTGACATTAGCTATCAAATAAAAGATAAATGATGTTTTTCAAAGATTAATTAATTTAAGGGCATGTTTGGATGTGCTTATTTACCTCTAAAAGGACTTTTAAGTAAAAGGACTTATTAACTTTTTGATTTTGAAAAGTAGTTTTAAAAATAATGTTTGGTTTAACTTATTAACTTATTGACTTATTTATATTGAAAAGTTAATAAGTTGGATGAAAAGTAAGGGGAGTCTTACTTTTCAAAAACTCTTTTTCAAGCTTTTCCAAAAAGTCATTTTAAAAGTCCTTATTCACTTACACAAACAACTTATTCACTTATTAACTTATTGGAAAAGCCAATAAGTTAATAAGGACTTTTCAAAAGGTTTCCCAAACACCCTCTAAGTTGCAAACCTTGTCTTTTGAATTGATTTTGCACCATTTGAAAGCTGAATTTCAGCTACACACATCCCAAGCACCTTGAGTGCGGGTGTTGTATCGTAGAAAACCATAGGTCGTCCCCGTCCAGATAACTCTAGGATTAGTAACTACAAGTTCCGTATACGACCCATGATTTCCAATTTCAAACGAGTAACCAATTTATTTTGTTTCTCAACATTTTAAATCTTTAAACCATCCCCTTGCCGAATAAAAAAGTCTAAGTCACAATGCCCCTTGTTTCAGGTGTCTGTCTACGGAAAGTATGGCCCCTGCAATTTTTGTTGGACAAATTTTGGACACATATAATTATATATTTAAGTATATATAATTAATGGTTGGTATGTCCAGAATGGAGTGTGGTGAATGAGATATCGACTCTCAAAGTGGGGTGTATGGAACAAAGAAATAAAACAAATGAACTAGTGGGAACTTGAACCTATTCACGCTCGTCTCCCGGGTTTCATGTGGGTTCAGTTTTGCCACTCGGTTTAGTGGAATGTATTCAAATAATATTATTGATAATAATATTTATAATTTTAATGTTTGTCATTAAAATTTATTTGAATTGGTTGTTTTGATCTTTGTAATGAATTGGTTTAATGACAATAATGTATGTCATTAATCCACTTGACCATCTTCCATCCATCTTCCATTATAAATAGTGGGTTTGCTCATTTGGAAGAAAACACACAAATTCATATACTTTCCTACTCACTTACAAGCATCACATATGCTCTCCATTGATAGTGTTCCTTAAACACAAGAACTTTCGATAAGTGTTCAGGCTTGGATTATATCCGGTAGTGTAAAACTACTCGGTTGTTTGACCCTGGGAAATAGACGACGAATCTATTTTAAGGGAATCGTGAATTTCACGAGACTCAACCAAAACTTGTTTCTTCTTTGTTTATACATATTGTTATTTCAATCTTGTATTTGTTTTAGTCATTTCCCAATTATATTGTATTTTATTTAATGAAAATTGGTATTAGCTCATACAAACTTAAAATAGATTTTTCCTCTCTTTGCTAATACCGGTTGAAAAATTCATTTTTTCCGATTTTTTCTTTTTAATAGCATCGATTCGGAAAAAGTTGTTGATTGAAATGTTTATGTAAAACAAGATGTTTGGTTAAGTTTATTATAAATTATTAAATCAAATTTTTGGATTTAAAGTTTAATATATCAAGTTTTTAAAGTTTAATTTTAAATAACTTGATATATTGTTTAAAACAATTTTGGATTTAAAATTTATAATTGTGAAAATTATTTTCGTTAATTATAAGTTTTGCAATCATATTTGTTTGTAACGTTTAAGATAGTCATAGGCTCCTTGAGTTGATTCACATTAGATATGATATTTGAAATAAATCTTACAAACATTTGTATATCATTGTGAAATTTGTTGATTATTAAAATACCAAAAATTATGTTGGTTTGTAAGTGATTTTGATTTCCATTTTCTTCATCTCATGGTAGCTTTGTCTTCTTGACATATGGTTTCAATATGTGGGACTATTTGGAAATCAAATATTTTGGATTTATATTTCACAATATTGTCGGTTTTCTTCAATTATAAAGAATTTGTTTGAGAAAATATTTTATAAACTTTTCGTAATTTCCAAGTTATACCTATCAAGATTACTTTGGTTTCTTGAATATAGTCTCATGGAGTGAGATACTTGGAAATTAGAAGTTTTTGGATACAAATATTTTAATTTATTGTTACAAGTATTAAGATAACTTGGGTTTTCTTGACTTTAATCTCATATAGTGAGAAAATGTACTTGAATCTTTGGTTTTAAAATTTTATAACTTTTAGTTATCAAGATTGCCTTGGCATCTTGAATTTATTCTCAATCTTGTGAGAGTTTACTTTATGATTTTCAAAATTTTGTATTTAAGAAAAGTACATTCATTCATGTTATTTCCATTTTATGCATGTCAAGGTAGCCTTGGCTTCTTGACATATGGTTTCAATTTGTGAGACTATTTGAAAATTGAATGTTTGGGTTGAAATTTCGCATTATTGTTGTTCTCTTTAATTATAGAGATTTTTTTTTTTTTGAAAAATTTTAATTTCCATTTTATACATATCAAGATTACTTTGGTTTCTTGAATATAGTCTCATATTGTGAGATATTTGGAAATTATAAGATTTTTGAAATAAAAAGGTTGTGTTGTTTTAAGATTTCAAGGTAACTTTGGTTACTTGAATTTTCTCAAATTTGGTAAAAGTTAAATTTTTCGAATTTTATATCTATGGATTGCTTTGGCATCTAGAATTTTACTTTCAAATTGTGAGACTTGGGAAAAATGTTGGTTTAAATTAGTGAATAAGATACAAGTTAGTCTTTGGATTCTTGAGTTGATTCTTGATAAGATGATACTTGAAATATATCTCATTACTAATTGGAACATTTTGATTGTTGAGGCTTATTGGTCAAATTTGCATTTTTTATTTGATAAAAATGACAAATGTTGTAACAATGCCTAACATGGAAATGCACAAGAAGGAAGCTGTGCATAATGTGGCCATTATTTCCGATTTGTCGGAATTGAATTTGGTTGGAACCGATTCAAGTGGATGGTATGTCGATACGGGTGCTACCCGTCATGTGTGTTTCGACAAAAATATGTTTATCATTTTCAAAGATGTTGAAAAATGAGTAAAAACTTTTTATGGGAAACTCCGCTACCACATGTATCAACAGTGAAGGAAATGTTATCTTAAGGATGACTTTCAGAAATGATGTCATGTTGAGCAATATTTTGTATGTTCCGGGGATTCATAAAAATCTTGTGTCCGGATGGTTGCTTACTAAGATTGTTATTCGGGGTATGATTGAGTCCAATGGAATTGTGTCATCAAAATGTGGAATTGGTGTTGGTAAAAATGTTAAAATTAAATGTGACAACTTGTAACCGCAATTTTGATAAAATGCTAATAAAGTTGTTCATTTATTTTGAATTGTTAAAATATATAACATGGTTGATTATGCCATAAAAAAATAATTAAATATGTTTTAAATAAATTAAATGGCATACCACCAATATTTCACATTGATTCAAAGTCACAAATGTAACAAATTGACAAAAATCATCCTTCCATTTGGTTGAAAGAAATAACCAAAACTCCTTGATATACACGAAAGAGTGCAATTTTACTTTAGAGAAAAGTAAAAATGAAGCAATTGATACATTAATTTGTACAAATGTGTGGGTATGTCGTGCGTCGACTAATTATCTTTTATATAAGATACCCCGTGAGGATAAATGAACATTGTACAAACTTTAGTTTGAAAGAAAACCGTATCATAAGTACGTACAAATGTGGGGGTATGTCGTGTGTCGACTACTTATCTTTTATACAAGATATCTCGTGAAGGATAGATGAAACATCGTACGAATTTTGGTTTGAAAGAAAACCGTCTTATAAATACGTACGAATGTGGGGGTACCTTGCTAAGGTATTCATTCATCTTCCTAAAGTTACATCAATTAAGGAAGATATTCCAAAATAATTGATGTATAAATTGGTATGTATCATTGTCTTACATTTACATTAGTCAAGTGTACAATGTATAATGGTAAGACATAATACGATATGATAACTACTCTCAATTGAAGTTATCAAGATTAACTATTTAAAAGTTAAATGATAACATCGCGGATCCGCTTATGAAAAAAGGCTTAAGTAGAGAGTTAGTTATGGAATGGGACTAAAGCCCTTGGAATAAAGTTTATGCGAAGGAAACCTAACCTAGTTGACTGGAGATCCTAAGATCTAGGTTCAATAGGACAAGCTAATTGTATAAACGAAGGGATGTCACTGTGGGGGTTACGGAATTCCTCAAAACATTCTTAAAGGGAGTAAATTTACTACTTCCTAGTCCATTCCTAGTTCAGTGACAATGAGGATAAACATTATGGCTTTTTAATGATTCCTATTAGAGAATCACCTATGTGAGGGAGAAGTGAGGTCGCTTCGAATGGAATTTTTAGGGCACAATTCTTAGTAGCTCTCGCAGAACCAGGCAGTGTCCATGACCAAGACGGGCACGATAAGAGGATATGAACAAGTTAGGGAGAGTCTTGTGAGAATGTATATTGTCGTCTACACAAAAGGCGGATTCAGTTCAAGGACATCGCTTCTACTGACTGTTAGGAGACTAAGTGTGCTTCTCAAGGGAAGGTTCAAAGGCTAACACCAACCTATCCTTTGCAACACTTAACTGTTGAACATTTATCGAAATTTTGTTGTGTTTTCGATCGATCTCTATTCATGTGGGGGATTGTTGGAAAAAATTTGGACACATATAATTATATATTTAAGTATATATAATTAATGGTTGGTATGTCCAAAATGGAGTGTGGTGAATGAGATATCGACTCTCAAAGTGGGGTGTATGGAACAAAGAAATAAAACAAATGAACTAGTGGGAACTTGAACCTATTCACGCACGTCTCCCGGGTTTCATGTGGGTTCGGTTTTGCCACTTGGTTTAGTGGAATATATTCAAATAATATTATTGATAATAATATTTATAATTTTAATGTTTGTCATTAAAATTTATTTGAATTGGTTGTTTTGATCTTTGTAATGAATTGGTTTAATGACACTAATGTATGTCATTAATCCACTTGACCATCTTCCATCCATCTTCCATTATAAATAGTGGGTTTGGTCATTTGGAAGAAAACACACAAATTCATATACTTTCCTACTCACTTACAAGCATCACATATGCTCTCCATTGATAGTGTTCCTTAAACACAAGAACTTTCGATAAGTGTTCGGGCTTGGATTATATCCGGTAGTGTAAAACTACTCGGTTGTTTTACCCTGGGAAATTGACGACGAATCTATTTTATGGGGATCGTGAATTTCACGAGACTCAACCAAAACTTGTTTCTTCTTTGTTTCTACATATTCTTATTTCAATCTTGTATTTGTTTTAGTCATTTCCCAATTATATTGTATTTTATTTAATGAAAATTGATATTAGCTCCTACAATTTTATAGTACATAAGCAATACCAACTTTAAAGCCATTGCTGCTTCGTATATGCAAGCAAATAAAACTTTGAATTTCAAATTAAAACAATGAAATATTTCAACATGAGGTAATTAAAAAAATTACATTTACCATTTACAATGTTGGGAAAAATAGCATGCCAAAATGGTGGTATTGCTTTTTGTGAAACCATGAACAAAGATTTACAAAGATCACCGTGTTGGTACCACGAGTAAACTCCAATTATATGAAGCATGAAAAGATGCAAATATCCAGCAAGAAATGATAGTTTTCTTTCCCCCTACAAACATACTTTAAAAATCATTAAACTATGTACACGTGTTTAACAAAGAAATGTGACAATCGAAGTGCGATAATACCGTTTAAGCTGTCTACTTTTTTAGAATGCGTTGATATTGTATGGATTTAAATTTAGCATCATCAAAACAAAACCAAAAACTCTTGAAACATGTTGGGTAACGGGCCAAAATGGGATAAGTCATTTTTTTGGTATTCGATGAAATGGACCAGGTCAAGTTGGATTGACCAGTAAATGCCCTTTTCCCCTTTTTCAAAATTTTAATGAATGATTAAATGCAGTAATTCAGATTATGAAAAATATATTGTTATATGCATTAAAATTAGACTTTGGTAGACTTTTCAATCCATGTGAGCCGACCCACAAAAGAAAAGATAACAAAACAAAATCGACTCATTAAAAAAGTAACGAGTATGCTAACCACTTCTTAAAACAGCTGGTGTTGGTTCAGGTATAAGGTGATGTAGGAAATGATAGTGGTGAATCTGAAACCGGTGTTGGTTGAGGTGTAGGCATTACACAGAAAAGATATGTATTTATGGCTTTCAAATTTTTGATAGACTATCAAAAACAAAACAACATCAAAAAAACAACTTACAAAATGAAATCTGATACCTTCTACACAATTAGTAGGTTTCTCATCCATACCCGTTGGGCTTTGCAGTTCTGTGGATAGGAATACACGTTCTGAATAAACAATACAAAACATGTTAAACAAAACCAAATTTAAGAAGAATACATGTGAGTCTGCCTTCACCTAATCTTTAATTTTACTAACTGGATAAATCGAATAAACCCTAATTTATAAAATTAAAGAACAGTCTAATTATTAAAAATATTTGAAAACAAATAGCAACAAAATCACAATAAAGAAGTATACCTAAGACTTTTGTTCCGGTTTTGAAAAAATCGCTCCAATTTTAAGAGAAATACACATATGAATTTGAATTTGAATTTATTTGTGGTGAAGAAGAAACGACGGGTTCTGTCCCGATGCAAATATTGCAGATGGTCATACAGCGTGAGGTCTCGAGAAGGTGAATTGCAGTGTGAAGGAACCGAGGCAGGAATCGAATCGACGGAAGGAGAGTTGGACATCGTGCAGGTAAGGATGAAGACTTCGTTTTGCGACCTAATACATGGGCGGTGGGCCTACTAAAAAATTGATGTTCGCCCACATTAGCTACTCGTTGAATAGTTAGAGGTTTAGCTATTTAACAAGTTCGTTTGTAGATCAGCTGCTATGGTCTTGTGATTTTTACCGGAGGGTCGTCTGTTCGAAACCTGTCTGCGTTAATTTTTTAACAAAAGCTATAGTTTCCATAATTAGCAAGTGTGTTGGCTGAATTTTCAGCCTTTAAAATATAGTAGAGATAGCAAGTGTGTTGGCTGAAATTTTTCTGCCTTGCATTATATATTAACCGTCAAGTTATATTCATATCAAGGCTTCTTTATAAATTTGACAAGTTGACGAGAGTAACTTTAACCGTCAAGCATGCATTATATAAAAAGGATCAGCAACAAATGGATTTAAAAAGCGTCAGCTATATGTTAAAATTAAATAACCAGTTTAAACAAATAAAAATATCATTAAACTCATTTTAATCATAATATATGAGACCAAATACTCACTAACTCTCAAATTTAATCTAATTGAACTTTTATTACAATCTTTTGCCTCAAAAAACGTGAAATCCAAATTGTATCACTTATTTTGAAAGAGGTAATATATATCACCTTCCTAATTCTTGTAAGTATTTTGTGACTTATGCCACCTTTTTATGTGTTTCCCGTGTAAACTCGGCGCGCGATTCGTTTGTTTATGCGGCGTGAGAATCTGGTGACTTCAAAAGTTGTTTTGTTTTCTCCATTTTTAGCTCGTTTTCTTCTCTACTCGGGAGTTATGACTTTTGACCTGCATTTTAGGGATTACAAAAACATTAAGATTAAGCATGAAAAACATTGTTTTCCTAATAAACCGTGTATAAATTATTGTTTATTGGCGGATAAAAACAAGTCTAAATCCGTCAATACCATGTACCCAACTACCAATGAAAATTAAATTTCAAAATCAAAGTTCTCTTATTTTTGTCCTAATATAATCTCTGGTAATGAAGCTAACAAAACGAAACAAACTCATACAATCGATTATATGGAGATTATATCGTAAACAGAAGAAGCAAGGACAGGGATTACAAACTAAGATGTCGATGAGAGAAGACGTGATGAAGTCGCTAGAGATAAAAGAGAGAGTAAAAGGACAATGGTTACAAAGAAATCTCAATTAAATTTTAGAATGTGGAAGTCACGTGATTGTTTTTGTTTTATACTTTCTTTTATGTTATTTTGAAGTTGATTTCTCAGAAAAAATCACGGAGAAATCCTTCTATTAAAAACAAAATTCTCCATTTTCTCCAAACATGCATGGAAATCAAATTACAAAGGGATGGATTCCCTGAGAAATCAATCTCTCCGTGTTTTCTATTTCTCCGTCTACTTTACAAGAGAAATTAAATAATTTTCATTTCTCTCATTTAATTTTTATTAAACATATCTTAAGAGAAACCATATGATGTTTATCTACCAGCTGTTTATAACTCTCTTGGAGTGTGTCTTAGAGCAAAACAAAGTGTCACTCAAGTGTACGCTTTGAGTAGAGTTTGTATTCTCTGTATTTCATAACTTAATATTGTATTATGTTATTTAAATTAATAAGCACATGTAATCATTGAAACTGGTATGTTGCCTTCATTTATTCTTTTTCCACTTATTCATACTCAACGGTAACGCATCACTTTAATGTTTTCATGACTGTCAAGATCGATTAACCAGAATAGTTAATTAACACAATGATCTACTCAACAATAAAAGTTACAGCGGATTAACACTATGTTGATTCAATCAAGAACAATAAACTGTAAATAATATAAGAATTATTAAGAACACAGTTATCACAAAAAGCTTCAATGTATATTGATTGATCGAATACAATACACACATATGTTTACAATTCATAAGGAACTATATATAATAGTCCTTGAAGCCTAACTATTTACCCTAGTATTCTAGGATACGATTACAATTGAATTACAAAAAGATAAACATTCTATAACTACCTAACTAGAATCTCGGACACGATCTGCACCATATATGAGCATCAGTAGTAAATCAGATCATCAGTAGTAAGTCCTTCATCAGTAGTATTTCGTGTTTCTGCCCCATCAGTACTAACTTCCTTAATCTTTGATCAGTACTAACTGCAGCATCAGTATCAGAATGTTTATATCCCAACAATCTCCCCCTAAACTTGTTTAATTCAGTTTCAATTAATCAAGTTTCTTTTCTTTTCTTTTCTTTTCTTCTTCTTCCATAGCTCTTCGTTCATCTCCTTCTTTTTCTCTTAATGCTTTCAGTCTTGTTTGTTCATCCACATATGCTTTATTCTTATTAAACAATTGTCTATATTTTTCTGTGTACATACCTTGATCATTTGGTCTTACAAAAGCACAGCATATGCTTTGATACAAAGTCTTTGGTGAGTGATCATAGTCTCTTTCCATTAAATACAGCACACATCTTCTGTTAGTCCTTTCAAAGAAATACATATTGACTGTGGGAAGAACATTCCAAGCAATAAGATTATCTTCACTTTTAATTCTTTCATTATATTTCTCTGGATGAAATGCTGCATCAAACATTTCGGTTAAGTATCCAGCTCCAGAGTTTTTCCACCTTTTATTTTTCATTCTAGGTTTACCAATCTCCAACATAGTAAGAACATCACTTCTGTTGAAAGAAAATATCATAGGTTTCCATGCCTTGAATTTTTGAACACTCTTGTCAGCTCTAATGATCTCATGGATTCCTTGATTTTCTCTCCAGTTAATAATAGGGTTGTCTTGTTGGATTGGTTGTGGATCATCTATGATTTGGGGAGTTTGTTTGAGTTTCTTTGTAGTTGAATCATCATCTTCTGTATGTTTCCTTTTCTTTGAACCTTGCTCTGAAGATTCACCAACTACAGTCTTTCTGTTTAGCATAGTCTTGGGATCAATTTTGATTATATTTGAAGGTTCTTCTGTTTGTACATCTTCATTAATTTGTTTCTTTTTCTCATTACAGTATCTTTCAACTAATGTAATAACCTTCATTCTTCCAAAAGATTTTGCATTATGACCTCTTGACTTAAGAAATTCAACCATCATTCTTTTTTCTTCATCAAATGGTTGTGGCATGTCAATCTTGCATCTTTTGCATTCATTGATTTCATTTTCAAGAAGTTGTAGTCTTTCTTCTTCAAATTTTCTGATTTTATCAAGTTCTGCTTGTTGACCTTCTATAATAGATTTATCTACTTCTTGAATTTCTTTAACTGTGGATTGTTCTTCTGGTTGAAGAGCCTTTAACTTAGCCTTTTCCTTTTCAGCTTTTCTTTTGTTTTCAAGTGCAAGAGTTTTGGCACATTTTCTGTGGTACCTCATTCTCTTGACTTTCCAATGAGATTGTTTTAAAGTCCTGACTAAATTCATCTTGTTCACCATATAGTGACCAAGAGCTCTGTGTGGATAGTCATCATCAAATTTTTCTCTGCCTTTACCTATGCATTGGGATGGAGGTGTATACTTCATATCTGGTACCTCATTTAATTGTATCTTTGGTGCAAAGGTATGAGCTTCATCATCTTCCAGAATTTTTGGGTGTGGAGGTAATTGACATTCATCTACCTCTTCCCAGTTTACATTTGCATCAAAATCTTGAATTGTAACTTGAGTTTCTGCTGGAGTTATGGTTACTATTGGTGAATCAGTAGTAACTGGTACTTCGGTGTTGCTGCTACAGACTCAGTGGTAACCAATGTAGTTAGTACTGGTATTAAATTTTGAAGTTTAAAGGGTCTGTAAAGTACCATTTGTAGATTAGAGGGGTCTGCTACTGATGAATGAGTTATTACTGATGTTGCTTCTTGTGTTTCTTCTTCAGTTGGATCAGTAATAATCACTTCAGTCGTTTGAATGATTTCAGTAGTATCCATGGGATCAGTAGTACCCATGACTTCAGTAGCAATTTGAGAAGGTACTTGTACTTGTTCTGCTGTTGGAGACTGTTGTGCAGACACAAATTCATCTTCCATGCTTTTGACTCCTCTATCAAAGTCATCATCACTTTGACCTGTTTCACCATGAGCTTCTTTGAGATTTAAGAGGGAGGCTGCTGCTGCTGCAATTGATGTATCAATCATTCCTTGAATTGCATCTTTCTCCCCCTTAGTTATCTCAACCTGTTGTGGATCACTAATATCAACTTTCTTCTTCAATTTGCTGATTATAGAAGTTTGTCTATGTAGCCTTTGATCCATTCTTTGCATACTTCAGTTCAGAACATTGATGTAATGCTTCATATAGCACATGGTTCTACCTTGGTTGTTGATTAAAATTTAACAATTTTGTACAGTGGTTTCAAGGTTGTCCATCTTATCCATCAATTCAGTTTGTTGCATACTACCCTCAGCCCTTCTAGGAACATCATCGGGTTGAGTTGGTACATTGGTTTGAAGGTTTTCCATCCTTTCCGTCAAATCAATAGGTTCCATTCTTCCCTCATCACTGCTTGGTGATTCATTGGGAGTTTTAGATACTCTCTTCTTCCTAGAAGAAGCAGTAGTATCTCCCCTTGTGGTTTCTTGGCACCGGGGTCCTTTGAGTGCTTCCTCAAATGATTCATCACTCAAAGTTGCCGAGGTCTGGGTCCTAATGATGTTCTCACTAGCCTGTGCACCAACCTTTGGTACATCAGTAGTGAGAGCCCTTTCCTCATGACTTCTCTCCTCCTTGGAAGTCAACTCTTGGAGTCTGGGGTCTGACTCAACTGGTCCTCTGGTGTCCTTTTTGGAAATTCTTTTCCTTTTATATTTGGAAGTAATAATTTGGCTTTTGGGTAGGTTAACCAAAGAGTGAAGAGTAGCACTCTGAGGTTCTATTACATGTTCCTGGGACACATTCAGGACATTTTGAGGTGAGGATGTTTGAGTGGCTATTGGGGATTGTATTTGGGATGCAATATTTAGTGATGGAGTGGGTTGGGGTTCAATGGGTTGACTTGAACCTTCTCCAGTTGGGGGATGATCATGGATCATATTTGGAAACAATAGTGTTACCTTGCCAGAAAATTTGAATAACCTTCTCATGTTTGAAAAAACCTTTTTGTTTAGAGAAGGTGCAGTGTAAATTTCTTTTGGTTTAGTGAGATCTGGAATCTCACAATTTAAAATATGTGCAATAAATCCGGGATACATTAAAAATTTATAGGATGATAGATTTCCAATCATACCATCAAAAATCATTTTTGAAAAATTGAATACTTGGTCTGTGCTTAAACAAACAACAGTAGATGCTATTGATCTGTTGAACTCATTCCAAGTACTCTTTTTAGGAGAGATGCAGTGTTGAATAGTATGAACAAAAAATTTCCATTGGGGAGAAAGAAGACCTTTTTGAAAAGTAACAATGTTTTGCTTACCTTCATACCCCATTTTTATTAAATTTTCAACAAGCTCTTCCTTAGAGAGTAGAGATATACCTGATTCATCATGAAGTTGTAGATGTTGTCTTATCGTTTGTTCTGTTATAAGAATTGATTTTCCATCTACTATTGATTTGATTTTTTATATTTCCCCTTCTTTGATATGTTCTGCAGATTCCCAAAATTGAACAATATGCCTCTCATATATTGTAGGTTGGATTGTGAGAGCATGTTTGATAGAAGAATGTTTTAAAAACATCACTATTTCCCTAAAATCTTTTGTGCCATCTGGATTCTTTAAAAAAGCAATCATATTGTGGAATTCACAATATTGAAGATTTGTTTGAACCGCAACTGGTTTGATCATAGCCATTGTTTAATTGATTGAGAGATAAAATTGAGAGTGTGTTCCTTGTTAACTTGTTTGATTGAATTATGAGTTGTTACTGCCTTTTAGGGTTTCAATCGAGATTGCCGACTTAGGGGTTTATCGTGGGTTTTAGCAGATCGAGGTTTGGATAATGTAAGATTAACCGACTTCTGTTATTTATAGTTTTCGAAATTAACCTGCAAAAAGTCACAAATACCCTTCGAATCATAGCATAACGGCTATTTTCATGGGGTTAGTTAAGTAATTTTATCGTTTTTAAGAGTAAACCGCCGATCAGTAGTAACAAAGTCCATGAGTTGATTTTGAATCCATAGCACTTGAGCACAGCATGCAGATGCAGCTACATACTCTGCTTCTGCAGAAGATGTTGAAACATTTGTTTGCTTCTTGCATTGCCATGACACAAGTCTTGATCCAAAGAATTGACATCCACCAGTAGTTGAATTTCTATCCAAGCATTCACCTCCATAATCACTATCTGTGTATGCTGTAAGTTCAAAAGGTGAATCATGTGGATACCAAAGACCTAGTGATGGTTTTCCTTTCAAGTATCTAAAGATTCTTTTGACTGCTTGCAAGTGTAGTTCCTTTGGTTTTGCTTGATACCTGGCACACACACAAACACTATACATAATATCAAGTCTAGATGCAGTTAAATACATCAAAGAACCTATCATTGATCTATATAAGTGTTCATCTACATCCTCCCCCTCAATGTCAGGATGTAGGTGTTTATGTGTTTCCATAGGAGTGCTTGCACTTTTGCTGTCTTTCATTGCAAATTTCTCTAATATGTCTTTAACATATTTAGATTGATTGATTAAGATGCCATCTGGTTTTTGATTGACTTGGAGTCCAAGAAAGAAGTTCATTGGACCCATTGAGCTCATTTTGAATTTGATTTTCATAAGTTCTTCAAATTCTTTGCACAGTTGATCATTTGTTGATCCAAAGATGATATCATCTACATATATTTGAACAAGTAGGATGTCATCTTTGACCTTCTTGGTGAATAGAGTCTTGTCAATGGCACCTCTTTGAAATTTGTTCTTTAACAGATATGATGATAGTGTGTCATACCAAGCTCTTGGTGCCTGATGTAAACCATAAAGAGCTTTGTCTAACTTGAACACATAATCATCATGTTCAGGATCTTCAAATCCTGGAGGTTGACAAACATAGACTTCTTCTTCTATTTTTCCATACAGGAATGCACTCTTTACATCCATTTGATAGACTTTGAATCTTTTGAATGATGCATATGCCAGAAATATTCTGATTGCTTCAATCCTTGCTATAGGAGCATATACTTCATCATAGTCTATTCCTTCTTCTTGAGTGTATCCTTGTGCTACAAGTCTGGCTTTATTTTTTATCACTATTCCTCTTTCATCCTTCTTATTTCTGAAGATCCATCTGGTTCCAATGGCTCTTTTTCCTTTTGGAAGAGGTACTAGTGTCCAAACAGCCTGCAACTTGAATTGAAGAAGTTCTTCTTGCATTGCTTCAATCCAATTTGAATCTTTCATTGCTTGTTGGATCTTTTTAGGTTCATCCTGTGATAGAAAACATGCAAACAAACATTCATTTGATATTAGACTTATATTGCAAGAGTTGTTGTTTAAACTTGAATTAAATTTGCTTCTTGTCTGCATATTTGAGTTGACATCACTTAGCACAAGGTGTAAAGGATGATTCTTTTGAGCTCTAGAATTTGAAGCTTTGTCAACAACTATTTGACTGTCAAGATTTGATTCATTGGATTCAGGAACTTGAGCATCAGTCCAGTTTTCTTCTAGAGTTTCTGAATCTTCTTGGTCTTCTTGATTTTCTTCATTGATACTGTTGTCAATAACATCATTGTTGAAATCAAGTGTTTGAGAGTTATTACTGATATCAGTATCATTTCTTGCAGCATCATCATTTAGGGTTTCTGAGTTGTTACTGGTGTCAGTATCATTTCTTGTTTCTTCAAGATTTTGATTTTATGAGTTGTTACTGACACTAGTATTCTCTAGTATTATCAGAGTTGTTAATGTCCTTAGTATTTACTGTAGGATCAGTATTTAAAATGATATATTGAAGAGAATTTTGACTTCCATTTAGTGATGATGATCCTTCTTTAGTTGGTTGATTGGTTGAGTCACCTGCATTAAGGTTAAAACTAAAATCAAGAGATTTTGTTAGTGAGTCAATATTAAATAACCAATCTGGACCATTTCCTTTTTCATTAACAATATTTTCATTAAAGGATACATCAGCACTTTCTTCAATAATCCTTAATCTTTTGTTGAATACTCTGTATGCTTTGCTTTGAGTTGAGTATCCTACAAAGATTCCATCATCCGCTTTGCAGTCAAACTTACCAATTTGTTCTCTTGTAATTAAGATAGTGCATGGACAGCCAAATGAATTTAAAAAGCTTATTGAAGGTTTTCTTTTGTTGAAAAGTTCATATGGTGTCTTAAGATGTGGCTTGACTATTAATACTCTGTTTTGTACATAACAAGCAGTATTAACAGCTTCAGCCCAAAAAGTTATTGGTAACTTTGCATCTGCAAGCATAGACCTTGCTGCTTCAATGATTGTTCTATTTCTTCTTTCAGCTACACCATTTTGTTGAGGAGTTCTAGGAGAGCTATACTGTCTGTCTATACCTTTAAGATCACAAAAAGAGATTAGATTTTCATTTTTAAATTCTGTGCCATTATCACATCTAATGGCTTTCACTTTGAGATCTCTTGTATTTTCTAGCTTGATGATTAGGTTCTTTATGAGTTCACTTGTTTCATCTTTAGTCCTGAGAAAGAATACCCAAGTAAATCTAGAAAAATCATCAGTAATAACTAGACAATATTGCTTCTTTCCAATACTCATTACATTTGTTGGACCAAATAAATCCATGTGAAGTAGCTGCAAAGGGTTAGAAATAGAGTTGATTAATTTGGACTTATGAGATGTCTTGTGCTGCTTACCTTTTAGGCATGCAACACAATGATGATCACACATGAATTGTTTTTGTGGTAAACCAATTACTAAATTCTTTTTGACCAAATTATTCATGTTTTTAAAGTTTGTGTGACACATCCTTCTGTGCCATAATTCTGATTCAGTTGTGTTTTCCTTGGATATAAAACAGTTGATTTCATTTGGAGAAATGATTTCTCCCCCTATATCCAGGCAATACACATTATTTCTCCTTGGAGTTCTTAAAACAACATATTTTTCATCTAGAATAAAATCAGGAGAAAGAATGATGCACTTTGTATCTGTAAAAAGAATTTTGTTCTTTTTATCACATACTTGTGAGACACTAACCAGATTGTATTGAAGTTCAGCAACATAAAATACATTATCAAATGTAATCTTACCATTTGATACAATACCTTTACCAGTGATACGACCACCTTTAGGATTTTCACCAAATGCAACATAACCACCATCATATTGTTCAAAGTTTCTGAGAATTTGTAGATTCCCAGTCATGTGCCTGGAGCATCCACTATCAATATGCCATGTATTCACCTGGATGTTCTGCACAAAAGAAGATTAAATTAATTCTTTTTGGGAACCCAAGCTTGTTTTGTCTTGGGTTCATCCTTTTTAAAGAAGAATGTACTATGAGTGGTTTGATTGATACTGCTCTTTGGTGTTACTACTGATTTTTGTTTTGGTGCCCATTTGCTTTGCTTTGATTTGGTTACTACTGATGGATCAGTAGTAACTCTGTGAAAGTATTTTTTGTACTTATCAGTAGTATTTGTGTAGTTATATCTTACTGCATTGTATCTTGGATACTGATCAGTAGGATATCTTTGATGGTTTCTTTTTGTGATTGTATGTGCTGGGTGATTGTAGTAATTACCAAGTCTTCTTTTCTTTTCAAAATTTTGATTTGTTTTTGGATTCCATATCTGATATTTTGAACAAATCTTTTGGCCGACCTGCCAAACTTAGGAATTTCAACTTGTGGAGGTTTGGACTGTTGTTTTAAATTTAATTCTTTTAATTTTTGTTCATTTATTTTTAATTTGTTTTCCTTAAATTCCTTGAATTCTTTGCAATTTATTGGATTGAAGTGACAATCTTTTGCTATATGGTTTACTTTATTGCAAATTAGACATTTAGGTTTGGTTGATTTTAAGGATTCTGGCTTTCTTTGTTCTTTTAACTGATTCAAGTTTCTTTGATTTCCCCTTTTTAAAATAGTTGGAATATTTTCAGAGTTATATTTTGGAGATTCTTGACTTTGTGTTGTACGGAAACTTGTATCATTTGATTTAATGGAATTTTCTTCATCAGAAAATTCTTCACTAGATTCAGTTTTTAATTCTTCTATAATTCTTTCTGAACTAGCTTTTAGTGGTGGTATAAAATTTGTGGGAGGAGGTACTGCATGATATCCTACTCCATGAATTACTTTTTCTGTGGATTGATTGCTGGTTAATTCATCAATAATTTTAGAACTTCTTTCAAATTTTTTAATTGTTAGTTTATTTTGTTCTAATTCCAATTGACATTCTTCTAATTTAGTTATAGCTTCTTTTGCTTTTGATTCAGCATATTCTTTTATCATAAACAGCTTGTAATAATTCTTCTTTAAGTTTTTGATCTGTTATTTGATAAACTTTAATTTGATTTTCTAAGTCAACTATAACACCATTAAATTATATTCTCCTTTTTCTGTTTTTAATTAAGTCCTCATTGATTTCTTTTGTTTCTTTTTCCAGAGATTTAAATAGTTTAATGCATTCAGGAGAGCATGGTTTAGGATTTACCTCAGATTTAGATTCAGAGAAGGCCATAAGAGCTTGATTTTGAGTATGTTCTTCAGCTTGAAAGCTCCAATCATATCCTAGTCCCTCTTAGGATACAAGTGCAGATGAGTTTGTCCTTTTATCTTTGTTAGGACATTCTCTGGTAAAGTGACCAAAATTGCTACAGTTGTAGCATTTAACTTTAGTTTTGTCAAAACCTATCCTGTCACCTTTGTTGAAGCTCAAGCTTGATCTACCAGTTCTTTTAAGAAACTTCTTTGTTCTGAAGCTGAGCATAGCCATCTGCCATTTGATATCCATCTCTTCAAGATCATCAGGATTGATTTGCTCCAAATCGTCACTAATTAGTGCAGTATGCACATGACTAGTGAAGAAGGATTCTCTAGCAAGATCTTCTGATTCTTTTGGTTTTCCAGTTGTAGCATTTTGAGTTGTACCTGCAGTGGATACAAAAGCAGCATTGTTTGAATTTGAACTAGGAGATTTCTTACTTACCTCAGATTCGAACACTCTTAAGTCATTGTAGAGTTCATCAAGCTCCTTTTCTTCTAAGGCATCACCTTGTCTATATACTACAGTGTACATAGACCATTTTTCACTTAGAGATCTGAGAAACTTTCTATTGACATCATCTTTGTCTGGTTGAACTCCAACTTGGTTGAGTTCACCAATAAGTTTATTGAATCTATCAAAAACTTGTGACAAAGATTCATTCTTTTGTCCTTTAAAGTTTTCAAACTCTTGTTTTAGCACAGATTTCATGTTTCTTTTTGTGCTTTTAGTACCAACAAACCTTTTCTCCAGGGCTTGCCATAGTAGTTTTGCATCATCAAATTCAACAAATAAGTGTTGATAGTCGTTAGGAATTGCAAGCAATAAGGTACTTAGAGCTTTTAGTTCAATTCCTCTGTCCTTCTTTTCTTTATCACACTTGATTTTATCGGATTCAGTAGTTGTGCTAGTTGTGGCAACTGGAATGGTTTTATTGCCTTCAAGTACAACTTCCCACATGGTGTAATCAGTAATAAGCATGTATTGCTTAATTCTGTTTTTCCACATCCCAAAGTTGTTGGGAGTGAGGATGGGGATTTTGTTTGCTTGTGTTCTTTCATTATTGTCAGACATGATGAAAACGTGTTTTGTGAAAGTATTGAAAACTTTTGTGAGTTCTTGATTCGTAGATCTAGAGTACAAATCTCTGATACCACTTGTCAAGATCGATTAACCAGAATAGTTAATTAACACAATGATCTACTCAACAATAGAAGTTACAGCGGATTAACACTATGTTGATTCAATCAAGAACAATAAACTGTAAATAATATAAGAATTATTAAGAACACAGTTATCACAAAAAGCTTCAATGTATATTGATTGATCGAATACAATACACGCGTATGTTTACAATTCATAAGGAACTATATATAATAGTCCTTGAAGCCTAACTATTTACCCTAGTTATTCTAGGATACGATTACAATTGAATTACAAAAAGATAAACATTCTATAACTACCTAACTAGAATCTCGGACACGATCTGCACCATATATGAGCATCAGTAGTAAATCAGATCATCAGTAGTAAGTCCTTCATCAGTAGTATTTCGTGTTTCTGCCCCATCAGTACTAACTTCCTTAATCTTTGATCAGTACTAACTGCAGCATCAGTATCAGAATGTTTATATCCCAACAGTGACGCAAAAAATATTTTTATCAACATCTTTTCATCTTAGTCCATCTTGAATAACAACCACAAATTAACAGTTAAGTATATGATACAGTTGTATTTTTTTGCTTTGTCATTGTCAAGTAATAATGTACTACCAAAGAACTTCTAGCTTAGTATAATGTTAGAACCTTGTTAACCAAAAGATTTTAATCATTGTATATTCGAATATCATCTGATACACATATAAACTATTAATATTGAAGGTGGTCACATGACACAAAGTCAATAATATCGTTATATTGTCGATCAAAATATAAATTATTTTATGAACCAACAAACACCATTATGAAAAGATATAATAACCATCACGAGCATCTTTATATTAAATTATGTATATAAAATTAATTTTTTTTCAACACACATGTTAAGCATACTAAAAGTTATATTAAATTATTAACTATGGATTTGGTCTTTTGAGGACGCGAGGAGTCATCGTATCATGGATGAGATGCGTCGCCTCGAGGATGCCCCCAATAAACCCCACACATCCAATAACATTTACACTTTTGTTTTTTACTTTGTAATTAATTATTATATAGATTCGTACTATGTTGTTAATTAAACATAACTTTAATAAACTACAAATTTTTTATCAAAGAAAAAGGTATAGAATACTAAAATGACACATGGATAGAAATTGACAACATCGAAAAGGTTCAAAGTTGAGCGCCTCTTCCTATCGTCTTAACATATAGGTCGATGTTAATATACAAAACATAGAAGAGGTTGTCGGTGTAAACATGACAACGGGTTGGGTTTGGGACAAATTTTGATATCACCAATAGATCTTATATTTGATCCTTAAAAACAAAAGAAAAAATAAAAAAATTATGGTCACGGAGGTTCACCCGCATCAATTCAGTGTACTTACAAAACGGATGATCGCCTTGTGATTTGTTAGATTACAAATCGAATCGGAACCTAGGTTATTAAAAAAAGAATAAAACCAACAAACAATTCTTGCAATCTAAAATATCCATATCATCAAAATTCAAATGCAAATCCTCACAAACGAATTGTAAATTATATCATTAATTTTCGTTGCAGTATCTTATTAAGTAAGATATAATATTATTGATATTTAATGCGTAACACTTTATATATAGATATATGTGCCCCAAACAAACTACATATATATGTTTAGTGGCAAATTCGGGCTAGATTCAACCCAATCAGTGTTTTATTATTTTTTCGATTTTCGTTATCAATTTCTGGGGTTTTATTATTTTTCCATCCGGCAACTATAAACAAGCCGGCTAATAATATAGTAAAAGAATATTTAAAGTAAATACTTGTATAATACTTCGTAAAAGTTATGATATAATAATCATCCGTATTAAATTAAATAAACATTAAGAAGTTTATATATACACGAGCAAACTTATTCACATACCACGTTCTATAAGTTTTAAAACAAGCTGTGTGCAATCACATGCGATTTAATACACATGGGATGATGGTGGTGTTAATGTATTGAATCACATGTGATTTTCGTGGTAGTGATGATTTGGGGATTGATAACACATGTAAATTTAAAGATGGATAGAATGTACAAATAATAAATACAAATATCATTTCAAAGTAATCCAACTTTACAAAATAATTTAAAGTCAGTTATTTTAATTTTTTAAAAGACTACATTTGTAAAACTTTTTAAAATAAGGAATACAAATATAATATTTTAAATCAAATAACCATTAATGAAAGAGAAATGAAATTTGATACTCTAGAAACTACATGTTCCAAAGGAAATAAGAACTCCGGAACGAAACCTAACAAAGAAACAAGAATCGAAACAATATACAAATAACGAAAACAGATTGAGACCCCACAAATCCCTAAACATTTTCATTATCAAACAAACAAAACGAGGTCTTTTTGAATATAAACAATGGCGGTAGCAGCACCTTTCTCTCGCATATGCTATAATATTTCCTACATATTCCCCCAATTCACAAACTCAATCCCAATTTTTCAATCCCAATGGATTCAATTGGATTCTCGGTATTTTCCCCAAAACTTTACAAATTTCACTCATGATGGTGAACCCAACAACCACCGCCACCGCTGCCGCAACTAAATCGAAATCGATGTCTAAATCTAATTTAGGTTTTAAAAATTTGATGGAGAGTTTCACAGTGGACATTCATCGAGCAGAAGGCAGGCAATTAAACGTGCCATTGATTTCACCATTTACGATTGCGAGTTCGAGGCTTGAAGGAGTGGAGAATGTGGCGGTGCGTGTGGAGTTGAGTAACGGGTGTTGCGGTTGAGGAGAGTCGCCGGTGCTGCCGTGTGTGACGGCAGAGGATCAGAGCACGGCGGTGAAGAAAGCAGGGGAGGCTTGTGAGTTTTTGAGAAAGAGTGAAGCGATGAGTTTGGGTGATTTGTTGAGAGAAATTGGTCAACTTCTTCCTGGACATGATTTTGCTTCTGTAAGTTTTTTTTTTTTTTTGTTATTATTTTATTTTTCGTTAGTTTCCATGTCCTTTTCAGAGTAATTGTTACTTTTGAGTGCTTGATTGAAAGTGATTATAATCCTGATTTTGAGTAGTTAAGGTCAAAAAACTGATTAGCCAATTCTTCTGATTTTGTAGATGTTTATCGGTTTCCATAAAAGCAATTATCTTTATTTTTACTACTTCCTCCATTTCAAAATAAGTGAAAATTTTGGATTTCACATTTTTGAGGCAAGATATTGTAATAAATGTTAAATTCGATTAAATTAGATAGTTAGTGAGTGATGGACCTCACATATTATGATTAAAGCAAGTTTAATAATATTTAAAAGTAGAATTAAGGGTAAATGAGTTCTTTTACTTTATTAAACTAGATATTTAGTGGGTACGAGTCCCATCATTTTTAACCAAATAAAAAAAGTTTCAAAGTGTATCATTTATTTGGAAATACCCTGAATGGAAAGTGTATCACTTATTTTGAAACAGATGAAGTATATATATAATACATTTGATACCTTCCTAAAATAATAATATTTAATTTTCAGCCAACACACTTGTTATTTCCAGACAGATTGTGTTTTATCAAAAATATGCACATGCAATACTTGAGCTTTTGACATTTATGCTATTAGTACAATGTCCTAAGCAACTGATGTACTAGAACATATATTAATTATTTTACTCTAGTTACTCTTATTAAAACTCTAAATATATTAAAATGTTACCACCACCAACCATCATGACTATCACTACCATCACCCACCAATTGATTATCACAAAATATAGTTACCGGGCAGTTAGCCTTTCTATTGAAATAAATGTAAATTACACTTTAATGAATTGTATTAACTATAGTATCGTATAAAAATTGCTGCAACGGCTCGTATACTTATGTTGTTAATTTATTTGTCGTTTTATGAAATTTGCTATACACGTGTCCTGGCCTGACAGGTCAGAGCTGGAGTGGAGATGGCTGTGATCGATGCAGTTGCAACAAGCATCGGGACACCATTATATAGATTCTTCGGTGGCGTTTCAAATACAATAACCACCGATATAACAGTTCAGTTCCGATCCAACTAATTTAACTTTTTAACAAATATAAAAATATAAATACATTAAATTTAATCAACGTTTTGTGTTATTGTAATTTGTAGATACCTATTGTTTCCCCAATTGAAGCTGCTCAATTGGCTTCAAAGTATTACAAACAAGGATTTACAACTTTAAAGCTGAAAGTTGGAAAAGATGTGAGTTCAGATATTGAAGTCCTTCGAGCCATACGCGCTGTCCATCCTCACTGTCTTTTTATCTTAGATGCTAATGAAGGTTACACGTCATCACAAGCCATTCATGTTCTTCAAAAGTTACATGGTAAAGTCCTTCATGAGATGTGTTTAAGGTAGTCCCTAAATGTTTTTGTAGTCCCAAGGTTAATGGTCAAGATTAATTATATATTTTATACATGGAAGGGTATTTGGGTCATTTAACACTCACATAATTTTTTTATTTTTTATTTAAATTTTTTATTTTCTTACATTTTTTATCATTTTTTTAAAATATTTTTTTCGTAAAAAAAAACCATATGAAAATCACATCTGGTTGCATAAAAACATCATATGTGATCAAGTATACAATATTACAATCACATGCTATAATACAAAAACATCACATTTGGTTAAGTATATATAATCACATGTGATTATCACATAATATTTTTTTAATGAAAAAAAATTTGATTAAAATTTATGTGCGTGTTAAATGACCAAAATACCCTCCATGTATAAAATACCCCCTGTGTCCCAGTTTAATTGTCCACATTTACTTTTTAATTTTCCCAAAATCATTGTCAATTTGAAAATTCCACCAATCAAAAAATAGTTAGGTGGTAAAGATATAATTTTATTTGTTTGTAATAAATGCACAACTGCGTGATTTTTGTCTGTGGACCATGGTTGCAAGACTCGCTACTCGCTACCCGTTCGTTTGACGACCTTGTAGCGAGTACTCGGTTACTCGGTGAGTACTCGGATTGAGATTTTCATATATAATTTTTTATAAAAAATTATATTATACATACAATTTCCCTAGTTCTTAAAAACATAACATATTTTGGAGAAACTGACTGAACTTTAACCGAGTTTCTGAGTTTTGAGCGAGTTTTCGAATTTTGACTGAGTTTCCAAGTTGGCCGAGTTGACCGAGTTGGCCGAGTTTTACAGAGTTGGCCGAGTTTTTACCGAGTTGGCCGAGTTTTTAACGAGTTTTGACCGAGTTTTATATTGACCGGGTGATTTGACCGGTTAGGACCTACCCGACTCGGCAGACCACCGAGTAGCGGTTACCCGGCGAGTACTCGGCCGAGTAGGCCGAGTTTTACAACACTGCTGTGGACAATAGAAGTATATGATTAATTTTGACCATGAATTATTATTGATCAATGGTTGAAAATTTTCCATTGGGATTACAGCAAAATTAAAGACTACCTTGAAAATTCTGTATCCTTAATTGTAACTAACTGACATTGTAATATATTGTTATGTAGAAATGGAGGTTACCCCAATTCTTTTTGAGCAACCGGTTCACAGAGATGATTGGGAAGGATTGGGTGAAGTGACTCGATTTGCCAAAAGTAAATATGGCGTTTCGGTTGCTGCTGATGAAAGTTGCAGAAGTTTAGCTGATGTTAAGGAAATAGTCAAACGACAGCTGGCAAATGTTGTTAATATTAAACTTGCAAAACTCGGCGTTTTAGGGGCTCTTGAGATTATTGATTTTGCAAAAGGTTCGGGACTTGATTTGATGATTGGTGGTATGGTTGAAACTAGACTTGCAATGGAATTTGCTGGTCATCTTGCTGCTGGTTTAGGGGGCTTTAAGTAAGTCAAACTTTGACTTTTTATAATCGTTCTTGTGGTTTTGTATGAAACTATGGATTTTGTCCCTCAGCTTTTTTTTGTAACATCAACAGTCCCTAAAGCATAAAAAGTTGAGTTTTTTGAATGCTTGTTCAAATTAGGGACGATCCATGTAATAAAAGAACTCAGAGGGGCCAAATCCATAATTTCTTACAAATCACAGGGATGATTTATGTAATTTACTCTAAAAAATTAGCTTCAAAGGAAACAGATCAAATGGATGTATTCTTAAATTTTAATACATTTAACCTTCTAAACCAGTTTATTAAAAATGTAGATTATTGTTGAAGTAATATAAATTTTTTAATCATGCTTGAGACACTTATAAGATATAATTTATGAAGAATTTAAATTTAAATATATTGGACATGGAGTGTTTTTGGTCAAGCTTAATTAGTTTCAAATTGTCAACAGATTTGTTGACTTAGATACACCACTTTTGCTTTGGGAAGATCCGGTGTTTGGAGGTTATGAAGGTAAATTTAGCCTTTGTTTTCTTGAGTTATTGGCAAAAATAAGAGATTTGTATTATATGCTCAATGAATCTATGTTGAAAAATGAAGTAATAATTGTTTGTGTAGTTTCGGGTCCAACTTACAAGTTCACAAATGCTAGAGGCCATGGCGGGTTTCTACATTGGGACAATATTGCTTGGTGAGTTTTTCTTATTTATTTACTTGATTCGGTGTATGTATGCATGTTCTCTTGTGTTAATTTTATCTAAAGGTGGCAAATCAGATGGGGGGTTGGGTAATAGGTCAAAACTAACTTTTTGTATAGTTCGGGTTAGGTTAACCTGAAACTTTGTTTTTCTTTCTAACTCCTAAGTAGTTTGTGCAAGAGCACCAAGGTGGCTTAGTGGTTGTGTACATACGAGTCAAATGGGAAAATCTTGAGTTTGTGTGTTAACCATGATTCTAAGTTTCTAACAAACATATTATTACAATAGTTAATACTTCCTCCGTTTCAAAATAAGTTATACACTTTAGAGTTCACGGTTTTTTAGGCAAAATATGATAATGCGAGTTAATTAGATTAAATTGGATAGTTAGTGGACGATGGGTCCCACATATATTGATTAAAGTGAATTTAATTATGTTTAAAAGTAAAAGTAAGGGTACATGCGTCTTTTCACTATATTAAAGGAGATAGTTAGTGAGTGTGAGACCCACTAACTTTTACCAAATATGGTAAGTTTCAAGGTTTCCAAAGTCGCTAGGCGGTAGCTAGTCGGTCAACCCCTCCGAAGGACTGATCTGTCTAGTCGGGGATTAGACGGTGCCTAGGGGGATTGGAATTTTACATAGTAAGTTTTATAAGTTTTAAATATATACTAAAGTTCACTTAAAATAATACAATTAAAAATATATAAATAATACAAATTAAGAAATTTAAATATGTAATCCATTTATCAAAACTATTGGCCGATTTATCATAATTTAACTGATAATAGTTAATAGTCTTGCACAATTTAGAATAATATTAAAATCTATTAGCCCAGTTATATTAAAAAGTCCAAATCCAATTAGTCCAATTTAGTAATTTTTTGAACGGACCAAAGCCCAAAGGCACCAAACCCTATTTCTTTCTTCTTCTTCATTGCACCGAACGTAACAGCCTCTGCAAGTACCCAAACCCTATCTCTTTCTTCTTCTTCTTCGCCAATGAGATCGACAAAGTAACTCTTCTACACCGTTTGGCTGCACAGACCGTCTTTGACCGCCCAACCCTCCTTTGACCGCTCAGACCGCCGTTTGTGCGCCCAGACCGCCGTTTGACCGACCAGACCGTTGTTTGACCGCCCAGACCACCGAACGCCTAAAATGGCCGATTAGGGGTGAATCGGTACGTGGAACTACCAGCCGATCAATCAGCCGCCTAGGCCGATTTCTAAAACACTGGTGAGTTTTAAAGTGTATCACTTATTTTGAAACACCTCAAAATGAAAAGTGTATCACTTATTTTGAAACGGAGGAAGTATATAAATAGATAATCAATATGCTTTCCTCACTAAAGTTATAACACTATTTTTTTGGATGCTCACTAATACTAATCTTGATGTCATAAGTAATATGCGCGAAACCCAAGGCTTGTAGCCTAGTGGTATTGGTGTAAGATATAAGGTGTTGCCCATGACATATAGGTCATGTGTTCAAGTCCCGCTATGGGCAAATTTGAGTAGATTAGGTGTCGTTCAAAAAAAAAGTAATATGCGTGAAATACACTAGAAATTTTCATCATGTGAATCATATTGAGATGCAAATTGATTTGGAAGTTTGTTTGTTTTGACCTTGAATGATGCATTATACTTCCTCCGATTCAAAATAAGTGATACATTGTCGATTTCATGCTTTTTGAGGCAAAATATTATAATGAGAGTTAAATTAGATTAATTAGATGGTTAGTGGGAATTGGGTCCCACAATTTTTGAGAAAAGTAAGGTTAATGATGTTTAAAAGTAAAAGTAAGGGTACATTGGTAATTTCATTTTATTAAAGTAAGTAGTTAGTGGATGTGGGGCCCATTACTTTTTACCAAATAAGGTAAATTTTCAAAGTGTATCACTTATTTTGATACACCCAAATATAAAAAGTGTATCACTTATTTTAAATCAGAGGAAGTACTAGTTAAGGCTGAACACAAGTCAAAACCCGGACTGGAGGACATGGATGGATGGTCCTCGTTAGTGCCGGCCTCAGGCCCGTTCATGTCGATCTAACCCATTAAACACAACATGTACATATGCATTAAGGAAATCCATAGCCATAAAATACAAGTTTTTCCAACATTCAAAGCAAAGAAATCCATAATTAAAAAACTAGTATGTGATACGAATAACAAAGAAATCAATATGAAAATCAAATGTTCTAATTAGTTCGAAGTAACCAAGCATTTTCAACAATGGTACTATAGGGATGGTGACATAGTGGTTAAGTTTAGTTTCCATAAGGTCGAAAATGTCATCTTTAATGCCTACAAATGAAACAACAAATAAAGAGACATACATTATGACAAGTTTTAAATCGAGTACTGTTAATTTGCCTCTGTAGCGTCTGTCATCTTTAGCTAAATGTCATCCATGTTAGCAACATTATGAACTTCCATAAAGAAACAATGAGATACCGCCAAAGGTGTCCTTAACACCATTTTGGTTTTTTGTTCGAATTTTTAACAACTTTGTGTTACAACAATCCAAATATAACGCAAGGCATGTTCTCTATTGTTACGACAATTTTCATCATGTCAAAAGTAGAGTTCCCTTAGATGGAGAATGCATCATGTATTTAAGGATTGGCAACCAATTGAAGTATTAAAATGATTCATATACCATCTTGTGTGGAGTATGAGCCATACATTGAATATGTAAATGTTTCCCATCATTAAACAAGTTTGGTAACCTTTTTAGCATATATGCTATAGCTTTATTATTTAATGTAAAGTTGTATACGCTTATTATCGTCACGTTCTTTATTCCCGATTCAACTATGCACACTAGATTTTCCTTCCATGTCTTCAAATCGATCCGTTTAAAATTGTGGATTACCAATACCTCAACCATAATTTTTAGTTGAAATCTGAAGGTATCCGGTTAGTCCATTGCTTTTAAGATTTAGGGGCGTTACATAATCTCTCTTTTTACAAGTAATTTCTGGTAGGCCATTTACCGCGTGAAACCAAATTCTCCTAAAACACGTTGAACTTGATGGGATCTACGGGAGTGAGGGCGGCGAGAAGTAATCATGCCATGTCATATTTAGAGATTTTGCTTACTTGTTCATCAAAATTATTGTATTTTTCTTGTCTAACAAATATTGTTCAAATTCCTTGTGGTACAGATAACGGTAGGCACAATGGATCACTGGTAACCAGAGAAAGTGACATATATTTCTCGAAACGGGCAGTTCCCTGTGTTTTAATCAAGACTCGAATCTGTATTAACTTAAGCTCAAGATATTGACGTTTTTCTTGTGTTGTAATAATGTCATTTAAGCAAGCATGTGGCACTAAAAACTCTAGAATTAAATGTATAATAATTATTGTGTTTTTATTTTCATGGTTATGATAATGCATGATTAGCCATAGACAAATCATATTCAATATTAATAAGATAGTTATTTAAATTAATTGGTGTTATATACATAGCCAATGAATAATGGTATATCTTCTTACATTTTCTTTCTATCCATAGTCCTACTCATTTCAAAATTAGTGGACTGACACATGTCAAAATTAGAAGTTAGTAGGCTTATGTGTAATAAGAAAAGATAAGAAAGAAATATCATTTCTCAATGATACCCTAGCGTTGTTTTGTTTTGATTCATTGTGATCTATATTTTTTGTTACTTCTTGGTTTCTAAATAAGTGATAACATTATTGGTTTCATATTTTTTGACGAAAAATTATAATGACACTTAGATTATATTAAATTGAATTGTTATTGGAGATGTGTTTCACATCTTTTGAATAAAGGATATTAACGATGTTCAAAAATAAAAGTAAGAGTAAATGACTCATTTCATTATATTACATTAGATAGTTAATGAGTGTGGGCTTCATTACTTTTACCAAATAAGATAAATTTTCAAAGTGTATCACTTATTTTAAAACTGCCAAAAATGAAAAGTATATAACTTATTTTGAAACAGAGGAAATATTATATGTGATTATCACAATTTTTATGTCATTGTATTTTCCGAGTTTATGAGAGGTCTAAGAAGCGGAGCTTATATTTTTGTTTTGACTATTTCAAATGGAAGACGATATCTTGACCATATTTATTTATACACAACGTATGTTTTGATATATTTGTATAGTTTACTTTAAAACTTGTACAAATGAAAATAGTTTTTTGGCACCTCATTTCAAATTGCTATTTTAGATCGTTTGAACTTTCAAATTTTAAATAATAACAAGATAAATATTGAAGATAGACTTTTTTTGGACGGCAAAAGGAAGAAAAGAAAAGGAGTTTCAGCAGTGTCATCCCCCTCCCCCAACCCCTAGAAAAAGAAATATATTAAAGAGCTAGCAAGGTGCTATAAATGTTTACAATACAAATTAATAGAAAATAGAAGGACAAAACACCATAACGACCCCAAAATGTTTTACAGTGAGCTTTATACTTATCAAAGAAAACAATAAAGCTTGCAAGTCCTCTTGAATTTTTAAAACAGAAATGCTAAAATGCATTTGAATATCGAGAAGAACAATAGCTAATATTTAGAAATTAGACATGAATGAATATTGGATTAAGTGGGAGTTCATGGATCATCATTCTTGAGACAATTGCAGATCGATTGCTTGATTTCATGTTGGCTCATGGAATCAAACATATAATATTGGGTAAAACTATCGTAAGTAGAAAAAAACTAGATAGATATTATACTCCACTGTTAGTCCAATGACTAAATCTAAATAGATTTATGTTCAAATAGCTATCAACAGCTAACGTATGTCCCACCCGATACAAGTATATAAAATAAGTCACAAGGTTAAAGACGTCAAAGTCAAGTCGGCTGCAAAAGAAGATATAAAGAAAACATGCTTCTTAAGCTATTATAAATATACAGTAAATGTTTGCATTTACAACACATGTATAATCACATTTAAATGAACACAACATTCTTTGAGAGTGTTTATCTTGTCTTTAATAATCCATAGAAAATTTATCTCTCAGAGTGCGTGTGATTGTGTGAACATTGAAGGTCATTTGAGCGTACTAAAGTGTCAACAAGAATATAGAGTTTTAGAAGAATGTGTCTAAATAATACCTTTTCCCGTGAATGAATTCACACGGTGGACTTCCAAAAGCAAGGAGTCATGCCCGTGAATTAATTCACACGACTTCCAAAAGCAAAGAGTCATGCCCGACATTCAATATGGCACTTTTGGTCAATCAGAAAACAAATAGAAAACATAGATAACGAATGTTAGTTTACAATATTTATTAGATTATTTTATTTATAGTTTTGTATTTTATACTTTTAACATCATACATTTGGTTTAAAGGATTTAACATCGGAGCCACAATCGCCTTTGATGAAATTTTGAAGAACCAAGAGTACCAACTACCAAGAGAGTGATTGAAAACATAACTGATCCAAGGTATCATTCTTTCTTTATTTAATAATAGAATTAATTATCAAAATAGACCAATTTAAGTGTGAGACTTTTAAGACTGATAGACTTCAATCTTCCCAAAATACCCCGTGCGACTGGGAGACTTGAGCAGCACTAACTGGGAGCAGCACTAACGAAGCAGCACTAAATGTTGAGCACTACTAACGAGCAGTAGTAACAATGTTGAGCAGTATTAACGAGCAGTAGTAACAAGGTTGAGAGCAGTAGTAACAAGGTTGAGAGCAGTAGTAACAAGGTTGAGCAGTACTAACGAGTAGTAGTAACAAAGTTGAGCAAACTAACTCGGACACGTGGCGGCGTTCTAGTGGAGTAGCACGGTCGCACGCACGGTCACACGGTCTATTTTGAGAAGAATTGAAATACAAGTCCATACTTGGGGAGATTTTGTTTCATTTGGTCCAAATTTGGGAATCACCCTTATTAATATTATTTGTTAACGCGTAATTACGATTACCAATGTCTTTTGTTTTACTGCAATTTTATTACTTATTCATTTTAACTGCTATCACTTAGGTCTTAGCTGATGTGGTCTTTAGTGTTGTTACTTAGTAGTTATCTACATGTAGGGTTAGCGTAGTCTAGAAACCGAACAAAACCTAACCGAAACCAATAGGATCGAAACTGATAATAATGAATTTTCAAAATCGAAAATCGAACCGATTACATATTTTCGGTTCGGTTTTTCAGCCTAGATGCTCACCCATATCCGAGGACCGGACCGAAAGAAAGAGACTGAAAATCATGATATTAAAAAACCGAAAACCGAATGAATTACATTTTTCAGTTTCGTTCATTTTCGGTTCGATTCGGTCTTTTCGGGTCAAATGTTCCGCCTTATTTACAAGTAGTTGTTACTTAACTACTTTTACGGAAAGAACCATGAAGCAGTGACGATTATGACACTTGCAATTTGATATATTTTAATTGGTTAAGATTATTACTGAAATCTACTATTTGACTTGCAATTTGATTTTTTTAATATTTTATCTGATCAAGATTATAATTCTGGTGTTTGACTTGTAATTTGCAATTTGATTTTTTTTTTTTATAATGGCACTTACAATTTATAATTCTAATATATTTTTCTTTATAATGGCATTTGCAATTAGACTTTTTCAAATTTGCTCTTTAATGTTTATAATGTATAAACAAAACGTTTGAGATTTTTTATAAATCATATTCATTTATTTTTATTTTGAAAGAAAATAGAAACACCAATTGAACATTTATTTTTATTTTGAAAGAAAATAGAAACACCAAATATATTCCATAATAAATTAACTCTCTTTTTTTAAGATTGTATGTCAATTTGAACATTTCAAAATTGCAAGAAAAAAAAAAAAAAAAAAAAACTCATGATTTCACCAACAAAATTCACTTTTGCAACCTTTATTAATTTGGTACATAAATTGGGATTTTTATGCTCCCTTAATTATCCATTCAAAGAAAAAATTTGATTCGAAAGAAATATGGATACTTACATCGAAAAAACGATCTTGAACTTTTCGATTTTGTTACCTCTCGAGAGACAAAAGTGGAACGACTTTAAGCGAAGTGCTGATAACGTGTTGTAAACCATATTAGTTCAATCAATCAATCCTTCTCATTCATATATATTGTGTGTTCCTACAAATGTATAAGACACTCCTTTATATAGGATAACATGCTGGTAAAGAAGAGTCACTCAATTAATACACATAATGAAGGACATAACTGTAAGCAAACCAAAAGTCCATGTGAGTTACAATAGGATCATTGTAAATTTTTGGATCATTTTGTATTTTTTGATCATTGTTAATTTTTGGATCATTATATTAAATTTGGATCATTGTGTTCAGTGTTAATTTTTTTCAAATTTTCATGATTATACTCATTTTTATGAGAATTTAATTTTAAAAACTTTGACATTTTTAGATTTTTTGTTTTTCAAGGAAAAAAATTATGTCCGAAAAATGAAGTGAGGGGCGGAGGGGGGACCCACATCTAATCAAAGGCTTACAAGTGGCGAAGGAAGAGAAAAAAAATCCCAAAAATACCTTTATGCCCTTTATTAAAGAAGTGGACGTAAATTATCCTCGTGGTCTTTACCGATTTTTGAGTACTCATCGGATCCTAACCTTATATATATACTTCATCCGATTCAAAATAAGTTATACACTTTCCTTTTTGTGGTGATTCAAAATAAGTGATACACTTTGAAAAATTACCTTATTTGACAAAAAAAAAAGAGTAGGATCCACACCCACTAACTATCTACTTTAACAAAGTGAAATAACTCATTTACCCTTACTTTTTACTTTTAAACATCATTAACCTACTTTATTCAAAAAATGTGGGACCCTTCCCCACTAATCATCCAATTAATCTAATGTAATCATCATTATATTTTTTTTCATCAGAAATCATGAAACTCAAAATGTATCATTTATTTTGATTTAGAGGAAGTATATATATACTCATGATCTACGCTGACCGAGCTTATACTTCTCAAAATCTTCCCTGACCGAGCTTATACTACTCATGATCTACGCGATATATCCGTAAATCATGAAAGTCGCCTACATATGCAAATTGTTATATTAAACACAAGCAATTCTAGTATTATTTGTAAAAGTAAATGCCACGAGGCCCACCATGGAAATTCCAAGAGATAATGACATGAGTGGTGGGAAACATCTCATCTCAACGCCCTCTATATTTACTTCATTTGAGCTACATCAACCCACATATGTCCTTTTGAGCTTTGTTGACAATTATTGCTTCTATACAAATTCCAAAAATATCCAACAAACCGATGGCATCTTCATCCTCTTCTGAATCATGGAATCATGACGTATTTCTAAGTTTTAGAGGAGTAGACACTCGTAAAACCTTTGTGGATCACCTCTATTTTGCTCTTAAACAACAAGGAATCTATACATGCATGGATGATGAAGCACTTCCTCGGGGTGAGATCATTGGTCCAACGCTCTTGAAAGCTATAAGGCAATCACGGATTGCGATCATTGTATTCTCAGAAAACTATGCTAATTCTTCCTGGTGCTTGGATGAAGTTGCGTATATTATGAAATGCAAAGATGAGAAAGGTCAAACGGTTTTGCCCATTTTCTATCACGTCGATCCATCGGACGTGAGAAAACAAAAAGCGAAATACGGAGAAGCATTTGCCAAATATGAGTCTATGAACAATGTTAACGTTGAAGTTTGGAGAAAAGCACTAGTGGATGCAGGTAATCTTGCTGGTTGGGAAATCAAGCATATTGCCAATGGGTAAGTTTCTTTTTCTTTTCTGTAAACTTGTAAAATATATGGGAAATTATTAAACAGAAGAAAAATTGATTTTTCATATATTAGAACTAAAAGAAACTTAAACCCAGAACTTTGTAAGACATCTAAACATCATATACCGCTGGCCAATAAGCCCTTTGGTTTGAACTCCGCCACTTACAACCACAAAACACAGTCACTTTATGGTGAGTATTTTGTTCTTAACAAACAAGGATGGAAAATGGGTCCAGTTTCGGTAATCTCGGACCCGAACCAGGTTACAAGACCAGTTCCCAACCCGGGTCCAAAAGCCGTCGGGTATTGTTTAGGAAATGGTATGGTTTGTAAATTTCCCTTTCTGAGACCTGTTTATTTTAGAAGGTTAATAATTTACAGGGTCCTCGTTAACAAAACCAACCCGAAAACCATGTTGGGTTATCATAAATACAATATAACAATTTCAGTAATTCAAACTTTACGACAAAGTGTAAATTGTATGGTTTTGATAACAACAGCCCTTAAGAAGGCATTTAGTTGTAAACGTTCGACTTTTAGAGGTTTAAGAAAACTTTTTCAATCTTAACTTATACTTGAATTCTTAAATTTATCACAATTGGAATTTAACTTTTAAATTTGTCAAAAAAGTTAAATATTCACTTCTAAATTTAGCTAAAATTGAATTTATCTCCTTTTGATGAATGTGATTTTTGGCCGTTCACATTAAAATTTAGGGATTTCTAATGACCTATCTTGAAATTTTTCCCAATTAAAATATGTTTTTTTTTTAAGTTAAAAATGATATAAAAGTTTGAGTCAACTATGTTGTAGTTTTTGTTATATATACAGTGAAATGTTGAAGGTAGTTCTTAATTTTTATGTAGTTTCAAGGGTCATATCTTAACCATTGATCATTAAGATCTAATGGGTAAGATTAATCACATATTTTATAATGAAGGGGTATTTTAGTCATTTTGCAATTACAAAATAAAATTTGATTTTGTTTATTTTTTATTTTTTATTTAAAAATTATTTTTTATTATCTTTTTTATTTTTTTCATTATAAAAATTAATATTATTTTGATAATCACGTGTGGTACTAAATCACACGTGATTTTATTGTACAGTCACATGTTATTGTCTATTTGATCACATGTAACGTTTTAGTATAATCACATGTGATTCAGCATACAATCACATGTGATTCAATATATAATCATATGTGATTATCATATTATTTGTTATTAACGAAAAATGAATAACCTTTTTAATAAAAAAAATAAAAAAATTAATAATTTTAAAAAAATAATAAAAAATAAAAAAATTATTTATTTATTTGTAAAAATAACCAAAATGCCCTAAATGTATAAAATATGTAATTAATCTTGACTATTAATTATAATTTATTAATGATTGAGATTTATCACTTGAAACTACATAAAAATTAAAGATTACCTTTAATATCTCTCTATACACATACAAGAGGGATTGAATATCTAAACTTACTTCGAATATATTAAATCCTCAACCACCGTCAATACCCCACGACCCCACTGCCTTCTTAAGTGGGGAGGTTCAGCGTATGTTTTCCAACAAGCATAATATTTCCGCGTGTTGCAACGGTATCTAAAGCATATACTCCATTCGTCCTACAAAAAAGTTCCCATTTCTTCTCAAAATTTTGTCTCACAAAAAAATTCTCATTTCTCTAATTTAAGGGGTCCACTTAATAAAATAATAATATTACCTATGGTCCCACCACTAACTATTTCCTAAAAGCACTTTCTCTCTCCAATCTAACCTTATATTTTAATCAAATTTATTAACATTGACCTCACCACTAATTATCTCCTAAAAACTAGTTACCAAGAGAAATGAGAACTTTTTTATAGGACAGAGAGAGTATTATTTACACGAATTGAATTTCTTATTTAAATTGGTTTTGATATATCCAAAATTAACCATAATAATAACAAACTGATAATAATACTAATAGTTAAAAGAGGACTGCGATGACAATTCTCAACCAATCGTTTAAAAAAGATTGGATCATTATCAAAATTGTAACATCCCAGAACCTCGTAGCACGATATTGTCCGCTTTGTCCACCATCGCACGGTTTTATTTTTGGTATGATTCACTCCACCCAAAAGGGCTCATGCTAAAAGAAGTATCAACACCCTTATAAGTAGGGGTATTCACTATTCGGATATAACCGGATTGTACAGTTGAACATTTTGGATAGGACTATTTGGATTGGTTATTTGGTTTTTTGGATCGGTTTGGACTTGAACCAAATTAATAGTTTGGATTTCGAATTGGATTTCGTTTCCGTTGTGAAAACCGGATTGTCCAAAAAAACCGAATAGTAATATATAGTAAATTGATTTATATACTAACACTTGTTGGTTTATATTGTAAGCAATTATAACACTCATTTTCTTCACATCTCTTATAGTAAATTGATTTATATACTAACACGTGTTCCATCAGTTGACGATGTACCAATCTTTTTAGAGTTTTTGATAAAGTTGATTTCAAGATTTTTGCATATATGATTGCAAATGTCACAATTTATGAATTAGACTTGTTTTTATGTACAAAGTAGTTTATCATTTTGAATTTAACATATCGAACTTAATATTATTTATGTTATATACTTTTGTAGTATTTTGAAAATTTTAAGGAAAAACCAAACGGATAAAACCAAACCAACCAAATTGTTATTCGGTTCGGATCGGTTTGGTTTTCGAATTAGTTTGGACGGTTCGGTTTGAACTTTTGAAAACCGGACTTTATTTGGTTTCACCTATTTGGTTCGGATAAAACCAAACCGTCCAAACGAACACCCCTACTTATAAGTAGTGTTTCGTTCCCCTCTATAACCGATGTGAGACGGATGTTACAAAAATTCTTTGATCTTTAAGAGGAAATATTTTTTTATAATTATCCAAAATTTATGATAATAATTCAAATATTTCGCAAGCATGCACCTCAAGATGATCGACCTAGAGAAGATTATGAACAACTTTCAAAATATATAATTTTATACGCAGGTGGACTCCCTTTAGCACTTAAAGTTTTAGGTTCTTTTCTATGTGACAAAGATATGAAAGAGTGGAGGAGTGCATTGGCTAGATTGAAAGAAATTCCGGATGCCGATATTGTCAAAAAGCTAAAAATTAGCTATGATGGACTTACACATGAGGAGAAGGAGTTGTTTTTAGATATTGCATGTTTCTTTAGGGGAGATAAGAAAAATTATGCAATTGAGATACTTGATGCTTGTGGTCTTCATCCTATCATAGGAATTAAGGTATTGATACAAAAGGCACTCATAAGTATTTCAGATGGAACGTTTGTTATGCATGATTTATTACAAGAAATGGGACACTACATTGTTAGAGGTAAAAACCGGAAGAATCCTGAAAAACATACTAGAGTTTGGCAAGTGGAAGATACTCTAAACATATTTTCTATGGATACAACAACGGTAACATTTTTTACACATGTTAACATTAAAATATTTGTTAATGCATGTCAGCGTCAAAAACTTCTTACCATAAGTAAATTTTTTTTTTTTACATAGACACCGTATAACAGGTAATATGAGGTTGCAACGTGTGTAGGTAGCGTAACTTGATTTCAGTGTGATGCATTAAGTTTTTTCCATTGTGATGCATTAAAATTTAAAAGTGATGCATTAATGCTTTTTTTTACATTGATGTATAAATCATTTTTTAAGTCATGATTTTCTTTATTCATAAATGCTATGTTTAAAAAATATTATCCCCTTTGTCACAAAATTATTGTCTACAGAAACAGTTCAAGAAATTGCATTTATTACATTGTTTAACTAATAGGATTTCATCCTTACCACTTAACTATTTTTTTGATTGGTGAAATTTTCAAGTTAACAATAATTTTTGAAAAAACCAAAAGGGAAATGTGGACAATAAAATTGAGACGGAGGGAGTATTAATTTTAATGTAGTTCTAGAAAGTTTTTCGAATTATGGTATCCGAGTTTTCAAATCCCGGATTCTCCCCAATTAGAGTGGTAGTCTACTTTAGACACTCATTATCCAGGTTTTGAAAATGATACAATAGTATCTTTTTTCTGAACGTCACCTAATTTACTATAATTTATCCATAGTGGGAGTTGAGCCCATAACCTATATAAGTCATGAGCAAAAACTTACACCAATGTCACTAGGCTACAAGCCTTGAGTAACGCAATAATATTTGATGAATGATTATCAGTGGGAGGTTATTCAAAAGCTTATTATTATTTGAATAACTTTTACCATTGGAATAAGTAGCTTATTTAAAAGCTTACTCCACCACTAATTCTTCCATAACCACTGTTGGGTCACATTTAGTTGTAATCAATAGTCTAGGGGGTAAAGTGTAACATTGTATAATAGTTTAGTTAAGATTAGGATTAGTCTTAATTAATCAAGGAATTAAGCCATGTTATATAAACCAAAGTGTAAGGCTTAATTCCTCAACTTTTGCCATTAATCACATTTCAATTTCCAGCAATTGTTCTCTCATCTTCTCTCTTCTTTCTCTCTCTAAAAACCCTTTTCTTCTCAATCAAGTTTTCCACCAAAATCATCATCAAACACCAAGTATGGATTGATTTAGTGTTTTTATGCATTTCAATTGGTATCAGAGCAAAAGTCTTAATTGATTCGATCCATATCGGTTGAGATTAAGCAGATTCATGAAGATTTTGATGGGTTTTTGAAGATTTTTGGTGAAAAAATGCTCAAAAGTGGTATCAAATTCAAAATCGAAGGTATGATTCAAGTTTTTTATAGTATAACATTGTTCTATTACTGATTTCGATCAAATCAGTAGCAAATTTCATATTAAAATCATCAAAAACAAGGTTTAATTTCGTTTTTAAAAGTTAAAAAATGAAGAACATGAAGAACACCATATTTTCGGAGCTTTAAAGCTAAAATCGAGAAAAAATCAGAACTTGTTTTCGAAAAAGTGTTTGAATAGGATTGTAGGTAATTGAAAATCGAACGTTTTGCAAAAAGAATCATTCGATTTGGTTAAGAAATGAGGAAGTTATGATGATTTTAGTGAATTTTTGAAAGAAAAAAAAAATCAAAGATCTGATCTAGAAGTTCGGCTCTGACAAACGTTCTCGGCCGGAGAAATTACTATTAAAAAGGTCAGAAGTATAATAGAAAAAGTTAAAAGAAATCTGACACACACTCTCTCATGAGTCCTCATTGCGGTACGACGTCGTTTTATTAAAAGAAGAAAAGGGTGCTATTGTAAAGTCTTTTAAACAAGTGTGACATAGTACATTTGCACAGTGATATAATTTTATCGAGACACACAAAACTTCTTAAAAAGTTAAATATCATCTCTTACAACAGTAGCCTATCACTCATCTCTCTTCATCTACATCCTCATCATCATCATCACCAAACATATACCATACATCATCACCATCTCCGCTAATAATCTCTCGCCGCTTTCCGATCACCGTCATTCATCATCTCCAATAATTTTTGTTTTCCCGGCGACACTTTCGTCTTCTACAACATCTTCTCCGGCGAGGTATTGAAGTTCGACGCCACCTTCATTCTCCGCCGACCGTGTCTGCACCATCATCGTCTCCGACTCCACTGGCCTCCGCCACCACCGCCATTTTTTCCGGCAACTGGTTTTGATTACTCAGTCACATAATCTCTTCTCCGACTCCACCATTGTTTCCGGTGCCAAACTCCGCCTCCCGTCTCCGGTGACTGTAACCCACCTCTCGTCATCTTCTCCGATCACACAAGCAACCAACGTCAACCACCGCAGCCACCACCGCACATAACCGACGACCTCCTATCAGCCGACCTTCACCGTCGATCTTCTTCATCCCCTCCGTCGACATCCACCAACATCCTTTATTATCGCCGTCGTCTCTCACCTCAATTCCCAAACCACGACCACCGTACCACCACAGCTCATTTAAAATCACCACCATTAATCGTCAAACACAACACCATCACCGAACTCCGCCACCCATCCCCGATCTTCTTCTCCGGCATTTCCGGTCGCCTCCGTCACGTCAGTTAGCTCACATCCATCTCCGTCGCTGTTCTCTGTTTCATCACCCCTCTCGTCATCTTATACAACATAACTCAAACCACCTCTCTTCTCTGACCTTCACCATAATCGAACATCTCTTCTGTAATTGGGGATCACCGTCACCTTCATAAATCACATTTGAATCAAGTCTAATATTAATTCCTCATTCATCAATCAGAACACATACCCACCTCTAGTCATTATATAGTGACACTTTTGGTTGTTTGATTTGTCACTTAAAATATTATGTGTTGCTAAAAGAATTTCTTTTATTCTAATTCTTTTTAAATCATTATATTTGAAAATCACATTGCGAATTTATTCTTGTCATCAGGCTATTCAGAATTATGTTTTAATTTAACATCACAACAAGAAGTGGTAGCTAAGTTGTTGCCGTTTGACCTTTGTAGACCGACGAGTTTAGAGCAATTAATTTAGTGCGAAAAAAAAAAAAAAAAAAAAAAATTCAATTGTACCCTACTACCTTGAGTTAAGTCCATACAAATTGAGAGTTAATTTCTACCATTAAAACAATTAATTGTGAAGAATTAAAAGTCGTATTTTTCAATTCTTGGAATATAAATTCAAAGCAATTAATTAATTTCAACTCAAATCAAGTTAAAACTAGAACTTATTAAAATTCAACTTTTGGAGTAAATCAACGAAAGATAAATTTTATAATTCCTAAACAAAATTACATTTGAACACATTTACAAATTTTCTTTTTAATCTAATAAAGATTTTCTTTTTAGTTTAACCCAAATCATTTTGTCACATCATTTTATTTAAAAATTTTACTTTTTGAAAAACAAAAGAACTAAAATAGATGAAAATTTAATTAAATCACTTCATAAGGCAATTTGTGAATTAAAAGATTCAACTGTGATGTGGGAAATTACAAGTACGCATAATTATGTTTTATTTGAAAAATCATTTCATGATAGTGTTAAGAATTTACGATTAAGTAATGGGTTCAAAGAAAAATTGGAGAAAAGTGAAAAAGTTCATTGCAAAATTGGTATTTTAACTGATAACATTCTAGCTCTTGAATCTGAAAATGCAAATTTTCAATCAAAAATTACAACTTTTGAAACAGATTCTGAGAACTTTAAAATTCAGATTGCTGAACTAACAAAACAACTTCATGACTCCAAACAGTTGAATAGTTTGAACATCGAAAAATATGATTCTGTTTGTTCTGAAAAATGTATTTTGACTGATAAATTCAAACAACTTGAATGTAATTTTGGATCTGATTTACAAAAACAAATCAATATTTTTAATATTGATAAAACAAAATTGCTAGATAAAATTACATCTCTTGAAACAGATCTTTCTTTGTCTCAAACTAAAAACGAAGGTTTGAAAATCAAGCTAGAAGAAAGTTTTAAATCTAAAATCATTGACAAAGGAAAACAAGAAGTACAAGTTCCGATTAAGATTTACACCGGTGAATCTTCAAAATCTGTTACCAAAAAGATCTCACAATTTACCACTTATTCTCTTCAAAAGAGTAAAAAGTTCTTTGAAAATTCAAAAAATTTCCGGAACCTTGTAATTTTAATTCAAAGCATCGTACACCTTCAAAGAAATTCATTTTTAAAACAAACACTTTAAGGTATACGAGGAACGATTTAATTTCGTTGGCACCTAAAACAATTTTTAGATCATTGCCCATAACAAATCATGGTTTTGTCTGTAAAACCCCTATGAGCTCAAATGCAAAATGGATTCCTAAAACTCAAAAATCTCATATAATTCCTCGGAAATTATTTGAACGTGAAACATCGAATTTCAATTATTCTTGGAATTCAAAATCTTTACATCAAATCGATACAATTTATCGATGGTTTCATTCTAACACTAACACCATCGGACGCAAACAAATATGGGTACCAAAAGTAGTATGATTTGTTTTTGCAGAATGACTTATACACACTTCAGTGTATAACTCGAGCTTCATCAGAATGACTTATACACACATCAGTGTATAACTCGCGCCACAACAGAATGGCTCTTACACACTTAAATGCATTAACTGGTTGAGGGGGAGAATTTTTATATTCACTTGTCAAGGGGGAGAAAATAACCATTCTTATGTCAAGGGGGAGCCTAACTGCTTTATGATTTTTTAAATTCAACTGTCGAGGGGGATCATCCTTTATAATCGCTAAATACTGTTTCAATGCTCCTTTCAATTTTTTTTATAATTATCAATATGGGGTATCAATTTTTGTAATATTCGTAAACGATCTCATTACCAATCTCAATTGGTACTGATTGCATCTGTTTATTACAAATTTTCTTATTATATATTGATAATAAAATTTTTTTTTACCTCAAAACAGTTTTTCAACCTCTTATTCTTCATTTTTCAGTTATTTTTCTCGATTCCGAAACCCACGAATATCATAATCTTGGCTCACATATTACATCGACACACAATTTCCTCTCTCTGTTTACACAAGACAAACGTTCAGCATGAGCATGAGGACCATGGTCATGATCCTCATGAGGGGGAGAAAAAGAGCAAGAAATAGTTCAAATATCGGATTTATAACTTAACAACATCAAAAAGAACCACAAACAACCCATCAAAGAAGAAAATTCATAACTCATGTACTCAAATCAAATGCAAAATCAAGTGAGAATCAATGTATTTAACAGAAAAACAAGTGAAGAAGAAGTAGAAGAAACCGATTCGTCTACAGAAATCTCTCTCAAAATCTCAACCATTTCTCAACCATTTCAATCTAACACTTAACCGTACAAATAATTCTTTTTAAAACACAAAATTACAACATTCAAACCTTAACCGTTCAAATCATTCTTTACAAAACTCAAAACATTATTATCCTGTCCTCACAAAACCTCTATCACAAAATCCAAAACAAAATCTCCTATAGCCAAAATCCTAGATAAATCCTTCCAAATTGACATTCCATTACCAGAACTTTTTACCTTAAATGCGACATTTTTTAGAACTTTCTTACACCAACTAATTCAACGAAAAATGTTCCTTTGAGTGTTTGAAACTTCGAAGTTCTGTAACGGAAATTATAATTGCTTCTACTGCCACTCAGATGTTATCATTGAAAAGTGAAACCTAGAGATGTTAATTACAGCCTTTGACAAAGAATTGAAATGATCAAACGTAATTCACCATCTTGAAGTACATATGAGAATACATGAACATTGTACCTTGCCCATCTTTTCACAAGGTTACACAATCCTCTATCAACATTTGATCAGATCAAGGATTTGCAATGAGATCTTGAACTTACTTCATACGTGAGAAGGAGAGCAACGGGCCAATAGAAGCAACTGGAGACGAAAGACTGGGATGGAGTGCATCAACCACAAAAAAAGGGGGAGATGTTTGTTAGGACTAGTTAAACTAGTTAGTGGTGATTAGTGAGAGGAGGTATAAATAGGTGAGATTAAGGCTAATGATTGTTTAATCCAACTCCCGTGAAAAATAATTGTTTGTTTGAGGGGGAGCGTAACCGTTATCAACATGTTACCTGTCACACCCCGCCAAAAAATGAGTTTTACTTCATTTAAAATGTTTTGTGGAAGAACGAAGGTGTAACGTTCATGACAACATAGCAAAAATTAAGTAAACAAACAACCACGCAATAACGAAAAATAAAGGTTTGTTTCACTTTCCAAAAGTAGAAAGTTTCCAAAAATAGAAATTGTTTGAAATGAAATGATTGTTCGTAAACTTAATGTTTTAATCATGGCTCACGGCAATCCCAATGCTCATATCCTCCAAACTCCACTGCACCTAATTACCTGGAAAAACATATATAGTAAAAGGGTCAACAATAATGTTGAGTGAATCCACAGGGTTAAAGTAAAGTGTAAGGTAAAGTAAATGTTTTTGCTACTCAAAATGTTTGTTATGAAAATGGTTTATGACTGAAAATGTATAAGGTTCAACATTCATATGAAATGAGAAGTAAATATGAAAAGTGAAGTGTAATGGTAGAATATCTACAATTACTAGTTTTGTTTATGAAAATGTATTGAACAAGTTGTTATGTTTGACATCGCATGAACTGTTATCCCCAACAGGTAGCTAGTCTATTGAGTTAATATACCAACCCCTAAGTCCACAATCAACACTTCAACTCCAGTATGTTATGTTAGTTTATGGATATACACTCCCGGAAATGTCTTGGATAAACCAAGTAATGATCAAACGTTGTTGGGAGGATGAGTGTCAGCCAATAGTACTATCTGCATATCCATGGTCTAGATCCACTAGCTAATGATTGCTGGTAACCTTAGTCCGGTATAATAATTGTTTGTCATGCCAATGCGATAATGAAAATGTATAGATGTTGTTGTACAGTCATAGTAAAACAGTAGCAGTTGTGTTTATGTTTTCCACCCCAAAGTTTATAAAAACAGTAAAAGAGAAAAGGGGTCTGTGGACTCACCTGGCAAAGCTTAGCGACAAATACTTAAGACAGAGGAATCCTTTGGAGACTCATAGCTTCCTAAATGATTTAACTAATGATTAGACTAAGCTAACACAGGCGATTCTATATACGATATAAGTTAAGCATTATGTATTTCATGTTATGTTTTATGTTTTGTGACATCGAATGAATTTGGGTTATTGGACCTTAATAGGTCGAAATGAAATGAAATGAAATGGACTTCGAAATGAAATGAAATGGGCTTGGGTTAGGCTTATTGGGCCTAGATTGGGCCTATTGGGCCTAATGGGCTTAATGGCTTAATGGGCCATTGGGTTGGGCCACTTGGGCCTCTTATTGGGCTTAGGTCCACTTAGATTGGGCCATGGATTGGGCTTGGCCCAATTGGGTTCGGTTTGGTTAGGTATGGGCCAAAGGTTTGGGCTTTGGTCCAAATGGGCTTGGATACTAATGGGCCAACTAAGGTTTGGGCCCGATGGACTAAAGTAGATCGATATTGGCCAAGTACGGGCCTTGGCCCGATTGGGTATTCGGGTTTGGGTACACGGTTTGGGTCAAGATCCGGCCTTGACCCGGTTTGACTTAGTAGTCAACATTAGTCAAAATTAGTCAACAAAAGTCAACACTTGGGTTCTAGATTTCGGCTAGGGTTTAGGGTATACTATAATTCGGTCAACTAAAGTCAACTATGGTCAATCTAGCTATCGAATGGTCAAATAGTCAATCATGGAAGTCGATTAGGGTTAGGGTTCGGCTAGGGTTTGACCTAGGGTTGGCCGAATGGGCAAAACCCTACGGGTTCTAGCTAGATCGAGTCTAGATCGGCTTGATCAAGGTTTGGGTGTATAGATCGGGTATAGTTCGAGTCTAGGGTTCTAGATCTAAGGTGTTTCGGTCATTCTAGGGTAGATCTAGGGTTCTCGGAAACGAATCAAGGCAAGGAATACAACAATCAACGATTCCCTATCAAGGGACAATGCATGCTACGGTTTATGGGTGTTTAGGGTTTATACCGAGACCAAATGGCCTTGGCCATGGTCTCGGGTTCAAGCTACAAACCGAAACAATCAAAGAAGGAACAAGCAAGAAGGTTTTTGTATCATACCTTGGGATCTAGTCGAACAAGATCAAGAAACCGAGAAGAGGAAGTGTGCGGATTGCTTGATGATCGACGAACAAGGGGGGTTTCGGTTTTGGGGTTTGGCCGAATACACAAGGAGCAAAATAGGGTTTAATGGTTGGTTTAAGCAAGGTATTTATAGGATAAGCATCTAGGGTTTAGAGTAGAGTTTGAGTGATACAAGGATTCATTCAAATTGTGGATGGATAGGATCAAACAAAATTCAACCTCACCCCTAAGAGGGTTCGGCCGAATGGAGTAGGCAACAAGCAAGGTAAGGCCGGCCACATGGTGGTCGGTCAAAAGATCAAGGTGTCGGCTTAGACGGTTTATTCAATTCGAGTCACGTTTGATTTAATTTGTTACGTTTATTGTTTAACCGAGAAAGTTATTGTTTTAGAAATGATTTTAGCTCAAAGTGTGTCACCATAAGTAAATAAAATGTTGTGTTGACCAAAATAGTCAAACACTAATGTATGGTGTAAAATATGTATGTTTGTTGTGTGTAAGGAATGCCAAAAATAGAAATGTCTAAAAATAGAAACTTTCTATATGAGGAAAGTTCTAGAATTGAAATGAAGTTACATACCAGAAATATCGAGTTGTCACATTACCTCAACAACAATTTTCAAGAACCATAGATCGACATAAAGCCACAAACGTCAAGAAAAGACTTCCACTGCCAATCTCTCTATTAATATGGGTCTTATTTTTAGTCGATCTATATGTACCTTCAAAGTAAAGTCTTCAAAATACTTCTGGTGGTTGGAAAAGCTACAAGAAGTATTCGTTTTCACAGGTTAACAAAGCTCAAGCTGATTCTGATACATCATCATTCAACGAAATATCTTCCAGGTGCAGCTTTAGCTAAAGATGAAGACTTCGAAGATACGCTTCCCAGACTACTGTTACAAAGGGGGAGATTGTTGGGTCACATTTAGTTGTAATCAATAGTCTAGGGGGTAAAGTGTAACATTGTATAATAGTTTAGTTAAGATTAGGATTAGTCTTAATTAATCAAGGAATTAAGCCATGGTATATAAACCAAAGTGTAAGGCTTAATTCCTCAACTTTTGCCATTAATCACATTTCAATTTCCAGCAATTGTTCTCTCATCTTCTCTCTTCTTTCTCTCTCTAAAAACCCTTTTCTTCTCAATCAAGTTTTCCACCAAAATCATCATCAAACACCAAGTATGGATTGATTTAGTGTTTTTATGCATTTCAACCACTTGTATTTAATACTTTTTCATTTTAAATCGTCGATAGTTTTAGACTCATGCTTTTCAATATTTGCAATTTAGTATTTTTATCTATTTGAATATTAATTTCTAAGTATCATAATATTTTTGTATGAGACATTTTAAAAAATGTTAAGTTTTATAAAATTTTATAAAAGTTGTCAAAATACATATATATATAAGGAACATTTATAAAATATTTGAGATAGAAAGAGGGAAATTTGTAATATTAATAAAAAAATTTACAAAAGTTAATCATTGAAAAAGCTTTTTAAGAATAGATTTTTGGTTGGCAAAACTAATAACCTATTATGAAATTTACATCCAATCAATTCATTTATAAGTAGACTAATATGATATTCTATTGATAAACAGTTTAATAATTATAGTTATCTAATGTGCATTTTGTCTAGTTGACAATTAATATGGGACGGAGGGAGTAAACTTAACCTTCTTTATGTTTTTGTTTCTCATCGTAGGAACTTGACAAGATTGAAGCAATAAGAATTTTTTCCGATATGGATGATCCATTGCCACGTGAGAACCGCCATGTTGTTGCAAACATGAAGAACCTTCGGTGGATTGAACGGAAAGGTCATCATGCGACTTCATTACCAAAGGATTTTCCACCAAGGGAGCTTTGTTGCCTAATATTGACTGATGGGCAGCATACACGACTTTGGAATGGTTATATGGTAACTTTATTTTTTTCTTTTTCAAAAAAAAGTATTTCCGTTATATACAAGGACTTCTGGGAATATGGTGGAGCATATGCTCATCATGTACGCGACTTAACTGTTAGTGTCGTCATTTTTGAACTTTCCCGTGCACATCAATCTAGTAAATCTTTGCTTAGGAAGGTTCAAACTCGTGACCATCTATAAATATTTGCCTAGAAATAGATCAAACTTGTGAACTCTAGGAATTTGTTTAGGAACCGTTACCACTATGTAGATCAACTTGCCACAAGGGAAATATTTGGAGGTTTTCCTTCGCAAGGTCTTGGTATCGAGTATTGCTGAAGGATTTTCCTCGAGTGAATTGACTATTTGAAAGGTGGGGTTTGTTCCTCATAGATGGAAGGTTCGTTGTAAAGTGGCTCGGGATCTTTGGATGTCCATTTTCATTGGTGGAAAATCAAATCTCCTTTACCCGATTGCATTTCAGGCGGACTTGGTCTTTCGGGCTCTTTGAATTTTTCGGATAAAGGCAAAAAGCTTTTTCAAGTCGTTATTCTTTCTATCGTTTGGACGTTGTAGAAATTTAGAAACGATACAATTTTCCAAGCTAAAAAGCCTGGGCAAGACACGCTTGGAGATGATGTCAAATTTCTTTCTTTTCTTTGGGTCTCAAACAGGGGGAAAATGTTAAACATAAATTGGTTAGATTGGTGTTGTAACTCTAACCTCATTTAATTTTGTATCCTCATTTTCTCTAGCTTCTCGCTAGAGCTTTTAATATAATTTTCTTTGTTGTTAAAAAAAAAAGATTTGAACCACTAATATACCAACTGGCCGTTAAAAAAATAAGTTAAGTTTAAATGGTCGATTTGTAGTGGATGAAATCAAAATAAATGGCGGTTTATATTTGAGAGATCTAATGTGATTGAATTCAAGCTAATTCATGACGATTTAGTGAAGATTGAAGAATCAAGTGTGTGTTTTAGTGTGTGTAGTTGAGAGAGAAAGATGGAGGGAGTTGAGAGCTTTCAAAGTATGTTTCAATTATGTGAGGAAAGCTTACAAATTAAGTCAACATAAAAGGTATTTATACCTCCCTTCTAAACTTGCTTAATTAAGCACTAACTAAGCCTAAGACTAGTTTATCATTAGTCAATGTTACACAACTAGTCCCTATACTATTTGATACAACATATTTGATCCTAACAATCTCCCCCTTTGTATCAATAGTTTGAAATAGCCTGTTCTTGAAATCTTCTTCTCTAGCAAAGTCTGAGACTAAATTATCCGTTGAATAGTTTTGATGTCGTATCAGCTTCAGCTTTTGATTGAACAGTGAAAAATAATACTTTTTATTGACTTTTCAACCAATATAAAGTATCTCAGAAGATTTTTTGAATTGTTGACTTAATATGTCTTTATCATTATCCAATCTCCCTCTTTTTGACCTTTAGAACTATATCCCTGTCTTCCTTCAAAGAGATATATTAAAGATTTGAAAATTCTGGAAATGAAACATCAGTTTTATAAGGAGTTGACTGGGATTTTGAGATGTTGAGGTAGAGGTTTTTGTTTGGATAGGATGATAAAGTTTTGAATTATGTAAAGAATGATTTGAAAGTTAAAGATTTTGGATGTGTGTGTAAAATGTAATAATGATTTGTATCGATTAAATTTTGAATTGACATGTGTATGGTTTGTATGTAGGAAAGAATGATATGTACATTTAAGTTTTTTACGGTTAAGTTTTTAATTGAGTTGGTTGAGGTTTTGGAGAGAGATTTATTCTGATGAATCGGTTTCATTGTTCTTCACTTGTTTTTCCATTTAGTACACTGATTAACATTTTCTCTTTTTCTTAATCACTTGATCTAAAACGTTTCTGATTTTGCAGTTGATTTGAGTACATGTGTTATGAATTTTCTTCTTTGATGGGATGCTTGTGGTTCTTTTTGACGTTGTTCAGTTATACATCCGATATTTGAACTATTTCTTGCTCTTTTTCTCCCCCTCATGAGGATCATGACCAGGGTCCTCATGATAAAGCTGAATAGTTGCGTTTTGGAAACGGAGAGAGGAATGGTGTGTCGGTGAAAATCGAGAGCCAAGATCGGAATGAGAACCAGAAACATGTAGTACTCGACAAATTGATTTAATCCTTTGAATGTTTGAGAAAAATATTTGAAAATGAAGAATAGTAGTGTCAATGATCACGTGAAGTCATAAACATATGCAATCTTTACTGAAGAACTTCAGTAAAGAGATCGTTTACGGATATGACAAACACGATGATTAGAGACATTGTTAATCAAATATTTGAAGTTTAAAAGAAATTAATTTGTTTGGTTATATCAAAGATCAGTGAAGTATACCACTTACAAAGATGCAATCTTCTCTGAACGTGTGTAGAAAAGAGATCGACGGATATACAAAGATCAATGACATAACAATGTGCATTCGAAACGATTTTGAGTGTGTGAGAACTGGAGAAAGTCAGAATTGAATCTGAGCAGTTTTGAGAAGATGAAAAATGATTTCTCCATGGAGCGTTTAAGAATGAAAATCGTTTATAAAATAGTAAGAACAATCAATCCAAGATGGTGTTAAAAACAGATGCAATCAGTACTGATTAAAATCAGTAAAGAGATCGACGAATTTAACAGCAAATTGTGTTGAGTGTTACAAACAAGTCAGTTAAAAAAATGAAAAATTTATGTTGTGCAAAATCAGGCTTGTGAAAAATTGAGCCACAATGCAAGAGACGAAAAATTTGTCATAAACAGATGCAATCTTTACTAATCGAGACTAGTAAAGAGATCGTTTACGAATATGACAAAAATTTGTATCCTACGTTGTGAACACATCATTGTGAGCACAAAGTGAGATAAAAAATTTTGGAATGTTGAGCATCACTGATTAATAAAGAATTTATGAGATTGTGATGTCAACAACTCAATATAAGTAAAAGAAAATATTTGTAACTGAGGATCGATTTGAAAAATGATAATTCTATTTGAAAAGAGAAAAATTTGATATACAATTGAAGAATTTTGACAATGAAGTAACACAAAAGTAGCAATGAGAAATAAGAGAATTTGCAATAAACAGATGCAATCAGTACCAACCTAGATTGGTAAAGAGATCGTTTACGAATATTGCAAAAGCTAATACTCAACATTGATAACCTTGTGTGATTGTAAATTTTGAAAGAGGTTGAAAAACTGTGTGAGGAAAAAAATATTTATTAACAAGATAGAATAAGAAAATTTGTAATAAACAGATGCAATCAGTACCAATTGAGATTGGTAATGAGATCGTTTACGAATATTACAAAAATTGATACTCCATATTGATAATTCAAAAAAAAATTTGAAAGGAGCATTGAAACAGTGTTTAGCGATTATAAAAGGATGCTCCCCCTCGACAGTTGATTTTCAAAAATTATAGAGCGGTTATGCTCCCCCTTGACATATGAATGTGTATTTTTCTCCCCCTTGACATATGAATGTGTATTTTTCTCCCCCTTGACAAGTGAATATATAAAGAATTCACCCCCTCAACCAATTAGGACATGAAAGAACGGGTTTCAAGCAGATGTACTTGAAAGCCATATTAGTATTTATTAAAAAAAATTGTAAACAAAAAAAATTAAAAAATTAAAGCAGTAAAACGGTTTAAGTTTTGAGATTTAGCATACCAAGCTTAGACACAAGAAAATTAAAGCGTTTTTCATCTAAAGCCTTGGTAAACAAATCAGCTAATTGATAATCAGTTGAAACGAAGTACAATTCCACAGTACCTAGTTCAACATGGTCTTTGATAAAATGATATCGAAGATCAATATGTTTAGTTTTGGAATGTTGAACAGGATTGCATGAAATTGCAATTGCACTTCATGAATCACAATATAAAGGAATACAGCTGTAGGAAAAGCCATAATCTTTTAATTGTGATTGCATCCAAATTACCTGGGACAAGCAGCTTGCAGCAGCAACATACTCTGCTTCTGCAGTTGAAAGAGATACACAATTTTGCTTTCGTGAAGACTAGCTCACCAATTTATCACCCAGAAATTGGACACTTCCAGATGTACTCTTGCGATCCAGCATACATCCAGCATGGTCAGCATCAGAAAATGCAGTCAATTCAAAAGAAGTTTCTTTAGGATACCAAAGACCAAGATCTCGAGTACCCTTCAGATAACGAAATATACGTTTGACGGCTTGAAGATGTGATTCTTTAGGAGCAGCCTGATACCGAGCACATATGCAAGTTGAGAACATAATGTCTGGTCGACTTGAAGTAAGATATAACAAAGATCCGATCATCCCCCGATAATTTGTAATATCAACAAGTTTGCCATCAGGATCAGCACGCAGTTTCGAACCAGGTGACATCGGTGTCTTAATTGGTTTACAATCATCCATAAGATATTTCTTCAAGAGATCAGTTATGTACTTGGATTGATTGATGAAGATCCCCGTAGGTAATTGACGAACTTGAAGACCAAGAAAGAAACTCATTTCACCCATCATACTCATCTCAAAACGTTTAACCATAAGATCAGAGAACTTTTTTGCAGTATTTGGGATTTGTAGAACCAAAGATAATATCATCGACATAAATTTGAATAAGAATAATATCTTCCCCGTGGTGTTTGATGAAAAGAGTTGTATCGATTTTACCTTTTGAAAAACCAGAATCAACCAAGAATTTAGATAGCACATCATACCACGCACGAGGAGCTTGTTTCAGGCCATACAAAGCTTTGTCGAGAATATACACAAGATTAGGCAAGTGTGGATCTACAAAACCTTCAGGTTGATGAATGAACACTTCTTCTTTGAGTATGCCATTTAAAAATGCAGTTTCTACATCCATTTGATAGATTGTAAAATTCTTATGTGCTGCATAGGCCAAAAATATTCGAATGGCTTCGATTCGTGCAACAGGAGCAAACATTTCTTCAAAGTCAATACCCTCCTGTTGAGCATACCCTTTAGCAACTAAACGTGCTTTATTTCGAACTACAATCCCATTCTCATCCTTCTTGTTTTTGAAAATCCACTTCGTACCGATGACAGATTTACCGGGTGGTTTTGGAACAAGACGCCAAACTTTTAATCTTTCAAATTGATTTATTTCTTCTTGCATAGCAAGAATCCAGTCTGGGTCCGAGAGTGCTTCACTGACCTTCTTTGGTTCATTGGAGGTTAAAAATGCAGTATAATGACATTCATCAGCAGTGGCTCTACGGGTTTGAACAGAAGATTCAGGATCACCAATTATCTGATGTAATGGGTGCTCTCTTGTCCATTTAAGAGAATGAGGAAGTGGAAGTTGACCGGGAGTGATATTTGAGGTATCAGTGAATTCAGGATGAGGGATTATTGCAGTTTGAACAGTTGATGTAGAAGGTGGAGGATCAACACGTTTAACATTAAATTTTGAGAAATCAATCACCAAAGGTGGAGGTTGTGCTGGAACTAAAGATAGATCTAGAGTAGTAGCAGCTTGACCAGAAGTTGTCAAATTGACCGGAGATGATTGATTATCCGTGGGTGGGGAATCGTCCGGACATGATTGATGTTGCAAAGGTGAAGAATTTTCCGGAGATGATGGAATATCATTTTGTGAAACAGAAGGTGAAGAAGAAAAATTGTTATTTGGATGAGTAGAAGTAAGAGAAGGAGAATCCGTTGAACTCGAAGTTTGTATATCAGGTACAGTAATAGATTGAACTTCAACGACTGTTGGAAAGGGAACGCCAGCCTCCTCGAGTAATTTATGTCGAATGTTATGATATTCATCATAAAAATGTTCAAACAAGATATCATAATCATTCTCAGATGTTGAAGGAGATGACGACGAAGGTAAAGGAGATTCAATTTCTGAAGTGAGTGAGTCAATTGGAAAAGTCTCATCAAAATTAACGTTAACACTTTCTCTAATTGTCTGTTTTGAACGATTATATACTCTATAGGAAGCGGATTCTCTTGAATATCCCACAAAAACTCCTTCATCAGCTTTTTCATCAAATTTATTCGATTTATCTTTATCATTCAGGATGAAGCATCGACTCCCAAAAATATGTAAAAATTTGACTTTTGGAATGCGGTTATTGATTAGTTCATATGAAGTTTTGTTGTATGCTTTGTTGATGATTGAACGATTTTGAGTGAAACATGCCGTACTTATGGCTTCTGCCCAAAGAGATAATGGGAGTTTAGAATATGAAAGCATGGTACGAGCAGCTTCAACTAAGGTACGATTTCTTCGTTCAACAACCCCATTTTGTTGAGGTGTTCGGGCAGCGAAAAATTGATGGGTTATACCAACTGAAGCAAGAAAAGAATCTAAAGTTTGGTTTTTAAATTCAGTTCCATTATCAGTACGAATGGTATGTACCTTTAACTCCAAATTTGTTTGAGTTTTCTTAATGAAGTCGATAATGATATCGGCTGCTTCATCTTTTGTACGTAAGAAATAAACCCAAGTATATCGTGAATAATCATCAACTAACACCAAGACATACTTTTTACCACCTATTGATTGAACGCTCATGGGACCACATAAATCCATATGTAGTAATTCAAGTGGTTTTGAAGTACTTTGAACTGGATTAGATTTATGAGACTTCTTAGTCATTTGCCCATTTCGCACGAGGAACATAGATGTTCTTTTTCAAATTTAACGTCCGGAAGACCAGAGACATGACCACCTTTTACCAATTTATTGATGATTTTGAAGTTAAGGTGTGAAAGGCGACGGTGCCATAACCAGGATTCATCCGATGAGGATGTGGACAACAAACATACTTCTTCAAGAGGGACCACGTCATTCAGATTAATTGTAAAAAGATTCGTCTCACGTTTTCCGGTAAGAAGTTCTTTGCCTTCATAGGTACGAACAACACATTTCTTGGTGCGAAAATTGACTTCCAATGTTTTATCACAAAATTGACCAATACTAAAAAGATTGTGAGCAAGATCTTCAACATAGGTCACATTTCGGATGATCAAATTTTGACGAATTATATCTCCAATACCCATGATGGCAGCTAAATGGTCATTCCCAAACCGAACAGTTCCCAAATATTTATCTCTAAAATTTGTTAACAACGTCTTGTTTCCGGTCATGTGCGTGAACAACCCGAATCAAGATACCATATATTCTACATAAAACAATTAAAACAAAAAGGTACCCAATCAGATATGGGTCCTACACGATTAGTAATACATATTTTATGAAGAATATTTAAAGCGGTGTAGATTTAGAGATTTGGGGAATTGCAAGGAGGCAGTTCTGTGTTTGTTGATTTGATAGACCATTTTAATGATTTCTCTGGAGAATTTAAAATCCAGTTTGAGTGTTCATTTTGAATCCATGTATATTTAACAAATTTAGATGGTTTTGGAGACACAATGCGATAGACTGTTCTTTTCGATTTGGATGTTGAGACCACTCGATAAACGGATTTTGTCAATTTAGGTGTTGAAACCACTCGAAAGATGGATTTTATCGATTTAGGTGTAGATACCTCGCGATCGACTGATTTTGACAATTTAGGTGTTGAAACTACATGATAAACTGATTTTGAAGAAGTAGAAGAAGAACGTGTAGTTTGAGGTGTTTGAGATCTAGCACGAATGGTTTTGCATGGTTCTGGATAACAAATTGTGTAAGAATGAATGATTGAACCATTGTTATGAAGTACATCATGACGACGACCACATGAAGCATCTTTTCGTACAAAATATCGTGTATCATATTGAGAAATTGGCTGATTAGTTTTTCTATCAAAATAAACTTTGTTTCCATTTTTATCTATTTTAACAACCAAGTTTACACCATTAACAGAATGATTAACAGGACGATACAGTGCAGAATCATACACAATTCCATAAAGTGTAGCAGGAGAAATAAACTTTGTTGAGTTATTACATTTATTGGAATTAGAAAAAGAAGAAGCTAAAATTGAAGAATATCTAGACTTCTTAAGCTCCTTGGACTTAAGCATACTAGATTTACTCGAACTAGACTTCTTCGACTGCTCAACGTCTTTGACTCTCCCTTGCACTGTCTTCATGAGCGTGGATTTTAAATTTCGATCTGAAAAATTTAAAACAGAGGAATTAGAATCTCGTCTTAACAGAACTGGATTTTTGAGAGAAGAAATCTTAGATTTGAGAGACGGAGGCTTTGGAGAAACATCTGAAGTAGAAACGTTTTTATTTGAAGTAGATTTTATATCGATAATATTAACTTCTAATTCATGAATTTTAGTTTGTAGATCAGATTTTTCTTTTTCAAACGCCTTGTGAGTTTCATCGATTTTCTTTTCAAGTTGACAAATTTTCTTTTCAAGAATGAGAGAAGGAACATAAATTTTTGGTGTTATCTTCTGTTGAAGTACAGCATCACCTTTTATTTCAAATTCTTTAGGTGTTATAATTGGAAAATAATCATCATTTTGAAAATTTGCCTTTTTAGTTTCATATGTTTGATTTAGTTCAGTGTAATTGAAACTAATTTGTGCATTCTCCTTTTTGGCCCTGTTGAAAATCTCAACTTCTTCTTCCTCATCTGTCATCCGAAGGAAACTCTGCCAAGAATCTACATGAATGTATTTAGAATCATACAATGTTGGACGCGCATTACAAGCCTTTTTAAGATATTCTGGATTGTTGGCTCCCAGTCCTTCTCTTGAATTGAAATATTTGAAATCTTTAGGCTTGTTCAAGTGAATGGTTTGAGCAGTTTGTCCTCGTTTGGTGATTATTTCTTCAAGGTGTTTGATGTGAGAAGACAATTGAGTTTTATCACGTTGAAGTTGATTTATGACATGATGTTTGTTGTTTAATTCTCGTGATGTGTTGATGTCATTTTCATGTAAGGTTTCAGATAGTTCTTTAATTTGAGCGTTTAATGATTTAAACTGTGATTCATTATCATCAAATTTTTTTTGTTTACGTTCCAACCAGTTTTTTGTGATTTGATAATCATGAAACGCTTCAACGTATAGCTTGTAATATTTATTATTTCGTTCATTTGATATAGAATCATTTGCATTTTTAAGATTCTGTATTTCAAGTTCTTTTTCTGAAATTGTGTGTGAAAAATTCTGAATATCAGTTTCATATTTAGCTTTCAGTTCTGATACTTGAATTTGTAAATTCAGATTCTCGAGTTTGAAATTTTTAATTTGTTTAATATGTTGAACAAGTTGTTCATTTTCATTTTGCAAATCATTTAAACGTTTTTGAAATTGATTATTGATATCGTTTTCATCTAAAAGGTTTTGATTTAAAGAATCAATTTCAGATATCTTGGTTTTAACAACACAAGTATCAGGACCAATGAGATTATCAGAATTTGACAAGAGAGAACTGATTACCTCGATTTCTTTGTTGGCTTTTTCATTGATTTGATCAGAAACCTCAACACTCACTTCATCCTTTGGATCTGAATCTTCCATCCATTTAAGATCTTCAACTAATAACACTTTTTCAGTCTCTATTTGTTGAGCCTTCAACATCAATCGTTCATAATGAGACGGTTGGCTTTTTAGTTGAGATAGTAGCAGATATATCAGGCTTAATGTCGAATGAATATCTCAGATTATTGTTTGTAGGCTTTGAATTATATTTCTTCTCATAGTCTGAAATTTGTGCCATAACTCGAAGTACGTCTTGAAGTTCTTTATCCAAATCATCAGTTATTGCTGGTGTAGATTTGTCCATTCTTGTGATTATTAGGATTTTTGGGTAAAAATGTAATAGCTTGAGTCGAAAAGTGTAAAAATTTTCAGGTTTGGGTAAAAGTTCTCGTGTTTAAAATGTCGCTTTAGTATGAGTTACGACCAAGAGGGAAAAAAAATTTTAATTTGAAAAATTTTCAAAACGATCTCAGATGACAAAAGACACTTTATATATAACCTAGATTTTCGAATTGGTCAAAAACGATAAACGGATCAAAATCTGGGGCTAAACGAAGTTTAAAAATTGACCGAAAAATAACAAAAACGTGAATAAAGTGTCTAAAACAAGGGTTTTCAGACCGAGAAGTCGGGTAAACCGCCTATGGCTATTTATCACGTCGTAGCTTTCGTCGCGAGCTTCGATTTGGTTACTTGTGGGCTCGAAACGGACACCCGAGCTGAAAGTTATGATCGTTTTAGTATAACCCCTTTTGTCACACAATTTTGAGTTTGAGGAAAGTGTTCGGGCCGAAGTTCTATTGGGCCGAAGATGTGTGAAGTTCGGGCCGAACTTTAACTGTTCGACAATCAATTCCTAACACTCGAATCCGATCATATATCCCAAAACATAACACATTTGATCGAATTTTGCAAATTACAGAGACTTTTTGAGTTTTAAACTTGTTCACAAAAATCACTCAATCATGATCAATTGTTGATGGAATTGATCGAAATTTGATTCTATTCCTATTAGAATCAATGGAGAAACATGAATCTTCAATCAAATCATCAATTCCAAACGAAAAAATTGCAAATTAATTTTCAAGTGACGAACAAAACTTTTTCAATCAAAAACTCAGATCTGGATCAAATCATCACGAATTTGGATATACTCTTAGAGAGTTTATGCTCTGATACCAATTGATAGATCTAATGTGATTGAATTCAAGCTAATTAATGATGATTTAGTGAAGATTGAAGAATCAAGTGTGTGTTTTAGTGTGTGTAGTTGAGAGAGAAAGATGGAGGGAGTTGAGAGCTTTCAAAGTATGTTTCAATTATGTGAGGAAAGCTTACAAATTAAGTCAACATGAAAGGTATTTATACCTCCCTTCTAAACATGCTTAATTAAGCACTAACTAAGCCTAAGACTAGTTTATCATTAGTCAATGTTACACAACTAGTCCCTATACTATTTGATACAACATATTTGATCCTAACAATATTATATACTCATGAACTCTTTTCATATTAAAAAAATATGTTGGCAACATTTTTACTGATCTTGACTTGTATGCAACAGTATCTACCAAACTCGAGGATGATCAAACGTCATGGTTTGAACAACCTAACCACGACACCGGATTTTGGTTGACTTCAAAATCTCGAAAGATTCCATCTTAACAAATCACCAAGTTTAGAAGAGATTCACCCATCAATCGGACGCTTGGAAAGGCTAGTTTTCTTACTTATAACAAGTTGTGACAATCTTAAGATGTTTCCATCGATTACTGGAATCAAGAAACTCAACACTCTTTCACTCTCAAAGTGCCGAAAAGTTTCCAAGAGTCGAAAGGGAAGATCTTGTCCAAACCTTTTCGTTACTTGTTTGACGAGTTGTTGTACGAATCTTGATGGTGGCATAAAGGAGCCATTTTTACTTCAAAGAGGGAGTAACCATTTAGGGTTACACTTTATTAGTAAAGGCTTAAAAAATTTGATTCTTAGTACTTGCAATTTGGGGGATGAAGATATAGAATTTGAATTTTGGGAGTTATTAAACTTGCAAGAACTCGATCTATCACAAAACTTATTTTCTCGATTAGATTTTAACCTCTTCGAGCTTCCTCGGCTCAAATGGCTCGATGTATCGTTATGCAATCACCTTGTAGAGTTATCAAATATCCCATCAACTATAGCAGTTCTTAGAGCGGATTATTGTACATCACTTGAAATTGTTGGAGATATATCAAGTTGTAAATGGTTGTGGAAAGCCTCACTTATGGGAAAGAATAAACTTGCTAAAGTTGGTGATGAGAAACTATTAAAATCCATGTGTCAGGTAAGGCTCTACCTTTTGGATTTCCACTTACATATATTACGGTGTAGATATAACCTCAGTTTATGTAAACCCGAATGCAAGTTTAATAATAATACTAATAAAGAAATATATTCAAGGTAATCCTTAAAATGTTTCTAATCTTAATGGATACATTTCAATCTTTGATCAATGATAATTAATGGTCCAAATTAATCACATATTTTATATATGGAGGGGTATATTAGTCATTTTATAAAAAAATATTTTTTTATTTATTATTATTATTATTATTTTAATATAATTAATTTATTATTTTTAATAATTTTTAATGAAAAATGATAATAAAATAATTTGTATTAAAAAATACTTTTTAAAAAAATAAATTTTTGAAAAATAAAAAAAATCGATTTTTTTTTTGTATGTGTCAAATTACCAAAATACCCCTTCATGTATAAAAAATGTGATTAATCTTGACCATTAGATATTTAATCGATTAATGATTGAGATTTATCCTTATATACATAAAAATTAAAGACTAAACATTTACATAATACTAATCAATAATAATATAATGTGTTTCTTTCTTGTGGCAGGGAAATGCTATCGAATATCACTTTATCAGCCTCGCTCTTGAACACCAAATCCGGAAGTTGTTCGAGGCTAGTGCCGTAAGTGTGAGTCCGGTATTTCCTCAATTGTTCAAGTTGCTGTGCCTAAACTTTTAAATCATAAAGGCAACAACTTATGCCGGAAACACATTTTCCGATGAAAAATCCATGTTATTCTTACAAAGTAACATCATAAATGCTGATAATTTGCACATGAGCGTTATAGTTCACTATCAAATTACTCCTATGATCTGCTATAACCGGCATGATCTTCCCCAGGAGCCACCTACAATATAGGACAATATGTAAGGGTACATAGGTCTAGGTGAGCAGAATCAAGTATCACGGGATCTTGATTGGGGTGCGCTGAGATAAAATTTGAGAGGGGGAATGTAGTATGGGGTGCAATTCAGCTATACATGGTAAAATGAAATGAGGGAGTAGTCGAAAAATGAATACGTAAGCTTGAGTGAGGAGGGTGTGACAGGGTTAAAGAAAACGAAAAACCCTTTCCAAACTGTTAAAAAGCCGGGTAGCCACGTCTCTATCAGATTGCATGTGTTGCTCTCTGATATTGAAAAAGACATCATGGAACCCAGTGATGCATTGCACAACCCCCCCAGCCACTCAAGTATTTCTTAAAAAGTACTTGTTTCATTTCCACGGAGATTAGCTCATATGCTATCGACATCTCACTTGGAGATTGTTGATATTGAATCAGAGGACAAGTCTCTCCAGTCCTCGCCTTCGTTTGTCCACAAATCGAGTCTAGAACCGATAAACACTTTTAGGACACAAGGCATAATACCAAGCTTATCTTTGTGATAAAGCCGGAACATTCATAGTGATACCAACGTTCTTGGTATTCCACGATGATTGAATGGAAATCCTACCAGTGCTAACATCTATTCCAACACTGAACGTAGGTCACACAGTTTGTGTAACTGTTGTGTCAACGGGTAATCTATGTGATCCCGGTTTTCCCGACTTAGTTCGATCATTGAGATTAAAATGCCAAATGATTTGATCGGATATCTATATCATCAACTTTGATTCGGTTTTCGATAATACAATATGATGTATATTGATTCATTCAAAATATGAATATATCATTATTCATCATATTTGTATTCATGGGCTTAGAAGATTTTCTTCATTTCATCTCGACGAACTTCACATTTTTCATGGTGATTCCGATAAATCTTAATCATCATGAGGGGGAGAAAATTTACTAAGAAGTTCAGTTTATGAAGAAAAATGCTTACAAGACTTAAGAAGATATATTAGCCCAGTTTACTCCACTTCAAAAAGACATATGCACTGATTAAGGGGGAGTTAAACAAGAAACCGAAGAAGACTTGTTAAAGAATAATTGTTTGTTCGAGGGGGAGCGTAAACTTCATCAACATTTTATCCCTAACAACAATTATCAATACTCACAAATCGACAAAGCCACAACTTCAACAAAAGACTTCCGCTACAAAACAACTCTATCCATGGGTCTATATTTTAGTCGATTTACATGAAATAATGTGTGAAGAAAAAGAAACCGACTCATCTTCAGAAATTTCTCACAAATTCTAAACATTTCCATTACAAATCTTAAACCGTCAAATCATCCTATCCATTTCACATTCTTATCCAAACCACAAATTCACATTGTTATCCATTTCAAAATCTAATCGAATAAATCTTTCTTTCCAAATTCTGCACACAAACACATTCATACAAAAGAAAATACATATCATCCACATTCAAATCTTAAATGTATATATCATTATTTCCTATATAAAAACATACATACACACACATTCAAAACCTTTAACTTTCAGATCATTCTTACCAACTCAAACACACAAATTCAAAACTTTAACTGACAAATCATTCAAAAACATTATATCCTCATCCTCTACCACAAACTTCCAAAAACAACCTCTCCAGTATCTGAAAAACCAGTCAAATCCTTACTTAACTGATATTCCCTTTCCCAAAATTTACAAATCTTCAGTAGATCAGTTATAGGATTTCTTCACTCAAAAAGTATCAGCGAAAAACATATAAACTTTGAGTATGTTAAACTTTCAGATTTTTGAAATGTTATTCTTGAAGTTCAGAAAAACATTTTCTCGCCAAAAACAGACTATTAGAAGAATTTGGAGTTTGAAGACTGGGATGACGTCTTAAAGATCAAAAAGGGGGAGATTGTTAGGACCAAAAATGTAATATTAGGACTAATATTATAATGGTTTTGACCTTTAAGTCCGTTAGTTAACAAGTTCATTGTTAAGTGGTAGATGGTATAAATACATGTAACTTTGACTTACAATGTAAGCTTTCCCACTCTTTATAGAAATACAATTCTGAAAGTATCTGTTCACTCTCGTTTACACACACTCACACCATCTACACACACTTAAGAAATTCTTCAATTTCTCTCTTGATTATCAATGGATTAGCTTGATCTCAGTGTTATACGATCTCTCAAGTACATTTACGCTGCAACTTCCAAATAGTTGGTACAACGACTATTGTGGATTCTTAATACATTGTGTTATCGAGTATCAAGAACCCTATGTTACCCTAATATTAAAAAAGGAGCTCGAGCTAGGAAATGTGGAATGTAATTCGCAGAATGAGGTATTCCATGATCGTGTTTCTCCAACATATATTGGATACATGTCCTTTAGTTCATTGAGACACACGAAATGGTTGAATTCGGCATATAATAGTATGATATCTTTTTCGTTACGTGGTAAGTTTGAAGTTGAGCTTGTTCCTAGGAAAATTAGAGGTGATCGTCGGGTTGAAAATATGAAAGGAATATCGGATTGCTTAGAATTTTGGGATGAGGAACGTGAAGATAGAAAGACATTTACTATACAACATGATTCAAAATCGTCTATCAACATTTTGTGGTGTCCATGCTAAATTTGTCTCGACTAAATTTTAAAGCGTTTAAAACTCTCTTCTCCTTATTTTTAAGAAATTCCTCATTGTTTATAATTTAGGTGTTGGTTGTTAAAACATAATGATTTAGCGTTGAATGATTATGCAAACTTGAGTTATAAGTGATTATTGATTATCGATCACAAAATGAAACTACTTCAAAGTTGTAACATTTTAGATTTTCTGGATGTTATGGTGTTTTTGAAACAAATGAGATTTCAATCGAAAAAACTAGGAAAGATAATTTGTGTGGTGATGCATAATTTTTCTTTTATTTGGATTACAAATAGGGAAAGAACGATATGTGTTCATAGCAATTGGCTTGATTGGTTTTATAACTCACTTGCTCTCTCGGAAACTTTGTTTTTGTATCGTCTTGCTAGATTTTTAATACAATACGCTCTATTCAAAATTATTTGTAAGAGGCTCTATATGTTTATGGTTCTATATTAAAAAAGTTGTTTGGTGATATTTTTGAACTAGCAAAGTATCTGCGCAATTTGGCGGCGGATACCCTGTAACTATATTTTACTATAGTGATGCAGACCCAATGATAGAGGAGCGGGCTTTTATTTTGGTGAACTTTGTTTAGGCCCAGTTTTTGGCCCGTTTGATGTTTTAGGTACATTCGAAAATTTGAGCCATATTTAAAGTTTATTTTGTCCAATGAAATAAACAGTTGATGATTTTGCAAAATTTGAGTTTTTCTCTCCAAAAATGTTCTTTGTGTATGAACAATTTTTGAAGACCTTTATCACAGTATTTTCTCAAATCAACGTGGTTTGAGTTAGATTAATCCGGTATTCTTTGAATCAACATATTTTAATCTACACTATCTTTTTTAGTCTACATCAGGTGGTGATAATGATGGTATGCTTCCTGACCCCATCTAATACACTTGATATTGAACCAATATCCAGAAACGATTGTGATATCAAAGCTCTCCATTTACAATATACTATACCATAAAAACAAGATAAAAATAATATTTTTTTAATTGTTATTACATATAATTCTTAGAAGAAGTGCTTTATCTTTTTTTATTTATATAACTTTATGACCATGGATCATTTGAGGAATGTTAAGGCAAAAAGCCTTGCCCCTTTGGATCTTAAGATAACAAAAACAACCTAGACTAGCTTTGATTAATATGTAGAATAATATAGCTAAGTTTAGGTCTGATACTGAGTGATCAGTATAGGAACTCAGTATCAGTACTCAGTATCAGATAGTGATACTGAGTACAAGGACTGAGTAGAAGGACTGAGTGATACTCAGTATAGTAACGGACTAAGATCAAATCCCTTGATCTTAGTCATTTCCCTTACTTAGTCCTTCGGTTACTCCTTTGCTCATCATGTAAGATCTCTATAACATTATAAATAGAGATCATCTTGCAAAGGAGTACTTACAAATTTACTTTACACATTCACATCTTTTGTAATTGATCAGTGGTCTTGTTATTCCGCAACAAGCCACACTCAATGGATTTATACATTGACTATATTCTTGTGTTATCACTCTAATATTTCTCTAAGTATAATAATCTATCAATTAACATTATAAACCAGGGTTGTTGTGACCTAACAACTGGTATCAGAGCAGGCTAAATAAACTCTTATTTAGTCGATCTTTAACCCTGGCAGCCATCCCCTATACTTATCCTTCCCATACTCCAAAATCAAAAATGTCTACCATTGTTGCACCAGTTATGTCTGGAAAGGGAATACCCATTTTTGATGGAAAAGACTTCCATCAATGGAAGCTAAAAGCTCAGTGGTATCTTGAATCCATTCATCATGAAATGCTCACTGTGCTATATGATGGTCCCATCATTCCACAAACTGTGGAACCTGTTGCTGCTACTGATGATGCTCCTGAGGGCATAAGAACTGTACCTAAACTAAAGCACAACTGGACTGATACTGACCGTCAGTTGTATGCTTTAGACTCCAGAGCTAAAGGGGTGATTGGTAATGCTGTTACCAAAGAGATACTTAATGCAATTATGAAATTGCCAACAACAAAGGCTATGTGGGACAGTCTATCAGTCACCTATGAAGGCACAACAAAGGTGAAGTTGCAAAGAAAAAGCAACATGAGAAGGAAATATGAAAATTTCTTCTCAACTCCTAGTGAAGACATCACCACTCTCTATAACAGGTTCAATACTGTTATCCATGATTTAATCAGTGTAGGCATTGTGAAAGAGGAATGAGAGCTTGTTCAAAAGTTCCTGGATAGTCTTCCTCAACAATTTCTTGACATGACAAACTCTGTCAATGCTGCTAACAACATTGAGTCATACACTCTTCAAACTTTGTATGGTCTAATGTTGAATCATGAGGAGAATAATGCTGCAAGACTGATCAACTGGAAGAAAACTGACAAGTCTTCCACTGGCATGGCTCTAGTTGTGCAACAGGCCTATACTGTAACTGAGCCAGATGAACCAGAAGTTGATCTTGCTGATGCTGAGGCAGAAGAGCTTGAAACTCAAATGGCTCTTATGTCTATGAAGCTGGATCAGTTGAAGAAGAAGAGGCTTGGTGTTAGCTCTTCTAATACTGACCCAAGATCAGGTCTTTGCTATAGGTGTGGAAAGCCTGGACATATTGCTGCAAATTGTCATACCAAGTCTTCTGAGACTGACCAAAATGACAAAATTGCATACCGAGCAAAGAGGTATAGAGACAAATATGTCAAACTGAAGAATTGGAGCAAGGGCAAGAGGGCAGAAGGGAATGGAGCACCTCATCAAGCACTTTACTCAGAAGCCTGGATGGATGAAGACTTAAGTGATGATGAGGAAGAGATTGAAAATAAAGCCTTTATGGCTTTCACTGAAGATGATTTGAAGAGCTCCTTTGAAAAGGATATCAAAGAGGCTGAGAGGATGAGTGTTCATACTGATTGGGATTCCACTCAGTTGTACAAGGTAAGTTCCTTTCAAACTTATTCAGTGAATGAAAAAACCAAGATTTTTGAGTATATGATTGTTGATCTTAAAACTTCTGTACAAAAAGAAAAAGCTTTAAAATTAACAATTCAAGAACTTGAGAGGGTAAATAATGAAAACTTGGATAAGTTAGCAAAATATAAAGATTTAGAACTAAACTTTTCAGATTTAAAAGACATTAACCAAAGATTAGCCGATAAAGCTCATTTACACAAACTTGAAAAAGAGAAATTTGAAGAACAGTGTAAATCTTGGGGAAATGCTTCAATAAAATTAAATAAATGTTTAAATCAACAATTCCCAGAAAATGTGAGGGCTGCACTTGGTGTTGAACCTCAATTTAAAAATAGGAACAATTTTGCTGATTTATTTGAAGAGTTTTCTACTATGAACCCTATTAATTTTGTAAAAGCTAAAACTTTATGTGAAGTTGGATGTCAAACTGAGTCAGATGATGAGGAAAGTGAAATTTTAGAAAAACCTATTGGTCCCTCCATATGCTCAAAGTGGTATACTGAGCTACAAGAACTCAGTATTGAATTTCATATAACGGAAATTTCTGATACCGAGCTACCAATAGTTCAGTATGACACTTCTGTTGTTCCACCTTTTGAATTATTATTTAATACAACAACTTTTGAATTATATAATGATAATAAGACAACTTCTATCTCAAATGCTTCATCTAATACAGAAGTTGCAGGAACAGAAACATCATATACTGAGACATCTAAAGAACCTGTTAAAGTTGTTTCTTCAAAACATGATAAACAAAAAACAACTTCAACTAGGTCTTTAGTTGACAAAGACAAGAAGTCTACCACTAATAATATTAGAAAGACTTCTCTGCCAAATAAAAAGAAGCAACCAGATCCTCCATCTCCTAAACCAGTTAAAAACAATGTTAATACACCTATTAAAAATGACAAAATTAACATTTTAAAAACACTTGGTGATCAGGTCAAATCTTTAAGTAAACAATTTGCAAAACTCGTTCATACTGACCTACCAAAAGTGAAACATTTTTCTAAAATACCGTATGAAAATATGTTTAGAAATAGACCTAGAAAATGTTATAGATGTCATCATACTGGTCATAAGGGAGATGAATGCTGGACTGATCTCTCAAGTCCTAGGTACTCAGTACCAAAGAAAAGGAGAGAAACTAAGTCAGTATCACCAAAGAAAACTTCTAAAGTTACCCCCAAAGTGATACCGACCTCTCCACATAAAGAGATTAAGTCAAAATATGTTTATCCCACCAAAGGTCCCATTCAAAAATGGGTTCCTAAAAGGAACTAATTCTTATTTTATGTCTTGTGCAGGGTGACAGAAAATGGTATTTAGATAGTGGCTGCTCAAGACACATGACAGGCAGTATGGAATACCTTCTCAATTATACTCCAGAGAAGGGTCCTTCTGTTAAATTTGGAGATGACTCGGTGGGAAAGACAAGAGGTTATGGTGTGATCAAGGCAGGCAACATAACTTTTAAAAGAGTTGCCTATGTAGAGGGTCTAAAACACAATCTGCTCAGTATCAGCCAGATGTGTGATGATGACAATGAAGCTCGATTCAGGAAGGTTGCAGGAATCATCTACAATGATAAAGGCCAGCCTGTACTCATTGCTAGAAGAGAAAAAGACGTATATGTGGTCAACCTATCTGAAATAGACCCAACTATTCGAGTATGCCTGCTTTCTAAAGTCAAGCCAGAATTGCGTTGGCTATGGCACAAGAAACTCTCTCACATCAACTTTAGAAATATCAACGAGCTCAGTATGAAGAAACTGGTGAGAGGGTTGCCCACAATTACTTATTCAAAAGATAAGTTATGCTCAGCATTTGAAATGGGCAAGCAGAAGAAGAGTTCATTCAAGTCCAAAGTCAATCATTCCATTAATGAACCTCTTACTATGATACATATGGATCTTTTTGGCCCCATCAGCACACCATCTTTGGCCAAAAAGATCTATACTCTAGTCTTGGTTGATGAATTTTCAAGTTATACTTGGGTCATCTTCCTCAAGACTAAGTCAGATGCAACAACAGAAATCATTGCCTTTATAAAAAGAGAGGAACTTCAAAAAGGCAACAAGGTCAAGCAACTTAGAAGTGACCATGGTACTGAGTTTAAGAACTCAGTATTAGCAGATTTCTGTGAAGAAAAAGGAATCATTCAAAACTTCTCTGCAGCCTACACACCACAACAAAATGGTGTTGTAGAAAGAAAGAATAGAACACTGATTGAAGCTGCAAGAACTTTATTATGCCATGCTGGACTGGCACTGAGTTTCTGGGCTGAAGCTGTAAACTGTGCAAACTTCACTCAGAATAGAGCTACTATAGTCCAAAGACATCTGAAGACTCCATATGAGTTATATAATGGCAAGATTCCTAATGTGGAATACTTCCACATCTTTGGGAGTAAATGCTTTGTACTCAGTACAAAACAAAATCTCAACAAATTTGCTCCCAAAGCAAATGAAGGGGTGTTCATGGGCTACTCTCCACACTCTAAAGCTTTCAGAGTGTATATCATCTCAACCAAGATGATTGTAGAATCCATTCATGTCACATTCGATGAAGATCAGAATGAGAATTCTACCTCAGCAAGTGAAGACATAAGTGGCATAGATATTTTATGCAATCCATAACACTCCATTGCTGAACAGCCCAAGTTTCATCCACACTTTATTCCCAATAAGTTTAATGAAACTGATCAAGTTCAAACTCAGTATCACTATACTGCGACTAATACTGAGGTTCCCATAACAGAGAACCTCCATACTGAGTTTCCAACTAATGATCTGAACCACTCTACCTATGAAGAAGGTGAAACATCCAACACTTCACAAGAATCCATATCCACTCTGCAAAATGGAACTGAACAGCAACCTCCGGTGTCTAATACTGACCAGAATTCCACTCAGTATCAGACACACAACACACCAAATCAACAAGATATTTTTGATCCTATTTCAAATGCTTCCTTAGGAAATAATTTAAGGGAACACAGAGACCATCCACACTCAAACATTATTGGTCCTATTGAAGAAGGTGTCCAAACAAGAAGAAAATTAGAGTTTCCACCCCAAGCAACTGCAAATTTTTGTTTCTTCTCAAGTTTTCTATCTACAATTGAACCAAAGAAAGCTGATGAAGCTTTATTAGATGAAGATTGGGTAGAAGCTATGCAAGAAGAGCTCACAGAGTTTGAGAGAAACAAAGTTTGGAACTTAGTACCACCTCCTACTGGCAAAACTATTATTGGTACTAAGTGGGTGTTCAGAAATAAGATGGACAAGGATGGTGTTGTCATCAGAAACAAAGCAAGGTTAGTTGCTCAAGGTTACAGGCAAGAAGAAGGCATTGACTATGATGAAACTTTTGCACCAGTTGCCAGAATTGAAGCTATTAGGTTGTATCTTGCATATGCAGCCTTCAAAAATTTCAAAGTTTATCAGATGGATGTCAAAAGTGCTTTTCTAAATGGAAAACTCCAAGAAGAAGTTTATGTTAAACAACCACCAGGTTTTGTTGATCCTAAATTTCCGAATTATGTTTTCAAGCTTGATAAAGCTCTATATGGGCTCAAACAAGCTCCAAGAGCCTGGTATGATACCCTGTCCGAGTATCTTATTGAAAATAAATTTACAAGAGGTAAAATTGATAAAACATTATTTTCAAAACGGAACGGTTCTAACATCTTACTCATTCAGCTATATGTAGATGACATTATCTTTGGTTCCACTGACAAGTCAATGTGTGACTGGTTTGCTAAGATAATGTCAACTCAGTATCAGATGAGTATGATGGGAGAATTTACTTATTTTCTTGGTTTACAAGTTGAACAAAAGTCTGATGGCACTTTTATAAATCAAAGTAAGTATGTGCATGATATGTTACAGAAATACAAATTTGAAAATTTATCTTCCATGCACACTCCTATGGGTACTCAGGATAAGATAAGTAAGGATGAAACTGGTAAATCAGTTTGTCAATCCACATACCGAGGTATGATTGGTTCCTTACTTTATTTAACTGCTAGCAGGCCTGATATCATGTTTGCAACATGTTTGTGTGCTCGGTATCAGGCTGATCCTAAAGAATCACATATGAAAGCAGTTAAGCGAATCTTTAGATATCTTACAGGTACTCCTAACCTGGGTCTTTGGTATCCCAAAGACTCAAACTTTGACCTTGAAGGGTACACAGATGCAGATTTTGCAGGTTGTAGATTGGACAGAAAAAGCACAAGTGGAGGATGTCAATTCCTCGGTGGAAGACTAGTTGGTTGGTCATCCAAGAAGCAAAATTTGGTAGCAACTTCCACAGCAGAAGAAGAATATGTTGCTGCAGGAAGTTGTTGTGCTCAATTATTATGGATGCAGTATCAACTCTTAGACTATGGGTTCAACTTTCATAAGACTCCCATTCATTGTGATAACAAGAGTGCTATTGCTATCACAGAGAACCCTGTCTATCACTCCAAAACCAAGCACATTGATATCAGGCACTACTTTATTCGAGATAATGTGGAAAAAGGTAAGGTTGAGGTAGATTATGTATCAACAGATGAACAATTGGCCGATGTGTTTACTAAACCTCTCCCTGAGGAAAGGTTTATGTATTTACTAGGGCAATTAGGTATGTTGAATCCTTAATCTTTAAAACTGAACGCTCAGTTTCACTCATGTTGATACTGACCACTCAGTATCACTAGTCTGTTATCATCAAAATTTGAAAATTTTATTTTTTTCATTTCCAGAGTAAATTAATTGTTTTTATAATTTTATTATTTTTTTAATAATAATTTTTTTTACTCAGTATTGGGGTATTACGGCGCTCAAACCGAGCTTAATCCTCATACTGCTCAACGGTAACCTTTCTTAATAAGAAAGTTACCGTTGGCAGAGGATAAGGCAGTCAAATCAGCCGTTTTTACTTCCCAATACCTTAATTATCTTTCAAATCTCCTATAAATAACCGTTTATTTTTACTTCAATTTTTTTAACTGTTATTTCTTTCTTTCATTTTCAATTCTCTCTGCGATTAACGATTTCACTTTCTATTAGCAAGCAAACGTTTTTCAAATCAAAATCACAGATGGCGAATTACACTTTTGTTGCTCCAGAAGTTGAATCGGAAATCAAATTCCGAAATGATGAAGTGCCCAGGTTTGCGAGGAACAACATCACAGCGAATTTCACTATTCCTCAGGCCTGGGTATGCCAAGAATTCACAAATATTGTGACTTTTATGAAGCATTTGCCCAATTGCTCGTGCACTGACCTTTTCTCCTCGAGCAATTTACCCAGAAATGTTATGTGAGTTTTGGCACTCTGCCACACTCGATTCTCCAGATATGATTGCTGGATGGGTAATTAGGGATCAAAGAAGAGCTTTTGTTTCTACTGCAATCATTCGTGAAACACTGAGGCTTCCAGCACAAGCTCAGTATGACCCATTTTTTGATAGATCAGAGGCACGCTCAGTACTGCCATTTTTGGGTTGAAGAGGAACAACATGAATCATCAAAAGAAACAAATTTGGTCCTATGTGGGGTATTCTCATTACAACAATTATTCGGTGCATGACTCACAAGACAGGTGCTTTGGATCAAATAAATGAATTTGGGATGCAAATAGTACATGCTCTGTACTATGGAAGAAACATTGATTATGCACGACTCATTTTCAATGAATTAGCTACTTTGGTTCGGGCTAACACAAGGGAATGTAATGTCCCTTTCTGCAGATTCTTATCACTCATCTTTCAACACTCAATGCCCACACATTCTTATGATGAGTTTCACAGTCCAAGGGTTGATCTTCCTCCTCTTAGTGAGAAGATCTTCTTTTACAGGCCAAGACAAGCAGAGCCTTTACTGAGCCCTTCTATGTGGGCCATTGTTCAAGAACATATAAATGATGAAGAAGACATGTCTGATACTGAGTCAGACAATGATGGTGATGATGATAATGATGATAATAGTGGCAATGGAGCCCAGGCTGGTCCAGATATTGAGATGCAGGATGTTCCACAAGTTCAAGAACCAACTCAACAACATATCTCTCCACCTGCACAGGACCCTGAGGTTCCTCATATAGAAACAATTTTTGATACTGAGTCCTCAGAAGACACACCACTGGTCCTCCAAAGAAGAAGAAGACATCTTTCCCCTGTCATTATGGGAAACTTATCATCTGAGGAGGTGCAGCCTGCAAATGTTCCATCATTAACTGCATCCCTTCAAGCCCAAAGCCTAGTTGCAGCCACCGCTGACCTTCCAGGTCCAGAACTAGTCCAAACTGCTCAACTAATTGAGGAACCTCATGTTCCTCTTGATGTGGAGATTCAATATGCACAAACTACACTGGAAGGTGCTCAGCATGACAGAGAGGTCGGTATTGAAGATGTTGGTGCTGCACATCAACAAACACATGATCCTGCACCGACCACTGCAGACGCTAGAAGGGAATCTGACAGAGTCTCATGTATGAATTTCTAAAAAGCCCTTAAACTTATATATATATATTTCATTCCCAAATAGAGACTAAGTATTGGCCAGTACCAACTCAATACTGACCAAAGTCTCAAACGATCTTTCAAATATATATCCTTTTATGGCCAACATAGCTAGCCCACTGCTGCTATGCAAAATTCATATACTGAGCACACAAAATTGATCATTGTCAGTCTACAGTTGTCTCAACATTTAAAGAGACAATGGTGGTTGATGTCATACTGACACCCACTGGTGCTGCTTGAATTATGTCCAACTTATTTTTGAGTTGGGTAGCATCATTCAAGAAATGATCACAAACCCTTAAGCCACAAAATCCAAAAACTTTCCATGGGGTTTAGCCACATTTCTGTTATCACTCTAATACCGAGTGATAAACATTGAAAATAACTAGAAGCACATCCCAGGCTTCGAATTCCCAAACCCAAACCTTTTAGTAAATGTGACTTATCCTATACTGAGCTACTTAAATTTACACACTCACTTTTACTAAAACCTTCTTACACATGCTATGCACAAGTCCACAATATTTCATCATAAACCAGATGAAATACAGACTTCACAAACTCTGTTTATATGATTATAGAATTAAACAACACCACAATTCTATTTGATAAACCTTTTCTTTTAACCAGTTTTTTTTTGTTTCTTTAGCACCATCTGTGCAGGGCATTCAGGCATCACAGGCTGCAGGAGACCAAGTGACTCTGCAAGCAATCATGCAACAAATTCTGGCCATCCAACATACTCAAAGTATAATACTAGCCAGAATGGACAATATGAGTGGTGATATTGACTCAATAAAACAGTCAGTCTCATTACTTCAACAACCACATCAGCAACCACAAACTCCACCATTTTCACATGGTGACCACAATGAAGAAGGAGAAGGAGAAGGAGATGCTGGTGATACTGATGCTGCAACTGAGCCCATGCCCTCCCCTACTCTTGAACAACCAGAAGGGGACATGGGTGGTGATACTGATCCTCTTCCCTCCTCATCCAATGATAACAAAAAGGGGGAGAAGAGACAAAGAGATACTGAGGTTGATCAAACTGAGCCATCTGCTCATGGGGAGAAAAGAAGAAGATTGAATGAAGATCAACCTCCACAACAACAACAACAACATCAGCAAAGCCCTCATACTGAGCCACTTCGCATTCAGTATGAGAGAAGAAGACAAAGAACTAGGTCAGCATTACAAGTTCAAGACCCACTTGAGCCATCTGCTCAGGGGGAGACTCACACTGACCAACCACAGCAAGCTTATACTGAGCCACCTGTTCTAGAAGAAAACAACTTGCAAATTGTGGTCTATAGGCCTTTTGTGTGGCCCATTGCTGATGATGAAGATGAAGAACATCCAGTGGCATCAGAAGAATTTTTAAACTTTGCACTGGATGAAGCAAATAAAGAAACCTCTTCATCATCATTCTCAGATGATGAAGTACATACAAGAAAACCTATCTCACCTCATGCTGAAGGACCTTCTAGAATTCCTAGAAGACCAATAACCAGAAGAATGACAAATGTGGTTATGTCCTCAGAATCTAGTGAAGAACAAGATCCAGCCCCTCTGATCTCAAGACCTAGGAGATCTGCTCAATTTACCGGGGAAAAGAGTGAAGCTGAGGATGAGATTGAGGCCCAAAAGTTCTTCCCTGTTAAGGAAGAACCTGAAACTGAGTCTGAAGATGTTCCAAGAAGATCTCATACTGTAAGAAGAACTGGAGATGAATTACTTGAACAGTATTGGAACATTGTGGCACAAAGAACAAGATATAGGGAAACAAGGATGGGTATGCTGAGGAATAAAGCATTTCTAACTGTAAGAGACATATACTGGCTAAATGAATTTGTCAACAAAATAAAGGTCAAAACTGTTGATAAATCAATTGTTGCAACTTGTACTGGGCCAGTCAGTCCTCCAATGAAGTTTTTCCTCCATGACATCCAAAATATGGGACTTCAAGATTGGATAAAGATTGCTAGACTGATAAAGGAGATGCCCTCAAGATCCTCTGAAGCCCAAGTGATGATGGATGAAATCTGGGCTGTATCTGCTATATGCTATGAAAAAGGCATTCTTTATGCAGCAGAATACAGGGCACTCAGTGTGATGACTGAAGCTATGAAGAACAACAAACCTGAGTGCCTTAATACTTTCAGAATAATTCCCACATATACTGTTCCCTCTAATCTTATCTTTCAGGATCAAAAGAGTACCATATATCCAACATCTGGATATATGTATACTGACTCAGATGACAGGGAGTGCTTCATTACTGAAGCAGATTTGGCAACAGCTCCTATCAGCCATTTGGTGGGCCTTAAATGGAAGATAACCAAGAAAGAAGATGCTTGGTTTAGAAAGAAGATAGTTGCTATACTAAACAACAGGCAAGAGGAATTGAAGAAAAGAGAAGAGTTCATCCATGTGAAGAAAGAAGTCTTCTACGAGTTTGAGTCGATCAACAAAGACTAAAGAAGAAGACTTTGCAGCCTGTAGCTTATTTTGTTTAGTTTCTCTTTGTAATTGTTTTGTTATCTTTAGATAGGGGGAGATTGTTAAGGCAAAAAGCCTTGCCCCTTTGGATCTTAAGATAACAAAAACAACCTAGACTAGCTTTGATTAATATGTAAAATAATATAGCTAAGTTTAGGTCTGATACTGAGTGATCAGTATTGGAACTCAGTATCAGTACTCAGTATCAGATAGTGATACTGAGTACAAGGACTGAGTAGAAGGACTGAGTGATACTCAGTATAGTAACGGACTAAAATCAAATCCCTTGATCTTAGTCATTTCCCTTACTTAGTCCTTCGGTTACTCCTTTGCTCATCATGTAAGATCTCTATAACATTATAAATAGAGATCATCTTGCAAATGAGTACTTACAAATTTACTTTACACATTCACATCTTTTGTAATTGATCAGTGGTCTTGTGATTCCGCAACAAGCCACACTCAGTGGATTTATACATTGACTATATTCTTGTGTTATCACTCTAATATTTCTCTAAGTATAATAATCTATCAATTAACATTATAAACCAGGGTTGTTGTGACCTAACAAGGAATTTAATAAAATCCAACAATTTGAAGCTTATGAAATACCTCTTTTGTATAAGTTGACATTTCTACTTCCTCCGATTCAAAATAAGTGATACACTTGGGGTTTCACGGTTTTTGAGGCAAAAGATTATAATGATGGTTAAATTATATTTATTGGATGGTTAGTGGGGAATGGGTCCCACACCTTTTGAATAAAGTAAGGTTAATGATGTTTAAAAGTAAAAAGTAAGGGTAAAGGGGTCATTTCACTTTGTTAAAGTAGATAGTTAGTGGGTGTGGGTCCCATTTTATTTGCCAAATAAGGAAACTTTTCAAAGTGTATCACTTATTTTGAATCACCCCAAAAAGGAAAGTGTATCACTTATTTTGAATCGGAGGAAGTATAAGATTTGAATCACAAACTCCTCTGTAAAGGTCAACGGAACGAATGAACGATCAATATATGTAAAAGTACAATAATATTTTAGCAATAATTTAAGTGACAGCAACATATCACGTGAAAAACTCATGCATTATTGAATTTAATTACCACGTTTGTTCCATGAAAACCATAAATAATTCAATTTAGAGTAAATTACAGTTTTTGTCCCAGTGGTTTTCCCAATTCTGCGTTTTTGTTCTTATACTTTTTTTTTCGTTTTTTTTGTCCCTGTACTATTCCAAATTCTGCATTTCTGTCTTTCCGTCTAATTTTCACCGTTAACTAACGTGAAATGCCAAAAAAGTAGGGGTATTTTCGTCATTATCCTTCCTTATTCTTTATCTGTGTTCTTCATCTATAACTATAATCCCTCAATTGAAAACCCTAATCCTAAATTATAAACACAAAAATACAAAATTGAATGTATGAACCTGCAATTGAATAATCAAACCTACAAAAAAGGAAATCAACAATTGAACTAACAACAACAAATTGTTCTTCCAAATTGTTCTCTAGAGGATTCACAAATTAGTATATTTTTTCTTCCAAGAACTGAAGCTCTGAAGCTATCGATGAAGCACTGAAGCTCTCTGTTAGGACTTATTTTGTTGTAATTAATAGTCTAGGGGGTAGTTATGTAACATTGTATATTAGCTTAGATTGCAATTAGGACTAAGCTTGGACAATCAGTGATAGGTATATAAGGACCATGTGTAATCACTAATTGTAACTTTTGCACATTAATCAAATCTTATCTTTGCAATTGTTCTCTCCGTTCTCTCTACTTTCTCTCTCTAAAACACACACATCACACACTAGATCTCAACCTTCTTCTTTGAAATCAATGGATTGATTGCTCATTTTAGTGTTCACAATTGGTATCAGAGCATAATCCATCATTAGAATAGATCCAAGCATTGATTTCTGTTGAAGAATTGAAGATTTAATGGGTTTTTGAAGATTTGGAAGAAAAAGAGCTCAAGAATCAAAATCAAAATCTGAGTTAGTTTTGCTTGTTTTTCTGGCTTGAATTTGTTCTCCTATTGATTCTATTAAGTTTCAAATCAAATTTCAATCAATTCCAATATGTTTTGACAATGAATTAGTGATTTTAGTGAAAAACCATTAAAGCTTAACTTTAAAGTTTTTTGTTCTTAAAATTGAAATTGTATTAGATCTAGTTTGTTTTTGGTGAAAATTATTGGAATGGATTGAAGGAAAACGATTTTAGAATAGTTTGCAAAAAGAATCAGTCATTTTGGTAAAGTATTGAAGAAGATAAGATTAATTGAGTGAGTATTTGTTGTTCTCGGTAACGTTATTGTTCAACACTGTTGAACGTACCCGAGAACCGATCTCGACTCGAGTACTCAAGATCTCGACCCGAAAACCGATCTCGACTCGATTAACCAAGATCTCGACCCGAGAACCCTCACACATCTCGACCCGAGAACTTACCTCATCTCGACCCGAGAACTTACCTGACTTCAACATCTCGACCCGAGATCTTTCATATTTCGACCCGAGATCTAGATACTTCACTTCTCGACCCGATATCTTACCTCAACCTTCAAATTTTTACCCCGTCGTAATCACAACTTAACCAATCAAAAATGACCTCGAAAGATGCGTTGTCCATAGGATCAGATACCAATCCACTTGTTCTCTACCGAGGAGAATATGGTCAATGGAAGAAACGTTTTCTCCATTTCATCCTAAGTCAAACTGCGGGCCCACTAATCCTCGACTCCCGTGAGAATGGACCAACAAAATTCTACCGAACTGTGGTTGATAACCCAAAATCTGACCCACCGGTAATTGGTGGTATGTTCCCAATTGCCCCTGCGGAATACAATCAAGAACAGAAAGAAAGGGCAAGAGCTGATGTATATGCACACTCATATATACTGCAAGGTCTTCCAAATGACATATACAGCAATCTCAACAGTTTTGAGACTGGAAAGGAACTATGGGATGAGATCCACAAATAAATGGAGGGAGCTGACTTAGGCAAGAAAGCAAAAATGGTATCAACCCTAAATGCTTACGGTCAGTTTAAAGCGAACGCAGGAGAAGAACTGGAACTCACCAACACAGGTTCTGCAATATGTTGAATGATCTTCGCAAGAACAACTTGAAGAATGGAAACCTTGAAATCAACATTAAATTCATTCAATCCCTTCTCCCTGAATGGGAAATGTTCAGAAACAATGCAATGCAACACCAAGATTTGAGCCTGATAGATGTTCATGAACTATATTGGTAGGACTAGTTTTGAGCTTAATTGATGTAATTAGCCTCAATTAAACTAGTTTAGAGGTTAGGGTATAAATACCCTTGTGATGACTAATGATGTAAGCGTTCCTTCATTTGAATAGAATTCACACTTTGAAAGCTCCTTCCCTCCATCTTCATCTCTCTCAACTACACACACTAAAACACACACTTGAATTCTCAAGTCTTCACAAATCACCATGAATTGAATTGATTTCGATTGCAATAGCTCTCTCAATTGGTATCAGAGCACAATCCTTCAAGGAACAGATCCAAATTCATGATTATTTGATCCAGATCTGACATTTTGTTGAAAACGTTTGTTACGACTGTGAAAATTAATTGGCGGAAATTTTGTTAAGATTTGATGTTTTGATTGGATATTGATGCTTCTCTATTGATTCTAATCACAATAGAATCAAATTTCGTTGCAATCCATCAAGTATTCATCTCAATTTGGAGATTTTTGTGAAAAACTTGAAAACTCAAAATTTTGACTGTAAATCTCAAAATTCGATCTGATTTGTTATGGATTGAAGAATATTGTTGGATTCGATCGTTAGAAAACTAAAATCGAGCATATTGGGATTGGAATTACTGGATTTGGTCAAGAATTGAGCAAAAATGAATCAAAAAGATGAGTTTTTGAAACTTACGTAATAGTGTTCGGCTCGAAGAAGGTTCCCGGCTTCAAGAACATTCTCGGCTCGACTCCAGTTCTCGGCTCAAGGAGGTCGGCTCAAACAGGTTCCCGGCTCAAACAAGACCTCGGCTCGACCAACAGTTCGGCTCGACTCAAGAGTTCGGCTCGGCTTATTGAAAGTGCTCGACCAATAGTTCGGCTCGAATACTCTTCTCGGCTCGAACTCAAATCAAGTTTTCAGACTTCGGCTCGAACATCTTCGGCAGTTGACCATCTTCGGCTCGAAGACTCTTCCCGGCTCGACCATCGACTCAGCTCGAACAACGTGTTCGGCTTCTACATTTTCGGCTCAAAGTGTTCGGCTAGGCTCGATTCAAAGAGTTCGGCTCACGACTTCGACTCGACTCGAACAGATCAAGGACTTCGGCTTGATCAACTCAAGTGTTCGGCTCATTGATTTCCGCTTCAAAGAGTTCGGCCCGAACTAAGTGTTCGGCTTATCTAAATTTCGGCCCAAATTGTTTTTAACCCAATACAATCTATTAAATCCAATTAAACATCAAGCCCAAAACTCGTGAATTTTAAATTTTTTTCTAAAATTCGATAACCATCAAACACAAACCTCAACTTCTCGACAAGTGAACAATATTTGTAGAAATTCAAATCATTTTGAAATGACTTCTAAAGACGCACTTTCAATCGGATCTGATCTCAAACCACCGGTGTTATATAGAGGTGAATATGCTCAATGGAAGAAACGATTTCTCCACTTTATTAAACATCAGGAATTGGCAACTGAAATTCTTGATTCTCTTGAGAATGGTGTGGCTGTATTTTATGAAGACATTATTACTGCTCCAAATGCAAATCCACCAGTTCTTGGTGGTCGAACTCCACTTCCTCCTGCTCGATATGATGCTCAACAAAAACAACGAGCTAAAGCAGATTTACAATCTTTTTCATTCATGCTTCAAAGTCTACCAAATGACATCTATAACAGCTTAGATAGTCTGGAAACCGGAAAAGAACTTTGGGATGAAATAAGAAAACAAATGGAGGGAACTGTTTTAGGAAACAAAGCAAAAATGGTTACCACTTTAAATTCCTATCAAACATTTAAAGCTACAACCGGGGAAGATTTGGAAAGCACATATCATCGTTATTGTAATTTATTGAATGAATTCCGTAGAAACAATCTGAAAAAGGAAAATCTTGAGATCAACATCAAGTTCATCAACAGTCTACTTCCGGAATGGGCCATGTTTGGAAACAGTGCCATGCAACAGAAGGATCTTAGCATGATTGATGTTCACGAACTTTATGAGTATTTACTACAAAATGCACCCATGGTGAAAGACATAGTCAAAACAAGACAAGATGCAGCAAATACTCAAGATACCCTTGCACTTCTTAACAAACAACATCAGTCTAACGTATCTGGTAAAATGAAAGAAAAATCTGACGAACCTGCAACTGATATGAATGATGACATGGAAAAAGAACTGCAACAAGTCCTGCAAGCAATGTCCCTCATCTCAAACTATCAGAAAAAACGGTACTCCAAGCCAACAAACAACAATCTGAGGTCTTCTTCCAACTTTAAGTCTGCACCATCTGCTACAAACACAACTGACAAACCAACTATCACACCTTTAGATCCTACGAAGAAATGCTATAATTTTGGTATTGCTGGTCATTTCTCCCGTGATTGCTAGAAACCTAAAGTTCGTGATTCTGAATATTTTAACGGAAGATGTTGATGGCTAAGCAAATTGTGACAGGAAAGGTGTTATTAGCTGAAGATCTTCAGTGGATCGAAGATTCAGATCCTGAAGATGAAGAACATTCAGCAAACTTATGCTTTATGGCAAGAGAAAATGCTGAGATTTATGATCGATTTAATGAAGAAGTCAACAATGAAATTGAGGTAATCAGTTCTCTCCTTCCCGCTTCTAATAATTCGATTGATTCTGATACTTGCTTCTTAAATACTCAGATATCTGAAATTGATTCTTTACAACAAAACCTTTTAATTGAAAAAGATTTAAATATTCAACTTCAAGAATGTTTGAATGATTTAGAAAATGAACGCGAACAATTTGTTCATCATGGTGAACAACTTGTTCATCATATTAAACAAAATCAAATTTTCAAACAAGAGAATCTAGATTTACAAAATCAAGTATCAGAATTGAAAATCACTTATGAAAATGAGATCAAGAATCTTTCTCATACAATTTCTGAAAAAGAAATTGAAATCACAAATCTTAAAAGTACACAAAATTTAATATCAAATGACCGAAATGATAAATATTACAAATTGTACATTGAAACGTTTCATGAATATCAAATAACTAAAAACTGGTTGGAACGTAAACAAAAGGAATTCGATGAAAATGAAGCAGTTTGAATCTTTAACCAATCAAATAAAAGAATTATCTGAAACCTTACATGAAAACGACCTCAAAACATCACGGGAATTAAATAGCAAACAAAATGTCATACATCAACTTCAAAATGAGACTATTCAACTTTCTTCCCACATCAAACACCTTGAAGAAATTATCGCCAAATGCGGACAAACTGATCAAACCATTAACTTGAACAGGCCAAAGGACTTCAAATATTTCAATTCAAGAGAAGGGCTAGGAGCTGATAATCCAGAATATCTGAAAAAGGCGTGTAACGTGCTTCCAACATTGTATGACTACAAATACATGCATCTAGATATTTGGCAGAGCTTCATTCGAATGACAGACGAGGAAGAAGAAATTGAGACCTTTAACAGAGCTAAAAAGGAGAATGCACAAATTAGTTTCAATAACACTGAATTAAATAAAACATATGAAACTAAAAAACAAAATTTTGGACATGATGATTATTTTCCAATTGTTACACCAGAAGCATTTGAGATTAAGGGTAATGCTGTTCTTCAACAAAAAGCCCTCCAAAGATTTATGTACCATCTCTAATTCTTGAAAAGAAAATTTGTCAATTGGAAACTGAAAATGATGAAACACATAAGGCATTTGATAAAGAGAAATCAGTTTTACAAACCAAAATTTTTGAATTATAAGATAAAATTGTTGAAATAAATTCTCATTCTGTTAAAAGTGTTTCTTCAAACCCTGCAACGTCTTCAACTCACAAAATTCCTGTTATTTTAAAAAGAGATTCTAATTCAAATGTTTCAAATGTTTCAGATAGAACCTTAGAATCCAAGCTTAAGAAGCCCATGCCCATCGGAGTCAACAAAGTTGAGCAGTTTCAGAATTCTAATTCGTCCAGGCCTAGTATGCTTAAGCCCAAGGAGCTTAAGAAGTCTAGATCTCCTTCGATTTTAGCTTCTTCTTTTTCTAATTCAAATAAATGTAATACCTCACCAAATTTTATTTCTCCGAAAATGTTGTATGGAATTGTTTATGATGCTGCAGTTTACCGTCCAGTTAATTACACTGTTAATGGTGAAAATTTGATTATTAAAACTGATAAAGATGGTAAAAGGTTTATTTTAAAAGAAAAATAAGCCAATTTCTCAGTATGATGAACGATATTTTATTCGAATAAATGCTCCATGCAGTACTAGAAACGATGTTCTTCACAAATCTGGCAAAATCATTAAATCATGTAATACTTGCTTTCCACATCCATGTAAGACGTTTGTTTCTAGTTCACACTCATCTACTCTTAAACGACCGAACCCACCAATCTCCGCTAACTCGTCATCTGTTCGTCGTCTTGTCTATCGAGAAGTTTCAACACCTAAATCACAAACACCATTTCAATCAAAATGGATTAAATCGTCTAATTCAACACCTAAATCGTGTAATTCAGGCTCCCCATCTCTTTCTCACACAACGAATCACAAACAATCCACATTTGTTAAATACAAATGGATCAAAAATGAACAATCCAAATGGATTTTACAATCCCCTGTGAAATCTTTCGAGTGGTCTGTTAAACAAACAACAAAAGAGCTGCCTCCTTGCAGTTCTCCAAATCTCTAAATCTCTGAATTATTCACATAATCACCACTACATAAAACATATATTACTAATCGTATGGGACCCATATCTTATTGGGTACCTCAAACAGTTTAATTGTTTTATGTAGAATACATGGTACCTTGATTCTGGATGTTCAAGACATTGAAGGATTTATGTGCACAGTTAGTCAACCTATGATGATACATCTATACCTATGAAACACTTAAGGGTCACACCGGTGAGTGCATGTAATACGAGTAAGATATGTAATGATACTTGGAAGATGATTGATTCATAATAGTCATTTATGAATCAAGTTAAGTATTAAGTCAAGTTTGACTTATTACTAGATTAGTTTAACTAACTAATTAATACAAGTATTTGTACATTTACTAGTTGAGTAAATATACAATGTGTTAATTATAGATTATCCATGATATGATTTAAAGCTATTAAATCATATAGTAATTGGATAATATTATTGTTTAGATTATATAAAGTTTATTATATAGTCAATTATTAAAAGTATAAATACAAGAATATATTTCGTGTATACGGGTACCGAAATATTGAGTGTATAATACTACACATTTAATAATTAAGTGTAACAATAATAACTAGATAAACTATAAGGGTTTAATGTGTAAAAGATAAGTTTAATTAAGAGATTGATCTTAATTAAACTAAAAGGGCCCTAAGTGAAATTCCATCTATTATAAATAGAAGGCTTGGGGTTCCCTTATTCCTTGATCACTAGAGCCGAAACCCTAGCCCCCTTTCTCTCCCTTGTTTCGGCCGAATAGGAGAAGCACCAAGATCTTGGTGTTCTTCGTTCTTCATTCTTCGTGTTCTTCAAGTCTTGAAGATCTAAGATCATTACAAGGATCAACTAGAAGAACGCTCATCGTTTTCATCATCAGTGGATTTATCTTAAGCCTTAACCAAGGTATGATTCATGGAACACTCTTTCTTCCTCTCCTCCTGTTCAACCGAAACCAACCAAGAACCCTAGGGTTCTTGGTAGTTGTCGAATTACACACAAGTGTGTGTGTGTGTTCGGGTTTTCGTATAAGGTTTTTTTCATTGTTAATCTAATCTAGATTTCCAAGATCCCAATCCTTTAGGGTTTAAGGATTAGGTTTAATCTCAGTTCCGCATTTAGGGATTAAATCAGCTAGTTGGTTTCAACCGGTCAAGAACAAGTTCATGTTCTTGGTTAGTATGGTTCGAACCAAGTGACTAGGAGGTTAACCCAAGTGGTAAATCAGTATCAATGAAACCCTTCAGACATATGACCGGTAACAAAGAATTATTAACAAATTTTAGAGAAAAATATTTGGGAACTGTTCGGTTTGGGAATGACCATTTAACTGCCATTATGGGTATTCGTCACCATTTGATCATTCGAAATGTGGCATACGTTGAAGATCTTGCTCACAATCTTTTTAGTATTGGTCAATTCTGTGATAAAACTTTAGAAGTTAATTTTCGAACAAAGAAGTGTGCTGTTCGAACCTATGCAGGAAAAGAACTTCTTACTGTCTCTCGTGAGACAAATATGTTTACAATCAATTTAAATGATGTAGTTCCACTGGAGGAAGTATGTTTAGTTTCTCAAGCAACGTCTAATAAGTCTTGGTTATGGCACCGCCGTCTTTCACATCTTAACTTCAAAACTATTAACAAATTGGTTAAGGGTGGTCATGTTTCTGGGCTTCCAGGTGTCGCATTTGACAGAGATCATCTCTGCTCGTCTTGTGAACTGGGTAAAATGACTAAAAAGTCTCATAAGTCCAAACCAGTTCCCAGTACTTCCAAACCACTTGAACTGCTTCACATGGACTTATGTGGTCCGATGAGTGTCCAATCCTTAGCAGGTAAACGTTATGTATTGGTCATTGTTGATATGATTATTCTCGCTACACATGGGTTCATTTCTTACGTACCAAAGATGAAGCTACTGATATCATTATTGCCTTCATCAAGAAAACACAGATATATTTGGACTTAAAAGTTAAAACCATTCGTACTGACAATGGTACCGAATTTAAGAATCGAACTCTGGATTCTTTTCTTGAATCCGTTGGTATAACTCATCAATTTTTCGCTGCCCGCACTCCACAACAAAATGGAGTTGTAGAACGAAGAAATCGTACCTTAGTAGAAGCTGTCGTACCATGCTTTCATTTTCAAAACTCCCATTATCTCTTTGGGCTGAAGCCATCAGTACGGCGTGCTTTACTCAAAATCGTTCAATCATCAACAAAACCTACAACAAAAATCCATATGAACTGATCAATAAACGTATTCCAAATGTTAAATTTTTCCATATTTTTGGGAGTCGTTGCTTTATTCTGAATGATAAAGACAAATTGAATAAATTTGAAGCTAAAGCTGATGAAGGAAATTTTGTGGGGTATTCACGTGAATCCGCATCCTTTAGAGTTTATAATCGTTCAAATCGCACGATACGAGAAAGTGTCAATGTTACATTTGATGAGACTTTTCCTCTGGATTCACTGAGAACAAACATTGAAATTCCTTTACCTTCTTCGTCTCCTTCCACATCAAAAAATGATTATGATATTTTGTTTGAACATTTCTATGATGAATATCATAACATTCGACATAAATTACTTGAGGAGGCCGGTGTTCCACTACCCTCCGAAGCTGAAGTTCAATCCATCACTGTTCCCGAAATGCAAAATTCAAGTTCTACTGATTCTCCATCTAATACTTCTACTGCTCCTAATATCCACTTATCTGATTCAAATTCTACTTCCTTGGAAAACCAATCATCATCGGATAATCCCACACCTTATGCTTCACCTGCTGCTGTTACAGAGTTAATTTTAGTTCAAGCACGAGCTCCACCTTTAGTGATTGATTTCTCCAAATTCCATGTTAAACGTGTTGATCCTCCATCTTCCACATCCAATGCTCAAACTACAATAATCCCACATCCTGAATTCACTGACACCTCGAACGTCATTCCGGGCCACCTTCCACTTCCACATTCTTTAAAATGGACTCGAGTGCATCCTCTTCATAAAATAATTGGCAATCCTGACTCAGCTGTTCAGACCCGTAGGGGTACTGCTGATGAATGTCAATATTCCTCTTTCTTAAGCTCCATTGAACCTAAGAAAGTCAGTGTGGCTCTCTCAGATCCAGACTGGATTCTTGCATTGCAAGAGGAAATCAATCAATTTGAACGTTTAAAAGTCTGGCATCTGGTTCCAAAACCATCCGGAAAGTCTGTTGTTGGTAAAAAGTGGATTTTTAAGAACAAGAAATATGAGAATGGGATAGTTATTCGTAATAAAGATCATCTGGTTGCGAAAGGGTATTCTCAACAGGAGGGCATTGATTTTGAAGAAACGTTTGCTCCGGTTGCAAGAATAGAAGCCATCCGAATTTTATTGGCATATGCAGCACATAAGAATTTTACAATCTATCAAATGGATGTAAAAACTGCTTTTCTTATTGGTATTTTAAAAGAAGAAGTGTTCATTCATCAACCCGACTGTTTTGTAGATCCACACTTTCCTAATCATGTATATATTCTCGACAAAGCATTATATGGTTTAAAACATGCTTCTCGTGCGTGGTATGACGTGTTATCTAAATTCTTAGTGGATTGTGGTTTTTCAAAAGGTAAAGTTGATACTACACTCTTCATCAAACGCAAAGGGGAAGATATTGTACTCATTCAAATTTATGTCGATGATATCATCTTTGGTTCTACAAATTCTAAGTATTGTAAAAAGTTTTCTGATCTTATGGTTAAGCGATTTGAAATTAGTATGATGGGGGAAATGAACTTCTTTCTTGGTATTCAAATTCGTCAATTACCTACCGGGATCTTCATCAATCAATCCAAGTATATTACTGATCTATTGAAAAAATATCTGATGGATGATTGTAAACCTATTTCTACACCGATGTCACCAGGTTCTAAACTACATGCTGATCCTGACGGTAAACTTGTTGATATCACAAATTATCGGGGCATGATAGGTTCATTGTTATATCTAACTTCAAGTCGACCAGATATTATGTTCGCTACTTGCATTTGTGCTCGGTTTCAGGCTGCTCCTAAAGAGTCACATCTTCAAGTAGTCAAACGTATCTTTCGTTATCTAAAGGGTACACGAGATCTTGGTCTTTGGTATCCCAAAGAAACTTCGTTTGACTTATGTCAGGGGGGAGCATACCTGCTTTATTTGAAAATCAACTGTGAGGGGGAGCATCCTTTCAGAATTGCTAAATAATTTTTCAGTGCTCCTTTAATTTTTTTTTTATCTTTATTAATATGGGGTATCAATTTTTGTAATATCCGTAAACGATCTCTTTACCAATTTCAGTTGGTACTGATAGCATGTGTTTATTACATATTTTCTTATTCTATATTACTAAGAATTTTTTTTTCTCTCAAACAGTTTTTCAACCTCCTTCATATTTACAATCACACAAGGTTATCAATGTTGAGTATTAGCTTTTGTAATATCCGTAAATGATCTCTTTACCAGTCTAGGTTGGTACTGATTGCATCTGTTTATTACAAATTTTCTTATTCTATCTTGATATTAATTTTTTTTCCTCAAACAGTATTTCAACCTCTTACAAATTTACAATCACACAATGTTATCAATGTTGAGTATTAGTTTTTGTAATATACATAAACGATCTCTTTACCAGTCTAGGTTGGTACTGATTGCATCTGTTTATTACAAATTCTCTTATTTCTCATTGCTATCTTTGTGTTACTTTTTTGTCAAAAGTCTCAATTGTAAATCAATTTTTTCCTTTTACTTACAATTTTCATTTTCAAAATCAATACTGAATTACAAATTTTTTTTACTCATATTGAGTAGTTGACATCACATTCTCATCAATTCTTTATTAATCTATGCTGCTCAACATTCTAAATTTTTTTTATCAATCTCCAATATATGAAAATCCCAGTCAAATCCTTACCTAACTGATATTCCATTTCTAGAACTTTCAAATCATTAGTAAACCAGTTTTAGGACTTTCTTACACCAACAGAGTCAACAAATCAAAATTATTTCCATTGAGTGTTTGAAATCTCAATTTCTTCTCAAGCCAATCAGATGTAAACTTTGAATAGCAAAGCATAGATATGTTGAATACAACTTTTGACGAAGAATTAAATTGATGAAAAGTAATTCAACACTTTGAAGAACATCTGAGAGTAATCGAATTTCATAACGGGCCAAATGAAGAAATTGAAGAAGGAAGACATGGATAAAGTGCTAAAGCTCAAAAAGGGGGAGATTGTTAGGACTAGTTTTGAGCTTAATTGATGTAATTAGCCTTAATTAAACTAGTTTAGAGGTTAGGGTATAAATACCCTTGTGATGACTAATGATGTAAGCTTTCCTTCATTTGAATAGAATTTACACTTTGAAAGCTCCTTCCCTCCATCTTCATCTCTCTCAACTACACACACTAAACACACACATGAATTCTCAAATCATCACAAATCACCATGAATTGACTTGATTTCGATTGCAATAGCTCTCTCATATATGAATATTTACATCAGAATGAGCCGATGGTAAAAGGAATTGCCAAATCCAGGCAAGACAATGCTGACACACTTGCACTGTTAGCCAAACAAAACCAAGCACTAAACAAAGGGGTAAATGATGCCTTAATGGCCCCTCAATAAAAAGCGGTTGTCAACGAAGAACCGAAGAGTCTTATTCCTGAGGGAGCAAATGAAGAAATTGAGTGTGTTCGCCAGGCTATGGCTCTAATCTCAAGCTACAACAACAAATACTACAACAAGCCAACAAACAACAATCTCAGAACATCATCAAACTTCAAATTTAACTCATCTTCCCAAACTCCAAACTACAAAACATCATCTTTCACTACTGAGCCACCGAAAAAGTGATACAACTGTGGCATGACTAGGCACTTTGCCAAAGAATGCAGAAAGCCAAAAATTAAAGATTCTGAATACTTCAAAAGAAAAATGCTCCTGGCTAAACAGATCGAGAATGGTAAAGTCCTACTGGCTGAGGATAGACAGTGGTTGGAAGATTCTGATGACCACGAGGAAGAACAATGCACCGCCAGTCTGGCCCTAATGGCACGATCAAATGAATTGAGGGCTGAGCTAGGCATTTCAGAGAACGGTGAGAATGAGGTACACTCTCCTTCAATAGATTCTTCTCTATCTGACTCAGACACTGATTTATCAGAAAATTCCTTGTTTAATGAAAATCTTTTAATTAAAATTGATGAGAAAGCCAGTTGACAAAACAAATTACAGATTTAGAAACTGAAAAGACACAATTTTTAAAAGATCTAAGTCAAATTTCTCTTCAATTAACACAAATGCAGACCATTGAACAATTAAACAAGGAATTGCAAAATCAGTTGTCTACGTCACAATCTATTTTTCAATTTAAAATATTTGAATTAAAAGAAAGTTTACAGCAACAAGTAAACACAAATAATACATCAAATACACAAATCAAAAACCTAAAAGAAGAAAATGCGACGTTTCGTCGTCAACTTGAATCCCTTATTCCTCAAGTGAATCAAAATAACTCTTCTCAACAAAAAAACACAAGAGTTACAAAAAAAGTTGTCGACTTTTCATGTTGCTCACTACAGTGAGGTCAACCGATTAAGCAAACTAATCTATGACAAAAATGTTGAAATATCAAATCTTAAAAACATGAAAACAACATCAAGTGAGAAAGACGATTCTCGTAAGTTACTCCAAGACTTATCTGTTCAATTACAAAGAGAGCGAGAATGGGCAAAGGCCGCCGAAGTTAAAATGAAAGACAATCAAGAGCAATTGAAGACGGCTGCCACTGAAATTCAAAATTTAAATGAACAAATTAAAGAAGTTACCACAACTCTTAAAAAGGAAATCGATGAACAATCATCAACAATATACAGTCTCATAATCAAAAAGGAAAATGCCGAAGAACACAACAAAAAACTAGAGCAGACGATTGTCAAAGCCGGTCATACAGAACAAACAATCAAGTTTAATGAACCAAAAGAGTTCAGATACTACAAATCAAAAGCCGGTCTCGGAGCAGAAAGTCCTCATTATCTGGAGAAGCTGCTGATGTTCTCCCCACACTGTACAACTATGACTACATGAATTTGGGAATCTAGCAAAGCTTTCTACATATACCGGACGAAGAAGCAGAAATTGAGAAGTTCAATAGAGAAAAGGAAGAATATGCTCAAATTAGCTTCAACTATAATGCTTTAAAGTCCACATATGAAAAGAAGAAAGCAAAATTCGAACATGATGAATATTTTCCAATCATCACACGAGCAGAATTTTCCATTCCAGATAATGAAGTTTTAAAACAAACCAAAGAACCAAAGCTTTATGTTCCACCATTGATTTTAGAAAAGAAAATCGTCCAACTTGAATATGAAATTGATGAAACCCACAAAGCCTTTGATAAAGAAAAAGAAAATCTTCAAATAAAGATACATAAATTAGAGGATACGTTTTTAGAATTAAAACCTAAAACTGACAAAAATGTTTATCAATATTCTAAATCTTCCTTAATAGGACCGGCACCAGTTAATCCTGTTCCAATCATCTTGAGGAGAAGCTCTAATCCACCTGTTTTGAATCTTGCAGATCAAAAATTAGAGCCCCAGAGGAAGAAGTCTATGAAGCCCGATGGAGTCACGAGAGCCATACAGTCCAAGAAGTCTATTCAGACTGGACCTAGTATGCTTAAGAAGCCTAGCCTGCTTAAGAAGTCTAGTCCACTTATGTCTGTAGTTTCTTCTTTTTCTGTTCAAAATAAATGTAATAACTCTCAACATGTGAAAACTCCTGCAATGGTTTATAGAACTGATTATGATGCTACTGTTTATCGTTCTGTCATATATTCTCTTGATTTTTATGTTGTGTTTGTTAAAACTGTGGAATTAGGAACAAAGAGATTTTTTGATAAAATTACAAAGAAACAAATTACTCAAACTGATAAACGATTTTTTGTTAGATTAGATGCACCACGTTGTTATAAGAGCAAAGTATTTCATAAATCTGGTAAAATTATAAAATCATGCAAAACATGCTTTCCATACCAATGCAAATCATATGTCTCTATTCCAGCAAAATCGAATAAAAAAGATCCATCCTCACCGGTTTCGAAACAAACGAAGAAATATCTCAAACACCCACCAACCTCTGATACCCACTCGTCTTATCGTCGCAAGTCTCATCGAGGAAATTCCGCACCTAAGCCAAAATCTTCAGGTTCCTCACAATGCGACAACAAAACATCTACAACATCGTCATCATTTGTTAAATATTATTGGGTTAAAAATAAAAAATCTCATTGGATTATTCAATCCTCTGAAAAATCATTCAAATGAGTCCTCATTTCCACAAATTCTGAACTGCCTCCAAGCAGTTCTCCAAAGCTCTAAATTGATCATAACATAAATTCTGCATAAAACATCTGTCACTAATTGTTCTGGACCCATACATCATTGGGCACCTAAAATGTTTTATTTGTTTTATGTAGAATGTATGGTAACTTGACTTGGGCTGCTCAAGGCACATGAATGGAAACAAAAATCTACTGACCAACTTTCGTGAAAAATATCTGAGAACAGTCAAATTTGATAATGATCATTTAGTGTAGAGTTTTGATAGATACTGATTGACCACTTGGGTCAACCTCCTAGTCACTTGATTCGAACCATACTGACCAAGAACATGAACTTGTTCTTGACCGGTTAAAACCAACTAGCTAATTTAATCCCTAATGCGGAACTGAGATTAAACTTAATCCTTAAACCGTAAAGGATTGGGATCTTGGAAATCTAGATTAGATTAACAATCGAAGAAACCTTGTACGAAATCCCAAACACACACACACACTTGTGTGTGTTTCGACCAACACCAAAGAACCCTAGGGTTCTTTGGTCGAAATCGTCCAAGAGGGGAGAAGAGAGAAAAGGGTTTTCTCAAAACATACCTTGTTGTTTGCTTAAGATAGATCCACTGATGATGAACAAATCGAGCGATCTTCTAGTTGATCTAAGCAATGAACTTGATCTTCGAATCTTCAAGACTTGAAGAACACGAAGAAAACGAAGAACACGAAGAACGAAGAACACCAAGCTTGGTGTTTTTGGGATTGTTCAGCCGAAAAGGGACAAGGAGGGGGCAAGGGATTCGTGTGAACCCTCTAGTTTAATTAATATTAGATCTAGAATTAAACTTCCTTTTAACACTTCCAACCCTTATAGTTTAACTAGTTTATTATTGTTGCAATTAACTATTAAATGTCTAGTATTAATACACTAATAATTCGGTACCCATATACACGAATTATATATAATTGTATTTATACTTTTAATAATTAATTATATAATAACCTTTATATAATTTATACAACAATATTATCCAATTTACTATATGATTTAATAGCTTTTAAATCATATTATGGATAATCTATAATTAACACATTGTATATTTACTTAACTAGTAAATATACAAATACTTGTATTAATTAGTTAGTTAAACTAATCTAGTAATAAGTTAAACTTAACTTAATACTTAACTTGATTCATAATGACTATTATGAATCACTCCTCTTCGTTGTGTCATTGCTTATCTTGCTCGTATTACATGCACTCACCGGTGTGACCCTTAAGTGTTTCGTAGGCATGGATGTATCATCATAGGTTGACCAACTGTGCACATAAATCCTTCAGACTCCCACTTGTGCAACTTTGTAACCTTTGTCTTAATGATACGAGCTACAGTGGCCTTCTAGATGGGCATGTAGGTAACCAACCCATTAAAAACAGCTTACGTAACCCAGGTATAGTTTCTTGAAAAACTCTTTAATAGCGTCTCCTAGTAAAGAACACTCTGTCTTTACTTCTTGGGCAACTATGTTAGGTTCATCCATTGCAGCACGATATTTTTGATAATGAATACAAGCATAGTAGAGTATATCAACTCCTGTATTCGAAATCATTTAATGACTTCTTGATTCAAATTGTTGTGATAAACGACAAAGAACAAATCAGTTCGTTTGGGCATGGCCATGCACTTTCCAGTTATCATCATGTCAAAGGACCCATAAATATCTCTCCTAAAAAGGAGGTGCAATTACCATCTTGTTATATTTCGATTAAAAATACAAATTCCTTTGTACCCAGTAAAGCCTCGTATGACAACCATATTTCAGAATTGTCTAAGACGAACCAAAGCACATTAGTCAATGTATCCCAAACCAAATACCTCAGGCTTAAGGACAATCCTAGTGAATAATACTTTTGAACTTTTTCAACCACGAAGTATTATCACGGTGGTCAATCCAATATTCGTCGAGCTCCAACAGAATATCACCGATATTTGGTTTACACACAACTTGTGTAACTATCTTCGAAGAACTTCGAATCTACCACCAAATACCGCGATGACGTTAACGTCCCATCAAGGTTCCATCCAAGACGAGTAGTCACGGATTTATACCTTTTTGAATAAATAGATTTTTACTCATGGATATTGTAAAACATACAAATTCTGAATAACAATGATACTAACTCATGTATTATTCCTCACTGGACATAGATACAGAATTATTACTGGATCATTACTTATTCTATGTGTTTGTGTTGATCACTTCAATAACTCTTAATTGTAACTTTTATCACTAATTACAATTAGTCATTTCTATTAAGCTAATGACATAAGACGAGTATCAAGAATACTATTACTTTTGTCTTTGCTAGATATTGTTCGTGCAACATTTGGAACATATTCTAGTCTTGCCTTCTTATATGATTCGATAAACATAGGAGGATTGGAAATTTACTCCTTTAGTTTCTAGAATTTATAAAACTTGCCTAGTAACTAAATCTCTTTTAGCTACTTGATTCGTAGATATTCTTATTAGTTAAAGAAACTTCCTTAAATGATTGACTTGTTCACTGGAATGTGAACATCCTATTAGATATGCAATAATTAATCACAAGACTTGTGATCACGCTATTAGGTTTGCAATAATCTAATTACTGATCATTTATTTTTCTTAACTCCTTGGCTAACGACTTGGTAAAACCTTGTTGTTAATGTCCTAACTAACTTGATATATTCATTAGTACCATAGTGAATATGTTAGTCATAACTCCCACTAAATTTTATGGAAATTAAGCATCACTTAAACTACTACTTTTGACCTAGTCAAAACTTATAGTTTAACCCTTTAAGAATTAATCAATTATCAAAGTCATCCTATGGATTTGCGAATATCCAACATTCCTGACAAGGGAATCAATACTCTCATTGATTACTGTATCTGACAAGTATAAGACACTTGATAGGATACTTCCAATTCTTAAGTGTATTAGTATTCTTTTATTTAATGCCAAAGTCATTCCTTGGATTTCTCAAATATCCATTATTCCTATTAGGGAATTATGACTTGATTAAATATTGTATTTATTACAAGTATAAAAGACTTGCAATAATACCTTTTAATTCTTAAATACTTTAATATAGTTTGTCCCCTTTAAGAGTTTATTTAATGGCTAAGTCACTTTACTTGGATTATACGAATATCCAATTATTCCTATTAAGGAATTATGACTTCATTAAATTCCTTTAATACAAGTATAAAAAGACTTGTAATAATACTCTTTAAAGTTTATCTTGATTATATCCAATATAATCATACTACATTTATACTAACACTTTGAAACTTACTATCATAAGTAACCATTACTTATGATGTTTCAACTAGGTTCAATAACTTTTGAACCTTATGCTTTTCATAAAATATCTTAAATACTTTAGAAGGAAAAAACTTCTAATTTCTAGTATCTAAGTATTGAGCTTTTAAAACATTACTCATACAACAATCAAACAATCATAAAACATGAAACATAAAGTAAATCAAAACTTGATTCACAATCTAGTCATAGAACCTTGACTAGTGTAATTATCACACATGCACACACATAATATAATTCAAACATGGATTCTTTATTAAAACCAAATAAAACTTGTTTTAATCATAAAAAAAATTATCCAAACAATAAAATAAAATTGTTTTTACTGAATCCATAAAAGTACTGAATTATAAAACTTGGTGCTCGTGGGATCATCACCATCTCATGCCGGTCACTATCACTTTCCATCTCCTCCTGCAATAAACGATTGCAAAAGTTAGATTACTCGTAATGTACTTTACAAGTATCTTAAAAGTGATTAAGAAGTGTGGTTGTGTTACCTGAGGAACTTGCGTTTCCTCCACCACCACTTGCACTCTTTGGACAATTCTTTTTCCAATGCCCAGCCTCACCACACTTGAAGCACCGATTCTCGGTCCTCGTTGCTTTAGGCTTAAACTTCTTGACCTTATGTTTGATACCTTTACCATTAGGCACTTCTTGGCTAGGATTGGTTTTACCCTTTCCTTTATTACCATGCCCTTCTTCATCGCTATCATCAGTCGTGCGACTCCTTTTAGAATTGGTCTTAATATTCAACTCAACAGCCTCGAGCATGGATCGTAGCTCGGGAATGGATTTATCCATATTACGTTTGCTGTAGTTGGCTACAAAGACTTTGTAGTCATCTGAAAATGAGTTGAGTACAGTGTCAATTGCTAACTGCAATGGCACGTGGTGACCAAGTCTAGTAAGGTGATCAATGTGCACTTTCATTTTCATGACGTGTGCACCTACTGATGCTCCTTTAGCCATTTTGCAATAAACGAGCGACCTACAAGCGTAAAATGCTTGTCCTGGTTCATTCTTTGCATCCTTGGCAGGGGCTTTCAACACGTTTCTTTCTTGGTCAATCCTATCCCTCTCTTGTCTGAGCATGATTTTGAAATCACGTCTCCAATTGAGGAAATTTGACCCAGTCAACTCTTTCTTTCCTAGAAAGAAACGTTGCGAGAGTTTGTTGTAAGTTATCGTTGTGGTTGTTGCTGCCATCTACAAATCAAAGTCAGTTTAATTAGTAATCATCAATAAACATTCTCTAAAATATATTATAAACACATAATTAATATTTTAGGCCTAGGATCCATATATCACATTCTCGCCGCAAGGTTTGGGCACTTCCCGACGAGACATGCTGTTTCTGGTAGGTAACATCCTTACCGATCGTATCAAGACTTGACACGATTCCTAGGGGTCGTAGAATCTTTAGACTTATAACTTATTACCACTTTGTACAATTTAATTGTACATTTCTAAGTTAGTAATAAAGTCTAGTATGTTTATTCTACTCAAGTACTTTTTGGGTCGGGACTCCCGATTATCACCAAAGTAGATCATACCATCTAAGACAGTGCGATGTTCTGCGCCGGGACTCCCGATTATCACAGAACCTTACGCACCCTAACACTCGCAATGATTTGAATCCATATATAAGGTTCTTTATCCTTACAATATGAATATCGTTTAACAAGTGAGGTGTTCCATTAGGTGGATAGTACTTGGATCTAAGATTTTCGTGGGTTTGTTTAAGTCTTGAACTAAACTTAAACCTTGTTCCAATCTTAATCCTTGTTTAAAATATGTGACTTGTGAATTCAAGAAAATTCAACAAGACATCCTTTTTAAACTTTAAGAACTTTCTCTAAAACTTTTAGTTTCAAGAATTTGCGCGTTTTATATGTATACCTAAAAACGAGGTGTACAAAACGTATCACTAGGTTTTGTGGAAAACCTTATCTAAAGTAAAACTTACTTGTTTTATCTTTCTTGAAAAACTTAAAACTTATGTTAAACTTTTTAATCCTTTCACGATTCATAAACTTGAATCATAAATCTAGTTTAACACACCTAGTTTTTCATATGTTTGATAATGAAATCAAACATTTGTTTTGACTTACTAGTTTTCACCAAAACTTATGTCTCAGCGACACACTTATAAACGTTGTGATTTTCTTGTGTAGCTCCCACTAGCTCCAACAACCATGATGGAACTTAAGCTAACACAATCACCAGTTTATACTTAGTGAAACTAATAAACTTATTATATAAAGGCTATATACAATAATACTTAGTTTGTTTAAACCTTTCTTACATTTAACTTGACTTGTAAAATACTTATATTATACTTGTACTTTCTAATTTTAATTATATAATTAACTTATATAATTACTAGTTATATTATTATATCTCTAAAGATCAAAATAACATTATTTTAATGTTCCATTTAATCTTGTATTTAATATATATATACATATATATTTACTTTTAAAATAAACTTGTAATCATTCTAATAAGAATATTACATCTAATTTATATGTGTTTTAACTTGGACTAATTAAAATACGTATAAACTACTTTATTTATTAAAATTCATTTTATCTTTTAAATATTTAAAATTCGAATATATATATAAATATAAATAAATACATCTTGTTAATTTCTTGAACTAGAAATTAACACTTCTTTTAATTCTCATTAATAAGTCTAACCCTAATCATGTTTTTGATCAATCAAAACTAGGGTTTTGACTTTCTTGATCAAAGACATTATTTAATTAAAGATTAATTCTAATCAATCATATTTAAACAATAAACTTTGTTTAAATTCTAAGATGGATTATAACTTTGTTTTAATTCAAACCTTTTAAACAATAAACTTTGTCGAGATTTCTAGGTTTAAAGAACTAGTTTCAATAAATCTATTAACATAATAATTAAACCTATTAAACATAAACTTGTTTAATTATCCAGGTTTTAGATTATCATCCTAATTAATCCTTCAAACAATTAAACTCAACTAGTTTAATGTTCTAGGGTTCTAGATCGCATCTAGGGTTTTTCGGAAAAATCCTTAAAGTCTAGGAAACTTTTCCACCAATTAAACTAGGCTAGTTTAACAAAATTTGGTGTCCAAGATACTCCTTGATCACGAAATCTTAAGAAAAGGAAGGAATCCTTTTTGATCAATTAAACCAAATCTTGGTTTAACATACTTGATCCTAGATTTGGAAGATCATATAATTAAGGAAAGAATCCTCTTGATCAAGATTTTTGACAATCTTGATCCTAGGGTTCTAGATTTCCGAAAAATAGCTAGGGTTAGGGAAAAGAAGCCTTTTGATCAATTAAACAAATCTTGTTTAACATACTTGATCCTAGGGTTCTTTGCCTTACACGAATTTTCTAGGGTTTTCTAAAATCCTTTTGACCAATTAAACTTAACTAGTTTAACATGCTTGGTCCTAGGGTTCTAACCCTAATTCGTAAATTAAGAAGAGGAAGAAGAAGTTGGAACAAAAAAAAAAAAAACTTAATAAAAATTAAACAAACAAACTTTGTTAATCTAGTTTAGATCTCTAAACCACCGCTCTGATACCACTGTAGGGTTTTGATAGATACTGATTGACCACTTGGGTCAACCTCCTAGTCACTTGGTTCGAACCATACTGACCAAGAACATGAACTTGTTCTTGACCGGTTAAAACCAACTAGCTAATTTAATCCCTAATGCGGAACTGAGATTAAACTTAATCCTTAAACCCTAAAGGATTGGGATCTTGGAAATCTAGATTAGATTAACAATGGAAGAAACCTTGTACGAAATCCCAAACACACACACACACACACTTATGTGTGTTTCGACCAACACCAAAGAACCCTAGGGTTCTTTGGTCGAAATCGTCCAAGAGGGGAGAAAAGAGAAAAGGGTTTTCTCAAAACATACCTTGTTGTTTGCTTAAGATAGATCCACTGATGATGAACAAATCTTGCGATCTTCTAGTTGATCTAAGCAATGAACTTGATCTTCGAATCTTCAAGACTTGAAGAACACGAAGAACACGAAGAACACGAAGAGTGAAGAACACCAAGCTTGGTGTTCTTGGGAGTGTTTGGCCGAAAAGGGACAAGGAGGGGGCAATGGATTCGTGTGATGGTGTAAGGGGTTTTAGGGTTACCCTAAGCCTCTTATTTAAAGATAAATAAGTTGCGCTTAGAACCCTCTAGTTTAATTAATATTAGATCTTTAATTAAACTTCCTTTTAACACTTCCAACCCTTATAGTTTAACTAGTTTATTATTGATGCACTTAACTATTAAATGTCTAGTATTAATACACTAATAATTCGGTACCCATATACACGAATTATATATACTTGTATTTATACTTTTAATAATTAATTATATAATAACCTTTATATAATTTATACAACAATATTATCCAATTTACTATATGATTTAATAGCTTTTAAATCATATTATGGATAATCTAAAATTAACACATTGTATATTTACTTAACTAGTAAATGTACAAATACTTGTATTAATTAGTTAGTTAAACTAATCTAGTAATAAGTTAAACTTAACTTAATACTTAACTTGATTCATAATGACTATTATGAATCACTCCTCTTCGTTGTGTCATTGCTTATCTTGCTCGTATTACATGCACTCACCAGTGTGACCCTTAAGTGTTTCGTAGGCATGGATGTATCATCATAGGTTGACCAACTTTGCACATAAATCCTTCATTTAGCTGCTATCCTTGGACTCGGTGATATCATTCGTCCTAACCTCATTATCAGAAATGTTGCCTTTGTTGAAGACCTCCCTCATAGTCTCTTTAGCATTGGTAAATTCTATGACAAAATTCTGGAAGTCAACTTTCGAACAAAATGATGTGCTATCCGTACTTATGACGGTGAAGAACTCCTAACCGGAACTCGAGATACAAACCTATTTACCATCAATCTGAATGATGTTGTTCCACTTGAAGAAGTTTGTCTTGTCTCTAAGGCAACATCAAATGAGTTATGGTTATGGCATCGTCATTTGTCCCATTTCAACTTCAAAACCATAAACATACTTGTGAAAGGAGGACACGTATCTGGATTACCTGATGTAGCTTTTGACAAAGATCATAAAAGTTCCTCATGTGAAATGGGAAAAATGACCAAAAAGTCTCACAAACCAAAACCTGCACCAAGTACTTATAAACCTCTTGAATTACTACACATGGACTTATGTGGCCCAATGAGTGTTCAAATTCTTGCTGGAAAATGATATGTACTGGTTATTGTTGATGATTACTCAAGGTACACATGGGTCCATTTCCTTCGATCAAAGGATGAAGCCGCAGAAATCATCATATCATTTATCAAGAAAACTCAAGTGAACCTGGAACTAAATGTTCAAACTATTCGTACTGCAATGGTACTGAGTTTAAGAATCGAGTTCTTGATTCTTTTCTTGAAACTGCTGGCATCACTCATCAGTTTTCCGCTGCAAGAACTCCACAACAAAATGGTGTTGTTGAAAGACGAAAACGTACGTTAGTTGAAGCTACACGTACAATGCTTTCATTTTCCAAACTTCCACTGTCCTTATGGGCAGAAGCTATCAGCACCGCAAGTTTCACTCAAAACCGCTCCATCATCAACAAAACATATAGCAAAACTCCATATGAGCATATCAACAATCGTTTACCAAATGTCAATTTTTTCCATATTTTTGGTAGTCGATGCTTCATTCTAAATGACAAAGACAAATTTAACAAGTTTAAAGCCAAAGCAAATGAAGGAGTTTTTATTGGATATTTAAAGGAATCAACTTCATTCAGGGTGTACAACCGTTCCAACAGAACGGTCAGAGAAAGTGTCAATGTCTCATTCGATGAAACGTTTCCTCTTGATTCATTGACCACAAAAATTGAAAGACCGTTACCTACTTCATCCTCTGATCCTTCAACATCTCAGAATGATCTCAAAATATTATTTGAACATTTCTATGATGAATATCACAACATCAGACATTCACCTCCACTTCCACCACACCCACCTCCACCACCACCCCCACCCCCACCACCACCACCACCACCACCCCCACCCTACCCCCACCTCCACCTCCCGCTGATGTTCAATCCATCACTGCTCCTGAGATAAACACTCCTACCACCACTGAATCCCCATCTCCCACCTCACATGCTCCAACCTCACCGGTACCTACAACAAATGCTGGTCCTTCAACTACATCACTAGAAACTCAATCTACATCAGATGATCTCCCACCTCAGACAAATATTATTGCTCCTCTAGTGATTGACTTTTCTAAATTTAATCTTACTCGAGCTGCACCACTACCACCCATCCCCACCGAGAATCTTCAAACTGCTATCATCCCACATCCAGCATTCACTGATGATTCAAATATCAATCGTGGTCAACTTCCGCTTCACCATTCAACGAAATGGACCAAAAACACCATTTGGATCTAATCATCGGGAACCCAGAGTCTTCGGTCCAAACACGTAGAGCAACTGCAGATGAATGTCAATACACTTCATTCTTAAGCTCCACTGGGCCTAAGAAAGTCAGTGAAGCTCTTTCTGGTCCAGACTGGATAACTGCATTCAAGAAGAAATTAATTACTTTGAACGATTAAAGGTCTGACGCTTAGTGCCAAAAACACCAGGATCATCTGTCATCGGAACTAAGTGGATTTTCAAAAACAAGAAAGATGAAAATGGCATTGTCATTCACAACAAAGCTCGGTTGGTTGCTAAGGGTTATGTCAACAGGAAGGGATTGATTAAAAAGAGACATTTGCTCATGTAGCAAGGATTGAAGCCATTCGCATTTTTTGGCATATGCAGCGCACAAAAACATTACTATCTATCAGATGGATGCAAAGACTGCATTTTTAAATGGCATTTTAAAAGAAAAAGTGTTTGTTCATCAGCCAGAAGGTTTTGTAGATCCCAAATTCCCAAATTATGTCTATATTCTCGACAAAGCGTTGTATGTCTCAAACAGGCTACCCGGAAATGGTATGACGTTCTCTCCCAGTTCCTGGTAGAATCTGGCTTCTCCAAAGGAAAGGTCGATACCACACTATTTATGAAACGTCAAGGGGAGGACATCATATTAATTCAGATCTATGTCGATGATATAATCTTTGGATCTACAAATCCGAAATACTGCAAGCGATTCTCCGATCTCATGGTCAAACGTTTTGAAATGAGTATGATGGGAGAAATGTACTTCTTCTTGGGTCTTCAAGTTCATCAACTTCCAACTGGAATCTTCATTAATCAATCAAAGTATATCTCTGATTTTTTGACGAAGTATCTAATGGACGAATGCAAACCTATCTTAACACCAATGTCTCCTGGCACCAAACTTCATGTTGATCCTGATGGTAAACCGGTAGATGTCACGAACTATCAGGGTATGATTGGATCATTACTTTATTTAACTGCCAACCGTCAGGACATTATGTTCTCAACATGCATCAGTGGCCGGTATCAAGGTGCTCTTAAAGAATCTCACTTCCTGGCTGTCAAACGAATCTTTCGTTACCTCAAAGGCACCAGGGATCTTGGTCTTTGGTACCCAAAGGAGACCTCGTTTGATCTCTCTGCATTCTCTGATGCTGATCATGCTGGGTGCATGCTGGATAGGAAGAGTACCTCTGAGGAGTTCAGTTCTTGGGAGATAAGCTAGTCAGCTGGTAGGGGTGAGCATAAAAATTGAAAAACCGAACCGAAACCGAAAAACCCGAAAAAACCGCCCCGAAAAAACCGAACCATTTGAAAACCCGATGTCAACGGTTTTGATTTTTGGAAAACCCGAATGTTTGGGGCGGTTTTCAGGGTATATGAAAAACCCAACCGAAAACTCTGCCCCGCCCCGCCATTATATATCTTTCAAATTTTATAAAAATATTCTTATATTTATAAAACATTTGACATTTAATTATTTTTATAATATAAGATATGATTGAAGTTATTCAATTGATGAAGACATTGATTAAGATCGTTGCGTAAAATCGTTGAATGTTATTCTATTAAAAATCTATATAAGTTGTGTTAGTTGAATTTATTATTACATTTTATTAAACTTACTAGTTGTTTTTTATTTATAACGAAATGTGTTAAGGTTTGAGACTTTGAATCATAATATTAATTTTTAAGGTAACAAATTGTAAATTTAAAGGAAAACAAAAAACCAAAAAAAACCCCGAAACCGAACCGAAAAACCCGAAAAAACCGAAACCGAAAAACCCGAAACCGAACGGGGTGTAATTCTTAAAACCCGAACTTTCGGGGCGGGGGTTGGTTTTAGTTAAAACCCGCCCCAAACCGCCCCATGCTCACCCCTATCAGCTGGTCATCTCGAAAGCCAAAATGTGTGTCACTATCAACTGCCAAAGCAGAATACGTTGCGGCCGCTAGCTGTCTGTCCCAGGTGATATGGATGCAATCAAAATAAAAGGACTATGGCTTTTCCTATAGCCGCAATCCTTAATACTGTGATTCCAGAAGTGCAATTGCAATATCTTGCAATCCAGTTCAACAATCTAAAACTAAACATATTGATCTTCGATATCATTTCATTAAAGAGCACGTTGAACTGGGCAATGTTGAATTGTACTTCGTATCCACCGACTTTCAATTAGCTGATTTGTTTACCAAGGCTTTAGACGAAAATCGTTTTAATTATCTGGTCTCTAAGCTTTGTATGCTAAATCTAAAAAATTAACTGTTTAAATTTTCACATGCTACGTCGTTGAATTTTCGGTATCATCGCAATGGCTTTCAAGAATTTCGTCTTGAAACCCGGTCGTCAAAAGTTGTCACCAGTCGAGGGGGAGAAAATTATCATCTCATCAGTTAAGGGGGATCTGACGTTGTGTTTCAAATGATCAACATTCCCGACCCTCGACAAATTTTTAAAATTTTATTTTTCATTTTACTTTTATTTTTCTTTATTCTATTTTACTTTCATTTATTTTATTTTACTTTATTTTATTTTATTTTATTTATTCCATTTTTTATCTTCCTTTTATTTGTTTTTATTGATTTTTCAAAAGATCTCGAGTCGAGATCCCATACCCACTCGATCTCGACTCGAACTCTTCCTCTGTCTCGAACTCTCACCTACTCATGATCTCGACCCGAGAAGAGTTCTCGAGTCGGAAACCTTCTTGGTTCTCGACTCGAGATCCCAAGTCGGTTTCTCCATGTTCTCGATCCGAGATCTCACCCCTATAAATACCCCTCCGTACAACCTTCACTTTTTTCTTTTCTCTTTTCGATTTCAAATCTTCTCTATCACACACACATTCATCGTGCGTTAACACGCACCAAACTCGTAACTTCGATCTCTGGTCCGATCCGGCTTTCGATTCTTCCAATCATTCAATCCCTATCTACCCTCGATCAATTACGGTACGTAATTTCATTCAATTTCATCTATGTTGCTATCCATTGATTGCAATCAATCTGTTCGTCCCTAGGGTTTTTACACAGTTAGGGTTTTACGTTAATTTAGGGTTTAGTTCTAGTGAATCGTCACCAATAACTTCCATTAGTCTACCTGCATGCATCGAAACCTTAGTTCGACCAGAATTTTCAGTCTTCACGCTTAAATCGTTCATCGAGTAGGATTGTCTGCGAAATCTAAAAATATCGCACAGGATCTCGACCCGAGATCGAGATCACAATTCCAGACTCGAGATACGCTATTGTTCTTGACTCGAGATAGATTCCCGACTCGAGAAGGGTTCTCGACTCGAGATGTTCCACTGTTCCCGATCCGAGCATTGTCACTGTTCCCGACCCGAGATCTAACAGTTCCCGACTCGATATAGTTCACTGTTTCCAACCATAGCTCTGACTCGCGATGCTTATATATATATATATATATATATATATATATATATATATATATATATATATATATATATATATATATATATATATATATATATATATATATATATATATATATATATATACATATATATATATATTTTTATCTAAAAGTCATTAACAATTCAGTGGTCTCGGACACTTCAATTTTATAATCTTCTAACACTGTACTAATTTTGTCACTCTCTGTGCCAGCTTGGATCTCTTGTGTATTTTTCAGATGGCAGAACCTAAACTTCTCCCGGAAACTACTATTGTTCCAAATCATGAGAAGAAGCCAATTAAGGAGAACAATTTCTATTGCGATCCGACAGAAGAAACATTATTCACAGTAGAATATCCAGTATTGTTTCATGTCCTTCAATGTCACCCTATCTTCTATATGACACATGTTCGGCCTCCAGTCCCTCAAATTTATGTTCATTAGTTCCACAACACCCTCACCCTTGTCCCAACCACAAACCCACCTCAGTTCGAAGCTGTTATTGACAACCAAGGTGTACACTTCACGAAGGATGATCTATATGACATCTTCAGGCTCCCACGTGGTAATTCTTGACCACATTTCTCACACCATGAACCTCAATTCTCATTTGACATAGTGAAAGCAGAAATCCATGCCCTTAGACTTGACCATCCACTACAGGATCTCGAACTCAAAGATCTAAAGAAGGGCTCCATGTCAAAGAGCTGGTCCTACCTCTTCACTAATTTTAACATATGCCTAACAGGCAAGCAGTCTGGTCATGACAGGGCCTCAATGAACGTCCATCATGCTTATCATGCCCTCTGCAACAACCGGCATTATGACTTTGCATCATATCTCTAGAAGGAATTCAAAACGGTCACATCCAAAACACGAAAGTATCTGATCTACCCAAGGTTTTGGGCGATTCTAATTAAACACTTCATGAACAGATTTCCTCGTATTCCGAGACGCGAGGCTGCACTTCAATATGAACACTCATGGGTTGCTTATTTTCGAAGAGATAGTGGCTCAAATATCCCTCCAGCACCTGTACCACTTGAACTCTTCAATCTTGCAGACATCAATGAACAATTTATCCGAGAATACCGTGAAAATCATTATCCTGAATGGAAGCCTGAGGACCAACAACAACAACCACCCGCTCCACAACCACCTGTTCAACAACAACCTCCACAACAACCAGCTCCACACTTTGCTCCACGACAACCCCCCAGCTTCAACTGCGTTCTCGAGTCGATCAACCGCCAACGGTCACTCAACGCCCAACACGTATACGAATTAAAAATACAGGTGCGTCAGGAAGTCGGTCAGCTGTACCTCGATCCACTCAACCCATTCCAACTCCATCAACTCAAACCACTGTATCCTCATCCACCTCCACCTCATCCTCATCGCACTCATTACTGATTCTGTAACCGATTCAGATAGACATGACTCACCACCACCAGAGGATCGTCCAGAACAACCACCATCGAGAACGCCATTTCCTTACGAACATGAGTTCCTTCTGGACACACGATCTCCACAGACCACACAACAACCAACAACTACCATCCATCCTTCCACATCTACTTTTTTTTCAACTGTCACAACACCTATCCTTTCCTCCCCGTCACCGATCCCAACACATTCCTCACCAATCCCAACACATCCCTCCCCAATCCCACAAACAGCACAACCAACACCCACTTCATCTCCTTCCCACTCATCCCATGAAGCAATTGAGGCAAACATTACATCATCATCGATTCAACCACATTCTTCTCAATCACCAACAACCACCCAACCATTACCAATCACAACATCATCACCCATCCTTTCATCACCCTCACTGATCCCATCACATTCATCTCCATCAGCATCCATCCCCACAACTTCTACACAAATACCAGCATCCCTTCCACCAATCAACACTTCATTAACCACATCCACACCAATCACTGTCATCTTACCTCCACCCATCTCCTCCACTACGGTTCTAGAATCAAGGGTCACCACCACCTCAACATCTCATATTCACATGACCCTCCCACAACAAACAACAATGGTTGAGGCTACCATCACCACCTCTATCCCAGTCTCCACTCCAGCAACAACCCAACCGGACATACAAATCATTCCTCATATTGAATCTGCATTAGAACGGGTTACCATGCAGCTGGAGCACATTGAAAGTAGACTGGACACTGCTCCTCCTCCTCCTTCGGCTCCCGCTACTCACAATTCTTCGTGGCTTATGCAGGCATCTCGACAATTCACTCTGGAGGAACTCAAAGAGAAGCTTCTGCTACGAACGCGAGAATTTTTAGAATCGTGTTGCCAAGACAATGTTTTTCAATGGAGACCGGAGGATTCGGAAAATGATCCCCATGGAGGAGGAAAGAGAAGGAGATTGGAATAGGGTGGATCCAGCTCTCACTACACAGTTGGGGAAGCCAAACACAACAACAACCTACCTCCTCACAATATAGACAAAGAGGATACCCACAAGCAAACTTATATATCGATGACTGGGCGGTTGTTGATTTCGACTATACACAAGTTCTGAACGTTGAACCACTAAATCAGTGGCGAGTGGATGAAAATGAAGATATAGTGCCAATTAACAGCATCACGCCAGAACAGATGACTGAAGCACAAAGGCTAGAGTCCATGAGTCATCAACAATCGATCAATGCGGATGTTGAAGATAACCGCTCGCACAACATTCATGAGATCCTGATGAAGAATGCTAATAGAATTATTGACATACCAATCGATTCAGAAGAAGACAAAATAGTGACTGAGGCATTCACCGAGCCGCCTCCAGAGACTGACCCTGTCAATGAAATACCAATGGAGGAGGAACGAATCCCATTCACTAGCAAAAATTACCACAAGTTCTTCTACAACTATGAATCAACTTCTTCATCATGACAACAAGAACCTGAAATACCAACCACTTCAACTCTAGCTTCACCACCACACAATGTACCGGTCTTGACTGATAGACAGAAGAGGGCTGCAAACCGAGCAAACAAACGTCGCTTGAAAAATATCGAAAAAGATCCTCTTCTCTCATATCAAGAGGCCATATCTTGAAGACCTCTTTACTGCTGTCTTCCAGGATACAAAAGTGCCGATCGTTTATCAAGACCTATACAAAGAGGTGATCTTGCCACCACGTGAGAAAAAGATGTACTTTCTTACCATGTGGTACTTAAGAGGAAACACAAATCGATACAACAGATCACCGATCAAGCAACTATTGGACATCAAGACCAACCACTTCTCTGGCTATTATTGGTACACAATCTTCAACGTCCGCAGAGAAGATGATCAAGTGTACACAATTGATGAAGGAGACTTCTACATTCTCGAACCTCGAGACATCGAATGTCTATACAATGAAGTACGAAAGATTCTTGACAGCATGCACTCAGAGAAAAACATTGCAAGAAATCTTGCACAGGCTGCCTTGAAGCGTTTCATGTTTGTAAAAACTCTTGCTACGAGACAGGAAGATGTACAGATGGCCTTTGAAAGTGGCACAGAAAAGGTTCACCTGACCGGACCGAACAGATCATTTCCATCCGATGTTCAAGTTCGAAAAAATGTTATTCTCGGTGAACCAAATATGGGGATGAGCTACACGGACCGCTTCAACGAAAAACAATTCTTCCGAGCATCTGAAGTCTCCAAGTTCTGTGACGGTACACTTCTAACCCTAAAGAATAAATTGAAGAAAAAGGGTAGACACTTTAACAGACTTCCCAGCAACCCAGATCAAACCATGTTACAAAGCAACATCGAGAAACTAATCACTACCATTGATGAAAGATAACATTGGCGCACTGTGATTAGACACTTTGAAGTTCATCTTGACGTACGAGACCGAAGTAAAACGCCCACCTTCTCAACAGAAGTTCGCAACCCATTGCACAAATTTGGTCAATATCATGGTTTACGATGGCCAGGCGAACCAGTTACTGTACAACGAAGGAACAACGAAGGTGCACGGCGTTAGTCTTTCAAAAGCTGGGAAGAAGTCCAATAATCAAAGGGGTTTAGAGTTTGGAAAATCGCCTTATACATACTTCAGTGTATAACCCACTCAAAACAAGAAGGCACGTATCAACCATAAATGCAAAGACTCTTCTCCTCCCCTTCACTGATATTTAAGGTACATTTCTAACCGAATAAACTTTTAAATACCTTTGTTATGTCGAGGGGCAGAAATATTAATTCTAGGGGGAGAATTACAATTTCTAGGAGGGAAAATTTCAAAGAACAAAACAACCAAACCTTTTTCTGTTAGCAGCGTTGATCACAAGTCGTTGTAATATCCGTAAACGATCACTTTACTAAAACTCTAGTAAAGATTGCATCTGTTTATTACAAAGTCTTATGATCCTCGTTGCTCAAAAATCTCATAATTCAAAACAGAACCTAAAAGGTAAGTGTGTTAATCCAAAACCGTTTTTGATTGCAACTGTCATTATAAGTTGTTGTAATTTTCGTAAACGATCTCTTTACTGAATTTATTCAGTAAAGATTGCATCTGTCTATTACAACTCCTTTTAATTTCTGTTGCTTACGATCTTAACTTATTCATTTAAAATAAAAAAACGTTCTACATGTAACGATAGCTACAAGTTGTTGCTCTATCCGTAATCGATCTCTTTACTGAATTTATTCAGTAAAGATTGCATCTGTTTATTACAACTTCTTTTAGTTCTCGTTACTTACTCTCTCAAATATTTAAATTGGCAAATTTTCATTCAAAATTCGATCTTCACATCAAAATCTTTTATTACAACTGTAATTGGTTAGGCTTAGATCTTATTCGTAAACGATCTCTTTACTGGACTTTATTCAGTAAAGATTGCATCTGTTTAAGACCTTAGCTTCATCAATCTCTGTTTTGACAATTAAAATTGATAGATTTCAAATGCTGACTAAATTGCACATGAGCGTTATAGTTCACTCTCAAATAACTCATATGATCTGCTAAAACCAGCATGATCTTCCCTAGGAGCCACCAACAATATCAGACATACTGTGAGGGTCCTTAGGTCTAGGTGAGCAGAATCAGGTATCATGGGATCTTGATTGGGGTGATCAGAGGTAAAAATTGAGAGGGGGAATGAAGAATGGGGTGCAAGTCAGCTAATGAAATGAAACGAGGGAGTATTCGAAAAGTGAAAAAGTGAGCTAGTGTGAGGAGCGTGTGACAGGGTTAAAGAAAACGGAAAACCCTCACCAAACCGATTAAAAAAACTGGGTAGCCATATTTCCATCAGATTGCATATGTTGCTATCTGATATTTAAAAAGCCATCATAGACCCAGTGATGCAATGCACAACCCCACTAGCCACTCAAGTACAAAAAGTACTTGTTTCAAAATCACAGAGATTAACATATACACTATCGATATCTCATTTGGAGATTGTTGATATTGAAAAAGAGGACCCACCTCCAGTCCCCGCCTTCGTTTGTCCACAAATAGAGTCTAGAACCGAATTAAATATTTCTAGGACACAAGCATTCTACCAAGCATATCTTTGTGATATTGCCAGAACATTCATAGTGATACCAGAAAATATTGGTATTCCATTATGATTGAATGGAAATCCTACCAGTGCTAACATCGAAGCCAACACTGAACGTAGGTCACACAGTTTCTGTAACTATTGTGTTAACAGGCAATCTATGTGTGCTTGTGTTACCCTGATTCAATCCAGTGCGAAGATCTGATGGCTGTACTCCATTCTTATCAACAACAGTCAATATGTCAGATAAAGCATCTGATGACTGTACTCCAAAATTGACAACATCAGTCAAGATATCAGATGAGGGATTTTATCACCGTACTCCAACAATATCAACAATGGTCAGAAAATCCAAGATAAATCACAAAACCGCACTTCTACGACCTCAACAACGGTTAGGAACCAAGGATCATCAACAAATCGACAAAGCCACAACTTCAAGAAAAGACTTCCGCTGTTAACTGCTCAATCTATGGGTCTACATTTTGTCGATTTACCTGAAGTCTTCTGAAACACTTTCTATTGGTTGAAAAGCCAATTAAAAGTATTATTATCACCGATCATCAAAAGCTGAAGCTGATACTTCAACAAAACTGCTCGACAATTTATATCTCAGCTACAGCTTTTATTAAAGAAGAAGACTTTAAAGATATGCAATCTAGACTATTGTTATAAAAGGGGGGATTGTTAGGACTTATTTTGTTGTAATTAATAGTCTAGGGGGTAGTTATGTAACATTGTATATTAGCTTAGATTGCAATTAGGACTAAGCTTGGACAATTAGTGATAGGCATATAAGGACCATGTGTAATTACTAATTGTAACTTTTGCACATTAATCAAATCTTATCTTTGCAATTGTTCTCTCCGTTCTCTCTACTTTCTCTCTAAAAACACACACATCACACACTAGATCTCAACCTTCTTCTTTGAAATTAATGGATTGATTGCTTATTTTAGTGTTCACACTCTCGATGATTCACAAATTGTTATTCCAAAAAGAACTGAAGCACTCGATGATTCACAAATTGTTCTTCCAATAACTCAATTTTAACCCTCAAATGCATCAGCAACAACACATGGGGTTTTGATGAACATCAACAACACTAATGAAGAAATGGGTTTGATTATTCACCCAGTTCTGTAATCGCTATCATGAATCGGTAAATGCTTTAGCTTTTTACAGAATGGGAAGTCGCAGGAAGAAGTGGTTAAGCTTAAGTTGCGCGTCGGCGGATATCTCCGACCAACAAGGTCCGATGTATGCTTTCAGCTTAGGGGTTTTTGAGCTTTTCAGCTTCCGATGAATGTTTTCAGCTTCATATGTGCTGTATCGCCGGAGAATAATGTGGCTATGATTTACCGAAGAAGAACGTTGGCGGTGGTCGTCGGAGAATAAGGTGACGGTGGTCGCCAGAGAAGATTGGGTGTGGTGGGCGCCGGAGAAGATTGAAGGCGGTGGTCTCCGTTGTAATAATGAAAACTTTAGAAATTAAAGCTTAAAGCATTTGTTAGGAATAAAAGAAAGAAAAATCAAAGCTTAAAGAAACTTCAATGGTGGAAAAAAGAAGAAAAAGGCAGATCTGGTACAAGTGAGGAAGAAAGCATTGTACAAGTGAATATAAAAGTAGCATATTCAGAGCATAGGATACAAGTAATTTGGGAAAAAGATAGAAATACCCTCACATGTTTAGCACATGAGGTTAGTTAACGGTAAATTTTGGACGGAAGGATAAAAACGCATAATTCAGAAAAGCACAGGGACAAGAAAACGAAAAAAAAGTATAGGGACAAAATCGCGGAATCGGGAATACCACAGGGACACCATATGTTTCCATTCCAAATTTGAATTTTTAACATCCATAATTGCTGATGGCAAACAAACATAAATAAAACACATATAAAAGAGGATGCTTGAAGAAGCCTACATAATGATAGTACAAACTCACGGACAATATATTATCGATCTCATTTTATATCCTCCAAGTCTAAGAAATCAATAAGCTAAAAAACATTACATTTCAATTTAGGGGTGTTTTGGATTACTTATTGGAAATAGATTATGCGTTTTGAAAATGGATAATCAGATAATCAGCGATTAGAAAACGTGATTCTTAAAAATGATGTTTGGATTTGATTATGCTGTTTGAAATAGTAATAATTTAGATAATTATTTTTTTTAGTGTTTGGTAAAATTGATTATTTGTTTAGTAAACAAGTAAAATGACTAAAATGGGCATTCTTTGTATTTGTTTAATTACTTAATTTTAACATATAAAATAAGGTTTTGTAAAAGTGAACGAGTATTAAAATTGTCCTCTTCCTTCTTCTTCTTTGTTGAACTACTTTCTGGAAATGATAATTCAACACCATCACCTAAATGAACTCGTCACTCTCCCCATTCTCTTCTATATTTGTAGCACCCAACTCTTATTGTATATTCCTTGGACTATCATTGTTTTGGAACTCACCGGGTAGTTGAGTCCTATCCCCAATGGCAACTGATTATCAAAATTAGTCAATTAAAGTATTTGGGAAGTTACATATGATCGTTATGAAGAACAGAGCAACGATTGTTGCTAATAATTAGGAACCTAATTTGTTTATGAGATTTGTATATGTAAATTATCCTAACCCTAGACTTCTATGCACAGCAAACAAATAATTTTACACAAATTTTGAATATCAAACATGGTTTGAAATTCCTTCAAAACTAGAATCAAACTCTTAAGACCAAATAATATCATGAAAAATAGAAGAATGAAACTCATAAACTAGAAGTGTGGTGGAGGGGCCGAGAGAGTAACACTGGTATTGCGTTAATTGTGTAGTGAGGAAAAGGGAAGGTTATGGATTTTTTAATTTAAGCGTGAACGGAGTTTTCAAAAAGTGGGGAGCGATTTACTTTTTCTAAATCACGTTTTGAATAGGCAAAAACGCAAATAATAAATTATTTGGGTTTCTTATCCAAACACCAAAAAGTAAATTATTGTGTTTTGAAAACGAGATAAGCAGATAATCAATGTGAAAACGCAATTCCAAATATCCTCTTAGGAATCTAAAAAAATAGATAAATTTTAACAAACAAATCCAGGTGACTCTGGGCTTTCGGAACATTCCCATCTATTGCTTTTAGAAACAGAACCCAAGCCTCAGTTGGATATCATTGATGTAAATTCTGAATAATAACAACCAATTCACTTAGATATCGTGCATGTGATCCTTGAAAAAGATGTAATCCCTTTCATAAATACATTGTTTTCATCACTCTAAAATTTTGTTAATAAAATTAATATTTATTTTAATTCATTTGAATTTGAAAAACTGAATAAGATGGTAAAGAAGATATGAAAGACATAAAACGACAAATCATTGTGTTGAGTGTATCATAAATTTAAAGTCAATAACATGAAAGTCAACCGTTTTTAAATTAATACCGTAGGAAAGTAAATACTAAGACCGTGCGGTATGGGCGAGATAACGGGGTCCTGGGGCTGAGGTGGCCTCTCGGCCACGCCGTGGTGCTCCGGGGAACACCGCCCCCCTACACGGCGTGGGGTGCGGTGGTGATGATCCGTGGGCACGGCAACGGAAGACAACGAGGGGGGAGCGAGGGATTTTCGACCGTTATATACACCCAACGGTCATATGACCGTTAATAATTAAAAAAAAAAAACTTTTTTTTTTTATTTTTTATTTCCCCTATGTATACACACACTATACATCTTTGTATTTTTATTTTTTATTTTTTTTTATTTGTTTTTTATGAAACCAAAACCCAAATGAAGACGATAATGAAGACGATAATGAAGACGAAGAATAAAACTAATGTTATTTGTATTTTTATTAAATTGTTAGTTGTATTTTTATTTAAATGTAATTTGTGTTTTTATTAAATTAAATGGAAAAGAAATGATGAGTTGGAAAAAAAATGGTGTCGGGTGGAGTGGTGGGTATTTCCTGGATAAAGTGGAGTGGTGTGGTGTGGTGTGGTTGCTGAGGTGGCGGATGATGTGACAGAAAAAATGGGGTGGTGGTGGTGCCCATACCCCATAGTCTAAGAAATTTGAATGAAACACTGGTTCACTTACCATCGTATTCCCTTATATATACATTTACCATTAATAAGTTACTGTTTATTAAAGATTTATAACAGTGTTCAAACTCCGTTCCGTTCTACTGTGGAAGATTCCCTTTCACGCGCACACATATTAGCTTCCGTTCACATATCAATATTTGTGACACAAGTCTCAAGGATTACATAGCCCAGCACATATTATATTAAATATATTATTATATTAATATTAATATACGAAAGTTTATTTGAGATGCAACATAATCTTACTATTTTGAATATTCAAAAATTTTATAAGTTATTATTGGAGATAAGATTAAAAAGTGTAAATATGTTTACATATTGTTTTAATACTTTGATCTCATACATTTGAATATATGTATATACATATTATACTTCATTTTTTAGATGTTACGAAGAATTGATATTGATGATTATTTGATATTAAGAAATGTATATATTTTTAATGTTTTTTAATAACGTTTTCATTTTGTAAACCGCAGCGAAGTGCGGCAAACACATTGCTCGTTCCATTAAATCACATGTTTAAACACGGCGGACATTATCTTGAGAAAATAAATCAATAATGCACCTTGAAATAGGTGTACTCCTTGTGAATTAGTGCTTTCCCCAGCATATCGGTAAGGATATCCCATCTACATTGAGAAAAATGATATGATTTTTAATATTTAGAGTCAGAAGTTAATGCAAAAGCATGTGTCTTGTAATATTTATATGCTATAAAAATGTTAGTAATAATCAAATAACTAAAATGAATAGACAATCTTGAACGTTGACGAAAAACAAACTGTATGGAATGAAACGGGAATTAAAAGAGCACAAAACGCAGGAGAAATTGGGAGAGCACAAAACGTCACAACGGCCATAGTCATCAAGCGGTTTTAATTCACATACGTTACAATCTTTTCAAACAGTGACCAAAAATAAAAGCTCCTCAGCTCCCAGCGACCGATGCGTCCTACGCAGTGCAAAGTGCGCTATTTCGCGTCATCGGTCTCGACTCGGCGCGCGTGTGGGCCTAGCTGTTAATCCTCTACTAACGCCTTTGAAATTAAGGAATTAAAAGCATTATAAACCCATTAATTGTGTAACACCTCAAAAATTGGGGAAAATTTAAAATTATTTAACACAATTAAAATATAAAAATCTCAATCACAAGTACTCAAAGGTCACAACTCATTTATTAAAAAGAATCACAAACGTCAAAAATATTAAATGCGGAAAATAAAATAGGTAAATGTTTTAAAAATATTTAAACTCAAAACGTAGTAACTATCCAAATGGAGATCAAGTGACAACTCAGCCCACAGCCTTCTCACTAGTACCTGCTCAATTGGGGGGGGGAGCATGTTTGGGGCCACCCACACGCTGAATGAATAATATCAAAATACAAATGTAATCACATACTAAGAGACTCTCCTCTTTTCTCGTTATTAGGCCTTTATTAATTTCACATTTGGTTCGCCATGGTGATGAGACGATCCTCAAACGCAACGCAAACCACCTATGCGCTCGTCTTAACACCCTCTTCCGACACCCGTCCTCTAGGTCTCTCAAGTGCCACGCTGACAGTCGTGAAATGCACTTGGCTCTCAGGGAAGAGTTAGCTCTCGCCTCGCCTCATACAACGGTAATTAATCTCATATAAGTATTAATTGGTTTTTAGAATGAGTTGACTCTACAACATGTACTCATATAATAACCAAGTATCACAAATATTAATCTCATATCAACTCAATAGATATCTCAGGTACACAGATCAACACATAATGATACGGTACTGACTTAGATACTCAAGCACCCATATCTCAGTTCAAGATGCAAAAACTTATAATAAAACTCAATCACATATTGGCACACAAGCATAACTCAATTAACTCGTTTATACACAAAGCACAAAATCACGAAGTGTATGTAAAGAAAAGATGTATAGTGAGATTACTCACCTCGAATACGTATGCTCCTGTACGGTTCAGCCCGTAACTCTTAAACCGTTCATCGGCTCATGACCCATAATATATCAAACGAAAGATAACATAAAAATCTATCAAAGTTGTGAAGACCCGGAAGACTAACTATGACCAAACAGTGTCCCGAAGTCTGCTGACAGAAATTGTCAAAAACCCTTTTAGTCTTAAAATCACAATTTTACATTATAAGACCCGACACCAAAACCCGAGTGATCCGAGGGAACACCAGACAGTCCCGGGACCAAAATCAGAGTTTCATTTATATATGTTCATCGGCTCATGACCCATAATATATCAAACGAAAGATAACACAAAAATCTATCAAAGTCGTGAAGACCCGGAAGACTAACTATGACCCGAAACAGGCCAAACAGTGTCCCGAAGTCCGCTGACAGAAATTGTCAAAAACCCTTTTAGTCTTAAAATCACAAGTTTACATTTTAAGACCCGACACCAAAACCCGAGTGATCCGAGGGAACACCAGACAGTCCCGGGACCAAAATCAGAGTTTCATTTATATATGTATATTTTCTCAAAAGCGGGACCAAAATCAGAGTTTCATTTATATATATACATTTTTCTCAAAATCTCGTTATTAAATCGATATAGTTTCCGTTTGGAAAACCAAGAAACCGTTGGTTCTGTTTTCCTCTCGGTTCATGAAAACGTTCAATCTTTAAATTTTGAAAACATCAAGGCGTTCAAAAATCATAAGCACGACTCGCGATGTCAACACCTCGTGACACCGGTCATTGCAACCCAATCAAATACCTAATCTATTAAAACTAAAAACAAAACACTAAACGTGCTTATGAAATCGGGGGAGTGTATAACGTGACAAAACCCGGGACCTCATACAACCGAATCTAAGGGTTCGGTCCATCCTCGGATCGAACACAATAACTCCCCAATTTTACTTGCACAACACGGTATCAAAATTTTAAATGAAATTTGAATTATAAGAAAATCTTGAACAATTTGATATAACGAAAACAAAACGTTTAAACAATCAATCACATGATCAAATATAAATCAAAATCTATCCAACAAAAACAGAGCCCTACTCAGCTCGGTCACAATTCCACCGGTAACAAACACACGAAAACCTACAAGGAACTCGAGTTAAACATGGTTTAAATAAAAATCAAGAAACATGGAAACGGGTTTAGGGTTTTACCGAGTTAATCTTCTCTTCGACTAGATAATGCTCGATCCCGACAACACAACCTGCTCGATCCTCCTGCTCGGCCACGCGTGTCAAAACACGGGAAATTTCACAGCCGGTTAATACAATGAACGAGAGGAAAAGAATCGCAAAAAGGAAAACATACTACCGGAAGAACTATGGCCCGGAATACTCTACAGCTACGGCTCGACGACGTAAGCTAGGCTCGAACAACACCACCGAAACACCACACACTCGACCACCACAATTGCGGTTTGGCTCCTTCCTCTCGATCGACGATCAAGGCTAGGGTTATAATTACTCTCCTCTCCTCTTAGGGCCAAATGGTAGTAGGGGTTAGGGTAAAACAAAACTTAAGTACCTCACTAATTTGGGCATGTAGCCCCTAATCGAATTCACTCGGGCTTACTCAAATCCGGATCGGGTCTTGGCCTCAAGGCCGGCTCCCTTGTCTCACTTACGGTGCTTGATCAAGGAAAATAGTCCAGAACGTACACTAGTAGGGTAAAACCCGAAAGGGAAACAAACTTAACTGTAATGCCCTGATATTTTAGTAATTATAATATTAATTTAATCATCATATTTAAATTTAAAATGAATAATTAGTAAATTGATTATAATAAAGTTAGACGGTTCGTATTATTTAGTCGATCTGTCATTAGACGGTTCATATTCTTAGATTATATTAGTTTAGTTTTATATTTAAATCTTAAATAATTAACCGGTCAATTAATTATAGTGTTAGACGTTTTTAACATTAAGTGAGACGTTTTATTTATTCAGGAGCGTGTCTCAGTTTTTTGACCCGTTAGTTAATAGTAAGAGTTGAGTTATTATTTTGAGTCGGGCCGACCAAGGGCCAAGACTTGGGTTTTCAAGTGGCGGGATTGATTAGTGGATTCATATAAGCCTTTAAACCCCTATAACCTTTTGCTCCAATATTGTGTTTCGTCAAAATCACCAAAGAGCCGTCGAATAAGTTCCCTTCGTGTATCTTGATGGCAAGAGATGGGTTGTTTTGGTGTCGACAAGCGGTCAATATTATTGAAAAGGTAGACAACAATCTTTGGTTAGGTTGATTTTTATGGAGGTCGGTGAGGTAGGAAGAAAAATCAACCAAGCACCCTTCTTGATGATTTGAAATGCATTGTTTTAGCAAGGAAGGAATGGAATTAAAATTAAACGTCATTGGGCGATGGGAAGAAAAAAGTTTAGCCAACAATTGTTTTTCTTAAAACCAGCCTTTTGCTTAGTTTCATCCGATTGTCCCAGCAACGATCAAGGTTCGATCGATTGATAGAGCTCGTGGAGGGGTGGTGATCTCGTGGCGTTTTGGGTATCTCCGTTTGATCGCTTGTTGGTTCGTAAGGGTATAATGATGGAGATTTTGGCAAAAATAAAAGAATGTGTTTTTCATCCCACATTGATAGAGTGAAGAAATGTGGAGGGGATTCCATGCCTATAAAAGGAGTCCAAGGCTTTGGTTTCAAACTGCACCAATCAAATATACACTTTAAGTTTTTTATTCTTTCTTTCTTGTATCTCTTGTATAGAGTAGGGAGTGGTGAGTCAAATTTTTGGAGAGTGTGAGAGTATTTGGGAGGTGGTTTGAGAGATTAGTCTATATGATTGTAATATTTATCATATAGTGGAGTTTTTCTCTCTAAAGGCCCGTGGTTTTTCTCCGGTTTTGGAGTTTCCACGTATATTCTTGTGTTCACTTTTCTTATCGTTTTTAGTAGGGCGGTGTTTGTTGGGAATTTTTGAGACCACTTTCCCAACAAATGGTATCAGAGCTCCAGACTAAGGGAGGTCTCGGTTTTAGATGTTCGTCGTATGCTCTGTGGTTGCAGCTTTGTCTGATCTTCCACATTAGAAAACAAATTTTCTATTTTATTTTGCGTACGATAGAATTGTGTTTGAACCTGAAGTGGGTGTATATCTTGGGAAGGTTCTGGCTAAGGAAAGACTGGTAATTAAGTGAGTCCATTGTGACTCACCTCTCTTTCCTGGGAATCCTTTGTTAGGTATACTACTCATTGGTTAGTTACACTTTTCTAGTATACGAAATACGGTGGTGAGACACGGTTACGATGTCAAAGTTCAGCTCTCTGAGGTACGATGTTGAGAAATTTGATGGAAGGATAAATTTTGGCTTGTGGCAAGTTCAAGTCAAGGATGTATTGATTCAGTCCGGGTTACACAAAGCTTTAAAGGGTAAACCAACCTTTGGTTCCAGCAGTGATTCAGGCAAGAGCAGTAAGTTCGATGATGAAGAATGGGATGATGTGGATTTGAGAGCGGCAAGTGCAATTCGCTTATGTCTTGCAAAGAATGTTCTTGCGAATGTGCACGGGATATCAACGGCGAAAGAACTTTGGGAGCAGCTTGAGCAGTTATATCAGGGCAAAGGCATCTCGAATCGGTTGTATCTCAAGGAACAATTTCATACTCTTCGTATGAATGGAGATACAAAAATGTCAGATCGTCTGAATGTTCTTAATAACATCGTTTCAGAACTAGAGGCCATTGGAGTTGAGGTTGAAGATGAAAATAAGGCTTTTAGGCTTATATTATCTTTGCCTTCTTCTTATGAGCACATGAAACCTATTCTGATGTATGGGAAAGAAATTCTGAAGTATGAAGATGTCACTAGCAAACTCCTGTCCGAGGAGAAGAGATTGGAAGGTGGCAACGTTACTTCATCAGAAGGTACCGTTTTGGTGTGCAAGAATGAGAAGAGGAAGAACTCTAGGAAGAATGTGACTTACTGGAAGTGTGGACAGTCTGGGCATTTGAAGAGCAATTGTCCGGGTGGAGCAGATGCGGCAAAGGGCTCCGAGTCAGCTAACGTTGTCTCTGTCATCTCCAATGGAGATGAATTCTGTTGAGACGGTAGATCCTCATGGTTTGACCGCGCCATGATAGAGGATGTGTTAGCGGATCCACGAGTTACACATGGGCATTGGTTTGGCAATGATGCAAGATGTGTGGTGGAAATTGATGTCGATGGCTGATGAACTTCCGGGATAGCCAAACGGGGAAGTTACACCATAAATGTTTCAGCAAGGTTTCGACATGTGCCGTTGGGAAATTCTTAGAATTGCAATATTCTAAGTGGTGATACTCTTTTATGGTGGAGTATGATAGTTCTCTGATTTGAGAATTATGATTGTCGGTTTAGACAATGTTTCTCAAAATGTAGCATGAATGTTTTTTCTTTTACTGTAGCCAAGGTGGAGTTTTATGTAGATTTTGGCAAAAATAAAAGAATATGTTTTTCATCCCACATTGATAGAGTGAAGAAAGGTGGAGGGGATTTCATGCCTATAAAAGGAGTCCAAGGCTTTGGTTTCAAAGTGCACCAATCAAATATACACTTTAAGTTTTTGATTCTTTCTTTCTTGTATCTCTTGTATAGAGTAGGGAGTGGTGAGTCAAATCTTTGGAGAGTGTGGGAGTGTTTGGGAGTTGGTTTGAGAGATTAGTCTATATGATTGTAATATTTATCATATAGTGGAGTTTTTCTCTCAGGAGGCCCGTGGTTTTTCTCCGGTTTTGGAGTTTCAACGTATATTCTTGTGTTCACTTTTCTTATCGTTTTTAGTAGGGCAGTGTTTGTTGGGAATTTTTGAGACCACTTTCCCAACATATAAATCCTAACCTTTTTCTTTTTCTTTTTATAGTTTCGAGTTATTTAGTTTTGATTCGAGCTATGGTTAATATGTTTCGAGTAATCCTAAGTCTCGGTTTTGTGGTTGTGATGTTTGATTAAAATTGTTAAACCAATTCTTTAATTTTGAGATATTACGTTATTAAGAGGTCAAATGACTGGGTTGTCATGATTGGTGGATCCGAGGCTTGGACACTGTGAGCCGTGATTATGTTTTTAAAAGCTTCTAAGTTTTGTGAATTATTTTGTGGTTAATGATTTTTATTAACCGAGAGGAAAACCGAACCCGTAGGGTTCTTTGTTTTCAGACCGGGAAATTAATCCGTTTTAAAAAAAAGAGTTTAGAGTGATTAAGGATTTTAAAGTAAATGAGGACTCGGGACTGTCGGGTATCCATTTCGGGTATTCAGGTTTTCGGTAACGAGTTATAAATATTAAAAACCGGAATTTATTTGAGTTAACCTTTTTGGCAGCATCTGTCAGTTTTGTTCGGGACGGATCCTGAACTGCTTCAGGACAGAATCACGATCCCAAGCCTTCCCGACTTTTGTAGTCTACATTCCGCACTTTTTGTTGATATCTTGTGGGTCATGAGCTGACGTATGGTCTAATAGTTATGGGCAGAATCGTACAAGACGTCGGTGCAGAAATTTCAACACATAGCTGTTCTGTTGAGCGGCTGTTTCGAGACCCTTCTAATCAGAATTGTGTAACAACTTAAAAATCTGGGGAAATTTTAAATTTTTTAAAACATTTAAATAATAAAATTCCCCAAGTACAAGTAATTTAAAAAGGTCCCATCTCATCAATCAATAAAGTAAAATCGTCTAATGGTCTTTAATGCAGAATTAAATAAAAGGTTTCAAAAATATATTTGACTCAAAACACACATTTAAATTCCAAATCTAAAACATGAAATCGAAATACAACCCATCAACTGTTGACCTTCTCTTTTCCCTTGCTAGTACCAGCAAAAATGGGGGGAAATGTTTGGGGTCCGCCATCGCCGAGTGAAATATTATCAAGATAAACAAATAAATACAAACAACTCAAGCCACATAAGTGATCCCTAAAGACTCTACTCAATTCTCGATTATTAGGCTTCTATTAATTCTCATTAGGTTCTCCAATGTCGTGATGATCTCAACGCCGCCTCTGCTGCGCCTCGCCACCGCACCCCCTTCCAACACCCTCTATAGGTGCCCCGCAGTACCACGCTGACAGTCCTGAATTGTACTTGGCTTAAATTTGGGAAGAGTTGGCTTATTAATCTCAAATATAGTTAGTTAGTTTTATTACGTGTTTACTCGACAACATGTACTCAAATAAAACTAACAGCTCAAACACATAGCATATCTCAAATGCATATCAACTCATAATCAAATCTCAAGTACTCAGATAAATCACCCAATCAAAGCTCAACTCAATCAACAACAATTCATGACATATAGCACATAATCATGAATCGAATGTAAATACAAGTTTATAATGAGATTACCCACCTCGAATAGACGTATGCTCCTAAATATCCTGAGCAACAAAGAGAGTCTCTAATGAGGTCCTAGAAGGTCCTAACGCACAATGAAGCTCGGGTCTGGATTAGACTCAATGGTAGTTTCAGCAGAAACTTAACAGCAATCAACACTCTCACGGGAACGACCATAACTCTCAAACCGATCACTAGATTTTATTCAAAAGTTTACAGTACCTAAATGGCTCAGAGGAATACAATTCGTAAGAAGACTTTGGGACTCGAATCCAAACAGAACGGGCTCAAAACAGACTCACAAGACAGAATAGCGGAACCGAAAACAATTTTGTGGCGATTTACAAAAACAACGATATCTTTTAAACGACATATCGGATTAACGAGCCATCAGCGGCAACGGAAAGAGGACTCGGAAAATAAGAGACCGGCGCTGGCAAAAAAATTTAAAACGTATTTTAAGCGTGACAAAAATAGACTGAAACTCGGAGGACAGATTCTGTTAGAAAATTCAGCATGACCTTTAAAACCCATTTTGATTCCCGACATCAAGCCGTTAATTCCCGAGGCACCCGAGAGCCCCATAGGCCATAACTCATTTTAATCTCAAAAACATGTTTACCATTAATCTAGTCTTTTATTTAGAAATTTATTTCGGTTTAGGGAACCAAGAAACCTACGGGTTCGGTTCCCGGGTTACGGTTAATAAAACGTTTAGACGAGAGCAACGGTTTTTACCCAACCCATCCCGACATCCTCTTCAGCAACCAAACACTCATAAAAATTCTGCACATTAAAAAAAACAAGTACTAGACTTATTGAACTCTATGAACTCAAGAATTAATACAATGATAATGAAACGAAAACAACGACACAATCATGGAACTTGAGACTTCTCGCAGCCCTGTTTGCTCGGCACTATACTGCTAAATCCTTACACAACAAGGGGTTAGATTAAACTCGTATAACATCACAACGAAGAGAAAGAACACAGGACAAAGAATTTAGGATTTTACCGCAACCACACCTTCTTGAATCGGGATGAAGGTCAACTCGCTCAACTGCTTGGCTCGGTAACAATTATGCTCAGTGTAAACGTCCAAAGCACGGAAACAACATCACTGAGTTAGATACGGGAACATAGAATCGAATGAAGTGATAAAGAAAACTAAACTACCGATTAGAGATGGGAATTCCGCTGTAACTTTGGAACTCGAGAATTAAAACCTGCCACACAAACTTAACTCGGTCACCTCTTTTGATCGAAGATTGCTACCGCTCGAACACCATACAGCAACAACAAAACTGAGGTTAGGCCATGCATTCGATCGAAGGAATGGAAGAATGAAAAGAAAGAACAAGATGCTAGGGTTCTTCTACCTTCGATCGCATCAGAGAAAAGAGATGGAGAAGCAGCGGCTGGTTTTGGGTATTGGGAGGAGGGAATAATTCGGTGGTGGCAAGTTTTTAATGTGGGGATTCTATCCTAATATAAAATAGCTTAACGGACAAGATAAATAAAGTCAAAGGCCGAGACTTCAAATTTTCGGTGGGCTAGAGACCTCCTTCACTCGATTGAGCTGAGAATAAGTGGACCAACATTGCACCAAGCATGGAGTCGAACTAGGAATAAACATCACCACTCAGGCCGGAACAATCAAGTTCTAGAATTCGAGTTAAGAGAATTACAACCACAAAGAAGTTCGGCCTCTAATCTCTACCGGACTTGGGTTAAAAACTGAACATCGAGGGAAAAGGCCTTGGCCTACTCGGCCGGCCTTGGGTTTGAATCACATACGACATGCACGGAAATCACAAGACTCGGGAAATCTTTACACACTAATTAGGTTAATTAATCCGCGTAATTAATTAACACACCCGCGTAACACACTAGTTATTATTAATTAATTAATCCTCTTGATTAATTAACACTATTGAATGACCCTCTTGTCATTAAAATAAAATACCAAGTATTTAAATTACTCAAATCAAATATACACATACGCACATAACACATATAAATCTCAGATAAATAAATATCACATAATTTATTTAATAAAAAGTAATTTAATTCAATTACAAGAAAATTGAGGCGTTGCAAACTGGGTATCTGGTCTATCTAATGACTTGTAGCTTTCTGATTTTTTTAGTCACTGTAAGAATTTGGGCATTTTTAACCATACAGTTTGGGAGTTATGATTGTCTCCGTGAGACTGACGGGTGCTGTTAGATTTTTATAAAAATGGGTTTTTGGGTTGAGTTTTATTCTGGGTTTTCTTGTGTGCTTTAGGACCATCTAGGAGCTAGCGTTTGTGTGCACTAGGCTATTGAGAATTCTTCAGAGCTTACGTTATCGAGGTGATTATTCTCACCGTGTATTCAGCTATAATTATACGTGCATGACTTATGCGTTAAAATGCTTGAACATCTGGGATTTTGGCTTTATGTCAATCCGAGTTTGGCTTTATGCCTATCTGGGTTGCATGAGGAGGGGCGAGGTTGATCTCTCGACCCGAATGATACTAGCGCGCTATATAAAGTTTAAAAGAGATAATTAATCTGAGTAGTGAACCGAGTAGAACTGAGTAGGAGTTCACCTATGTGCCTTCATGTTCTTTATGTTATACTTGTGTATATTTTGTAGAATATTCACTCAGCTTCCGGCTTAACCCAAATTTTCCCTCCCATTATTTCAGGTACTAGCATAGGAAAAGAGAAGGTAGACGTTGACCGTTGTATCTTCAGAGTGCTGATGTGGGATTTCATTTATCCTTTTTAAACTTTATTTTAAATTCAAACATTTTTCCGCATTTAATGTTTTAAACAATATTTTCTGAGTTTGACCTATATACGAGTTACTTGTATTTAATTTTTTTTTTTAAAATTTTTGTGAAAATTTTGGGTATTATAGTAAAACTCGGGAAAAATAAACGCCTCGGAATGAATAACTCTATTAATTATCCACACGAAACGTCACACATTAAGTGCATAATTAATCACATAATAAGTAATAAAATAATTAAAACGTAATTTATTTTAATAAAAGGTAAATAATATAATTACCGGAAATTTTAGGGCGTTACAAATTGTTCTTCCTCTCACGAGTGTGGGAACTTGTCAACTTGTAAGTATTAATTAACATTTCTATTAATTAATTAATATTTCCAATAATCCCCACCAAGTTGGAAAGTTTCGTTTTATTCAGACAAATGTTGTCACCTGGGTGTCATGAAGATTAAACCCAAGTTTAATGTGAACAAACAAGAGGAGACTGATTCAGTGGTATCCTATTAGGTTTAAACCAAGAACCTTAGTAACCTCCCTGGTTTACCCCCACACAACATATGCCGTCTTTGTGTTCTCACTGAGCACTAATATGGCTATGTGCTAAAATCCTTTTCATGAACTTTTCGAAGAGAAACCAAAAGTCTTCAATTGAGGCGGCACCACCTCTAGATCAGATAGGCAAACCATTCTGTTGGGGAGTATAGGGTGAGGTTCTTTCATGCTTGATACCATTCTCTTCACATAATGTATTAAATTCATGATTAAAGTATTATCCGCCTCTGTCCGAGCGAAGAATCTTAATGTGTTTATCATGTTGAATTTCAACCTCGACCTTATATAGTTTGAATGCATTAAGAGCTTCATCTTTTATACGCAATAAGTAAACATATAAGTAACGCCCCGAGTCATTACAAAATGTAATAAAATATCTTTTTCCTCCCACGGGTGATTATTCCATTTAGTTCACAAATATCTGAATGAATTAATTCTAGTAATGATCGATGTATTTCTCTTAACACTTGTAAAATGCTTCTTTATAAATTTTGATTTCACACAAGTTTCACATTTGTCAAAATCTTTATTATTTAATTGTAACATTCCTATAGATTGCATTTTTTAATATTTTTAATATTAGTGTGAGCTAAACGTTTATGCCATAAAGAAATTGAATAAATAATATAATTAGAAACCATAATTTCATTCATTTGAAAACCAACAACGTTACCACTCGCGGTACCATCACTATCACTAGCGGTACCATCACTTTCACTCTACAACATTTAAAACAGATTCACCATAAGCATTACAACTACCCACATCCCCTTCAAACAGTTCAAGCCAATACATACCACGCGTATTAACGCTTGTCCTACAAACACCCCATCTTTTGAAAACAAGATCCTACCATTCACAATCACCAACTTGTAACCACTCTGATCAAACTTGGCCGCCGACAAAACCCCCTTTGAAACTTCAGGATCATGCAACACATCACGAAGGGTGACCATACTTCCATTTCGGAAGGTTAGTAATGAAGGATTTACGTGCACAGTTAGTCAACCTATGATAATACATCCATGCTTACGAAACACTTAAGGGTCACACCAGTGAGTGCATGTAATACGGGTAAAGATATGTAATGATACTTGGAAGAGGATTGATTCATAATAGTCATTTATGAATCAAGTTAAGTATTAAGTTAAGTTCAGCTTATTACTAGATTAGTTTATCTAACTAATTAATACAAGTATTTGTACATTTACTAGTTGAGTAAATATACAATGTGTTAATTATAGATTATCCATAATATGATTTAAAGTAATTAAATCATATGGTGTCGGATAATATTATTGTGTAAATTATATAAAGGTTATTATATAATTAATTATTAAAAGTATTAATACAAATTATATATTTCGTATGTATATTTATATATACACGAAATATATTAAGCGTATAATACTAGACATTTAATAGTTAAGTGCAATAATAAAAGAATAATAAACTATAAGGAAAGGAAACGTAAAAAGGAAAGTTTAATTAAAGAATTGATCTTAATTAAACTAGAGGGTTCTAAGCGCAACTTATTTATCTATAAATAAGAGGCTTAGGGTAACCCTAAAACGCCTTGCACCACACGAATTTCCTCTCCCCCTCTCCCTTGGTTTCGGCCGAGAACACACCCCAAGACACAAGCATTGTGTTCTTTGCTCTTCGTGTTCTTCGTTCGTTCTTCATATTCTTCAAGTCTTTGAAGATTGAAGATCATTACAAGGATCAACTAGAAGGTCGCTCGTCGTGTTCATCATCAGTGGATTTTGTTAAGCAAACAACAAGGTATGTTTTGGGAAACCTTTTCTCCCTTCTCCCCTCTTGGCCGAATTCGAACCCACGAACCCTAGGGTTCTTGGTGTTTGTCGAATACACACAAGTATGTGTGTTTGTTCGAATTCTTCGTACAAGGTTTCTTCCTTGTTAATCTAATCTAGATTTCCAAGATCCCAATCCTTTAGGGTTTAGGGATTAGGTTTAGTCTCAGTTCCGCTTTAGGGATTAAATCAGCTAGTTGGTTTAACCGACAAGAGTCATGTTCTTGTCAGTATGGTCAAACCAAGGATACTAGGAGGTTGACCCAAGTGGGCAATCAGTGTTATGAAACCCTTCAGTGGTATCAGAGCGTTGGTTTAGAAATCTAAACTAGATTAACAAAGTTTGTTTGTTTATTTTTTATTAAAGTTTTTTTTGTTCCAAATTTCTTCTTCTTCTTCTTGATGTTCGAAGAAGGGTAAAAACCCTAGGACCAAGTATGTTAAACTAGTTAAGTTTAATTGGTCAAAAGGATTCTATAAGAACCCTAGAAATTTCGTGAAAGGCAAAGAACCCTAGGATCAAGTATGTTAAACAAGATTTGTTTAATTGATCAAAAGGCTTCTTTTCCTAACCCTAGTGTATTTCGAAAATTATAGAACCCTAGGATCAAGAATGTCAAAATTTTTGATCAAAAAGGATTCTTTCCTTAATTACTTGATCTTCAAAATCTAGGACCAAGTATGTTAAACCAAGTTTTGGTTTAATTGGTCAAAAAGGACTCTTTCCATTTTTCTTAAGATTTCGAGATCTAGGAGGTTACTTGGACACCAAGTTTGTTAAACTAGCTTAGTTTAATTGGTGGAAAAGTTTCCTAGGCTGTAAGGAATTTTTGAAAAACCCTAGTTCTTGTTAAAAGAATTAACCAAGGTGATAATCTAAAACCTAGATAATTAAACAAGTTCATGTTTAATAGGTTTTATTATTATTTTAGTAGATTTATTAAAACTAGTTCTTTAAACCTAGAAATCTAGACAAAGTTTATTGTCTATAAGGTTTGATTTAAAAAGTTTAAATAAATTTATTAAAGTTATAATTCATCTTAGAATTTAAACAAAGTTTATTGTTTAAATATAATTGATTAGAATTATTCTTTTAATAAACAATGTTTTTGACCAAGAAAGTCAAAACCCTAGTTTTGATTGATCAAGAACAAGATTAGGGTTTAATTAATAAGTATTAAAAGAAGTGTTAATTTTTAGTTCTAAAATTAACAAGATGTATATATATATATATATATATATATATATATATATATTTATATATATATATATATATATATAATTTTGGTTTTTAAATATTTAAAAGGAAAAATAAGTTTTTATAAATAAAGTAGTTTATACGTATTTTTAATTAGTTCAAGTTAAAGTACATACGTATAAATTAGATGTAACATTCTTATTAGAATGTTACAAGTTTATACTAAAAGTAATTATATGTACATATTAAATACAAGATTAAATGGAACATTAAAAGATAATGTTATTTTTGATCTTAAAGGTTAATAATATAACTAGTTATTGTATAAGTTAATTATATAATTAAAACTAGAAAGCACAAAGTTATAATTTCATTATAACTAGAAATTGTACAAGTTGAGATTATATGATGAACTAGAAATATACAAAGTTATATATTATTATTATAAGATGTATAAAGTTACAAGTTATTATAACTGGATAATTATACAAGTATAATATAAGTATTTTACAAGTCATGTAAGATACTAGATTAATGATCAAATGTTAAATAACAAGAGAACTTTATAACCTATATTTAACTAGTTCAAGTTAAATGTAAGAAAGGTTTAAACAAACTAAGAAATATTATATATAGTCTTTATATAATAAGTTTGTTAGTTTCACCAAGTATAGACAGGTGATTGTGATTGCTTAAGTTCCATCATGGTTTATGGAGCTAGTGGGAGCTACACAAGAAAATCACAAAGTTTATAAATGTGTCGCTAAGACATAAGTTTTGGACGAATCTAATAAGACAAAACAAATGTTTAATTTCATTATTAAACATGTGAAAAACAAGGTGTGTTAAACTAGATTTATGATTCAAGTTTATGAATCATAAAAGAATTAAAAGTTTAACATAAGTTTTAAAGTTTTTCAAGAAAGATAAAACAAGTAAGTTTTATTCTAGATAAGGTTTTTCACAAAACCTAGTAAAACATTTTGTACACCTCGTTTTAGGTATACATATAAGTTGCGCAATTCTTGAAACTATAAGTTTTAAGAAAAGTTCTTAAGATTTAAAAAGGTGTCTTGTAGAATTCTTGAATTAACAAGTCACACATTTTAAACAAGGATTAAGATTGGAATAAAGGTTTAAGTTTAGTTTAAGACTTAAACAAACCCAAGAAAATCTTAGATCTAAGTACTATCCACCTAATGGAACACCTCACTTGTTCAACGATATTCATATTGTAAGGATAAAGAACCTTAGATATGGATTCAAATCATTGCGAGTGTTAGGGTGTGTAAGGTTCTGTGATAATCGGGAGTCCCGGCGCAGAGCATCACACTGTCTTATATGGTCTGATCTACTTTGGTGATAATCGGGAGTCCCGGCCCAAAAAGTACTTGAGTAGAATAAACATACTAGACTTTATTACTAACTTAGAAATGTACAATTAGATTGTACAAAGTTGTAATAAGTTATAAGTCTAAAGATTCTACGACCCCTAGGAATCGTGTCTAGTCGTGATACGATCGGTAAGGATGTTACCTACCAGAAATAGCATGTCTCATCGGGAATTGCCCAAACCTTGCGGCGAGAATGTGATATATGGATCCTAGGCCTAAAATATTAATTATGGGTTTATAATATATTTTAGAGAATGTTTATTGATGATTACTAATTAAACTGGGTTTGATTTGTAGATTGCAGCAACAAACACAATGATAACCTACAACAAACTCTCGCGATGTTTCTTTCTAGGAAAGAAAGAAATGACTGGGTCAAATTTCCTCAATTGGAGACGTGATATTAAAATTTTGCTCAGACAAGAGAGGGATAGGATTGACCGAGAAAGAAACGTATTGAAAACCCCTGCCAAGGATGCAAAGAATGAACCAAGACAAGCATTTTACGCTTGTAGGTCGCTCATTTCTTGCAAGATGGCTAAGGGAGCATCAGTAGGTGCACACGTCATGAAAATGAAAGTGCACATTGAGCACCTTACTAGACTTGGTCACCAAGTGCCATTGCAGTTAACAATTGACACTGTACTCAACTCATTGTCAGATGACTACAAATTCTTTGTAGCCAACTACAGCAAACGTAATATGGATAATTCTATTCCCGAGCTACGATCCAAGCTCGAGGCTGTTGAGTTGAATATTAAGACCAATTCTAAAAGGAGTCGCACAATTGATGATAGCGATGAAGAAGGCATGGTGGTAAAGGAAAGGGTAAAACCAATCCTAACCAAGGAGTGCCAAATGGTAAAGGTGTCAAACAAAAGGTCAAGAAGGTTAAGCCTAACACAACGAGGACCAAGAATCGGTGCTTCAAATGTGGCGAGGCTGGGCATTGGAAAAGATATTGTCCAAAGGGTGCAAGTGGTGTGGAGGAAACACAAGTTCCTCAGGTAACACAACCACACTTCTTAATCACTTTCAAGATACTTGTAAAGTACATTACAAGTAATCTAACTTTTGCAATCGTTTATTGCAGGAGGAGATGGAAAGTGATGATGACCGGCATGAGATAGTGATGATCTGACGAGCACCAAGATTTTTATAATTCAGTATTTTAGGGATTCAGTAAAACAATTTCTTTTTTGTTGGATAAATTTTTTATTTTATGTTAAAACAAGTTTTTCTTTGTTTTTAATAAGAATCCATGGTTGAATTATATTATGTTATGTGTGCATGTGTGACAATTACACTAGTCAAGGTTTATGACTAGATTGTAAGTCAAGTTTTTGATTTACTTTATATTTCATGTTTTATACTTGTTTGATTGTTGTATGAGTAATGTCTTAGATAGATGAAATACTTAGATACTAGAAATTAGAAGTTTCTTCTAAAGTATTTAAGAGGTTTTATGGAAGCATAAGGTTTAAAAGTTATTGAACCTAGTTAAAACATCTTAAATATTAAATAACCTATGATAGTACGTTTTAAATATTAGTATTAATACAGTATGATTATATTGGATATAATCAAGATAGACTTTAAAGAGTATTATTACAAGTCTTTTATACTTGTAATGAAGGAATTTAATGAAGTCATAATTCCTTAACAGGAATAATTGGAAATTCGTAAAATCCAAGTGAAATGACTTAGACATTATATGAACTCTTAAAAGGGACAAACTATATTAAAGTATTTAAGAATTAAAAGGTATTATTGTAAGTCTTTTATACTTGTAATAAATACAATATTTAATCAAGTCATAATTCCCTAATATGAATAATGGATATTTGAGAAATCCAAGAAATGACTTTGGCATTAAATAAGATTCTTAAAAGAATACTAATATGTTTAAGAATTGGAAGTATCGTTTCAAGTGTCTAATACTTGTTAGATACATTATCAGTGAAAGTCATGATTCCCTTAAAAGGAATGTTGGATATTCGCAAATCCAAAGGATGACTTTGATAATTGATTAATTCTTAAAGGGTTAAACTATAGAGTTTTGACTAGGTCAAAAGTAGTAGTTTAAGTAATGCTTATTTCCATAAAATTTAGTGGGAGCTATAACTAACGTATTCATTAAAGGTACAAATGAATATAGTAAGTTAGGACATTAACAACAAGGAATTACCAAGTCGTTAGCCAAAGAGTTAAGAGAAATAAATGATCATTGAGTAGATTATTGCAAACCTAATAGCGTGATCACAAGTCTTGTGATTAATTATTGCATATCTAATAGGATGTTCACACTCCAGTAAACAAGTTAATCATTTAAGGAAATTTCTTTAACTAGTAAGAATTTCTACAAATCAAGTAGCTAAAAGAGATTTAGTTACAAGGCAAGTTTTATAGATTCAAGAAACTAAAGGAGTAATTTTCCAATCCTCCTATGTTTACCGAATCATATAAAAAGGCAAGACTAGAATATGTTATAAATGTTGCATGAACAATATCTAGCAAAGACAAAAGTATTAGTATTCTTAAATACTCGTCTTATGTCTTTAGTTTAATAGAAATGACTAATTGTAATTAGTGATAAAAGTTACAGTTAAGGAATCATTGAGCAATCAACACAAACGCAAAGAATAAGTAATGATCCAGTAATAATTCAGTATCTATGTACAATGAGGAATAATACATGAGTTAGTATCCTTGTTATTCAGAATTTGTATGTTTTACAACATCCATGAATAAAAGTTTCTTTATTCAAAAAGATATAAATCCGTGACTACTCGTCTTGGTGGGAACCTCGATGGGACGTTAACGTCATCGCGGTATTTGGTGGTAGATTCGAAGTTCTTCGAAGATAGCTACACAAGTTCTTGTGTAAACCAAATATCGGTGATATTCTGTTGGAGCTCGACGAATATTGGATTGACCACCGTGATAATACTTCGTGGTTGAAAAGTTCAAAAGTATTATTCACTAGGATTCTCCTTAAGCCTGAGGTATTTGGTTTAGGATACAATGACTAATGTACTTTGGTTCGTCTTAGACAATTCTGAAATATGGTTGTCATATGAGGCCTTACTGGGTACAGAGGGAGTTGTATTTTGTATCGAAACATAACAAGATGTTAATTGCACCTCCTTTTTAGGAGATATATTTATAGGTCCTTTGACGTGATGAGATAACTGGAAAGTGCATGGCCATGCCCAAACGAACTGATTTGTTCTTTGTCGTTTATCACAACAGTTTGAATCAAGAAGTCATGAAATGATTTCGAATACAGGAGTTGATATTTTCTACCATGCTCGTATTCGTTATCACAAATATCGTGCTGCAAGGGATAAACCTAACATAGTTGCCCAAGAAGTAGAGACATAGTGTTCTTTACTAGGAGACGCTGTTAAAAGAGTTTTTCAAAAACTATACCTGGGTTACATAAGCTGTTTTTATGGGGTTGGTTACCTACATGCCCATCTAGAAGGCCACTGTCGCTCGTATCATCAAGATAAAGGTTACAAACTTGTACAAGTGGGAGTCTGAAGGATTTATGTGTACAGTTAGTCAACCTATGATAATACATCCATGCCTACGAAACACTTAAGGGTCACACCGGTGAGTGCATGTAATACGAGTAAAGATATGTAATGATACTTGGAAGAGGATTGATTCATAATAGTCATTTATGAATCAAGTTAAGTATTAAGTTAAGTTCAACTTATTACTAGATTAGTTTATCTAACTAATTAATACAAGTATTTGAACATTTACTAGTTGACTAAATATACAATGTGTTAATTATAGATTATCCATAATATGATTTAAAGTAATTAAATCATATGGTGTTGGATAATATTATTGTGTAAATTATATAAAGGTTATTATATAATTAATTATTAAAAGTATTAATAAAAAGTATGTATTTCGTATATATATTTATATATACACGAAATATATTAAGTGTATAATACTAGACATTTAATAGTTAAGTGCAATAATAAAAGAATAATAAACTATAAGGAAAGGAAACGTAAAAAGGAAAGTTTAATTAAAGAATTGATATTAATTAAACTAGAGGGTTCTAAGCGCAACTTATTTATCTATAAATAAGAGGTTTAGGGTAACCCTAAAACGCCTTGCACTACATGAATTCCCTCTCCCTCTCCCCCTTGGCTTCGGCCGAGAACACACCCCAAGACACAAGCATTGTGTTCTTTGCTCTTCGTGTTCTTCGTTCGTTCTTCATATTCTTCAAGTCTTTGAAGATTGAAGATCATTACAAGGATCAACTAGAAGGTCGCTTGTCGTGTTCATCATCAGTGGACTTTCTTAAGAAACAACAAGGTATGTTTTGGGAAACCTTTTCTCCCTACTCCCCTCTTGGCCGAATTCGAACCCAAGAACCCTAGGGTTCTTGGTGTTAGTCGAATACACACAAGTATGTGTGTGTTCGAATTCTTCGTACAAGGTTTCTTCCTTGTTAATCTAATCTAGATTTCCAAGATCCCAATCCTTTAGGGTTTAAGGATTAGGTTTAATCTCAGTTCCGCTTTAGGGATTAAATCAGCTAGTTGGTTTAACCGACAAGAGTCATGTTCTTGTCAGTATGGTCGAACCAAGCATACTAGGAGGTGCCCCAAGTGGTCAATCAGTGTTATGAAACCCTTCAAGTAACACTATGCCAGTTCCTTGAACATACACCCTGTGACCATCAGCGCAAGCCACCACCATTCCTTCTTGAACATGGCCATAAGTTTGGAAGCTACTACGGTTACCATAAACATGAATAGTAGCTCCAGAATTTATATACCAACCACGAGCTGATATCACACGAGTGAATGTGGAAATCATATTGGATTCCCCAAGATCCACACTAGCAATCAAGTGAGTTAGATCCACAACATCATTTGCAGATCCACTAACGGGCCGAGATTTCTACATTGGACATTCTCGTGCATAGTTACATGTTTCTCCATAAACATGGCACTTTCCAATTTTCTTTGATTGGATGTTTTGCTGATGATTAGGCCTTTTGATCTCCTTCTTTTTCGGTCCTAAGTTCTTGTTCGTTTTGAACCCTTTCTTGCCTTGGTATCCAGAACCCGAACCTGAACCAGACGCAAAACCATAACCTCCACTTGACACGTGGTGTACTCATTCCGACTTTACCCTTTTTATCCCTGTTGCGAGTTTCCACCTCAATAAAGAGGTGTTTCAACACAACATCAAAGAATAGTCCTCGGATTTGTGCATCATTCTTTTGGAAAAGTCTTTCCAAGAGGGTGGTAAATTACAAATGATTGCTCCAACCTAAAAAAGATCTGGTAGATTAATAAAAAGAGAATTCAACTTATTCACTATCACCTGGAGTTCATCTACTTGCTCCATAATTGGCTTATCATCCACCATTTGAAACTCAAAGTATTTCGACACAAGGTACTTGTTGGTACCTTCTTCATGTGCTTGGTACTTGAGTTCAATAGCTTTCCACGACTCTTTAGGATCTGTAATAGGAGCATACAAATCAAAAAGTCAGTCAGATAGGGAGTTCTTGATGTGACCCAAGCACAAATGTTCAAATTCTCTACCCAGATCCCTTTTCCTTTCAAGTTCAGCAACTGCTTGCACATCAGGAGCACCTCCCTCAGCTAGGACTGGATTATCAGGAATTGGGGCCATTCAGGATCCAACACAAAGCTCAGTTTAAGCACAACAAGCATAAACATCACTTTGTCAACCCAACGAGTGTAGTTCTGTCCCTCAAAACAATCAAGCTTGATGTATTCCTGATTCATCAAACAAAAGTTGGTTGAAGAAAGTTCGGTATCCATTCTTTCTCCAGAACGTTGATTAAGAGATTAGTTACAGAATATAAAAGGTGTAGAAACTATAAACCTTTAATAATGTTGCAATATTTATATTCTTTAACAATGTTAGTAATAATCAAATAACCAAAATGGATAGACAAATCTGGAGGTTGACTAAAAACAAACTGCACGGATTGAAAGTTGCTGTCCTTACAGGTTTATATGCGCTGTATGCTGTTAGTCTCTACGTATCACCCCAGGATTTGATGTAGTATGATGGTAAGTTCTTATAACCAAGAATTACCAAGCAACACAAAGTGCTTAATCAGAAACAAGAAGTAACAGAGCACAAAACACAGGAGCAATTGGAAGAGTAATTTCCTTTTTTGGTGTGGTCTAAACTGAGCCTCGAGCAAGTATATATATTGAACCGGATGTGTCAAAACTGTAACTGCTCGGGTCTAATATCGATCATTAAGTCGGACTTTACAACGACTATGTTCATTAACCAAAAACGTTACAACGGCCATAGTCATCAACCAGTTTTTATTCACAGACGTTACAATCTTTTCAAACACTGACCAAAAATAAAACTCCTCAGCACCCAACGACTGATGCGAAGTTCAAAGTGCGCCTAAATTGCGTCATCGGATTCGGCTCGGAGCGCGTGTGGGTCTAGCCTTTAATCCTCCACTAAAGCATTTGAAAGCTTAAGGAATTAAAAGCATTATAAACCCATTATTGTTCTTTATCCCAATAATGTGGGAACTTTCCAACTTGCGAGTATTAATTAATATTTTTATTAATTAATTAATATTTCCAACAATGTGAAGGCGATTCTTAGGCAGCTCAGTACGGGTCCTACCCGTCGGTGTGCAGGTGAGGTAGCATGGTCCCACGGCGAGCGTCGAATGGGAACACCACCCCCACAACGGCGTGGGGTGCCTACGTGCAAGGAAGGTGGCCACGACCACAGAAAGGAACGTGCGTGGGGGCTCGGATTTTTTCGAAAATATAGCCATTGAACGGCTATAAAGCCATTATAATTTTTTTAATTTTTTTTTACCCCTTTAATTTTTACCTATATAATTTATAAAATAAAACACACAAATTACAAACCAAAATCATACCAATTTCTTACTTTCAAATCGATCAAAACAACACCCCTCCACAAAACCCAAAACCAATCTTCAAATCAAAATAAACCCCTTGAATTTAGTTCATATGAGCAATATGTCAACATCCTCAGTACCGGAGGTTCAAATCCACCTCCCCACTTTTTTTTTCACAAAATGCACCTCAATTTTAATCCTCACCTCCACAATTTTTTCAACAAAATGCAATTTTCCAACAAATTCCCTTTCAAACCCAAACCCAACAACCACAATGTACCAAACAACCACAAGCGGGAGCGAGCAAACGCTTTGAAATGAACTCCTTATTTTCCAACATATATTTTATTTTTGTATCATTTTTGAAAATTTTTAATTTTTTTTGATCTTATAGGCTGCAATTTTTATGTTTAAAAAGAAATTTTTTTGAAAAAGTTTGTTTTGGGTCACCGGTGAGGACTGCGAGGACTCCAAAAAAAACCCTAAAAATGATCAAAAAAAAACTTTTTTCAAAAAAGTTTCTTTTTTAAACTTAAAAATCGCAGCCTATAAGATCCAAAAAAAAAAAAATTCCAAAAATGAACAAAAAAAAAAAAAATGGATCATAATAATGATCCACAAAAAATATATGGATCATTATTATGATCCACAAAAAAATGTGGATCATAATTTTTTTTTTCAAATTTTTTTTGTCAAATGTAGTAATAATCATGGGGAGTTATATATATAAAGTTGGTTAAAAATCATTTTATCACAAATTTTTCCAACAATCCCCCACATGAATAGAGATCGATCGAAAATTGTTTTAAACGATATATCAAGTAACTCAAAGTCAGACTTTAAATCCAAACTTGATATTATAAACTTTAAATTTAAAAAATTGATTTAACAATTTATCAAGCAACTCAACACGAATTAGAGTTGAGTGAATCAAGATGCCTAAACAATCTTGCTCAAATATATATATATATATATATATATATATATATATATATATATATATATATATATATATATATATAGTTTTATAGGTTCAGAGTTGATATATAAGACAAAATCTGATCCTAAGGGTCCCGAAAACAACCCGTAACATGTAAATAGCCGTGCAGCGTTTCAGCACTGCGACAGTTTACGGAAATGGCCGTATCCCACTAACTGTAATCCAGATTGTCGCGCGGTCAGCGGAAACGGTTAGCTAACTTAGAGGGCTAACGTTTTCTAGAAGACCGCTGCCCAAAATCTCGCCCGAAAGGTGGTCCTCAATCCGATCAGCACACAATTCAGCAGAAACAATTCAGCAAAATGACTCCTTATGGAAACGACCATAACTCACCAACCATAATTTGAATTAACGAGAGGTCGGCGGCCACGGTTTCCTAACTCAAAGAACTACAATGCCTATAGGACACCGAGCCCGGAATTAGTCCCAGAGGTGATTTAAACACTGTCCGAACACAGCTGTCCAAAGCAGTCCAAAAATCGTATTCTAACAAGCACAATTATAAAGTATTAAAAATTCCGACACCGCAACCCGAGTGTCTAGATTGACACCCGACAGCCCCGGTGTGAGGATTTATCGAGCTTGGATCGGAAAAAAATAATTTAAACAAATACGACAGATGAATTTACTTAATGATTCAATGAACAACACAATTATCATTTCTATTTTCTCATTTAATTCACAAAACCCGAAACCCCTTAGGGTTCGGTTTTCTTGACCAAAAAAAATCCAAATAACCTAATTTCACAACATGTAGGTTCCATCAGTGACGATAAACAAATCCAATCAAAGCGAAACCCCTTAGGGTTCAGTTTCCTTGATCGATCAACAAACGATTTTAACGATTTAAAACATATTTATCACGAATCTATAGGTGATTCCGGGTTTTATCAAAGTATAAACACAGCGGAAATAACGAAATCACCCATACAAGAATCAAGATATCACCACATGATTAAACTAATATTAAAACAAAGAAGAGGAAGAACAAATCATACCCTTGAAGACTTTGTTTTTCATGTATGTAGGGGTTGTAGAAACCGAAGATTCAAGGTAGAATCTCTCTAAAAGAAATCTACACAACACCTTTTTGAACACCACAATGGAATGCTAGTCCCTTCTTACTCAAGAATCAAAACCAAAAAGAACCCTAGGGTCTAAGGGGGCTGAAATAAGTGAAAGAGAGGGGAGATTAGCTTTTCCAGGTCAAGTGAAATCTCTTGATCCCCTTTTCTAATTATAGATTAGGACTTTCACTTTTGGGGCCTTGCCTTTTGATTCTCCATATTAATTCATTAACTAGTTTTAACTTAACAATTAAATCAAAACTCAATTATTAAAGTAATAATATTTTATATAAATAATGTAATTACTCTAATTACATTACATTTATTTAATGATTTTTAGTGTATAAGTGTGTGACCCTTTAGGCTCACATATATCTAGCCATATAATTATTTGTCATGATAGTTAAGCATATTCCAATTGGTCCAACTTGAGCAAGTCATAACAAGAAGTAATTATACAAGCAAAGGTTAGCGTCTAGCAACACGTCAATGCCCTTAGAAGTACATGAGGTGAGTTTTGTAGGGTTTCATAATAACTTCGATCGACCCATTGGGTCAACCACTTAATCAACTGATCCGACCATAACTGACTTGAACATGAACTTGTTCATACCGGTTGAACCAACTAGCTAGTTTAATCCCTAAAGCGAAACTGAGATTAAACTTAATCCTTAAACCCTAAAGGATTGGGGATGCTGGACATGTAGACTAGATTAACAAGAAAAGAAGCTTGTACGAAAAACCCGAACACACACGATGCTTGTGTGTATTCAACGAACCACAAAGAACCCTAGGGTTCTTGGTTTCATCGTTCAAACAAAGGGGAAGAGGAAAGAGGGTTTTCCAATTGATACTGCATATGTTAGTCCACTGATGATGAACACGACAAGAAACCTTCTAGCCGGTTGTAGCAACGATCCTTCATCATCAAGACTTGAAGAACACGAATAGCGACTGAAGAACCAAGAGCACAAGGCTTGTGTCTTGTTGGTATTCGGCCGAAACTTCAAAGAGGAGGAGAAGGAATTTCATGGGGGCTAGGGTTCTTTTCAAGTGAACATTAAGGAAATTAGGTTAACCCTAAGCCTTTTATTTATAATAGAAGAACTTTCACTTACAACCCTTCTAGTTTAATTAAGTTTAATACTTAAGTAAACTTTCCCTTTTTCGTTTCTAACCCTTATAGTCACTACAAAAAAATTCTTGAATAGCTACGGACAAAATTCCGTAGCAAAAAGTTGATTTTCCGTAGCAAAAACTAATTTTCCGTAGCTAATCAGGATTTTCCGTAGCTAATCAGCAAAATTTCGTAGCAAATTTCTTCCTCGCAAATGACTTCCATCGGAATTTCCGTAGCTATACCGGATTTTTCTTGTAGTGAGTTTAACTAGTTATTATTAATGTCACTTAACTATTAAATGTCTAGTATTATACACTTATATATTTCGGTATTATATACACGAAATATATCCTTGTATTTTATACTTTTAATAATTAATTATATAATAAACTTTATATAATTTAGACAATATTATTATCCACATACTATATATTTAATTTCTTTAAATCATATTATGGATAATATATAATTAACACATTGTATATTTACTCAGCTACTAAATATAAGAATATTTGTATTAATTATTAGTTAAACTAATCTAGTAATAAGTTAAACTTAACTTAATACTTACTGATTTATAATGATTATTATAAATCATTCCTCTCCAAGTATCATTGCATAGCTTACTTGTATAATGTGTACTCACCGGTGTGACCCTTAATTGTTTCGTAGGCATGGACGCGTCATCATGAGTTGACTAACTGTGCACATAATTCCAACTGACTCCCACTTGTACAAGTTCGTAACCTTAGCTTGATGACACTAGCGTGCAGCGGCCCCTAGAAAGGCAATACAGGATAACCAACCCCATAGAAACTCCTTTATACCTAGGTATAGTTTTGGAAAAACTCTTTAATAGCGTCGTCTAGAAAAGAACACTCCGTCATTACTTCTTTAGGTAACGTGTTACGCTTATCCCTTGCAGCACGATATTTGTGATAATGAATACGAGCATGGTAGAACTTGTCAACTCCTGTACCCATAATCATTTCTTGACTTCTTAATTTAAACTGTGTGATAATGAAAAAGAACAGATCAGTTCATTTGAGCACGACCGTGCATTCTATCAGTTTTCCGTCACGTCAAGGGACCCATAAATATCTCTCCTAAAAAGGAGGTGAAACTACCATCTTGTATATTTCGATTTGAAACTACGTATTCCTCTGTACCCAGTATGGTCTCGTATGACAATTCTTTCACGGAGTGTCTAAGACGAACCAAGATACATTAGTCAACGTATCACAAAGCAAATACCTCAGGCTTAAGGACAACCTATGTGATTAATACTTTTGAACTTTTTAACCACGAAGTATTATCACGGTGGTCAATCCAATATTCGTTGATACGACAAAATATCACCGATATTTGGTTTACACCAAAAACTTGTGTAGCTATCTTTGAGAAAACTTCGTATCTTCACCAAATATCGCGATGACGTTAACGTCCGATCAAGGTTCCCGCCTAGACGAGTAGTCACGAATTATACCTTCTGAATAAAGTAACTTTTATTCATGGATATTCTAAAACATACAAAGTGTGAATAACAATGTCACTAATTCATGTATCATTCCTCACTGGACCAAGATACTGAATTATTACTGGGTCATTACTTATTCCTTATGTTCGTGTTAATTACTTAATGACTTTTATAATTGTAACTTTACCACGAATTATAATTTAGTCGTTTCTATTAAACTAAAGACATAAGACGAGTATTTGAAAAATACTATGACTATTGTCTTTGCTAGATTTGGTTCTTGCAATATTATAACACATTCTAGTCTTTCTCTTTATAAAATTCGGTAAACTTAGGAAGATTGGAAATTAACTCCTTACTTTCTTGAATTCATAAGATTCACCTTGTAACTAAAACCCTTTTAGCTACTGATTTGTAGATATATTATTACTAGTTAAAGAAATACCCTTAAATGATTAATTATTCACTAGATTGTGAATATTCTATTAGATTCGCAATAATCAATCACAAGACTTGTGAGTTCGCTATTAGGTTTGCAATAATTTAATTTACGATCATTTATTATTTCTCTTAACTCTGGCTAATGACTTGGTAATATCTTGTTGGTAATATCTTTTATCTTTTTAACTTCATTAAAACCATTAATGAATATGTTTGTCATAGCTCCCATTAACTTTTATGGAATATAAGCATTACTTAAACTATTACTTTGACTAAGTCAAAACTTTGACTTACTTTGTCAAACCTATAGTTTAATCTTTGAAGAATTTAACAATCATTAAGGTCATCCTTTGGATTTTACGAATATTCAACGTTCTTGTTTAGGGAATCATTTCTTTATTGAATATTGTATTTATTACAAGTATGAAACACTTGTATTAATACATCTAATTCTTAAATGCTTTAAAATAGCTTGACCTTTTAAGAGTTCATTTAATATCTAAGTCATTCTTTGGATTTTACGAATATCCAATATTCCTGTTACGGAATTCTAACTTTATTAAATTACTTTATCACAAGTATGAAACAGTTGTAAAAATACTCTTAAAGTCCATCTTGATCATAACCATTATAATCATACCATATTAATACTAATGCTTTTAAAATGTACTATCATAAGTAATATTAATTACTTAAGATGTTATAAATAAGTTCAATGAACTTTGAACAATATGTTTCCATAAGACTCTTAAATACTAATATTAGAAAGTCTTTTTAATTTCAAGTATCTAAGTAATGAGCTATTAAGATATTATATTAAAGAATCAAACAAACATAAAACATAAGATTATTAGTAAGTTAATACTTGACTTACAATCTAGTTATAAAACTTGACTAGTGTAATTATCACGCATGCACACATTATAATTCAACCATGGATTCAAAGATTGATAAAATTTAAAACAAAATTTATCATAAAAATAAAATTGTAATTTGTTCCAACAAATAAACTAAAATTGTTTTTATGAATCCAAACGAAAAAATTGAACTATAAAATATGGTGCTCGTGTGATCATCACCATCTCATGCATGCCATCTTCACTTTCCATCTCCTCCTGCAACAATCGATTGCAAAAGTTAGATTACTCGTAGTGAACTTTACAAGTATCTTAAACTGAATATTTAGAAGTTTGGCGTGTTACCTGAGGAACTAGCATTTCCTCCAGCAGTAGCATTCTTTGGACAATTTCTTTTCCATTGCCCGACATCGCCACACTTAAAGCACCGATTCTCGGTCCTCGATGTGTTAGGCTTCATCTTCTTGACCTTTTGTTTGACCACTTTACCATTCGGCACTCCTTGGTTAGGATAGGTTTTACCCTTTCCTTTACCACCATGCCCTTTTCTCTTCTTGCCACCTCAACTGCCATTACCGATCATTAGAACATCCTTAGACTTGGTCCCTAAACTGAACTCAGTGGTCTTGAGCATGGAATGTAGCTCAGAAATGGATTTCTCCATATTATGCATATTGTAGTTAACCACAAAAGGCTTGTAGTCATTAGACAATGAGTTGAGTATAGTATATGTTGCCAACTACAACGGTATAGGGTGACCGAGTCTAACAAGGTGATACATGTGTCCTTTCATTTTCATGACATGGGCGCTCACCGGTGTTACTTTGACCATCTTGCACGAGTTAAAGGCTCGATTGATATCGAATCTTTCAATGCGAGCTTATTCTTGAAATGTATCTCTTAATTGTTGGATCATCTCATACGCTGATACATCCATAAGTCTTGTTTACAACTCTGGACTCATGGTTGCGAGCATCAGACAGCTCACATTAAGTGCATCACTGGCATGCTTATCATAAGCTTGCCTCGTTTCGGCTCTAGCATTCGCGGCAGGGATATTTGGCAAATATCTTTCCAAGACATACCACTTTCTTTCATGCCTGAGCACAATGCGAAGATTGCGCTCCCAATTAATAAAGTTTGACCCAGTCAACTTGTCCTTTTCTAGGATTGAGCGAAGCGAGAGATTGTTGGTACTTGTCGTTGTGTTGGTTGTTGCTGCCAACTACAAATCAAACCCAGTTTAATTAGTAATCATCAATGAACATTTCTAAAATATATTATAAACCAGTAAATATTATTTTAGACCTAGGATCCATATTTCACATTCTCGCAGCAAGGTTTGGGCACTTCCCGACGAGACATGTTATTTATGGTAGGTAACATCATTACCAATCGTACCATACTGATACGATTCCTAGTGGTCGTAAAATATATAGATTTTAAAGTATTACAAATTTGTACAATCTAATTATAATAGACTTATAACTTTCCACATTTCTAATCGTAATAAAATCTCATATTTTAATTCTACTCAAGTACTTTTTAGGCCGGGACTCCCGATTATCACCAAAGTAGATCATACCATCTAAGACAATGCGATGTTCTGCGTTGGGACTCCCGATTATCACAGAACCTTACGGACCCTAACACTCACAATGATTTGAATCCATATCTAATGTTCTTTCTCCTTACAATATGAATATCGTTGAACAAGTGAGGTGTTCCATTAGGTGGGTAGTACTTAGATCTAAGATTTTTTTGGGTTTTGTTTAAGTCTTAAACTAAACTTAAACCTTATTACAATTTTAATCCATTTAAAATGTACGAATTATTGTACACTCAAGAATTCTACAATACGTGTTTTAAATTTAAAATATTTTCCTTTAAAACTTATAGTTTTAAATTTGTACGACTTTACATGTATACCTAAAACGAGGTGTACAAAACGTTTTTACTAAGTTTTGAGAAAAAAACTTTTCTTTATAAAACAAACTTGTTTTATTTACTTGAAAAACTTAAACTTTATGTTAAACTTTAAAATATGAATTTTGATTCTTTTATGACTTATGAGCTTTAGTCATAATACTAATTTATCACATCTACTTTTTCACTGTCTAATAATAAAAATTTTAAACTTTTATTATAACTGTATTAGGTTCGCCAAAAACTATGTCCTAAGAGGTCAATCTAAGGACATCCTTATAGACTTTGTGACTTGGTCGAATGGCTCCCACTATTCCCAACAAATATGGTGGAACTCGAGCGATATGAACATCGGTCTAACTTTGATGAACTCTAATAATAAACTTATTATATAAAAAACTATATATAATTATAAATTAGTTTGTTTAGACAATTCTTATATTTAACTTGTACTAGTTAAATATAGGTTATAAAGTTTTCTTACTATTTAACTTATGATCACTAATCTAGTATCTTACGTGACTCGTAATATACTTATATTTAAACTTTTATAATTCACTAGTTTTAATAAGCTTATAACTTTATACATTCTAAATACAATTCTATTATATAACTTTTGTATTATCTAATTATAACAAAACCTTATCTTGTACAATTTCTAGTTGTTTAAAACTTTGTACATTCTAGTTTAATTATAACTTATACAAATTCTAGTTATACTAAGATTATAACTATATGATCGAAATAACATTTTTTTTAATGTTCCATTTTAACTTGTATTTTATATGTAAAATTTCTTTACTTCAAACTTATAATATTCTAATTAGAATATTACATTTATTTAATCTTATGTATTTTAACTTAAACTAATTAAAATACATATAAACTATGTTTATCTGTAAAATGCATCATCTTTTAAATACTTTATAAAAACTTCGAAAATTTATATATATATAAAATACAACTTGTTAATCTTAATACTTTAAAATTAACATACCTTTTATTCCTTATTAATTTTATTTAATTAAAATCTGATCTTGTTTTTAATCAATTAAAATTAGGGTTTTAATTTTCTTGATCAGAAACATTTTCTATTAAAAAGTAAACCAAATTAAATCCTAAGATTCAAACTAACTAGATTTATCCTTTTAATTCTAGATTTTAGTTTTGAATATTTATTTGAATTCTAATCAATCATATTTAAACAATTATCTTTGTTTAAATTATAGAATAGATTATAATTTTAATATATATTCATTAAAACTTTTAACCTAAATCTTTTAGACAAAACCTTGTCTAGATTTATAGGTTTAGAATTCTAGTTTTAATTAAATCTATTAAAACAATAACCTTCTAGATTATGATTTTAATTAATCCTTCTGACCAATTAAACTAAACTAGTTTAATATTCTTGGTCCTAGGGTTCTTTATGTTTTCGAAAAATACAAGGACAAAAAAGAACTTGGAAAAATAAATAAATAAATAAATAAATAGAAACTTTGAAATTAAACAAAAAAAACTTTGTTAATCTCGTTTAGATTTCTAAACCTCGCTCTGATACCACAGTAGGGTTTCATAATAACCTTGATCGACCCATTGCGTCAACCACCTAGTCAACTGATATGACCATAACTGACATGAACATGAACTTGTTCATACCGGTTGAACCAACTAGCTAGTTTATTCCCTAAAACGGAACTGAAATTGAACTTAATCCTTAAACCTAAAGGATTGGGGGTGTTGGAAATCTGGACTAGATTAACAAGAAAAGAAGCTTGTACGAAAAACTCGAACACACACAATGCTTGTGTGTATTCGACGAACCACCAAGAACCCTAGGGTTCTTGGTTTCGTCGTTCACACAAAGGGGAAGACGAAAGAGGGTTTTCCAATTGATACCTTAAATGCTAAAGTTAGTCCACTGATGATGAACACGACAAGAAACCTACTAGCCGGTTGTAGCAACGATCCTTGATTTCAAGACTTGAAGAACACGAAGAACGAACAAAGAACGAATAATGAAGAACACAAGGCTTGTGTCTTGTTTGTATTCGGCCGAAACTTCAAAGAGGAGGAGGAATTTCGTGGGGCTAGGGTTATTTTCAAGTGAACATTAAGGAAATCAGGTTAAGCCTAAGCCTTCTATTTATAATAGAAGAACTTTCACTTAGATCCCTTCTAGTTTAATTAAGTTTAATACTTAATTAAACTTTCTCTTTTTCGTTTCTAACGCTTATAGTTTAACTAGTTATTATAAATGTCACTTAACTATTTATTGTCTAGTATTATACACTTATATATTTCGTTACTATATACACGAAATATATCCTTGTATTTTATACTTTTAATAATTAATTATATAATAAACTTTATATAATTTAGACAATAATATTATCTGAATATTATATTATTTAATTGCTTTAAATCATATTATGGATAATCTATAATTAACACATTGTATATTTACTCAACTAGTAAATGTAAAAATACTTGTATTAGTTAGTTAGCTAATTAAACTAATTTAGTAATAAGTTAAGTTTAACTTATTACTTACTGATTTATAATGACTATTATAAATCATTCATCTACAAGTATCATTGCATAGCTTACTTGTATAATGTGTACTCACCGGTGTGACCCTTAAGTGTTTCATAGGTATGGGTTGAGTAACTGTGCACATAATTCCAACAAGTTTTAGTAAAGTCTAGGTTTAAAAGTTTATCAATCAGTTATCCTTTTGTTACTCATACCATGTTGAATTTTAGACACGGATTAATGCCATTCTAAAATTTCAACGATTATGTTTCTCGATCTATATATTGAAATAGATTACCAAACTAATCAATTTTCATCTTGATACCTTTGCGTGTGGCCAAACAAACATCAATTCAATTCATCGAGGGGCCCAGTAGTATCTAATTCATTACACGTGGAGAAACTAATTCTTTATTTACAGCACGTGTTTGTTATATGCTTTACATCACTCCTAAATATGGTTTTTATAGTAGCCTTATTCAGGACAATGTTAACCACATCAAAGATTGACACACCACATGCACAAACTTACTTGCATCTCAATCCTAAGGATAAGTGATATAGCCTTTTGTGAGATTCACTTGTAACATTAATCCATGAAGTGAATTCTCATAGGTTGAGTCAGTCCAATTGTGCATCGTAATGAACAACTTGTGTGTTTTGGTATTCATACTTAGATGAAGTCACATATACCCTCATATTTGTCTTAATAATATTCCCATATTATTAATTGACAATGGACAATTTAGAATATAAAACACAGTAGATATTCAATGATATAAACATGCAAATATAGAACACAGTAAACATTCATATAAAATGATCATATCAAGTATATCAATTTATTACAATAAAATCAACTCAATGTTCAATTATTCAAATACTAAAACAGATTTACATGAGACTACCAGCTGGTCGAAGTACAATGTTCCTAACATGCTCAATATGTTTGGTACAGGACATTGGCTTCGTAAAGGGATCAGCAATGTTGTCATCTGTATGAAATTTAAGAGGAAGAATTTCACACATCTCGATTAATCTTTTGAATGTAGTGAACCTTCGTAAATAGGATCGCGGGTCATCACGACCTATTTCAAAACCAGCATAAGTGTAGCAAGTATACTTAGTTTCAGTTTGGTATATCCACCATAACTAAGGAACATATATCCAATATTACAAAAATACTTCAATATGTTCTTAATAGCAGTCTGGTGATTCTCTCGTGGATTCTGTTCGTATTTTCTAGTAAGGTTCCATGACGACGTCACATTAGACGAGGCATTAGGTCGAGTGCACCTTACAGCGTACATGATGAATGCAATAGACGAGGCATAGGGGATTACATTCATTCTCTTCACCACATCAGGTGTCGAAGGTCCTTGAGTCTTACTTAAGTGTTGCATATGAGGACTTCCTCGTATGGAAGCATCCATTCTAAATCATTTTTTAATTTCGTCAACGTAAGAACTTTAGCTTAAACCAATTAACCGCTTTGATCTATCCCAATAGATTCTTGACTTCAAGTATGTGTGTCGTATTCTATAATTCTTCATGTCAAAACATTTTCCAAGCCAAGTGTTTCATCTTGTAGCATTGGTATATTGTTTCACATGAGTGACATGTCATCAACATGTATGATTTGAGAAACAACATGCTCCCACTATCTTTCATGTATACACATGCTTAGTTTGGTTTTGGGTGAATCAAATGTTTTGGGTGAATCAAATGTTTTGATTTCATTAATAACCAAACCTCATGTTCATAGTACGCTACTTTGGCTATAAGAATCCTACTTTGGCGAGAAGGTTTCACCGTTGTCAATCCAGTAGGCTTGAGTGTAACCTTTTGCTACTAGAATAGCTCTATAGTTGTGTGTATTTACATCCATGTCAACAGTCTTACAGCCTTGAGGAAGATCAATCAAGTTCAAAACTTGATCATCATTTTATGGATTACACTTTCACATTCATAGATTCAAGTCATTTGTTGAATTCAAATTCCGAAAATGCAACTTGATAGTTAGAGGGTTCATTATAATCCTCGAAACTCTGCTCCTCAGCATCGACATAAAATTATATGATTCAGGTGCATGAGGTGTCATTGTGGACCTACGAATGGGAACAACATCATCTTGTGCTTCAACATCTATATGTTCAGACTCAATATGATATTTGCTAGTGTTACAGAAGGTTGTGCATCTTCGCTTTGAATCTCGTCAAAGTCTATAGTGCTCCCACTTGCTTTGTTAATTGAGATTGTTCTCAAGAAACTCAGCATACCGAGCAACAATAATTTTGTTCTCAGGTGGGTAGTAAAATAGTAACCCATTGCTTCCTCTAGGTATTTTTCGAAGATAGACTTAATAGATCTGAGCTCAAGTTTGTTCGGTGTGTCTCGTTCTACGAGGTCCTAACAACCCTAGATATTCAAGTAAGACAAATTAGGGATTTTCTCATGCCGTATTTCAAATGGTGTCTTTTCAACCTTTTAGTCTGAACCATATTCAGTATACGAGCAGCAGACTTTAGTGCATACCCCTCAGAAGGATAATGGAAGAGTAGTAGGACTCATCATACATCGAACCATGTCAAGCATGGTCCGTTATATCCTTTAAGACACACCATTATCTTGTGGAGTGTGTGGAGGAGTGAATTGTGAGACAATCCCACATTTCGTTGGATGATCCAGAAACTCTTGACTCATGTACTCTCCTCCTCGATCAGGACGGAAAGTGTTTATTGTTCTAGGGGGGCTAAATGGATATACAATATAAAAATAAAAAGAGATGGAAGATTAGGTTTTCCAAGTCAAGTGAAATATCTTGATCCCTTTTCCTAATTATAGATTAGGACTTTCACTTTTGGCCCCTTGCCTTTTGATTCTCCATATTAACTCATTAACTTGTTTTAAGTTAACAACCTCAAAACTTAATTAGTAAAGTAATAATATTTTATAAAAATAATGTAATTACTCTTATTACATTATATATACATTTAATCGTGTTTAGTGTATAAGTGTGTGATCCTTTAGGCTCACATATATCTAGCCATATAATTATTTGTCATGGAAGTGAAGCATATTCCAACAGAATCTACAAAGGTAATCTGCCCAACTTCTGGTTCGATCCATTGTAACATCCCAAAAATCAGGGGAAATTTAAAATTTTTAATCAATAAAATAATATGATTTTCCCCAAGTACAATTAAATAAAAGGTCACACTTCATTAATGATAAGAACAAACCGTCTCACGATTTAATTGTGGAATAATAAATAAAATGGTTTTTTTAGAAACTGTTTGACTCAAACAATCATAAATCCAAATCCATAACGAAATTCAATACACAGCAGCTCATCTGATAACCTTCTCTTTGCCCTTGCTAGCACTTGTAAAATGGCGAGTGTTTGGGGTCAGCCACACGATGAGTGAATAATAATAGTATAAACATGTAATCACAAATAAATTCATGTTACATACGTGATTCCTAAAAGACTCTACTCCATTCTCATAATTAGGCCTTTATTAATTCTCTTTTCGCTCGACATAGCATTGTGACGATCTCAACGCAAGGCCAACCGCCGATGCGCTCGTCACAACACCCTCTTCCAACACCCGTCCTTTAGGTGTCCCGCAGTACACGCTGACAGTCGTGTAGTGTACTTGGCTCTCAGGGAAGAGTACACTATTGTCGCCGCGTCTTGCAACGGTAATTAAATCTCATATATAAATAGGTTAGTTTTATTAACGTGTTGACTCTACAACATGTACTCATATAAAACTAAATAGCTCATACTCTACATATATCATCTCAACAGATATATAAACAAATAACACATCTCAAATGCATGTTAACTCATAATTGAATCTCATGTACACATATCAATAACATAATGATATGGTACTCAGCTCAGTTACTCAGCATCCATATCTCTGTTCAGAATGCTAATAAAATAAATACTCACATAACAGATCATCAGATAATCATAGCTCAATTCATATCAATCACATTTCATGACATTTAGCACATAATCATGTAACGAATGTAAATATATGTTTATAGTGAGATTACCCACCTCAGTAAATGTAAGCTCCTAGGAATCCTCGGCACGTACAAGGGTCATAACTCAGGTCCTAGAAGATCCTACATCACATCACAAGACTCAGATTAAAACTCGGCTCAAGACTCGTTCCTAATAAATCTGCCAGAACTTGTCACCCCCACGGGTACTGTTATATATCCCAAACCATTCATTAAATTTTTTTCAAATTTTAGTCATAGGTAGTAAACTCAGAATGATACAATTTACTGTCTACCGAACCCTGTCCAAAATGTGACAACTCGACATTTGGGGTAAGTTGTCAACTTTCATTTCTTACTTTCTATATTTACAAAGTTTCTATTTTTAGAAACTTTACTCATTTCACATCATTTCTACATTTAAAAAGTTTCTATTTCTAGAAACTTTCCTCATTTCATTTCATTTCTATACTTTTCGTACATCAACATAACAAAACATCATCATTTCCACCATACATTAGTGCTTGACTATTTTAGTCAACACAACATCTCATTTCATCATTATGGTGACATTAAACAAATATCATTTCTAAAAGTAAATACTTATGAACCAACACAATAATAATAAATAAAACACGACGTGTAACATATTTAATCCAAAACGGACACATCAATTGTTGTCCCGACCACCTAGTGGACGAACCCCCTCTTGGTGGCCACAATTTCGTCCAACCACCTATTGGTGGTGTGGTTATCTTCATTTGAATGTTAAAAATTATCCTTATCTTTATCTCAATTGATTTTAAGATTTAACCCTGTCGTTATCTCTTTTCGAATTCTGAACGATCATTATCCTACTAGAACTCTAACCTTAATCACCACCCTATAAATAACACCACCCACACACCTTATTTCTTTTGTTAAATTTCGTCCAAGCACTCCCATCACCACCGAAATCTTGAGCATTCGGCCATGCTTCAATCCGCAACCAACCTTCGTTCGATTCGAGTCCCGTTTGCAAGGTATACCGAAACTCTTATGTTTTCACTTGTTTTTATTTTCATTTGTAGCTTATGTCGAACCCGAGACCATGGCCAAAGGCGATATGGTCTCGGCAATATATTCGAACCCAAAACCGTGTGTGCATGGTCTCCATGCATACATACGTTCTTGATTTAAAATCATTTCGGTATTGTTTGATTGTTGTTCATTGTTTTTCATAAAAACCAAAATACTAAAATCTTTTGATCCAAACATTTTACATATTAACCACAGTGAAAAACCACACAAAACCCAAGAATTTCATAAATTTTGGTACCACTTTTACCTCGTTTTAACCCAAAAACCGGTCAAAACCCTAGAACCGAAACCCTAATCGAAAACCATACAAACCGGACCAACCCTAGATCCGAACAAAACCGTGACCACTGAGTTGACTTGTTGACTCACTGAGTTGCCGTTTCTGAACCGTTAACCACAGTTGACCCAAAGACAAATCGGGCCAAGGCTTGATCTTGGCCCATTCGATCAAACCCTAATCCAATTGGTCCACTTTGTGAAACCCTAACCCTTATCGGGCCGAGCCCAACTTGTTTAGGCCCAATCCGATCTAAAAGCCCATTCGGCCGAGGCCCCGTACTCTGTCCATGGCAAGCCCAATACCGAGCCCATTATCGAGCCCAAACCGATCAAACCTTAACCGGGCCGAGCCCGTTTGTGTTTAGCCCAAACCAGAACCGAATCATGTTGGGCCAAGCCCAATTGCTTGACCCATCTGCATGCCCAAAACAGTCCCGAACCATATTGGGCCAAGCCCATAACTTGGCCCAAACCGAAGTCCAAACCATATCTCATATCGGCCCAAGTGGCCCATGTCGTGGCCCAATAGCCGAATCCATTTGATTTCGGCCATTTCTAAGCCCAATTCATTTCATTTCGGCCCATTTCTAAGCCCAATTCATTTCATTTCGGCCCATTTAGTCCATCCAAGCCCAATAAGCCCATTATGGCAGGCCTTGGTCCAAGTCGCATAAACATAAACATTTTAAAGTCGCATAAACATAAACATTTTAAATCAAAACTCTTTTCATAAACAAACATGCAACACAAACAATAACAACACACAAACAATACAATTTAGGTCACCTGTGCGTGATAGCTTAGACTAATTAGGAACCTCGTGCATTTAGGTGCTAGGAATTTCTAAGGAACCATCATTGAAGTTTTGTGATCTAAGCTAAGCATCAGGTGAGTCCACAACCCCTTTTACTCTTTTACTATTTTATAACTTATGGGTTGAAAAACATAACATGCTATTAATACATTTACTATTTTATACATTGACTTTAATACATTTAATTTTCATTATGGCATGACAAACAGTTCATTATACCGTACTAAGTTCAACGTTCATTAAGTAGAATACCTACACCCTGGATATACGTATAGTACTATCGGCCAATACTCAGCCTCCCACATTCATTGATCATTACTTGGGTTATCCAAGACACTTCGGGTTGCGTTTATATCCATGACTTTATAACACACACATGAGAGTTGCAGTTTTGATTGTGGACTTAGGGGGGATGGGTATAATACCTCAATAGCCTTGCAAACTGTTGGCAATAACAGTCATAGATGCCAAACTTATGATAAACCGTTTACATCAAACATTTTTATTTCAAACATTTGGATTGTAGTTCATCTATGAATCCCTTACATTTCATTTTGGTTTATCAACTTCTTATACAAATACAATACTTTTCAACAGTCATAAACCATTATTATATTACTCACTTATGGTAGCAAAAACAACTATTTTCTAAACATCAACATCAAACCTGTGGATTCACTCAACAATTTTTGTTGACCGTTTTATATTATGTTTTTCGGGATATTAGGGGAAGCATTGAGTCTTAGAATTTGGATGAGCATGTATAGCTGTCGAGATGCCACGAATATCTTTTTAATTATCAACTTTGTTTTGACGATCATTTATACTTAAGTTTTGACATTTTTTTGATTTAAATAAATTATTTAAATCTATTTTAAACGTATTTATTGTTTACTTAGTCAATTGCCTATGTTACACATGAAAGTTACATCCCGTTCTTCCGCAAACCATTTTACTTAAAAACTATTTTTGACGGGGTGTGACAGAATGGTATCAGAGCTATTGGTTATAGTGAATTAGTAAAACTAATCTATAACTACAAAAAGTTTTTTGGACAAAACTATTTTGAGTCAAAACGTGTTCGCGGCATCCAAAGTCTCATTCATATAGAATTGCATTTAAGATAGACTCTCATTCATATAAAGTTGCATTTTACATAGAGTCTCCTTTCATATAAAGTGGTATATCATATAGAGTTTCATTTCATTTAGAGTGGCTATACATATAGACTTTCATTGCATATAGAATTTCATTTGATAGTATTCACTAGACATACACCTTAGTGATAGTAGTCCCCTAGCTTTTACATTCACTATATACTTAGCTTAGGTGGAATACTTGATGCCATTAGATGTTTACATGTAACACCATACTCAGATTATCACAACACACACGTTATCCATTATACACTTACACCACGTGCCCTATATACATATATCAATATCGTACTAACATTTCACTAGTCACTTACACTTCACAAATCTTAAAACACGTAGTATCTTTCACGTGACCGACGATGGAACGTCATCTCCATGTTATCTCTAGAATGGACTTTAGGCACTACTCTTAAAATACCGCACAATGACGTATAAGGAAAGGTTCCTTATCTCAGTAGAAACAATAGTTCAATCCCTTATTTTCGCATACGAAAGGAGTATGAAGAAAACACTAGTATTCATGAATGAAGCTATGAAGTGATGATGATAAGGAAATATTGTATGATGGTATTATAAAAGCGCCTGGCCAACGAATTTATAATAACATGATACAATGTGGAACTATCAAAGTCATGGATTATTGAAGGGAACCGATAAACAAAATAATTGAATACAACCAACTCATAGACAGTCATCGTGATCAAAGGATGAGAAGAACGAGAAGACTCGAACACCAACACTAGTACGTTTTAGAAACTTAATAAATCCTCCTCATCACTATCAAATCTAGACAACCAAATTAAGTAAATTATTCTTCCTTAATCATTCTTCCTTAACCCTTTTGCCTCAACCAAATGAAGACTTCTTGGAGAAACCCTAGTATCATGATGAAAAAAGATCTAGTCTCAAGAAATGGATACCTACACAAGAGCTCGCAAGATCATAAAACATGCCTTAGTCATCCTTAACTCATTCACTAGAAACATAATCCAATTCCATTCCTATGAATATCAAGTGAAGCAACCATTGAAGACCGACATTCATTTACCGGTAATAGACGACCTATCAAACTTATTCTAGCCTTTAAATTCTACTCGATTAACAACCTGTGTTCCTATCATCCCCTACCGAAGTACAAAAATTCCTTTGTCTTCTAGCTACTAACTGATGGTATATTGGAAATTATACCAAAGTGGCCTAAACCTTAACCTTTACTATCCAAAAAGAAAGAATCCATATTGATCCTGCAAAAATCGAGGCCATTAAGAATTGGGAAGCTCCAAAGTCCCCAGCAAGTTAGACAATTTCTTGGTCTTACTGCTACCATTTGAGGTTTGTTGAAAACTTCTCCAAAGTTGCCAAATATTTCACTTTCCTAACACCAAAAAGATGAGAAATATGTCTGGGGCGAAAAACAAGAATCCGCCGTCCAAACCATAAAAACCAAGTTATGTTCCGCGCCAATCATCGCAGGAACCGACAATTTCGTAGTCTACTATGATGCTTCGCATCCAGGGTAGGATGTGTATTGATACAAAACAACAAAGGTGATCGCCTATGCCTATCGACAACTGAAGATTCACGAAAAGAATTACAACACTCATGATCTCGAACCTGGTCTTGTGGTGTTCGCATTGAAGATTTGAAGACATTACCCTTACGGAACCATGTGAGTTATACTCACCAAACCACAAAAGTCTACAACACATCTTCGACCAAAAAGAACTCAACATGACTACGTGATAAAGTATCATCCTGGTAAAGCCAATGTCGTGGTTGATGCCTTAAGTCGGAAGGAGCAACCTAAGACTTGTCGACTTCGAGCCCTACCAATTTCTATTCATACAAATTTTTCCTCCCAAATCCATACTTTCCAAATTGAAGCCTTGGAGATCGTAAACATGAAGAATGATTCCCTACGTGACATGGAGAAGTAGCTAGAACCATAACTTAACGGAACTCTATACTTCATAAATCGTATTTAGATTCCAAGCTTCAGAAACCTTCACGAAATCCTTTAAGACGAATCTCATTAACCTAATTACTCTATTCATTCCGGTGTTGATAAGATGTAAGAAGAACAAACCAAAAATTTCCATCTTTTGCCTAACATGTTCAATAGTTAAAACCGAATATCATAAACCTTCGCGTCTCCAACAATAACTCGAGATTCCCAAATAGAAATGAGAACCAATTCCTATCATTTTTCTTTTTATCACTAGTTACCTCAAACATCTAGTTACATGATACGATTTGGGTAATCGTTGATCAACTAACCAAATATACACATCTCATTCCATATACAATCAAACTTAAAGGTTAACCAAGATTTTTTATTATTATTATTATTGTTTATATCCCAACGTAAAGTGCCAATATCTATAACCTCAACCAAAGATTGTCGTTCCACCTCTAACTTCTAACAATCGCTACAAAAATCACTAACAAACCAACACAACATGATTTCTCCTCATTTTCCTTGAACTGATCGAACAAACCAAACTCTAGATAATATACGTATTTCGAGCCAATGGGATACCTTTTAGTGGCAAATTAGAACGCCCACTTTTCGTAGGGCAGATATCTTATTTGCTAGCTAACATCAAGGTCGTTCATTCAAAACACTCCATGGTCACAAGTGTCGATCACCATTTTGTTGATCCTAAGTTGTTGATACACAAACAACATATTCAAGACTACCACGAGAACTCACTGGAATCCATCACACATTTCATATAGTAGATCTTAAGAAGTGTCTACTAGATCAGACATTATTATCCCGTCCAACGAAGTAACCATCAACACTCAAAATTATTTCACCGATGGATCCATGTGGATCCCCAACTGGAGGATGCAAAAGCTCCGTAGAAGTACCCTAATTTGTTCTTTCTCTCGTTGTCTCTCCTGTCCGTGCTTCCTCTCAAATTTCGAGACAAAATTTCTTCAACCAGGGGAGAATGTGACAACTCGACATTTCGGGTAAGTTGTCAACTTTCATTCCTTACTTTCTATATTTAAAAAGTTTCTAGTTTTAGAAACTTTACTCATTTCACATCATTTCTACATTTAAAAAGTTTCTATTTCTAGAAACTTTCCTCATTTCATTTCATTTCTATATTTTTCGTACATCAACATAACAAAACATCATCATGTCCACCATACATTAGTGCTTGACTATTTTAGTCAACACAACATCTCGTTTCATCATTATGGTGACATTAAACAAAAATCATTTCTAAAAATAAATACTTATGAACCAAAACAATAAAAATAAATAAAACGCGACGTGTAACGTATTTAATTCAAAACCGACACATCAATTGTTGTCCCGACCACCTAGTGGCCGAACCTCCTCTTGGTGGCCACAATTTCGTTCAACCACCTATTGGTGGTGTGGTTATCTTCATTTGAATGAATCCTTATCCTACTAGAACTCTAACCATCACCACCCTATAAATAACACCACCCACAAACCTTATTTCTTTTGTTAAATTTCGTCCAAGCACGCCCATCACCACCGAAATCTTGAGCATTCAGCCAAGCTTCAATCCGCAACCAACCTTCATTCGATTCGAGTCTCGTTTGCAAGGTAAATCGAAACTCTTATGTTTTCACTTGTTTTTCTTTTCATTTGTAGCTTATGTCGAACCCGAGACCATGGCCAAAAGCCATATGGTCTCGGCAATATATTCGAACCCAAAACCGTGTGTGCATGGTCTCCATGCATGCGTGCGTACGTTCTTGATTTAAAATCGTTTCGGTATTGTTTGATTGTTGTTCATTGTTTTTCATAAAAACCAAAATCCTAAAACCTTTTGGTCCAAACTTTTTACATGTTAACCACAATGAAAAACCACACAAAACCCTAGAATTTCATAATTTTTGGTACCACTTTTACCTCCTTTTGACCCAAAAATCGGTCATAGCCCTAGAACCGAAACCCTAATTGAAAACCTTACAAACCGGACGAACCCTAGATCCGAACCAAACCGTGACCACGGAGTTGACTTGTTGACTCACTGACTTGATCCGATTCTGAACTGTTGACAACAGTTGACCCGAAGACTAATCGGGCCAAGGCTTGATCTTGACCCATTCGATCAAACCATAATCCAATCGGTACACTTTGTGAGACCCTAACCCTTATCGGGCCGAGCCCAAGTTGTTTAGGCCCAATCCGATCTAAAAGCCCATTGGGCCGAGGCCATTATCGAGCCCAAATTGATCAAACCTTAACCGGGCCGAGCCCGTTTGTGTTTAGCCCAAACCGGAACCGAAATCATTTTAGGCCAAGCCCAATTGCTTGACCCATCCGCAAGCCCAAAACAGTCCTGAACCATATTGGGCCAAGCCCAATACTTGGCCAGAACCGAAGTCCAAACCATTTCCCACATCGGCCCAAGTGGCCCATGTCGTGGCCCAATAGCCGAATCCATTTCATTTCGGCCATTTCTAAGCCCAATTCATTTCATTTCGGCCCATTTCTAAGCCCAATTCATTTCATTTCGGCCCATTTAGTCGATCCAAGCCCAATAAGCCCATTATGGCAGGCCTTGGTCCAAGTCTGGCCCGTTAACCCAAATCTAGGCACAATAGGCCCAAAATCATTACAAAGTCGCATAAACATAAACATTTTAAATCAAAACTCTTTTCATAAACAAACATGCAATACAATCAATAACAACACACAAACAATACAATTTAGGTCACCTGTGCGTGATAGCTTAGACTAATTAGGAAACTTGTGCATTTAGGTGCTAGGAATCTCTAAGGAACCATCATTGAAGTTTTGTGATCTAAGCTAAGCATCAGGTGAGTCCACAACCCCTTTTCCTCTTTTATTGTTTTATAACTTATGGGGTGAAAAACATAACATGTTGTTGCTCTACATTTACTATTTTATACATTGACTGTAATACATTTCATTTTCATTATGGCATGAGAAACAATTCATTATAACGTGCTAAGTTCAACCTTCATTAAGTAGAATACCTACACCCGGGATATACGTATAATACTATCGGCCAATACTCAGCCTCCCACATTCATTGATCATTGCTTGGGTTATCCAAGACACTTCGGGAACGTTTATATCCATGACTTTAAAACACACACATGGGAGTTCCAATTTTGATTGTGGACTTAGGGGGATGAGTATAATAATTGTGATTTTCGGTTATTACAAGTAACAAAACGCAGCGGAAAATAGTTTATCACCATAAACGGATCTTTATATCAATCATACAATTAAACTAAAGATAAATACAAAGAGTTAAGAAGAATAAATCATACCCTAGAAGCCTTTGTATAATATGTATCGATTGGAGATGTGGTACGACGGAAACCAAGAACTCCAACGGGGAATTCCTCCAAAGCTAGTCCACACAACACCTATGCAAGAACACCAAGGGATGCTAGTCCAATCTTCAAGCAAAGAGAACAAAAATCTAGAGAGGTGTTTGGAGGGGGCGGCCGAATAGGGTTTGCAAGGGGTGAGATTTATCTTGCCCTTGATTCCATTTTATTGACTTCCCATAATCAATTATGATTATTAACACTCTAGTCCCTATCTTTTGTTCCTTCTAGTTTGCTCACAATAAAGTTCTAATATTAACTGTTAATATTAAACTTTAATATATACAAGCATGTAGCTTATATTAATATTTAATGTAATTACCCTAATTACACTACATATCTTATGGTGTTAGGTGTTTTAATGTTTCACCCTTTAGGCTCACAAACAACTAGCCATATAACTATATGTTATACGCGTGAAGCATATTCCAACAGCTCCCACTTGCGCACGTGATAACATCAAGTAGTTATACAAGCAAAGGTTAGAGTCTAGCAACCCGCCAATGCCCCTAGAAGTGCATGAGGAGTTTCATAAAATCCTTGTTCAAAGTTTTTCAATCAGTTATCCTTTTGTTGCTGATACTTTGTTAAAATTTAGACAAGGATTAATGTCAATCTACAATTTCAACGATTCTGTTTCTCGATCTATACATTGAATTAGATTACCAAAACCAATCAGGATTCATCATGATTACCTTTTGGGTGTGGCCACACATACATCTATTCAAATCATCGAGGGGCCCAGTAGTATCTAATCCACTTACGTGGAGGAACAAATTCTTTATTGACTGCACGTGTCTGTCATATGTTTAATGACAAACCCGATAATGATTGTTAAAGCAGCCTTATTCAGGTCAGCGTTTAACCACATCAAATTTTGCCCCTCTACATACACAAACCAACTTGCATCTCAAGTCAGAGGATAAGTGACAAAGCCTTTGTGAGATTCACTTGTGACATAAATCCAGGAAGTGATTTCTCATAGGTTGGGTCAGTCCAATTGTGCATCTTATGAACAACATGTGAGTTTCATTTCATCATCCTTAGTCATACTAAGATAATGTCATCAATGCCCTCAGATTTGTCTTAATAATATTCCCATATTATTAATATGACATTGGACAATTTAGAATATAAAACGCAGTAAATATTCATGGATATAAACATGCAAATATAGAACACAGTAGATATTCATATAAAAACGATCATATCAAATATATCAATTTATTCCGATAAAAAATGCTCAATGTTCCATTATCCAAATACTAAAACAAATTACATGAAACTACTAGCTGGTCGAAGCCCAATGTTTCTAGCATGCTCAATATGTTTTGTACATGACATTGGCTTCGTGAAGGGGTCAGCTAAGTTGTCATCTGTATGAACTTTGAGCAAGCGTACATCTCCCATTAGGATCGCATCTCTAGTGTAGTGAAGCTTCCTCCGATAATGTCTGGCGCCTTTCAGAACACCAGGTTCGTTGGCAATGATGATAGCACATGTGTTATCACAGTACATATCCATAGATTTTTCATTACTGGGGACCACTCCAAGCCCAGAAATAAATTTCCTCATCCAAACAGCTTCCATTGCAGCTTCAGTAGTTGCAATGTATTCAGCTTCTGTAGAAGACATAGCGATAGTGCTCTGTTTAGCACTTTTCCAATCAACAGCGCCTCCGTTCAAAATGAAAACATACCCCGTTTGAGATTTGGAATCATCTCTATCAGTCTCAAAACTAGCGTCAGAATAACAAGTAACGCTAAGCTCAATTTGAGTTTCACCACCATAGACAAGAAACATATCTTTAGTATTCCTAAGATACTTCAGTATGTTCTTAACAGCAGTCAAGTGACTGTCACCTGGATTCTATTGATATCGGCTTGTAAGATTCTGAGAGAATGCTACATCAGGTCTTGTGCACCGTACAACATACATGATTGACCCTATTGTCGAGGCATAGGGGACATCACGCATACATTTCATCTCATCAAGTGAGGACGATCCTTGAGTCTTACTCAAGTGTACATTGTGTTGCATTGGAAGATTTCCACGTTTGGAAGCATCCATTCTTAACCGTTTTAGAATCTTATCAATGTACGCACTTTGACTTAGTCCGATTAACCGCTTTGATCTATCTCGGTTGATCTTTATACCAAGTATATATGCCGCTTCCCCTAGATCCTTCATAGCGAAGAACTTCCCAAGCCAGGATTTTACATCTTGTAGCATTGGAATGTTATTTCCTATGAGTAGTATGTCATCGACATATAGGATTAGAAAGACGACAATACTCCCACTAGCTCTTACATATACACTGAAGGATTTATGTGCACAGTTAGTCAACCTATGATGATACATCCATGCCTACGAAACACTTAAGGGTCACACCGGTGAGTGCATGTAATACGAGTAAGATATGTAATGATACTTGGAAGAGGATTGATTCATAATAAGTCATTTATGAATCAAGATAGGTATTAAGTCAAGTTTGACTTATTACTAGATTAGTTTAACTAACTAATTAATACAAGTATTTGTACATTTACTAGTTGAGTAAATATACAATGTGTTAATTATAGATTATCCATAATGTGATTTAAAGCCATTAAATCATATAGTGTTTTGGATAATATTATTGTCTAATTAATTATTAAAAGTATTAAATACAAGTATATATTTTGTGTATGTAATATACACGAAATATATGTAAGTATATAATACTTGACATTTAATAATTAAGTGGGATAATAATATCTAGTAAAACTATAAGGGTTTAAAGTGTAAAAGAATAAGTTTAGTTAATGATTAATATTAATTAAACTAGAAGGGCCCTAAGTGAAAGTCCTTCTATTATAAATAGAAGGCATGGGGTTCCCTTATTGTTTGCTCCAAAAACCGAAAACCCTAGTCCCATACTCCCTCCCATTCGGCCGAGATCAAGGAGGAACACAAGTCTTTGTGTTCTTCAATTGTTCTTCGTGTTCTTCGTGTTCTTCATAGTTCTTGAAGATCCAAGTTCATTGCATCAACCAACTAGAAGGTTTCTCGTTGTGTTCATCATCAGTGGACTATCTTAAGCAATCAACAAGGTATGTTTTGAGAAAACTTTTTCTCCCTTCTCCCCTCTTGGCCGAATTCGAACCCAAGAACCCTAGGGTTCTTGGGGTTGGTCGAAACACACACAAGTGTGTGTGTGTGTTTGGGATTTCGTACAAGGTTTCTTCCATTGTTAATATACTCTAGATTTCCAAGATCCTAATCCTTTAGGGTTTAAGGATTGAGTTTAATCCCACTTCCGCTTCTAGGGATTAAATTAGCTAGATGGTTTTAACCGGTCAAGAACAATTTCATGTTCTTGGTCAGTATGGTTCGAACCAAGTAATCTAGGAGGTTGACCCAAGTGGTCAATCCGTGATAGTGAAACCCTTCAGTGGTATCAGAGCGTTGGTTTAGAAATCTAAACTAGATTAACAAAGTTTGTTTGTTTAATTTTTATTAAGTTTTTTTGTTCCAATTTTTTTTCTTCTTCTTCTTAGAACACGAAAAAGGGTATGAACCCTAGGACCAAGCGTGTTAAACTAGTTAAGTTTAATTGGTCAAAAGAATTCTAGAAAAATCCTAGGAATTTTCGTGTAAGGGTAAAAAGAACCCTAGGATCAAGAACATTAAACTAGTTTAGTTTAATTGATCAAAAGGCTTCTTTTCCTAACCCTAGTATTTCAGAAAATTAGAAGAACCCTAGGATCAAGATTATCAAAAAATTTGATCAAGAGGATTCTTTCCTTAATTGTTTGATCTTCCAAATCAAGGATCAAGAATGTTAAACCAAGATTTGGTTTAATTGATCAAAAAAGGATTCTTTCCTTTTTCTTAAGATTCGTGATCAAGGGGTTACTTGGACACCAAGTTTTGTTAAACTAGCCTAGTTTAATTGGTGGAAAAGTTTCCTAGACTTTAAGGATTTTTCCAAAAAAACCCTAGATGTAATCTAGAAACCCTAGAACATTAAACTAGTTTAAGTTTAATGATTTAAATGGATTAATTAGGTTAATAATCTAAAACCTAGATAATTAAACAAGTTTATATTTAATATGTTTAATTATTACTTTAGTAGATTTATTAAAGACTAGTTCTATAAACCTAGAAATCTAGACAAAGTTATTGTCTATAAGGTTTAAATTAAAAGGTTTAAATAAATTTATTAGGATTATAGTCTATCCTAAAATTTAAATAAAGTTTATTGTTTAAATAGGATTGATTAGAATTAATCTTTTAATTAAATAATGTCTTTAATCAAGGAAATCAAAATCCTAGTTTTGGTTGATCAAAAACAAGATTAGGGTTAGACCATTTATGAGAATTAAAAGAAGTGTTGATTTCTAGTTCAAGAAATTAACAAGATGTGTTTATTTATTTATGTATTATATTTCGTTTTTTTTTAATATTTAAAAAGGTAAAATGAATTTTAATAAATAAAGTAGTTTATACGTATTTTAATTAGTTTAAGTTAAAATACATACGTATAAATTAGATGTAATATTCTTGTTAGAATGTTACAAGTTTATTTTAAAAAGAAATATATATATATATATATACATATATTAAATACAAGATTAAATGGAATATTAAAAGATAATGTTATTTTGATCTTAAAGGCTAAATAATATAACTAGATATTGTATAAGTTGTGATATAATTAAAACTAGAAAGTACAAAGTTATAATTCCATTATAACTAGAAATTGTACAAGTTGAGATTATATGATAAACTAGAAGTATACAAAGTTATATATTAGTGTTATAAGGTGTATAAAGTTATAAGTGATTATAACTAGATAATTATACAAGTATAATATAAGTATTTTACAAGTCATGTAATATACTAGATTAATGATCAAATGTAAATAACAAGAACCTATATTTAACTAGTTCTAGTTAAATGTAAGAAAGGTTTAAACAAACTAAGAATTATTATATATAGTCTTTATATAATAAATTTATTAGTTTCACCAAGTATAAACCGGTGATTGTATTAGCTTAAGTTCCACCATGGTTGTTGGAGCTAGTGGGAGCTACACAAGAAAATCACAACGTTTATTAGTGTGTCGCTGTAACGCCCCGAAATTTTTAAGTAATTAAATATTACTTTTAAATTAGACGATATATACTTTTTATTATTTTTGTGACGATTATGTATCGTCTCGTGTTTAATTGACTAATTATAATTATAATGAAGTTAGACGTTTCGTATATGGTTCGTTTTGTTAGACGTGCCAGATGTCTAGTAATCGATTCTATTCATGTCTCGAGTTAACCCGTTTGAATAATAGAGAGTCGGGTTGTGTTGCTTTTAATTTATGTTTTATATAGTCGGGCCGGCCGAGTAGGCCAAGGCCTCCTTAATTATTTTATTTCCTAACCGAGTCAGGCTTCCCTTGTCTATCCATGTTCGGCCAAGTTTGGTTCCTTGTATTCTTTTTCCTTGAGCTCGATTCTTTTTGGCCCATTTAATCTAAGTTACAATAGCCGAAGTTGAGGAGTCCGGCTACAAGAAATAATCAGGCCCGAGTTTTTCCTTTGTTCTATTCCTTGTCCGATCCAAATAAGCAAAGCCTTAACCCAAATTACCTTAATACTAAAACTTACCACGTACTTAAATCTATTAACCTAAAATCTAAAGAAAAGAAGCAAATAAGAGTGCGTGTGTGGAGCCGCCGCAGAAACCAAAACCACCGCCACCTTGCTCCCCCTTGTTTTCTTGTTCCGGCAGAAGCATCCAAACACCACCGTCATCTATATATATATTCCTTTTGTTTTTGGTATTTCCGGTTAAAACCCATACAACCACTGCCACCGTCCCTTTTCTTCTTGTTCCGGCAAGGTGTAAGCAACCATCACAGCCCTTTCGATTTACGTTCGAGCAGGGAATAGCAAGAGCATCTCGTGCCTTCTTCTCCGGCGAGCAGTGACGCAGCAACCAAGAGGGTGAACTGCGATTGATCATAGAAGCAAGCCAAGAATAATGGATCGTACGCAGCCGTATTCCGAGTCTATTGCTGCCAACGTTGTGATCAAGCAGTAGCCGAGATTGTCGAGTGTGACCGAGATAGATTGAGGCTCCAATCGGTTTCGGGTTCAGATATAAACCGTTGATTGGTTGTTTCCATAGTCAAAGACTCGAGCAGGTTATGGATGTGGGTTTGTCGAGATGGGATAACCAAGCAGATTGCTGAGTCGGAGGTTGTAGAGTGCCGGATGTTGATCAAGTCAAGGGTTGCTTATTTCGGTAGTCTTCTATCCATGTTGTTATTGTTCATATTCTTTAGAGCTTTGATTTAAATTTCGTGGCTAACCTGTTTCGGTGGAGGTATTTGAGGGCTGCGGGTTGGAGTTCATTGTGTACAAGAAACGTATAGCTTTGCTCCTTTGTCGTTATAATAGTTTAGTGATTCTCGTTTTACCTTCGTTATCAAACCGAGTCTTGTATTAACTGTTTCGATTCCATTCGTGATTATCTCGAGTTATTGTGATTTTTGGTCTCTGAGTTTGGGAAGTGTCGGGATAGGTTGGGTAAACACCGTGTCGTCATTAAGACGTTTTTTTTAACCGAAGAACCGGAAACCGAACCCTTAGGTTCTTGGTTTCCTTAAACCAAAAAGATTACAAAATTATGAACTAGACTATTTCTAATTCTGATTTCTGAGTTTAAAGTGAGTTTCGAGGCAGTCGGGTGCCTCGGGTATAATCGGGTTGATGTCGGGTTTCAAAACGGGTTCTAAGTAATAAGCTAAATTCTTATCAGAATCTGTCCTCCGAATTCGGGGCTGTTTTTACTACACTTAAAATATGTTTTTGGATTTTTGGCTCGTGCTGGTCAATCCGAATTACGATTTAAAAGATATGAAGGTTTTAATAGGCTGCTGTTAGGAATGTGACATGTACGACTTGTCTGTCTTGCGACACTGTTTTGAGACCCTTAGGGTCTGTTTTGGCCAGTGACCGTCTCACAGAGATATGTAGTTCTGGTCGTCTACTGTTAGTGGTAAAAATTTGGGGTTAATCTACTGCTCCGTTTAGGAATTATGGCAGTTTCCGTGAGACCGACGGGTGCTGCCAGTTTCTGAAATAGAGTTAAGAGATGGGCTTTTAATCCGGAAATTTGATTTATGTTTTAGGTCCGTCTAGGAGATAACTTGCTGCACTTTTGGCTTCCCGTGAACCCTTTGGAGCTTACGTTTCTCGAAGTGAGTATTCTCACCGTGTATTCAGTTTTAACGTTATACATGCATGACTTACGTGTTATAATACTTGCACCTTAATTGTTATCTGAGCTTGATCTATTATCTGATTTTGATCTGTTATCTGAGTATCTGAGCAGCTGTTTACTTATTCATGATCTGAGACATTGTGTCTGGGTAACTGAGCTCGGCACAGAGTCATTCTGTGCTATTACTTGCTAGGGCAATCTGAGATAATTATGTTAAAGAGATAATAAAACATAATAACACACATCTGAGTTTTTGGCTATATGCCTGGGATCACCTCCCGTCTGAGTTTTGAGTTAAACATTAAACATAATATATATCTGACTTGACACCGAAGAGCACTGGTGTCAGACGTTTTGACTTGGCACCGAAGAGTACTGGTGCCAGGCCTTTTGACTCACACCGAAGAGTACAGGTGTTGAGGTGGTGTGAGGCGGGTCGAGGTTGATCTCTCGTCCCAAGTCACCCTAGCGCGCTATATAAATTAAAATCTGAGTAATAAAATCCGAGAAAATAATCTGAGTAATTAATCGAGTAGATTCTGAGTAGGAGTACACCGATGTGCCCTCATGTGTTGTATGTTACGATTGTTTGCATTTTGAGAATTATTCACTCAGCTTCCCCAGCTGACCCCTATTTCCCCCACATTGTTTCAGGTACCAGCAGAGGAAAGGAGAAGGTGGACGGTTGACCGCTGTATCTTTCATTACCGATGTGGACGACATTTAATATTTTAAAAACACTTAATTTTAACTATTTCCGCATTAAATATATTTTTAAATGAAAATACTATTATCGGGATTTAATTATTCAAATTATTGGGACCTTTTGATTATAATTTTGTTTTCAAAAATTTTAAAAATCTTGTAAATTTTAGGGTGTTACAGTCGCTAAGACATAAGTTTTGGTGAAATCTAGTAAGTCAAAACAAATGTTTGATTTCATTATTAAACATATGAAAAACTAGGTGTGTTAAACTAGGTTTATGATTCAAGTCTATGAATTGTAAAAGGATTAAAAGTTTAACATAAGTTTTTCAAGAAAGATAAAACAAGTAAGTTTTATTTTAGATAAGGTTTTCCACAAAAAATTAGTGATACGTTTTTGTACACCTCGTTTTTAGGTATACATATAAAACGCGCAATTCTTGAAACTATAAGTTTTAAAATTCTTGATACTATAAGTTTTAAAGAAAGTTCTTAAGGTTTAAAAAGGATGTCTTGTTGAATTCTTGAATTCACAAGTCACATATTTTAAACAAGGATTAAGATTGGAATAAGGTTTAAGTTTAGTTCAAGACTTAAACAAACCCAAGAAAATCTTAGATCTATGTACTATCCACCTAATGGAACACCTCACTTGTTAAACGATATTCATATTGTAAGGATAAAGAACCTTAGATATGGATTCAAATCATTGCGAGTGTTAGGGTGCCTAAGGTTCTGTGATAATCGGGAGTCCCGGCGCAGATCATCGCACTGTCTTAGATGGTATGATCTACTTTGGTGATAATCGGGAGTCCCGGCCCAAAAAGTACTTGAGTAGAATAAACATACTAGACTTTATTACTAACTTAGAAATGTACAATTAGATTGTACAAAGTTGTAATAAGTTATAAGTCTAAAGATTCTACGACCCCTAGGAATCGTGTCAAGTCTTGATGCGATCGGTAAGGATGTTACCTACCAGAAACAGCATGTCTCGACTGGAAGTGCCCAAACCTTGCGGCGAGAATGTGATATATGGATCCTAGGCCTAAAATATTAATTATGGGTCTATAATATATTTTACAGAATGTTTATTGATGATTACTAATTAAACTGGGTTTGATTTGTAGATGGCAGCAACAACCACAACGACAAGTACCAACAATCTCTCACTTCGCTCAATCCTCGAAAAAGACAAGTTGACTGGGTCAAACTTTCTCAACTGGGAGCGCAATCTTCGCATTGTGCTTAGGCATGAGAGAAAGTGGTATGTCTTGCAAAAGAGCAGTACCTAATGTCCATGCCGCTAATGCTAGAGCTGAAGCAAGGCAAGCTTATGATAAGCATGTCAGTGATGCGCTCGATGTGAGCTGTTTAATGCTCGCAACCATGAGTCCAGAATTACAAGCAGGACTTATGGATGTGCCTGCATTTGAGATGATCCAGCAACTTAGGGATTCATTTCAAGAGCAAGGTCGCACTGAGAGGATCGACATCAATCGAGCCTTCAACTCTTGCAAGATGGTCAAAGGAACGCCGGTGAGTGCCCACGTCATGAAAATGAAAGGACACATGGATCACTTGCCTAGACTTGGTCACCCCATACCGTTGCAAATGGCAACAGACACTATACTCAATTCATTGTCTGATGACTACAAGCCTTTTGTGGTCAACTACAATATGCATAATATGGAGAAATCCATTGCTGAGCTACATTCCATGCTCAAGACAGCTGAATTGAGTTTGGGGGCCAAATCTAAAGATATTCTAATGATCGGTAATAGCAGTGGTGGTGGCAAGAAGAGAAGAGGGCATGGTGGTAAAGGAAAGGGTAAAACCAATCCTAACCAAGGAGTGCCAAATGGTAAAAGTGTCAAACAAAAGGTCAAGAAGTTTAAGCCTAACACAGCGAGGACCGAGAATCGGTGCTTCAAGTGTGGTGAGGATGGGCACTGGAAAAAGAATTGTCCAAAGGGTGCAAGTGGTGGTGGAGGAAACGCAAGTTCCTCAGGTAACACAACCACACTTCTTAATCACTTTTAAGATACTTGTAAAGTACATTATGAGTAATCTAACTTTTACAATCGTTTATTGCAGGAGGAGATGGAAAGTGATGACCAGCATGAGATGGTGATTCCACAAGCACCAAGTTCTATAATTCAGTACTTTTATGGATTCAGTTAAACAATTTTATTTTATTGTTTGGATAATTTTTTATTTTATGTTAAAACAAGTATTCGTTTGTTTTTTAATAAGAATTCATGGTTGAATTATATTGTGTGCATATGTGATAATTACACTAGTCAAGGTTTTATGACTAGATTGTAAGTCAAGTTTTGACTTACTTTATATTTCATGTTTTTATACTTGTTTGATTGTTTTGAATGTCTTAATAGCTCAAATACTTAGATACTAGAGATTAGAAGTTTCTTCTAAAGTATTTAAGAGATTTTATGAAAAGCATAAAGTTCAAAGTACATTGAACTTACTTGAATCATCTTAAGTAATAGTTACTTATGATAGTAAGTTTCAAAGTGTTAGTATTAATATAGTATGATTATGTTGGATATAATCAAGATAGACTTTAAAGAGTATTATTGCAAGTGGTTCATACTTGTAATAAAGGAATTTAATGAAGTCATAATTCCTTAATAGGATTAATTGGATATTCGTATAATCCAAGTAAAGTGACTTAGACATTAAATGAACTCTTAAAGGGGATCAACTATATTAAAGTATTTAAGAATTAAAAGGCATTATTGCAAGTCTTTTATACTTGTAATAAATACAATGTTTAAATTTTCAAGTCATAATTCCCTAATAGGAAAAATGGATGTTTGAGAATTCCAAGAAATGACTTTGGCATTAAATAAGGTTCTTAAAAGACACTAATGCATTTAAGAATTGGAAGTATCGTTTCAAGTGTCTTATACTTGTTAGATACAATGATCAATAAGAGTCATGATTCCCTTATCAGGAATGTTGGATATTCGCAAATCCAAAGGATAACTTTGATGATTGATTAATTCTTAAAGGGTTAAACTATAAGTTTTGACTAGATCAAAAAATAGTAGTTTAAGAAATGCTTTTATTCCATAAAATTTAGTGGGAGCTATGACTAACATATTCACTAGAGGTACTAATGAATATAGTAAGTTAGTTAGGACATTAACAACAAGGTTTTACCAAGTCGTTAGCCAAAGAGTTAAGAGAAATAAATGATCATTGATTAGATTATTTCAAACCTAATAGCGTGGTCACAAGTCTTGTGATTAATTATTGCATATCTAATAGGATGTTCACATTCCAGTGAACAAGTTAATCATTTAGGAAATTTCTTTAACTAGTAAGAATATCTACAAATCAAGTAGCTAAAAGAGACTTAGTTACAAGGCAAGTTTTATAGATTTAAGAAACTAAGGGGTTATTTTCCAATCCTCCTACGTTTACCGAATCATATAAAAAGACAAGACTACAATATGTTCTAAAAATGTTGCAAGAACAATATCTAGCAAAGACAAAAGTAATAGTATTCTTAATACTCGTCTTATGTCTTTAGTTTAATAGAAATGACTAATTGTAATTAGTGATAAAAGTTACAATTAAGAGTTATTGAAGTAATCAACGCAAACGCATAGAATAAGTAATGATCCAGTAATAATTCAGTATCTCTGTCCAGTGAGGAATAATACATGAGTTAGTATCATTATAATTCAGAATTTATATGTTTTACAATATCTATGAATAAAGGTTTATTTATTCAAAAAGATATAAATCTGTGACTACTCGTCTTGGTGGGAACCTCGATGGGACGTTAACGTCATCGCGGTATTTGGTGGTAGATTCGAAGTTCTTCGAAGATAGCTACACAAGTTTTGTGTAGACCAAATATCGGTGATATTCTGTTGGAGCTCGACGAATATTGGATTGACCACCGTGATAATACTTCGTGGTTGAAAAGTTCAAAAGTATTATTCACTAGGATTGTCCTTAAGCCTGAGGTATTTGGTTTGGATGCATTGACTAATTTGCTTTGGTTCGTCTTAGACAATTCTGAAATAAGGTTGTCATACGAGGCTTTACTGGGTACAGAGGAATTTGTATTTCAGATCGAAATATAACAAGATGGTAATTGCACCTCCTTTTTAGGAGAGATATTTATGGGTCCTTTGACATGATGAGATAACTGGAAAGTGCATGGCCATGCCCAAATGAACTGATTTGTTCTTTGTCGTTTATCACAACAGTTTGAATCAAGAATTCATTAAATGATTTTGAATACAGGAGTTGATAATTTCTACCATGCTCGTATTCATTATCACAAATATCGTGCTGCAAGGGATAAACCTAACATAGTTGCCCAAGAAGTAAAGACAGAGTGTTCTTTACTAGGAGACGCTATTAAGAGTTTTTCAAGAAACTATACCTGGGTTACGTAAGCTGTTTTTATGGGGTTGGTTACCTACATGCCCATCTAGAAGGCCATTGTAGCTCGTATCATTAAGACAAAGGTTACAAACTTGCACAAGTGGGAGTCTGAAGGATTTACGTGCACAGTCAGTCAACCTATGATGATACATCCATGCCTACGAAACACTTAAGGGTCACAACGGTGAGTGCATGTAATACGAGTAAGATATGTAATGATACTTGGAAGAGGATTTATTCATAATAAGTCATTTATGAATCAAGATAGGTATTAATTCAAGTTTGACTTATTACTAGATTAGTTTAACTAACTAATTAATACAAGTATTTGTACATTTACTAGTTGAGTAAATATACAATGTGTTAATTATAGATTATCCATAATGTGATTTAAAGCCATTAAATCATATAGTGTTTTGGATAATATTATTGTCTAATTAATTATTAAAAGTATTAAATACAAGTATATATTTTGTGTATGTAATATACACGAAATATATGTAAGTATATAATACTAGACATTTCATAATTAAGTGGGATAATAATAACTAGTAAAACTATAAGGGTTTAAAGTGTAAAAGAATAAGTTTAGTTAATGATTAATATTAATTAAACTAGAAGGGCCCTAAGTGAAAGTCCTTCTATTATAAATAGAAGGCATGGGGTTCCCTTATTGTTTGCTCCAAAAACCGAAAACCCTAGTCCCATACTCCCTCCCATTCGGCCGAGATCAAGGAGGAACACAAGTCTTTGTGTTCTTCTATTGTTCTTCGTGTTCTTCGTGTTCTTCATAGTTCTTGAAGATTCAAGTTCATTGCATCAACCAACTAGAAGGTTTCTCGTTGTGTTCATCATCAGTGGACTATCTTAAGCAATCAACAAGGTATGTTTTGAGAAAACTTTTTCTCCCTTCTCCCCTCTTGGCCGAATTCGAACCCAAGAACCCTAGGGTTCTTGGGGTTGGTCGAAACACACACAAGTGTGTGTGTGTGTTTGGGATTTCGTACGAGGTTTCTTCCATTGTTAATCTACTCTAGATTTCCAAGATCCTAATCCTTTAGGGTGTAAGGATTGAGTTTAATCCCACTTCCGCTTCTAGGGATTAAATTAGCTAGATGGTTTTAACCGGTCAAGAACAAGTTCATGTTCTTGGTCAGTATGGTTCGAACCAAGTAATCTAGGAGGTTGACCCAAGTGGTCAATCAGTGATAGTGAAACCCTTCATACACATGGCTCGTCGGAATTCTGAGTGAAACCAAACGTTTTGATTTCCTCGTCGAATCTTTTGTTCCAACATCTGGATGCTTGCTTTAGTCCATAAATGGACCTTTGAAGCTTACATACTTTCTCAGGGTGTTTTGTACTTACAAAACCCTCAGGTTGTACCATATAGACATCTTCATCGAGGTGTCCATTTAAGAAAGCAGTTTTAACATCCATTTGCCAAATCTCGTAGTCATAGTACGCTGCTATGGCTATGAGAATCCTAATAGCTCTAACATCGGCAACAGGCGAGAAGGTTTCATCATATTCAATCACGTAGGTTTGAGTGTAACCTTTTGCCACCAACCGAGCCTTAGGTGTGTACATTGCCATCCATGTCGGTCTTCTTCTTGAAGAGCCGCTTGCTACCAACAATCTTAGTGTTAGGAGTAAGATCAACCAAAGTCCATACTTGGTTATCTTTCATGGATTTCATTTCCGCGTTCATAGCATCAAGCCATTTGTCAGATTCAGAATCTGATAATGCAGCTCGATAGTTAGGGGGTTCATTATGATCCCCTAAACTCAGCTCCTCAGCATCGATTTGGAAACCATATCATTCAGGTGCATGAGGTGTCCTTGCGGACCTTCGAACGGGGACTTCATCATTTTGAGGTGCAACAGGAACAGTTTCATGTTCATCCTCATCTTGATGTTCGCTAGTATCTACAATAGGTTGTGCATCTTCATCGCTTGGAATCTCGTCAAAGTCGATTGTACTCCCACTTGCTTCTTGTGAAATGAGATTGCTCTCAAGAAACTCAGCATAACGAGCAATAATTACTTTTTGCTCATGTGGGTAGTGGAAATCGTAACCCATCATTTCCTCAGGGTATCATATAAAGATGCACTTGACAACTCTGGGTTCAAGTTTGTTCGGTGTGTCTCGTTTCACGAGAGCCTCACAACCCCAGACCTTCAAGTAAGACAAGTTAGGGACTTTCCCATGCCATATCTCATATGGTGTCTTTTCAACCTTCTTGGTGGGAACCATATTCAGTATGCGAGCAGCTGACTTGAGTGCATAACCCCAAAAGGATAGAGGAAGAGTGGTAGGACTCATCATCGATCGGACCATGTCAAGAAAGGTGCGATTTCTCCTCTCTGATACACCATTATGCTGTGGTGTATAAGGGGAAGTGAATTGTGAGACAATCCCACAATTCTTTAGATGGTCTTGAAAATCATGGCTCATGTACTCTCCTCCTCGATCAGAACGGAGAGCCTTTATCTTCTTGCCGAGTTGATTTTCTACTTCATTTTGGAGAGCTTTGAACGTTTCAAAGGTTTCATGTTTATGTTTAATCAAGTAAACAAAACCATAACGACTAAAGTCGTCTGTAAAAGTAATGAAGTAGGTATCACCTTCCCTAGTTCTAGTTCTAAAAGGGCCACATACATCGGTATGTATGAGTCCAAGTAGATCATTGGCCCTTTCGCCTACATGGGAGAAAGGCTTGCACGTCATTTTACCAGATATACAAGAAACACATTTATCAAATGATTCAGAATCATCTGATTTTATAAGCCATCGTTTTGTAATTTTATAACGCGTTTCTTGTTAACATGGCAAAGACGACAATGCCATAGGTAAGTAGAATCCAAATTCTTCTTGGATTTCTTGTTGCTACATGTGTAAATAGAACTACTGTTTGTGATACGATTATGCTTGTCAATCTCAAAAATACCATCACAAGGAATAGCATTAAAATAGAAAACATTTTCCTTCGAAACTGAAATACCATAATCCGTAAAAGTATGAATAAAACCATTATTCCACAAACATGAAAGCGATACTATACCTCTAGTAATACTAGGCGCATAGTGACAATTGTCCAATACAATAATTAAACCACTAGGAAGGATTAAATCATAGCTTCCTATAGCTTCGACCGGTGCACGCATTCCATTGCCTACGTACAAGTCCAAAGCTCCATGGTTTAGCTTTCTACTTCCCCTTAGACCCTGCATTGTATTACAAATGTGAGTACCACAACCAGTGTCATATACCCATGATTTCTTAGGGAAAGCATATAGTTCTATTGTGAAGATACCTGATGTGCTAGCGTTGCTAGCTTTGTTCTTCATCAACTCCGCCAGGTAGGCAGGACAATTCCTCCTCCAATGGCCTGTTTCACCGCAGTGATGGCAAGCAAGAGCCTTAGCAGGATGCTCCTTATGAGTAGGTGGGGGAACCTTTGGCTTGGGCTTGTAAACTTGCTTTCCCTTGCCTTGGCCCTTAGCAACTACTTGCGGTTTGGGTTTTTGGATCTTTCCTTTCCTTATGGCAAGGACAGTAGGGGTAGGAGCTTTCTTGGGTAGCCCAGCTTCCGTTTGTTTCAGCATAGCATGTAATTCGGCGAAAGTCTTCCCCATACTATGCATATGATAAGTCATGACAAACGGCGCATAGTCCTTGTGAAGAGAAGTGAGAGTTAACCCAATTCCAAGGATATGTGGCATAGGGTAGCCAGGTTTCTCCATCTGGTCTAGGTAACTCTTCATCTTCAAAAGATAAGAGCTAACAGACTGTCCCTCCTCTTGCTTACAAGCATGGAAGGCTTTGACCGTGTTTTTTAGTTCCTGATCAGCTTGCTTTTGATACATGTTTTTTAGTTCACGCATCATATCAAATGCAGTGACGTCCTCGTGGTTCTTTTGAATCTCGGGGGTCATGCTCACTAGCATAAGGGCAGCGACTTCTTGCTGTTCGTTAAACCTTTTAGTATAGGCCGCACGAACAGGAGCGGTGGCATTAGCAGCGGGGGCAGGGGGCAACGCCTCTTCCAAACGGTGGTATTTGTGCTCGGCCCTAAGGACAATCCTTAGGTTACGAGCCCAATCAACAAAATTCGATCCATCAAGTTTTTCCTTATCGAGAACGGAGCGAATGGTGTTGTTTGATAGGGTTTGATTGTTTGTAGTCATCTATAAAATTACAAAGTTCATTAATTAGTATTTTCAATAATTAATTTCTTTTAATAAATTAACTACTCAATTAATTTTAATTAAAAGCTAAGACCCCATTGAGCTTCTATCATCGCATCAGTTGATCTGCTATAGATGATAGATCCAATAGGTAGGTGATGATCAACAATTGCATTACAAGTGCAACTCTTAGAGGTATGGGACTTCATGGCACCTAGTGAACAAGCATCTAGGGTCAAGTGGCATGTTTGTCGCATCTTCGCCTCGAGTAAAGGTCTCACCGTTAACTCGATTAAGTCATCCAATGTGAAATCATGTCAAAATAGATCTAGGTCTCACGCGTAGAGAATAATGACCTCAGATCTAAATTCAAACCACGTCTCACGTGAATTCAAAAATAGAAGCAAGTGATTTGCAACCGATTGGACGGCGTGACTTAAATTTTAGGTATGGAAAAAATTTTGTGATAAAATTTTATTAAGATATGAATGAATCATGTACTTCATTCATACCACTTCATAAGTCGGTTTAATAAGCGGTAAAAACGTTTAGCGATTATTAAATTATAAGTTTGAAATCATATTTAAACTTTTGTATTAATCTCAAACAAGTTTAGATTAATTTTATAATCATAGATGATTGAACTGTAATCATCGATGATTAACAAGTTATCATTGATGATTAAACAGTGATCATTGGTGATTAAGCAATAATCATCGATGATTAAAAAGTAATCATTGACGATTAAAATTTTGGATGTTTTAATGTTTGTGTTTCAAAAATCATATTTTTAGTTGTTTATTATTTGTATCATATAGAAATTATTTCAGAACCACAAACATATAATAAAACATGCAACACATTTTGTGCAAACCTCGACCGATGAAATCCTAGGTTCGGTCACGTGACTCATCACGATGGACCGAGGGGTCAAACTAGGGGACGGGCTAAAATTAACCCAATGGGCTCCCACTTGCTCCAATACATTCTTGAGCAAGTAGAAACTAATACTTGTGAAAAAATGCAATCTGCCAGAAAATTCTAGCAGACTTTGAATCTCTAAAAGTCACTGAAGGAGTCTTCGATAGTCTTCCCGGCCTTCTGGAAAGTTGTAGCCCACGACTTTGCAAGCATTTTAGGCTTTTGAATCGCCCAAAACGGAGTCCGTATGCCTCTGGAAAACCTGTTTTGGTACAGCCCTCGCGTTGATGACGGAAATTTGTTGTTTTCTTCATTTGTCTTCAATTTTGGTCAACAATTTACAATAAAAAAAATAAAGAAAGACAATCTATTTTATTACTTTTACATTACAAATTGCCCCAAAAAATGGCACCAAAATAAAAGAAAAAATTAAAAGATTACAACCAAATTTAGCCAAAAAACACGGTTTTCCCAAAACAACCAAACATTCAACCACAATCAATCACAAGGTCTAGGTTTTCATCGTTTTGCACAAACAAGCAACAATTGACAAGGCTTTGGCTTGGGATAAGGCAAAAATACATGTTTTATCATATCAAAAAATGAAATTAAACAACTAATTCCAAGCCAAATAATCAAAAAATTCAATAAACTAGATTAATTTTTTGATGTGTTTTTGTAATAAGTGGCAATTAGGGTTCAAAAAAATCATATTTTTAACCCATTATAATTAAAAATTGAGAAAAAATAAAGAACCCTAGGGTTCTTATATTTGCCGTTCGGAATTAGGGTACCAAAAAGGATTGATTTTTGCCACTTTTCACAAAAACTAGCTAATTATATGATTAATATAATGACTCGTGATACCACTAATGGTGATTTTCGATTATTACAAGTAACAAAACGCAGCGGAAAATAGTTTATCACCATAAACGGATCTTGATATCAATCATACAATTAAACTAAATATAAATACAAAGAGTAAAGAAGAATAAATCATACCCTAGAAGCCTTTGTATAATATGTATCGGTTGGAGATGTGGTACGACGGAAACCAAGAACTCCAACGGGGAATTCCTCCAAAGCTAGTCCACACAACACCTATGCAAGAACACCAAGGGATGCTAGTCCAATCTTCAAGCAAAGAGAACAAAACTCTAGAGAGGTGTTTGGAGGGGGCGGCCGAATAGGGTTTGCAACGGGTGAGATTTATCTTGCCCTTGATTCCCTTTTATTGACTTCCCATAATCAATTATGATTATTAACACTCTAGTCCCTATCTTTTGTTCCTTCTAGTTTGCTCACAATAAAGTTCTAATATTAACAATTAATATTAAACTTTAATATATACAAGCATGTAGCTTATATTAATATTTAATGTAATTATCCTAATTACACTACATATCTTATGGTGTTAGGTGTTTTAGTGTGTGACCCTTTAGGCTCACAAACAACTAGCCATATAACTATATGTTATACGCGTGAAGCATATTCCAACATATAATACCTCAATAGCCTTGCAAATTGTTGGGAATAACAGTCATATTTGCCAAACTTATGATAAATCGTTTACAACAAACATTTTTATATCAAACATTTGGATTGTAGTTCATCTACGAATCCCTTACATTTCATTTTGGTTTATCAACTTTTTACAAAAATACAATACTTTTCAACAGTCATATACCATTTTCATATTACTCACTTATGGTAGCAAAAACAACTATTTTCTAAACATCAACATCAAACCTGTGGATTCACTCAACAATTTTTGTTGACCGTTTTATATTATGTTTGCCAGGATATTAGGAGAAGCATTGAGTCTTAGACTTTGGATGAGCATGCATAGCTGTCGAGATGCAACGAATGTCTTTTTAATTATCAACCTTGTTTTGACAATCATTTATACTTCAGTTTTGACATATTTTGATTTAAATAAATTATATAAATCTATTTTAAACGTATTTATTGTTTACTTAGTCAATTTCTTATGTTACACATGAAAGTTACATCCCGTTCTTCCGCAAACTATTTTACTTAAAAACTATTTTTGACGGGGTGTGAAAAAAACAGACTCTAAGTGTCTCATATGTTGGTCACAAAACAGAATAGCTGAACCGAAAAATGTTTTGCAACAGTTAAAAAAACAGTAATAACTTTTAAATGGTAAATCCAATCGACAAGCCGATTGTGGCAACGGAAAGAAGACTCAGAAAACTAGGAGATCAAACGAGCCAAAACTCCAGAAACATATTTTAAGTATGATAAGAATAGACCCAACTATAGACCACAAAATCTTCCCAAAACTCAGCATGTCGTTTAAAACCCGTTTTGAAACCCGACATCAACCCGTGCAATCCCGAGGCACCCAACAGCCCCGAAAACTCATTTAACTCGGAAACTATATTTAAAAGTAATCTAGCTCGATTATTATGAAATCTTTCCGGTTTAAGGTGTTGGGTTTCGTACACTTTTACCGCCACTTTTGTTCGTCGCGGAATTACAAACAAACACGGTAAACGACAATTCCCAATTAAAACTTTTATGACCGTTAGGTTTACAAGTCGAAGGTAACTTAAATAAATCGATGCTTACATTGGCGGTGCTCGGTGGACCCAATCCTTGCGATCGACTCCGAGCCACTTTGTAATCTGTAGGCTTCAACGAGAAACCCTCTACATGTTCACACCTAAGGCTTGTAATCAAACGAGACAATATACCAACGAAGTAGTATAACGTACTCTCGATAAACACAATGAAAACCGAACCACAAACAATTCCGGCGGTGGGAACGGCGGCGGCTTGCGGAGCAACGGCGGCGCAGGGCTGCCGGCGGTGGAGCTCGGCGGTGGTTTGGGCGGCGGAAAGGGGGCTGGCAAAGGGACAGAGCACAAGAGATTTTGGTGTAATTTTCCTCTAACCCAAGCGTTATATTTATAGTGTCATTAATCCAAATTACTAAATGGGTTTAACACTTGGATCAAGCCCATCTTAATAATTGATTAAGTCTATAAACCATTAGCCGTAGTGATTAAGTCTTATTAATCACTAACCCACTTTCAAGATTAACTAGTTAACTAGCCCGTTAACTTAACCTAGCCGAATACCAATTTTAATTAGACTTTAATTAAAATGTTGCGTTCATTATCGTGTTTGATTGCACCTCAAGGGCAATCCGAGTATGACCGATAATTTACGTCATACGTTTAACCGTTTATTTGGTGTTGCTGGATACCTATTGCAACACTCTCCAACTTGGACATCTCATCAACTATAAACACTTTACTTTGTGTGTATCTATTAAGGTGCGCAATCAAATGCCGGTGCTAAACTCTGATTCTCAATCAAGAGATAGCTCCTAAGATAAGGGATCATATATCCTTCGCTTCTGATGTCTCAGTCACTAGAGACATGGACCGTGTCAATCTCTGGTTATGATTATGTTTCCTAATTCAAGATTTATGATGACCGAGCAACTACTGATTCAACATTCAATCTAGTCATGACATGCGCAGGTACTTTGTTTGTCACATCAAATCAACAGGGGGCCCAAAGACATCGCTTCTTCCACTGTGGAAGAAGGAACGAATAAACTTCGCATACATTTCCTCGCCAATAGTTATTCCATAATATATGGAAATGCTCAGTATAGCTAACATTTATGAATAGCATTGGAGCACACCAATATATCATAGTGTCGTATCACGAAGACTAATGCGCATTTAGGTTTTAAGAGTTATATGATATTACCGTCTTACTATTACCTTTGATACTATCCATGAGGTAATACTCTGAGCGTGGGTTGGTCCAACATTTAAAAGAACCTCCTTTTAAATGCTCATGAGAGAAGCAACAATCTCTATGCTATGTTCAATCTTTTGAACAATCTGCTTATTTTCTCATGACATCTTTATTCAATTCTCACTCCCATGAGAATGACTGACGGTGGACATTTTAAGTAATCTCTTAGGTTACTTAGGAAGTAGTTCTAAACATTCAAAATTGAAACACAAAATTTAAATACAATATGATATGGCAGCACACTTTCAAATAATTTAATCTCCATAAATAAATCACCAAGTCATACAATTTTATTTTGTTACAATGCTTCAAATAAATAAACTAACATAGCTCACTATGAAATCTAATTCCTATCGTCCTTGCATGCTCGTTGCGCTTGGATCGACTTAATGGCTTTGTGAAAGGATTAGCTGGATTCTCTTGAGATGATACCCTAGTCACAATGATGTCCCCTTCCTCAACACGCTTTCTCACATAGTGATACTTTCTGAGTATATGTTTTGATCTACCATGGTCTTTGGCTTATTTAGTTAAAGCGACTGCACCTTCATTTTCGCAGAAGATTTTCAAAGGGTCTTTGATGCCTGTAATGACACCAAGGTCACCAATGAAATTCTTCAACCATGTAGCCTCTTTTGCTGCTTCACTAACGGCAATAAACTCTGATTCACAAGTTGAGTCAGCTAGCGTCTTCTGCTTGGAACTTTTCCAAGTTACGGATGCTCCATTCAGTAAGAATACCCACCCTGATTGAGAACACGAGTCGTCTCTATCCATTTGGAAACTCGCGGCACAATATCCTTCCACATCTAATTCGTCTTTGCCACCATATACTAAGAACATATCTTTTGTTCGCCTTAGATACTTGAGAATCGACTTCACCGCAGTCCAATGATCAATGCCAGGGTTGTCCTGGAATCGACTCACCATGCTCAAGGCATATGAGAGATCCGGACGAGTACAAATCATGGCATACATGATCGATCCTATAGCCGAGGCATATGGGACTCGATTCATTATGTCCCGTTCTTGCTCAGTATTGGGACATTAACTCTTAGCCAATTTTATGCCATGGTTCAAGGGTAAGAACCCTTTCTTTGAATCTAACATATTGAACCTTTTCAATCTCTTATCCACATACGTACACTGGCTTAATCCTATTAGACGTTTTGTTCTATCTCTGTATATCTTAATCCCAAGTATATACGCTGCATCTCCTAGATATTTCATTGCAAAGCATTTTCCCAACCAAGACTTCAAATCTTGCAGTATAGTAATATGATTTCCAATTAGCAGTATGTCATCAACATACAATACTAGAAAGACTACAACGCTCCCACTAGCTTAAATATATACACAGGACTCATCTTCGCATCTAGAAAATCCAAACTCTTAGGTTTTCTCATGGAATCAAATATTCCAGGTACAAGACGCTTGTTTCAATCCATAAATTGATTTCTAAAGCTTGCACACTCTATTAGGATGTTGCTTGTGGATAAAACCCTATGGTTGTGCCATATACACATCCTCGGTAAGTTTTCCATTAAGGAAAGCAGTTTTCACACCCATCTGCCAGATTTCATAATCATGAAACGCAGCTATAGCAAGTAATATCCTGATAGACTTTATCTTGACTACTGGTGAAAAGGTTTCATCATAATCAATCCCTTGAGTCTGAGTGTAACCTTTTGCAACCAACCTAGCCTTATAGGTGTGCACATTCCCATCCATGTCGGTTTTCTTCTTGAAGATCCACTTGCACCCAACGGTTTTAATTCCAGGAGTAGTGTCAACCAAGTTCCATACTAGTGTGTCGTACATGGACTGAATCTCGCTCTCCATAGCCTCTTTCCACTTATCGGCCTCAGGTCCTTCCATAGCTTCCTTAAAGTTTGATGGCTCATCATCATCAACTGGTAAACCATAATCAATTGATGCATCGCCTTCAGCAATACGCTATTCATAATAATCACCAAGGTACTCAGGAGGGCGTACAACTCTAGAAGATCTACGTGGAATGGTGGGAGTTATATCAATAGGTTCAACATGTGTCTCATTTTCTGGTTGAGTGCTAGTGTCAACTATAGGTGCTTCAGCTTCTTCGTTGGTTGATTCTTGACACTCTTCAAGATCAAATTTACTCCCACTAGCTTCACTGGATATTAGTGGTCACTCAAGGAAGAACCCTCTTCGAGCTATGAACACTTTGTTCTCCTTTTGGTTGTAAAACCGATATTCAAAAGACTGTCGTGGGTAGCCAATGAAGTAACATCTCTCTGCTTTTTGTTTTAATTTGTCATGAGTTTCATGTCTTACATAAACTTCACAACCCCATATTTTCAAATGTCGGGGCGAGGTAGGATTCCCTTTACACATTTCAGAGGGAGTTTTAGCAACCTTCTTAGTTGGTACGAGGTTTAAGATATGTGCTGCTCTTTCTAGGGCATATCCCCAAAAGATCACTGGAAGAGTAGATCGACTCATCATTGATCGAACCATGTCTAACAAAGTTCGATTTCTCCTTTCTGATACTCCATTAAGTTTTGGAGTTCGAGGAGGGGAGAGTTGAGATACTATTCCACAACTCTTGAGATGATCGATAAACTCTTGACTAAGATACTCTCCACCCATGCCGGAGTGGAGCATCTTAATTTTCTTGCCCAGTTGATTCTCTACCTCGTTTTAAAATTCTTTGAACGTTTCAAAGGTTTTTGACTTATGTTTAATCAGATAAACATAACCATATCTACTGAAGTTATCAGTTAATGTAACGAAGTATCGTTCACCATGTGTAGTGCTTGACTTAAATGGTCCACACACATTAGTGTGTACAAGATCAAGTAAGTCTTTGCCTCTTTTACAAGTCCTTGTGAGTGGCGCTTTTGTCATCTTGCCACGTAAACAAGATTCGCATACATCATTTGATTTTCGGTCAAACGATTCCAACACTCCATCCTTTTGAAGTTTTGCGATGCCCTTCTTATTTATGTGGTCTAAGCGACAATGCCATAAACATGAAATAGTGTTTCTTGCCATGCAAGGCGAATAATAAATATCTAATAAAGTAAAAGAACGTCCACTGCTAAGCATGAGCTCATAATCTCCCATCTTGGTGACAACAACCGAGACTCTATTTCCCATGATCAGATTCAGCTCTCCATGCTTCAACTTCCTGCTTTTCTTAAGCCCCTGTATATCAGTGCAAATGTGAGTACCACACCGTGTATCTAGAACCGAAGAATTAGACATAGAAGTATTGTGAAGTTCAATACCAGAGGAGCCATACTTTCGGACCTTATGATTCTTCAAATCATCCAAGTACTTTTGGCAGCTTCTTTTGCAGTGACCTTTCTCTTTGCAGTAAAAGCATTCAGAATCCTTTGGTAACAATTTTGCTTCCGCAACTTTTAACACTTCAGCCAACTCATATTTGGATATGCTTATCTTATTCTCTTCAAAATCCTTAGATATTGAAGAATAAGATGGTGCAAGGTTGTAAACGATAAAACCGATTACAAACTTGTCACTAGTCTTTTATCCAAATTCTTCAACCTTGTCTATGTAGCCTAACATTCTTTCAACGTAGCTACACGAAGGTTCTCCCTCTTCTAGCTTTCCTCTACTAAATAGTTGCAAGTTCTTAACAACATCTACTCTCTTCCTCATGTGATCTAGTTGTCCAACACTCATAGCCTTTTGAGTTGGGAACATCTCTAGTATCGCTTGAGAGGCAGAGAATGATAGATCCTGCGGCGGTGGTTGTGGAAGTGGAGGTGGGTTAACATTGTTGTTGTTGTTATTGTTCTTGTTGTTGGAAGACATCTACAAAAGAAACAATTTCTTTATTAGTTATTATTTATTAATCCTTATAATAATTTCCCAATTTTATTTCATAAGGCTAGGATACAAACACTACACCATTTGATGTGAATAGGGATGTCGTATTTCACACCGAATAGTTTCGCGTAGTAGACAATCTATTGTTAATTTCAATTATATTTCATCCCTGGTTCTTTTAAGATTCATTCTCTTATAAGAATGACATGTTAATCTCGAATTTATGCTCTTTCTAATCCATGACAGGCATACCATGGATCATAGATTAGAAGGTGAAACAACCATGAAACAACCATGAAACAACCACGAAGATTCTCAGCTCAAGTTCGCTTGGGTATCGCGAGAATCGTTTCACTCACAAGAATAATTTCAAAATTAACGTACCGGCAAACCGCACGAGCTTCGTTAATCACATTATAATTAGAGTGTGTGTTTTTCATGGAGAGCACGCTATGTTTACATTTTTATATAAAACAGGAGGTTTGTTTAATTTATATGATTATACTTTTAATCTTGACATTATACTTTCACTAGGGAAGCGGCGAGGTAGATCAGCGTCAGACTTATTAAAAACGCAATTGAGATCATAATATCTCTCCTTATACCTCTTTTATACGCAATAGACTATGGGTGAGCCTACTTGTGACATGAGCGACAACGTATTTAACTTTAGTTATAATATATATATATATATATATATATATATATATATATATATATATATATATATATATATATATATATATATAGTGCCCGATTCAGCGCAGAACCATTTAAAGCTGCAGAACCGCAGAACCATCCTAACATCCAATGTTTTCTATGTTATTCATAAGGTGTAGATTTCCATACACGTTGTAACACATTTATACATTCAATGTTTCCAATTTTTTATACACATAATATATAAATATATTTATATATTACTTGTATGAAAAATTAGAAACATTGGATGTTAGGATGGTTACAGCGTGTATGCAAATTTACAACTTATGTATAACATAGAAAACATTGGATGTTAGGATGGTTCTGCGGTTCTGCGGTTCTGCACCTTTAAACGGTTTTGCGCTGAATCGGACCCTATATATATATATATTTATATATACACATAATATATATATATATATATATATATATATATATATATATATATATATATATATATATATATATATATATATATATATATATATGGGTGCATTAAAGACAGAACCAAAATATGTGTAGAACCTACAGAACCCACCAGAATAAATCTGGGCCATTGAATTGGTGGGCGACTGCTGAGATGAAAGTGGGACCAACTTAATAGTGAAAAGGGTACTTTTGGTTTTTTGCGTACGATATTAATTTTAGAATTAAAAAAACGATTCGTTAATATCAAGGCATGAAATCCGGAAACTACCATAATCATAATCAACCAAAATATCTCATTCTCTCTCATCAAACAACCGGTTTCCTTCCAAACGTGATCCTCAACAAAATTGGGATTTTGTTTCAATTAAATGAGGATTCCTTAAAATATGGAGATTTTGTTTCAATTATTAATATCCGATTAAATGGTAATTGATATCATCCGAAATGCCAGCCAATTTTATTCAAAGCATCTTCTTCACAATAAAATGGTAAATGCAACCAATTAATACATTGATGTTCTCAAAGTAATGAGGATTATTACATCACTGTATGTGTTTTGAGTCATATATGCTTTGGGTTGTATAATACATATGTACGAGTTATACATGCATGTATACTCCTCATGCTAATTAAACTGTTCAATTGCACCAAATGAAATAATATAAATATAGAAACACATATGTTTAAAAGTGATACGACATTAATTAAACATGTATGTATAGCCTCATATTAATTGTCAATTAAACATTTATAAAAACGTATTATTCTATGATTGTAATAGACATCAGTCTTACAATCAAGGACTAACTCATATGTATAAAAACATCTATGTATCCGAGTTATACATACATGTATAACAAAAGTGCACAAAAACATCTATGTATCTGAGCTCTAACACTTATGGATAACACCCATGGACAAAAAAACACATACGTATCTAAGCACTAAAAACATATGTGATCATAATAAAGCAAAATTATAAAGAAAGCATATAGGTGATCGTCTTCCGGTGACCGGTCGTTTGTTCTCCTTCTTCCCCGAATCATAAATAGAACATACATGTAACCGATAACATAAATGCATCATAACATAGATGTATCCTTAAGTTACTTCAAACATAGATGTACCATCAATAACCTGCAAAATTATGTAAATCAATTGTAAATTAGAGTTGATATGCTAACAAAATGACAATTAAAAAAAATTAAATCCACAATTTAATGGCGATTTTTAATGCCTATTAGGAAATTAATATCGCCATTAATGGAATTTCGCTTGAAACCACCGAGAAATTCAGATATTAAATCTATCAAATATTTAAACTCACTATTAATTGAATTCTTTTAGAAAAGCATTTCATTTAAATCCTATCAAATATTAATAAAAAAAATTAATGCAGATTGGCCTCAGAAGCATATTAATCTGGGTTTTCAACATCTAACCTTTTTGTCGATGCAGGAGGTCTGGACTAGAGCTTCGGTAGATAGCAGCAATTTTCTCGATGGTCAGCAGTTTTCTCGATGGTGAAGGTCAGAATGTAGTTCTGGTAGAAATTAAACCTTTTTCTATGTGTTACTGTTTTCTTGATGGTGGATGTCACCGGACTTTAATGAGAGAAGGAGAACCCAAATGTGGAGTAGGGTTTGGAGAAACATCGATGACTGATATGAATGGAGAAAGATAAACGGTTTCTAAAGTGAGAGATTTGGGGTAAGAGAGAAAATAGGGGTGGTTTCTAAAATTTTAGTAGTTACCTTGTATGGACGAAATTTTGTAAAGACACTAATACCCTTTCTGGATTTTTTAAATTAATCTAAATTAGAATCATTTATCTATTTTGTGATTGGTTTAAAAAAGTTCTTCCGGTTCTGTAGCCTTAATTGGACTCTTTTCCCGGTGAGAACTGCGAGCACTCAAAAAAAAAAACACTAAAAATGATCCAAAACAAACTTTTTTCAAAAAAAAATATTTTTTAAATATCTAAATCGCAGCCTATAAGATCCAAAAAAAAAAAAAATTCAAAAATGATCCAAAAAAAAAATATGGATCATAATAATGATCCACAAAAAAAATATGGATCATTGTTATGATCCGCAAAAAAAAGTGGATCATAATTTTTTTTTCGAAATTTTATTTTGGTCAAATGTAGTAATTATCATGGTGAGTTATATATATTTTTTCCGGAATTTTTTGAAATTTTTTTGAGGTGTCCTCACGAGTCCTCACCGGATCCCACTTCTATATATATAGTGATGGATTCCATCCAGAACCCTATTATATACAGAACCCGTAGAACTATTCTGGACCAATCATATTTAAGATAAATCTATTTTATTATTTATTTATATTTAATCATCGAGGGATAGTATGGGTATTTTGCATATCCGATTTTTAGATGGTAACTCCGCATATTTAATCGATTCCTAATTAATAGGGTGAGTGGTTTCCATATCTTTACCCTTCCATTTAATTAGATATTATTTCACGTCATAATCTGTGATAATTCGTCTTCTTTATCGATATTCATAAAAAATGCAGAGATTTTCATACAAATAATGATTCAAGATTTACATGCCCGTTAGAGATGATGATTGATGATAACAATTGCACTGGAATTAAGATCCTCCAATTTCCAACGACGAAATAGACATACACGATTATAATTATTGCGACGAAGCTACTCAAAGTCCGACATGATTGACATGAATCTTAGGATTCATATGTACATCATCAATTAGGTTTTTTTTTATATTTTTTTCGTGTGTATGCTAACTGATTTCGATAATGTTTGTATTCTTTATTTTTTTTATATATTTTCTTTTCGTTTTTTTGTTATATTTTTTTCGAAACGGTTCTAAACATTCATGTTTGTATTCTTTTTTATATGTATTGTAGATAATACCGTGTTATGCATTGATGTATGTTTGAAATCTCACATGTTTTGTTTATCATACATTTGTGTTGAATGTGACAAAATCTTATTTTGAGAATAAATACATCTACGACATTTATGTTAGTCTAATAAGTTACGAGAAGGTAATAAACCCAATTTGATGTTTTAGAACATATACATGTATGTACATGTGTATACTTTATGTACGATATATGATACCATATTATGCATGTTTTGTTTATCAAACTCTCACCATACACTCATGTTACTAGACTGCTAATAAGTCTTATCATACATTAGTGCACTTTCAAATTCGTATTACATCTAATAAAAATATCATCACATTTATGGTTTTGGTATCATCTCAGTTGCAGGCATTGGAAAGTTGAAGGGAGTATTGCAATTCTTCAGTGGGTCATGTTGAAGTTTTGGGACACATTTCTTTTATGCGCGAGTCTGCCAAAATGTGGTCATTTGGTTATTGGTCACATTTTATATTGGGGCTACTTGCACACTTGTTATTGTATTGCTAGGTGTTTTGGTGTTGTTTTATTTTTTGATATGTACTCTAGTTGCATTAATGTATGTTTGTAATCCCACATATTTATTTTGCTAGTTTTTGCAAGCCTGTATTTATATATCGTATTTTCTAGGGTCTTCTGGGGTTGATGATAATGCCGAATCTCTTTTAGTTACCTCTGTTTGTCTTTTTAAAATTCATATTTATTTCAAATACTTAAATTAACAAAATTCACATCAGATACATGCATGCATTCTACATGTTACAAGTTATTATAATGGAAAGGAACACTGATTCACCTTCATAATACATGTATGTAGTTTACATACATCCATCATGAATAATACTTCCGACACAAAATAATATTTGCTAATACACATTAAATGTAAAATTTTACTGAAACCTAGTGAAAATATATCATAAACCTTACTGAAATTTACCTAAATGGTACCGAATTCAAGTGTTAAAAAAATCATTTACAGAAAATTATAAGACTAATCAACTTACTAGAACCGAACCAAATTCAAATTAAAAATAAAATCTTACATATAAACACTAATACATGTATGCATAATTCATTACACTTTGATTCAAAGATATGCATAATTTTTTCAACGGATATGCATAATTTTTGAAAAAAAATCTTTTGATATCTTCTCTTCTTTGGTAGATACGGTTTTGAAGGGATACTATTGCGAACTGATACGGTTATTGACTATATCACACGATTGCCTGATATAATTCTTATTTAAATTGTATCTTTATTCTAAATTTCCGATTATACCCTTCATATAAAAAGAAACACGTTTTTTTCCACAATAAAGAATAACAAAACTGCCACCCAGATTAATAACCATAGATTAGGATTTTTAACGGTCCAGATTTGTTTTAAAATAGTTCTAAGGGTTCTGTAAATAATATGGGTTCTGTATGGAATTCAACCCTATATATATATATATGGTTGAATTAGTTTCAGAACCAATTAAGACTAAAGAACCAGCAGAACTCAATGTAAACCATCGATTTTTGAAATGAAATGATCATGAAAGACACATTAATGTATTTGATGAGTGACCCCCAAATATTGGTTTGCATCGATGTCATTCATGCATGTATACATATATGTATATGTTTTCATGTATGTATACATAAGTGTTATCTATATATATTTTTTCCTCGCGAGTCCTCACCGTTTTTTGAGTCCTTACCGGATCCCACTTATATATATATATATAAATATATATATATATAGGGGCCAACTAAATACAGAACTCATTTAAAGTGTAGAACCCGTAGAACTATTTTAGAATAGATCTTAACCATTAAATTTTTTAATCTAAGGCCATTATACCAGATGGCATATTTGTAATATAAATGAAGTTTAAAACGTTTATCTTAGGCTGACAAGGGTAAATTCGGTAATTTGAAATCAACATTTTATTAATTGAAGAGAAAATTTCGGGGTCGTGTGAAATTGGGATCTAATAAAATCCCTTCCTCCCTTAAAACTTTCATCTCCCAAACAATATTTGGATTTGGATTAATATGATATTGTACTTTATTTAATTAATTGAAATCCCTTCATTTCTTAAATCTCGCATCTTCCAAACAATATTTTTATTTGAAACTTGCACCTTCCTCCCTCGAACATTTAATTACTCCGTAATTGCTTGTATACATGAATGTATGTGATGATGTTCTTTATAATATTTGTATTTAAAAGACACTGAATGAGAGTATTAAGATGTAATATGTAATCGAAATTACAAGTGATTTCTAGTTACATTCGTGTATGTGTTAAACTGCTTTATAGTATACATGAATGTATGTGATGGTGTTCTTTCTAATATTGATTTTAGGATAAATGCATGTATGTGATGGTGTTCTTTCTAATATTGATTCTAGGATACGTGAATGTATGTGATGGTGTTTCTAATTAAGCTATTAACAAAATTTTGTTAACATAATTTTATTGTTGCATTATTATTTTCATATATAGTTTTAAACAAGTTGAACATTTATGTTTTTTTTACGATATAAACATGAATGTTTTAAGATAACATGTATGTTTGTTTACCATATAAACACATATGTATCCCATACTAACACAGTAACACTTATGTTATTATTGAATTCATCTCACGTCGATACACAAATACAAAATAACATACATGTACAATGTACAAAGTACCACATCTGTATCAAAGTCATAACACTTATGTTATCAACACCTTCAATTTCATCTTCATCTTCATCGCCTTCATCTTGATCATCAACACCTTCATCTCCAACGCCTACTTAAGTAATAACCTGTTAAATATTTAAGGAAGGATTTAATACAATTTAACTCCAGTTTTCAAAAACTAATTTTGGTTTTTCTAAAAAAATCAAGAAAAACGCCAGATTGGATAACTTCTTCAATGGGAGGGCAACATTTGCTTGAAAGAAAACAACTTTAATTAGACATGAAATAGTATTTGTAACAAACATACTCTATAAAATAAACTTATGGCACACCTATAGAAAATAGTTTACGAAGAGTAGCAGCATGAATCGCCGCCGCAGATCTAAGGCGGAACCCTAATACCGCCGCCGCCGCAAATGGTGGTTTCAATATTGGCAAGTATCGTTGTAATCAGAAGAAGATGCTGGTTTCTATGGTGGTACTAGTGGTCCTTGGTTCGTCTGGTTAGGTGGCCGAAATTAGAAGAGAAAAATGTTGGTGAGGTTTTGTTTTAAGGAAAGAGAAACCATGGAGGTAGGTTTTAGAGAGATAATGGAATTAAAAATGATAAATGGAAATAATTGGAGAGAGATGGACGTTCTTTTCAATAATATTAGGGAAGAGTCTGGTTTCCCAAAAGACATGTATACCCTTCCTTAATATTTAAAAAAAATTTAAAATAAAAACATTTTATTTTTTTGTGATTGGTTTAAAAAAGTTCTTCCGGTTCTGTAGCCTTAATTGGGATCCTGTGAGTACTCAAAAAAACGGTGAGGACTCACGAGGACACCTCATAAAAATTTCAAAAAATTCTGAAAAAAATATATATAACTCACCATGATTATTATTACATTTGACCAAAAAAATGTTTCGAAAAAAATTATGATCCAATTTTTTTTGCGGATCATAACAATGATCCATATTTTTTTTTGGATCATTATTATGATCCATATTTATTTTTTTGGACCATTTTTGAAAAACCTTTTTTTTTTGATCTTATAGGCTGCGATTTAGATATTTAAAAAAGAAATTTTTTTGAAAAAAGTTTGTTTTGGATCATTTTTAGTGATTTTTTTAGAGTTCTCGCAGTCCTCACCGGGAAAAAAGTACTCACCGGATCCGGACTCTCTCTCTCTCTATATATATATATAACATAAAAAAATGGGTTTCATTTTGAAGTTGCATTAAATACAATGCCTTTAATGTTGCCTTTAAGAAAATGTGAATAGAAACTTTTCAAGCTTGTAATCCGAAAGGCACCTGCATTAACATTTTTACATTTATGATTAATTAACCGTTATACCACTCTTCGAAGCATCGGTTCTAAAGCAGTGCAGAAATTCTGAACAAAATTCATCTTCACAACTTCCCCGATTGCACTGTCGAAAAGAATTGAGTAAATTTCAGCTGATCTGAAAACTAGAATGTCTTGGAATTGACAAGAGTACTTGATCAAAAGTTCCATCACAAAATAAAGGCAGATTTAGTGACCGTTGGATTTTGGGTTTGATAATTTTTTTAGCAAGGTAACTCGTATTTTAGGTTGTAGCTATACGTACTAGAAGAAAAGTGTCGGCAAAGAACTAGGGCTGTATACAAACCGAACGTTTAGTGAATTGTTCGTGAATCGTGAACCACAAACAACCTTAATTCGTGTACGTTCGGTTAATTTGTTTACTTGCCTATAAATAACATATTACTAGTATGAACCGAAATATTAGACTTACGAAGCTAAGGAAGGTCGAGCTCTACCACGTCTTTCATTCTGCAAATAATCGTCGTGCTCAAGTTGGTCAGCAAACCTCTTGGCAGTCATCTTGTGATCGTTTATAAGAATTCAAGATTCTGGCTGCTATTTGTAAATTTCTAGTGAAAGAGGGTGTTTTGAGTGATAAAAGTAGGAGGAAGGAAAAAGATACAAAAGTCTTGGTCTATATAAAATAGAATAAGTGAAATTAAACAGGAAGTTTCGTGGAATGCTTAAGGAAGGTTAGGGGCTTAACGGGAGATATATATAAGGAAGAGTGATGTACAATTTATTCTTGACGTAGACCTACTTTCTGAAGTCAACCCCCCAAGTCTCCCTCTAACCCCCTAATTACACGTTTTTTTATACGTAAATTTATGTTAAATTACCTTCACTTGTATGCCCTTATAAAATTAAAATTATGTTAAATATGTGCACTTATAAGCCCGCATAAAATTACTACATCTAAAAGGTTGAGAAAACATATAAAGCACTAATTGTAAGTGTATAAAACATATTCACATGTATTAGCATCTAGGTATACACTAATACACATACCTAACATTGTCAACATTTGAAAGTAATGTACCGAATAAATATTTCAACCAATATATTAATGCATGCTTGTTTGCGTGTATAAATAACGTTCTGTTTATACAAATATACTAATCGATTATTATTACGAATCAAGTAAATTATTAAACTGATATAAACACTTTTAGGCACTCTATACAAAGTTCTTTTTACATTCCTTTATACCAATGGTTCCTTCGGCTGGAAGTTAGTTGATATCAGCAAAAGCGACACCATTGGCACGTCGTCTTTGCTTTAAGATTTAGTTCAAATTTGTTAGTATATGTACTCAATAGTCTAGGGACTAGAATTGTCACATTGTATATCCTTAAACTTGCAATTAGAATAATCTTAGTCAATTAGTGATAGAGTATAAATAGCCATTTTGTAATCACTAATTGTAACTTTCACCATTAATCAAATTATCCTTCTTCAAAGTTCTCTCCTCCTTCTCTCTACTTTCCCTCTCTAAAAACACACACAACACATAATAGATCTCAACTTTCTTCAATGGATTCAATGGATTGATGCTCATTTTAGTTCTCTCAATTGGTATCAGAGCTTAATCCATCACTGGAATAGATCCAAGCATTGATTTCTGTTGAAGAATTGAATATTTAATGGGTTTTTGAAGTTTTTGAAGAAAAAAAGTTCAAAAATCAAAATCCGAATATGAGGTAGTTTTGTTTGTTTTTATGGATTAAACTTGTTCTCCTATTGATTTTATTAAGATCTAAATCAAATTTCAATCAATACCAATCAGTTTTGAGCATGGATCAGTGATTTTTGTGAAAAACCATTAAAGCTTGAGTTTCAAGTTTTTTTATTCTTTAAATCGAAAATTGTTAGGACTATTTCTGTAATAGATTTTGACCTTTAAATCCGTTAGTTAACTTTTCCTTTGTTAAGTGGTGAGGAGTATATAATGTTGTGTGTTTGTCTTTGGATGTAAGCTTTCCCACACTTGTTATTGAATTACCATTTTGAAAGCTATCTTCCCTCCAACTTTCTCTCTCAACTTTACACCAAGAACACACACACTTTCACACACTTGATTCATCAATTCTTCACCAAATCACCATGAATTAGCTTCATTTCAATTGCATTTGATCTCTTAATTGGTATCAGAGCAAAAACTCTCTAAGAGTAGATCCAGATTCGAGCTAAATTCGTTCAGATCTGAGAATTTTTGAAGAAAAAGTTTGTTCGTCACTTGAAATTTAATTTACAAATTTTTCTGTTTAAATCGATGAATTGAGTGAAGATTCGTGTTTCTCCATTGATTCTAATAACAATAGAATCAAATTTCGATCAATTCCAACAACAATTGATCATGATTCAGTGATTTTTGTGCAAAAGTTGAAAAACTCAAAAAGTCTATGAAAATCGAAGAATTCGAGCTGTGTTGTTATGGATTGAAGGATATTATCGGATCAAAGTGTTAGGAAATCATTTTCGAGCATTTAGGGATTGGAATCAGTGAAATTGGTTAAGTATTGAGCGAGATTGGATCAAAATGGTGAGTTTTTGAAGCTGCGAACACGAACCAGTCAAGAACAAGTTCGGCCCGAACATTACACTGTTATCGGCTCAGTGTTCGGCTACAAAGTGTTCGGCTCGAACTCATCACTGTCCTCGGCTCATCAAAGAGTTCGGCCCAACTGTTCAAACGTTAGTTCGGTTTTATTGTTCGGCCCAAATTAATTTTCGGCCCGAACTACACTTCGGCCCGACCTACTCTTCGGCTCAGCTCGAACACTTTTCTGTACTTGGCACGACCAAAATCTTCGGCCCGAACAGATCACTGTTCTCACTTGTTCGACTTCAAACTTCGGCTTCAAGTCTTCGGCCCGAACAATCTTCGGCCCGAAATACACTTCGGCCCGAACAAATCCTTCGGCCCAAACAAATCTTCGGCCCGAACACAATTTTTGACCTAACCAAGTCTTCGGCCCGAACACCATCTTCGGCCCAAATTATTTTTAAATTCCAATTTTCCTTAAAAATCATTTTAAAAATGTCTTCTAAAGATGCACTCACAATCGGAACTGATCTAAAACAACCGGTTTTGTATAGAGGAGAATATGCTCAGTGGAAGAAACGATTTCTCCACTTTATCAAGAATCAGGAGCTACATAAAGAAATTATGGAATCACTCACTCATGGGGAAGCGGTATTTTATGATGATCTTGTTATTGATCCAACTGCTACTCCTCCAGTTATTGGTGGTAAACGACTAGTTCCTCCTGATGAGTATGATACACAACAAAAACGACGTGCCAAAGCCGATGTTCAAGCGTATTCATTTATGCTTCAAGGACTGCCAAATGAAATCTACAACAGTTTGGATAGCCTTGAAACGGGTAAAGAGCTATGGGATGAAATTAGAAAGCAAATGGAGGGCACGGTTTTAGGAAACAAAACTAAAATGGTTTCTACTTTGAACAATTATCAGACATTCAAAGTCACAATCGGAGAAGACCTGGAGAGCACTTATCATCGGTATTGTACATTGTTGAATGATCTTCGCAAAAACTACTTGCGAAAAGAGAATCTGGAGGTGAATATCAAATTTATCAATTGTCTTCTTCCTGAGTGGGAAATGTTTGGGAATAGTGTCATGCAACATAAGGATCTCAGTCTGATTGACATTCATGAACTGTTTGAATATTTGCACCAAAATGAGCCAATGGTCAAAAACTTAACTAAAAGTCGTCAAGAGACAACTCAAAACCGCCAAGAGACTGCAGATACTCTTTCATTCCTCACCAAGCAACATCATCAGTATCCAACATATCCTAAAAAGTCAGAAAATGTAGAACCGTCTGCATTCTCACAACCTGATGATATGGAAAAAGATCTTGAGGATGTACTTCAGGCAATGTCCCTAATCTCAAACTATCAGAAGAAGTACTACTCCAAACCAACAAACAACAACCAAAGATACTCATCCAACTTTAAATCTGCTCCACCTACTTCATCTACAACACAACCAACTGAAAAGCCAAAGCTCATCCCATTGGATCCACAGAAAAAATGTTACAATTATGGAATTGCAGGACACTACTCACGTGATTGCAAGAAACGTAAAGTCCGTGATTCTGAGTTCTTTAAAAGGAAGATGCTAATGGCCAAACAAATCGAAGCAGGAAAAGTGTTGTTAGCAGAAGACCTTCAATGGATGGAGGAGTCGGATCCGGAAGATGAAGAACATGCTGCCAACCTGTGCTTTATGGCAAGAGAAAATGCTGAGGTTGCTGAAAGAATAGCTGAGACAGATGACGAGGATGGAAAGGTACACACTTCTCTTCCCTCTAATGAAAATAATTCCACCAATTCTGATACTTGTTTTGTTTCAAATCAGACATCTGAAGTTGATTCGTTAAAACAAAACCTTTTTAATGCAGAAAATTTAAATAATCAACTTCAAGATCGCTTAACTAATTTGGAAAAACAAAATGACCAAAATGCTTTTCTGGGTAATAAATTTGCTCATTATATTCAACAACAAACAGTTTTCAAACAAGAAAATCTGAGGTTACAAAAGCAAGTATCAGAGTATAAAGATAAATATGATCATAATTACAAACTTTACTCTAAAGTTTGGGGTGATTATCAAATTAACAAAAACAGTATTGCACGTAAAGAAAAAGAGTTTGAAGAAATTGAAAAACAATTTAAATCTCTAAACTCTCAAATTAAAGAATTAACAAGGGAATTACATGAACAGAAAATCATTGCATTAAAAGAAACAAGAACCAAACAAAATGTGATTCAAACACTTAAAAGTGAAAATCATAAATTGAATTCACATATCAAACATCTTGAAGAATTGATTGTCAAAAGAGGACATACTGATCAAACCATCCTATTTGAACAAGCCTAAAGACTTCAAATATTTCAACTCACGAGAAGGACTAGGAGCTGATAATCCAGAATTTCTTAAAAAGGCTTGTACAATGGTTCCAACATTATATGATCCAAGATACTGAGATATCTTGCCGCCATTTCTCAAAATGACAAATGAAGAGGAAGAAATTGAGACTTTCAACAGAGCTAAAAAGGAGAATATGCAAATTAGTTTCAATTACACTGAATTAAATAAAATATATGAAACTAAAAAGGCAAACTTTGAAAATGATGATTATTTTCCAATAATTACACAAGAAGAATTTGAGATTAAAGGTAATGCTGTACTTCAACAAAAAGTCACATCAAAGATTTACGTACCATCTCTAATTCTAGAAAGGAAAATCTGTCAATTGGAAAATGAAATAGATAACACACATAAGGCATTTGACAAAGAAAAATCGGGTTTACAAAACAAAATTCATGAGTTAGAAAATCAAATAGCTAACGTCACATCTGTTTCTGGTCAAAGTGCTTCTCCAAAGCCAAAGTCTCACACTAATAATTTCTCCACTCCTAAAATTCCAACTCTTTTAAAACAAAATTCTAATTCTCCTGTTTTAAAATTTTCAGATAAAAATTTAAATTCCAAGCATACGAGACCAATGCAAGGCGGGGTGAAAGAAGTTGAGCAGTTTCAGAAGTCTAAATCAACTAAGTCTAGTATGCTTAGGTCAAAGGAACTTAAGAAGTCTAGATTTTCTTCATTTTTAGATGCTTCTTTTTCTAATTCCACTAAATGTAATAACTCAACAAACTTTATTTCTCCTGCTACACGTTATGGCATTGTTTATGATTCTGCAATTTATCGTCCTGTTAATCATTCTGTTAATGGTGTCAATTTGATTATTAAAACAGATAAAAATGGTAAAAAGGTTTATTTTGATCGAAAAACTAATAAACCAATTTCTCAATATGATACACGATATTTTGTAAGAAAAGATGCCCCGTGTGGTTCTCGACATGATGTACTTCATAAAAATGGTTCAATCAATCATTCATGTACAATTTGTTACCCAAAACCTTGCAAAACAATGCTCACTAGATCTAAAACATCTCTTACTACACGTGCTTCTCCAAAAACTCCAAAATTAGTTTATCGTGTAGTTTCAGCAAACAAATCTTCAAAGCTTGTTTATCGGGTTGTTTCATCATCTAAATCTCCACACTCTGGTGTATCGACTACTTCTCACAAGCAAAATCACAAACAATCCAAGTTTGTTAAATACACATGGATACAAAATGAACAATCAAACTGGATTTTACATTCCCCTGAAAAATCCTTCAAATGGATTATAAAAACACCAAATACAGAACTGCCTCCTTGCAGTTCTCAAACTCTCTAAATTCATTGTGTATCAATCATTCTTCATAAAACATCATTTACTAATCGGTTTAGGACCCATATCTGATTGGGTACCTTTGTGTTTTAATTGTTTTATGTAGAATGTATGGTATCTTGATTCTGGTTGTACACGACACATGACCGTAAACAAGAACTTGTTAACGAATTATAGAGACAAATATTTGGGAACTGTTCGGTTTGGAAATGATCATCTAGCTGCCATCATGGGTATTGGCGATATCATTCGTCACCATTTAGTCATTCGAAATGTGGCTTATGTTGAAGATCTTGCACACAATCTTTTTAGCATTGGTCAATTCTGTGATAAAACATTGGAAGTTAATTTTCGCACAAAGAAATGTGTTGTTCGCACTTATGCAGGAAAAGAACTTCTTACTGGCTCCCGTGACACAAATATGTTTACTATCAATTTAAATGATGTGGTTCCACTGGAGGAAGTGTGTCTAATTTTCAAAGCAACGTCAAATGAGTCATGGCTATGGCATCGCCGTCTTTCACACCTAAATTTCAAATCGATTAACAAATTAGTCAAAGGTGGCCATGTATCTGGTCTTCCAGATGTTTCGTTTGATAAAGATCATCTTTGTTCATCTTGCGAAATGGGCAAGATGACTAAAAAGTCTCATAAGGCTAAACCAGTTCAAAGTACTTCAAAACCGCTTGAATTACTTCATATGGACTTATGTGGTCCCATGAGCGTTCAATCTCTATCTGGTAAACGTTATGTCTTGGTTATTGTTGACGGTTATTCTCGCTACACATGGGTTCATTTCTTACGTACCAAAGATGAAGCAGCCGATATCATTATCGCCTTCATTAAGAAAACTCAAACAAATTTGGATTTAAAAGTTCATACCATTCGCACTGATAATGGGACTGAATTTAAAAATCAAACTTTAGATTCTTTTCTAACATCAGTTGGTATAACCCATCAATTATCCGCTGCTCGTACACCTCAACAAAATGGGGTTGTTGAACGAAGAAATCGTACTTTAGTTGAAGCTGCTCGTACCATGATTTCATTTTCTAAACTCCCATTATCTTTTTGGGCTGAATCTGTTAGTACGGCTTGATTCACACAAAACCGTTCGATCATCAATAAAACCTACAACAAGACTCCATACGAACTCATTAATAATCGAATTCCAAATGTTAAATTTTTCCATATTTTTGGGAGTCGTTGCTTCATTCTTAATGATAAGGACAAATTGAATAAATTTGAAGCTAAAGCAGATGAAGGGACGTTTGTAGGGTACTCACGTGAATCCGCATCCTATCGAGTATTTAATCGGTCAAATCGCACGATACGTGAAAGTGTAAATGTTTCTTTTGATGAGACTTTTCCTTTGGATTCACTGACGACGGATATTGAAGTTCCGTTACCTTCACCATCTCCCTCAACGTCGGTCAATGATCTTGAGATTTTATTTGAACATTTTTATGATGATTATCATAACATTAGACACACATCAGTAGAGAAAACTGATGATCAAATTCCATCAGTGGCCAATGTTCAATCTATTACTGAACCTGAAACACAAACCTCAAGCTCCACTGATTCTCCATCTCCTACTTCCAGTGCTCACAATACAATCTTAACTAATTCAGCTCCTTCTCAATCATTGGACAACCAATCATCACCGGATACTCACTCACCTCCTGCTCAAGCTACTAATACATCGGACTCATCTTTAGCTCCAGCTCAAGTTCAACCTTTGGTGATTGATTTCTCTAAATTCAACGTTACACGTGTTGATCCACCACCGGTTACATCCAACACTCAAACTGCAATTATCCCACATCCAGAATTCACTGATACGTCAAATATTAATCCGGGTCAACTACCACTTCCGTATTCTCTTAAATGGATAAAAGATCATCCTCTTCATCAAATAATTGGAAATCCTGAATCTTCTGTTCAAACTCGTAAAGCCACTGCCGATGAATGTCAATTTTCTACTTTTCTAAGCTCAGATGAACCTAAGAAAGTCAGTGCAGATTTGTCAGATCCAGACTGGATTCTTGCTATGCAAGAGGAAACAAATCAATTCGAACGCTTAAACGTTTGGCGTCTGGTTCCGAAACCACCCGGGAAATCTGTTATTGGAACTAAGTGGATCTTCAAGAATAAAAAGGATGAAAATGAGATTGTCATTCGTAATAAATCACGTTTAGTTGCGAAAGGGTATGCTCAACAGGAGGGCATTGACTTTGAAGAAACGTTTGCTCCCGTTGCACGAATAGAAGCCATTCGTATATTTTTGGCATATGCAGCACATAAGAATTTTACAATCTATCAAATGGATGTAAAAACTGCATTTTTGAATGGCATTCTAAATGAAGAAGTTTTTATTCATCAACCCGAAGGCTTTGTAGATCCAAGTTTTCCTGATCATGTTTATATTCTCGACAAAGCATTATATGGGTTAAAACAAGCTCCTCGTGCGTGGTATGATGTCCTTTCCAAATTCTTAGTTGACTCTGGTTTTTCAAAAGGAAAAGTTGATACAACTTTATTCATCAAGAGGCATGGGGATGATATTGTGCTTATTCAGATTTATGTTGATGATAACATTTTTGGTTCAACGAATCCCAAATACTGTAAAAAGTTTTCTGATCTTATGGTCAAACGTTTTGAAATGAGCATGATGGGGGAGATGAACTTCTTTCTCGGTCTTCAAGTTCGCCAATTACCTACCGGTATCTTCATTAATCAATCCAAATACATTACTGATTACTGAAAAAATATCTAATGGATGATTCGAAACCGATTTCGACACCGATGTCACCTGGTTCTAAATTGCATGCTGATCCTGATGGTAAACTTGTTGATACCACAAATTATCGTGGGATGATAGGTTCATTGTTATATCTAACCTCGAGTCTAACCTCGAGTCGACCAGATATTATGTTTTCTACTTGTATATGTGCTCGGTATCAGGCTGCTCCTAAAGAGTCACATCTTCAAGCAGTCAAACGCATATTTCGTTATCTGAAGGGTACTAGAGATCTTGGTCTGTGGTATCCTAAAGAAACTTCGTTTGATTTGTCTGCTTTTTCTGATGCCGATCATGCTGGTTGTATGCTGGATCGAAAGAGTACATCTGGAAGTGTCCAATTTATGGGAGATAAATTGGTGAGCTGGTATTTTCGGAAGCAAAATTGTGTTTCTCTTTCAATTGCAGAGGCAGAATATGTTGCTGCTGCAAGCTGCTTATCCCAGGTAATTTGGATGCAATCACAATTAAAAGATTATGGTTTTTCATACACCTGTATTCCTTTATATTGTGATTCACGAAGTGCAATTGCGATTTCATGCAATCCGGTTCAACATTTCAAAACTAAACATATCGATCTTTGATATCATTTTATCAAAGACCATGTTGAATTAGGTACTGTGGAATTGTACTTTGTTTCAACTGATTATCAATTAGCTGATTTGTTTACCAAGGCTTTAGACGAAAAACGCTTTAATTTTCTTGTGTCTAAGCTTGGTATGCTAAATCTCAAACATTAAACCGTTTTACTGCTTTAATTTTTTTTATTGTTTTTGTTTTTGTTTTTGTTTTTGTTTTCAAATTTTTTTAAAATAATAATAAGATGGCTTTCAAGTATATCTGCTTGAAACCCGTTCTCCATCGATATCATTGGTTGAGGGGGAGAATTTTCATATTCACTTGTCAAGGGGGAGAAAATAGACATTCTTATGTCAAGGGGGAGCGTAACTGTTTTATGATTTTTGAAAGTCAACTGTCGAGGGGGAGCATCTTTTTTATCAACGATACATAATGTTTCGTTACTCCTTTCAACTATTTTTTTTAATTATCAATATGGGGTATCAATTTTTGTAATATCCGTAAACGATCTCATTACCAATCTCTATTGGTACTGATTGCATCTGTTTATTACAAATTTTCTTATTCTATCTTGCTAATACATTTTTTTCCTCAAACAGTTTTTCAACCTCTTTCAAAATTTACAATCACACAAGGTTATCAATGTTGAGTATTAGCTTTTTCAATATTTGTAAACGATCTCTTTACCAGTCTAGGTTGGAACTGATTGCATCTGTTTATTGCAAATTCTATTATTTCTCATTGCTACCTTAGTGTTCCTTCATTGTCGAAATTCTTCAATTGTAAATCAATTTTTTCTCCTTTCAAATTCGATTATCATTTTTTCAAATCGATACTCAATTACAAATATTTTTTTTTACTCATATTGAGTTGTTGACATCACAATCTCATAAATTCTTTATTAATCTGTGATACTCAACATTCCAAAATTTTTAACTCACTTTGTGCTCACAATGATGTGTTCACAACGTAGGATACAAATTTTTGTCATATTCGTAAACGATCTCTTTACTAGTCTCGATTAGTAAAGATTGCATCTGTTTATGACACATTTTTCGTTTCTTGCGTTGTGACTCAATTTTTCAAAATCCTGATTTTGCACATATAAATTTTTCATTTTTAAATGACTTGTTTGCAACACTCAACACAATTTGCTGTTAAATTCGTCGATATCTTTACTGATTTCAATCAGTACTGATTGCATCTGTTTTTAACACCATCTTGGATTGATTGTTCTTACTGTTTTTTTTTTCAAACGATTTTCATCCTTAAAAGATCAATGGAGAAATCATTTTTCATCTTCTCAAAACTGCTCAGATTCAATTCTGACTTTCTCCAGTTCTCACACACTCAAAATCGTTTTGAAAATGCACATTGTTATGTCATTGATCTTTGTATATCCGTCGATCTCTTCTCTACACACGTATAGAGAAGATTGCATCTTTGTAAGTGGTATACTTCACTGATCTTTGATATAACCAAACAAATTGATCTCTTTTAAATTTCAAATATTTGTTTAACAATGTCTCTAATCATCGTGTTTGTCATATCCGTAAACGATCTCTTTACTGAAGTTCTTCAGTAAAGACTGCATCTGTTTATGACTTCACGTGATCATTGACACTGCTATTCTTCATTTTCAAATATTTTTCTCAAACATTCAAAGGATTAAATCAATTTGTTGAGTACTACATGTTTCTGGTTCTCATTCCGATCTTGGCTCTCGATTTTCACCGACAAACCATTTCTCTCTCCGTTTCCAAAACGCAACTATTCAGCTTTATCATGAGGACCCTGGTCATGATCCTCATGAGGGGGAGAAAAAGAGCAAGAAATAGTTCAAATATCGGATGTATAACTGAAAAATGTCAAAAAGAACCACAAACATCCCATCAAAGAAGAAAATTCATAACACATGTACTCAAATCAACTGCAAAATCAGAAACGTTTTAGATCAAGTGATTAAGAAAAAGAGAAAATGTTAATCAGTGTACTACACAGAAAAACAAGTGAAGAAGAGAAAAACCGAATCATCAACAAAATCTCTCTCCAAAACCTCAACCAACTCAATTCAAAACTTAATCATACAAATCATTCTTACCAAACCAAACACACACATCCAAAAGCTTAACCGTTCAAATCATTCTTTCTAAAAATCTCAACCACGTATATCACAAGCTTAACCGCATAAATCTTTCTTTCTAAAATTCACAAACAACCATATCCATACAAAAGCTTCACTGTTCAAATCTTTTGTTCATACCAAACACAAATTATCCACATTCATCCAAGTCTTAAATGTACATATCATTCTTTCCTACATACAAAACTTACATACATACATACATATCCAAAACTTTTAACTTTCAAATCATTCGTACACAAACAAACACACACATCCAAAACTTTAACTGACAAATCATTCAAAAACATTATCATTCTATACTCAATATAATCTTGTACCACAAAATTTCGAAAATAACCTCTCCATTATCTGAAAACCCAGTCAAATCCACACTTAACTGATATTCCATTTCCCAAAGTTTTCAATTCTTTAGTAAATCAGTTATAGGATTTCCTCACTCAAACATTATCAACGAAAAACTTATCCTCTTTGAGTATCTTAAACTTCCAGATTTCTGCAAGTGTTTTATTCTTGAAATACAGAAAAACATTTTCTTGCCAAAGATAAATGATAACAAGAATCTGAAGTTTGAAGACTGGGATGACATATTAAAGATCAAAAAGGGGGAGATTGTTAGGACTATTTCTGTAATAGATTTTGACCTTTAAGTCCGTTAGTTAACTTTTCCTTTGTTAAGTGGTGAGGAGTATATAATGTTGTGTGTTTGTCTTTGGATGTAAGCTTTCCCACACTTGTTATTGAATTACCGTTTTGAAAGCTATCTTCCCACCAACTTTCTCTCTCAACTTTACACCAAGAACACACACACTTTCACACACTTGATTCATCAATTCTTCACCAAATCACCATGAATTAGCTTCATTTCAATTGCATTAGATCTCTCAAAAATTATAATAGATTGAGTTAGTTTTTGATTGAAATGATTGGAATGGATTGAAGGAAAACAAAAATAGAATAGTTTGCAAAAAGAATCATTTGACTTGGTTAAATATTGAGGAAGTTAGGATCAAATTAATGGGTATTCTGTTCTTCTCAGTAACGTTATTGTTCGTCGACCAAGAAGGATCTTCACCTTCTGTAACAGACTCGATCTCGACCCGAGATCACATCTCGACCCGATAACACTTCTCGACCCGAGACCCTTCTCGACCCGAAAACCTTCTCGACCCGAGAACATGTTCAACCCGAACACCTGTTCAACCCGAGAACCGATCTCGACCCGAGAACCTGATCAACTCGCAACCAGATTTAACCCGAGATCTTTTCACATTTCGACCCGTGATCTTTCACATCTCGACCCGAGAACTTTTCAAACTTATAAATTTTTACCCCGTCGTAATCGCAATATAAGTATTCAAAAATGACTTCAAAAGAAGAACTGTCAATCGGATCAGATACCAAACCACCAGTTCTCTTCAGGGGAGAATATTCTCAATGGAAGAAACGATTTCTTCATTTCATCCGAGGTCATCCATCAGGAGCACTAATTCTCGACTCACTTGAGAATGATCCAGCAAAATTTTTCGAGACTGTAGTTGCTACTCCAAACTCTACTCCACCAGTCGTTGGAGGTGTATTTGAAATTTCTCCTGCTTCTTACTCTCCAGAACAGAAAGAGAGAGCTAGAGCTGATGTGTACTCACACTCGTATATGCTGCAAGGTCTTCCGAATGATATCTACAACAGTCTTGACAGTTTTGAGACTGGAAAGGAATCATGGGATGAAATACGCAAACAGATTGAAGGAACTAACTTCGGGAACAAAGCAACAATGGTTTCAACACTGAATGCTTATAGTCAGTTCAAAGCTAACCCAGGAGAAGAACTTTAGAGCACATATCATCGATTTTGTAACTTGTTGAATGATCTGAGGAAGAACAACCTGTGAAAAGAAAATCTTGAAATATATAAACTTCATCAACATTCTTCTTCCTGAATGGAAAATGTTTGGAAACAGTGCAATGCAACACAAAGATCTGAGTCAGATTGACATTCACGAACTATTTGAGTATTTACACCAAAATGAACCCATGGTTAAAGGAATTGTCAAGAAAACGCAAGAAACTGCTGATCGTTTGCACTCTTAACCAAATAACATCAATCCTTACTCATTGGACAACCTAAGGAGGTAAAGTTAGCATCAGAAACTGTTGTTCCTGAGGGAACAGATGAAGAAATTGAGTCTGTTCGTCAAGTTGTAGCTCTTATTACAGGTTATAATAAGAAATACTATACCAAACCAACCAACAGCAACCTTAGATCTTCCTCAAACTTCAAATTCAACTCACCGTCTCAAACTGCAAATGATAAAACATCATCTTCCACTACTAAGCCACCAAAGAAGTGTTACAATTGTGGTTTGACTGGGCACTCTTCCAAAGAATGCAAGAAGCCAAAGGTTCGAGTTTCTGAATACTTTAAAAGAAAAATGCTAATGGCTAAGCAGATTGAAAGTGGCAAAGTCCTACTAGCTGAGGACAGGCAGTGGCTGGAAGACTCGGATGGCCAAGAGGAAGAACAGTGCACTGCAATTTTGGCCCTTATGGCAAGATCGAATGAGCTTAGGGCTGAGTTGGGCATTCCAGAGAATGATGAAAATGAGGTACACTCTTCTTCCTTTGATTTTTTCTTCTTTTGACCCAGACACTGATTTTTTCACTGATTCCCTGTTAAATCAAGTTGAATCATTATATCAAAATCTCTTACTTAAACAAATAATTGATTTAGAAAATGTGAAAACTCAATTTATTAAAGATCTAAGTCAATATTCTCTTCAAATAGAAAAAATGCAGATTTTTGAACAATCAAACAGGGAACTACAAAATCAGTTATCTAAGTCACAATCTAAATTTCAAAGTGAAATCATTGCTTTACAAGAAAGTTTACAGCAACAAGTAAACACCAATCATCATTTAAATGCACAAATTATAACTTTAAAATCAGAAAATGCTACATTTCGACTACAACTTGAACCACTTGTTCCACATATAAATAAAGATAACTCATGTAAACAAAAAATTCAAGATTTACAGAAACAATTGTCAACTTTTCATGTTGCTCACACCAGTGAGGTTAACATATTAAATAAGATAATCAATGATAAAAATATTGAAATATCAAATTTAAAGAACATGAAAACAATTCTAAATGACAAAGAAGATTTCCACAAGCTATACCATGATTCATCGGCTGAATTACAAAAGGAACGATAATAGGCAAAAGTAGTTGAAGCAAAGATGAATAATTATCAGGAACAATTGAAGAAATTAGCTTCAGAAATTCAAAAACTAAATGAAAAAATTCAAGAAGTTAATGATACTCTTAAAAGTGAAATCAACGAACAATCATCCACAATATATAATCTCACAATTAAAAAAGAAAATGTTGAAGAACACTGCAAAAAAATTGGAGCAGACAATTGTCAAATCAGGTCATACAAAAGAAACAATCAAATTCAATGAACCAAAAGAATTCAGATATTACAACTCAAAAGCAGGACTTGGAGTAGATAATCCTCATTATCTAGAGAAAGCCGCTGATGTTCTACCAACGTTGTATAACTTTAACTACATGAGCAAGGGAATCTGACAAAGCTTTCTACATATGTCGGATGAAAATGCAGAAATTGAGATATTCAACATAGAAAAGAAAGAATATGCTCAAGTCAGTTTCAACTATTATGCTTTGAATAATACATATGAAAAGAAGAAAGCAAATTTTGAAAATCATGAATTTTTTCCGATTATCACTCCAGAAGAATTCTCAATACCCGAAGATGCAATATTAAAATAAACTATCGAACCAAAGCTTTATGTTCCACCTTTGATTTTAGAAAAGAAAAGCGTTCAACTTGAAACTTAAATTGATGACACTCATAAAGCTTTTGATCAGGAAAAATTAAATCTTCAAACAAAAATTCATAAATTAGAAGATACAATTTCAGAATTAAAACCTTTAACTGATAAATTTATTTTACAAATCCTAAAGCTCCATTAATAGGTCATGCACATGTTAATCCAGTGCCAATCAGTTTGAGAAGAAACTCTAACTCACATGTTTTAACTGTTTCAGATAGAAAATTAGAGTCTCAGAGCAAGGAGTCCAAGCCCGTTGGAGTCAAAGGAGCCAAGCAGTCTGAGAAGCCTATTTCAACTAGAACTATTATGCTTAAGAAGCCTAACGAACTTTAGAAGTCTAGACCACATAAGTCTTTAGTTTCTTGTTTCACTGTTAAAAATAATTGTAATAACTCCAGATATTTTAAAACTCCTGTAATGGCTTATGGAATTGTTTATGATGCTTCTGTTTAGCGTCCTGTTAATTACTCCGTTAATTTGGCTAATATGGTTGTTAAATATGATAAATCTGGTAGAAAGCTACATTTTGATAAAAAGATGAATAAACCTATTTCTCAGTATGATGAACGATATTTTATTAAAATTAATGCTCCATGTGGTCCTAGAAACGATGTTCTTAATAAGAATGGTCAAATTATTAAATCATGTAACACTTGTTTCTCACATCCATGCAAGACATCTGTCTCTTGTCCACCAAAACCTAATAAAAAAGGTTCATCTTCACACGTTTCCAAACAACCGAATGCTACTTCCAAAAACCCACTAACCTCTTACACAAATTCGTCTACTCGTCACCATGTCTCTTGAGGAACTTCCGCACCTAAACAAGAATCTTCAGGTTCCTCAAACAGAGATAACAAAACAACTGCCAAATCTTCAACATTTGTGAAATATAACTGGATCAAAAAAGAAAAATCTCATTGGATCATTCAATCCTCTGAAAAAAATCTTTAAAATGGGTCGTCAGATCCACAACTTCTGAACTGCCTCCTTGCAATTTTTCAAAGCTCTAAATTGATCATAAAATAAATCTACATAAAACATCTGTCACTAATCGTTATGGACCCATACATGGTTGGGTACCTAAAATGTTTTAATTGTTTGATATAGAATATGTGGTACCCTGACTCTGGATGTTCAAGGCACATGACTGGAAACAATAATCTTCTAACCAAATATCGGGAGAAATATTTGGGAACTGTCAAATTTGGAAATGATCATTTAGCTGCTATCTTACGATTCAGAGACATCATTCGTCCTAACCTTATTATTCGAAATGTTGCTTATGTTGAAGATCTTTCTCATAATTTATTTAGCATCGGTAAATTTTGTGACAAAACCTAGGAAGTCAACTTTCGTACAAAACGATGTGTTGTTCGTACATATGAAGGTGAAGAACTCTTCACCGGAACTCGTGATTCAAACCTATTCACCATTAACCCAAATGATGTTGTTCCACTTGAAGAAGTTTGTCTTGTTTCAAAGGCAACATCAAATGAATCATGGTTATGGCATCGTCGTTTGTCTCATCTCAACTTCAAAACCATGAACAAACTTGTAAAAGGAGGTCATGTGGCAGGATTACCTGATGTGTCTTTTGACAAAGATCATTTATGCTCTTCATGTTAAATGGGAAAAATGACCAAAAAGTCCCACAAACCAAAACTTGCAACAAGTACTTCCAAGCCTCTTGAACTCCTGCACATGGATTTACATGGGTTCATTTCTTACACCTAAAGGATGAAGCTGCATAACTCATCATTGCATTTATCAAGAAAACACAAGTGAACCTTGAATTAAATGTTCAAACAGTTTGTACTGACAATGGTACCGAATTTAAGAATCGAATTCTTGATTCTTTTCTTGAATCTGTTGGCATCACTCATCAATTTTCCGCTGCAGGAACTCCCTAACAAAATGGTGTTGTGGAAAGATGAAATCGTACGTTAGTTGAAGCTGCACGTACAATGCTTTCATTCTCAAAACATCCATTGTCTTTATGGGCATAAGCCATCAACACCGCATGTTTTACTCAAAACCATTCAATCATCATAAAAACATACAACAAAACTCCATATGAACCGATCAACAATCGTATCCCAAATGTCAAATTTTTTCATATTTTTGACAGTCGTTGCTTCATTCTCGATGATAAAGACAAACTCGACAAGTTTAAAGCCAAAGCAAACGAAGGAGTCTTTGTTGGGTATTCAAAAAAATCTGATTCTTTCAGGGTGTACAACCGCTCAGACAGATCGATCAGGGAATCTGACAAAGCTTTCTACATATGTCGGATGAAAATGCAGAAATTGAGAAATTCAACACAGAAAAGAAAGAATATGCTCAAGTCAGTTTCAACTATTATGCTTTGAATAATACATATGAAAAGAAGAAAGCAAATTTTGAAAATCATGAATTTTTTCCGATTATCACTCCAGAAGAATTCTCAATACCCGAAGATGCAATATTAAAATAAACTATCGAACCAAAGCTTTATGTTCCACCTTTGATTTTAGAAAAGAAAAGCCTTCAACTTGAGACTTAAATTGATGACACTCATAAAGCTTTTGATCAGGAAAAATTAAATCTTCAAACAAAAATTCATAAATTAGAAGATACAATTTCAGAATTAAAACCTTTAACTGATAAATTTATTTTACAAATCCTAAAGCTCCATTAATAGGTCATGCACATGTTAATCCAGTGCCAATCAGTTTGAAAAGAAACTCTAACTCACATGTTTTAACTGTTTCAGATAGAAAATTAGAGTCTCAGAGCAAGGAGTCCAAGCCCGTTGGAGTCAAAGGAGCCAAGCAGTCTGATAAGCCTATTTCAACTAGAACTAGTATGCTTAAGAAGCCTAACGAACTTCAGAAGTCTAGACCACATAAGTCTTTAGTTTCTTGTTTCACTGTTAAAAATAATTGTAATAACTCCAGATATTTTAAAACTCCTGTAATGGCTTATGGAATTGTTTATGATGCTTCTGTTTAGCGTCCTGTTAATTACTCCGTTAATTTGGCTAATATGGTTGTTAAATATGATAAATCTGGTAGAAAGCTACATTTTGATAAAAAGATGAATAAACCTATTTCTCAGTATGATGAACGATATTTTATTAAAATTAATGCTCCATGTGGTCCTAGAAACGATGTTCTTAATAAGAATGGTCAAATTATTAAATCATGTAACACTTGTTTCTCACATCCATGCAAGACATCTGTCTCTTGTCCACCAAAACCTAATAAAAAAGGTTCATCTTCACACGTTTCCAAACAACCGAATGCTACTTCCAAAAACCCACTAACCTCTTACACAAATTCGTCTACTCGTCACCATGTCTCTTGAGGAACTTCCGCACCTAAACAAGAATCTTCAGGTTCCTCAAACAGAGATAACAAAACAACTGCCAAATCTTCAACATTTGTGAAATATAACTGGATCAAAAAAGAAAAATCTCATTGGATCATTCAATCCTCTGAAAAAAATCTTTAAAATGGGTCGTCAGATCCACAACTTCTGAACTGCCTCCTTGCAATTTTTCAAAGCTCTAAATTGATCATAAAATAAATCTACATAAAACATCTGTCACTAATCGTTATGGACCCATACATGGTTGGGTACCTAAAATGTTTTAATTGTTTGATATAGAATATGTGGTACCCTGACTCTGGATGTTCAAGGCACATGACTGGAAACAATAATCTTCTAACCAAATATCGGGAGAAATATTTGGGAACTGTCAAATTTGGAAATGATCATTTAGCTGCTATCTTACGATTCAGAGACATCATTCGTCCTAACCTTATTATTCGAAATGTTGCTTATGTTGAAGATCTTTCTCATAATTTATTTAGCATCGGTAAATTTTGTGACAAAACCTAGGAAGTCAACTTTCGTACAAAACGATGTGTTGTTCGTACATATGAAGGTGAAGAACTCTTCACCGGAACTCGTGATTCAAACCTATTCACCATTAACCCAAATGATGTTGTTCCACTTGAAGAAGTTTGTCTTGTTTCAAAGGCAACATCAAATGAATCATGGTTATGGCATCGTCGTTTGTCTCATCTCAACTTCAAAACCATGAACAAACTTGTAAAAGGAGGTCATGTGGCAGGATTACCTGATGTGTCTTTTGACAAAGATCATTTATGCTCTTCATGTTAAATGGGAAAAATGACCAAAAAGTCCCACAAACCAAAACTTGCAACAAGTACTTCCAAGCCTCTTGAACTCCTGCACATGGATTTACATGGGTTCATTTCTTACACCTAAAGGATGAAGCTGCATAACTCATCATTGCATTTATCAAGAAAACACAAGTGAACCTTGAATTAAATGTTCAAACAGTTTGTACTGACAATGGTACCGAATTTAAGAATCGAATTCTTGATTCTTTTCTTGAATCTGTTGGCATCACTCATCAATTTTCCGCTGCAGGAACTCCCTAACAAAATGGTGTTGTGGAAAGATGAAATCGTACGTTAGTTGAAGCTGCACGTACAATGCTTTCATTCTCAAAACATCCATTGTCTTTATGGGCATAAGCCATCAACACCGCATGTTTTACTCAAAACCATTCAATCATCATAAAAACATACAACAAAACTCCATATGAACCGATCAACAATCGTATCCCAAATGTCAAATTTTTTCATATTTTTGACAGTCGTTGCTTCATTCTCGATGATAAAGACAAACTCGACAAGTTTAAAGCCAAAGCAAACGAAGGAGTCTTTGTTGGGTATTCAAAAAAATCTGATTCTTTCAGGGTGTACAACCGCTAGGACAGATCGATCAGGGAATCTGACAAAGCTTTCTACATATGTCGGATGAAAATGCAGAAATTGAGAAATTCAACACAGAAAAGAAAGAATATGCTCAAGTCAGTTTCAACTATTATGCTTTGAATAATACATATGAAAAGAAGAAAGCAAATTTTGAAAATCATGAATTTTTTCCGATTATCACTCCAGAAGAATTCTCAATACCCGAAGATGCAATATTAAAATAAACTATCGAACCAAAGCTTTATGTTCCACCTTTGATTTTAGAAAAGAAAAGCCTTCAACTTGAGACTTAAATTGATGACACTCATAAAGCTTTTGATCAGGAAAAATTAAATCTTCAAACAAAAATTCATAAATTAGAAGATACAATTTCAGAATTAAAACCTTTAACTGATAAATTTATTTTACAAATCCTAAAGCTCCATTAATAGGTCATGCACATGTTAATCCAGTGCCAATCAGTTTGAAAAGAAACTCTAACTCACATGTTTTAACTGTTTCAGATAGAAAATTAGAGTCTCAGAGCAAGGAGTCCAAGCCCGTTGGAGTCAAAGGAGCCAAGCAGTCTGATAAGCCTATTTCAACTAGAACTAGTATGCTTAAGAAGCCTAACGAACTTCAGAAGTCTAGACCACATAAGTCTTTAGTTTCTTGTTTCACTGTTAAAAATAATTGTAATAACTCCAGATATTTTAAAACTCCTATAATGGCTTATGGAATTGTTTATGATGCTTCTGTTTATCGTCCTGTTAATTACGCCGTTAATTTGGCTAATATGGTTGTTAAATATGATAAATCTGGTAGAAAGCTACATTTTGATAAAAAGATGAATAAACCTATTTCTCAGTGTGACGAACGATATTTTATTAAAATTAATGCTCCATGTGGTCCTAGAAACGATGTTCTTAATAAGAATGGTCAAATTATTAAATCAGGTAACACTTGTTTCTCACACCCATGCAAGACATCTGTCTCTTGTCCACCAAAACCTAATAAAAAAGGTTCATCTTCACATGTTTCCAAACAACCGAATGCTACTTCCAAAAACTCACTAACCTCTTACACAAATTCGTTTACTCGTCACTATGTCTCTTGAGGAACTTCCGCACCTAAACAAGAATCTTCAGGTTCCTCAAACAGAGATAACAAAACAACTGCCAAATCTTCAACATTTGTGAAATATAACTGGATCAAAAATGAAAAATCTCATTGGATCATTCAATCCTCTGAAAAATCTTTAAAATGGGTCGTCAGATCCATAACTTCTGAACTGCCTCCTTGCAGTTTTTCAAAGCTCTAAATTGATCATAAAATAAATCTACATAAAACATCTGTCACTAATCGTTATGGACCCATACATGGTTGGGTACCTAAAATGTTTTAATTGTTTGATATTCTAATATGTGGTACCCTGACTCTGGATGTTCAAGGCACATGACTGGAAACAATAATCTTCTAACCAAATATCGGGAGAAATATTTGGGAACTGTCAAATTTGGAAATGATCATTTAGCTGCTATCTTACGATTCAGAGACATCATTCGTCCTAACCTTATTATTCGAAATGTTGCTTATGTTGAAGATCTTCTCATAATCTATTTAGCATCGGTAAATTTTGTGACAAAACCTAGGAAGTCAACTTTCGTACAAAACGATGTGCTGTTCGTACATATGAAGGTGAAGAACTCTTCACCGGAACTCGTGATTCAAACCTATTCACCATTAACCCAAATGATGTTGTTCCACTTGAAGAAGTTTGTCTTGTTTCAAAGGCAACATCAAATGAATCATGGTTATGGCATCGTCGTTTGTCTCATCTCAACTTCAAAACCATGAACAAACTTGTAAAAGGAGGTCATGTGGCAGGATTACCTGATGTGTCTTTTGACAAAGATCATTTATGCTCTTCATGTTAAATGGGAAAAATGACCAAAAAGTCCCACAAACCAAAACTTGCAACAAGTACTTCCAAGCCTCTTGAACTCCTGCACATGGATTTACATGGGTTCATTTCTTACGCTCAAAGGATGAAGCTGCATAACTCATCATTGCATTTATCAAGAAAACACAAGTGAACCTTGAATTAAATGTTCAAACAGTTTGTACTGACAATGGTACCGAATTTAAGAATCGAATTCTTGATTCTTTTCTTGAATCTGTTGGCATCACTCATCAATTTTCCGCTGCACGAACTCCCTAACAAAATGGTGTTGTTGAAAGATGAAATCGTACGTTAGTTGAAGCTGCACGTACAATGCTTTTATTCTCAAAACATCCATTGTCTTTATGGGCATAAGCCATCAACACCGCATGTTTTACTCAAAACCATTCACTCATCATAAAAACATACAACAAAACTCCATATGAACCGATCAACAATCGTATCCCAAATGTCAAATTTTTTCATATTTTTGACAGTCGTTGCTTCATTCTCGATGATAAAGACAAACTCAACAAGTTTAAAGCCAAAGCAAACGAAGGAGTCTTTGTTGGGTATTCAAAAAAATCTGATTCTTTCAGGGTGTACAACCGCTCAGACAGATCGATCAGAGAAAGTGTCAATGTCTCATTCGATGAAACATTTCCCCATGATTCATTGACCTCGGGCATTGAAACACCTTTACCTACTTCGTCCTCGGATCCTTCAACATCTCAAAATGACCTTGAGATTCTATTTGAACATTTTTATGATGAATATCAAAACAACAGACATCCACCTCCACCCCCACCCCCACCTCCACCTCCTGCTGATATCCAATCCATCACTGCTCCTGAGATAAACACTCCCACATCCGATGATTCTCCATCTCCAACCTCGCCTGCTCCAGCTTCACCTGTACACCCGCAGCAAACACTGGTCCTTCCTCTGCTTCAATAGAAACTCAACCAAACCCAGATGATCCCCCAGCTCCGACAAATGTTACTGCTCCTCTGGTAATTGATTTTTCTAAATTCAATCTTTCACGTTCTGAACCTCCACCATCCATTCCTTCCTAAAATCTACAAACTGCTATCATTCCACATCTTGTTTTTATTGATAATTCAAACATCAACTCTGGTCAAGTTCCTCTTCCACATTCAACCAAGTGGACCAAAGAACACCCTTTGCATAAAATCATTGGAAATCCAGAGTCATCTGTCCAACCTCGTCGAGCCACTGCAGATGAATGTCAGTACTCGTCATTCTTAAGTTCCACTGAACCTAAGAAAATTAGTGAAGCTCTTTCTGATCCAGACTGGATACTTGCTATGCATGAAGAAATCAATCAGTTTGAACGATTAGAGGTCTGGCGTTTGGTTCCAAAAACCACCAGGAAAATCTGTAATTGGCACTAAGTGGATTTTCAAAAATAAGAAAGATGAAAATGGAATTATTATTCGCAACAAAGCCCGTTTGGTTGCAAAGGGGGTACTCTCATCAGGAAGGCATTGATTATGAAGAAACATTTACTCTTGTTGCAAGAATTGAAGCCATTCGAATCTTCTTGGCATATGCAGCTCACAAAAACTTTACAATCTATTAGATGGATGTAAAAACTGCATTTTTAAATGGTATTTTAAAAGAAGTTTTTATCCATCAGCTAGAAGGTTTTGTTGATCCCAATATCCAAATCATGTCTATATCCTTGACAAAGCTTTGTATGGTTTAAAACAGGCCCCTCAGGCATGGTATGATGTTCTTTCACAGTTCTTGGCGGAATCTGGTTTTTCAAAGGGAAATGTCGATACCACATTGTTCATCAAGCGTCAAGGGGAAGATATCATCTTAATTCAAATTTATGTCGATGATATAATTTTTGGCTCTACAAATCCAACGTATTGCAAACGTTTCTCTGACCTTATGGTAAAGCGTTTTGAAATGAGCATGATGGGTGAAATGAACTTTTTTCTTGGTCTTCAAGTACGTCAACTTCCAACTGGCATCTTCATCAATCAATCAAAGTATATATCTAATTTATTGACGAAGTATCTAATGGACGATTGTAAACCAATCTCAACACCAATGTCTCCTGGCACTAAACTCCATGCTGATCCTGATGGTAAACCAGTAGATGTAACAAACTATCGGGGTATGATCAGATCATTACTATATTTAACTGCCAGTCGGCCAGCCATTATGTTCTCTGCATGCATTTGTGCTCGGTATCAAGCTGCTCCAAAAGAATCTCATTTTCAGGCTGTCAAACGAATATTTCGTTATCTCAAATGCACCAGGGATCTTGGTCTTTGGTACCTAAAGGAAACTTCGTTTGATCTTTCTGCCTTCTCTGATGCTGATCATGCAGGCTGTATGCTGGATAGGAAGTGTACCTCCGGCGGTGTTCAATTCTTGGGTGATAAGTTGGTCAGCTGGTCATCTCGAAAGTAGAACTGTGTTTCACTCTTAATTGCAGAAGCGGAATACGTTGATTTACAAGTCAATAATTTACAAGCCCAAAAGTTATGGCCTTTTCACTCTTAATAATTTACAAGTCAATAATTTACAAGTCAATATGCACGGGATCATGATTCTTTAGTTTGAGATCTTGGATTGATTATAGGCTCAGTGATTATACCTTTACTTGTAATGCTTAGGCCGAGCTTATAAGGGATTATGAATTGCACCTTACTACTAAATTGTTCAATTTTCCGAACAACGATACAAATCGTACAAGTTTGTACGTATCGATTTTTAAACGATATTACTTTTGAGTCACAAAACGTGTGAACTCACCAACCATTGTGTTAACACTTTTTCTAATATGTTTTCTAAGGTAGAGGAAATTAAACTTTTAAGCATTGCATAAGAGGTGGGTCGTCAAGCATTTTCAAGAAATAAGTCTATTAGTTAAGACATTAAATGTTTTTGAACTTATTCATTTAGTTCGTTTCCAACTTTTTTATTTGGTTTTTGTAAACGATTGTTTTGGATATTTACTATGATTGCGTTGTGTTTGCTATATTGATGTGTTGTGATTACTAATATTGTCGCACACCCCTTCTTCCGGAAAACCATTTTTGGCGGGGTGTGACAAACACGAACCAGTTCCACTAAGAAGAAGGAGAAATGAAGATGCAAGGCGGTAAACATTGAAAGCTGGGATACAATACATTACTGAAAGGTGATTGGAGTTTGGAGAATGGGTCATACATACTTCAGTGTATAACCCACTCATAACAAGAAAGCACAACTCAATCAATAACTGCAAAAACTCTTCTACACCCCCTCTAATGCTGTAAAAGGTACATTTCTACACTAACAACTTTTAGATACCTTTGTTTTGTCTATGGAGAGAAATATTAATTCTAGGGGGAGAATTAGTATTTCTAGGGGGAGAAAATTTCAAAGATCAAAACAACGAAACCTTCTTCTGTTAGCAACGTTTATCACAAGTCGTTGTAATATCCGTAAACGATCACTTTACTATAACACTGGTAAAGATTGTATCTGTTTATTACAAAGTCATATGATTCTAGTGGCTCAAAAATGTCATCATTCAGTCAGAACCTAAAAGGAAATTGTGTTAATCCAAAACCCTTTTTGATCGCAACAGTCATTATAAGTTGTTGTAATATTCGTAAACGATATCTTTATTGAATTTATTAAGTAAAGATTGCATTTGTTTATTACAACTCCTTTTAATTTTTGTTGCTTACCATCTTAACATTTCCATACAAAATCAAAAAAATTCGGCTTGTAACGATAGCTATAAGTTGTTGTTCTATCCGTAGTCGATCTTTTTACTGAATTTATTCAGTAAAGATTGCATCTGTTTATTACAACTTCTTTTAGTTCTCGTTACTTACTCTCTCAAAATATTTTAAATGCCAATGTTCATTCAAAATTTTGATCTTTACATTAGGGGTGAGCATAAAAACCGAAAAACCGAACCGAACCCGAAAAACCCGAACCGAAAAAACGGAACCATTTGAAAAACCGACATCAACGGTTTTGATTTTTGGAAAACCCGAATGTTTGGGGCGGTTTTCGGGGGCATATGAAAAACCAAACCGAAAAACCCGCCCCGCCCCGCCTTTATATATATTTCAAGTTTTATAAAAATATTCTTATATTTTTAAAAGATTTGATATAAATTTGTTTGCAAAAGGAAAGCAACCATGCAATGAAACTTCTATGGATGAAGACATTGACTAAGATTATTGCGATAAATGGTTGGATGTTATTCTATTATTAATTTTTTTCAAATTATGTTAGTTAAATTTATTATTACATTATATTAAACTTACTAGTTGTTTTTTATTTATAATGAAATGAGTTAAGGTTTGGAAGTTTGAATCATGATATTAGTTTTTAAGGTAATAAATTGGTAAATTTAAAAGAAACTAAAAAACCGAAAAAACCCGAAACCGAACCAGAAAACCCGAAAAACCGAAACCGAAAAACCCGAAACCGAACGGGGTGTAATTCTCAAAACCCGAACTTTCGGGGCGGGGTTTGATTTTAGTTAAAAACCGCCCCATGCTCACCCCTACTTTACATCAATATCTTTTAATAGAAATGTAATTGGTTAGGCTTAGATCTTATTCGTAAACGATCTCTATACTGGACTTATTCAGTAAAGATTGCATCTGTTTAAGATTTTAGCTTCATCAATCTCTTTTCTGATTATTCAAATTGATCGATTTCAAATGCTGACTAAATTGCACATGAGCGTTATAGTTCACTCTCAAATAACTCTTATGATCTGCTAAAACCAGCATGATCTTCCCCAGGAGCCACCTACAATATAGGACATACTGTGAGTGTCCATAGGTCTAGGTGAGTAGAATCAAGTATCACGAGATCTTGATTGGGGTGCGTAGTGGTAAAAATTGAGAGTGGGGAATGAAGTATGGGATGCAAATCAACTAATATCAAATGAAATAAAATGAGGGAGTAGTCACAAATTGAAAAAATGAGCTTGAGTGAGTAGTGTGTGACGGGGTTAAAGGAAACGGAAAACCCTTACCTAACCGATTAAAAAGCCGGGTAGCCACATTTTTATCAGATTGCATATGTTGCTCTCTGATATTGAAAAAGTCATCATGGACCCAGTGATTCAAAGCACAACCCCACTAGCCACTCAAGTATAAAAAGTACCTGTTTCAAAAAAAAAAAAAAAACACGGAGATTAACACATATGCAATCGACATCTCATTTGGAGATTGTTGATATTGAAAAAGAGGACACCAACGCGGTTTACTAAACAGGAAGGGCTCAAAACAAGCTCACAAGACAGAATAGCTGAACCGAAAACTATTCTGCGATGGTTTACTAAAATTGGGATAACTTTTAAATCGTAAATCAGATTAACGATCTGTCAGCGGAAACAGAAAGAGGACTCCGAGAACTAGACACCATTGCGGGCCAAAAATCTAAAAACGTATTTTAAGTGTGGTAAAAACAGACCTAAACTCGGAGGACAGATTCAGTTAGAAAATTCAGCATGTTAAAAAAAACCCGTTTTGATTCCCGACATCAACCCATTTATTCCCGTGGCACCCGACAGCCCCGAAACTCATTATTAATTCAGAAGTCATAATTAGAAATAGTCTAGTTCATAATTTTGTAATCTCTTCGGTTTAAGGAAACCAAGAACCCTAAGGTTCGGTTTCCGAATTTTTCGATAAACCGTCTATCAATTCGTCAAACGGTTTTCACGCAACCCTAGACCCGATATTAATACAATCAGTAGCTATAATCGATGACAACTAAAACCGAGTAAGAGGTGCATCAAATCAGATTATTACGTGACTCGGATTAATACTTGGAAAACGGAACATAGCCTACAAAACGATAAACGAAACGAAGCCAATAAAATATCACACACAAGTACCAACCCGAGCCCTCAAAGGCTCGGGACTTCTCTGCCAAATCTCTACACAATCACAGGTTAGCCACGGGAAACACAGAAACGAATGAAGGGAAAAAGAAAGATAAACTACCGAAATGACACATGACAGCTAGCTCGGAAATCTGCTCGGCAATTCCACCAACACCTCGGCTCACTGCTCAAATCTTCCTGCTCGTCCAACTTCCCAAAACTCTCTGTTTGATCCCGGTCTCCACAATTTCAGAAAAACGAGTTAATAGTGCAGTTCATAAAACTGACGAAACGAGAAGACAAAACATGACAAGGACTCACCGAAACAAAATATAAACAGGAGTAAAAAAAGGAATCGAGAACTACCGAAATGCTTCCATCATCTCAGATGTCTTCCATCCGATTGTTCAACCAATTATTATTATCTCCACTTTTAAATCCCTTGATACCACCGACTTAGTAGAATTCATTTTCCACGCCACCACTTTATTCCATGGATAATATTTGTACAAAGCCTACATGCTTTAATCTGTTTGATTGATGAAAGAATCTTGCAACATGCTGGAAACAAATAATTGGGAAGACTTTTATTTCACATGCTACCTGGTCAATCTTATGGTAATCTCACAATTTGGAAGATTTAATTATATTCACGACGGCAGCTGATTGGGAAGAAAAAGAGAAGTGAGGGATTAGGTTTATTTGGAACTTAAGTATTAACTCACTCGGGCTCTAGGCAACCAATCCTCTTTGGGCTTAATGGTTTTTTCTCGGGCCTAAACAAGATTAATACAAGCCGCACAAAATAGAGAGGTGGCAGGCTCGGCTGTTGAACCCAACTCAAAAACGGAATATCTACACTCGTCTTTGGTTCTTTAACGAACTGGCGCTCGAGTTTTGGCCTTGGCCTTCAGCCGGCCTTGACCCGACACTCAAACTTTAAATAATTTAAAACGTTGCATAAATAAGACGTCACACATTTAAATTAATATGCATTATCACCAAACGTCACATAATTATCGAATGGTCAATTCATAGTCCACAAAACGTAATTTAATTTAATTTAAATTATTATTTAATCATTTAAAATTTCGGGGCGTTACACTATGGGTCTTCATTTAGTCGATTAACATGAAGTCTTCTGTGATACTTTCTATTGGTTGAAAAGCCAATTAAAAGTATTATTTTCACATGTCATCAAAAGCTGAATCTGATACTTCAACAAAACTATTCAACGAATTATCATTCAGTTCCAGCTTTTGCTAAAGAAGAACACTTCAAAGATATGCTACCTAGACTATTGTTACAAAGGGGGAGATTATTAGAACATATTTAATTGTACTCAATACTCTAGGTATTAGAATTATCACATTGTATATACTTAGACTATCCGTTATGCATGACCCCTCCACCGGTCGCGACCGCCACCCAAGCAGTCCCCGACGCGTCGCCCCCGTTACGGCCCTCGTCCCCCGACGCGTCGACCGTGTCCAACGGTCGACTATTCGACCGTTCCCATCGACCTCCCAACGGCTACTTTTTTACACCCACCCCCTATAAACGGCTACTTTATTAAATACACACCCCTTTCAAACTTAATTTTTACCCCTTTTTAACCTTATAAATACCCAATCTTTTTCTAAAAAATTTCACACTTCTCATTTCTTTTCTTCATACTTACTCAATCACACACACTATCTTAAAAATGAGTTCCGACGATGAAATGAATGTCGCTAATTTCATTTTTGGCGACGAGGAGGAGGATAAGATTATACATCTTGGTTTTTTACAAACGACGGCCGCGTTTCTTGAAGGTTCCAGTTCTAGTATCCCTAGAACTCCTAGAAGATACGTGCATAGGGACCGTGGCGGTGCGAATGACCGTCTCGTGGCAGCTTACTTCGCTGAAAATCCGACATATAACGAGCAAGATTTTCGTAAACGTTTCAGGATGAGCCGTGATCTTTTCACACGCATTGTTCGCGATCTCACTAATACCGTCCCATTATTTGCGCAACGTTATGATGCACTTGGCAACGCAAGTACTTCTCCGCTAATGAGGTGCACATCTGCAATTCGTAAGTTAGCATACGGCACTGTACCGGATGCTCTAGATGAATACTTACAAATTGGTGAGAAAACTAGCCGTGATAGTCTCGCAGAGTTCTGTAAAGGGGTTATGCACTTGTATGGAGATGAGTTTTTGCGAAAGCCTACTCATACTGATGTGGCGAAGCTATACGCTTTTCATGAGGAGAAACATGGGTTTCCCGGTATGCTAGGAAGCATTGATTGTACTGATTGGCCTTGGGCTCAATGTCCAAATGCTTACCGTGGGCAATATGTTAGTGGGGATCACGGGAACGAACCATTCATTTTATATTTGTTAAGACAAATTTTTTTTATGATTAAAACACGGTTTTGGTTTTATCAATATTGAATCCATGGTTGAATTATATTATGTGTGCATGTGTGAATTACACTAGTCAAGTTATATGACTAGATTGTAAGTCAAGTCTTGTCATACTAATAAATCTCATGATTTATATTTGTTTGATTGTTGAAAGTATAATAATATCTTGGAAGCTCAATAATTTAGATACTAAAAATTAGAAAGTTTTTCTAATACAAGTATTTAAGAGTTTTATGGAAAGATCAAGTTCAAAGTTTATTGAACTTAGTTAAAACATCGTAAGTAATAAATTACTTATGATTGTACGTTATAAAGCATTAGTATTAATATAGTATATTATGTGTGCGAAGCTATACGCTTTTCATGAGGAGAAACATGGGTTTCCCGGTATGCTAGGAAGCACTGATTGTACTGATTGGCCTTGGGCTCAATGTCCAAATGCTTACCGTGGGCAATTTGTTAGAGGGGATCACGGGAACGAACCATTCATTTTATATTTGTTAAGACAACTTTTTTTTATGATTAAAACACGGTTTTGGTTTTATCAATATTGAATCCATGGTTGAATTATATTATGTGTGCATGTGTGAATTACACTAGTCTAGTTATATGACTAGATTGTAAGTCAAGTCTTATCTTACTAATAAATCTCATGATTTATATTGTTTGATTGTTGAAAGTATAATAATATCTTGGAAGCTCAATAATTTAGATACTAAAAATTAGAAAGTTTTTCTAATACAAGTATTTAAGAGTTTTATGGAAAGATCAAGTTCAAAGTTTATTGAACTTAGTTAAAACATCGTAAGTAATAAATTACTTATGATAGTACATTATAAAGCATTAGTATTAATATAGTATGATTATATTGGATATAATCAATATAGACTTTAAGAGTATTATTACAAGTGTCCCATACTTGTGATAAAGGAATTTAATAAAGTCATAATTCCCTAACAATGAATGTTGGATATTCGTAAAATCCAAAGGAATGACATAGATATTAAATAAACTCTTAAAATGGTCAAACTATATTAAAGTATTTAAGAACTAAAGGTATTAATTCAAGTTTTTCATAATTGTAATAAATACAGTATTTAATCAAGTCATAATTCCCTAATAGGAATGTTGGATATTTATGAAATCCAAGAAATTACTTTGGCATTAAATAAAGTTTTTAAAAGATACTATAGTATTTAAGAATTGGAAGTATCATCTCAAGTGTTTTATACTTGTTAGATACAGTGATCATTAAAAGTCATGATTCGCTAAACAGGAATATTGGATATTCGCAAATCCAAAGGATGACTTTAATAATTGATAAATTCTTAAAAGATTAAACTATAAGTTCTTGACCAAGAAAGTCAAAGTTCTTGACTTAGTCAAACTAATAGTTTAAGTGATGCTTATATTCCATAAAAGTAAGTGGGAGCTATGACTAACATATACATTAAAGGTATTGATGAATTAAGTAAGTTAGTAAGAGATTACCAACAAAGTATTACCAAGTCGTTAGCCAAAGAGTTAAGAGAAATAATAAATGATCATTAATTAGACCATTGCAAGCCTAATAGCGTGGTCACAAGTCTTGTGATTAATTATTGCAAATCTAATAGGATATTCACACTCCGGTGAATAAATTAATCATTTAAAGAAAATTTCTTTAACTAGTAATGATATATCTACAAATCAAGTGACTAAAAGAGGCTTTAGTTACAAGGCGAATTTTATGAATTCAAGAAACTAAGGAGTTACTTTCCAATCCTTCTATGTTTACCGAACTGCATAAAAGGCAAGACTAGAATATGTTCTAGAATGTTGCAAGAACAAAATCTAGCAAAGGCAATAGAAATAGTATTTTTCAAATACTTGTCTTATGTCTTTAGTTTAATAGAAATGACTGGTTCACTGATAAAGTTACAATTAAGGTTGTAAAAGTCATTAAGTAATCAACACGAGCAAAAGGAATAAGTAATGATCCAGTAATAATTCTGTATCTATGTCAAGTGAGGAATAATACATGAGTTAGCATCATTATTATTCAGACTTTGTATGTTTTAAAAGATCCATGAATAAAAGTTACTTTATTCAAAAGATATAATCCGTGACTACTCGTGTTAGTGGGAACCTTGATGGGACGTTAACGTCATCGCGGTATTTGGTGGTAGATTCGAAGTTCTTCGAAGATAGCTACACGAGTTTTTTGTAAACCAAATATCGGTGATATTCTGTTGGAGCTCGACGAATATTGGATTGACCACCGTGATAATACTTCATGGTTGAAAAGTTCAAAAGTATTATTCACTAGGATTGTCCTTAAGCCTGAGGTATTTGTTTTGGGATACAATGACTAATGTACTTTGGTTCGTCTTAGACAAGCCTGAAATATGGTTGTCATACAAGGCTTTACTGGATGCAGAGGAAGTTGTATTTTGAATCGAAATATAACAAGATGGTAATTGCACCTCCTTTTTAAGAGAGATATTTATGGGTCCCTTGACATGATGATAAACTGAAAATGCACGGCCGTTCTCAACGAACTGATCTGTTCTTTGTCGTTATCTCACAGTTTTAAAATGATTTCGAGTACAGGAGTTGATAATTTCTACCATGCTCGTATTCGTAATCACAAATATCGTGCTGCAAGGGATAAACCTAACACGTTACCCAAGAAGTAAAGACGGTGTGTTCTTCACTAGGCGACGCTATTAAAAGAGTTTTTCAAAAACTATACTTGGGTTACAAAGCTGTTTCTATGGGGTTGGTTACCTACATGTCTATCTAGAGGGCCAATATAGCTCGTATCATCAAGCTAAGGTTACGAACTTGCACAAGTGGGAGTTTGTTAGAATTATGTGCACAGTTAGTCAACCTATGGTGATACATCCATGCCTACGAAACACTTAAGGGTCACACCGGTGAGTGCATGTAATACGAGAAAGATATGTAATGATATTTGGAAGAGGAATGATTCATAATAGTCATTTATGAATCAGTTAAGTATTAAGTTAAGTTCAACTTATTACTAGATTAGTTTAACTAACTAATTAATACAAGTATTTGTACATTTTCTAGTTGAGTAATATACAATGTGTTAATTATAAATTATCCATAATATGATTTAAAGCAATTAAATCATATGGTAATTGGAAAATATTATTGTCTAAATTATATGAAGGTTATTATATAATTAATTATTAAAAGTATAAATACAAGTATATATTTCGTGTATGTATAATACAGAAATATATAAAGTGTGTTAATACTAGTCAATTAATAGTTAAGTGCAATAATAAAAGACTAGTAAAACTATAAGGGATGAAAATGTAAAAGGGAAAGTTTAATTAAGTATTAAACTTAATCAAACTAGAAGGGTTCTAAGTGAAAGATCTTCTATTATAAATAGAAGATCTATTATAAATAGAAGATCTTAGGCTTAACAAAATACTCTTAATGCTTAACCCTAGCCACTTTACATGAAATCTATCCCCCTCATCCTCTCCCTATTCGGCCGAAACACACCAAGGAAGAACACAAGCCTTGTGTTCTTCAATTGTTCTTCGTGTTCTTCGTTCGTTCTTCGTGTTCTTCAAGTCTTGAAGAACAAGGATCATTGCAAGTGATCAACTAGAGGATCTCTCGTCGTGTTCATCATCAGTGGACTTACTTAAGCAAGATTAAGGTATGATTTGCAAAACCCTTTTCCTCTTCTTCTCATGTTCGAAAGTCGAACACCAAGAACCTTAGGGTTCTTGGTGTTAGTCGAATACACACAAGCAATGTGTGTGTTCGAGTTTTTCGTACAAGGCTTGTTTCTTGTTGATCTAGTTTAGATTTCCAACATCCCTAATCCTTTAGGGTTTAAGGATTAAGTTTAATCTCAGTTCCGCTTTTAGGGATTAAACTAGCTAGTTGGTTTAACCGGCAAGAACAAGTTCATGTTCTTGTCAGTATGGTTCGAACCAAGTATACTAGGAGGTTGACACAAATGGTCAATTAGTTACAATGAAACCCTTCAGCCTTTCCACGAGTCCGAGTGTGTCGAGCAGCAATCAAGTCGGAGACTTTAACTTGGTGATCGTATAATAGCCATGAGGATCGAGCAGTTGTGATCATCGGTAGTAATCTTTACTCCCATTTCTTATTATATCATTAACTGATCGGTTGTGATAATCTAGAGCCTCGAGATTTTGATGTAATTAAAAAAACCGGATTTTGATAACCGAGAGGCAAACCGAACCGTAGGGTTCTTGGTTTCCCAATCGGGAAAGTTATATTTTTAATCAAGTTATGTAAAATGAGCTTTTATACATATTAGGAAAATAGCATTCGGGACTGTCGGGTATCCGTGTCGGGTACTCGGGTATTAAGTAATGAGTCGGGATTATTAACATGCTTCGGGAGAGAATCCTGATCTCGGGCCTTCTCGACTTTTGTAGTTTAGATTCTAAACTTTCTATTGATAACCTGTTGTTCGTGAGCCAGATTACGGTCCAAGAGTTATGGGCATAATCATACAGGTCAGCGGTGCTGAAATTTCAGCACCTAGCTGTTCTGTTGAGCGGTTGTTTCGGGACCCTTCTGATCAGATACGAGTCTCCGGTCCATTTGATAATTTATATATTCTGAGTGTTTTATCTTCTGTTAAAATGAGGCAGTCGTGAACTGCCAGATTTTTATAAAATGAGTTTTGGGTTGAGTTTTTATTTAGGTTTTCCTTGTGTGCTTTAGGACCATCTAGGAGCTAACCTTGCTGTGTGTTAGAGTGTTGAGAATTCTTCGGAGTATACGTTATCGAGGTGAGTATTTTCACCTTGTATTCAACTATATTCATATGTTCGTGACTTATGTGATTAAATGCTTTGAACTGTTGTGATTGTTGTGTGACTGATCTGGTATATGTGTTTTTGAGTTTCTGCATTTACTTACATATGATCTGAGACATATGTGCTTGAGTATCTGAGCTCGGTACAGAGTCATTTTGTGCCACTTTGTGTAAGCATTATCTGAGTTATATTATGTTAAGAGGTAAAGAGTTAAAACATAATAAAACATTTGCTGAGTACTTTTTGGCTGAGTGCCCTTTTGCTGAGTGCTTCTTGAGTGATTGTGTGAGGAGGGACGAGGTTGACCTCTCGGCCCAAATCACACCAGCGCGCTATATAAATAAAAGAGATAAATTAAAAAGGGTAATTAACTGAGTAGAGTCTGAGTAGGAGTTCACCTATGTGCCTTCATTTCTTGTGTGATTATACTTGTTTACATTCTGTAGAATATTCACTCAACATTAGTTGAGCTGTAACATCCCAGAACCCCGTAGCATAATATTGTCCGCTTTGCCCACCGGCGCACGGTTTTGTTCTTGGTATGGACCACTTCCACCCAAAAGGCCTCATGCTAAGAGAGGTATCCACACCCTTATAAGGAGTGTTTCGTTCCCCTCTCCAACCAATGTGGGACGAATCTAAAATTCTCCCCCCCTTGGGACACAACGCCCCCGTCGTGCACATCGGCCCGGGGACTGGCTCTGATACCAACTTGTAACATCCCAAATATCATGGAAAATTTAAAAATTTTTAAATAAATAAAATAATCATTTTCTCAAAAGTACAAGTAACTCAAATAAATCGCATAACCAATACTCAAGCTCAATCAACAAGACAATTCATAACATATAACACATAATCATGAATCGAAAGTAAGTACAAGTTTATAGTGAGATTACCCACCTCGAATAGACGTATGCTCCTAAATATCCTTGGTGCAGAAGAGCGCCTCTTATCAGGTCCTAGAAGGCCCTACATAACACAATGAAGCCCGGGTTAGGAATAGACTCGGGGTAGTTTCAGCAGAAACTAAACAACACTCAGCACTCTCACAGGAACGGTCATAACTCCCAAACCGTTCATTAGATTTGTCCCTAATTTTTACAGCAATTAGAAAACTCAGAAAGCTACAAATCATTAGAAGGCCTGGAAACTCGAAAACGAACAGAAAGGTCTCGAAACAGTCTCACAACTCAGTCCCGTCGCACATATGAGATTTCTAACAGCAGCAGATTAGAATAGGGATAACTTTTAAACGGAAAATCAGATTAATGAGACGTCAGCGGCGTCGGAAAGAGGACTCAGAAAACAAGAGACCACCGTGGGCCAAATATCCAGAAACGTATTTTAAGTGAGGTAAAAACAGCCTCGAACTCAGACTGCACATTCTGTCCAAATTTCAGCATTGCGTTTAAAACTCGTTTTGAAACCCGACATCAACCCGTGTACTCCCGAGACACCCGACATTTCCAAAATCACATTTTATCACAGCGGATTGTATTCTCATAACCTTATCGATTTATTTAAGGACTTTATTTGGTTTAGGGAACCGAGAACCCTATGGGTTCGGTTCCCAGTTTTTCGGTTATAAAAACGTTTAGTCAAAATGACCACAGCTTTACCCAACCCTTTAACCAAGCCCGACACTCAAAGCAGTGATTAAAACCAATAAAAATTCGAGACATCTCAGCTTAGAACTACAAAAAGTCGTTTGATAACTGGAAACGGGGACATAGAAACAGCAGCTAGACTACTAAGCCACAAACGAATATGACAAGTCTCGCAATCAAACCCGAACCCCTAACAGATTTGATTAACTCGAGTCTGCTCAATCTGCAATAATAAAAACATCAACCCGGGGATTCAATAAACCGAGATCAAGAAACTGGAAAAAAGAAAAGAGTTTCTACCGAACCGATGAATGGCTTCAGTCCTCCTGTTCACAGCTCGTTGAGTACTATTAGGATGAAACCTGGGCTCGATCAACACACGGGAATTCTTTCTCCTTGTTGAATGAGGCTTTACTCGCGATTCAATCAAGCCTCTAGCTTGAGTGTGCGCTCGGGACAAGAACCAGAATATGGATGTTCTTACAACCTTCTGTCCGATAGCATGCCATCCGCCACAACACAATACAACATTGATTAAGCTCGGTTTATAGAATAGAGACAGAAACAAAAAGAATGACATTAACACCTTACCGAGTCACAGAGTCCACGAACTCTTGGCTCTAATCAATACTCGATGGCAAGGCAAGGGAAAAGGATGGGATGCTCGATCAAACTATGCTGGAATGGGTGTGACGAAGGAGATGCTCTGGACTTGGAGATGCGGCCGAGTGGTATAGGAAGGTTAGGGTAAATCTTTTGTGATGGAAGATATTAATGAGAGAATGGTAACCTTATTTAACAAAACTTAATCTTCAAGCAATTACATAGCTACGGGCCATGAGCCTTGGACGGATTGGGGCTTACAAGGAGACGAATATTAGGGACAAGAACCCAATTAAATTATGGCCCCTATTTAGCCGGAACCCCAAAAAAACGAGGCATAGTGTTTGGTCTTTGCCCACTTGAGTTTGAAAGGAATCGGTTAGGAGACTGGAGTCGTTGGAGGCCTTGGCCTCTCGGCCGGCCTCGGGAATCTCTAACATCTAATTTTTTTATTAAATCTCGGGATTAAATGTCACGACACATTTAAATATCTCTTAGATGATTTCTCAAGAATTTAATAACATCATAGTTATTAAATAATTAATCCTCATGATTAATTAAACCCAAATTAAATGACACTCTTGTCAATAACAAGATAGTGCGTATTTGTTTTTCCTCAAATTAAATACACATAAAGGAACATAAAAATCTCATATAAATAATTGCCACGTAATTTATTGAAATAAAAGTAACTAATTCAATTACATTAGTTTTTTTTTTGGGCGTTACATGAGCCCAATTTTCCCACCCATTGTTTCAGGTACTTGCAAGGGGAAAGAGAAGGTCGACCGTCGACGTATGACAGCTGTCTACTACTGAGTGCTGATGTGGATCATAATTATTATTAAACATTATTTTTATTTAAAACATTCTTCCGCATTAATATTTTAGATGTTGGTTTTATTTACATGGGACCTATTTATGAATTATTTTATTTAATTATTTCATTTAGTTATTTTATTTAATTATTTCATTTAATTATTTCATTTAAAATTTTTAAAATTTTGTATTACAGCTGAGATTCTAGTCCTGGGGTATGTGAAATAGATTCCCAATTGAGTAGATCCTTAAATCAATGTGAGAGCTATGTGTCGTCATAAAAATGGATTGAAGGTGTGTGATTCGATGCGAAAATCGTTTGTCGTCACAAACGAGTTAGGGATAGAACCCAAGTGGGGGTGAATCACTGACCTAAGGAGATGTAAGTCGGCAGAGTCCGGCACGCTGCGAGAGCTCGGAGATACTTACAACATGGTGCTACGAGCTTTTTGACGTACGTGATGGAAGCTCGCATGGAGGTGAAATCAATGACGATTGTGGATGTGCTATTTATCCCAGATTTCGCGGTCATATTTTTCGAAGAGTTGCTAGGGATACCTCTAGAGAGAGGTGGAGTTTCGAATAGAATTAGCTACCGGGTGCGACCCCGGTGGGCAAAGCTTCTTAACGGATTGCTTAGTCAGAGGTCTGCTAGAAGAGTTGAAGGAAATTTGGTGCAAGGAGTTCATTAAACCAAGTAGTAGGGGATAGTCAATTGTGTTCCAGTCACTAGGTTATGTGCTAGATCGTTCTATATTAGTATTCATCGACGATATTCTTATTCATTCTAAGTCGAAGGAGGAGCATGAAGTCAAAGTTCCATATGCTCAAGAGTGTTTATAAAATAATAATGATGTTAATCTATAATCCTATAGGGTCACACAAACAAAACAAGTATACACCGAATTAACATTTATAAGAATTTGATTCTTGATAAATATTATTTATCCTTGTAAATATTATTAAATATGATTTGTAGTATTATATGCAAATAACATTTGTTTATTTAATATATTATAGGTTATATATTAATTGAATAAAAGAAAAATTTTCTTTACTTAATATATGATGAGTCATATGTTATTTAAATAAAAAGAGAAATAAATATATAAAGTTTGAATAATTAAAATGATGATTTTAAAGAGATTCAAAATTGAGAGAGTGTTAGGACTAGTTTTGGGCTTAATCATTGTAATTAGACTTAATTAGCTAGTTAGTGGTGATGGTATAAATAGGAACATGTAATCATGATGATATAATTTTTCACACAATGAATTGAGTCACACTTTTAGAAAGTTCATTCTCTCCTACTTCTCTCTACTTTCTCTCTCTAGATCACACACACTTTTTCCTTCGAGTCTCAATAGAGATCATGGTGTATGCTTGAATTATAATTAATAGTTGGTATCAGAGCATAATCCAACTAGGAACAGAAACAAATTCATTGATCTCGTATTCTGATTTGAAGGAATTTGAAGAATTATGAAGTTTTTGAAGATGTTGAAGAGCTGTGATTTAGATTTCATAATTTGAGGTATATATTTTTGTTTTTAGTTGATCATTGGATTCCTCTTCTAATTCTCATAAGTTTAGAATCAAATATCGATTCATTTTATCTAGTATTGATTCCAATTTGATGATTTTTGTCAAAAACCATGAACTCACTTGTTTTCCACTGTAAAATCAAAAATTCAATCAGTTTTTGTTAAGTTTTGGAGTGTTTGGTTAGAGTAAAACGAGCTAAACTGAATTTCAAACAAATTGCAATTGGAATCATTCAATTTGGTTAAGAATTGAAGAAGTTATGATTGATTAAGTGAGTTTTTTTGTCACTTTACATTCGTCTCAGTTCTTCACAAAGAAGACGAACTTTCACGATCCGAATAACTATTTTTCGTAAGTTCACGATCGCGATCAGGATCGTAATCGGGAACCAAGATCGTAAATCGTAAACTTACAATAACGAATCGTGAACTCTCAGTCGTAAACCATAAAGTTTGAACGGAAACTCTTTACGATCATAATGTTAAGATCGCAAACCGTGAAGTTTTCAATCGTAAACTTAAGATCACAAACCATGAAGTTTACAATCGTAAACTTAAGATCGCAAACCGTAAAGTTCAATCGTGAACCAACTATCATCGTAAAGCTCGCTATCGGAAATTTTCGAAGCTCAAACCTGTTATAATCGCAAAGTTTCAAGATCGTAAACTATTTTATCGCAAAGTTTAAGATTTTCAACTTGTTATAATCAAAAAGTTTCAAGATCGTAAACTATACTATCGCAAAGTTTAAGATTTTCAACTCGTTATAATCGCAAAGTTTCAAGATCGTAAACCATTCTATCGCAAAGTTCAAAATTGTCAACTCGTTATAATCGCAATTGTAAAGTAGAAACATAAAGTTCGAGATCGTAAAACAATATCAATTGTAAATCTCAAAATCGTAAACCTCAGAATCGTAATCGTAAACTTCATCAAAACAATCGTAATCGCAAACACCAATCGTAAAGCCTAACCAAAGTTCACGATCCACTTTAAACTTAAACCAAAATCTTCAAAAATGACTTCAAAAGAAGCGCTGTCAATTGGGTACGATCTAAAACCACCAATTTTATTCAGAGGAGAGTACCCTCAGTGGAAGAAATGTTTTCTTCATTTTATCAAAAGTCAGGAATTGGCAACTGAAATCCTTGATTCTCTGGAAAATGGAGTTGCTGTTTTTTATGAAGATGTTGTTGCTGCTCCGAACGCAACTCCTCCAGTTATTAGCGGGCAATTTCCAATCCCTCGTGCTCGATACTTAGCTGCACAAAGGCAACGTGCCAAAGCAGATTTACAAGCCAATTCATTCATGCTTCAAGGCTTACCAAATGAAATCTATAATAGTCTAGATAGTCTTAAAACCGGGAAAGAAATTTGGGATGACATCAGAAAACAGATGGAAGGAATAGAACTAGGAAATAAGGCAAAGATGGTCTCAACTCTTAACTCTTATGGACATTTCAAAGCTAAAACAGGGGAAGAACTGGAAAGCACATATCATCGTTACTGCAATTTGTTTAATGATTTACGCAAAAACAATCTGAAAAAGGAAAATTTAGAAATCAACATCAAGTTCATTAATATTCTTCTCCCCGAGTGGGAAATGTTTGGTAACAGTGCAATGCAACACAAGGATCTTAGTCAGATAGATATTCATGAATTATATGAATATTTGTAACATAATGCACCTATGGGGAAAAACATTGTTAAAACCAGACAAGAAACAATAGATACTCTTGCACTTCTCACTAAACAACATTAGAATAATCTGCCAAATTAAAAGAAAAAGTGGAAGAATCTGAACATGTCAGTACTGATGATATGGAAAGAGAACTTCATGATGTTCTACAGACTATGTCACTAATATCAAATTATCAGAAAAAGTACTATTACAGGCCCACAAACAATAATCTGAGATCATCCTCCAATTTCAAGTCTGCTCCAACTACTACAAACTCAACTGATAAACCAACTATAACACCCCTGGATCCCACAGAAAAATGCTACAACTGTGTTATTGCTGGTCATCTCTCTCGAGATTGCAAGAAACCCAAAGTTCGTGATTCTGAATACTTTAAACGGAAAATGCTGATGGCCAAGCAGATTGAAACAGGAAAGGTGTTATTGGCTGAAAATCTTCAATGGATGTAAGATTCAGAACCTGAGGATGAAGAACATGCAGCAAACTTGTGTTTCATGGAAAGAGAAAATGCTGAAATTGCTGAAAGGTTCAATGAGGAAGCCAACAAGGAAATTGACGTAATCAGTTCTATCTTATCAAATTCTGATATAGATTCCACAGTTCGTGATACTTGTTATGATAATGTCCAGTCATCTCAAATTGATTCTTTAAAACAAAAACTATTACTTGAAACCGATTTAGATAATCAACTTCAGGAATGTTTAAACAATTTAGAAAACCAAAGTGAACAAATCTTCAATTAGGTGAACAACTTGTTTATCATATTAAACAAAATCAAATTTTAAAAATTGAAGATATGGATTTACAAAATCAAGTATCAGAGATAAGTGTCAGGTATGAATCTGATAACAAGAATCTTTTTCATACAATTTCAGTAAAAGAACTTGAAATAAAGAATCTTAAAAACTTACAAGATCCAAAATCAGATGCTCAAAATGATAAATATTACAAATTGTACATTGATACTTTTCAAGAACTCCAAATAACAAATAATTGGTTCAAACGAAAACAAAAAGAATTTGATGATAATGAAGAACACTTTCAATCCTTAAATAATCAAATAAAAGAACTATCTGATAAACTAAACGAAAAAAAATCTCACATCCTCACAAGAGATAGACAGTCAGCAAACATGAGAAAGATCAACTAATCTATCACATCAAACAACTTGAAGAACTGATTGCAAAACGAGGACAAACTGATCAAACCATACACTTGAATAAGCCTAAAGACTTCAAGTATTTCAATTCAAAAGATGGATTGGGAGGTGACAATCCAGGTTATCTCAGCAAGGCTTGTGATGTGCTTCCATCACTGTACGACTGCAATTATATGAACAAAGGCATCTGACAGAGTTTTGTTCGCATGACAAATGAGGAGTAAGAAACCGAGACGTTCAAAAGGGCTAAGAAGGAAAATGCACAAATTAGTTTCAATTCTAATGAATTAAATAAAACATATGAAACGAAAAAGGCAAAATTTGAAAATGATGAATATTTTCCAATCGTGACTCCAGAAGAATTTGAGATTAAAGGTAATGTAGTTCTTCAGCAAACCATCGAACCAAAGATGTATGTACCAAATTTAATTCTAGAAAAGAAAATTTGTCAACTGGAAACTGAAATCGATGAAACACATAAAGCTTTCGATAAAAAAAATTGGTTTTCCAAACTAAAATTCATAAATTAGAGGATAAAATTCTTGAGTTAAATACTTTTTCCGTTAACAATGATTGTCAATATTCTAAAGCTTCTTTAATCAGTAATTTTTCTGCCAAAAAAATACCTGCCATTTTAAAAAGAGATTCTAATGTACCTGTTTTAAATGATTAAGATAGAAAATTAGAATCCCAACTTAAGAAGTCCATGCCCGATGGAGTCAATGGAGACGTGCAGTTTAAGAAGCCTAACTCGTCTAAGTCTAGTATACTTAAGATGCCCAGCGAGCTTAAGAAGTCTAGATCACCAACATTTTTAGCATCTTCTTCTACTTCTAAAAATAATTGTAATAACTCCAAAAATTTTAATTCTCCTGCAATGGCTTATGGAACTTATTATGATTTATCTGTTCATCATCCGGTTGGTTATTCTGTTGATTGTGGCCATGTGTTTGATTTGTTTGATCATTCTGGTAAAAATGAAAAAACATGTGATTTATACAAAAGAGTATATTACAGTTTTTGTCCCTGTGGTATTCCAGAATCTGCGTTTTTATCCCTGTACTTTTTTTTCATTTTTTTTTGTCCATGTGCTTTTCCAAATTCTGCGATTTTGTCCTTCCGTTTTCATTAGGTAAAACAAAGAAGAAGAAGAAAAAGAACAAAAGGTGAACATAAAATAGAAAATGGAAAAAGACCAAAATGCCCTCACGTGTTCAGCACGCGAGGGCTTTAACGGCCAAAAAGAGACAGCAGGTGGACGGAAGGACAAAATCGCAGAATTTGGAAAACCACAGGGACAAAAAAATGGAAAAAAAGTACAGGGACAAAAACGCAGAATCGGGAAAACCACAGGGACAAAAACTGTAATTTAATCTATACAAAAACAAAAAGGTTCTTCAAAACAATGATAGATATTTTGTAGATATTCATGATGCATGTGGTTTATAAGTTCATCTATTTCATAAATCTGGTAGAATCATTAAATAATGCAAAACGTGTTTTCCAAAACCATGCAAGACATTTGTTTCTAATTCCCAAACATCTACTTCAGTTGATTCTTTTACAACTGATGTTCATTCAACTTAAGTTCTTCAGAACAATCCACCATACTCTGATAACCATCCATCTGCACGTCACCAAGTCTGTCGAGGAGATTTTGCACATAAATCGTCTAATTCAGGTTCCTCAAACAAAGTTAACAAGATGAATAACAAACCATCCACATTTGTTAAATACAAATGGATCAAAAATGAACATTCACACTGGATTATTCAATCCCCTGAGAAATCTTTCAAATGGGTCATCAGATCAACAAATTCTGAACTGCCTCCTTGCAGTTCTCCAACACTCTAAATCAACCATACATTAATTCTACATCAATCATCTATCACTAATCGTTCAGGACCCATACATGATTGGGTACCTAAATTGTTTTATTTTTTTTAACTAGAATCTATGGTATCTTGACTCTGGATGTACAAAACATATGACTTGTGAAAAATCTCTTTTAACAAACTTTCGTGAGAAGTACTTAGGTACAGTTCGATTTGGCAATGATCACTTAACTACAATACTCGGTATTGGCGACATCATAAAAGAGAACTTGATCATTCGAAACGTTGCTTACACTGAAGATCTTGCTCATAATCTCTTTAGCATTGGTCAATTTTGTGATAAAACACTGGAAGTCAATTTTCGTACTCACAAATGTGCTGTTCAAACTTATGCCAGAGATGAGCTTTTAACTGGCACTCGTGACACTAATCTGTTCACCATTAACTTAAATGATGTTGTACCTCTTGAAGAGGTCTGTTTAGTGTCCAAAGCTACTTCAAACGAAACATGGCTATCGCATCGACGATTTTCACAGCTTAACTTCAAAACGATTAACAATGTTGTTCGCGGAGGTCTTGTGTCTGGCCTACCAGATGTTGCGTTTGAAAAGGAACACTTATGTTCTATATGTGAAATGGGCAAAATGACTAAGAAATCACATAAATCAAAACCCGCTCCTAGCGCCTGTAAACCTCTTCAACTATTACACATGGACCTCTTTTGTCCCATGAGTGTTCAAAGTCTCGGGGGTAAACTCTATGTGTTAGTCATTGTTGATGATTACTCACGGTACATGTGGGTTCACTTTCTCCATACAAAAGATGAAGCTGCAGAAATCATAATTTCCTTCAGCAAAAAGACGCAACTGAATCTTGAACTAAGCGTACAAAACATCTGAACTGACAACGGTACCGAATTTAAGAATCATACTATTGACTCATTTCTAAGTTCGGTTGGAATCACTCACTAATTTTCCGCTGCTCGCACTCCACAACAAAATGGAGTTGTTAAACGACGTAATCGTACGTTAGTTGAAGTTGCACGCACGATGCTCTCTTTCTCCAAGTTGCCCTTATCTCTTTGGGCAGAAGCTATTAGCAATTCGTGTTTTACACAAAATCGACCAACCATCAACAAAACCTACAACAAAACTCCATATGAGTTGATCAATAAACGAATTCCAAACACAAAGTTTTTCTACATCTTTGGCAGTCGCTGCTTCATTCTAAATGATAAAGACAAACTGAATAAGTTTGAAGCTAAAGCTAATGAAGGAGTTTTTGTTGGTTATTCACGAGAATCTGCATCTTTCAGAGTCTACAATCGCTTGAATAAGACTATCAGAGAAAGTGTCAATGTTACTTTTGATGAAACCTTTCCACTTGATTCTTTAACAACCAATGTTGAATCTCTGCTACCTTCGTCGGCTCCATCAAAATCTGAAAATGAATTTGATATCCCATTCGAACGTTTTTATGATAAATATCATAACATCAAACATACACTAATTCAGGAAGCCGGAATTCCTATTCCAACAGAAGCTGATGTTCAATCCATTACCGTCCCTGATATGAACAACCCAAGTTCAAATGACTCTTCGTCTCAAACATCTGGTGCTCCGACTTCGCCTCTATCTACATCAAATTCTCCATCTTCAGCAACAGCTCCAGATAGTCTTCTGGAGCGACTTCTACATCATTGGAAAACCAATCACCTCCAGATAGTCTTCCATCTTCAAATGCTCCATATTTAGCAACAGCTCCAGCTCTAGCTACAACTCAAACTCCAGATACAGCTCCAGCACAAGCACCAACATCAACAAATACTCCTATCCCTTTGGTGATTGATTTTTTTTTAAGTTTCATGTTCCACGTGTTGCTCCTCAAACTCCCACATGAAATATACACACTGCAATTATTCCGCACCCAGCCTTTGCTGATAACTACAACATCATCCTTGGTCAACTTCCACTCCCTCATTCTTTTAAATGGACAAAAGAGCATCCTTTACATCAAATCATTGGAAATCTTGAATCCTCTGTTCAAACTCGTAGAGCTACTGTGGATGAACGTCAATACTCTTCATTTTTAAGTTCCAATGAACCAAAGAAAGTAAGTGAAGCTCTCTCAGACCCAGACTTGATTATTACTATGTAGAAGAAATTAATCAAATTGAACGATTAAAAGTTTGGCGTCTAGTTCCAAAACCAGCTAGAAAATCCATTGTTGGTACGACGTGGATTTTCAAGAATAAGAAGGATGAAAATGGAATTGTTAGTAGAAACAAGTCTCGTCTGGTCGCTAAAGGGTACTCACAACAGGAAGGCATTGATTACGAAGAAACTATTTCTCATGTTGCGAGAATCGAAGCTATTCGAATATTCTTGGCATATGTAGCACATAAGAATTTTACAATCTTTCAAATGAATGTTAAGACTACATTCTTATATGGAAATTTAAACGAAGAAGTCTTCATTCATCAACCAGAAGGTTTTGTTGCTCCACAATTTCCAAAGCATGTGTATATTCTTGACAAAGCCTTATATGGTTTAAAACAAGCTCCTCGTGCATGATATGATGTGACAACCCTCGAAAATGGTCCGTTCGGCCGGCACGGAACGTAATGAAACCCTGTCCCATAAAATAATAATTATTGATAAAGATATACATTTATTATATTAAGTGTAGCAAGAGCCCATATTTGGTGTTGACCATACAAAATTTTATATGCACCCGTTAGCATGTCAACATTTCATTAAGCGTGATGATTTTTTTGGCAGAATCCATAATTAATTTATCAGGTTGGTGACTCGCAAACATAACTTATAGTCTAAACAATGAAATATACATACTTCAATTTTTACAATGCAGTATATTCCAACCAAATCGACTTTATTAAAGCGGAGCGTGAACCGCTAATCGTGTTAAATTAAACAAATATAAATTTTAAATATGTGATAACTAGAACTAACCCAATAAATAACGGTACCTGATTAATTATCTAATAAACGTTTATACATCCACCGCCTAATTAAACATAAAATAAATTGATACATCATCTACTTATTTAAATATCACCATTTAAATTATATAATTTAATGGAAAAGTTAACATACTAACTTTCCCTCCACGTGATAAAGTCAACTAGCATGGAAGTTTTCCCCTTCCTTGGGTCGACATTTCCCTGCCAACTTTCACCAAATACATCACTTTTCCATCTTGACATGTCCTTCTAGTTTCGCCATACAAGCTTTAATCTAATAGACAAAGACCTCTCATCTTTTCTTAAACCTCACTCCCCTTTATTCCTCTGCATAAATTAGATATCCTAGCAAAACACATCTTACATTTCTTTCATTTAGAGAGCTCAATGTGCCAACTTATGTAAACTTACTACACTTTTCTTTACCATTTCCGTTACAACTTAAGCAAAGATCCAAGGTCTGTTGCTCATACAACTTTACTAGTAGAATTTCAAGTATCTAAAGAAGAAGAACCCATTATTGCCAAGTTTGAACCAAGAAGAAGGAGCCCTCTAACAGAAGGAAAACCAAACCGAAATCATAGTGAGGAACCCTTCTCTCCTTATGATTTTTACATTATTATCTTATGTTTATGTATAGTGTTTCACTTTTGATGTTAATCCACCGATTAAAAATATACATTTTATTATAACCTGCAACTTTAACTCCAAGAAGAAACCTTGTTAATCCATGCTTTTAATCCAAAAACGGGAACTTTGAAGGTTATAACCAGCAACACAAAATTCAGATCTAATATTATGAAGTTAAAAATAATTAAAGGTGTAATATCTAGAAGTCTCTAAACTATAATAGCCATAAAACCCAACGAACTTCGACCCAAAACAGCCTGTTGTCGAACCAGCCCCGTCTTCTCGCGGAGATAGCCTTAACCGCCAGTCACCACCCTCATCGTTCGCCGGCAGAAGCAGTTACCGAGCAGCCCGCAAAACATCACCATCGGATGTGCTTCCTCATCTCTTGTCGGGAAAATCCGTAACCAACCGTCATTCCGCCGAACCACCAAACCGAGTAGAAACATGGACGACCAACAGTTCCGTCGCCGAGCCGCATAGCTGAGCACCGTCTGACGCTGAGGAGATAGACGAAGTGGACAGACATAATTCTTCATGATGTGAAGTTATATCATTTTAAGCATTTTGAATCCATATATGTGAATTATGTAGAATCCTAACTCCAAAGGAATATGGACGTGGTAGTTGTGTTGCTTTCCCCATATATGAATAGTATAACTATATTATATTTATATAAACAATGAGTAAAACTTACCACAAATAAAGTCATTGGAGGAATAAAAAATAAAATATAAATCTTTAGTTAAATTGAAATTAGTATTTTATAAAGCTATCAACGACTCGTGTGCGCCTAATGACATTTAAAAGCATCAAATGAGTGAACAACTTGCATAGACGTGTTTGTGTAGTCGTCCACTTACTGTTTGACCTCACACATTTAGGTTGTTGAGCCGCTTTCATTCGGGCACCGTATATCTTTGCTAGAATTTGACTCAGGTGAGTTTCACAACCCCTTTTTACTATATTTTTAACTATTTTGGGGTGAGAAACATATAACTGTTTTATAAATGCATGCATGACTATTATTGTTTATCTAGTAAATTTTATTTGTGACGAGTCATGAATAAACAATATTATGGGAAAATTGTTGTTTTGAAAGACATATATGAACAACGTTTTAGTACAATCAGTCTTTGCAAAAACTTAGATAGACAATACTTTTGAGATAATTGGTCATTGAAAAGACATACTCGAACAAGTATTTTTATGAAAAAGTCTTAATTAAGACTCTATGAAAAACTAAATGAGTTTGACTAATACTTGCCATGAGGTTGGTGAACACTTGCCATGAGTTTGGTGAATACTTGCCATGAGGGTGAACACTTGCCATGAAATTGGTGAACACTTGCCATGAGATTGGTGAATACTTGCCATGAGTTTGGTTAGCACGCGCCATAAGGCTATGTACAACTATGAGACTAGGATGTCCCACTACATTAAAAACAAAAGAATTCGAAGATTATTTCAGTACACGAGTTGTACTAGCAAACATTTTGGAATAAATCAATGATTTATAGAGTCATAAACCTCTGAACTCACCAACCTATGTGCTTGCACTTTTTCTAATATGTTTCCCATGTACTTTAGCTTGAAGTAGTTTGCATGGCATTCGAACAAACCGGATTACCACTTTTTGGGAAAATTGTATTTTATCTAGTACGAAGTAAAGTTTGTCAACTTCAAGTCTATATAATAGACATTTTATTCAAATCGATTGTCGTAAACAATTTACGTTGTATTTGTAAAAGTTTAACAATTGGTAATCCATTTTAATGATATGTTTTACTATGGATCGATTGTTGTGATCTCCGATGTAAGTCGCATGCCCGCTCTTCCTCAAAACCAGTTTTGGCCGGGTGTGACAGATTGGTATCAGAGCTATTGGTTATAGTGAACTAGCGAGAGTCTAGTCTATAACCTGAAAAAGTTTTGGGTCAAAATGTTTTCACTTCATGTAGAGTTGCATTACACATAAAATTGCACTTCATGTTGAGTCGCAGATTATATCATTCCCTAGACCTACTACTAGGAGTTCTAGTACATTAAGTAGAGCTCTATTATTTTACTTGGTATTTATACGTCAAACTATATGTAAGATCTATTACAGTCTACCGAAACTCAATACACTGCACTATACTGTTCACTTTCCACTTACATCACCTTGTTGTTACACTACCTTACAATTGCAGTATAAAGATCGCTTAAATTTCATTGCACACTTACTTTACATACCGTAAGCCTTAATTCGATACCTTATCTACATCTCACTAAGCACTTGCACGAAAACCCGAATTCGAGACGAGCAGTGAATATGCTGACTACATTACTCGACTGGACAGTGAGCATCATGACACATCATCAGACGACCTTCAACAAGAAACATATTTACACGTGCACCGCGTACTTTAATCACACATTGTATATCTTTCTCACACATTGTTCCTCGTGCGAGTATCATTACCACAACCCTTAAGATGGTACAATTCCTGAAATTCCGCGTATAATGGAAATACGGAGGAAATACTCATATTCATGAATGAAGAATATGAAGTGACGATGATGAGGAAATATTGCATTATGATATTATAAAAACGCCCGATCACTGTGTTTATAATTACATAATACAATAGGGAATTATCAAAGTCATGGATTATTGAAAGGAGTCGTTGAATAAATCATTTAAATAGCATTAGCCTCTTTAGAAACAAAACAAGTGAATGAAACAAAAGATTAGCCAACTTATAGAATGGAAACCCTCATGTTAAACAAGAAACACAACATTGAGGTAGAAAATAGTAAATTGAGTCAGTTTGGAAGAGGAATCCTACGCCGTACCTAAGCACTTCGCATCCATTTGATGTTCTCATGTTAATCATAATCTATCTACTCTCTTACCTTATATTCTTCTATTGTGCATTCTAGAAATCAAACATGGCCCCTCGAAAAGCTGCTCAAAAAAGTAACAACAACGAAGGACAAGCTTCTCTTACTGCCGAACAAATCGCCAACCTTATCTCTGAACAAGTAGCTGCTGCCCTACAAAACCAAGCTAGAGGGAGCGGTGGAAGCAATAACCAAAATGGAGGCGGCGGAGCAGGGAACGAACAAAGAGGATGTTCGTATAAAACCTTTCTAAGTCGTGACCCGCTGAAATTTAGTGGTACTGAAGGTGCCGTCGGGATCATTCGTTATGGAAGTAGTACTTGACATCAGCGCATTTCGAGAAGATTGCAAAGTAAAATACGCCACTTGTACCCTGACTCACGAGGCTTTCACTTGGTGGAACTCACAACTTCAAGCGCAAGGTAGGGATGTTGCCAACCAAATGTCATGGAATGAACTGAAAACTCTCCTAATGGAAGAATATTTTCCTACAAATGAGCTCCAAAGGCTAGAATCTGAATTGTGGTAACTGTCAATGGAAGGTTCTGATGTGGCTAGCTACACTACTCAATTTAGCGAGTTAGCCCGACTTTTTCCTCATCTCGTGACCCCTGAGGTTAAGAAGATTGAGAAGTATATCTGGGGATTGGCACCCCAAATACGAGGAATGGTCACTTCATCTAAAGCAACTACCATGAAAGACACAATCCATTTAGCTAATAGTTTGACCGACAATGCAATTCGAATGGGGCAACTTGCGAAAAGGAATTCTGCTGTTGGGAAAGCAGTGGTGGTTGAAGGAAACAAAAATGACGATGAATCCAACAAGAATGGTAAACGAAGTTGGGAAGATGATCACGACTTCCATCAACGCGACAATAAACACCTGAAAACCGTTTGTGCCTACGTGGCAACTAAACCAGTCAACCCAGGATCCAAACAATACCTTGGAGATCTTCCAAAGTGCAACGGATGTAAACGCCATCACCTAAGCAGATGTCTACAGTGCAACAGGTGCAAAAAGTATGGGCACAAGGCTCAGACATGTCAAGTGACTCTTTCAACCGAAAGAGAATGTTTTAAATGTGGAGCCTCAGGTCACTACATAAGAAATTGTCCCGAGTGGGAGAATCAGAATAACAACAACCTCAACAACAATGAAGCACTAGTTATCGAAGCTCGAGAAAACCGTCAAAATCCTGATGTAGAAACCGGTACGTGTATCTTATATAACTAGTATTCTTGAGAACATAAGTTATATGAAACAACCAAAATCATGTATTGTCTTAGTATGTCATTATTATGTTAGTCCTCATTTAGTCTAAAGTTAATAAGTTTTAACTAAGAATTAAGTCTGTCAAATATTGGTAATCCTTCTATTTAATTAGATTTAATAGAGATGAATTTATACATAATGTATCGCATATTATTAGTAATGTGCTATGAATTATAAATTACGTACAACTTTATTTTAAGCTTGAATGGATTAAGAAAAGAAAATCAAATATTTTCTCATATGGATAGCTATTTTTAAATGATTTAAGAAAAAAAAAAACTACTATAGTCTATGTTTACAAAAAAATATATATATATATATACATGTATATAAATAAATAAATAAATAAAAATTGAGCCGGCTAATCGAACCCGTAAAATTTAAAGGCAGCCAAGTTGAGTTAGCGCATTAGATCGGTGGGATTCTCTTTTTATATACAAGAGAATGAAAATAATCAAGAAGCTAAATCTGTATTCAAATTTAAAATGAGATCTTGAGTTTACTTGGCAAAAATAAAATAAAATAAAATTTCGATAACCATACCGATTTTCATAAGACACATACCAATAATGACACATCTTTAATTTCGGGACGAAATTCTTTTAACGAGGGGAGAATGTGACAACCCTCGAAAACGGTCCGTTCGGCCGGCACATGACGTAATGAAACCATGTCCCATAAAATAATAATTATTGATAAAGATATATATTAATTATATTAAGTGTAGCAAGAGTCCATATTCGGTGTTGACCATACACAATTTTATATGCACCCGTTAGCATGTCAAACATTTTATTAAGCGTGATGATTTTTTTTGGCAGAATCCATAATTTATCAGGTTGGTGACTCGCAAACATAACTTATAGTCTAAACAATGAAATATAAATACTTCAACCTTTACAATGCAGTATATTTCAACCAAATCGACTTTATTAAAGCGGAGTTGAACCGCTAATCGTGTTAAATTAAACAAATATAAATTTTAAATATGTGATAACTAGAACTAACCCAATAAATAACGGAACCTGATTAATTATCTTACTACTATATAAAGCATTTAGGCCTACCTCATTAGGCAAGTTTAAGGAGCTCCTTAAACTTGATTTTAAGGACCTTTCCACTTTTATTAGTTAGTTTTCTACCTTAAAAAAAATAAATCGCGGCTAATAAGATTCGAACCCAAGACCTCTCTTAACTTATCACTATGTGTTAACCACTTGCTATACATTACACTTTGGTAACACCACCCACACTTAATAACAAAAGTCTGTTACTCGAAAACCATTTTACCCAATAACATTAAATATACGACGCTGTAAATCATCAACTCTTACCAAAATCCACATTTTCGTTTAATTATTTAAATCTAGCAACAATTATTACCATGTAAACGAACAACATTTGCTCGCCACGAAATATGGTTTCTGGGTACCCGTCGCCGCATTGCGCGGGTACCCTGCTAGTCTAATAAACGTTTATACACCCACCGCCTAATTAAACTTAAAATAAATTGATACATCATCTACTAATTTAAATATCACCATTTAAATTAAATAATTTATTGGAAAAGTTAACATACTAACTTTCCCTCCACATGATAAAGTCAACTAGCATGGCAGTTTTCCCCTTCCTTGGGTCGACATTTCCCGCCATCTTTCACCAAATACATCACTTTTCCATCTTGACATATCCTTCTAGATTCCCCATACAAGCTTTAATCTAATAGACAAAGACCTCTCATCTTTTTCTAAAACCTCACTCCCCTTTATTCCTCTGCATAAATTAGATATCCTAGCAAGACACATCTTACATTTCTTTCATTTAAAGAGCTCAATGTGCCAACTTATGTAAAGTTACTACACTTTTCTTTATCATTTCCGTTACAACTTAAGCAAAGATCCAAGGTCTGTTGCTCATACAACTTTACTAGTAGAATTTCAAGTATCTAAAGAAGAAGAACCCATTATTGCCAAGTTTGAACCAAGAAGAAGGAGCCCTCTAACACAAGGAAAACCAAACAGAAATCATAGTGAGGAACCCTTCTCTCCTTATGATTTTTACATTATTATACTATGTTTATGTATAGTGTTTCACTTTTGATGTTAATCCACCGATTAAAAATATACATTTTATTATAACCTGCAACTTTAACTCCAAGAAGAAACCTTGTTAATCCATGCTTTTAAACCAAAAACGGGAACTTTGAAGGTTATAACCAGCAACATAAAATTCAGATCTAATATTATGAAATTAAAAATAATTAAAGGTGTAATATCTAGAAGTCTCTAAACTATAATAGCCATAAAACCCAACGAACTTTGAACCGAAACAGCCTGTTGTCGAACCAGCCCCGTCTTCACGCGGAGATAGCCTTAACCGCCAGTCATCCTCGTCGTTCGCCGGCAGAAGTAGTCGCCGAGCAGCCCGCAAAACACCACCATCGGATGTGCTTCCTCATCTCTTGTCGGGAAAATCGGTAACCAACCGTCATTCCGCCGAACCACCAAACCGAGCAGAAAGATCGACGACCAAGAGTTCCGTCGCCGAGCCGCATAGGTGAGCACCGTCTACCGCTGAGTTTCTATAAATTGCGAGGAGCAGAGGAGGAGATAGACGAAGTGGACAGACATAATTCTCCATGATGTGAAGTTATATCATTTTATGCATTTTGAATCCATATATGTGAATTATGTAGATTCCTAACTCCAAAGGAATATGGACGTGGCAGTTGTGTTGCTTTCCCCATTATGTATAGTATAACTATATTATATTTAAATAAACAATGAGTAAAACATACCACAAATAAAGTCATTGGAGGAATTAAAAATAAAATATAAATCTTTAGTTAAATTGAAATTAGTATTTTATAAAGCTATCAACGACTCGTGGGCGCCTAATGACATTTAAAAGCATCAAATGAGTGAACAACTTTGCATACACGTGTTTATGTAGTCGTCCACTTACTGTTTGACCTCACACATTTAGGTTGTTGAGCCGCATTCATTCGGGCACCGTATATCATTGCTAGAATTTGACTCAGGTGAGTTTCACAGCCCCTTTTTACTATATTTTTAACTATTTTAGGGTGAGAAACATATAACTATTTTATAAATGCACGCATGACTATTATTGTTTATCTGGTAAATTTTAATTGTGATGAGTCATGAATAAACAAAATTATGGGAAAATTGTTGTTTTGAAAGATATATATGAACAATGTTTTAGTACAATCAGTCTTTGCAAAAACTTAGATAGACAATACTTTTGAGATAACTGGTCATTGAAAAAACATACTCGAACAAATATATTTATGAAAAAGTCTTAATTAAGACTCTATGAAAAACTAAATGAGTTTGATGAATACTTGCCATGAGGTTGGTGAACACTTGCCATGAGTTTGGTGAATACTTGCCATCAGGGTGAACACTTGCCATAAGATTGGTGAACACTTGCCATCTGATTGGTGAATACTTGCCATGAGAATGGTGAACACTTGCCATGAGATTGGTGAAGACTTGCCATGAGTTTGGTTAACATGCGCCATAAGGCGATGTACACACTATGAGACTAGGATGTCCCACTACATTAAAAACATAAGAATTCAAAGATTATTTCAGTACACGAGTTGTACTAGCAAACATTTTGGAATAAATCAATGATTTATAGAGTCATAAACCTGTGAACTCACCAACCTATGTGTTAACACTTTTTCTAATATGTTTCTCAGGTACTTTAGCTTGAAGTATTTGGCATGGCATTCGAACAAACCGGATTACCACTTTTTGGGAAAATCTTATTTTATCTAGTACGAAGTCTAGTTTGTCAACTTCAAGTCTATATAATAGACATTTTATTCAAATCAATTCAATTGTCGTAAACAATTTACGTTATATTTGTAAAAGTTTAACAATTGGTAATCCATTTTAATGCTATGTTTTACTATGGATCGATTGTTGTGATATCCGATGTAAGTCGCATGCCCGCTCTTCAGCAAAACCAGGTTTGGCGGGGTGTGACATATGATGTGTTGTCAAAATTTGTAGTTGATTCTGGTTTTTGTAAAGGCAAAATTGATAATACACTTTTTATTAAACGACAAGGGGAAGATATTGTCTTAATTCAGATATATGTTGATGACATAATTTTTGGCTCTATGAATCTAAAGTTCTGCAAACGGTTTTCTGATCTTATGGTTAAAAGATTTGAAATGTGCATGATGGGAGAGATGAAATTTTTCCTTGGTGAAGTACGTCAGCTGTCATCTGGGGTCTTCATTAATCAATCAAAGTATATCTCTGATTTGTTGAAAAAGCATCTGATGGATGATTGTAAACCAGTTTATACACCGATGTTACCTGGTTCTAAATTGCATGTTGATCCTGATGGTTAACAAGTTGATGTTACAAATTATCGGGGCATTAGTGAAGATATTACTAACAAATTCATTGATAAATAATTTTAATTAATACGGGCTTTTAATATTCTAAATTGTTAATTTTTAATTTTCAATCTTCAAATTTTGAGGTTTTACACTTCACGATCGTAAAGTTTTGGACTTCACGATCCATCTTTTAAGCTTCACGACACTTGCACTTCACACTCCTTAGCTTCGTGACTAAGAGACTTCCTGCTCCTCCGCTTCACGACTCAAAAGACTTCAACAGTACCTTCTTCCCACTTCATTTTCACGATACACACACCTCGGCGATCCCTCATTTGTTTTCACATTCCCGAGTCGATTGGGTTACACCATATCATCACTCTTGTTCTTAATCCTCACCTTTTGGTATGTACTATCTGTTTCAACCATCAATCGTTCAAATCGGCTAACACCTGTCACTTTTTCGTAAGTCTAGGGTTCTTAATCTATCGGTTCTTGACTGTTTGCTTTGGTTGATCTTCACGGCTTCAATCCTGCTCGTAAAGGTATATTCTACACTGTTTTACCTTCAACGTGATTCCTCATTTTGATTTACTCATAACATCTTTAGTATTGCTATAATCATATAAAATCTTTTCGTTTAGTTAAAGTTCTCTTTCAATTTGTAGTGAATATACCTCGTTAATTCATTTTGTCACCTACTCGGTTTATTAACTAATTTTGGGTTTCTCATCCTTTTCAATTAGTGATGCCTCAGTTTTACAACTTTTATTATCTCTATTATAAAGTTTATCTCTTACTTTAATTAACTAATTTCTTACTTAGTTTGTATTACTCTTTAGGACCTCATTACTTTATAAACAATTCAAGTTTGTTAGTTCTCATTTACTCATATAGAATAAGCCTCATTTATTTATTCAATTAATAATTTATTGATAATCAAACATATTTACTGAACACAATTATTTATTAGAACGTGTTTCTCGACTTTAAATTAATGGCTACTTATAAATAACATTTTTCATTTAATTCATTTTAAATAAATGCTTATTTAAACCTTGATTTATCAATTTCTCATAACTCATAATTTCTCAATTAACACCAATTCCCAAATATTTTATTCGATTATTATTCTTGATTCTCATTTAAAATTTTAATATGTTTCTCGTTACTATGTTTTATAATTTAACATTTAATGAGTCCAACTTGATTTGACTTAATAGTCTTCCTCTTGACTTGTTTTGATTGCTCTTTATCGATTCGTATTACAATATTCTTATTTAGTTTGTTTCAGTGTTTTCTAATAAGTCTTCTCTTTAATGATTCTACTATTTACTCATTAATAATTTACTCGTTGATTTAAACTTAGCGATATCTCATTACCTATTATAATCTCATTTGTTTATTAATGATTTCTCATTTACTCAAAAAGTATTATTCAATACAACCATCCAATTTAACGATTTTAATTGACGCATTTTAATGATCGGTATAACTAAAATCTCTTTATTAAATTGTTTTCAGATTATTGCTCAATCATTCTAAATTTAACAAATTATCATTGATGATTTTACTCAATTTGGTTTAATAAACGTTTACTTGATTTGTTTTGTTACTCTTTGTCAATTTTAAATTAATAACCTCTTATTTAGCTTATCTCATTATTTCCTCAAAAATCTCATTTTTTATTCAAACTTCTATTATTCTCTTTGTTATTTAAATGCCACTCGCGACGTTCATTCAACTAAATATCTCATATATAAAGTACTAGAGGCACAAGGTCGTCGTGATGCGCTGCTTCTCGATTTGGATTTGGACTCGTTTTTAAAACATTTTGAAAACTCGTGCTTCGACTTGAGTCTGAAATCCACCTGTTGTGAACCCAATTATCTCAAGCTAAAGGTCTGATACCAACTTGTAACGCCTCAAAATTTAGAGGATATGTAAAAAATTTGAATAAATTAAAATGACACATTTCCCAAAAAAATACAAGTAAACAAAAGGTCTCATCTCATTAATAATAAAAGTAATCGTCTCGTGGTTTTAAATGCAGAATAATAAATATCTTTTAAAGATATGCTTGACTCAAACAATGTTAAATCCAAATCCAATATCTCGTCGAGTAGCAACTCATCCAATGACCTTCTCCTTGCCTACTAGTACCTGCACAATGGGGGGGGGGGGAGTGTTTGGGGTCAGCCACACGCTGAGTAAATAAAATCAAAATAAACATGCACACGCAAATAGTTCATGCCACATACATGATCCCTAAAAGACTCTTCTCATTTCTCGTTATCAGGCCTTTATTAAATCTCATTGGGTTCGCCGTGGTACTGTGACAATCTCAACGCACGCCTCTGCTCTTGCGCCTCGCCACGATACCCCCTTCCAACACCCATCCTCTAGGTGCCAAGCAGTACCACGCTAACAATCGTGAAATGGACTTGGCTTTTTCTGGGAAGAGTTGGCTATTTATGAATCTCAACAAACGTGCCATCCTCAGTATAGTCACAAGCCACTTCTTAATTCTCAAAACACAATGAAACAATAAAAATAAACTATACATTTAGGAAAACGATTTTTTTGATAATAAAGTCCGATCCTTGAGATTTCATCCTGACACCCGGTTGGGTGTCGTCCATCCCATCATGGTTCCAATCTAATGATAACAATAACAATATGATACGGAAACCATTTAATTGATTTAATTACATAACTCAACAATAAAAATACTAAATGATCAAATATAATTTATTTTAAAACTGAAAGGATTAATTACAAAAATCATCACAACAACACAAACTATAACTCGGTCACAGCTCGGTAACGACTCAAACGATACGAAAACTAACTAGAAAAGGGATTAGAAATATACCCGAACCAAAATGTGGCAATAACCGAACCCGAGCAACAACACCACGACAACAAGACATGGTCACCTTGTCAGCAATTTAACTTTAGCTTAGGTTCATGGCTATTTGGCCACCCAATAATCTGCCACCATTCAAATAATTGTCAACCCACAACTCACAATTTAACATAAGAATCTCAATCTCACCAACTCGCACCACCGTTATATCTCATGTTTGTTTTGAACATGCGGACTCAAAATAACATTCAAAACCACCGTCCACCTAAATAGAATTGAATTAATTCTTGGCTGCTTAGATTTGCTTGCTTCGACGGACATCACATGGACGAAAAGTTGTAGCTCTCTCTCTCCTTCGGCAGTCTACACAAGGAGTCAAATAAAATAGGGTTTGATTTCCTAATAGCCTAATTTAAACATCAACTTAAAAGCCTTTATGCCTTGCACATTGGACCGGCCCTTCTTTGGCCCACACAGTCCAACCGGCAACCCTCATAATGTAAAACACTAGCCCGACTCTTGTTTATTTAACCCGTCAAAACCCGAGACATATTAACTCACTAATTAATATGACTTGTTAACTAATTAAACATCTAACTATAAAATTGTGTACATAATACGAACCGTCTAATCTCATTATAATTAATTTATAATTTAATCCATTTAAAATTAAGTATGACAATTAAAATACTATTATTTAATTACTACAAATTTCGGGTCGTTACAGTTGTGACATCCGTAATCGATCTCTTTACTGATTCCAATCTGTACTGATTGCATTTGTTTATCACAACTTCTTTTATTTCTTGTTACTTCCCATTTTAAAGGTTTTACTAAATACAATGATGGGGAATTAAACCTTTTATTCCATTTCCCCATGCCTACCTTTTACATACAAATCCAAAACTTTTCTCTCAAAATATGTCTCACTCGGCACTAAAATTTGTTAGTTTGTTGTCTTTGTATACTCGTAGATCTTTTCTCTGAATACATTCAGAGAAGATTGCATCTTTGTAAGTAGTATACTCACATGACTTCTGGACTACACTAACATTTTTTTAATTCATTGGTTCTACATATCTGTCGATCTTTTCTCTGAAGCCATTTAGAGTAGATTGCATCTTTGTAAGTGGTATACTTAAATGACTTCTGGACTATTTCCTCAAAATTAATTTCTTTTAAATTTAAATATCTTGATTAACAGTTTCTCTTTTCAATTTGATCGTCTTTTTCGTAAATGATCTCTTTTCTGAAGTTCTTCAGCAAAGATTGCATCTATCTAAGACTTCAAATTCTAAATTGACCCTGCTACTAATTCATTTTTCAACTGCATTTTTCTTCCAAGAATGGCTAGCGGACATTAGTCGATCCCTTTTCTGGATCTATCCAGCAAAGATTGCATTTTTTTGTATTCCTTAATTCTTGGACAAAATCTATTTTTAAATGGTTACTTATTGGTTACTACGCTTTACTCAGATAGACAAATTCGAAATGGTGTCTGAAAATAATCTGGTGCCCCCAGCAGAAAGCAAACTCACCAAACCAAACAATTTCTTCTGGGATCCAGTGGTGGATACATCATTTGATGCAAGATATCCGGTGCGGGCCAATATATTACAACGACATCCGCTAAATTACCTAATAAGTGCCAGACCTGATACACCGCTGATCTATGTTCATCAATTCTGGAATATGTTATCATTAAAACCGATGTCACTCCAAACAGATTCGAGGTAGGCATCCACCGCACCAGGGTTCACTTCACAAAAGAAGACATGTTTGAGATCTTCCGGCTACCAGGTCCTCTTGGTAGACCTCCTCTCCCAAACCATGAACAACAATTGGCTGATCTTACTGTTATTGGGAGAATTGTTGATCTCGGGCTTCAAGGCAACACAACAAACATCACAGGGGTCAAGAAAGGGTTAATCAGCAAAAGTTGGTACGCACTTTTTACAATCTTTAACAAATGCTTGACTGGCAAGCATGCTGGTGCTGATAGAGGTTCAAGAAGTGTCTTACATGCCTTTCAGGCTATGTGTTATAACCATCATTACAATTACACTGATTTTTTGAGGACCGACTTTACCACCGTGGTTGGAAAACAAAGATAACTATGATTATGTGATGTATCCTTGTTTTTGACAAATTGTCATAAACTATTTCTTGCAACGGAATCTGAATATTCCGAGACATGAGATCGCATTGAAATTCGTTCCACCTCCGGTGACTTATTTAAGTGGCGATGCTGGCTCAACTGTGCCACCTACACCAATATCGCTTAAGCTATTTAATCTTGATGATCTTTCAGTACCAGCGGTTCAAACTTATCGAGATCAGTTCCATCCTGATTGGAAACCAGAAGTACCGGTTCAACAACCTCTGGCAACTCAACCTCCCGTATCATTGCCTCCGGTTGTTACAACTCTGGTTCCCACTTCCACAATACCAACGAGTTCTGGAAGCTATCATGGAGAGGGTTGAAGCAGTCGGGTTACTCATTCTACTACCATATCTACAACCACGACTGCTCCGTTCACACAATCGTTTCAACTTCGTGATTCTAACACCGAGTCAGATCATCAGCAGAGCCCTGATAGAGAACCTTTTGATACAAATATTTTTACCTCTACTCCTCAGGCATGTGCCCCTCCATCTCCTCAGTTAATTTCCATGCCAACCACATCAATTACAATCACTACAGCTACCACCTAATCACCTGTAATTGTTTCATTTCCAATTACCACTCGGCGTTGCGAACTACGGAGTATCCTATACCATCCTATGTTGATGCCACTATTACAAAGACAACAACACCTCAGGCACCAACATCCACTCAACCTAATCTGCATATGATCACCAGTGTGGAATCTCAGATGCAAATAGTTCTGTCCTAGCTGGCATCTTTCGAAAACCAAGTGGTAGCTCCTCCTCCTCTTCCCCTGGTAGCGCGTCCTGATGAGTGGATACTTGAGGCATCACAAAACTTCTCAATGGATGAGCTCAACCGCATGCTTGCTCTCTGTATTGCACAATATAAAGATACTTGCTCTCAAGTATCTACATTGAAGAGAAGGCATGAGGATCCTGATAATGATCCTCATGAGGGGGAGAACCGAGCAAGATTTGAGTTTGGTGGTTCGAGTTCTGGGCATTTCACTGAACAAGAACAAAAGGGACCACATACATCCCACCAACAATCTAGATGAGGGACACAACATTCTGACTGGCAGATGGTTGTATATGATCACACAAGAGTCCTTGATGTGAAACCATTGAACCAATGGTGTGTGGATGAAAATGAGGGCACATTTCCTGTGAACAACTTACAAGACAATGAAATGGATGAGGAATAAAGAAGAACATGCATGACCCACCTACTCAATACAACCGAAAATTTTGAGAAAACCCAATCTCATAAAATGAAAAACATTTTGTTGAGAAATGAAAATAAAACAATAGAAATATCAACTGATTCTGAGGAAGACGAAGTGATAAACAAAGTATTAAACGAAGAAATTTGTGGGGTGGATGCAACTGGTCCATATGTAGAAACCCCTCCCACAAACATTCAAACATCACTCACCAGATCACAATACTACAATTCATTATTCCCAGAATCAATGGCGTCATCACGTTCTCTCAAACCCTCAACCACAAAATCCAAAACTAAAACCCCAATCATTGAAATTTCAGACATACCACCTCCACCCTTCATTCCTACAAAGAAAACCAAAATTGACAAATAGAAGAGGCATCTATTAGAGCTAACAAAAGGCGAATTAAGATTAAAAAAGGAGCATCTTTTTCGTCACATAAAAACTGAATATCTTGAAGATATCTTCACTGGAATATTTCAAGAAAAAGAGAAACCAGTTTATTATGAAGAGCTTTATATGCAAGTGATTTTGCCCCCAAGAGAGAAAAGAATGTACTATCTTACCATGTAGTTTTTGAAAGCTAAGAAAGATAGGTACAACAAATCACCGATCATGCAACTCCTAGAAACAAATGCAAAACACTTTTCAGACGAAATGATGGTCAGGAATATGTCTTTGATGAGTCTGACTTTGAGGTTCTTGAACCTAGAGACATAGAGATTCTGTACAGTGAAATACGAGCTAATCCGATAAAAATATTCCAAGAAATCTAGCTCAGGATGCTTTGAAAAGATTTATGTTTGTCAAAACTCTTGCCGCAAGATTGGAGGATGTACAAATGCCATTTGAGAGTTGTACAGAAAAGGTTCACCTTGCTGCTCCAGACTGATCTTTCCCTACTGGCACTGCAGTACGGGAATATGTAATCTTCAGTGAAGCATATTTGGGTATCTCTTACACCAATAGATTCAACGAAAAACACTACTTTCGGGTGTTAGAGATCTCAAAATTCTGTGATGGAACCCTCTTGAAATTCAGAAAACACCTGACCATCAAAGGCAGAAATCTTAATCTGTTTCCCAGCCACCCAAATGTGAACATTGAACAACGCAACATAGACAAGATAATCACAACTATTGATGATAAATTAAATTGGAGAAATGTGATTAGACATTTTGAAATTCATCTGGGAGTACGTGATCGTAGTAAGACGCCCACCTTCTAAACTCAAGTACGAAACCCTCTTCCTAAATTTGGACAATATATATGCTGAGTTGAGATGGGAACATGAACCTGCCCCTTTTGTGAGTAGGGGGCAAAGGGCTGGAGGAAGACGTTAAAGATAGAAGATTGGAATGGGGTGCTGTAGTCCAAAAAGGGGGAGATTATTAGGACTAGTTTTGGGCTTAATCATTGTAATTAGACTTAGTTAGGTAGTTAGTGATGATGGTATAAATAGGAACATGTAATCATGATGATGTAATTTTTCACACAATGAATTGAGGCACACTTTTGGAAAGTTCATTATCTCCTCCTTCTCTCTGCTTTCTCTCTCTAGATCAAACAAACTTTTTCCTTCAAATCTCAATAGAGATCATGGTTTATGCTTGAATTATAATCAACAGAGAGTAATAGGAATATTACATGACTAGTTTATTTCCTATTGGTTCTTTTGGAGGTGGCTCCACTACACAAGAAATTGGATTTGGTAAATTTAATATAACAGTAACTTGCATTAATTCAAAAAACCCTCTCTCCTCTATTCTTCTCTCCAAACCAACGACCAAGAACCCTTAGTAAGTCGTTATAAAATGATTTTAGAGCAACGGAAGATCATCTTCAAGTATTGGTTGGATTTTGCAAGTTACAAAGAAGGTTAACATCCAAAGGTGTCGGTGCTTGTGGTGGATACCGATAGAGAAGTTCTACTCTTGAATTTTGTCTTCAACATCACCCTCCTCCCTCTACATCACCCTCCTCCCTCTTTGGTTTAGAATCGTTTTATCCAATTCAAATTTCAAATCTTCCATTGTCATTATGTAAACCTGATTTGAACAAAACCCTTCAAGTGGTATTAGAGCCATCTTTGCATGCATGTTTAGATCTAATAAAATGATGAAAACTTTATTTTTCGGAAACCATGAATGTTTCTTTTTTCATCTTGTATGAAAGAGTTCATGCATGGATTCTTTAGCAACTTGGTAGTTATAATAAGTTGTTATATATGTGACCAATATTCTTACATGCATTTTTAATCACATAAGCTGCCTTAGAAAAACAAATGTTTTTTTATATGTTTATTGTATATGATGTGTATAAAATAGCTTTGGACCCATTTTGTTGTTGGCTGTGTTGTTTGTTTAAAATGGTTGTAATATTTATTTATTTATTTATTTATTCATATGATATGTAATAGTAAATGTGTATTCTTTAATCTTGTAGTTTTTATATTTAACAGATGACCTATTGTTAGCCTAGTTTATTATTATGCAAAATGTAGCAACAAAAAAGAATGGAGACCATTTTTATGAGCCAAGGCGAGGCTACGGTTTTGGTAAGGAGTCACCACAACCTCACCGTTATGGAGGAAGGACACAAAAGCACATGATTCCTACAAGAACTTGTACACATTAGATGTTTAATCAAATGGAAGCTTGAAGACTCAAAATGAAGATTTGGTCCCTTGTCCCTTTGGAATGGACTCGATATTCGTGTTTTGGCTTACATGAAATATCACTAGAAAATGGCGTGTTTATTGCACTTTTACATGTTATTGGTTGATTTTTTATGTTGATATTATCTTGTGCGATTGAAATATAATTTTAAATGATTGATAATATATATGAAATAATAAAGAATCAACAAAAGTAGTTTGTTTTTTCAAATAAAAGTTTTTAATGAAAAATGGGTAAAATTTATTTTTAGAAACTCAAAGTACTATGTGTTATTGGATGCATGCAATATACATTATACAATATGTTTTAAAACTAGAACTATAAATGTTGGGTACTATTTTATTGTATTTAATAGTATAGGGGGTAAAGTGTAACATTGTATAATAGTTTAGTTAAGATTAGGATTAGTTTTAATTAATCAAGGAATTAAGCCATGGTATATAAATCAAAGTGTAAGGCTTAATTCCTCAACTTTTGCCATTAATCCAATTCACATTTTCCAGCAAAAGCTCTCTCCTCCATCTCTCTACTTTCTCTCTCTAAAACCCTTTCTTCTCTATCAAGTTTTCATCCTAAAATCATCATCTAATCATCAAGCCATGGATTGATTGTTGTTTTATGCTTTTCAATTGGTATCAGAGGATGCACAACAGCAACCCCAACAACCAGCAGCTCCACCTCAACAACAACCAGCTCCTCAACAACCTCCACGACAACCAGCTACACGAGCTGCTTCACGACAACCAGCTCCTGAACAACGTCCAAAAAGAATTCGACTCAGAAGCAATGGAGCGTCTGGAAGTAGCTCCGCTGTGCCTCCACCCACCCAACCAATCATACAACCACCCAGTCAACAAATCATACATCCGTTAACCCAATCAATTCCAACACCACCTACCCGACCCATTCAACCATCCTCATCCTCCTCATCAACATATTCTGCTGCCACCGTGTCTGATCGACCACCATCACCACCTTCACCACAAGGTCCACCTTTACCACCGTCACCACGTGGCCCTCCTTCACCATCAGCAGCTTCACACTCCACACGACAACAAGGATCACCAAATCCCTTTGATGATCCATTCTTCCAGGATCTCCCATCATCATCACACATACAATCACCCCCGACAGCAATTCCTCAATCTTCTTCACTCTCCACATCAAGTGCATCCATAATTCCCCCACTCACATCTACCATCCCAACGACCACCACAACCATCACACCAACCACAATTACCACACAAACCACCACATCTACAATACCACCAACCACATCTACCATCTCAACGACCACCACAACCTTATCACCAACCACATTTTCCACACCCATCACATTTATCATCCCCACAACCACAACCACCATTCCTACAACAACAATAACCACCTCCCCACAAATCTCAACAACCATACCAGAACCAACCATCACCACCATCCCGCCAACAACAACTCTAACACCACCAACAACATCTACCATCCCAACAACAACAGCTACCCTACCACCCACAACAACAACCATGACCACAATCCCCACAACCATAACTCCCACACAACCCATCATAACTACCATTACACCACTCACAACTACAATCACACCAACCACTGTCTTCATTCCTCACACCATCTCCATCACCACCAGTAGTGCATCGAGGGTCACTGAAACTCAACCGTCTACAATTACAATGACCCTCCCTCAACAAACCGCCGTATCAGAGGCTATCGCAACCACAACCACCCAGATCACATGTAACGCCCTGAAATTTTAATATAAATAATATTAATTTAATCATTATATTTAAATTAAAAATGCATAATTAATAAATTAATTATAATGAAATTAAACGGTTGGTTTTTATTAGACGGCTCGTAAAGTGAGAGTCAGGTCAACTAAATTAATTATTAACATTAGTGGCGAAGTTATTAGATAGACTTATAATAAATAATTAAGTATATGATTTATACTTTATATACGTTCGTATTATTATTATTATTTTAAACATAATAGTCCGTCTCGGGTTTGGACTGGTTAGTTAATCGCTACCCAAAATCTTTTGTTGTCGGGTTTTAAATTGTTTCTGGGCTTAAAGCCTAATATGAATTAGGGGCCCGAATTAAATGGTACTTAAACAAAAAGAAAATACCCTAATTCCCCCACATTTGCAATTTTCGGCCGTCAAAAGAACCAAGGACGTGTGCGTAAGGTTTGATCGAAATAAAAAAATAAAGAGTCGAAATAAGAAGCAATTGGTATTATAATCGGTGGCATGAGATGTGATTGGTGCTTCTGGATTGCCTTCAACCGACATCAATGAAAAAGAAAAGATAATAATAATAATGCAAGCAAGCAAGCAAGCAGGTCGCTTGTGATTTCCATGTTAACAATTTCTGGAGTAGGTCCAGCCCAGCCCATCTCTTTGTTCGAACAATTTTTCATTCCAGCCTCTTCGACAAATCAGCCGAGAGAAGAAGAATCGAGCGAGTTCTTGTGTCCGGAAATCGCTGTCTTGATCGATTATTGATTCGTAGGGTATAATTTCTAATCCCTTTTTGTATGGTTTTAAATATTCTTGAGTCCAATCCCGAGCCATGCTCGAAGAACACAGGGACCCGAGAATTCTGTACATCTCTGTAGATGTTCGGGTGTCGGTGTCGGGTTTTACGTTGAATTGTTATTAGTTACGTTTTTAGTTTCTGGCAGAATGTTAGCTCCATGTTGTGGCCTATTTTTGAGTGTCTTAGAGGTCGAATTAGGTGAGGCTCGTCTCTCAGAGATTTGTAGTCCTCTGAGTTAGCTTTCCGAATTGGCCGAGTACTCGTTAAACGGGTTTATATTTTGGAAGTTATGATCGAAATACTAAGCGGTCGCAGTGATTTTATGTGCTATTGTTGCACTCGTTTATAACCCGTTTATTGTTTCTGTTTTTGTTGAGTTCATCAATTATTGTTGATTGTTACTATCCGGGATGGAATCTGCAGACCGGGTAGCCGATGCCGATCCTCGGGTTGGCTCGGTGGGTTGGGTTGGTTGTATCGTTTTACTAAATCGTTTTGTGAAACCGAAGGGGAAACCGAACCCGTTTGGTTCTCGGTTTCCCAATCGTGAAACTTTTTACCATCAAGTTTTATAAAACCATTGATAATTTGAGAAAAGAAGATTTTAAAACTGTCGTGCATCAGATTTGATTGTTCGGTTTTTTTCGGGAACGGGTCGGGTTGGATAAATCAAAATTTTCATGTTGAGACTTTTCTGGCAGAATCTGCCCTACTGTTCTAATCTGTTTCTGAGATACTTAAAATAATCTTTAGGGTTTTTGGCCCGTTCTGGTACCTTGATTTCTGAGTTAGCTTTTCAACGCCGCAACCCGCTCGTTAATCCGAATTACGGTTTAAAAGTTATAGTCAATTTAGTATGCTGCTGTTAGGAAGATGACCTGTGCAGCAGGTCTGTCTTGCAATGCTGTTTTGACACACTGGTGTTTGGCTCAACATAATTCTCCGTAATGTAATTGAAATCGGTTGTATTTGAATTCGGTTGTAATTGAATTGGGTTGTAATTGAATACGCTTACGCGTTTGGTTACCAAAATTTTGAGTTGTAATTCAAATCAATAGTTATGACTTTTTTTAAAAACTTTTTTAAAATTTTGAAAAGAAATTTATTATTTATTATTTTTTTATTTCTTTTATTTTTTAATTTTTTTTATTATTTGTTTACATTTAAAAAAAAAATTAAATAGTTTTTATTTTTTCTATTTTTTTAAAAAAATTTTAATTTATTAAAAAAAATTTAAAATTTTTTTCAATTTTTCTAAAATTTTTTAAAATTTTTAAATTTTTTAAAAAAAAGTTTAAAATTTTTAAAAAATTTTAAAATTTTTTTAAAATTTTAAATTTTTTTAAAATTTTAAAATTTTTTTAAATTTTTTTTAAAATTTTAAAATTTTTTTAAATTTTTTAAAATTTTAAAATTTTTTTTAGAATTTTTTAAAATTTTAAATTTTTTTTAATTTTTTAAAATTTTTTTAATTTTTTTTAAATTTTTTCAATTTTTTTAATATTTTTAAACATTTAAATCTGAAGGATATAAAATATTCAAAATTTGTTAGTTTACAAAAGGACCGTAATTGAATTCTTAGGGTTTTGGGACGGAATTCAATTACAACGAATATCGTAATTCGAAATTACGTCGTAATCGAATTACGAAAAAAAGTGTTCATCCAAACGTCCTCCGTAATGTAATTGAATTACAATTACGGAAGATTACGGAGGATTACGTCAAAACAAACGGGGCCTTAGAGTCTGTTTTGGCCAGTGACCGTCTCACAGTAAATTGTAGTTCTGATTGTCTAGTTGTCGTGGTAAAAAGATGGGGAAAATCTAATAAGCCGTTTAGGAGTTATGGAAGTTTCCGTGAGACTGACGGGTGCTGCCAGCTTTCTGAAATAAGCCCTCGGGTAGAATTTTAATTCAGGGTTTCGCTTTTTGGTTTTAGGACCGTCTAGGAGATAACGTGCTGTCCTTCCGATTGTCGGGAACCCTTTGGAGCTTACGTTTCTCGAGGTGAGTATTCTCACCGTGTATTCAGTTTTAACGTTGTACATGCATGACTTACGTGTTACATTACTTGCACCATATTTGCTATCTGAGTTATCTGTTATCTGAGTTATCTGTGATCTAGCATCTTGTGTTCTGAGTTTCCGAGTTCTGAGTTTCTGAGTTTTGATTTAAACATTAAACCTAATATATCTGACTTGACACCGAAGAGCACTGGTGTCAGATGTTTTGACTTGGCACCGAAGAGTACTGGTGCCAGGCCTTTTTGACTCAACACCGAAGAGTACAGGTGTTGAGGTGGTGTGAGGCGGGTCGAGGTTGATCTCTCGGCCTAAGTCACCCTAGCGCGCTATATAAATTAAAATCTGAGTAATAAAATCCGATAAATAAATCTGAGTAATTAATTGAGTAGATTCTGAGTAGGAGTACACCGATGTGCCCTCATGTGTTGTATGTTGTAATTGTTTACATTTTGAGTTTATTCACTCAGCTTCCCCAGCTGACCCAAACTTTCCCCCACTGTTTCAGGTACTAGCAAAGGAAAGGAGAAGGTGGACGGTTGACCACTGTATTTTTCAAGAGTTGATGTGGAACAACATTTATTATTTTAAACTTTACTTTTATTTAAAACTTTTTCCGCAATAATTACATTTTAAATGTTAAATATTTATATCTGAGATTTATTTATAGGACCTTTTTATATAAATCTTGTACATTAAAATTTTAAAATTTTTACTAAATTTTTGGGTATTACAAGTTGGTATCAGAGCTCTGACTTGAGGGATTTGGATTCACAAGGGGTGGATTCAATCTCAAGTTTGAGTCTCGAGTTTTAAAACGCGAACTGAGTAGAATATTTCTGAGAAAAGTTTCCACATCAAGCATACAGCATGTCACGTCGACCTCTCGCTTTTCCCATTGCTGGTAGTATTTAATAGTTTTTATTTATCTGAGACGTATGTTGTATTCTGAGTATGGATGAGTAGAGTAGTCTGAGATTGTTGTGTTTATTTTCTAAGTATATTTTTCCGAGTGTTGTTTCTGATTACATCTGTGAAATAAACCCTAAAAGTTATAATAACATACGAAAATTACATATGAATAGTACGATTAAATACTATGTATACATAGATATACGAATGCGAGGTTTGATAATTTTGAGTATAATTTAGAGCATAATTCTGAGTAAAAATCTGGATTTAATTCCCAGTATTTAATATATTTATGCATATACAAATACGCATACCAGAGGAATTATAAATTTTAATGAGAATAATAAAAGTTTTCAATTTAGAGGAATACCTAATAGAGTTGAAATGAGATTTTATAAATTTTGAGGAATTTTAACCGAAAGTGTAATAACGGGATATTAATTTATGATTCGCATGCTTTGAATAATTGAGAAAAGAGAAAATTATTAATATTAACGAGGAGTATTAAATTTTCGTATTGGGAAAATATTAACAACTTTCATATGGGAGCAAACACTTAATAGACCGAGTCATTTAAACGAGTAAATCAGAGATTAGTAAATCAAATTGATTAAGAATATTTTTATGAGGATTTTCCAAAGGATTATTGAGTCAATAAAATGAGAAATAATTACATTTTAGTTAAACGAAAATATATCGAACCAAATTTTGATAATAAAATGAGTATGCATAATGAGAAGTTATTGAATCAAGATCAAGTAACCAAAAGATACATTAATATGGAATTCCAAATTTGTGTAAGAATCTATAGAATGTATTAAAAGAGAAAAATTTTATGTGGTGATCTTGATGAAACAGAGAGTAATCATTTGTGTTTTGAATTACTGAAACAGTATTGAGACAAGAGTATAAGAAATAATGAAGCACGAGTAAAAGAGAAAACTTATAAAGGGTTGTAAGAATTAATCAATTTAAATTAAAAGGGAAAAGGATTGAGCATAGTTTTAATAAAACGATATATAGGGTATGTCTAAATAATGAGAAATAGCTACATCAAAATTATTAGAAAATTTAATTTATATTAAAAGTGTATTTATTGAAACGAGCTATATAAGCTTATTAGAATAATTAACCGAGAATGTTGAACTAGAAAATATTAATTGTCGCTCGAGACGGCAATAAATCGGAATAAAATTTTGAGAAAGAATAAACGTGATTCATGAGAAATGATAAATGAGATAACTAAGAGTAGAAGATAAAACGATATTCGTATTTTGAAAGTAACAAAGTGGAAATATTTCTATGAATCTGAGTTATCCGAGTATCGCGTATGAGACTAAATATACGCATGATGTTCTGAGTAAGGTTATGAGGTTGAGTACCCACAACTGAGTGCATATATGTACTTATCGAATTATCAAATATGGAAAAATAATTTATTTTTCTTTCTTCGGAGTATGATTTATTGGTGGTTTTTATGTGGGAAGTTCTTAACTTTGGGATTGACTCGTGGCCAAACAAAAGCATGTGTCGAAAGTAATAGAGGGCCCCTATTACCGTACACACAGGACTTTTGGTTGGTTAGGGGGAAATTTTGAATGGAACGATGGACCAATGCTTGTTATTGTGAATTTAGTATGTGTATCCTAATTGTTTGTGTGACTACATACTTGCTTGTTTAGTTTGGTAGACAATACTAGTTCCAAACTCGAGGACGAGTTTTCTCCAAGTGGAGTTGAGTAGGGGTAAAAAGGGAAATTGTCAAGAAATAATTATCATTAATTATTATTTATAAATATTATGAGCATGATGCTTATGCAGAGAGATTTTGTTGGTATAAATTTAAAGTGCGAAATCTAGATACATATAATTGATCAAATAAATTATAAGAGTAACTATCAAATCAGGCAGTTGAGAAGAATTTAATTTATTCCATGGGTAAATATAGAGTTTACAACAAAATGATAGATCAGGTTTACTGAGAAATTAACAAATCAAGTTAATTGAGTTGAATGAATATCGTGCAAAAGGGTAGTAGTAATACTACAATTATATACAAAATAAGACAGTATACTTATTCTTGGGTGGTTATAAAGGTGATAATGAGAAATCATTAAATTAAAGTGATGAGAACTTATTAATGAGTCGAATATGAGAAAACTGCTACAATGAAATTTTGAGGAAAATGAGTTAAAATGAGATCGGTAATTTGCTGGTAATGAGTTATTATTAAAACGAGCTAAATGATAAAAATTTTATTTTGATTAATTATGGAGTAATTTTGAGTTATAAGAGATTTACAAATCGAGTTACGTAAGCAAATTAATAAAATGAGTCAAAGGAGAAAAGTATTAATTAACGGGAAGTTAATAGATCGGAACAATGAGAAGAGTTTATCTATGAGTAATTATTAAATTAGTTTAAAAGGAATTATTAAAAATGAACTTATGGATTGGGTATTAAATTTCATTACTTAAAATTATCAAATAATATACTTTATTATTAATTTACTAAATTAAGAATAGTTATTGAATTAAGTAAATGATGAATACAAGAAATGAATTAAACAATAAGATTTAATTGAATTAACAAGATTTTCTAAAAGATGAGAAGGTAGTAAATTAATGAATTGATTCGTAAACTGAGTAATGAAAGATCAGTAAAATAAGAGTATGAAATTTAACTTGAATTTTTAGTGTGTAACATGAATTTAATGAGTAAATATATGGTCAAAATAATCAAGAGACATTTTAAGACTATTAAGAGTCGTTAAACTAGATGAATGAGAAAACATCTATTAAAATATTATCGAGAAAGCACTAAATGTAGTAGAATGAGAATCTATTAAAGAGAATTAAATGACAAAATTGTTAATTTGAGCAAATTAGAGGGTTATCAAAATGAGTAATATGCAAACCTAATAGAGTGAAGTAACGATAAATAGTTAAAGAATAGTTATTTTGAGAAATCAATAATACGGATTGAGAGAGAATTTATCAGTCCTAGTATTATAAGCTAGTAAATGGGAACACGCGGGTAGTCATAAAAACGAGTAAAAATGTGATTCATATTTAATGCTATTGCTAGTAAATATTATTACTTTATGAGTTTATTTCTGAGATATATTTCTTGCTTTGTTTCTGAGTTAGATTTCTGGGTTTACTTATGAGTAAAGATTTATGAGTTTGCTCCTGAGTTATATTTCCGAGTTTATTTCTGAGACGGAATTCTGAGTTATACTCCTGAGATATGTTTTGAGTTCATCTCTGAGTTAGACTTCTGAGTCATATTTCTAGATCATATTTCCAAGTTATATACCTGAGTATATGTGAATTCTGTTTGATATGTATATTCCTTGTGAATAATTTGCCAGTTTTTGTGTTAGTTGATAGCGGTGTAAACCACTAAGTTGTTTTTATACCTTAAGCAAACCATTGTCCTATAGAATAGAGGACCCTTCTGAGCCATTCTGATAGAGAATTGTCAATAATGAGATTTTACCTCTTACTAAAATGTATAGTGATCTATTGATAGAGCCGTGCTGGGAGAATTTCCCCATAAATTCTATCCCTAACGCCATGAGAGAGCCTTGTGATTACGAGAATGGATCGGATGACCAAGTACCACGCCGAGATCATCTGTCGCTACAACCGAATCTGTAACAAACCCCCAAGTGGAGTTGAATCAGAGATTCAATGCATCGTTAATCAGCTGGGTGCAGGAAAAGTGTCTGACTGCGAGAACAAGAAGCCATTGTCAACATAGTATCGTGGGTTATTTCACACATGTTATCGACATCATTTTCGACGATAAACGAAGATTCTTAGAGAGCGTTCCAAATTTTGCCTTATCGTCTCGCGTCGCCAGAGATGTAAGATTTTAAGGAGCAGTTGCGAGAGCCAGAGTTCATCCTGATCGAGTAGGTCACCTTAAAAGAGCATCATTTTGTTCACGATATTTTTTTTATTTCCTCATTTGAGCATGTGTGTCGTTCGCGGGCCTGAGTCTGAGATGCAAGATCGCTACCAAGAACTTCTTCCGAGCGATGACTTCGGGGACGAAGTCAATTTTCAAGTGGAGTTGAGTTGTAACGCCCTGAAATTTTAATATAAATAATATTAATTTAATCATTATATTTAAATTAAAAATACATAATTAATAAATTAATTATAATGAAATTAAACGGTTGGTTTTTATTAGACGGCTCGTAAAGTGAGAGTCGGGTCAACTAAATTAATTATTAACATTAGTGGCGAAGTTATTAGATAGACTTATAATAAATAATTAAGTATATGATTTATACTTTATAGACGTTCGTATTATTATTATTATTATTTTAAACATAATAGTCCGTCTCGGGTTTGGACTGGTTAGTTAATCGCTACCCAAAATCTTTTGTTGTCGGGTTTTAAATTGTTTCTGGGCTTAAAGCCTAATATGAATTAGGGGCCCGAATTAAATGGTACTTAAACAAAAAGAAAATACCCTAATTCCCCCACATTTGCAATTTTCGGCCGTCAAAAGAACCAAGGAGGTGTGCGTAAGGTTTGATCGAAATAAAAAAATAAAGAGTCGAAATAAGAAGCAATTGGTATTATAATCGGTGGCATGAGATGTGATTGGTGCTTCTGGATTGCCTTCAACCGACATCAATGAAAAAGAAAAGATAATAATAATGCAAGCAAGCAAGCAGGTCGCTTGTGATTTCCATGTTAACAATTTCTGGAGTAGGTCCAGCCCAGCCCATCTCTTTGTTCGAACAATTTTTCATTCCAGCCTCTTCGACAAATCAGCCGAGAGAAGAAGAATCGAGCGAGTTCTTGTGTCCGGAAATCGCTGTCTTGATCGATTATTGATTCGTAGGGTATAATTTCTAATCTCTTTTTGTATGGTTTTAAATATTCTTGAGTCCAATCCAGAGCCATGCTCGAAGAACACAGGGACCCGAGAATTCTGTACATCTCTGTAGATGTTCGGGTGTCGGTGTCGGGTTTTACGTTGAATTGTTATTAGTTACGTTTTTAGTTTCTGGCAGAATGTTAGCTCCATGTTGTGGCCTATTTTTGAGTGTCTTAGAGGTCGAATTAGGTGAGGCTCGTCTCACAGAGATTTGTAGTCCTCTGAGTTAGCTTTCCGAATTGGCCGAGTACTCGTTAAACGGGTTTATATTTTGGAAGTTATGATCGAAATACTAAGCTGTCGCAGTGATTTTATGTGCTATTGTTGCACTCGTTTATTGTTTCTGTTTTTGTTGATTGTTACTATCCGGGATGGAATCTGCAGACCGGGTAGCCGATGCCGATCCTCGGGTTGGCTCGGTGGGTTGGGTTGGTTGTATCGTTTTACTAAATCGTTTTGTGAAACCGAAGGGGAAACCGAACCCGTTTGGTTCTCGGTTTCCCAATCGTGAAACTTTTTTCCATCAAGTTTTATAAAACCATTGATAATTTGAGAAAAGAAGATTTTAAAACTGTCGTGCATCAGATTTGATTGTTCGGTTTTTTTCGGGAACGGGTCGGGTTGGATAAATCAAAATTTTCATGTTGAGACTTTTCTGGCAGAATCTGCCCTACTGTTCTAATCTGTTTCTGAGATACTTAAAATAATCTTTAGGGTTTTTGGCCCGTGCTGGGACCTTGATTTCCGAGTTAGCTTTTCAACGCCGCAACCCGCTCGTTAATCCGAATTACGGTTTAAAAGTTATAGTCAATTTAGTATGCTGCTGTTAGGAATATGACATGTGCAGCAGGTCTGTCTTGCAATGCTGTTTTGACACACTTAGAATCTGTTTTGGCCAGTGACCGTCTCACAGTAAATTGTAGTTCTGATTGTCTAGTTGTCGTGGTAAAAATATGGGGAAAATCTAATGAGCCGTTTAGGAGTTATGGCAGTTTCCGTGAGACTGACGGGTGCTGCCAGCTTTCTGAAATAAGCCCTCGGGTAGAATTTTAATTCAGGGTTTCGCTTTTTGGTTTTAGGACCGTCTAGGAGATAACGTGCTGTCCTTCCGATTGCCGGGAACCCTTTGGAGCTTACGTTTCTCGAGGTGAGTATTCTCACCGTGTATTCAGTTTTAACGTTGTACATGCATGACTTACGTGTTACATTACTTGCACCATATTTGCTATCTGAGTTATCTGTTATCTGAGTTATCTGTGATCTAGCATCTTGTGTTCTGAGTTTCCGAGTTCTGAGTTTCTGAGTTTTGATTTAAACATTAAACATAATATATCTGACTTGACACCGAAGAGCACTGGTGTCAGATGTTTTGACTTGGCACCGAAGAGTACTGGTGCCAGGCCTTTTTGACTCAACACCGAAGAGTACAGGTGTTGAGGTGGTGTGAGGCGGGTCGAGGTTGATCTCTCGGCCTAAGTCACCCTAGCGCGCTATATAAATTAAAATCTGAGTAATAAAATCCGATAAATAAATCTGAGTAATTAATTGAGTAGATTCTGAGTAGGAGTACACCGATGTGCCCTCATGTGTTGTATGTTTTAATTGTTTACATTTTGAGTTTATTCACTCAGCTTCCCCAGCTGACCCAAACTTTCCCCCACTGTTTCAGGTACTAGCAAAGGAAAGGAGAAGGTGGACGGTTGACCACTGTATTTTTCAAGAGTTGATGTGGAACAACATTTATTATTTTAAACTTTACTTTTATTTAAAACTTTTTCCGCAATAATTACGTTTTAAATGTTAAATATTTATATCTGAGATTTATTTATGGGACCTTTTTATATAAATCTTGTACATTAAAATTTTAAAATTTTTACTAAATTTTTGGGTGTTAATCACAGCTCCGGACTTACAAATCATTCCGCACATCGCGTCCGTCTTAGAACGGGTTAACACGCGATTGGAACAAATCGAGAGCCGCTTAGACACTGCTCCTCCTCCTCCTTCAGCACCTGCTGCTCGCGATTCAGAGTGGCTATTGTAGGCATCCCGACAATTCACTCTGGAAGAACTAAAAGCGATGCTCTTGCTACGAATGCAAGAATTTCAAGAATCCTGCTCTCAGGCTGCTGGATTTGAATGGAGACCGGAGGACCCTGAAAATGATCCTCAAGGAGGAGGAAAACGAAGGAGACTGGAGCAAGGAGGATCCAGCTCACATCAAACAGCAGGTGGCAGTCAATCACAACAACAGCCCAGCTCCTCTCATCAAGGACAGGGAGGAGGCCCACAAGATGATGACTATATCGATGATTGGGCTATTGTTGAATTCGATTACTCCCAGGTGTTGAACGTTGAACCACTCAACCAGTGGCGAGTGGCAGAAAGTGAAGACGTATTACCAATCAACAGCATTCCGTCTGCACAGATGACCACGAACAAAGACTACAATCGAGAATCATCTACAATCCATAAATGCTGAGGTTGAAAATAACCACTCGCACAACGTTCATAAGGTTCTGAGGAAAGAAGTTGATAAAGTGATTGACTTACAAAGCGATTCGGAAGAAGACAATGTAGTAAATGAGGTTTTCACCGAACCACCTCCAGAGGACAATTCTGACAGTGAAGAATCAGTGGAGGAGGAACGAATCCCATTCACTCGGGAAAACTACCATAAATTCTTCAAAGACTACGAATCAACGCTTGCCTCAATAACCAAAGCACCAGAACAACCACCTGCCTCTTCTCAACACGATGTACCGGTCTTAACAGAAAGCGAAAAGAGGGCGACAAATAGAGCAAACAAACGCCGATTAAAAATCTCAAAGAAGCTCTAATTCTGCCAAATCAACATGCCATATCTTGAAGACCTCTTCATTGCTATTTTCCAGGAGAAAGAGCTGCCGATAGTGTATCAGGATCTGTACAAAGAAGTGGTTTTGCCACAACGCGAAAAGAAAATGTACTATCTAACTATGTGGTATTTAAGGAACAAAACCAGTCGATACAACAGATCACCAATCAAACAGCTTCTGGAAATCACGACCAACCACTATTCTGGCTATTACTGGTATACCATCTTCAAGATTCGCAGAGAAGACGATCAAGAATACATCATCGATGAAGGAGACTTCTACATACTCGAACCTCGAGATATAGAATGTCTCTACAATGAAGTCTGTGTCCTTCGAGACAGTCTTGACTCAATGAAAAATATTGCCAGAAATTTGGCTCAGGCTGCCTTGAAACGGTTCATGTTTGTCAAAACTCTTGCTGCACGAATGGTAGATGTCCAAATGGCTTTTGAAAGTGGCACATAAAAGGTTCACTTGGCGGCACCAAACAGATCACTTCCTTCCGAAATTCAAACTCGGGAGACTGTTATTCTGGGTGAACCTAACTTGGGAATGAGCTACAAAAACAAATTCAATGAAACACAATTCTTCCGTGCTTCTGAAATTCCCAAGTTCTGTGATGGTACACTTACACTCCTGAAGAAAAAATTGAACAAAAAGGGGAGACACCTAAACAGGCTTCCCAGCAACCCAGATCAACTCACTTTACAAGGCACCATCGACAAACTAATCACCGCCATCGATGAAAGATTAAAGTGGCGAGCTGTGATTAGACATTTTGAAGTTCATTTGGGGATACGAGACCGAAGTAAAACGCCCACCTTCTCGACCGCTGTTCGCAATCCACCTGATATCTTTGGTCAATATCATGGTCTCAGATGGCAAGGCGAACCTGTTCCTCTTAGACGCAGAAATCAGAGAGGTGTCCCGCGTTAGGGCTTACTTGCTGGATTTCACTACACTAAAGCCAAAGTCGTGATGAGCTTGAATCATGGCTTCTGATCAAAACAGATTCAGAACCCGAACCCAAAAGCACGCACAAAGCTTAATCAAGCTTCACCGCAAATACTCTCCTTCAACCCTCCGATGATGTATAAGGTGCGTCCTCAAATCTTAAAACTTATAAATAGTTTTGTTTGGTCGAGGGGGAGATATATTAGTTCTAGGGGGAGAATTATTATTTCTAGGGGGAGAAAAGTTAGAAAAACAAAACAAAATACCCAAATTAAAAAAGTTTCATGTTTGTAACGTTAGTTATAAGTCGTTGTAATATCCGTAAACGATCTCTTTACTAGTTCCCTATTAAAGATTGCATCTGTTTATTACAAATTCTTTTAACTCTCGTTACTAACTACTTCAAAAGACATACCTTCCCATGGTCTGCCAGAACCGGCCTTACCTTTCCAGGGAAAGTTTTCTGCCAACTGGTAAATGTGAGGGTATACGTCTAGGGTATAGAACTAAGTGAGTGCAAGGTGATGTGAAAACATGATAAATCTAAGAAAACACACCTTTGAGTGCATCCAAACCGTTAACAAACCGGGCAACCATACAAATTTGTGATCATTCATGCGTTGAATGCTTCACTAGACTTTACTGGCCCAGTAAAGCAAATGCACGCCACCACCAACTACTCAAATTCCTCTCAACAGGAATTTGTTTCATTTCGTTAGGGGACGTAGCACAAAATCTACTGACTACTCATTCGGAGTTCGTCGGTATTGAAACAAAATAACCTCCTGCCCCGGGTTAAGTCTCTTTGTATGCACAGTGTGTCTAGTTCTCACCCCCAAGAATCTTTCCAATATAGGACACTTGCACTACAAACATGGATCTCCGTGAATCCATCGGAACACTCGTAGTGACATCACAATCTGATGTTTCACAAGGATCGAGTGGAAATCCTGCTAGAGCTAAAATCACGCCAACTCTAAACGCAGGTCACACATTTGAATCAACGGTTGTGCAAACGACTACCGATTCATACCGTGTGTTAACGGATACTCTAAGTGAGTCCGGTGTTACCTAAAATCCATGTGAAACTCCTTAAATGAAACATCTTTTAAAAGGCTGATTAAAATGCACATGAGCGTAATAGTCCACTCTCAAATTACTCCTATGATCTGCTAAACCCAGCATGATCTTCCCCGGAGCCGCCGACAATATAGGAACTAAAAAGTGAGGGTCCTAGGTCTAGGTGAGCAGAATCAAGTATCATGGGATCTTGATTGGGGTGCGCTGAGGTAAAAAATTGAGAGGGGGGTATGAAGTATGGGGTGCAAATCAGCTTATCACATGGTAAAAACAAAAACGAGGGTGAGGTTGAAAATGAAAAGTGAGTTGAGTGAGGAGCGTGTGTGAAAGGGTTAAAGAAAACGGAAAAACTCTCCCTAAACCGAACAAATGACCGGGTAACCTCATCTACATCGGACTGCATATGTTGCTTTCTGATTAAGACATCATGGACCCAGTGATGCAATGCACAACCCTCCTAGCCACTCAAGTACAAAAAGTACTTGTTTCATAAATCACGGAGATAACCACATCCACTATCGACATCTCATTTGGAGATCGTTGATATTGAAAAAGAGGACCCTCCTCCAGTCCTCGCCTTCATTTTGTCCACATATAGAGTCTAGAACCGAATCAAATCTCTCTAGGACACAGGCATTCTACCAAGCATATCTTTGTGATATTGCTGGAAAATTCATAGTGATACCAAAAATATTGGTATTCCACGATGATTGAATGGAAAGCCTACCAGTGCTAACATCAAAGCCAACACTGAACGTAGGTCACACAGTTTCTGTTACTGTCGTGTTAACGGGCAATCTATGTGATCCCGGGTTACCCTGTACCTTCTTGTGCGAAGATCAGAAGACTGTACTCTATTCTAATCAACAACAGTCACTATGTCTGATAAATGGATTCTATGACCGTACTCCAACATCATCAAGAACGGTCAGAAAATCCAAATCAAATCGATATACCGCACTTCTACAACTGCAACAAACATCAGGAACCAAGGATCAGCAGCAAATCGACAACACCACAACTTCAAGAAAGGACTTCCGCTGCCAACCGCTCTATCTATGGGTCCACATTCCGTTGATTTGCCTGAAGTCTTCTGGAATACTTTATATTGGTTGAAAAGCCAATTAAAAATATGTTTGTCACCGATTATCAAAAGCTGATGCTGATTTCTCAAATAGAACTGCACAACGGTTTAACTCTCAGCTCCAGCTTTACAAACAAAGAAGACTTCAAAGATATGCAACCTAGACTATTGTTACAAAGGGGGAGATTGTTGGGTACTATTTTATTGTAATTAATAGTCTAGGGGGTAAAGTGTAACATTGTATAATAGTTTAGTTAAGATTAGGATTAGTTTTAATTAATCAAGGAATTAAGCCATGGTATATAAACCAAAGTGTAAGGCTTAATTCCTCAACTTTTGCCATTAATCCAATTCACATTTTCTAGCAAAAGCTCTCTCCTCCATCTCTCTACTTTCTCTCTCTAAAACCCTTTCTTCTCTAACAAGTTTTCATCCTAAAATCATCATCTAATCATCAAGCCATGGATTGATTGTTGTTTTATGCTTTTCAATAAACATACAAAATCCGTTTTATAAAACGCAAGACTATCTCATCTTTTTGAATGACAGTCGCACGTCCCTTGTATGTCCTTGTGGGAAAAAGGATACCTAACCACTTGGATTATCATTTGATGGCCGAGGTAGTTTCGCGATTTCTAGTGGGATAAAGGATACATAAAAACTAATTATGTGTCGATTCAACATGTTGTTCAATTTGGATGACTTGATTGGGGATCTTTGTTATAAAGGACACCTACACCGAGTAACCCGAAGCAAGATGGGATCAAACATGCCAAATTAACAACAATTGTTAAGGATCCCATAACCTTAGGAATTACATTCTGATGTAATTGGTAATCGTTACCTGCCTTGTTGAATTAAGTAGACGGGATAGAGGTGTGGTTCCTTGCTTAACCTTTCAATCCATTGATTGCTTGATAGATGAAGACTTTAGGTAGAAACTTGAAGAAGAAATAAGGGCTTTTAGAGAGAGATACTAGAGAGAAGGAGGAGAGAACTTTCAAGAAGAATAATTTGATTAATGGTGAAAGTTACAATTAGTGTTTTCCATACAAGTATTTATACCTAAACACTAATTGCCTAGTTTAATCCTAATTGCAAGCTTAAGGCTATGCAATGTTACACAACTAGTCCCTAGACTATTGTTTACAACAAAAATATGACCCAACAATCTCCCCCTTTGTAACAATAGTCTGGAAAGCGTATCTTCGAAGTCTTCATCTTTAGCCAAAGCTGCACCTGGTAGATAGTTCGTTGAATAATGATGTATTAGGATCAGCTTGGGATTTGTTAAACTGTGAATATGAATACTTCTAGTAGCTTTTCAACCAATAAGAAGTCTTTTGAAGACATTTCTTTTATTTGAAGATACATATTGATCGACTAAAAATAAGACCCATAATAATAGAGAGATTAGCGGAAGTCTTTTCCTGCATCCACAAGAACCATTCCAAAGCTGGCAACATTACTTTTAAAAGGGTTGCCTATGTGGAAGGTCTAAAACACAATCTGCTCAGTATCAGTCAGATGTGTGATGATGACAAAGAAGCAAGGTTTAGAAAGATTGTTGGCATTATATACAATGAAAGAGGACAACCTGTTCTTATTGCCAGAAGAGAAAAAGATGTTTATGTAGTCAATCATTCAGAAATTGGCCCCATTATCCGTGTGTGCCTGCTGTCTAAAGTCAATCTAGAGCTGAACTGGATGTGGCACAAGAAACTCTCTCACATCAACTTCAGAAACATCAATGAACTAAGTATTAAGAAGTTAGTAAGAGGGTTGCCCACTATTACATATTTAAAAGATAAGTTATGCTCAGCATGTGAAATGGGCAAGCAAAAAGAAGAGTTCATTTAAATCTAAGGTTAATCATTCCATTAATGAACCTCTTGCAATGATACATATGGATCTTTTTGGCCCCATCAGTACACCATCTCTGGGCAAAAAGGTCTATACTTTGGTATTGGTTGATGAATTCTCAAGATATACTTGGGTCATCTTCTTGAAGACAAAATCAGATGCAACCACAGAAATAATTGCTTTCATCAAGAGAGAAGAAGTTCAAAAAGGTGCCAAGGTCAAGCAACTTAGGAGTGACCATGGTACTGAATTCAAGAACTCAGTATCACGAAGTTTCTGTGAAGAAACAGGAATTGTACAAAATTACTCTGCAGCCTACACACCACAACAAAATGGTGTTGTAGAAAGAAAGAATAGAACACTGATTGAAGCTGCAAGAACTTTGTTATGTCATGATGGACTGGCACTGAGCTTATGGGCTGAAGCTGTAAATTGTGCCAACTTTACACAGAATCGAGCAACTGTAGTCCAGAGACATCTCAAGACTCCTTATGAGTTATATCATGGCAGAATTCCTAATGTGGAGTACTTCCACATCTTCGGGAGCAAATGCTTCATTCTTAGTACTAAGAAAAATCTCAACAAGTTTGCTCCCAAAGCAAATGAAGGCATTTTTATGGGCTACTCACTGTAGGAAAACCTAGTAGGGTTCACATGGCGGAACTTGAATCCCACATACCGGATCTCTACTAAACATTGAGATCACAAGAAGAAGAAGATTAAGAACATTACCTTTAGATTGCTAAAGAATGATCCACCTCTACTGCACCACCTGAACACGCTGCAAGACCGCGTTGTACCAACAAAGCAATACACAATCTCGTGTATGTGTGTGTGTTCTTCGTCGACCGAACAAGCAAAAAGCCGAAACCCCTTTGGGGTTGTTTCCGATCGGACGAGAGAGAGAGGAGGGAAGGAGATCTCTAGGGTTCTTTTGTGTTGTAATGTGTAACCTTTAAACCCTAACCTTAGTCCCTTATTTATAAGGGATTAAGTTACCATTAGGTCCTTGGAGTTTAATTATGTTTAATTACATAATTAAACTTCCTATTAACACTTTAAACCCTTGGACTTTTACTAGTTAATTAATTAACTATTAATTAACTGTCCGTTAAATATTTAGCTTAATATTTAACCTTCCTCTTAAATAATAATTAACTTATTATTATTTATTCTCTTCTTTATAATTAACTTAACTAGTTAATTATTCCACACAACTTACTTTATTCGGTTGTCCATTATTGGGTGTGTAGTGGTGTGACCCTTTAGTGCCTTATAACATTGGACACGGTGACACGTGTACTTATCTGTGCACATAAATCCTTCAGACTCCCACTTGTGCAAGTTAAGTATCACTTACTGATCATCGTTGGCCTAAAGCGGTCCCTAGCCAGACATTTAGGATAAACACGTTATAAGAACTCTTACATCCAGAGATAATATTCATAAATGAATAACACTAACAGATTTTCCTTTCGCATCATGATATTTCTTAATTTGAGTAATAGACATGGAGCAGGGATCTTGTTCTATATACTCGAATTTTCTCGACACTGATTTCGACTTTCTGCAGTAACGGATTACCGAATGATCTAATCATTCTCCGAACGCGGCCACGCATTTTAGTAGTCTTAATCGTCGAGCGGCCATGAAATATCTCTTCTAGTTAAAGAAGGTGCAAATCCCATCTTGACAATTTGCGTTATCCTGCCCACGACTTCCGCTGTCTTAGTCAAGTTCCTTATGATCACCCTTTTACGGTATGACGTTAGATAAATGCTAATGATCAGCAGTTATCGCGTCTCAAACTAAAAAGTCTCAGGTCAGAGGACATCTACTCGAAATTACTTATGCTTGAGCTCCATGAAGTAATTTCGATCTTTTCGTCACGTCTAATGTTTAGCAAACTCTATAAACATCTACGAATATTTATTTTAACAACACTTGTTTCTCTATTCAATAACTATGAACAGATAAATATACATAATGGTATTAACTCCTGAATCTAGCTCCCACTAAATTCAAGCAACCACAGACATTTTAGATACTCAAAACTTTGTGTATCAAGGATAGGTTTAAAACATGTTAAGAATAGATAATGTGAAAATTCTACGTAAAAACTTTCTATTTCAATCCCATGAAATGTAATTACATAATGTATCGATTTCAAACATATCTATGAATCTAATCAAAATCACTAGCTACCAATATCTAGGCCTATAGCGTGCGCATGTTTTTCATGCTTTGGTCCAGCTAGTGGTTTTGTCAACGGGTCAGCAACGTTGTCATCCGTTGGTATTTTCTTAATTGTAATATCACCTTCTCTAACATACTCACGTATGAGGTGATATTTTCTGCGCACATGCCTGGTCTTTTGATGCTCTCTTGGCTCAACAGCTTGCGCTATTGTTCCACTATTATCACAGAATATTTCGATGGGTCTAGAGATACTGGCAATAACTCTAAGATCCTCGATAAAATTCTTAAGCCACATGGCTTCCTTTCTAGCATCATTTTCCGTAATGTACTCAGCATCTGTAGTCGAATCTACTCTCGTATCTTGTTTCCGACTCTTCCAAGATATAGCTCCTCCGTTTAGTGTGAATACAAACCCTGATTGCGATTTGTAATCATCTCTGTCGGTTTGGAAGCTTGCATCTGTGTAACCAGTTACACGCAATTCTTCCATTGAACCTCCAAAGACCAAGAACATTTCCTTCGTCCTTCTCAGATACTTGAGAATGTTCTTGACAGCCACCCAATGGGCCTCACCAGGATTATTTTGATATCTGCTCGTAAGACTTATGGAGTAAGCAATATCGGGCCTAGTACATAACATGGCATACATTATTGATCCAATTGCCGAAGCATATGGTACCAAACTCATCCTAGCTACTTCCTTGCTAGATGTAGGACTCTGAGCTTTGCTCAGTGTAATGCCATGTGTCATTGGAATGAGACCTCTCTTGAAATCACTCATACTGAATCTCTTCAGTACTTTGTCAATGTATGTACTTTGACTAAGTCCAATAAGCCTCCTAGATCTATCTCTGTAGATCTTTATACCCAGTATAAATGCGGCTTCTCCCAAGTCCTTCATATGGAAACATTTACCTAGCCAGGATTTTACTCCTTGTAATGCTGGTATATCGTTTCCTATGAGCAGTATGTCATCAACATACAAGACTAGGAAGATTACTATGCTCCCAATGAATTTTGTGTAGACACACGCCTCGAAGTCACTCTTGACAAAACCAAATTCTTTGATTCTTTTGTCAAAGTGTAAGTTCCAACTCCTAGATGCTTGCTTCAATCCATAAATGGATTTTAACAATTTGCATACTTTATCAGGATTCTTTGGATCAGTAAAACCATCCGGTTGTATCATGAATACGTCCTCATTCAACTCCCCATTAAAGAAGGCGGTTTTAACATCCATCTGCATATCTCATAGTCGTAATATGCTGATATGGCCATAAGAATTCTGATAGACTTAAGCATAGCGACTGGCGAATAGCTTTCAGAATAATCCACACCATGTGTTTGCGTGAAACCCTTCGCGACAAGTCGTGCCTTTTAAGTATGCACTTTCCCATCCATGTTAGTTTTCTTCTTGAAAACCCAATTGCATCCAACAGCACGTGACTGTGGTGGCAAGTCCGATAACACCCAAACTTGGTTGATCATCTTTCATCTTTGACGAAAAGATTTCTTGCAAAATGAACTGCTTACTTTCTTCAGTACTATCTTTAAACGTCTCCTCAAGATACTGGACAAACTCATAGCATGGTTTCTTACGTAGATTATCAGTAAGCTCTGATAATGAAGTAAGAATGAGAATCGACATAACTTGTGATTCATCTGCCAGATACTGATAATAAGCGTCAAGCTCATGATCCTGGGCATCTTGCCCTGGTTGTCCCTTGGGCACCTCGTCTATCACGTACAGTAGATCTTGTGCCTTTAGGAAATTCCTAAAATGCACATTCCAAACTTTGTAGTTTGGACCAGTAAGCTTCCATTTTCCAGTGATGAGCCTTTGCGATTCAATTGGTGAGTAAAACGGAATTTTTGACAATACAGACATCTATAAGAAAAAAAACAACAAACGGTTAGTATGATTAGAAAAATAAATAACTTCTAACATTATTACCTTTTAAGAATAATAGTTAGACTAGGATCCATATTTCACGCCCTCTAATGCAAGGTTTGGGCACTTCCCATTAGAGCCACGCTATTTCTGGTATGTATAGCCATACCGATCGCCTCTTGAACTAGAAACGATTCCTAGATGTTTGGGATATCAAGTTGAACAACAAACTTGTACATGTTTTAATCCCTCTAGTGCATTTTGGGCCGGGACTCCCGATTATCACCAAAATAGATCGTACCACCTAAGACAGTGCGTTGCCTTGCGCCGGGACTCCCGATTATCACAAGACCCTACGCAGCCTAACACTCGCAATGATTTGAATCCACATCTAAGGTTCTTTCTCCTTACAATGTGAATATCGTTGAACAAGTGAGGTGTTCCATTAGGTGGGTTGCACTCTGATCTAAGATTTTCTAAAAAGGATTTTCCTTTGTTCGAAATAGTTAGTCAGTTTTAATTACTTGGTTTTATAAACTAACTGTTTATAAATTCCACTTTTTAATTTGTTTTTATAAAACTTGGTTTTATAAACTAACTGTTTATATCACCATTACAATTTTAAACTTGGGTTTCTAAACGAACTGTTTATAATTACCATTATTAATTATTAAAACTTGGTTTTCTAAACAAACTGTTTATAATCACCATCTTATTAATTTATACCTTGGTTTTCTAAACAAACTGTTTATAATTACCATCTTATAATTAAATCTTGGTTTTCTAAACAAACTGCTTATAATTACCATCTTATTATTTCATATTATAATAAATAAACGGAAAAAATAAATAAATGCAATTTATTAAAATTGCTATGTCATAACCCCAAAGACTTAGTTTTGTGTATTTTAATAAAAAAAATTAATTTCCGAAAATTAAAATAATTAAAAATTTCGGAACCTTTTTAAAATAAACACAATATCACGACTTTTGGGTTATGTCATATTAAATAAATAAATAAACTGATCTGATAATTTAAATTACCAAACTGATAATTATAAAATTACCCATACCATAACAACTGATTTCAATTTCTCCCTTAATTTTAAGATTATCTTGATTTTAATAAACTATTAAAATCAGTTTTAATTTAAATGTTATTAACCTTTTTAACTTTGATTTGATCCCATGTACCCATATGCCCGAAACTGAGCCTTGGATAAATGATACTGATTAAGTCATAACGAGGGAATAAATTGGATCACAAAACGAAAAAATCCGAACCAAGACTTGGTCCGGTTCGGGCGGTCTTTCCGTTTGGTCGAACCTATGCTTGGTTCGGCGGAACCCTATCCCTATTCATTTTTTATTGTTTTTTTTATTATTATTACCGAAAATTTAAAAAAGGAAACAAATAAATATAATATATATTGTGTTATTCTAATACCAATAATAACACAACTTTCTTTATTTTGTCTAAAGCCTAATTTGTCCAATGATTCACCAAATCTTGGTTAATCAATTACTTGGACTAATTTTTCTAGGGTTTTACTAGACAAAAAAAAAGAAAACTAATTTTTTGTATCTTGAAACCTATTCAATCCAATTATTCAAGAACTTTGAACAATTTTCTTGGATCAAATTACTAGGTTTCTTTGTAAGATAAAAAAACTTTATAATATACATATATATATTTACGAAAATCGAAAAACAAGGAGGGAAAAAGAAACCTAATTTATTTTTATCTAGAACCCTATTCAATCCAATTGTTCATAAACTTGAACAATGTTCTTGGAGTAAATTTCCTAGGGTTCTTTTTGCTAAACAAAAAGAAACTCAACCGAATCTCATTGAGATTAGTAGGAAACTCTGATACCACTGTAGGAAAACCTAGTAGGATTCACATGGCGGAACTTGAATCCCACATACCGGATCTCTACTAAACAATGAGATCACAAGAAGAAGTAGATTAAGAACATTACCTTTAGATTGCTAAAGAATGATCCACCTCTACTGCACCACCTGAACACGCTGCAAGACCGCGTTGTACCAACAAAGCAATACACAATCTCGTGTATGTGTGTGTGTTCTTCGTCGACCAAACAAGCAAAAAGCCGAAACCCCTTTGGGGTTGTTTCCGATCGGACGAGAGAGAGAGAGGAGGGAAGGAGATCTCTAGGGTTCTTTTGTGTTGTAATGTGTAACCCTTAAACCCTAACCTTAGTCCCTTATTTATAAGGGATTAAGGTACCATTAGGTCCTTGGAGTTTAATTATGTTTAATTTCATAATTAAACTTCCTATTAACACTTTAAACCCTTGTACTTTTACTAGTTAATTAATTAACTATTAATTAACTGTCCGTTAAATATTTAGCTTAATATTTAACCTTCCTCTTCAATAATAATTAACTTATTATTATTTATTCTCTTCTTTATAATTAACTTAACTAGTTAATTATTCCACACAACTTACTTTATTCGTTTGTCCATTATTGGGTGTGTAGTGGTGTGACCCTTTAGTTTCTTATAACATTGGACACGGTGACACGTGTACTTATATGTGCACATAAATCCTTCACTCACCGCACTCCAAAGCCTTCAGAGTGTATGTACTTTCACCAAAGGTGATTGAAGAATCCATCCATGTTACTTTTAATGAAAATTCGGATGAGCATTCTACTTCAGCAAAGGAGGACATAAGTGATATTGAAACCTTATGTAATCCAAAAAACTCCAATGCTGAACAGCCCAAAAGTCACCCATATCATGGTTCACATGATATGAGTGATGATGATCAAGACTTCACTCAGTATGCGAAAAGTCGAAAACTGCAACAAACACTACTGAAAACTTCAATACTGAGTCTTCAAATCTTGATCTTAATCATTCCACCTATGAAGCAGGAGAAACTTCAAATCCACCACTAGTACAAATTATAAATTTTCAAAATGAAGAAACCAGCAATCCTGTGCAGTCCAATACTGAATCAAACTCTAACCAGTATGAGACTGGCAACCCCTCAGTACAACAAGAAGTTGTTGATACTACTTCAAATTCTACCTTAGGATCAAATCTAAGGGAACACAGAGACCATCCTCATACAAATAACATTGGTCTTGTTGAAGAAGGAGTACAAACAAGAAGAAAACTGAATTTTGAACCTCAAGCTACTACAAATTTTTGTCTCTTTTCAAGCTTCTTATCTACCATTGAACCCAAGAAGGCTGATGAAGCCTTACTAGATGAGGACTGGGTAGAAGCTATGCAAGATGAGCTTATAGAATTTGAGAGAAATAAAGTTTGGAACTTAGTACCACCCCAACTGGAAAAACTATCATTGGTACTAAGTGGGTGATCAGAAATAAAATGGACAAAGATGGTGTTGTAACCAGGAACAAAGCAAGACTGGTTGCTTAGGGCTACATGCAAGAAGAAGGTATTGACTATGATGAAACATTTGCACCAGTTGCAAGGATTGAAGAAATTAGGCTATATCTTGCATATGCGGCCTTTAAGAACTTCAAGGTCTACCAAATGGATGTCAAGAGTGCCTTTCTAAATGGAAAACTACAAGAAGAAGTTTATGTTAAACAACCCCCAGGTTTTGTTGATCCTAAATTTCCTAATTATGTTTTCAAGCTTGATAAAGCCTTGTATGGGCTCAAACAAGCTCCAAGAGCCTGGTATGATACCATGTCTAAGTACTTAATTGAAAATAAATTTACACGTGGTAAAATTGATAAAACATTATTTTCAAAAAGAAAAGGCTCTGACATCTTACTCATTCAGATATATGTGGATGACATTATATTTGGTTCCACTGACAAATCCATGTGTGATTGGTTTTCCAAGATTATGTCATCTCAGTATCAGATGAGTATGATGGGAGAACTTACTTATTTTCTAAGTTTACAAGTTGATCAAAAGCCTGATGGCACCTTTATAAACCAAAGTAAGTATGTGCATGATATGCTAAAGAAATATAAATTTGAAAACTTATCTTCTATGCACACTCCTATGAGTACTCATGATTAGATAAGTAAGGATAAAACTGGAAAACCAGTATGTCAATACACATACCGTGGTATGATTGGTTCCTTACTTTACTTAACAGCTAGCAGGTCTGATATCATGTTTGCAACATGTTTGTGTGCTCGGTATCAGGCTGATCCCAAAGAATCACATCTGAAAGCTGTTAAGAGAATTTTCAGATATCTATCTGGTACTCCTAATATGGGTCTTTGGTATCCCAAAGATTCTAATTTTGCTCTTGAAGGGTACACAGATGCAGATTATGCAGGATGCAGATTGGATAGAGAGAGCACAAGTGGAGGATGCAAATTCCTTGGTGGAAGATTAGTTGGTTGGTCATCCAAGAAACAAAATTATGTAGCAACTTCAACTGCAGAGGCTGAATATGTAGCCGCAGGAAGTTGTTGTGCTCAACTTTTATGGAATGCAGTATCAACTCATGGACTATGGATTTGATTTCAACAACACACCAATCCATTGTGATAACAAGAGTGCTATTGCTATCACTGAAAATCCAGTCCATCACTCAAGAACAAAGCACATTGATATAAGAAACCACTTTATCCGAGATAATGTGGAAAAGGGTAAGGTTCAGGTAGACTATGTTCCAACTGAGGACCAATTGGCTGATGTATTAACTAAACCTCTTTCAGAAGAAAGGTTTATGTACTTACTAGGATAATTGGGCATGCTTAACCCTTGAAATTATTTTCTCCTCAAAATTCTTTCATATACTGATTTTTCAGTATTGACCCAATACTGACCCTTTCAGTATAGCTCGTCTGGTATATTATTTTTAATTTTTGTAAATTTTTTATTAATTTATACATTAAATTAAATGTTTTTATTATTTTTTAAATTTTTTTTAATTTAATATTTTTCTAACTCTAAATCAGTATTGGGTGTCCTGGAGTTTCAACACTGATTTCAAAACCTCATACTCCCCAACAGTTACTTTCCTTAATAGAAAAGTTACCGTTGGAACAGGATAAGGCTGCCATTTCACCGTTTTTACTTCCCAATACTGTAAGGATTATCAATTAAGAGTATAAATAACCGTTTTCTTCAATTTTAAATCATTTTCTCTGTTATTTACTCTCTTTCTTTCTCAATACTCTATGCGATTAACAATTTCACTTCTCTTTGCACGCAAATTTCAATTCTTCATCACAGCTATATGGCTAATTTCGCGTTCATCAGGCCAAATGACGCACCAGCAAAGGATTTTCAACGAGATGAACTTCCAAAATTTACGAAGAACAATATAACTGCTAATTTCGATATTCCTCAACGTTGGATATGCCCTCAATTTCGTCCCATGATTTCTTATCTGAGGCATAGTCCAATCTCAGCTGCTCTTCAACTTTTTCCAAGAGCAATTTATCCAGCAATGCTCTGCGAATTTTGGTACACCGCAGACTTGGACTCTCCAGATATGATCACAGGCTGGGTAATTCGAGGTCAAAGACGAGCATTCATGTCAACGACCATCATCAGACGAGCACGTTGAATATGATGCATTTGTTGATCATGATACTGCACGATCAGTATTGCCGCTTCTTGGAAGACAAAGGACAACAGGAACAATCAAAAGGCACGAATTTGGTCCTATGTGGGGAATTATGATCTCTACCATAATTCGGTGTATGACCCACAAAACAGGGGCACTTGACCAAATTAATGATTTTGGAATGCAGATGGTACATGCCATGTACCACAATAGGCATATTGACTATGCCAGACTTATCTTCAATGAGTTGGTATCACTCATTCAAGCCAGGCAAAGAAACCCCAATGTTCCTTTTTGTAGGTTTTTATCACTTATCTTCCAAAACTCCATGCCAGAGAACATGCATGATGCTTTTGATGGAGTTAGAGCTGATCTTCCTCCCATCCATGAAAAGATATTCTTTCATCGGCCTAGGGAAGATGAACCACCACTCAGTGCTTCTATGTTAGCCATTGCAGAGGCTCATATGGATAATGATGAAGATGAAGATGATACTGATGCAGATGATGATGATGATGATGATCATAATTTTTTCTAGGTATGTCGAAGACCCTCTGAATTGTGAAAAATACTCAAGGTTAAAATATAAAACATTCACATATTCAGGGGGAGTTGCCTAACTATTTGTCTACATCAAATAGGGGGAGATTGTTGGGTCGCTGAAAAGCATCCCCCACTGAAGAGATTTAATGAATACAAAAAGGCAAATAGTTAGAATACAATCTGAGGATTAGTTCCTCAGATTGTGGGTAACTGTATCTGATCAGTTCGGATTCCAGTTACATAGTTACACTATCTGATCACTATCTGAAACAACGATCAGTTCCCCATTCGGAATCAGATACTGATTAACAGATCAGATAGTTGTAACAGGTTCAACGCACATTGGACAATAACGCTGAACCATCAAGCAGATACCTCTCTAAGCAAAACTCATAGTGAAGGTCACTGAAGCTGAAGGCCAACTAAAGAAGCATGAGTATCCGAAGACTCATGGCTACCTGAAGCGTACAAAGGCCTAAAGTTTCAGTGTCACAGAAAGACACAAGTAAAGCACAAGTCACTGGATCACTGATAAAGGGAATGTCCTGCAGATCTTCTGGAAGATATCGGCGATAACTAGACGACAGATAGTACTATCAGAATTCCGTTAGTCGTGTTCGTCCCATGAAATATCCTCTGCACCAACAGAATTCTCACACGTAGAATCGATCGATCATTCCTTTGGCTCTACGTTTCCCTATGCTATAAATTGAGGACTTGAGTGATCGATTTCGGTGTGCAACCAACAAGTTTACACGCTGCTAAAATCACTCCAGACTTTATTTCTTTGAGCAGAGTGTAAACCACCAGTTAATTCTAGTTATCTAATTCGAGAATTGAATCTGTATAACGAAAGTGTCTGGTCTTGTGCTTGATCATTTGTTGATCAGAACTTGTCTTAGATGGTATTTGTTATTGTCTATCACATGCAAGCAGTTTAGTTAGGATTTGTTCTTAGCTATTACGCAAACTGCTTGCATCTTTATTGTATCATTATTGGTTAATAAAGAAAAGTTTAAAAAGTGTTGAGTGTTACCATTTACCCTTTATTTGATTAGTGAAAGCGTATAAGTGCAGTAATTCACTTATTACGTGACTGAAATATGGGATCAATGTAATCGGGGTTACGGTTTGGAAGTTACAGGCAGAACAGTAAACTGTGTCCAGAAATGCATATTTTTTTTGGAAGGCGTATTGCGTTCGGTAACTAAAGTTTTAATAGTCTTATATTTAAATGTTAATAGTTGATAAATTTTCTCAGGATGGTGGTTAGTCTGTTTGTGGATTATCGGATTTGCTAGCAAAGCTAAGGTGAGTTTTCTCACTGATTGTGTGTTAATTGTTATGTGTTTAACCTTATTATGTGAATGTTATTTCTATGCTATGTTATAATGTAACACCATAAATTTCAAAGCTGTTTTTTTTAAATACGGAAGCGTCCCAATTTAACCCTTATCCAAAATATAAATTCATTACATAATATTCAAAAGCTTTATAGTGTATGAAATGGTATTACATAACACTTCGGATCGTTACAAAATATTATCATTTAAACATTGGTCAACCATTCCAACCGAACACCTCTCGACGCGCCCATGAAACCGAACCTGCAAAGGAGTCAATGAGGTGGGGGATTATGATAGGTCACACGAACCCGAATATAGTTAATAACATCGGTAAAGACAAGATCATATACGTCATACGATTAATCTTATTAAGCACAAACGTAATATCATGTGTTCTTGGTTGCGGAATAACCAAGAACACTCCACAAAGTGTTACATTTAGAATTGGGTTACCGGTGATCCACACAATTGATCAACCGGGATCCAAAAGGATGAAGAACAACTAAAGACTAAACCTCTATTTATAATGTGTAGAGGTTTTACAATCAACCATATTCTATATGTAACTCCCAATTCTAATAAGTGTATCCCATGTTTAATGGGATTTATTGATTACATCCCATGATTAAAGGCTTTGACTAATAAAGTGAATCATGGGAAATCATGCACTGATTGTGGAGCTCGGTCCGTGAACTCGGTATGAGACTGAGCTATACCGACCAACTCGGTATGAGACTGAGCTATACCGACTAACTCGGTATGTGTCGAGATTCACTAAGCTTATTATATTATTAGAATTAAACATATGTATATTCCTTTGTTCATCAGATTCAAAAAGTAATAGGTTTGACCAGGTTTTTACCATAACAATCTCCCCCTATCTGATGATAACAAATGAATACGTTTAATTCTAATAAATAATAACGATCTTGTCTTGTATGGTCTTCTTTTTGAGATCTTTTCATATTCTTTATTCACTAAGTACTTCAAGAAAATATATATATCACATTAACTTTTCTTCCCCACAATCATTGAGTCCTCCTCAAACTGTTCGATATATTTGAGTTGAAATGAAACATATCCCAAGAATCATTCAACTAGTAGATTTCCTCAGTTTGAAACGATTCAAATGATTGTAAAATAATATGTGACACGTAACCCCTTGAATAACTTAGCATGTACACTTTAGCTTCAAGAACTTTATCTTCGCATTAATAGAAAATATATATCGCATTGAGTTTTTCTCCCCCTGAATCATATACTTTCACCTTAAACTGTTCGGTATATTTTATCTTTGACTTGAAACCCCCCAAAGAATCAATCAACTTATGAATGTCCTCAGTTTAAGATGATTTCATATGATTAAAAAGAGAAAAACATGTGAAATATACTCACTTGAAAAATTCAGCTTTCAGAATTTCGTTTCTCTAATTTCGCAGCAACTTCAAAAAATCATATCTCCATGTAGAATCTTCTGATCATTATGAATTTTTTACACAACATAGATATACCTATATTCAACATCATATCCAAAAATCATAATGGTCCAACGGTTGAAACGATCAGAGCAGTCTCATACTGACCTGTCAGTATGAGACAGTCAGTATAAGACGACCAGCAACTTTAAAAATATGTATCTCTCAGTATGCGTTTCTGATCGTTCTGAAATTTTTATACTGCGTACATGTATGTGTTATGGATATAATATCCAAAATTGACGAAGATCCAACGGTTAAAGATGATACAATATCCGTTTTAACACAGCTGCGCAGAATTAAAAACTTACCATATATATACGTCAATCAACTTCAAAAATATATATATATATCTCATTAAAATGTTTGAAGAAGGAGAACCGATTTTTCTTACATGGTCACAACGTGAATTAAAGTGTGATGAACCTTCAGTTCAAATTTCACGTTCATTCGATGTTTGAAGAAGGAGAACCGATTTTTCTTACATGGCTGCCCAGCAAGTAAGGAATAAAAAAACAAAATATCTGACCTGCTGCGCCATACATATCTCTGTATCAGAAACTCGAATTGAAAATCTGAACGGTCAGATTGTGTGCCTGTTGTTGAGAACCTACTGTTAAAATTTCACACAGATTGGACCGTTAATGAAGGAGATCCGATATTTCTTCTACCCGTGCGCAGAATATGACGAAAATTCTGCATAGTTCTTCTTTATGAAAAGACTTGATCTTCAACAATATATAGGGTTATAAGATCATCAAAGTTGTAGATAACTTTGAACCGCTCTGATACCAATTGTTAGGTCACAACAACCCTGGATTGATTGTATAATTGATAGATTAATTATACTCAAGACAATTAAAGTGATTAACACAATATTAGAGTCAAATGTATAATTCCACTAAGTGTGGTATGCTGCGAAATAGCAATACCACTGATCAATTACAATATGTTTATATGTGAAAGCGTAAATTGGTGACTACTCCTTTGCCAAGTGATCTCTATTTATAGTGTTATAGAGATCTTACAAATTAGGCAAGGAGTAATGAAAGGACTGGAAAAGGAAAGTGACCGAGATCAAAGGGATTTGATCTGGCCAAGTAAACAAGAAAATGTTTACTCAGTCCTTGTACTCAGTATTGGATGTCAATACTGAGTTCCAATACTGAGTGACCAAAACTGTCTACTCAGTATTGGACCAAGACTTAGCTAATTTATTCTACATACTATTCTAAGCTAGTCTAGGCTGTCTGGTTATCTTAAGATCCAAGGGGTAAGGCTTTTTGCCTTAACAATCTCCAACTATCTAATGATAACAAGACAATATTACAAAGAGAAGTAAGAAAAAATAAAACAAAAGGATGCAGAGTCCTCTTCTTCATCTTCTTTTTAACACTTCTATTTCATAGAAGGTCTCCTGTTTGACTTCTGCAAATTCCACAGACCTCTTCACCTCATCAAATCTTTAACTCAGTGTACTGATGATTTTCTTTCTAAACCAAGCATCTTCTCTCCTTTTGATCATCCATTTCAATCCTATTAAATGACTAATAGGAGTCCTCATGAGTTGACTTTTAGAGATAAAACATTCATTATCTTCAGTATCAACATACATATAGCCAGGAGGATATAAAATGCTCCTCTGATTTTGAAAGACTACCCCTTGTGGGACCTTGTAGAAATTCTTGTACGTGTAGAGACAATCAGGAATGTCCTTCTTGAAAGTTTGAGTCATCACACAAAACTTTCTATACTCATCTTGATCTAGGATCTGTTTCTCATAGCACACTTGGACGTTTACACATGCTGTGAACAATCTTAATCAGTTTTGTCCAATCTTGCAGTCCTAGATCTTGTATGTCATGAACAAGGATTTTGAGTGGAGGACAGTATTCACCATAGCAGATAACATAAATTGTGCCTTCTTCAGTATCTGCTTTGATTGTAGAGTCTATGACATCAAAGCTAATCCTGCATAGGTCTCTCACTCGAAAATACCTTTTGCTTCTTAAAATTTCAAGCCTGTTTTCTTTATAAAGAGTTCTTTGGTGAAGAATATTTAGTTCAAGCTCAATATCCTCCTTTCTTTTGTCAGGCTTGGATGTTGATGGACCAGTTCTTGTTTGTTGTTGTTTAGTTTGCAGCGTGGCCAGTATTGGAGCATGTTCATGACTGGGCTGGCTTCTTCTTCTTATTAAAGGATTGGAATCCTCTGATGATTCTGAAGTTTGCACGACATTTACTGCTCTTATTCTTTTTGCATGCACCACCATGTTGTCTTCTGAGTCTTCAGAAGGGGAGTTTGTATTAAGAGGAAGAGGAGGTTGTCTTCTGATGATTGTGGAAATGGGCCACACAAACGGTATGCACATAATGAGTTGCAGGTTGTTCTCATACTGAGCAGATGGCACAGTATGAGCCTGCAGAGGTTGTCAGTATCAGTTTCCCCCTGAGTAGATGACTCAGACTGATGTTGTTCCATGAATGACCTTCCTCTTTCCCTTCTTCTTTCATACTGAAACCTAAGGGGTTCAGTAACTTGCTATGATTGTTGTTGTTGTGGAGGTTGATTTTCATTCATTTTCCATCTCTTCTCCCCCTGAGCAGATGGCTCAGGTTGATCAACCTCATCTTCTCTTTGTCTCTTCTCCCCCTTATTGTTATCGTTGGATGGGGAGGGAAGAGGTTCAGTATCACCACCAGCATCTCCTTGAGTGTTATCATGAGTAGGAGATGGCATAGGCTCAGTGGCAGCATCGGTATCACCCCCTTCATCTTCATGTGTGGGTGATTGTCTTGGCTCAGTATCATCATCTCCACCTTGATCTTCATTATCTCCATTGTGTTGAGATTGCGGAGTCAGTGGAGGTTGTTGATGTTGTTGTTGGAGTAATGCAACAGATTCTTTTAATGAATCAATTTCATTAGTCATGGTTTCCATCCTGGCCAGTATAGTGTTCTGTGTGTTCAGCATCGCCAAGATTTGTTGCATGATTGTTTGCAAAGAAACCTCTTCCACTGGAGCCTGTTGAACATGAGTACCCTGCACAGATGGTGCTAAAGAAACAAAAAATAGTAATTGGTTAGTATGGAATGGCTTATCAGATAGAATTGTGGTGTTGTTTAATTCTAAAGTCATTTAAACTGAATTTTTGAAGTCTGTATTTCATCTGGTGTATGATGAAATATTGTGGACTTGTGCATAGCATGTGTAAGAAAGTTTTCAGTATAAGTGATTGTGATGTGTAGTAGCTCAGTATAGGATAAGTCACATTTTCTGAAAGGGTTTGGGTTTAGGAAAATGAAGCATGGGATATGCTTCTTTGTCATTTCAATGTTTATCACTCGGTGTTAGAGTGATAACAGTAATGTGGCTTAAACCCCATGAGTGTTATTTGGATAGTGTAGCTTTAGGGTTTGTGATCATTTCTTAAATCATATTACCCAATTTAACATAAATTGGATATGATAGAAGCGGTACTAGTGGGTGTCAGTGTGACATCAACCACCATTGTCTTTTTATATGTTAAGACAACTGTAGGCTGGCAATGATCTTTTGTGCTCAGTGTAGGAATTTTTCATAGTGGCAGTGGGCTAACTATGTTGGCCTTAAGAGTATATATTTTTAAAAAAAATCGTTTGAGACTTTGGTCAGTATTGAGTTGGTACAGGTCAATACTTAGTCTCCAGTTTTGAAAAGAATAATATATATATAGGAGTTTGAGGGTTTTTTTAAGAAATTCGTACCTGAGGCTTTATCAGATTCCCTTCTCCCTTCAACAGAGATAAGTGCTGGATCATTTGTGTGTTGATTTGAACCCCCAGCACCTTCCATATTTTGTTGTTCTGTTGGTTGTGCTTCTGCTTCCAGATTATGTTGCTCATAAGCAATTTCAACATCCAATGGAACATGTGGTTCCAAGTTTGGTGGTGGTTGAGCAATGTGTTCTTGTTCTGGTTCTGGGAGTTCAGCATGAGATGCTATTTGATGTTGTTCTTCTAGAGAATGGGTCAGTGTTGGATTTAAACTGTGTAACACTGAGTCTGTTGATAGTGCAGCCATGATCACTGGACTCAACCTTCTCCTAATCCTTCTTCTGATAATCAATGGGTGTTCTTCAGTATCAGAAGCTGATGCAGTATCGGGAATATCAGGTCTGGTTCTTGGACTGGAGGGGGTGGAACATCCTCCATCTCAACATCATCATTGTCATTAGCATCCTCATCAGCATTTTCATCAACTGCATCAGTATCATCTTCATCTTCATTCTCATCCATATGAGCCTCTGCAATTGCTAACATTGTGGCACTGAGGGGTGGTTCATCGTCCATATGCTGATGAAAGAATATCTTTTCATGGATGGGAGGAAGATAAGCTCTAACTCCATCAAAATTATCATACATATCCTCTGGCATGGAGTTTTGGAAGATAATAGATAGAAACCTGCAAAAGGGAACATTTGCGTTCCTTTGTCGTGCCTGGACTTGAGAGGCTAGCTCATTGAAGATCAGTCTAGCATAAACAATGTGCCTGTTGTGGTACATAGCATGTACCATCTGCATTCCAAAATCATTGATTTGGTCAAGTGCCCCTATTTTGTGGGTCATACACCGAATTATGGTTGAGATCATAATCCCCCACATAGGACCAAATTCGTGCCTTTTGATTGTTCCCGTTGTCCTTTGTCTTCCTAGTAGCGGCAGTACTGATCGTGCAGTATCACGATCAACAAATTCATCATAGTGGAGATGTGTAGGAAGTTGAAGATCCCGCCTAATGATTTCAGTGGAGACGAAGGCTCTTCGTTGATCTCGAATCACCCATCCCGCAATCATATCTGGTGAGTCCAAGATAGCAGAGTACCAAAATTCACACAGCATGGAAGGATAGATTGCTCTGGGTGATGCTTGAAGAGCATTTGTGATTGGGCAATGACTGAGATATTAAATCATTTGTTGAAATTGAGGGCATACCCAACCCTGAGGAATCTCGAAATTGGCAGTTATATTGTTCCTTGTGAACTTAGGGAGTTCATCTCTTTGGAAATCTTTAGCTAGTGCGACAAAGTCTGGAGCAATGATTGAAAGTTCGCCATGGAATCTGTGATTAAGACTTGAAATTTGCTTGCAATGAGAAGTGAAATTGTTAATCGTAGAGAAAAATGTGAGAGTGAGAGAGTAAATAACAGAGAAAATGGTTTAATTTTAAAGAAAATGATTATTTATACTCTTAATTAGAAATGATGACAGTATTGGGAAGTAAAAACGGCGAAATGACAGCCTTATCCTAATCCAGCGGTAACTTTTCTATTAAGGAAAGTAACTGTTAGGGAGTATGAAGTTTTGAAATCAGTTTTGAACTCCAGGACTCCCAATACTGATTTTTAAGTTAAAAAAAATTAAATTAAAAAAAATTAAAAAATAATAAAAACATTTAATTTAACGTAGAAATTAATAAAAAATTTACAAAAATGAAAATTAATATACCAGACGAGTTATACTGAAGGAGTCAGTATTGGGTCAATACTGAGACTTCGGTATAGGAAATAATTTTTGGGAAAAAATAATTTCAAGGGTTTAGCATGCCCAATTGTCCTAGTAAGTACATAAACCTTTCTTCTGAAAGAGGTTTAGTAAATACATCAGTCAATTGGTCCTCTGTTGGTACATAGTCTACCTGAACCTTACCCTTTTCCACATTATCTCGAATAAAGTGGTGTCTGATATCGATGTGCTTTGTTCTTGAGTGATGGACTGGATTTTCAGTGATAGCAATTGCACTCTTGTTATCACAATGAATGGGTGTGTTGTTGAAGTCAAATCCATAGTCCATGAGTTGATACTGCATCCATAAAAGTTGAGCACAACAACTTCCTGCAGCTACATATTCAGCTTCTGCAGTTGTGCTCTTTCTATCTAATCTGCCAACTAACTAATCTTCCACCAAGGAATTGGCATCCTCCACTTGTGCTCTTTCTATCTAATCTGCATCCTGCATAATCTGCATTTGTGTACCCTTCAAGAGTAAAATTGGAATCTTTGGGATACCAAAGACCCATATTAGGAGTACCAGATAAATACCTAAAAATTCTCTTAACAGCTTTCATGTGTGATTCTTTGTGATCAGCCTGATACCGAGCACACAAACATGTTGCAAACATGATATCAGGCCTGCTAGCTGTTAAGTAAAGTAAGGAACCAATCATACCTCGGTATGTTGATTGACATACTGGTTTACTGGTTTCATCCTTGCTTATCTTATCCTGGGAACTCATAGGGGTGTGCATAGAAGATAAGTTTTCAAATTTATATTTCTTTAGCATATCATGCACATACTTACTTTGGTTTATAAAGGTGCCATTAGGCTTTTGATCAACTTGTAAACCTAGAAAATAAGTAAGTTCTCCCATCATACTCATCTGATACTGAGATGACATAATCTTTGAAAACCAATCACACATTGACTTGTCAGTGGAGCCAAAGATAATATCATCCACATATATCAGGCTCTTGGAGCTTGTTTGAGCCCATACAAGGCTTTATCAAGCTTGAAAACATAATTAGGAAATTTAGGATCAACAAAACCTGGGGGTTATTTAACATAAACTTCCTCTTGCAGTTTTCCATTTAAAAAGGCACTCTTGACATCCATTTGATAAACCTTGAAGTTCTTCAAGGTTGCATATGCAAGGTATAGCCTATTAGCTTCAATTCTTACAACAGGTGCAAAGGTTTCATCATAGTCAATTCCTTCTTCTTGCATGTATCCCTGAGCAACCAGTCTTGCTTTATTCCTGATTACAACACCATCTTTGTCCATTTTATTTCTGAACATCCACTTAGTACCAATGATAGTTTTGCCAGTTGGGGGTGGTACTAAGTTCCAAACTTTGTTTCTTTCAAATTCTGTAAGCTAATCTTGCATAGCTTCTACCCAGTCTTCATCTAGTAAGGCTTCATCAGTCTTCTTTGGTTCAATGGTAGATAAGAAGCTTGAAAAAAGACAAAAGTTTGCAGTATCCTGGGGTTCAAAGGTCAGTTTTCTTCTTGTTTGAACACCTTCTTCAATAGGACCAATAATATTTATATGAGGATGGTCTCTGTGTTCCCTTAGATTTGATCCTAAGGTAGCATTTGAAGTAGGATCAATAACTTCTTATTGGACTGAGGGGTTGCTTGTCTCATGCTGATTTGAGTTTGATTCAGTATTGGACTGCACAGGATTGCTAGAGTCTTCATTTGACAGATTTATGGATGGTTCAAGTGATGGATTAGAAGTTTCTCCTGTTTCATAGGTGGAATGATTGGAGCAAGATTTGCAGACTCAGTGTTGAAGTTTTCAGTGTTGGGAACTTCAGTATTTGTAGAAGTTTTAGCATACTGAGTGAAGTCTTGATCATCATCACTCATATCATGTGAACCAAGATATGGGTGAATTTTGGGTTGTTCAGCATTGGAGTTTTCTGGATTACATAGGGTTTCAATACCACTTATGTCCTCCTTTGCAGAAGTAGAATGCTCATCCATTTGTTCATCAAAAGTAACATGGACAGATTCATCAATCACCTTTGTTGAAAGAACATACACTCTGAAGGCTTTGGAGTGTGGTGAGTAGCCCATAAAAATGCCTTCATTTGCTTTGGGAGCAAACTTGTTGAGATTTTGCTTAGTACTGAGAATGAAGCATTTACTCCCAAAGATGTGGAAGTACTCCACATTAGGAATTCTGCCATGATATAACTCATAAGGAGTCTTGAGATGTCTCTGGACTACAGTTGCTCTATTCTGTGTAAAGTTGGCACAGTTTACAGCTTCAGCCCAGAAGCTCAGTGCCAGTCCAGCATGGCATAACAAAGTTCATGCAGCTTCAATCAGTGTTCTATTCTTCCTTTCTACAACACCATTTTGTTGTGGTGTGTAGGCTGCAGAGTAATTATGTACAATTCCTTTTTCTTCATATAAATTTGCTAATACTGAATTTTTAAATTCAGTACCATGGTCACTTCTTAGTTGTTTGACCTTGGCACCTTTTTGCAGTTCTTCTCTCTTGATGAAATCAATTATTTCTGTGGTAGCATCTAATTTTGTCTTCAAGAAAATGACCCAAGTATACCTTGAAAATTCATTAACCAAGACCAAAGTATAAACCTTTTTGCCCAGAGATGGTGTACTTATGGGGCCAAAAAGATCCATATGTATCATTGCAAGAGGTTCAATAATGGAATGATTAACTTTTGATTTAAATGAACTCTTCTTATGCTTGCCCATTTCACATGTTGAGCATAACTTATCTTTTGAATAAGTAATAGTGGGCAACCCTCTCACCAACTTCTTAATACTGAGTTCATTGATGTTCCTGAAGTTAATATGAGAAAGTTTCTTGTGCCACATCCAGTTTAGTTCTGGATTGACTTTAGACAGCAGGCACAGACGGATGATGGTGTAAATTTCTGAAAGATTTACTACATAGACATCTTTTTCTCTTCTGGCAATGAGGACAGGTTGTCCTCTTTCATTATATATGATGCCAGCAATCTTTCGGAACCTAGCTTCCTTATCATCATCACACATCTGACTAATACTGAGCAGATTGTGTTTTAGACCTTCTACATAGGCAACTCTTTTAAAAGTGATGTTGCCAGCTTTGATTTCCACATATCCTCTTGTCTTTCCTACGTAATCATCCCCAAACCTGACAGAAGGACCCTTCTCTGGTGTGTAATGCTGAAGGTACTCCATACTGCCAGTCATGTGTCTTGAGCAGCCACTATCAAGGTACCATTTTCTATCACCCTGCACAAGACACAAAATAAGGATTAGGTCCTTTTAGGAACAAATTTAAAAATGGGACCTTTGGAAGGGTTAACATTATTATCCTTTTTAATCTCTGTTTTAGTGAGAGTCAGTATCACTTTAGGAGAAGTCTTTTGTGGCACTGACTTTGGATCCCCTTTTTTCTTTGGTACTGAGTACCTAGGATTAGAGAGATTAGTTCTACATTCATCTCCTTTATGACCTGTATGATGACATCTGTAACATTTTCTGGGTCTATTTCTAAACATGTTTTCATAAGGAATTTTAGAAAAAATTTTATGTTTTGGTTGATCAGTATGAGTCAGTTCTGCAAACTTTTGATTTAAAAATTTGATTTGATCACCAATGGATTTCAAAAGATTATTTTTATCATTTTTAATGAGAGGGTGAACTTCCTTTCTGACAATCTTTTTAGGAGATGAATTTTTCTTTTTGTCTGGTAAAGGTGTCTGTTTTTGCTTTTGCTTAGACTTAGTTCCTTTAACATTTTTGGAACCTGTTGAAAGTATTGTAGGCTTAACCTCATGTTTTAATTTTGACACTTTAACAAGTTCTTGACATTTTTGAGTATTTGATTCAGATGTGCTTGCAACTTCAGTATCAGTCTTTTTAGACGAGGTAGAAGTAGTTTCCAAAGTTTTTAAAATAGTATTTTCAGAGTAAGGAATGACATTAAATAATACATCAAAAGGTGGAACAGCTGAAGTTTCATACTGATCTACATTGATGTCAGTATCAGAATTTTCTGTAACAGGAAATTCAATTCTGAGATCTTGTAATTCAGTATAGCACTTAGAACAAATAGAGGGACCAATAGGTTGAACTTGGTCAGAAATGTTTTTATCCTCATCATCTGAAGCAGTTTGACAACTAGTTTCACAAAATGTTTTTGATTTTACAAAATTAACAGGATTTAAGTGATTAAATTCTTCAAACAAATCAGCAAAATTATTTATAGTTTTAAACTGAGGATCCACACCAAGTGCAGCCCTCACATTGTTAGGAAATTGTTGATTTAAACATTTATTTAGCTTAATAGAAGCATTTCCCCATTATTTACATTGTTTTTAAAAATTTTCTTTTTCCAATTTATGTAAATGTGCTTTATCAGCTAATCTTTGATCCATGTCTTGTAAGTTTAAAAAATCAAGTTCCAAATCTTTTAATCTTGCTAATTTATTTAAATTTTCGTTATTTACTTTTTCTAGTTGTAAGATTGTAAGTTTTAAAGCTTTTTCTCTCTGTCCTAAAGTTTTAAGATCAACAATCATATACTCAAAAAAAATTTATTTTTCATTCAAAGAATAAGTTTGAAAGGCACTCACCTTGTACAACTGAGTGGAATCTCAATCACTGTGGATACTCATTCTCTCAGCTTCTTTGAGATCTCTCTCAAAAGTTGTTAGGACCATTTATGTAATAAGTTTTGACCTTTAATATCGTTAGTTAACAATTCCCTTGTTAAGTGGTAGATGGTATAAATACTTGTATGTTTGTCTTTCATTTTAAGCTTTCCCACACTTTCAATGCATTAACATTTTGAAAACTCTCTTCTTCCCTCCATCTCTCTCTCAAGAACACACACACTTACACACACTTAATTCTTCAATCTTCACCAAATCATCATGAATTAGCTAGATTTCAATCACATTAGTTCTCTCAATTGGTATCAGAGCATAAACTCTCTAAGAGTAGATCCAAATTCGTGATGATTGGATCCAGATCTGAGTTTTTGATTGAAAAAGTTTTGTTCGTCAGTTGAAAATTAATTTGCAAATTTTTCGTTTGGAATCGATGATTTGATTGAAGATTCATGTTTCTCCATTGATTCTAATAGGAATAGAATCAAATTTCGATCAAATCCATCAACAATTGATCATGATTGAGTGATTTTAGTGAAAAAAGTGAAAAACTCAAAAAGTCTCTGTAATTTGCAAAATTCGATCAAATGTGTTATGTTTTGGATTATATGATCGGATTCGAGTGTTAGGAATTGATTTTCGAGCAGTTTGTGATTGGAATCAATGGTTTTGGTCGAGAATTGAGCAAACTAGGATCAATTTGGTGAGTTTTATGCTGTTCTGCGAAAGTTCTCGGCCTCAAGAAAGTCTTCGGCCCGAACTTGATCTTCGGCCCAGAAAGAACTTCGGCCCGAACTTGATCTTCGGCCCCAGAAAGAACTTCGGCCCGAACAAAATACTGTTCTCGGCCCGAACTTGATCTTCGGCCCCAGAAAGAACTTCGGCCCCCGAACAACATACTGTTCTCGGCCCGAACTTGATCTTCGGCCCAGAAAGAACTTCGGCCCGAACTTTCGGCCCAGAAAGAACTTCGGCCCGAACTTAATCTTCGGCCCGAACTTTACAAGCAAGTTCGGCCCGAACTGTTGCAAATCTTCGGCTCAAAATCGTGTAACAAAAGGGGTTATACTGAAACGATCATAACTTTCAGCTCGGGTGTCCGTTCAACGCCCACGAGTAATCAAATCGAAGCTTAAAACGAAAGCTACGACGTGATAAACTGCCGTAGGCGGTTTACCCTTGTTTTGAACACTTTATTTGCAAAATTCGTACAAAAGCTTAACTGTTCAAATCTTTTGTTCCATACAAAATACAAATCATCCACATTCATCCAAATCTTAAATGTTCATATCATTCTTTCCTACATACAAACCATACACATGTCAATTCAAACTTTAACCGATACAAATCACTATTACATTTTACACACACATCCAAAATCTTTAACTTTCAAATCATTCTTTACATAATTCAAAAAATTATCATCCTATCCAAACAAAAACCTCTACCTCAACATCTCAAAATCCCAGTCAACTCCTTATCAAACTGATGTTTCATTTCCAGAATTTTCAAATCTTTAATATATTTCTTTGAAGGAAGACAGGGATATAGTTCTAAAGGTCAAAAAGAGGGAGATTGGATAATGATAAAGACATATTAAGTCAACAATTCATGAAATCTTCTGAGATACTTTATATTGGTTGAAAAGTCAATAAAAAGTATTATTTTTCACTGTTCAATCAAAAGCTGAAGCTGATACGACATCAAAACTATTCAACGGATAATTCAGTCTCAGACTTTGCTAGAAAAGAAGATTTCAAGAACAGGCTAATTCAAACTATTGATACAAAGGGGGAGATTGTTAGGATCAAATATGTTGTATCAAATAGTATAGGGACTAGTTGTGTAACATTGACTAATGATAAACTAATCTTAGGCTTAGTTAGTGCTTAATTAAGCATGTTTAGAAGGGAGGTATAAATACCTTTCATGTTGACTTAATTTGTAAGCTTTCCCACACTTATTGAATTACAGATTTTGAAAGCATATTTCCCTCCTTCATTCTCTCTCAATTACACACACTAAAACACCAAGAACACACACACTTAATTCTTCAATTCTACTCAAATCATCATGAATTAGCTTCATTTCAATCACATTTGTTCTCTCAAAAGTGCTATTCAAATCTTCTTCAGTGAAAGCCATGAAGGCTTTATTCTCAACCTCTTCCTCATCATCACTGAGGTCTTCATCCATCCATGCCTCAGAATAAAGTGCCTGATGAGGTGTTCCATTTCCAGCAGCTCCCTTTCCCTTGCTCCTTGCTTTCAACTTCACATATTTGTCCCTATACCGTTTAGCTCGGTATGCAATTTTTTCATTCTGGTCAGTTTCAGAAGACTTAGTGTGACAGTTGGCAGCAATGTGACCAGGCTTTCCACACCTGTAGCATAGACCGGATCTGGGGTCAGTATTGGAAGAGCTAACACCAAGCCTCTTCTTTTTCAATTGATCCAACTTCATGGACATTAGAGCCATTTGGGTTTCCAATTTCTCTGCCTCAGCATCCTTAAGACTATCTTCTGGTTCATCTGGCTCAGTGAGAGTATAGGCTTGTTTAACAATTAGAGCCATACCAGTAGATGTCTTGTCAGTCTTCTTCCAGTTGATCAGTCTAGAAGCATTGTTCTCTTCATGATTCAAAATTAAGCCATACAGTGTTTGAAGAGTATAAGACTCAATGTTGTTAGCAGCATTGACAGAATTTGTCATATCAAGGGATTGTTGAGGAAGACTGTCCAGAAATTTTTGACAGAGTTCTCCCTCTTCCTTTTCAATTCCAACACTGATCAGATCATGAACAATGGTGTTGAATCTGTTGTAAAAAGTAGTAAGTTCTTCATTTGGATTAGCAATGAAGTTCTCATATTTTCTTCTCATGTTGCTCTTCCTTTGCAACTTCACCTGTGGTGTGCCTTCATAAGTGACTGTCAAGCTATCCCACATAGCTTTAGCAGTTGGCAACTTCATGATTCCATTGAGAATCTCTTTTGTGACTGCATTACCAATCACACTCTTGGCCCTTGAGTCAAGACTGAACAGCTGACGATCAGTATCAGTCCAAGTATGTTTCAACTTTGGAATTGTTCTTGAAGATGCAGGAACATTGTCTGTAGCTGCAACAGGTTCAGTGGTTAGAGGAATGATGGGACCATCAGTCAGTACAGTGAGCATCTCATCATGAATAGACTCAAGATACCACTGAGCTTTTAGTTTCCATTGATGGAAATCTTTGCCATCAAAGATTGGCACTCCCTTTCCTGACATCACTGGGGAAACAATTGAAGACATTCTGGTTTTTGATTTTTGGGAAGGGTAGGTATATGGAATGGCTGCCAGGGTAATAGATCGACTAAATAACAATTAATTTAGCCTGCTCTGATACCAGTTGATAGGTCACACGAACCCGAATATAGTTAATAACATCGGTAAAGACAAGATCATATACGTCATACGATTAATCTTATTAAGCACAAACGTAATATCATGTGTTCTTGGTTGCGGAATAACCAAGAACACTCCACAAAGTGTTACATTTAGAATTGGGTTACCGGTGATCCACACAATTGATCAACGGGGATCCAAAAGGATGAATAACAACTAAAGACTAAACCTCTCTTTATAATGTGTAGAGGTTTTACAATCAACCCTATTCTATATGTAACTCTCAATTCTAATAAGTGTATCCCATGTTTAATGGGATTTATTGATTACATCCCATGATTAAAGGCTTTGACTAATAAAGTGAATCATGGGAAATCATGCACTGATTGTGGAGCTCGGTCCGTGAACTCGGTATGAGACTGAGCTATACCGACCAACTCGGTATGAGACTGAGCTATACCGACTAACTCGGTATGTGTCGAGATTCACTAAGCTTATTATATTATTAGTATTAAACATATGTATATTCCTTTGTTCATCAGATTCACAAAGTAATAGGTTTGACCAGGTTTTTACCCTAACAATCTCCCCCTATCTGATGATAACAAATGAATACGTTTAATTCTAATAAATAATAACGATCTTGTCTTGTATGGTCTTCTTTTTGAGGTCTTTTCATATTCTTTATTCACTAAGTACTTCAAAAAAATATATATCACATTAACTTTTCTTCCCCATAATCATTGAGTCCTCCTCAAACTGTTCGGTATATTTGAGTTGAAATGAAACATATCCCAAGAATCATTCAACTAGTTGATTTCCTAAGTTTGAAACGATTCAAATGATTATACATAATTAACCACCAATAGAGAGGATCGGCGGCTCTGTAGAACCCTAAACCATTGTCGGCCCAACAATGGTAACTGATGGCCCCTTTACTACCTTGGCACGGTAAATCTTCCTTCAAATGCAACACATGCATCCAAGGTCCAATTATCCGTTAGCCAATAGTAACTGATAGCCCAGCAAAATTCACCCATTATTGACCTCTATACACCCGAATGCGCATTCAATCGAGTAATTAATAATCTTCATTAATTACTATACCAATAAACAAGCCATAAGATTCACAGCCAAAATCTGCCTGGAATGATGTCCGCGCCGCGAGACACTGCAAACTATAATACTGCTCAGTTACTACTGGTAGGTTACTACAGGTCAGTTAATACTGCTCGATTACTACTGGTCAGTTAATACTACTTCTCAGTTACTACTGGTCAGTTACTACTGGTCGGTTACTACTAGTCAGTTACTATTGGTCAGTTAATACTGGTCCGTTAATACTCGTTCGTATTCAAACCCAAGTGCAATACCATTTACACCATTATAACCCATACAAGTTGTAGGCTAAATCCACTCACCTTAGCACTGCAATCCGTCCAAACTCAGTGGTCTTATATTACTGAGTTTGCTTTCCTTTTCTTGTACATAAAATGAATACCGAATTAGAAATCTTAATTCATCATTTAATATCAAATATTAATATAAGTCAAAACCAGGCAAACTAACTTTAACACTATACAATTCATGCCTTGTAATGTAACGTCTTGAATTTTCGTGTAATTGAATTATTACCTCTTTATTTAAAGAATTTATGAGTTAATTAATTACTTGAGATTATATGTGTTGTGTGCTTTTAAATGTAGTTAATTCGAGTAAAATGAATACGCAATTATTCTTTATTGACAAGAGTGTCATCTATTTGGTGTTTAATTAATCATGAAGATTAATTACTTAAAAACTAGAGTGTTCTTAAATTCTTGAGAAAAATTATTATCTATAAACTAACTAAATATGTGTCGTGGCATTTAACCCCGAGTTTAGCTAACTAACTTAGACGTTAGTAATCTCGAGGCCGGCCGATAGGCCAAAGGCTAATCTATACTGCCTCGCTTATATCTCGAGTCGGTTTCCGCCTGATTAATTCCCTGGTCTGATTCCACTTCTTGAGCCAAGCCCAAGTGTTACACGTTTTGGGGTCAACTTATGATGGTTGCCTTGTACACGATTATTAGGAGAGTGGTAGGGCCAAATCTTTTCCTTTATTCCTACCCCATGTGCGTTTTATGTTTAAAGCCCAATCCAATTGCCTTGGAGCCGATCGGAATTAAAGGCTTGAGGCCTTGGATGTTCTAATATTTAAACTAGAAGTCAAACCTAAATCCCCATTTGTCCATCTCCTCATTCGGCCGCAGAGAGCAAAAGACCTCAATATGTTTCTTCTTTTGTTCGTTCCATCAAGATCATCACAGCAAGTCTTGCTTTTCTTCCCTGTTCGTTGATCGCCGAGACCAAGAGAAGGAGGAGCAGTCGAGAAGTGGTGTGTTCAGGCTAGAATTCTCGGTAAGGCTAACCCTTGTTTATTCCTTTCGGTTTACTCCTTTCAATTCTAACATGGTTGTAATTATGATTGATCAATGGACCAGTCTAGCAGTGAGTTTCGAGGCAATCTGCGCTGAAGGAGGCAAGCCAAACATCCGGATCCGTTTTCAATTCGGTAGAATACTAACTTGCTCTATTCCTTGTTTTCATTGCTTGTCTGTGACCAAACCGAACAACTTTCTTAAATAAATTAACAAGATTATGAGAATATAAACTTCTGGGATAAAAATTGATTTCTGGACCGTCGGGGAATCTCGGGAAAGAAACGAGTTGATGTCGGGATTCAAAAAGGGATTTACTTAATATGCTGTATTTTAACAGGAACTGTCCTTCGACTTCGGGACTATTTTTACCACACTCAAAATACGATTTTTGGATTTTGGCCCCCGCTAGTCTCTTGTTTTCTGAGTCCTCTTTCCAATACGGCTGTCCCCTTGTTAATTTGATCTACGGTTTAAAAGATATCCCTGTTTTAGTAAAACATCGCAAAATCTTTTTCGGTTCAGCTATCCTGTTTTATAACCAGATTTTGAGACACATAGAGTCTGTTTTGGTCAGGGGTCGTGAGACATTAAATTTTAGTAATCTGTACTTTCTAACAGTGATTAAAATTTGGGATTAATCTAACACACGGTTTGGGAGTTACAACAGTTTCCGCGGGGGTGTCGGGTTCTGGCAGAATTCTACGAGTGAGGATTTGAGCCGACTTTTAATCCTAGCCTTATTATGTGATGTAGGACCTTCTAGGAACTGAGTTGTGACTTGTACGTGCCGAGGACACTTCCAGGAGCATACGTTGATTGAGGTGGGTGATCTCACTATAAACTTGCATTTAGGGTTTAGGGTTTACTTTCATTTCATGATTTACTTGCATTTACTTTCATTTCATGATTTTGTACTATATGTCATGAATTGCTATTGCTTTGAGATGAGCTTGATTATGTGTTGAGATGCTATGTGATGTTTATTTTAATTCCCTCCTGAACTGAGATATGGATGCTGAGTAACCGAGCTGGGTACCATATCATTATGTGTTTGATCTGAGTACATGAGTTTTGTTTATGAGTTATCATGCATTTGAGATGTGCTAATTGTTTACATATCTGTTGAGATGATATGTATTGAGTATGTGCTGGTTTATTTTATATGAGTACATGTTGTATGAGTCAACACGTAAATAAAACTAACCTAATTATATATGAGATTTAATTACCATTCGCAAGAAGCGACGCGCGAGAGTCAACTCTTCCCTGAGAGCCAAGTACAATACACGACTGTCAGCGTGGTACTGTGGGGCACCTAGAGGACGGGTGTTGGAAGAGGGTGTTGGAAGAGGGTGTTGTGACGAGCGTATGGCGGTGGGCGTACGTTGAGCATCGTCACAATCCTCGGCGAACCTAAAAAGAATTAATAAAGGCCTAATAACGATAAATGAGTAGAGTCTTTAGGGAACATGTATGTGACATGGATTGTTGGTATGTGTTTGTTTATTTTGATTTTATCCACTCAGCGGGTGGCTGACCCCAAACACTTTCCCCCCATTTTTGCAGGTACTAGCAAGGGCAAAGAGAAGGTTCATGGCTGGTGGGTTGCATCTCGGTTCTATTTTGGATTTGGTTTTGAACTTTAAAGTTTGTTGAGTCAAACCTATTTTTAACTCTTTATTTATTCCGCATTAAAGACCAAGAGACGGTTTATTTTTTAATTAATGAGTGGGACCAGTTTTTAATTACTTGTACTTTGGGGAAAATATTTATTTAATTACTTTTAAAAAAAAAATTATTTTCCCTTACTTTTTTGGGATGTTACATGTAAAACCTATAATCCCCAACTTATTACAATTAGACTTCCAAAGTCACATAAAAAGCCAAATAATGCATTCTTGTACCGAATTTAACATATAGGCCTAAATGGGTCAAAACCGAGAGCAAGGTTCTAACACTTCAAAAACATAATTTTTATCAAGCATACAATTACCATCTTATTACAAACCTCATGTTTACATGTAATACTTCGAAACACCCAAACTTTTTCAATAAATGTTTGACCCGAAAAAGACACCTCCGACCACCTGTAATAACTCAGAAATCTGAATAATTTTCTGACCATATCAGTTCATGAAAATATGATATAAATAAAGTAGACTCTTAGACCTACAAAACGACTGGTCCACGCCCAAAATGGAGTTACAATTGATTTTATATGATTTTTGCAAAATCACCAAAATTCAGGAAAATGTTGTCTTTTTTTGTGCCTACGGGTTTTTACAAAATTTCATCCAAACACTAACTTAATCATGCTAAATACATCCAATTTAAATCACAATCAAACATAAACACCATTTCTTACTTCTAATATGTTATTAAACCTAAACATACATCTTTTAAGCATAAAACACAATTTCAAGCAATTTAGGTTTTAACCCTTCTTTCCCAAAATCACCTTCAATGGTGATTAATGGAACTTCACCAAATCTATAATTACATCCAACAAATTAACATACAATAAGTCTCTTACAACATAATAACACAAAAGATCCACCAATTTAACATTTAACAAGAAACCCACCAAGAATCAAAAACCCTAAATCATAGTTCACTAAAACATCAAGAAACTAGTAAGAAATGAAGATTACTTACTTTATGAGATACTCAAAAACGAGATTAATGGCTAATTTGCATAAAGATTTGGACCTTGTTCTTCAATTTACACCAAGGAAAACACACACATGGTTTCTTAGCTATAATACGTGTGAGGGAGAGAGAGTCAAGGACTTACAACACATTTTTAACACACACAAACATTACACGTGCACACATATGGGGAGGAGAAAATTTCATTTAATTTCAGTACAATATTGGATATACAATAAAACGATGATCAATTAATTGGTTTAAACTAACTTAGTTTTATGTAACGAGGATATATTTGGAACTTTGGTTCAAAAGTGACCTTAAATATATAAAAATTATTTTAATACATAAATATATCAATATTATTAATTTTAACCCCATTATTAAAATTACAATTAAATCAAATAAAATAATATAAACTATTAAACAAGTAACTATTACTTACCGAAAGTAATAAAATACAAGGCCGGGTTTCGGAGTGTTACATATGATATGTTGATGATGTGTGCATGTCATGTGGTATGTCATATATATTAAATAAATATTGTGTTGTGTGATGTGTGCATGTCATGTGTTATGTTCATGCGTGTTGAATGAATATTATGATATGTGATTCTCCTATCTGGTAAGTGTTGTGGTGGTACTTCCAGCCAGGTGTGATACGGAGATTACGCGCCTCGAACACCGTGGTGTAAATGAGAGGGTCGTCGATGTCTTCGGTGCATACGTTGTCTTGTACTTGGCCGACCATCAGGTGTAAATATAACTTCAACTAAAATGTGTGTGGGTGTGCACCGTGTGGTTGTGTATGTGATTAATTATCTGTGGTGCCTGATTGATGATATCGCTGAACCCTATGTATGGTGTGGGAATTCACTAAGCATTAGCTTACCTAATCTCCCGTCATGTGCATGTACTAGTAGTGTGAAGGACAAGGAGAAGGCTGAGGCGTGATCCTGCTAATGAAGACTATTGGGATTCTTATTTATTAATATTTATTTACATTTAATATTTCCGCAACTTTATTACATTCAAACAGTTTAAACTCTGTTTAATAAATGGTGGTTTTTAATATTCAGTATATTGTTTCTAAAAGTTTAAATTTGTTGTTATTTTTGGGAAGTTACAAAATAGTATTTAAACTTTAATATAATTCGTCAAACAAATCCTGTTCTAAAAGGAAAAAATTTAGGCTGTAATTCTAAAATATGATAGCTATAAAAATCACGAGCCATACGTCAACGATAATCCATAGCCAAATGCGCTCATTCTTTCTTGATTGACTTCTCTGTTACTAAATAATGAATAAACTTACCAATATACACAGAAGAGGCTTCTACCTTCCTTTAGGTATTCCTTTTGCCAAATAAATAGTTGGTTGAGATATTTCAAATTGAAACATTCACCGATTCAGATCATCTTTTAGGCGTTGTATGAAGATCCCTACAACATTGCGCGAGATACTTTCTCCTAGTTTGAAATAACAATGAAGAATGGAATTTTATTCTAATACTAGGTTAAAACTCGCGCAATGCGGCGGCGGGTACCCTGCGAACTTTATTTCTCGGCGATCAAATGTCGTTTGGTTTCATTTTTGTTATAATGATTACAATACAAAAGTATGATGAGAAACGTTCAAGGAGGTCCATTATTTTTATCAAGTCCCGAGAAACAAATTTCAACCATTGATTAATAAGATCTAATGGTAAAGATTAATCACATATTTTATACATAAAGGGGTATTTTGGTCATTTGGCACTTCAAAAAATTTTGATTTTTTTTATTTTTTAATTTTTCTAGTTTTTAATTGAGGGGTATTTTGGTCATTTTAAAAAAAATTATTTTTATTTTTTATTTTTTTAATAAAAATATTTTTTTATTATTATTTTTTTTAAATTATTATTTTTTCATTAATGCACATAATGTGATTGCATATTGAATCACATGTGACTAAATCATACAAGTAATTATTAAATAAATATTATTTTTTAATGAAAAAAATTGATAAAATAATAAAAATAATAAAAATAAATTTAAAATAAAAATTTTAAAAATGAAATTTTTTTATGTGACAAATGACCAAAATACCCCTTCGTAATAAAAATAATAAAATAATAAAATAAATTTCTAAAATAAAAAATAAAAAAAATAAAAAAATATTTTTATTTTTAAAAAAATGACCAAAATACCCCTCAATATATAAAATAGGTGATTAATCTTGCTATTAGATCTTATTAATCAATGGTTGAGATTTGTTCCTCGGAAATTCCAAAAAATAGTTGACCTTCTTGAACACAACCCAAAGTATGATTTCAAAAGAAGTCCTTGATGAGGGGATAGTCCTGGTTCTACTTCCCCTCAAAAACACAAAGCCAATGTTTTAAAACTCAGGTTTTTAGTTGACCTGATACAATGGTGAGTCATGGGTCAACCGACAGGTCAACCCGGGCCAACTAAAGAAATCAAACATAAACTCATAAGCAACAAACATAATCTTTACATTGTACTTGGATAAGATAACAATATACATTGAAATAAACATAAAAAATGTTGGGTTTTTTATGCATCTAGCCACAATTTACTTAAGGCGGAAATCAAAAGTAACTTGGTAGAACACTGACCCGATTAAAACTATTTGACCGTTAGGTTTACAATTCTAACGCAACTAGAATTATTTAATAACTAATTAAATAATAAATTCAAAAACTTACATTGTTATGGTTTGACGAGGATGACAAACCCTGTGATCTCGTTCTTGCCAGATTCACACTATCGTATCAAGAAAGAATCCCTCTATCGTATCACGCCCAAGGGTTATCACGAACAGGATGATATACCACAACGTAGTATAAAGCACCTTAAGAAAACGAGCACCAAAACCCGAAACTGAAAACCCTTTCGGTTCGATCGGCGGTGGCGGAGCACGGCGGCTGTACGGCGGCAGTGGTGGTCCGGCGGTGGTGTGGCAACGGCGGTGGTGTTCCGTCGAAGGGGTTCGGCCGAATGGGTACAAGGCAACAACCAAGTGTGTTTTAGGTTAAACCCTTAACCCTCTATATATAGTGTGCCAATTCTAATTAGAGTCAAACTATAATTAGATCAAAGCCCATCACCACCAAGCCCGGTCCGACCCAATGCCAAGCCCGAAACCATTTAATTAATTAATACCCATTAACTAATTAAATACGTCAAGCCCAATAGTCTATTTAATTAAACAATTAATTAAACACTACGTTTTTCTCGTGTTCGCTGATTCCTCGAGGGCAACCCGAATAGGACTCTAAAATACCCGAACCGGAATACCGGTTTATTTGATGTGTTGGACACCAATTCCAACAGTCTCCCACTTGGACATCTCATCAACTATAAACGGTACGCGTTTGTGTGTCCTTTAGAGTGTGCATTACTATGTGCAGCTGCTGAACTCTGAACTATCAGAAACAGTCCTATGATAAGTGATCATATGTCCTTCGTTGCGCGATATCATGTAACTAGTGACATGGACTTGAGAATCACTCTAGTTACGATTATGTTTCCTGATTCGAGATTTATGATGACGTTTTGACTACATAATTGAACTTTCAATTTAGTCATGACCTGCTCAGGCACTTCAGTGTCACATCAAATCAACAGGGGGCCCATAGATATCTCCTCTATCACTTTGATCAGAGGGAACGAATAAACCTCAACTACACCATCTTCCTTCATAGTCATCACATTATGCATGGAACTAATCTGTATAGCTACCAGTTACGAATATCGTTGGATTTAGAGCAATGCATCACGAAATCGTACTTAGGAAATGATGCATCTTGGTTTGAAGACTCATATGATGTTATCGCCTCACAATTACCCATGATTAAGTCCATGGGGTAATTCTCTGAGCGTGGGTTAGTCCAACATATAAATACACCTTTTAAATGCTCATGAGAGTAGCAACAATCCCCATGCAATGTTCATCCTTTTGAACAATCTACTAACTCTCCCATGACATCTTAATTCAGTTCTCATTCCCATGAGAACGACTGACTGTGGACGTTCAAGTAATCTCTTAGATTACTTTGGAATAGGTTCTAAACATGCAAAAGGGTTGAAATGGAACAATTAAATACTATATGAATGATAGAACACTTGCACATTATTTAATCTCCATAAATAAATCATCAATTCATACAATTTAATTTTCACTACAAATTTCAAATGAATAACACTTTAAGATAAGTCACTATGAAATCTAATTCCTATCGTCCTCGCATGAGCATCATGCTTGGCACGACTTAGTGCTTTAGTGAAAGGATCAGCCGGGTTATTTTCCGACGATACTCTAGTCACTATGATGTCACCTTCCTCAACACGCTTTCTCACATAGTGATACTTTCTGAGTATATGCCTGGTTCGACTATGATCTTTGGATTCTTTAGTCAAAGCGACTGCACCTTCATTGTCACAAAAGATTTTCAATGGGTCCTTGATGCTTGTTACGACACCAAGATCACCAATGAAATTCTTTAACCATGTGGCCTCTTTTTCTGCCTCACTGGCAGCAATATACTCAGATTCACATGTAGAGTCAGCGACTGCCTTCTGCTTGGAACTCTTCCAAGTGACAGCTCCTCTATATAACAAGAACACCCACCCAGATTGTGAGCACGAGTCATCTCTCTCCGTTTGGAAACTCGCGTCACAATAACCTTCCACAACAAGTTCGTCTTTCCCACCATACACTAAGAACATATCCTTTGTTCTCCTTAGGCACTTGAGAATCGTTTTCAGCGCAGTCCAATGATCGTTGCCAGGGTTGTCCTGGAATCGACTCACCATGCTCAAAGCATATGAGATATCCGGACGAGTACATATCATGGCATACATGATCGATCCAATCGCCGAGGCGTAAGGGACTCGACTCATTTTCTCCAGTTCTTGCTTAGTACTGGGACATTGACTCTTAGACAATGTTATGCCATGGTTCATGGGTAGATACCCTTTCTTGGAATCAACCATACTAAAACGTTTTAGTATTTTATCCAAGTATGTACTCTGGCTCAATCCTATTAGACGTCTTTCTCTATCTCTGTATATCTTTATACCGAGTATGTACGCTGCATCTCCTAGATCCTTCATTGCAAAACATTTTGCCAACCAAGACTTCACATCTTGCAGTGTAGGAATATGATTTCCAATAGATAAACTTTATCTTGGCTACTGGTGAAAAGGTTTCATCATAATCAATACCATGAGTTTGAGTATAACCTTTTGCAACCAACCTAGCCTTATAGGTGTGCACATTCCCATCCATGTCTATCTTCTTCTTGAAGATCCACTTACACCCAACGGTTTTAATGCCGGGAGAAGTCTCAATCAAGTTCCATACTTGATTGTCATACATGGACTGAATCTCACTCTCCATAGCTACTTTCCACTTTTCGGCCTCAGGGCCTTCCATAGCTTCCTTATAACTCGATGGCTCATCGTCATCAACCGGTAAACTACTACCAGTAGATGCATCACCTTCATCAATATTGTAATCATAATAATCACCAAAATGCTCAGGAGGGCGACCAGTTCTACAGGATCTACGTGGAACGGTAGGAGTTACATTATTTTCTTCAGCAGGAATCTCATCCTCTGGTTGAGTGCTAGTGTCAACTATAGGTTCCACTACATCTTCATTGGTTGACTCTTGACACTCTTCAAGATCAATTTTGCTCCCACTTTCTTCTTTGGATAATAACTCTCTCTCACGGAAGAATCCTCTTCGAGATACGAACACTTTGTTCTCTTTCGGATTATAAAACCGATATCTAAAAGACTGTCGTGGGTAGCCAATGAAGTAGCACTTCTCTGATTTGTTATCTAGCTTGTCGTGAGATTCATGTCTTACATAAACTTCACAACCCCAGATTTTCAAATGTTTGAGGGAGGGAGGAATCCCTGTCCACATTTCAGAGGGAGTTTTGGCAACCTTCTTAGTTGGTAGAAGGTTCACGATATGTGATGCAGTCTCTAAGGCATATCCCCAGAAACTCACTGGAAGTGTTGATCGACTCATCATTGATCGCACCATATATAACAAGGTTCGATTTCTCCTTTCCGACACTCCAATGAGTTGTGGAGTTCGTGGAGGAGAGAGTTGAGATACTATTCCACAACTCTTTAGATATTCGTTAAACTCTTGACTAAGATACTCTCCGCCCCTGTTAGAGCGGAGCATCTTAATCTTCTTGCCCAGTTGATTCTCTACTTCTTTCTGATATTCTTTGAACGTTTCAAAAGTATCAGACTTATGTTTAATCAAATAAACATAACCATATCTACTGAAATCATCAGTAAATGTGACGAAGTATCGTTCACCATGTCTAGTGTTAGATTTGAACGGTCCACACACATCAGTATGTATGAGGTCCAACAAATCTTTGCCTCTTTCACACGACCCTGTGAATGGCGCCTTTGTCATCTTGCCAAGTAAACAAGACTCACACACATCATCTGATTTCAAGTCAAATGATTCTAACACTCCATCCTTTTGGAGTTTAGCTATGCGTTTCTTGTTTACATGTCATAAGCGACAGTGCCATAGACATGACTTATCCAATACACCTTTGGATGAATCAACATTCAATATTAGATTCCTTTTGTTTACGCAACCAACATTTTCATATATACCATTACAAGGAATAACTGTAAAGTAAAACACATCATTTTTATAAACCAAAATAGAACCATTGTCATTATCAAAAACGAAATTAAAACCATCCTTAAACAATGCGTAAAATAAAATAATGTTGCGTGCCATGCAAGGCGAAAAACAAACATCTAATAAAAGTAAAGAACATCCACTGCTAAGCATGAGCTCATAATCTCCTATCTTGGTGACAGCAGTCGAGACTCTGTTTCCCATGATCAGATTAAGCTCTTCATGCTTCAACTTCCTACAATTCTTAAGTCCCTGCATATCAGTGCAAATGTGAGTACCACACCTTGTATCTAGAACCCAAGAATTAGACATAGAAGTATTGTGGAGTTCAATCATAAACGTACCAGAGGTGCCAGACTTTTGGACCTTATAAATTTTCAAATCATCCAGGTACTTTGGGCAGCTTCTTTTCCAGTGACCCTTTCCTTGACAGTAGTAGCAAACAGCCTCTTTCGGATCCTTAGTGGGTGCTATGTCAGAATCAGCCTTCCTCTTCTGTCCATGTTTGGCATGACCTACTTTGGCCTTACCTTTGCCACTAGGAGGAGGACGGTGTTTCTTCTTAACACCCTCAGAACGAATGGCCAAGACAGGAGCAGCAGGAGATGGACCTTTAGCCTTCATAAGACTAGCCTCGGTAGTTTTTAACATACCGTGCAGTTCCATGAGTGTCTTGTCCATATCACCCATATTATAGTGAACTATAAACTGTGAGTAGGATGCCGGAAGCGAGTTCAAAACCATATCAGTGGTCAACTCCTTTGGCAAGGGGACACCCAAATTCTCAAGCCTGTCTATGTAGCCCTTCATCTTTTGGACGTGTCGAAATCAGTGTCGAGAAAATTCGAGTATATAGAACAAGATCCCTGCTCCATGTCTATTACTCAAATTAAGAAATATCATGATGCGAAAGGAAAATCTGTTAGTGTTATTCAATTATGAATATTATCTCTGGATGTAAGAGTTCTTATAACGTGGTTATCCTAAATGTCTGGCTAGGGACCGCTTTAGGCCAACGATGATCAGTAAGTGATACTTAACTTGCACAAGTGGGAGTCTGAAGGATTTATGTGCACAGATAAGTACACGTGTCACCGTGTCTAATGTTATAAGGCACTAAAGGGTCACACCACTACACACCCAATAATGGACAACCGAATAAAGTAAGTTGTGTGGAATAATTAATTAGTTAAGTTAATTATAAAAAAGAGAATAAATAATAATAAGTTAATTATTATTTAAGAGGAAAGTTAAATATTATGTTAAATATTTAACGGATAGTTAATTAATAGTTAATTAATTAACTAGTAAAAGTCCAAGGGTTTAAAGTGTTAATAGGAAGTTTAATTATGAGATTAATCATAATTAAACTCCAAGGACCTAAATGTAACTTGGTTCCTTATAAATAAGGACTAAGGGACAAGGGTTTTAGGTTACACATTACACACTCAAAAAACCCTAGCATCTCCCTCCCTCTCTCTCTCGGCCGAAACCCAAGAACCCTGGGGGTTTCGGTTTTGTGTTCTTCGAATACAACACACACACACACACACACAAGTTATTGTGTGATACTTTGTTGGTACAACGCGGTCTTGCAGCGTGTTCAGGTGGTGCAGTAGAGGTGGATCACTTCTTTAGCAATCTAAAGGTAATGTTCATCATCTCTTTGTTCTTGTGATCTCAATGTCTAGTAGAGATCCGGTATGTGGGATTCAAGTTCCGCCATGTGAATCCTACTAGGTTTTTCCTACAGTGGTATCAGAGCTTTCTACTAATCTCAATGAGATTCGGTTAAGTTTCTTTTTGTCTAGCAAAAAGAACCCTAGGAAATTTAATCCAAGAAAATTGTTCAAGATTATGAACAATTGGATTGAATAGGGTTCTAGATAAAAGGAAATTAAGTTTTTTTTCTTTCTCCCTTGTATTTTTACGAAATTTATATATATGTATATATTATATTAAGTTTTTTTTATCTTAGAAAGAACCCTAGAATATTTGATCCAAGAAAATTGTTCAAGTTCATGAACAATTGGATTAAATAGGTTTCAAGATAAAAAGAATTAGGTTTCTTTTTGTTTAGTAAAATATAACCTACAATGTTTAAACCAAGAACATTATTCAAAGTTCTTGAATAATTGGATTAAATAGGTTGTTAAGACAAAAAGGGAAAAAGGTTATGTTAAATTTTAAGTTTATAAGATTTAACGCTTTATTTGTTATTATTACCGAAAAATAAAAATAAAAAAAATTTTACGATAGTCGAACCCGCCTCAACCGAGTTTCGGTCGACGCTTGGCTCGACCATCGATTGGCCGTCGCACACCATCCCACCGAGTTTCGGTTGGGGTAACTTCGTGGTCAAGAAATTTTATTTTTGGTCTAAGATTTTTCAAAAATTTATTTTTGGGACGTATGTGACTTTAAATAAGGGATAGAAATCTTACAAGTTATTTTATAAGATTTTATCATTAAAAGTCAATCTTTTATTTTTTGACTAGTTTATTTTGTTTTTATTTTTTTTTAATAATTAACATTTAAATTAAAAACTGATTTTAATAAGATTTATTAAAACCAAGATAATCGTTAAATTAAGGGGGAAATAAGAAACCAGTTTATGGGTAATTTAATAATTATCAGTTTGGTAATTTAAATTATCAGTTTATTTATTTAATTAGTATGACATAACCCAAAAGTCATGACATTGTGTTTATTTATAAATTCCGAAATTTTTTATTATTTTTTATTTAATTTTCGGAAATTACCTTTTTTTTTATTAAAATACACAAGACACAAAAACAAGTCTTTGGGGTTATGACATAAGCAATTTTAATTAATTGCATGTATTTATTTTATTTCATTTATTTATTTTTAGTTGGAATAAAAAGATGGTAATAATAAACAGTTAGTTTATAATACCAAGGTTTTAATAAAGAATGGTAATTATAAACAGTTAGTTTATAATACCAAGTTTTAAAAATTAATAATGGTGATTATAAACAGTTCGTTTAGAAAACCAAGATATAAAATTAATAATGGTAACTATAAACAGTTTGTTTAGAAAACCAAGTTTAAAATTATAATGGCGATATAAACAGTTAGTTTATAAAACCAAGTTTTAAGAAACAAATTAAAAAGTGGAATTTATAAACAGTTAGTTTATAAAACCAAGTAATTAAAAACTGGCTAACTTTTCGAACAAAGGAAAATCCTTTATAGAAAATCTTAGATCAGAGTGCAACCCACCTAATGGAACACCTCACTTGTTCAACGATATTCACATTGTAAGGAGAAAGAACCTTAGATGTGGATTCAAATCATTGCGAGTGTTAGGGTGCGTAGGGTCTTGTGATAATCGGGAGTCCCGGCGCAAGGCATCGCACTGTCTTAGGTGGTACGATCTATTTTGGTGATAATCGGGAGTCCCGGCCCAAAATGCACTAGAGGGATTAAAACATGTACAAGTTTGTTGTTCAACTTGATATCCCGAACATCTAGGAATCGTTTCTAGTTCAAGAGGCGATCGGTATGGCTATACCTACCAGAAATAGCGTGGCTCTAATGGGAAGTGCCCAAACCTTGCATTAGAGGGCGTGAAATATGGGTCCTAGTCTAACTATTATTCTTAAAAGGTAATAATGTTAGAAGTTACTTATTTTTCTAATCATACTAACCGTTTCTTGTTTTTCTTATAGATGTCTGTACTGTCAGAAATTCCGTTTTACTCACCAATTGAATCGCAAAGGCTCATCACTGGAAAATGGAAGCTTACTGGCCCAAACTACAAAGTTTGGAATGTGCATCTTAGGAACTTCCTAAAGACACAAGATCTACTGTACGTGATAGACGAGGTGCCCAAGGGACAACCAGGGCAAGATGCCCAGGATGATGAGCTTGATGCTTATTATCAGTATCTGGCAGATGAATCACAAGTTATGTCGATTCTCATTCTTACTTCATTATCACAGCTTATTGATAATCTACGTAAGAGTCCATGCTATGAGTTTCTCCAGTATCTTGAGGAGACGTTTAAAGATAGTACTGAAGAAAGTAAGCAGTTCATTTTGCAAGAAATCTTTTCGTCAAAGATGAAAGATGATCAACCATTGAGTGACCATCTTACTAACATAAGAAAGTTGCTAGATTGTCTCACCCTGGTTACTGGCACATCAAACCAGCAAGAACAAGTCTTGATCTTGTTTGGATCTCTCACTCAATACTATCAGGATAAGGTAGTACGTTTGGTTGGGAATTTTGATTTGATTGTTGCAAGTCTGCACGAGAATCTCTTGTGTATGCGCGATGTTCAAAGGCTAGAGGAAGAATCTCTCCCTGAGATTCAGCAGGATGATTTCGATGAGTGGTTGAAGAACTTTGCTGATTTGTGTTGCCCAACTTGTGGCAGCAAGGATATTTGCGAGCACACGTCCGATGTAGGACTGTTGGACACTGATTTTTTCAGTGATTCAGGTATCTTTATGATTGATTGTCTCGTTACTTTTAGTGAATCCTGGGTATTGGATACCGGATGTGGTCATCACATTTGCAATCAATTGCAGGGATTTAAGAAGAACAGGAGGCTAGGACGAGGGGATGTTGAACTACGAGTAGGCGAAGGTTCCAAGGTTGGAGCCGAAGCCGTAGGAACATATCTTCTCAAGTTGCCTTCAGGAAGTGTCTTGGAACTTAAAGATTGTTATTATGTTCCTAGACTTATTAAAAATGTTATCTCTTTTGATTTACTTATAGACAGTGGTTTTTATTATGAGTTTTATGGAAAAACAATTTCTTGTTTAAAAGATGACATTTTATATTTTAAAGCAAATTCTCATAATGGTATATATACGTTAAATCTAAATAACATAGAACGAGATGTTTATCATATAAGTAAAAGATCCAAGAGTAACTTGATTCAAACTTATCTTTGGCATTGTCGTTTAGGTCACATAAACGAGACTCGCATTAAGAAGCTCCACGATGATGGAGTTCTAGAGCCATTTGATTTGGAATCATATGCCATATGCGAATCATGTTTGTCTGGCAAAATGACAAAAGACCCTTTCAATCACTACAATGAAAGGGCATGCGAGTTGTTAGGGATTATACACAGTGACGTGTGTGGACCCTTCACTCCAGAAGCCAGAGGTGGATACCGCTACTTCATTACCTTTACTGACGACTTCAGTAGGTATGGTTATGTCTTTCTTATGAGACTAAAGTTTGAAAGCTTTGACAAGTTCAAAGAATATCAGAGGGAGGTAGAAAACCAACTGGGCAAGAAAATAAAGTCAATTCGGTCGGACCGAGGAGGCGAATATTTGAGCCAAGAGTTTGACAATCATTTGAAAGAATGTGGGATTGTTTCACAACTCACACCTCTGTATACACCTGAGATGAACGGTGTATCAGAAAGGAGAAATCGCACCTTGTTAAACATGGTACGTTCAATGATGTGTCGCGCTCCCCTACCACTATCATTTTGGGGACATGCACTCGAGACTGCAGCATTCACACTGAATAGGGTTCCGACCAAGTCAGTAGAAAAGACTCCGTTCGAGCACTGGACGGGGAGAAAGCCAAAATTGTCTTTTCTCAAGATTTGGGGTTGTGAAGCGTACGTTAGACGTAACTTCACAGACAAACAAAACCCCAAGTCAGATAAGTGTATCTTCGTTGGATATCCAAGGGAAACCTTAGGATATTATTTCTATCATCAAGAAGACAATAAAGTTTTTGTTGCTCGGAAAGGTGTGTTCTTGGAGGAGAAGTTTCTCGGGACAGAAACTCCAAGAAAAGAAATAGAACTTCAAGAAATTGAAGAGAACGAAGATCCACCTACGACTTCAGTCGAACCAGTAGTTCAACAAAGAACTGTTGATCCCCAACCAGACCCACCGGTTGAGGAAGAAGAAACACGCAACCCTCGTAGGTCCAGTAGACCACGCCAAGAACCAGTTAGGTATCTTGGATTCATGATCGATGAAGATGATGGAAGTCTACTAGAACCATTGACCTACAGCGAGGCTGCTGATGGCGTGGAATCTGAAAGATGGCTCGAGGCTATGAAAGCAGAGATGCAATCCATGTATGACAACCAAGTTTGGGTGTTATCAGACTTGCCACCACAGCCACGTGCTGTTGGATGCAAGTGGGTTTTCAAGAAGAAAACTGACATGGATGGGAAAGTGCATACTTACAAAGCACGACTTGTCGCGAAGGGTTTCACGCAAACACATGGTGTATATTATTCTGAAACATACTCGCCAGTCGCCATGCTTAAGTCTATTAGAATTCTTATGGCCATATCAGCATATTACGACTATGAGATATGACAAATGGATGTTAAAACCGCCTTCCTTAACGGGGAGTTGAAAGAGGACGTATTCATGATACAACCGGATGGTTTTACTGATCCAAAGAATCCTGATAAAGTATGAAAATTGCTAAAATCCATTTATGGATTAAAGCAAGCATCTAGAAGTTGGAACTTACACTTTGACAAAAGAATCAAAGAATTTGGTTTTGTCAAGAGTGAGTTCGAGGCGTGTGTCTGCACAAAATTCAGTGGGAGCATAGTAATCTTCCTAGTCTTGTATGTTGATGACATACTGCTCATAGGAAACGATATACCAGCATTACAAGGAGTAAAATCCTGGTTAGGTAAATGTTTTCAGATGAAAGACTTGGGAGAAGCCGCATTTATACTGGGTATAAAGATCTATAGAGATAGATCTAGGCGGCTTATTGGACTTAGTCAAAGTACATACATTGACAAAGTACTGAAGAGATTCAGTATGAGTGATTCCAAGAGAGGTCTCATTCCAATGTCACATGGCATTACACTGAGCAAAGCTCAGAGTCCTACATCTAGCAAGGAAATAGTTAGGATGAGTTTGGTTCCATATGCTTCGGCAATTGGATCAATCATGTATGCCATGTTATGTACTAGGCCCGATATTTCTTACTCCATAAGTCTTACGAGCAGATATCAAAAGAACCCTGGTGAGGCCCATTGGGTGGCTGTCAAGAACAATCTCAAGTATTTGAGAAGGACGAAAGAAATGTTCTTGGTCTTTGGAGGTTCAATGGAAGAATTGCGTATAACTGGTTATACAGACGCAAGCTTCCAAACCGATAGAGACGACTACAAATCACAATCGGGATTTGTATTCACACTAAACGGAGGAGCTATATCTTGGAAGAGTCAGAAACAAGATACGATAGCAGATTCAACTACAGAGGCTGAGTACATTGCGGCAAATGATGCTGGAAAGGAAGCCATGTGGCTTAAGAATTTTATCGAGGATCTTAGAGTTATTGTCAGTATCTCTAGACCCATCGAAATATTCTGTGATAATAGTGGAACGATAGCGCAAGCTGTTGAACCAAGAGAGCATCAAAAGACCAGGCATGTGCGCAGAAAATATCACCTCATACGTGAGTATGTCAGAGAAGGTGATATTATAATTAAGAAAATACCAACGGACGACAACGTTGCTGACCCGTTGACAAAACGACTAGCTGGACCAAAGCATGAGAAACATGCGCACGCTATAGGCATGCAGTACCTAGATATTGGTAGCTAGTAATTTTGATTAGATTCATAGACATATTTGAAATCGATACATTATGTAATAACATTTCGTGGGATTGAAATAGGAGGTTTTACGTAATATTTTCAAATTGTCTATTCTTAACATGTTTTTAAACCTATCCTTGATACACAAAGTTTTGAGTATCTAAATGTCTGTGGTTGCTTGAATTTAGTGGGAGCTATATTCAGGGGTTAATACCATTATGAATATTTATCTATTCATAGTTATTGAATAGAGAAACAAGTGTTGTTGAAATAAATATTCATAGATGTTTACAGAGTTTGTTAAACATTATACGTGACAAAAAGATCGAGATTACTTCATGGAGCCTAAGCATGAGTAATTTCGAGTAGATGTCCTCTGACCTGAGACGTTTTGGTTTGAGACGCGACAACTTCTGATCTTTAGCATTTATCTAACGTCATACCGTAAAAGGGTGAGCATAAGGGACTTGACTAAGACAGCGGAAGTCGTGGGCAAGATAACGCAAATTGTCAAGATGGGATTTGCACCTTCTTTAACTAGAAGAGATATTTCATGGCCGCTCGACGATTAAGACTACTGAAATGCGTGGCCGCGCTCGGAAATGATTAGATCATTCGGTAATCCGTTACTGCAGAAAGTCGAAATCAGTGTCGAGAAAATTCGAGTATATAGAACAAGATCCCTGCTCCATGTATATTACTCAAATTAAGAAATATCATGATGCGAAAGGAAAATCTGTTAGTGTTATTCATTTATGAATATTATCTCTGGATGTAAGAGTTCTTATAACGTGGTTATCCTAAATGTCTGGCTAGGGACCGCTTTAGGCCAACGATGATTAGTAAGTGATACTTAACTTGCACAAGTGGGAGTCTGAAGGATTTATGTGCACAGATAAGTACACGTGTCACCGTGTCCAATGTTATAAGGCACTAAAGGGTCACACCACTACACACCCAATAATGGACAACTGAATAAAGTAAGTTGTGTGGAATAATTAATTAGTTAAGTTAATTATAAAAAAGAGAATAAATAATAATAAGTTAATTATTATTTAAGAGGAAAGTTAAATATTAAGTTAAATATTTAACGGACAGTTAATTAATAGTTAATTAATTAACTAGTAAAAGTCCAAGGGTTTAAAGTGTTAATAGGAGGTTTAATTATGAGATTAATCATAATTAAACTCCAAGGACCTAAATGTAACTTGGTTCCTTATAAATAAGGACTAAGGGACAAGGGTTTTAGGTTACACATTACACACTAAAAAAACCCTAGCATCTCCCTCCATCTCTCTCTCGGCCGAAACCCAAGAACCCTAGGGGTTTCGGTTTTGTGTTCTTCGAATACAACACACACACACACACACACACACAAGTTCTTGTGTGATACTTTTTTGGTACAATGCGGTCTTGCAGCGTGTTCAGGTGGTGCAGTAGAGGTGGATCACTTCTTTAGCAATCTAAAGGTAATGTTCATCATCTCTTTGTTCTTGTGATCTCATTGTCTAGTAGAGATCCGGTATGCGGGATTCAAGTTCCGCCATGTGAATCCTACTAGGTTTTCCTACATCATCTTCTCAAAATTCTTTTGGAGTTCAGAAGACATAGAGGCCAACATCAGGCAAGCAACCTTTTCCGATTCAGTGTGATGAAGATTGTGGGCAGCTATGTCCAAATCACTCGAGTCATCAGTAAGTTCAGCAATCTCGTTGTCGAGGGCATACTCCTTGCCCTCGTACCTTAATGTGATTCTTAGCGTACGAACACAATCTATGTAGTTGGGTCCAGTGAGCTTCTCATGATTCAAGGTTGAGATTAGAGCAAAGTTTTGCGGTCCTTGTGGAAGTGGAGGTGGGGGAGGAAGTGGGACATTGTTGTTATTGTTATTGTTGTTGGCAGACATCTACAAAAGAAACAATTTATTTTTTAGTGTATTCATTAATAATCCTTATGATAATTTTCCCAATCTTTATTCATAAGGCTAGGATACAACCACTAGTTATTTGATGTGAAGAGGGATGTCGTATTTCACACCGAATAATTTCGTGTTGTAGGCAAACTATTGTTAATTTCAATCTCATGAAATCCCTAGTTCTTTGAGATTCATTCTCTTAGGAGAATGGCATGTTAATCTCGAATCAATGCTCTTTCTAATCTATATGACAGGGATGTCGTGGATCATATATTAGAAGGTGAAATAACCATAAGACACCCACGTAGATTCCAGGCTCAAGTTCGCTTGGGTATCGCGAGAATCGTTCCACTCACAAAATAATCTCATAATTAACGTACCGGTTAAACACACGAGTTCCGATAATCAGATTATAATGTGGGCACGTGTCATCTTGTGGAGAGCACACGATGTTCACATTTATATTAAACGGGAAGGATTTGTTTAATTTTATGATTATACTTTTAATCTTAACATCATCCTATTATGTCCGTTCGGTAGCTCCATTCTAAGACAAGGGAAGCGGCGGGGAAGGTCAGTGCAAGGCGTGTTAAAAACGCGACCCCGTTTGAGATCATATCTCTCCTTTTCATCCTTTATATGCCTCAGACTATGGGTGAGCCTACTATGACATAAGTGATAATGCATTTAACTTTAGTTATAATCTATATAAGCTATTATATAATTATATTCTATGATAATTAAAACCTTTTAATTTCATTTACTAAAGTTTATATAGTATAATTAATTTTATAAACGTGCGAGGACGCGACGTTTTAATTAGTATTATAACTATATCTTATATAATATTTAATAAACTTTTATTACATAATATTATATATATTAGGGAGGAATATCATATCATATTTGATATATATAGGAATTTCAGAAATTAATATATATATATATATATATATATATATATATATATATATATATATATATATATATATATATTCTGAATTAAACCTTTAATTAATATATATAATATACTATTAATTACTTTTAATATTTATACCATTATTCCTATTATAAACAATTATAAGTAAATAAGATAAATAATAAAATAATTCGAAAATCCAATCCCTTTTAAAATTTTAAAATTTCCGAAAAATATTTAAATATATATAAATATATACCGAAAATTATTTTAGGATACATCTATATCCATATTTAACATATCTTTAATTTTTAAAATCATATCTTTTAAATTTTATTAAAAATTTCAGATATATCCCATATCCCTAATTTAAATTTCCAAATTTTATCTTTATATAAAAACCCTTTTAGATAATTATCTAGATTTACAAAATCAACTATTTTAGGCATATATATATTCCGAAAAATACATATATCCATAAATAGGATTATTTCTTTTATTTAAATATTAAATAAATATATTATATAATCTTTTATATATTTTCGGAAAAATCTTTATCTTTATATATAATAAAAGAAACCGTTTTTTAAATCACGCCACGTCGCTCTTTACACGTCATTAATACGTCATTAATCATGCTGACTTGGCTGCCACTTGTCTGCCAACTCATCAAACGTGTGTGTGCCTGCAATATTTAACACCTATTCAAAAGGCAATCTTTCTTTCCATGATTTCAAGCAACAATTTTGGAAAGAGTATATACGTTCATACATTTCAAAATGAAACTCTAATTGTGTGCAATATAAATTTCCAAAGTTATCTCATCTCATCATTTATATAATCATCAATTGAATGTGACGATATGAAGTGAAATCCCTATCATAATAATGGGAATTTTTCATTTATTTTCTTCGTGATCTGCAATCACTCTACGTGTTTATTGTTTCTTGAATTTGTGTGTGTATATTTGCTTTTCTACAGATTTTTGAGCTTGCATTATCGAGATGGAATTGAAAGGATTGGATGAAGCAGCATCACGATTAGGTATTTCAAGAGAAATAATTGTGCCATAGTTGGCATAAATACAAACATAAATTTCAATTGCATCCAAAATACTCCCTTAAGTTCAAACGAAAACTCTAATTCATGGTTTTTTGATTCTTTTTATTTTTTGTAAACAAATTTTTTTTTTGAACGACAAGTTAGTAAGTTAGTGGCTCGACATATACAATGACATTAAATTGAAATGTATGCATTCCTCAAACATATCTCCTTTTGTAAACAGGTTAATGGTAGTTTGTTGCCTGCTTCTGTTATACTCCCTCCGTCCCTAAATAAAGTTCTCATTTCTCCTTCAAGTTTTGTCCCTAAATAAAGTTCTCATTTCTCAAACTTAAGGGACCCACTTAATATAATAATATTATTACCAATACTTTCATCATTAACTATCTCTTAAAACACTTTCTCTCTCCAATCAAACCTTATATTTTAATCAAAAGTAATACCAAATACCCCACCATTAACTATCTCCTAAAATATTGTGCCCAACACAAATGGGAACTTTATTTAGGGACGGAGGGAGTATCAGTTTATTGTGCTTATGTGTGTTATGCATGTCTTTCTGCTGAACCTATAGATTATGTTTGCAAAAGTTTAAATTATTAAGCAGTTACTACAGCTACTCTTATTCTTTCAGTTTTATATTTAGCTCTTCGGGCGGGCTCTTCAACTACTTTTTTATCTCCTCCATCTTCTCCAAGAGGAGGTAATAAAGTTTTTTTGAACATCTTATTTTAACTGAAATGTGGATCAGATGGGTTGGGTGACGAGTCTAATTGGTTTCGGTTGAAATGTGTAGTTTTGTACACGTTGGATTAAGTTTACCCGAAACCATTTTGTGTGTAGCATTATTATTCTTTAATAAACGTTTATTGTGTCAATTATGATTGCAAAAGTTAGGTTATTTACTAATACTTTAACTTTTTAAGTAGAATGTTTTAGGAGGTTTCAAGCTTTAAAAATAAACTTTGGGCTATTTGACCCAGAACACTTTCGACCCGTTTGACCTATTTGCAGAAATCATGTTTTTTTCTACCAGTTTGAACTATTTGCAGAAGTCATGCTTTTTGTACAAGTTGAAGTGAGAAGTTCATCCTTTTGGATTGTAACGATGTTGATTTTGACAAATTTTGACTAATTAGGATTATTTTGTTGTTAAGTTTATGAGTAAAAGGCTAAATATAACAACTTTTGCCATCTTGACTGTTGTTGACTTGTGGTCAAACCTGATGTTTCTGGACTTATTCAAGTCAAGGAATTATAAAATAAGATTAACTTTACGCACATAAAACAGTTGCAGCCTTCACATACCACAACGGTAAATTTCAACCCATTTCCCATTTATGTCTTAGTTATTTTTATGCCTCTATGACCCATTTGTCCTCAAAAGTCAAACGGATCATTTGTCCTCAAAAGTCAAATGAAGACTTTGACATAAATTTGAGGATGCATTTTTAGATTATGATCTAAAAGCTAAGAATGAAAACAGGTCAAGCTATCCTAAAACGTTTCACCGTTTTATACCTGGCCATTCGGGTTATAGTCAAGCTTTAATACACTCTATGATTTGCCGATGTATTTGACTATTTTAACTTAAGTTTTCATCCTACTGGTTTTCTTTATGTTTTATTCTTGTAAGTTTGACCTTTTTATCTAATTTTTGCTAGGTTCATTATAAGCTTCCTTAACCGTTACAGCAATATTTTGGAATGTTTTCGCTACTCCTGAATAAGTTTTTTAAAATTTCCAACACCCACAAATAAACATGATGTAACTGTTGTATTTTATTTTATTATTACTGATAGGGAGATCAAATTCAGTGATATTCTTTTGCTTAGAAACTGCTTACACAAAAGTTGAACATTATGAGAATTTCTATAAGCCGCCCGTGATTTATCACGGGTTATAGGCTAGTATATAAATATATATAAAATATTTCTAAATCTTTTAAATAAAATCTAGATTTGATAAAATATTTTCCTTTTAAATTCTTGATAATTCCAAACTTTTGAAATTATCCATATTAATTTATTTTAATAATAAATGATTTTTAATATTAAAATAATATTTCCGATTTTCTGAAATAATAAAAAAAACAATTTTTTAATTTTCAGAAATTAATAAAACAATTTTAATAATACCGAAAATAATTAAAACAATTTTAATGGATTTTGAATTTAACGTCTAGCACAATTAGACTTGTGAACCAATGGCGCTCTAATACCACTGTTGGGTTTTTTATGCATCTAGCCACAATTTACTTAAGACGGAAATCTAAAGTAACTTGGTAGAACACTGACCCGATTAAAACTATTTGGACCGTTAGGTTTACAATTCTAACGCAACTAGAATTATTTAATAACTAATTAAATAATAAATTCAAATACTTACATTGTTATGGTTTGACGAGGACGACAAACCCTGGGATCTCGTTCTTGCCAGATTCACACTATGCCTAGGATTCAAGAAAGAATCCCTCTATCGTATCACACCCAAGGGTTATCACGAACAGGACGATATACCACAACGTAGTATAAAGCACCTTGAGAAAACGAGCACCAAAACCCGAAACCGAAAACCCTTTCGGTTCGATCGGCGGTGGCGGAGCACGGCAGCTGTACGGCAGCAGTGGTGGTCCGGCGGTGGTGTGGCGACGACGGTGGTGTTCGGTCGAAGGGGTTCGGCCGAATGGGTACAAAGCAACAACCAAGTGTGTTTTAGGTTAAACCCTTAACCCTCTATATATAGTGTGTCAATTCTAATTAGAGTCAAACTATAATTAGATCAAAGCCCATCACCACCAAGCCCGGTCCGACCCAATGCCAAGCCCGAAACCATTAAATTAATTAATACCCACTAACTAATTAAATACGTCAAGTCCAATAGTCTATTTAATTAAACAATTAATTAAACACTACGTTTTTTCTCGTGTTCGTTGATTCCTCGAGGGCAACCCGAATAGGACTATAAAATACCCGAACTGGAATACCGGTTTATTTGACGTGTTGGACACCAATTCCAACAAAAAATCACATAGACCGAATAATGTGGTATACTAATATTTGGGATTAAGTTTGCATGATTTCAATCAATCATAATTTAACTTCTTTCTAACTTCAATAATTTAAACATTGTGCATCAGTTAATCAAACTCGCCATTATTTCCTACTTCATTTTTATTTTCTTCTCCAGCAACAGCAGCTGTGTGTGTAGGTTTCATCTCGGTTTCTTCCTCATAACCATCTTTTTTCGTGTGTAACCCCAATTGTGTCACACCCCGCCAAAACTGGTTTTGCGGAAGAGCGGGCGTGCGACTTACATCGGAAATCACAACAATCGATCAATAGTCAATCAGCGCAAATCAAAATGGATTACCAATACTTAATGTTTCCAAACAAAATTTATTGTTTTTGGTAATAAAGATTTCTTCAAAATGGTAATCCGAATGCGTTTGAATATGCTAATGAAGTTTCACCTTTCCTTTCCTGAGAAAACATATTAGAAAAAGTGTCAACACAAAGGTTGGTGAGTTCACAGGTTTTATGACTCTATAAATCGTTCATTTATTCCAAAATGTTTGTCAGTACAGTTCGTGTACTAAAATAATCGTTGAAAACCGTTTCAAAACCCTGAAACCAAATTGGCACATGTTCAGTGCTTAATACACTCTTGTAAAATGTTTCAACTCTATAAAACGTAATTTGCATATGATCGGTGCGTAAAATCATTTCAACATGATTTTAGAAAAGTAAGTCGTTAAGTACAAATTTATGTACGTTCAAGTTTACCCGTTTCAAATCCATGAAACCTAATTGTTTAATTTAGTGCGTAATCCCTTATAGGCTAGCTAGACGTACAAGTTAAAGTATAAGTTCATGAGCATGTAATCAAACCTAAATCCGCCTTTACCTAGGCATGTCGAGTCCACGACGTTTTAATAGAATATATATCTCATATGTTATACGTACGGCTAGAGCGACTAGCCATGAGCGGGGGATCAATCCCGAATAGTACTACTCATATATCCGTTGGCTAACTATAGTTGATGATTACAGTAATGTTAGATCTAAACGATCTGGCGATAGGATGGTCGTCTATCAACTCACGGTTATACAAAGATTAGTGTCGCAAAATATAGTTTTTCCATACAGGTCTTCGTTAAGACCTTTTTCATAAAAATACTTGTTTGAGTATGTCTTTTCAATAACTAGTTATCTCAAAAGTATTGTCTATCCAGGTTTTCGCAAAGACTAATTGTATAAAAATATTGTTCATATATTTCTTTCATAACAACAATTTTCCCATAATATTGTTTATGCATGACTCGGCACAATTAAAATTTACTAGATAAATAATAACAGTCATAAATGCCTTTATAAAACAGTTATATGTTTCTCACCCCAAAACATTTAAAAATACAGTAAAAAGGGGGCTGTGAAAACTCACAGATTATTCATTATAAAAATAATTGAGTAAGTATATGTTTTCTCCCCCAGATAAAAATAGTTATAAAACAGTAAAAGTGGGGCCGTGAAACTCACAAATTATTCATTATAAAAATAATTGAACAAGTATATGTTTTCTCCCCCAGATAAAAATAGTTATAAAACAGTAAGAGTGGGGCCGTGAAACTCACCTGGATTATGCTAGCAACAATGCACACGGTATGATAATTAAAATCAACAATGATCCTTAGGGCCCTAAACGCATAAGAATGAACCAAAATAAGAGACGACTGTACCAGCACGTCTATGCTAGAGGTTCACTCCAATGATTACCTTATAAAATGTCATTAGGTGTGGGTGACTCATTAGTGACTTTATAAAATTATAAGTTTTAATTTACTAATAATCTTATATTTTAAAATGAATAAAAGTTTTATTTCAAAATTATAAGTTACTAGGTTAAAACTAGGCGTATTCAATCAACATATGTAATATTTAATATATGTATGTATTCTTGTTTCATGTAGATCAAATACTTCTTTCCATATCAAAGTGCACCAAACATACACTATTCACATATTAACTTTATGTCCTTATATATAATGTTAAAAAGAAAACTCAATACTTAAAGTGTGCGTGTCCTTTGGGATGTCAGGGGGTACATAAATTTATGTGGCTATCATTTTCTTTGGAGGAACACAATACATGTACTAGTAAAAGATTTTTGGTGTGAAAATACTTGGATCCAAACATTGTGGGTGTCATTTTAAGTTCAAAAGAACTCGTTTTTCAGTTTCAAAATGAGTGTTTAGTCTAGATCTTTGTGTCTGTGATGTTATAGGCTTTGTAGATACTTGTTTTAAGTAGTATTTTGTTAGGAGTGAACAAATCTAGCATAAAAACATAATATTTAGTGTAAAAATCACGAGAAACAGTATACCCACTAAGATTTTCAGTTTGGATGTGAAGATAATGATGCTCTTGCTTGCTCAAGACCTCAAGAGCTCCTTTTTTTCCTTACAACTTCGGAGGTCAATCTTTGGTTTTGACTAGCGAGTATGGGGATAACTTAACTAAAATGAAGGTTGTGGATCCGTATGATATTTGGATGAATAGAGATTATAGTCTTTTTCCACTAACTAAATTGAGGTGTGGATATTTATGAGTTATTTGGAATGAGAAAAGATGGAATAGAAAAGGACATGATGTGCAAAGTATCATATTACTTGTTGGCAACAAAAGAAATCGAAATGGGAGAGGGGGTTTTGGTATTGTCTTGTAATAAGATAGGAGGAAGAAGTAATAAAGTTGATAGTATGGTGGTGATTACAGGCCACAAGTACTAGGGTAGAGGTAAAAGAAAGTAGAGGTTGAGTTTTTTTTTTTTTTTTTTTTGCATAGATCTATTTGTCTTATTATTACCATAAAGCCTGCTAATGCTCTCTATACATGAAAATTTCTTTTATAAGTACAAGAAGGTGGCGTGCTGAGTAATAAAGAAAAAGGACGGTATGTTCTGTTTTTGCCCATGCTTTTGCTTGAAACTACTATACGAAATGACTTGACTATGCTTTTATTATTATTTTATTATTTATTATTATTACTCTTTTTATATATGCACAAGCACATGGAAACCAAACAAGAATTATGTGTCCATACAATTTTACACATCATACGCATGCCATGTGTGTATATTTTATAAACTAAAATAATTTGTATTGATTTGATTTTGTTTCGTTATTGCTTATCAACTACACCAATTCTAATATGTGTAGTGTACTAGTTATTTAAAGGTCAACTAAAATTAGTTGACGTGTTATAACCCTTTAATAGATGATTAGTTTTTTGTTTAGCATTAGGTTCCTTTAATCACCGAGCTTAGTATTAGTTTATTGTCTATAATATTTTGTACTCGTTTAACTTTAATATCATAAGCGGTTTGCGCCTTATTTTCGTATAATTTGATCTCGTTGGGATATATTGCATTATGAAAATAATAAATTTATAATTTAACTATATAGGTTATAATCTATACTTACAGGCCACCAACCCGCTAGATCGTGGATCCTACCAAAGAATAGCTTGGTCATAATAAATATACTATCATGTTAGCTCATACAAGACCTATAATATCTATAAATTTGTTTATTAGTGGATAATCGTTTTACCAAGTAGCGCCCGGTCACAATCAGTGCCAGGAGAATAACCTGATTCCGACGGTTGTCACATTCTCCCATTGTTAAAAGAATTTCGTCCCGAAATTCAAGATCGTTTACTACTGGTTTGCATCTCTAGGAATAAGATAGGTATTTACATTTTAACTGGCCTTCTCATTCCCACGTTTTTTTTTTGTTTTTTTTTTTACTATCTCAATCCTCTTTATAACCAAACGAGGATTTTATTTTTATTATTTTTTTTCTTTATGTGTTTATAAAATCATAAAACTATCAAAAGTATTATATACTAGATTCATCGTTGTCGCAAAAAAAAAATATTAATGGTAAATAAAAAAAGCATTTTTTTTTTAATTTCATTCTTTTTACATAAATGTCAAATTAATATAACATCTCATTTATTTATTTATTTATTGATACTATATATACTTATCTAATACCAAGATATGATAAATTCAATTTAGCCCTCCTACAAGGCATTCTTCCATCATCTCAATACTATTTTCATGTAAATAGTTTAATTTAACTTAAGATTTGTTAATTTAGACTTTTCAATCAATACAATTAAAAATATATGGGCTCTAGTATCTAACAATACACATAATTTTATCAGGTGTTATGTTATAATACCAAATTTAGAACCTAAAATTTTTGAAGGTTACAAATTTGTCGTTAATCTTTTCAAATACTTATGTTCTCCACTAAACATTATACAAAAATCAATTTTGTCAATGAAAACATATTTATAGAATAAATTTAATATGTATCTCTTTCAAAGCTCTTATTTCCCGTAAAATGAATAAAATACAACATATGGTAAACCTTATATTAAAAATTCAATTTTATTTAGTTCAATCGAAAAATACTACTAGTTTTAAGTAAATCGTCTGGTTAACAAGTAGCTCCAAACATGCCTATAAACATGTTTAACAAATATCTACACAATAAAAAAATATTGAACAACTTATGTCAGAAATCCATTTGTAATTTTGTAAACTACTAAAGGATGAAATTCTAGAATATTTAATTTTTTTTTTTAATTTTTTTTTTAATTCAAGAGTTGCTTAATTAAAATAGAACGTTTGATAACCCATTCAATATTAAGCAAAAATTAGAATGCCACACAATGGTAAAGCCACTTGGGAAATCACAACCCTTTTTTTTTGTTTTTTTTTTTTTTTTTTTGAAACTATTGGATGAACTTGACTTTATGATTAATGAAAATTTTGTTATATGATTTCGAATCTCAATAGTTTTATGCAAAACAATGTAGTATATGTGCAAATGTTTTAAATAAATCCATATAATCTCAACTCAACATATTAATAATCTCACATATTGTGAAAATTTAATTGTAGATTTATTTTTACAAATCATATGTAGCATTAATTGTATGTAGCAGATTGAAGCATATCTAGTCTTTTACAAATCAATTTTATTGCGATTTTGAAATCATTAAACCTACTTAATAGGTCACATTTATATACTAACATTTGCCAAAGGCAAATCCTATTCATCTACAGTTGATTAATAGGATTTCCTTTTCTCTCCTTTTTCCGGCCACAAACCTATCAACCACTTTCCTTTCTTTATACGATTTCCCTATGATCAGAGATCAATTACAAGTTAAAAGTACAAAACTATAGTTATATATCCTCCCAAATAACCTACTCCTGATTTTATATATACTATCCAATCCATTACTCACAATTTTATTAATAGCATCATTCCCAGAGGAAACTAAAAGGTTTGATTTTTCTAATACACCACAAAAATTTGTAGTTTGGTTTTAGGTTTGCTTTTTTTAATCTTAGAATATCTAATGTTTCATGTATTTTATTTATGTAGGTTTTTGAAGATCCAGATCTCACATTTTGAGATATATACTGATTTTTTTACTTTAGATTCTATATTTATGTTCTTAATTTTTTGGTCTTTTAATATGCCTTCATCATCTTCATGAATATTTGGGTGTTTTTCATTTCAGATGAACTCATGATCAACTTTCCTCATTCGTCTAAGATGTTTCAGAGGGAAAAAGGAGAAAGTGGGATTGGTTTAGAAAGATAGAGAGTAGTCTAACACGGCATTTAGTTCAGAACAATTCTATCAAAATAAAAGATTGATGAAAATGAAAGTTATATTACCTGCCGGAAAACTCAACGGTGGTCATACACGAAATGTCGACAAAATCAAGTAAGAAGGATCTGTGTTGGGGCTTCATTTGGAGAGACAGAGAGAGAGAGAGAGAGATTTAGGTTAGGTTTAATTTCTATTGGGGTTTTGTGCATGATTTTTAGGAAGAGATAATTTAGATAGAGAGAAAGTGAGTTTGAATTTTAGAGAGAGAAAGAGCAGTCGACAGTTTGTTCACAATCCTCACATATCACATTCAAGGACATTGATGATGAGAGTGAGTACTACCTTAAAAACACAATGTACAAGTCATTAAAACCTTTCTATTTAAGGGACATGTATATATTTAAATCTTATTATGTTAATTCCAATAAAAGATTGAGATCAGACACAAGAATTTTAAAAACATAAATTCCGGCAAAGCTCTTCATTTCTGCCAGAGAAGATGAATGGTTTTATTGTGTACCTGCGACGGAGAAGATAGTAACATCGGCTACAAGAGGGAGGTGGGCCAGTGGTGGTGTTGATTGTTGGTTGTGAATTGTGATGGTAGTGAGAAGGAGAGTTGAGAGAGAGAAAATTAGATTGATGGGGCAATTTGAATGCCATACTCTATCTTATCATGCTTTTTTTTCCATCATGCTTCTGTACTATGCATCATTGTAATCTTTGATTAACTTTTCTCTTATAAATTATATATTTGTGTAATATTACTCTTACATATATTGATAAAAAAAAATTACCGTTTGCAATTTATGTTAATTTAATAATTTGATTATAATTTCAATTGAGGCTAATAGAGCTATTAAAGACAACTTTTTTTTTTTGCAAATCATGAGCATCTAATTGATCTTTGAGGCTAACAGAAATAATTAATATTTGAGGCCTTTAATTCAACCTTCATTTTATTTAGATTTTCAAAACGTAATAAAATGTAGTGCTATTATGGGACGGAGGGAGTAATATTTTGTGATTTTCAAAACTTATAATTTACATTTCATTTAGGCACAATCTTTTAAGAGATAGTTAGTGGTGGGGTCGTTTGTAATACTTTTGATTAAAATATAAGTTTAGATTGGAGAGAGAAAGTGTTTTATTGGTGGAATGATTGGTAATAATATTATTTTATTAGGTGGACCCCCAAATTTGAGAAATGTAAACTTTTTTATGGAACAAAATTTTAGAGAGAAATGTAACTTTTTTGTGGCACGGAGGGAGTAATTGTTAATTGAATTATTGTTAGGGTCAAATTATATTGTATCTAATAGTTAGAGGGCTAGTTATGTCAAGATGTAATAGTGATGATCTAGTCTTTAGGCTTAGTCTTATGGGTCAAGCTTAATTAGATGTTAATTAAGCTTGATTAGCTATGCGGTATAAATACCTTATGTTAAGACTTAATTTGTAAGCTTTCCTCACTTAATTAAATTACAATTTGAAAGCTCTCAACATTTCCCTCCATCTCTCTCAACTACCTCACACACACTCAAACACCAAGAACACACACACTTAAGCAATTCTTCAATTTCTCACCTTGATTCATCATGAATTAGCTTAATCTCAGTTGATTACGATCTAACAAGTGGTATCAGAGCAAAAACTCTCTGTGAGTGGATCCAAATTCAGCTTAATTCGATGAAGATCTGAGAAAGTTTGAAGAAAAAGTCGTTCGTCATTGAAAATTTAATGTTGTAAAATTTTTGTTCGAATTGAAGATTTGATCATGGATTAGTGTTTCTCCAGTGTTTCTAAGAAGAATAGAATCAATTACAGATCAATTCCATCAACAATCGACCTTCAATTTGATGATTTTAGAGAAAAAGTGAAAAAGTGAAAAACTTACTGTAAATCGAAGATCCAAAGCTTATATGTTATGGATTGAAGAAATTGATCGGATCAAAGTGTTAGAAAGTTGATTTCAAGCAATTAGCAAGAAGAATCATTGAATTTGGTGAAGAAATGAGCAAAAATCGATCAAAACAGTGAAGAAAACGTACGTATGTTCTTCGTCGTCGCATACTTCGGCTTGAAGAACAACTTCGGCCCGAAGTGCAAAGCTTGAAGTTCGGCCCGAGCAAAAAGAAGTTCGGCCCAAGGTTAGTTCGGCCCGAAGTTCAGTTCATTTGTAGTTCGGCCCAATTTTTAAATACAAGTTCGGCCCGAAGGCCCAATAGTTCGGCCCGAAGTTAAAACCCAACTTTGGCATCTTCACCTAGTTCTACACATAGTTCGGCATCTTCTTCAGTGTTCTATCTTCAACATAGTTCGGCCATCAACAAACAATTCTAACAGAAATCAGAACTCAAAATCAACATCGAAACGTCGGCATAAATCGAAACTTACGAAATCAGAAACTTACGAAACTTACCACTTCAAAATCAGAAACGTGATTGAAGGAAAATCGAAATCAGAACTCAAAATCTCACAACCCATAAATCGATTTTCATCTACAATCAACAATCATTCTACAATCTATCGATCTTCAATCTTCAGTGATCGTAAAGCTGATTTCACTGAATCGTTGATGTCCAAATAATTCTGATTTCATTGATTTCACTTGAATTAATCACCTGCGTGATTTGTTCGATCTAGAAGTCTCAAAACGTAATCAATCAACAACGACTGGAATCCTAATCCAAGATCATAAAATCCGTAATCGTAAATCAGCTTCTAGGATCGTAATCGTAAATTCTGAAATCGTAAAGTATCGATTTCAATCCAGGATCGTAAACTTGTAAAAGATTCAAATGACGATAACATATCAGCGTTGATAAAATCAATTGGTATATTACGATGAGTTCGATGAGTTGAAGATTCAAATGACGATAACAAATCAGCTGTAGATTGATTGAATTGAATCAATTGAATCAATTGGTATAAATGGAACATCGGCTGTTGAGTCAACACGGCTACAGATTGTGACGAATTTTGAGGTTTAATTGAAAAGTCCACACACCAATAAACCATAATCCTAAAACATATAAGCCCATCGTCAAATGTTTTTCAGCCCAATCAAGACAATTTTTTTTCAGCCCAATTAAACTTACTGCAACAAGTCATTTTTTTTTATTGTTGTTTAAACGAACTCTATTTTTTTTTAAAACCAACACAAATTTTATTAATCAATTTTTTTTTTCCAAAACATTTAAAACGTTTACATGTTTTTTTTTGGGTGAATCCAACTTAGAGATTAAGTTGTGATTTAGATGAGAAAAGTATTCAAAAGAAGAAGATAAAAAGTCAAAGGTTTGACTCCTAAAATTGCAAATTAAAAGTTGTTTGACCAAAGTTGTTCATTTTAAACAATCTCAAAGTTGTTCATTCCATAATTTCTTAAACAATTTTAAACTGAGACAAATTTTTATTCAAATTTTAAACTATCCAATACTCACTTAAAAGCTTAACCGAGACAACCGTTGATTCAATTTGCTTCGATCAGATAAGAGTTCAGCTAATCAAAATAAAGTGTTCGGCTAAAGTTTAAATCATAAGCTCACTCACGATTTAAGCCCAATCACTTTTAACATTCGGCAAGATCTGCTCGGCCCAAAAGGTAAAATCACTATCACTTTTTAGAATTTTTGTCAAATAAACCTAAGTGTTAATAGCTAGAATTTTTAGTTCCAAACTATTTTGTCATATCACTTTCAATTGATATTTGCACATTTTGAAAATACAAGAGCTAAAATGGATGACAATTTAATAAAATCACTTCTAAATAAAAACAGGGAGATAAAAGAGCAAATGTCTAGTTTACAAACTCAACAATTACACTATCAAACAGAAATTTCTGAATTAAAAGAATCAGTTGAGTTGTGGGAAACTACAAGTACACATAATTATGCTTTATTTGAGAAATCATTTTATGATAATGTTACGAATCTACGATTGAGTAACGACTACAAAGAAAAATTGGAGAAAAGTGAGAAACTAAATGAATATTTCAGAAATTGCAAAGTTAATATTTTAAATGATAAAGTTCAAACTCTTGAATCTGAAAATGCAAATTTCAAATCAAAAATTATAACTTTTGAAAAAGATTCTGAAACAAAGCAACTTCAGATTGCTGAATTAACAAACAAACTTCATGACTCAAATACTGTTAATATTTTGAACATTGAAAAATATGATTCTGTTTGTGCTGAAAATTGTATTTTGACTGATAAAATCAAACTACTTGAATGTAATTTTGGATCTGGTTTACAAAAACAAATCAATATTTTTAATATTGAGAAAACAAAATTGCTAGATACAATTACATCTCTTGAAACAGATCTTTCTTTGTCTCAAAATATAAACGAAGGTTTGTTAATTAAGCTAGAAGAAAAATCTAAAATCTTTGACAATGACAAATCAGTTTTACAAATCAAAATTTTTGAATTAGAAAATAAAATTGATGAGTCACATAAATCTTTTGTTGAAGAGAAAATAAAGTTGCAATTACAAATTCAAAATTTAGAATCTAAATCAAAAGTTTCTCCTTTCATTGCAAAGAAAAAATGTAATAACAACAGAATGTTTTCTCCTGTCATGGCATATCGTGATTTATATACGATCAAGCAAACTGAGGTTAATAGAGGAAATTCTAAACCTAAACCGAAATCACAAGTTACTTCCTCTACCAAACCTAAGCCTAGGAGATCCACGGTTCCCCCAAACTCTGATAAGAAAATGAATGCTCTCAAACAAGCTAATAGAGGAAATTCCGCACCTAAAACTCCAAATAAATTAGGTTCCTCTTCTAGACTTCAGCATTCTCAAATGTACAAGACTAAATCATCAACCGTGTTGAAACATTCGACTGCTTCAAAGAAAATCCTTTCCACAACTAAATCGTTAAAATATTCGAGAAAAGATTTACTTTCTTTGGCACCTAAAACGATTTTTACACAAGTGCCAAAAACATCTCCTGTTTATGTTTACAAAACATCCTCGATCTTAAAAGCAAAATGGGTTCCCAAAACTCCAACTTCTCAAATAATTCCCCGGAAATTATTTGAAAGTGAAACATCAAGTTTCAGTTTTTCTTGGAACTCTCAATCTTTAAATCAAATCGATACAACTTATCGGTGGTTTAATTCCCACACTAACATTGTCGGACCCAAACAAAGATGGGTACCAAAAGTTGTTTGATTTGTTTTGCAGGAAAATGACTTATACACATTTCAGTGTATAACTCGCGCTTCATCTAAATGACTTATATACACTTCAGTATATAACTCGCTTTTAAACATAATGGCTTTCAAATACATTTGTTTGAAACCCGCTCTTAACCAGATTTTCACATAACTGTAAAAACTCTTTCCCACCTCTCTAAAACTGTAACTTTTTCATTACTTATATTTTGTCGAGGGGGAGAAATATTAATTCCAGGGGGAGAATTAGTATTTCCAGGGGGAGAAACTTTCTAATATCAATACTTTTATACCCGTTTGAATTTTTTTTAATCGACATATTTTTTTTTATCAAACGACAATACCTTCCTATGGTTTGCCAGAACCGGCCTAACCTTCCCAGGGAAATACTTTTTAGCCAAAATTGGTAAATGTGAGGGTATATGTCCAGGGTATAGATTTAGGTGAGTGCAAGGTGATGTGAAAACATGATAATTTTAAGAAAACACACCTTTGAGTGCATCCAAACTGAAAATAAACCGGGCAACCTCACAAAATTGTGTTCATTCATGTGTTGAATGTATCACCAGACTTCACTGGCCCAGTCAAGCATTTGCACTCCACCACCAACCACTCAGATTCCTCTCAACAGGAATTTGTTTCAATTCATTAGGGGACGTAGCACATAATCTATCGACTGCTCATTTGGAGTATGTTGGTATTGAAATAATTAACATTCTGCCCCGGGTTACGTCTTCAATTGAATGCACAATGTGTCTAGATTTCACCGACAAATATTTCCAATTTAGGACACATACACTTTTATAAATGAATCTCCGTGTATTCATCGGAACACTCATAGTGGCATCACAATCTGGTGTTTCACGAGGATTGAGTGGAAATCCTGCTAGAACTAAAATTGCGCCAACTCTAATCGCAGGTCACACATTTGAATCAATGGTTGTGCAAACGACTATCGATTCATACCGTGTGTTAACGGATACTCTATGTGAGTCCGGTATTTCCTAAATTGTTCAAGTTGCTATGCCTAAACTTTTAAATCATAAAGGCAACAACTTATGCCGGAAACACATTTTCCGATGAAAAATCCATGTTATTCTTACAAAGTAACATCATAAATGCTGATAATTTGCACATGAGCGTTATAGTTCACTCTCAAATTACTCCTATGATCTGCTATAACCGGCATGATCTTCCCCAGGAGCCACCTACAATATAGGACAATATGTAAGGGTACATAGGTCTAGGTGAGCAGAATCAAGTATCACGGGATCTTGATTGGGGTGCGCTGAGATAAAATTTGAGAGGGGGAATGTAGTTTGGGGTGCAATTCAGCTATACATGTTAAAATGAAATGAGGGAGTAGTCGAAAAATTAATAAGTAAGCTTGAGTGAGGAGGGTGTGACAGGGTTAAAGAAAACGAAAAACCCTTTCCAAACTGATAAAAAGCCGGGTAGCCACGTCTCTATCAGATTGCATGTGTTGCTCTCTGATATTGAAAAAGACATCATGGAACCCAGTGATGCAATGCACAACCCCCCCAGCCACTCAAGTATTTCTTAAAAAGTACTTGTTTCATTTCCACGGAGATTAGCTCATATGCTATCGACATCTCAATTGGAGATTGTTGATATTGAAACAGAGGACAAGTCTCTCCAGTCCTCGCCTTCGTTTGTCCACTAATTGAGTCTAGAACCGCAATACACTTTTAGGACACAAGGCATAATACCAAGCTTATCTTTGTGATAAAGCCGGAACATTCATAGTGATACCAACGTTCTTGGTATTCCACGATGATTGAATGGAAATCCTACCAGTGCTAACATCTATTCCAACACTGAACGTAGGTCACACAGTTTGTGTAACTGTTGTGTTAACGGGTAATCTATGTGATCCCGGTTTGCCCTCTTTTGATTCGATCATTGAGATTAAATGCCAAATGATTTGATCGGATATCTATATCATCATCTTCGGTTCGGTTTTCGATTATACAAAGTGATGTATCTTGCTTCATTCAAAAGATGCATAAATCATTCTTCATCACATTTGTATCCATGGGCTTCGAAGATTTTCTTCTTTTCACCTCGACGAACTTCACATTTGTCATGATGATTCCGATAAATCTTAATCATCATGAGGGGGAGAAAATTTACTAAGAAGTTCAGTTTATGAAGAAAATGCTTACAGGACTTAAGAAGATATATTAGCCCAGTTTACTCCACTTCAAAAAGACATATGCACCGATTAAGGGGGAGTAAACAAGAAACCGAAAAAGATTTGTTGAAGAATAATTGTTTGTTTGAGGGGGAGCGTAAACTTCATCAATGTTTATCCTAAACCACAATTATCAAAGTTCATAAATCGACAAAGCCACAACTTCATCAAAAGACTTCCGCTACAAAACAACTCTATCCATGGGTCTTCATTTTCGTCGATTTACATGAAATAGTTTGTGAAGAAAAAGAAACCGACTTATCTTCAGAAATTTCTCACAAATCCTCAACATTTCCATTTCAAATCTTAAACTGACAAATCATTCTATCCAAACCACAAATTCACATTCTTATCCATTCCAAAAACTAATCGAATAAATCATTTTTTCCAAATTTCATAACAACCATATCCATACAAAAGCTTAACTGTACAAATCTTTTGTATCATATAAACTACATATTATCCACATTCATTCAAATCTTAAATGTATATATCATTATTTCCTATATACAAACAATCATACACACACACACACATTTAAAACTTTTAACTTTCAAATCATTCTTTCACACTACAAACCATCATTATCCTATCCTCACAAATCTCTATCCAAAATTAAATCTCCAGCATTTCTAAATCCCAATCAAATCCTTACCAAACAGATGTTTCATTTCCAGAATTTTCAAATTTTTAAATATACCTTTTTGAAGAAAGACAGGGATGTAGTTTAATTGTTCGAAAAGAAGGAGATTGAATAATGATCAAGACAAATTAAGTCAAGACTCCATGAAATCTTCTGAGATACTTTATATTGGTTGAAAAGCCGATTAAAAGTTTCATTCTTATCTGATCATCATAAGCTGAAACTAATACTACATCAAAACTACTTAAACGATTAATTCAGTTTCAGACTTTGCTCAAAAAGAAGATTTCAAGAACATGCTATCCCAACTATTGATACAAAGGGGGAGATTGTTAGGGTCAAATTATATTGTATCTAATAGTTATAGGGCTAGTTATGTCAAGATGTAATAGTGATGATCTAGTCTTTAGGCTTAGTCTTATGGGTCAAGCTTAATTAGATGTTAATTAAGCTTGATTAGCTATGAGGTATAAATACCTTATGTTAAGACTTAATTTGTAAGCTTTCCTCACTTAATTAAATTACAATTTGAAAGCTCTCAACATTTCCCTCCATCTCTCTCAACTACCTCACACACACTCAAACACCAAGAACACACACACTTAAGCAATTCTTCAATTTCTCACCTTGATTCATCATGAATTAGCTTAATCTCAGTTGATTACGATCTAACAATTATATATTTCATAAATAGATGCATTTCATTCTTGGCGTAACTTATGTAGTGTTATTAATATGTTAGTTTATAAATATGATGTGTATTATTTTAAACCCGCAGTGAAGCGCGGGCACAAATTCCTCGTATGTAATATGTGAGTGTCTCATTAGTTTTAAATGTTTTCTTCTATTTTCTCCGATTCGATATTATTTTGATTAGCTAAAACTTAAGTACTTGGACTATAATCGGTTATTAATTGATGTTGCTTTAGTGAGAACATTTGAACAGATATGACTTTTCTATTGTCATTTTTTTTGGACGACCTTTGTATCTAACTCTTTTATTTATCGGTCATTTCAATAATCCATGACTTTGAAAATTCTATATTGTACCATGTAATTATAAACACGCTGGCCAGACGTTTTTATAATCTCATCCTACAATATGTCGTCATCATTATCACTTCATACCTATATTCATGTATGATAGTACATTTCTCGTGTACTCTTGTTGTACGTTCAACATACAAAATTATGAGATTATATTAATAAATTTACGCCTGTGATTTAACTCTCATAAAATATTCTACTAATTTGATTAGTGCTTAGGGTATATTCTGAATGATCCTTAGTGATCAATGACGTGTGACGTTTTTGCTGATTTAGTCGTTATTTCGACTCGTAGTGTCACTGAGCTTAGTGTAAGTGTACAATGTGTAGTGTATGTATGTTGTGTATAGTGTCAGTGTCCCGTATCCAGTATAAGTGTACAACTTGTAGTGTAGGTATAAGCATGTGACCTATAACTAAGGCATATAATGTTCTATCTACTGTATCCATGTTGACTATATGCAATGCGACACTATATGCAATGAAAACGATTTGACCAAAAATCTTTTCGGTTATAGACTAGACTCTTGCTAGTTCACTATAACCAATAGCTCTGATACCAATCTGTCACACCCCGCCAAAACTGGTTTTGCGGAAGAGCGGGCGTGCGACTTACATCGGAAATCACAACAATCGATCAATAGTCAATCAGCGCAAATCAAAATGGATTACCAATACTTAATGTTTCCAAACAAAATTTATTGTTTTTAGTAATAAAGATTTCTTCAAAATGGTAATCCGAATGCGTTTGAATATGCTAATGAAGTTTCACCTTTCCTTTCCTGAGAAAACATATTAGAAAAAGTGTCAACACAAAGGTTGGTGAGTTCACAGGTTTTATGACTCTATAAATCGTTCATTTATTCCAAAATGTTTGTCAGTACAGTTCGTGTACTAAAATAATCGTTGAAAACCGTTTCAAAACCCTGAAACCAAATTGGCACATGTTCAGTGCTTAATACACTCTTGTAAAATGTTTTAACTCTATAAAACGTAATTTGCATATGATCGGTGCGTAAAACCATTTCAACATGATTTTAGAAAAGTAAGTCGTTTAGTACAAATTTATGTACGTTCAAGTTTACCCGTTTCAAATCCATGAAACCTAATTGTTTAATTTAGTGCGTAATCCCTTATAGGCTAGTTAGGCGTACAAGTTAAAGTATAAGTTCATGAGCCTGTAATCAAACCTAAATCCGCCTTTACCTAGGCATGTCGAGTCCACGACGTTTTAATAGAATATATATCTCATATGTTATACGGCTAGAGCGACTAGCCATGAGCGATGGATCAATCCCGTATAGTACTACTCATATATTCGTTGGCTAACTATAGTTGATGATTACAGTAATTTTAGATCTAAACGATCTGGCGATAGGATGGTCGTCTATCAACTCACGGTTATACAAAGATTAGTGTCGCAAAATATAATTTTTCCATACAGGTCTTCGTTAAGACCTTTTTCATAAAAATACTTGTTTGAGTATGTCTTTTCAATAACTAGTTATCTCAAAAGTATTGTCTATCCAGGTTTTCGCAAAGACTAATTGTATAAAAATATTGTTCATATATTTCTTTCAAAACAACAATTTTCCCATAATATTATTTATGCATGACTCGGCACAATTAAAATTTACTAGATAAATAATAACAGTCATAAATGCCTTTATAAAACAGTTTATATGTTTCTCACCCCTAAACATTTAAAAATACAGTAAAAAGGGGGCTGTGAAAACTCACAAATTATTCATTATAAAAATAATTGAGTAAGTATATGTTTCTCCCCCAGATAAAAATAGTTATAAAACAGTAAAAGTGAGGCCGTGAAACTCACAAATTATTCATTATAAAAATAATTGAACAAGTATATGTTTTCTCCCCCATATAAAAATAGCTATAAAACAGTAAAAGTGGGGCCGTGAAACTCACAAATTATTCATTATAAAAATAATTGAACAAGTATATGTTTTCTCCCCCAGATAAAAATAGTTATAAAACAGTAAAAGTGGGGCCGTGAAACTCACCTGGATTATGCTAGCAACAATGCACACGGTATGATAATTAAAATCAACAATGATCCTTAGGGCCCTAAACGCATAAGAATGAAACAAAATAAGAGACGATTCTACCAGCACGTCTATGCTAGAGGTTCACTCCAATGATTACCTTATAAAATGTCATTAGGTGTGGGTGACTCATTAGTGACTTTATAAAATTATAAGTTTTAATTTACTAATAATCTTATATTTTAAAATGAATAAAAGTTTTATTTCAAAATTATAAGTTACTAGGTTAAAACTAGGCGTATTCAATCAACATATGTAATATTTAACGAGCATAATTAAGTCCGCGCGTTGCTGCGGATTTTATAAATATCCATTTATTATATTCCTTTAAAATATAACATTAAATAGGGAAGAAACAATAACGACAAAGAATAAAAAAAGAATCTTTTAATAATCACATAGGACTGGAAAAACTTCAATTGCGTATGATTAAGAAAAACTCAAACATGCATATAGTCATCATGTTTAAGTGTCAACAACTCATGTCAAACATGCATATAGTCATCATGCTTTGAAGTATGATTAAGAAAATATTGTAAAAATGTTACTTTAGCAAAATAAAAATTTGATCTACCTAACTTACTTACATTAATAAAAAAAGAATCACACTTGAAAAATATATATTTGTAGGATGTATATTACGAAATCAGCTAACAGTAATTGCCTTCCAAAATTGAGGCTAGCCACTAAGGTAATTTTCACATTTAATAGCATCTACATTTAATAGCATCTTCATTTACTAAACGGAACGGAGTTTTTGTTAAACACTATTTTTGATATCCTAATGAACAGTGTTCTACAATCATAAATGTATTAATAGTAAATATATGTATGTATTCTTGTTTCATGTAGATCAAATACTTCTTTCCATATCAAAGTGCACCAAACATACACAATTCACATATTAACTTTATGTCCTTATATATAATGTTAAAAAGAAAACTCAATACTTAAAAGTGTGCGTGTCCTTTGGGATGTCAGGGGGTACATAAATTTATGTGGCTATCATTTTCTTTGGAGGAACACTATACATGTACTAGTAAAAGATTTTTGGTGTGAAAATACTTGGATCCAAACATTGTGGGTGTCATTTTAAGTTCAAAAGAACTCGTTTTTCAGTTTCAAAATGAGTGTTTAGTCTAGATCTTTGTGTCTGTGATGTTATAGGCTTTGTAGATACTTGTTTTAAGTAGTATTTTGTTAGGAGTGAACAAATCTAGCATAAAAACATAATATTTAGTGTAAAAATCACGAGAAAAAGTATACCCACTAAGATTTTCAGTTTGGATGTGAAGATAATGATGCTCTTGCTTGCTCCAGACCTCAAGAGCTCCTTTTTTTCCTTACAACTTCGGAGGTCAATCTTTGGTTTTGACTAGCGAGTATGGGGATAACTTAACTAAAATGAAGGTTGTGGATCCGTATGATATTTGGATGAATAGAGATTATAGTCTTTTTCCACTAACTAAATTGAGGTGTGGATATTTATGAGTTATTTGGAATGAGAAAAGATGGAATAGAAAAGGACATGATGTGCAAAGTATCATATTACTTGTTGGCAACAAAAGAAATCGAAATGGGAGAGGGGGTTTTGGTATTGTCTTGTAATAAGATAGGAGGAAGAAGTAATAAAGTTGATAGTATGGTGGTGATTACAGGCCACAAGTACTAGGGTAGAGGTAAAAGAAAGTAGAGGTTGACTTTTTTTTTTTTTTTTTGCATAGATCTATTTGTCTTATTATTACCATAAAGCCTGCTAATGCTCTCTATACATGAAAATTTCTTTTATAAGTACAAGAAGGTGGCGTGCTGAGTAATAAAGAAAAAGGACGGTATGTTCTGTTTTTGCCCATGCTTTTGCTTGAAACTACTATACGAAATGACTTGACTATGCTTTTATTATTATTTTATTATTTATTATTATTACTCTTTTTATATATGCACAAGCACATGGAAAACAAACAAGAATTATGTGTCCATACAATTTTACACATCATACGCATGCCATGTGTGTATATTTTATAAACTAAAATAATTTGTATTGATTTGATTTTGTTTCGTTATTGCTTATCAACTACACCAATTCTAATATGTGTAGTGTACTAGTTATTTTAAGGTCAACTAAAATTAGTTGACGTGTTATAACCCTTTAATAGATGATTAGTTTTTTGTTTAGCATTAGGTTCCTTTAATCACCGAGCTTAGTATTAGTTTATTGTCTATAATATTTCGTATTCGTTTAACTTTAATATCATAAGCGGTTTGCGCCTTATTTTCGTATAATTTGATCTCGTTGGGATATATTGCATTATGAAAATAATAAATTTATAATTTAACTATATAGGCTATAATCTATACTTACAGGCCACCAACCCGCTAGATCGTGGATCCTACCAAAGAATAGCTTGGTCTTAATAAATATACTATCATGTTAGCTCATACAAGACCTATAATATCTATAAATTTGTTTATTAGTGGATAATCGTTTTACCAAGTAGCGCCCGGTCACAATCAGTGCCAGGAGAATAACCTGATTCCGACGGTTGTCACAAATTGTTCCAACGGATTTCAGCCTTGAAAATTGAAACTGCCTAACCGATCTTGTGACTCGTGTTCAGGACCTATTTCATAATTTAAGCAACTTGGTAACAACTGCTCGTAATCTGCAGCCCTCAGCATTTCCAAGCCAATCTCAACCGTCTATTCCATCTAACATAAGCGTGCATTTTTGTAATTAATAATGCAATCAAGATTAAGAAAGGGAATTTAATGAGTCAATGAAATAAACACCTTCAACAATGCTTGTCTAGCTACTCTTTTCGTTTGAATTGTGCAGCAGCTTCAGCCTCAACTCTCCTTTTAACATCGTAGCTTTTGATTCTGATAGATCGTTTAAGACTAGAATCAAGCTAATTCATGAAGATTCAAGTGAGAAATTGAAGATTTGTGTGAGTGTGTGTAGATGGTGTGAGTGTGTGTAAACGAGAGAGAACGAACAGCTTTCAGAATTGTATTTCAGTTAAGTGTGGGAAAAGCTTACATTGAAAGACAAACATACATGTATTTATACCATCTACCACTTAACAAGGAACTTGTTAACTAACGGACTTAAAGGTCAAAACTATTACAATTTTGGTCCTAACAATCTCCCCCTTTTTGATCTTTAATACTTCATCCCAGTCTTCAAACTTCAGATTCTAGTTATCATCTATCTTTGGCAAGAAAATGTTTTTCTGTATTTTTAAGAACAAAACATTTGAGAAATCTGGAAGTTTAAGGTACTCAAAGAGAATATGTTTTTCGTTGATAATGTTTGAGTGAGGAAATCCTATAACTGATTTACTAAAGATTTGAAAATTTTAGGAAATGGAATATCAGTTAAGTAAGGATTTGACTGGGTTTTCAGATAATGAAGAGGTTGTTTTTGGAATTTTGTGGTAGAGGATTACATTGAGGATAGAATTATAATGTTTTTGAATGGTTTGTCAATCACAGTTTTGGATGTGTGTGTTTGTTTCGGTAAGTATGATTTAAAAGTTAAAAGTTTTGGATATGTGTGTATGTATGTTTTGTATGTATGGAAAAATGATATGTACATTTAGGATTTTGGATGAATGTGGATAATTTGTGTTTGATATGAACAACAGAATAGAACAGTTAAGCTTTTGAATGGATATGGTTGTTATGGAATTTTGGAAAGAAAGATTTAAACGGTTAAATTTTGAAATGGATAAGGATGTGAATTTGTGGTTTGGATAGAATGATTTGTCAGTTTAAGATTTGAAATGGAAATGTTGAGGATTTGTGAGAAATTTCTGAAGATAAGTCGGTTTCTTTTTCTTCACAAATTATTTCATGTACATCGACAAAAATGTAGACCCATAGATAGATAGAGTTGTTTTGTAGCGGAAGTCTTTTGTTAAAGTTGTGGCTTTGTCGATTTATGATCATTGATAATTGTTGTTAGGGATAAATTGTTGTTAAAGTTTACGCTCCCCCTCGAACAAACAATTATGCCTTAATGAATCTTCTTCGGTTTCTCATTTACTCCCCCTTAATCGGTGCATATGTCTTTTTGACGTGGAGTAAACTGGGCTAATATATCTTCGTAAATCTTGTAAGCATTTTCTTCATAAACTGAACTTCTTAGTAAATTTTCTCCCCCTCATGATGATTAAGATTTATCGGAATCATCATGAAAAATGTGAAGTTCGTCGAGGTGAAATGAAGAAAATCTTCGAAGCCCATGGATACAAATGTGATGAAGAATGATTTATGCATCTTTTGAATGAAGCAAGATACATCACTTTGTATAATCGAAAACCGAACCGAAGATGATGATATAGATATCCGATCAAATCATTTGGCATTTAATCTCAATGATCGAACTAAGTCGGGAAAACCGGGATCACATAGATTATCCGTTGACACAACAGTTACACAAACTGTGTGACCTACGTTCAGTGTTGGAATAGATGTTAGCACTTGTAGGATTTCCATTCAATCATCGTGGAATACCAAGAACGTTGGTATCACTATGAATGTTCCGGCTTTATCACAAAGATAAGCTTGGTATTATGCCTTGTGTCCTAAAAGTGTATTTCGGTTCTAGACTCAATTAGTGGACAAACGAAGGCGAGGACTGGAGAGACTTGTCCTCTGATTCAATATCAACAATCTCCAAGTGAGATGTCGATAGCATATGAGCTAATCTCCGTGGAAATGAAACAAGTACTTTTTAAGAAATACTTGAGTGGCTGGGGGGGTTGTGCATTGCATCACTAGGTTCCATGATGTCTTTTTCAATATCAGAGAGCAACACATGCAATCTGATAGAGACGTGGCTACCCGGCTTTTTATCAGTTTGGTAAGGGTTTTTCGTTTTCTTTAACCCTGTCACACCCTCCTCACTCAAGCTTACGTATTCATTTTTCGACTACTCCCTCATTTCATTTTACCATGTATAGCTGAATTGCACCCCCTACTACATTCCCCCTCTCAAATTTTATCTCAGCGCACCCCAATCAAGATCCCTTGATACTTGATTCTGCTCACCTAGACCTATGTACCCTTACATATTGTCCTATATTGTAGATGGCTCCTGGGGAAGATCAAGCCGGTTATAGCAGATCATAGGAGTAATTTGAGAGTGAACTATAACGCTCATGTGCAAATTATCAGCATTTATGATGTTACTTTGTAAGAATAACATGGATTTTTCATCGGAAAATGTGTTTCCGGCATAAGTTGTTGCCTTTATGATTTAAAAATTTAGGCACAGCAACTTGAACAATTGAGGAAATACCGGACTCACATAGAGTATCCGTTAACACACGGTATGAATCGATAGTCGTTTGCACAACCATTGATTCAAATGTGTGACCTGCGATTAGAGTTGGCGTGATTTTAGCTCTAGCAGGATTTCCACTCAATCCTCGTGAAACACCAGATTGTGATGCCACTATGAGTGTTCCGATGAATACACGGAGATTCATTTATAAAAGTGTATGTGTCCTAAATTGGAAATATTTGTCGGTTAGATCTAGACACATTGTGCATTCAATTGAAGACGTAACCCGGGGCAGAAGGTTAAAATTTCAATACCAACATACCCCAAATGAGTAGTCGATAGATTATGTGCTACGTCCCCTGATGAATTGAAACAAATTCCTGTTGAGAGGAATCTGAGTGGTTGGTGGTGGAGTGCAAATGCTTGACTGGGCCAGTTAAGTCTGGTGAATCATTCAACACATGAATGATCACAAAGTTTGTGAGGTTGCCCGGTTTATTGTCGGATTGGAAGCACTCAAAGGTGTGTTTTCTTGATATTATCATGTTTTCACATCACCTTGCACTCACCTAAATCTATACCCTAGACGTATACCCTCACATTTACCAATTTTGGCTAAAAAATATTTCCCTGGGAAGGTTAGGCCGGTTCTGGCAAACCATAGGAAGGTATTGTCGTTTGATAAAAAAAAATTGTTCGATTAAAAAAAAATTCAAACGGGTATAAAAATATTGATATAAGAAAGTTTCTCCCCCTGGAAATAATAATTCTCCCCGTAGAATTAAAATTTCTCCCCCTCGACAAAATATAAGTAATGAAAATTGAACAGTTTTAAGAGAGGTGGGAAAGAGTTTTTACGTGTAAGTGATAAACTGGTTTTGAGCGGGTTTCAAGCTTATGTACTTGAAAGCCAATGCTTTGAAGTTTGAGTCATATACTGATGTGTATATAAGTCATTATTTTGAAAAGCGAGTTATACACTGAATTATGTATAAGTCATTTGATAAAGCTCGAGTCATATACTGAAGTGTATATAAGTCATTTAGATGAAGCGCGAGTTATACACTGAAATGTGTATAAGTCATTAACGATGAGGTTCGAGTTATACACTGAAGTATGTATAAGTCCTTTAGATGAAGCGCGAGTTATACACCGATTTGTGTATAAGTCATTTATCCTGCAAAACAAATCAAACAACTTTTGGTACCCATTTTTGTTTGGGTCCGACAATGTTAGCGTGGGTATTAAACCACCGATAAGTTGTATTGATTTGATTTAAAGATTGAGAGTTCCAAGAAAAGCTGAAACTTGATGTTACACTTTCAAATAATTTCCGGGGAATTATTTGAGATGTTGGAGTTTTGGGAACCCATTTAGCTTTTAAGATCGAGGTTGTTTTGTAAACATAAACAGGAGATGTTTTTGGCACTTGTGTAAAAATCGTTTTAGGTGCCAAGGAAAGTAAATCTTTTCTCGAATATTTTAACGATTTAGTTGTGGAAAGGATTTTCTTTGAAGCAGTCGAATGTTTCAACACGGTTGATGATTTAGTCTTATACATTTGAGAATGCTGAAGTCTAGAAGAGGAACCTAATTTATTTGGAGTTTTAGGTGCGGAATTTCCTCTATTAGCTTGTTTGAGAGCATTCATTTTCTTATCAGAGTTTGGGGGAACCGTGGATCTCCTAGTCTTAGATTTGGTAGAGGAAGTAACTTGTGATTTCGGTTTAGGTTTAGAATTTCCTCTATTAACCTCAGTTTGCTTGATCGTATATAAATCACGATATGCCATGACAGGAGAAAACATTCTTGAGGTTTTACATTTATTCGTTGCCGTTAAAGGAGAGGCTTTTGATTTAGATTCTAAATTTTGAATTTGTATTTGCAACTTCAGTTTATCTTCACTAAAAGATTTTTGTGACTTGTCAATTTTATTTTCTAATTCAAAAATTTTGGTTTGTAAAACTGATTTGTCGTTGTCAAAGATTTTAGATTTTTCTTCTAGGTGAATCAACAAACTTTCGTTTTTATTTTGAGACAAAGAAAGATCTGTTTCAAGAGATGTAATTTTAGCTATCAATTTTGTTTTCTCAATATTAAAAATATTGATTTGTTTTTTGTAAATCAGATCCAAAATTACATTCAAGTAGTTTGATTTTATCAGTCAAAATACAATTTTCAGCACAAACAGAAGAATGTTTTTCGATGTTCAAAATATTAACAGTATTTGTGTCATGAAGTTTCTTTGTTAATTCAACAATCTGAAGTTGCTTTGATTCAGAATCTTTTGTTAGATTTTCAATCTTCAAAAGTAATGCGTTATGTTCATAAACTTCTTGGTTGGCTTTGGCACTCATTTCCTCAAGATGTTTGATATGAGAAGAAAGTTGAATTTTATCATGTTGAAGTTGATGAATGACATTTTGTTTGTTATTTAATTCTCGTGATGTTTGAATGTCGTTTTCATGTAAAGTTTCAGATAATTCTTTAATTTGTGAGGTTAAGGATTTAAACTGATTTTCATTATCATCAAATTCTTTTTGTTTGCGTTCCAACCAGTTTTTAGTTATTTGATATTCATGCCATGCTTCAATGTACAATTTGTAATATTTATCATTTTCTGCATTAGATGTGGTACATTGTGTGCTTTTAAGATTGGTTATTTCAATTTCTTTTTCAGAAATAGTATGAGACAAATGTTGAATATCAGTCTCATATTTAACCTTCAATTCTGATATTTGTTTTTGTAACGTCTGATTCTTTTTCTCAAAATTTTTATTTTGTTTAATAATATGAACAAGTTGTGTATTATGATCAACAATTTGTTCATTTTCGTTTTCTAAATCAGCTAAACTTTGTTGGAGTAGAGCATTTAAATCTTTTTCATTCAAAAGGTTTTGTTTTAAAGACTCAATTTCAGAATTCTGGTTTGTTACACAACATTTATCAGAATCAATTGTATTTGAAGAATTAGATAAGAGAGAACTGATTACCTCTATTTCTTTGGTAGCCTCTTCATTGAAATGATCAGAGATTTCAGCATTTTCACGTGCCATGAAACATAAATTTGCTGAATGTTCTTCATTTGCAGCTAGTAACACTTTTGCAGTCTCAAGATGTTTAGTCCTCAACATCTTACGTTTATAATATGCTGAATCATGAACGATTGATTTCTTTGTAGCATCCAAAGGTGTGATAATTGACTTTTCATTTGAGATTGTAGCATTGAGATCAGGTTTAGTGTCGGATGAAGATACCAAATTTTTGTTTGTAGACTTTGAGTACCATTTCTTCTTATACGTTGAAATAAATGACATAGCCTTTAGCACTACCCGAGGGTCTTGTTCCATATCATCAAATGTGGTTGATGCAGATTTTTCCATTCTTTGCGATGATTAGGATTTTGGGTAAAAGTTCTTGTCTTTAAAATGAAAAAGATCTTGTGAAAGTTTTCTTTTAAAAACGTTTTAAAACAAATGTAAACGTTAAAAGTGTTAAAAAAGTTTGAAAAAGTTAAAAAGTTGAGTCGTGATTAAATGAAAAAAAATATTTGAACTTAATATTTAAAAAGTTGTGTTGTTGTTGTTGTCTTGTATTATTGAAAATAATGGCAGATTTAAAATCAAATTTGGTATAGAAATAATATTTGGTTATTGGGTTGGTATCTAATTTGGGCCAAAAAAAAAAACACTGTTCGGCTAATTCAAATCACAACTGTGGGCCTGAATTGAAATTGGGCCAAAGTCTAGTTTGTCTTCAATCAAGTTGCCGAGATCTAGAAAAGTCTGAGGTCGGGAACGAACACGAACTCTGAACAGAAGTCTGAAATCGAGCAGTAAACTGAATTGAGATTACTGAAATCGTATTAGAATCAAGTCAAGCACCATAAGCCGAGATCAATTTCAAACATCTCGAGTCGAAGTCTGAATCTTGAGGTAGCCGAACACTTGAATTGTTTTGATCGTTTTGAATCGGAGTCAAGATTGTAGTCGACTTGTTTGAATCAGATTGGAATTTCCTATCAATTGGAAGTCGACTGATTGTTTGATTTTTGATTTTTCGATTTATTAAGCCGAAGACTTTTTCTGTTCGTCGAATCGATGGTGATTGAAAAGATTTGTTGATTTGTTGAAATCTGTTGATCGATAGAATCTCAATTGAAATATGTTGGTATCAATTGATCGATAGAAGATCAATTGAAGATTAAATCTGATGAAATACTTGTTGATTCTGGATTCACAGTTGAGAGCCGAACATTGATCGAACAAGAAGAAGATAGAGCCGAACTTGTATAAGCCGAACTAGGTGTGAAGCTTTGATCAGCCGAACTATGTGATGAAACGAAAGTGTCGAAGTAGGTGAAAGCTGCAAGAGCCGAAGGTGTCGAACTAGGTGTCGAGCTTGGTGGCCGAACTACTGCTTTGAACAGTTGGGCCGAACTACTCTGAAGTTAATGGGCCGAACTTCTCCTTTTACCTCGGGCCGAACTTCTCTTTTGTTACTTCGGGCCGAACTCAACTGGGCCGAAGTACTTTTTAAGCAAAGCTCGGGCCGAACTACTCAATGGGCCGAACAAGTACTTCGGGCCGAGCTTCTATTTGGCCGAACTTCTGCCGAACTTGTTCTTCGTCGTTGACGAACACTTGTACGTATTCTTCACCTTGTTGATCGGACTTTTCTTAATACTTCACCGATTTGAATGATTCTTCTTGCTAACTACTCGAAATCAACTTTCTAACACTCTGATCCGATTACTTTCTTCAATCCATAACTACACAGCTTCGATTCTTCGATTTTCAGAGGTTTTTCAACTTTTTCACTTTTTCATCAAAATCACGAAATTGAAGTGATCTGTTGACGGATTGGATCGAATTTTGATTCTATTATGCTTAGAAACACTGGAGAAACACTAATCCATGATCAAATCTTCAATTCGAACAAAAATTTTACAACATTAAATTTTCAATGACGAACGACTTGTTCTTCAAACTTTCTCAGATCTTCATCAATCTAGCTCGATTTTGGATCTTCTCTAAGAGAGATTATGCTCTGATACCACTTGATAGATCGTTTAAGACTAGAATCAAGCTAATTCATGAAGATTCAAGTGAGAAATTGAAGATTTGTGTGAGTGTGTGTAGATGGTGTGAGTGTGTGTAAACGAGAGAGAACGAACAGCTTTCAGAATTGTATTTCAGTTAAGTGTGGGAAAAGCTTACATTGAAAGACAAACATACATGTATTTATACCATCTACCACTTAACAAGGAACTTGTTAACTAACGGACTTAAAGGTCAAAACTATTACAATTTTGGTCCTAACAGATTCTGCCTGTAATCGCTCCTTTTATAATCATACATAAACGTGTATGTTGTTTAATACACCCTCAAAACTTACTTGTGTTTTAAGTTATATCGAACTTTTGTCTAACCTTTACTTCTTTCATTTTCAAGTTGCTCTTTCTCATGTTTCACTTTCTCCTTTCATCTTGACAAATCAATCACATATATATATAAAACTGGCGTTTAGTTGACAATTTCCCTTCATATTCTCTATATATATACTTCCTCTGATTCAAAATAAGTGACACACTTTGGGTTTTACGGTTTTTGATGCAAAAGATTATAATGATATTAAATTAGATTAATTAGATGGTTAGTGGGGAATGGGTCCCACGCCTTTTGAATAAAGTGTGGTTAATGATGTTTAAAAGCAAAAAGTAAGGGTAAATGAGTCATTTCACTTTGTTAAATTAAATAGTTAGTGGTTATGTGTCCCACTATTTTTTGCCAAATAAGGTAATTTTTCAAAGTATGTCACCTATTTTAAATCACACCAAAAAAAGAAAGTGTGTCACTTATTTTGAATCGGAGGAAGTATGAATTTTTAAAAATACTTCAAGTGTTAAAATATAATAATTCAAAACCTAAATGTTGAAAGGCTAAAATAAAAAAATAAAAAAAAGGAAAGTAATACCTATATTCAAATACTACTCGTTTTTTAATTATTTTCACCCAATATAAATATATAGTAGGGTACCCGTTCAATGAGGCGACGGGTACCATGTTAACTATATTTCGTGGCGTCTTAAATGTTTTTTGGATACATGTTTTGTTATAACGATTATTATACAAATGAATAATAATTTAAATTTTGATAAACACAAACATTTGACCATAATCAATACAAATATGTTTTCTTTGGTTCATCCAATGCTTCTTTCGTAAATGCGCTTCATCCAAAGTCTGTTTCTTTATTCTGATACGCTAAAATTTCTTAATTAATTTCATTAATTACATATTACACACTAAGAGTTGTATTCTAGGGAGTACAAAGTATTTGTCTAGTCCCAAGGGACAAATCCTAGTCATTGGATCAAGATGGTCAAGATCAAATCCCCCACCTACAGCCACCGCCGGCCGCCGCCGTCCGCCGCCGGTGGCCGGTGGCCGGCAGTGGTTGTGGTGGCTAACAGTGAAGGTGCTGGTGCTAATGGGGGTGGTGGTGGTATTGATGTATCGAAGCACATGTGCTTCACTAAAACACAACATATTACTTCGAAGCACATGTGCTTCAGGTCACGAAACACATGTGCTTCAAATCACTAAAAACATGAGTTTCTAAACACACAAGGGAGCATACGAATCACATGTGCTTGACGTTATGAAACACATGTGCTTCACTACATGGAAAAAAAATCAAAACAAGTGACGAACATACAAGTCATTTGTGTTTGAATCACGAAGCACATGTGCTTGCCGTTATGAAGCACATGTGCTTCACTACACAGAAAAAAAATCAAAACAAGTGACGAACATATCATTATGAAGCACATGTGCTTCATAAAGCCAAGCACATGTGCTTCATAAAGCCAAGCACATGTGTTTTTGTTCCTGAACACATGTAACTTACAAGCAAGTCATTTGTGTTTCAATCACGAAGCACATGTGCTTGAAGTTATGAAACACATGTGCTTCACTACATAGAAAACAAATCAAAACAAGTGACGAACATATCATTATGAAGCACATGTGCTTCATAAAGTCAAGCACATGTTTTTCATAAAGGCAAGCACATGTGCTTCATAAAGTCAAACACATGTGTTTTTGTTCCTGAACAAATGTAATTTACAAGCAAGTCATTTGTGTTTGAATCACGAAGCACATGTGCTTGACGTTATGAAACATATATGCTTCACTACACAGAAAAAAAATCAAAACAAGTCACGAAGCATATGTGCTTCCAGTCACGACCACCACCACCGGTCACCACCGCCGGTGGCCACCTCCGCCGCCGCCCATCGCCGCCGTCCGCCGGCGCCGCCGCCGGCCGCCGTCTCCGGCCGCCGGAGAAGCACATGTGCTTGTAGTGGTGGTGGTTGTTTTGAATCTTGATCTTGACCATTAATTTTTCTTAATTCAAGGACTAATAAATGTCTCTTGGGACTAGATAAAATTAATGGACTACCTTTAACATTTCACTACACACTAAACAATAACGATTTCCTCAACGATACACGAATTACAAGCGGGCTTGGGCGGTCTCTGCAATGAGCTTAAAACTGGCGATATCTGTAATCTCCAAAAGTCTACCACCAAAAAAACATATCTCAAACAGAACATAAAGATTTTGGATCTTAAATACCTACAACACATGTCATAAACACCCATTGTGATAATAATGTCACTTACCCAACAGGCTATTGTGTCTAAATTGGCCAATGAAGGCAAATACTTGTTCTTTTGAATTTATAACCCATTAAGAGCTGTTTTGAAATTCAAAGAATTATAAATATGACATCAGCGATATCTTTCTCACTTTTTATGCATTAATAGCACACTAATCCTTAAAAATAAATCGGCTTTTTGAGTAATTTAGACTAGAATTCGTTATTGGTTTGTTAACAGTTCAAGACAATTGATCAAGTTAGCATGCTGAGTAGGTATTGAAATGAAAGACTTACAAAATTGGAATTCAAAATGTTGTTATTAGCTACTGATATTTGCTTCTGTCATTGAATCAAGAGATTCCCTAACAATGAATATAGAAGTTAAAAGATGATGGCAAAAATTATGAATCTGAAATGTGTATATATCTACTATAGAACGTATAAATTCTACCTTGTTTGTAATTTGGACATGTGTTCAGAAAATGGTTGAATAATTAGTGTCAGTGAGAAGTCATTATATAGTGTCTTTATCGTCGTAGTCCTCAGTAGTTTTCAAAACTTTCGGCAAAATTTAAGTACGGAATTCAATGGAAAGTACCGAAATTTATGGAGAATGGAAAAAAGTTAAAGTAGAGGTTAAATATATTAAAGTAGAGAGTTAGTATATGATAGGTCTCACTTTTCTTAAATAAAGTGCTATTAATGAGTTTTAAAAGTAAAAGTAATGGTATAAGGGTAATTTTAGTTTATAAGTTAGTGGATACTAGGTCTCACATTTTTGACAAATAAGATAACTTTTAAAGTGTATCACTTATTTTAAAACACCCATAAATGGAAAGTGTATCACTTATTGTGATACGGATGTAGTATTTTATTATACGCTTTTATTTATTTATGATATATTTATAATATAAAACTAGTCTATAGGCCGTGATAAATCACGGACGGCTTATAAAATTTTTTATAATGTTTTTATAATTTTCAAAGTCTTTTACTTTTTTTTTGAACATCAAAAGAAGGCAACGGGTGAAGCTTCGGCAATGCCATAACCCCCCCCCCCCCCCCCCCCCCGAGGACCTCCAAAACTTTTATAAACTCGAGTCTAGCAAAAAATTAGACTAAAAAGAAAACATTACAATGGGTTTAACAACCAATCAACCCATGGAACCTTAATTTTTGGGTTCCGATGAGCGATCCACGAAAAAGAGAATAATTTAATACTATCTACTATGTCCGATCTACGCATTTTACTATTATCAAACAACACCGAATTTCTATACTTCCAAATAAGCCAACATGTCGTGAAACCTATAACCTGCAATTTTAAACGTCTCGAGTTAAGCATAGAAAATTCCGAGCATGTCTGCCACCATTGGTCATAATTCCTGCAAGAGCAATCTTCCACCCTACACCACCGGTAAACCGCCTTCCATACCTATTTCGCCATAACGCACCCAAATAGTACATGAGAAATCGATTCCATATGAAGATTGCAAACGGGACACATAATAGATTCAATCTCCATCCCCCTTCGAGAAAGATTTTGCCTTGTCGGTAATCTATCCAACGCCACCCTCCACATAAAGACATTAACTTTTATCAGAATAGACCTGCACCAAATCAAAGCAATATTCGAACCTGGGAAGAGACTTTTATTTATAATATTTTTTGTCTCACCGACCGTAAAATCACAACTTTCCCCCAAGTTCCAACTCTCTTTATCTCTACCATCCGTAAGCTGAAGGTCACTAATAAGCTCTATAAGATTATCAAACTATTCTTTTTCAATCCCCCCACGAATACACCTCCTCCAATTATAACACCAACCGTCATTCCTCCACCTATCACTAACTTTACAGTGAATATTAAGTTCTAACCGAAATAAACGGTTAAAACGTTGACACAAAGGCATATTACCCACCCACGGATCCATCCAAAAACTTACCGAATCTCCATTCCCCAATTTGTAAGAAAGTGAATTAAAATCAACAATGTTTTTCTCATGTAGGAAATTAACCGAGCCAATAATATCATTCCAAATACCACTTTTCTTAACCGGGTTATTGTTAATTACTAGACCTCCATTATTACCATAGATCGCTTGAATTAACCGACACCATGGGGCGTTTTTTTCATTGTGAAAACGCCACCTCCACTTCACTAAAAGGGCTAAAATTTAATGCATCCAAGCTTGCAATTCCTAACCCACCATTTTCTTTTGAAGCCAAACACAACTCCCATTTAACCTAACTCATTTTTCTATCTTTTTCATTACCACCCCAAAGAAATTGAGCTCTAAGTTGTTCCATCTTTTTAATTACACCAACCGGGGCCCGGAAGATTGACATCCAATATATGCCCAAGCTACCTAACACAGACTTGATCAAGGTTATCCGGCCCCCGATGGAGAGCATATTAGCTTTCCAAGATGAAAGTTTCTTACGCATACGGTCTATAATAACATCCCACCTACGAAGAGATCGACCCCTCCCCCCAATCTTAATGCCGAGATACTCAAAGGAGGAGTCCCCTTTGATACAACCGTTCGCCACACACACAGCCTCCACCTCTTCCTCCGACATACCAAAACCAATCAATTGTGATTTAATCATGTTAATTTTAAGCCCCGATTGAGCATAAAAAGCCGCCAACACATCCACAATACCATCAATATTATGTTGGTCCCAATCCGCAATAAACATAACATCATCCGCGTAAAATAAATGTGAAATAGAAAAGTTAGCATTACCAATCGTAGCCCCGCTCAATCGTCTATCCGCCACCGCTTGCTCAATCAAGATATGAAGGCCCTCCATAGCTAAAATAAAAAGGAAAGGCGAAAGAGGATCGCCTTGTCTAAGACCACGGAACATATTAAATTCTTCGGTGGGGCTACCATTCACAAGAACCGACAATCTAGCCGACGAAATACTTTCACGGACCCAACCTCTCCATTTAACACCAAAACCCATCTTTGTCAATATAAAATCTAAGTACTCCCAACTTAGAGAGTCATAGGCCTTTTCAAAATCCACTTTAAAAAGAAGAAGCTTCTTTTTTTCAATTTGTACCACTCCATGATCTCACTAATCATTAACGAGCCATCAAGAATTTGTCTTCCTTTAATAAACGCGGATTGCTCTTTACTAACCAAATTATCCACCACTTTCGCAAGCCTCAAAGCAAGTAACTTGGCAATTATTTTATATTGAATACCAATTAAAGCAATAGGCCGATAATCTTTAACAAACGTAGGATTAGAGATTTTAGGGATGAGGGTGACAAAAGAGGCATTACACCCTATCGGGATAACACCTTTCTCCAAGAATTCATCAACCGATTTGAGCAAGTCATCTTTAAAAAGATCCCAATATTTCTTAATAAATTTAAACGAAAAACCATCGGGACCCGGGGCTTTATCACTACCATAACTCCACACCACCTCTTTTAATTCTTCCATTGAACACGACCTTCCTAATAAAATACCATCATCTTCCGTAAGTTGCCCGAATTGGTGTTGCCCGACGACAGGTATACAATTATCGACTTTTTTGAATTCTTCTTTATAAAAATCCAAAAAAACTTTTTTAACCACTTTTGGATCCGTTTGCCAAACACCATCATCCATAATGCCTTGAATCATTTGCGCCCTTCGACGATGATTAAGCATACCATCAAAAAATGAAGAGTTTTCATCCCCTTCAACCTCCCATTTCAGCTTAAGCTTCTGAAGTAGATCAATATTCTTTCTTCTATCGACTTCTTTCAACTCATATAACCAATCGATTCTTTGATCAATTTCTTCAGCATTAGCTATATTGTTATCGATTTTATCCTCAATCTTTTTTAACTTGTGTTTAAGCCAAAACGCCCGCCCATCATTTTTCTCCTTTTGAATACCGATCCATGATCTGCATTTATTCTTAATAAACTTAAGTTTATTTTTAAAATTGATGATGTCCGAAACATCATTGGCAGAAAACTCAAGGCAAGCTTCCTTAATCATCTCATCAAATTCCGCTATTTCTAGCCAAGAGTGTGACAACCGAAACGGGGATGGGCCATAATCAAGAATTTCGGAATGCAAAAAAATGGGTATGTGGTCAGATAATTTCCGATCAAGAGCCACAACCCGCAACTGAGGATGATTTGAAACACAACTTTCCGAGAGCAAAAACCGATCCAACTTGCTCATTTTGGAAGCTTTTTTATTCATCGAAGTAAATTTCTTACCCCCAATAGGAAGATCAATCAAAGCATTTTGATCAATAAAATTATTAAACGACAAGGCTCCTTGAGCATTAAAAACGGAACCAAATCGTTCCGAATCTTCCCGCACTTCATTAAAATCACAAAAAATTACCATATTACTTGATTTATCTCGCATATAAGCATTGATTTCCTCCCACAATCTACATTTTGCGTCTAAATCTTGCGGCGCATACACATTTATCATGTGAGAACTTTCAAGATCTCCCGACCATTTGCTCTCCACAATAATAAAATGAATACCGCAATGTATATTGACTTTTCTGAAAACTGCCGTGTCCCAAATAGACACTAAACCACCTGAGTGCCCGCGAGCAGAACTGCAAGCAAAATCAAAATGAAAGTTCCCCGATAACGCCTTTACTTTAAAAATATCAACTTTGGACATCATTGTTTCTTGCACACCTAAAAACGTCACCCCATTCTGATAACATAAACTTTTAACCCACTTCCTCTTCTCGACGTCCCCAATCCCATGGACATTAATTGAAAGAACACGCATCATTAACATGGAGATCACCTGTTCTTACATTATCCACTTCATCAGAATTTTTATTAACCTTCTTACCAAAAAAACGTACCACAAGACCTAGAAGGCGACACCTCATTTGATTTCTTCCATCTTGTACAATTTTCAAACCCGGGAGGGCAGCTCACCGAATCTGCATGGGGTTCATAGCTACCCCAATTATCACCTTTATTCGTCTTTAGCTCAGGGACCGGATTCAACTCTACTGTATGCATGATAGGCGTTTGCCCCACCTGAGCAGCTTCCCTATTATCATCCCCCAGTTCTTTATCCGGAGAGGAATTCCGGGACTTTTCTGAGAACTTATCTTCTTCAACTAGATTTATAACATTATTGATCACATCATCTTCCTGGTCAGAAAAATCAAAACAGTCACCATTCTTCAACTCGTCCTCGTCTCCCTTATCATCACAACTAAACTCGGAGTCTGATAAGTTATCAGGTTTAATAATCTTGATCTTCCAATGCTGAGGTTCCTTCACCCGAACCTCATACAAAGTATCATGTACATACACATCAATCCTCATTGATACATACCTTGGAATTCAGGCTCATGCATATTTTTCCCCGGCTAGGGTTATCATCATGTTCATCAAAAAACAAAAATGATCCCCACATATTAGCAATTTTTTTATACACGTCTGAATCCCAAGCACAAAGAGGTAGTCCGTCCACTTCTAGCCAACTTATTCGCTCATCAATCACAAAATTAGCCGAAACATGTTGGACTGACGAAAACACACTAGATATATCAGCTGCTTTAAATCTAGCACAAGCCTTAGATGATTTAAAATCAATCCACACCTAAAACCCGCCAATATGGTGAATCTCCACGTCACTAAACCCTTCATTATCAAGAATCGTATATAATTGTGGCATTGCTTCAATAAATTTTACCTTAGCTAAAACAACCGCCTCGGAATCTTCAATGGAGATTAGGTCAGAATCTTTTAAAACAATGAACTTCTTAGCAGGAAACGAATCCACTGCAGCCTTCTTATTCTCATCAGTATTTGCAACAGGCCTGCTACCAATGACACTTGCATATGATTTATTAGGGTTAACCCTACTACTATTACTGACCTTAACTTCCGCACCTTTTTGAGCCGATTTTGTCCGATTAAATCTGGCCACTGAAACATACACATGGAACGACCTAATCCATTGTTCTGAAAGTTTGCGAGCAAACTGTTCTTCATTCTGGATACCACGAAATCTTAAAAACCAAACCGTTTACCGAATTTTGTATTTTTCTTGGCAATATACACGTCAACTACGTTGCCGAACTGCATGCTCCAATTCCACAGATCGTTTTCATCCAATTTCATTGGGAAATTGGTAATGAAAAACGAAATCGCCAGTTTTTCCACCGATTTATGATAAGGGTTCACAATCGGTTTATGAATATCCTTTGGTTTATGATTATCCTTTGGTTTCGATCTATCTTTGTTGCCAATCTTCCAAATCCAGCCGTCCGAATCAGTCACCTGTTTAAATCTTCCCATATTGAACGGATCACAGCCCAGCCCGCCCCAACCCCGACGATCACCGGAAAAGTCGCCGACGGCGCTAGGGTTCCAGAGAGCTTTTTTTCAGAAAAAAAAAAATTTCAAAGTCTTTTACTTATTTAAGAATAACATATTCATTGAACATATTGTACATTTGAAATAAATTCGTAGTTCAAACAAATATATTTTATACTTCCTCCGTATCAAAATAAGTGACACAAATTGTCTTACACGTTTTTTGAGGTAAAAGATTAAAGTATAAGTTAAAATATATTAAAGTACATAATTAGTGGAGAATGGGTCCCACTTTTCTTGAATAAAGTGATATTAATGAATTTTAAAAGTAAAAGTAAGGGTATAAGGGTAATTTCATTTTATTAAAGTGGATAGTTAGTGAGTATGGGTCCCACTATTTTTACCAAATAAAGAAAGTTTTCAAAGTGTGTCACTTATTTTGATACACCCCAAAATGGAAAGTGTGTCACTTATTTTGATACGGAGGAAGTATAATTTTCACAAAATCAACTACATAACTTATAAATTCAGTGACAGAAAAAAGGATTCCTAAAGTAAAAATTTAAAGAAGTAACAAATAAATCCGAACTATATTATGCATTTTCATAATTAAATAAAAGAAGAGAATATTAAGTTATGAAAAATAATAATGAACAATAAGTAAAAGATTAAAAACGATTAATGTGAAACATAAGTTTGTATAAAGCTTTTGTTTATGAATAACTTTTTCAATGTAATCAAAACATCTGTAGATGGTAATATTAACTCGTTGATTTATAGATGAGTTGATTTGGTTTGTATTTTATCTCAAACGGGTTAAGTGAGTCATATCAAATAATATGGCTCAAAGGGAACATGCCAAACACATAGAGTCATTTCTATCAATTTGACAAAGTCCTTCAATTAAGAAATTGTTTAATATTGTAATTACACATTAAATTGACAGTGTTATATTCAAGGAAGTCTTTGATTTTTATGAAGACTCATAGAATAAATCTTAACCATTGATTAATTATAAGTAATGGTCAAGATTAATCACGTATTTTATACATGGAGGGGTATTTTGGTCAATTAAAAAAAATATTTTAGAATTATTTTTTTTTAATTTTTTTAATTTTTAAATTTTTTTTTTCATTAGTAACATATAATGCGATTGCATACTGTATCATATGTGATTGTACTAAAACATCAAATGTGAATAAATATAAAATCACATGTGATTTTATACTAAAATCAATGTGATTAAGTACTACACTTAATTATCAATTAAATATTATTTTTTAACGAAAAAAATAATAAAAATAATAATAAATAAAAATGTAAAAAAAATAAAAATAAAAAATAAAAAATAAAAAAAATAGAAATTTATTTAAGTGCCAAATGACCAAAATACCCCTTCATGTATAAAATGTGTGATTAATCTTGACCATTAGATTTTATTGATCAATGATTGAGATTTGTTACTCAAAATTACATAATAATGATAGATGTCCTTGAATATTTTCTTTAAATTGATATTCAAAGTAACAATCAAATCTTGTAATCAAAAGTATATAATTTAGCAAATGCTCCATTATCCATTTCATAATCCTTTATCAAATTTTATTAAGAAAAGTAAACAAATCAACAACTCCAAAAATTACATTTCAAAATTAAATTTTGAGAAATACCGATTGCATAGAACTTGATATTATTATTAATTTACTAAAATAAAGAATTCGGAATACATTCCTTGATAATTAAGGCAAGTTCTATATATTTTTAAATTATACAATTATTACCGAGTTTTAAATTTTGATAAGTAAGGAAACCGGTAATGATTTCCTTGATAAGGGATAATTTGAATGGAAACTCAATTGATAAGGGATAAGTAAAGAAACAGAAAATAAATTTAATATTTATTTTGAAATTACTCGGTATATAATAAAAGAAGGTTTTTTACCACCTAGATAATGTCACACCATAATACCACATCACTCCTTTGGCCACATCATGAAGCCATGTATCACTCTTTCCGCCACCTCGTGAACTATCTTAATTTTAAAAAATTTAAAATTTTGAAGTAATCTAATATTCGTAGATAAATCCGGTTTGCTATCTATATATAATAAAAAAATGAGTTCTAAATTTGATATAGTATTTATTACCTAGCATTTAATAACCTAGCATTCTAATTCGATTTACCCAGCATTTACACCCATCATTCGGTTGCATTTACGTTAGATGTAAATTTAACCCAAAAAGAAAATCCATCAGTCATGAATCTTTAAATTAAATTGATTATATTAAATTGATTAAATATAACATTTAGAGTTTTGCCTAAAAGGCTAAAACGCCTCACTTTTAATGCCTTGCTACTCTTTGTACCTCACTAAGAGGAATGGGGTTGTGGATTGGAATATTAGCTGGTTCAATATTAGTTGGAGCATATATAAAACGCTATGTACAAGTGAAGACCTCTATGGCTGCTGATTTAACGTAAAGCCTGTCTAATGTGATACTATATTTTTTTCTGTAGTATGCATTGAGGAAAGTTGAAGCTGTTGAAAATCAGGATTGTCCTATCAATATTAAGTTGGTTGATCCATCGTCTTATGTTCTTATCACTTAAACTCTTGATAAGGTAAATATTACTCCGTACATTTCTCTATCATTTAAATGCCTCAATAAAACAAATTCTATAATACTGATGTTTTCTAAAATGGTAATATCTCATATTCATGTATCACTAGCTGATACATCTGAACCAAGTTAACTTGAAGTTCATCATTTTGTGAATGTTTACATACTAATTGTAATTTGTGTGTTGTTTTTTTCATCCCAAATTTCTAAACTTAATATCAGTTTTAGTCCTGCTGTTTCAGGGTAAACAAAGATTAGACTATAGATTGCTTTTAAGCAATGCAATTTGTATCCAGATATAATGACATTTTCTACCTGGCGAAATCCGGTTTGAGTTCAATTGCGTGTGTGTTTGTAATGGTTAGTTAGTTTGTTCATTTTACGAATAAAGGTGATTCATTTGACAACCATATATGCTCTTTTTTAGAAGACTGAAGAGTACAATTTAACTTTTTATGGCTGAACTACGTGTTCGTGTAAAATTTAAACATACAAAGATGATTGGTATTTGTTTGGTCGGTCTAAAACTTTTGTGGTTATATTAATAACAAATGATATGATTATAACGATTACAATACTTGAAATAGTTAAGAAAATGACGTCTCCAATTGCAAATAGTAAAGATTCCCATGATTGGTCATAAGATCAAAGAAAAAATATTTTTAAAGGTTTAATTTATGGAATTTATAATTATGCAGAGATGTAGTCAATCTATACTGCAACCACATCAACATTTTGTCTGCTTTCGCTTCTATGCCAAGCAAGTTTTTCCGAAAGGGCTAAAGGGTATGGTGAGTTGAATTGCAAATGCAAACTAATCTCTCTTTTTACATGTGCTAATTTAGACTCTTTTAATATTATTTGATTTTCTGATGTTAATCCACAGGAATGGTGAAGGGATTTTCTTTGATGTGAAGATATTTGAGACAATAATTAGGAATTGGGATCCTCCGAAAAGACAAATTTAAAATTGATTTTGAAGATCTTGCAGTTGTTTCTCAGTAAGCTAAGGTTATGAAGGCGGTTAGGGAAAAGTTGTTGGAATTGGTGTCCAACACATCAAATAAACCGGTATTACGGTTCGGATATTTTAGAGTCCTATTCGGGTTGCCCTCGAGGAATCCCCGAACACGAGAAAAACGTATTATTTAATTAATTGTTTAATTAAATGGACTAATGGGCTTAACGGGTTTAACTAGTTGATGGGTTATTAACTAGTTAATGGTATCGGGCTTGTAATTAATTATGAGATTAATTAATTGACAATGGGCTTGTGGTGGGCTTGGACCAATTAGAGTTTGACTCTAATAGGGTTTCAACTATTATAAATAAGAGGTCAAGGGTATTGACCTAATAGACTTTTCCTTGCCTCCTTGTGTTGCTCCCTACTCGGCCGAACACAACACCACCGCCACCCGACTGCCGCCGACCAACTGCCGCCGCACCGCCGCCGCTGCTGCTGTCGAACCGAAAGGGATTTCGGTTTAGGTTTCGGTACTCGTTTTCTCAAGGTGCTTTATACTACGTTGTGGTATATCGTCCTATTCGTGATAACCCTTGGGTGTGATACGATAGAGGGATTCTTTCTTGAATCCTAGGCATAGTGTGAATCTGGCAAGAACGAGATCACAAGGTTTGTCATCCTCGCCAAACCAAAACAATGTAAGTTTTGAATTTATTATTTAATTAGTTACTAAATATCTAGTTGCGTTAGAATTGTAAACCTAACGGTCCAAATAGTTTTAAATTGGGTCAATGTTCTACCAAGTTATTTTTGATTTCCGCCTTAAACAAATTGTGGCTAGATGCATAGAAAACCCAACAGTGGTATCAGAGCGCCATTGGTTTACAAGTTTAATTGTGCTAGACGAAAATTCGAAATCCATTAAAATTGTTTTAATTATTTTCGGTATTATTAAAATTGTTTTATTAATTACCGAAAATTAAAAATTGTTTTTTTTTATTATTTTCGAAAATCGGAAATATTATTTTAATATTAAATCATTTTTTATTAAAATAAATTAATTAGGATAATTTCAAAATTTTGGAATTATCAAGAATTTAAAAGAAAAGATTTTATCAAATCTAGATTTTATTTAAAAGATTTAAAAAAAATATTTTATATATATTTATGTATTTTTCGAAAATACATAAAAGATTATATAATATACTAGCTTCATAGCCCGCCCGACTGGGCGAGCATGCTTCAAGAAATAATATGCATAACTACAAAAAAAATGTATGAAATTATACCGTCAATTATTATTGAAATGATGAATAAACGTTCTTTTATACATGAATAATTATTATTAAAAATTAAATCCGAAATAAAACTTCTTTGTATTCGACGTTTGCCTTCGACGTTTGCCTGTTGTTGTGCATAATCCACATTCTGAGATTGTACATATCTGACTATTATTTCGGATTTAAATTTAAAAAACCCATAAAACATTTTAAAAAAATGTACGCATACGTTATGTTACCAGCAGTAGAAGGAAATCCATATTCATCAAACAATCGCATTAAATCCCCAAATTGCCTATGAAGATCACCAAACACTTTAATTGGAGCTTTTAACTGAAGAACAGTTGGTTCGTGCAAAAATAACTGTTCAACAACATAACAAAGCTCCCCAACTTCATATGAATCAAGAAAAAACCTTCTGTTAACAGGTGGTTTCCAGTTTCGAGATCTAAGCAAATTAGATATAACCTGGAAAAACACATATTATAATCTGCCATCTATTAATAAATTTTAGATAATTATTTGGTTGGCCCATACCAAGTAGGACCCGTTTTTTCCATTTATCACAACATGACCACTTTTTCAAATTTATTGCGATGCAAGAACCATTTTTCAATTTTTTTATTTTTTTCTCGACCTTTGTAATATTGTTATGAACTATTTTTAAATTTTGTGATTATTTTTACAAAAAGAAAGGTAAAAATAAAAAGAAACAAAAATGAAAGAAAAGTAGGTCTTTTAGAGAAAAATAAAATAAAATGGTTGTTTTGAGAAAATTGGTAAATTAGAGTTCAATTTGTTATAATTGTAAATATTTATAAAATAATTTATAAAAACGCATAGGGAATTTCAATATACAGAAGACTGTAGGACCAAAAGTGAAAACGGGCCTAACCTTGACCCGCCAAATGAAGGAGTGTCGGGCCTACTGTTAGGAGACATTTGATCAAACGGGCTCAAATTATTTGAGGTGCTTTCAAATGAGTCTTAAATAAAAAGCCCAAATATGTATTAAAGTTTAGGTAATAATGAAACAGGTCGAGTGGGAACATGAATTTAGACCCTGAATTTCGACACGTGGCACTTATGGTTTGGTTTATATATAAACTGAGAACTTCATGGGTGGTCAATAATTCTATTGAAGGTATCCTCTATATTATATAGAAACGGGTCAAATGGCTCTAAAATAGGGGGAAAACCTAAATATGTATTAAATAATGAAACGGGTCGAACGAAATATATTATGTAAAACAAGCAGGTAGGGAAACATGTCAAAACTGGTCGGATACCCCTAAACACTTCTTGTCCCAAATTATGTTTGAACAAAAAAGTTATCGTGTCGAATACGATTACAAAAGCTAGATTAATTAAAACTTGTCAACAGTATTTGCTTTTGTCAAGTAATAGAACTTCATGTCAAATACATTACATATTGTATATTTAGTTACCATTGAATAAAACAAATGCAATTTAACCAAAAAGACATACCTTAGAACTAATATGTAAAGATTCATCATCAAGCTCATCATTATTTTGATCCTTGAGATACAAATACAGTAACATGTTTCAGAAAAATAAATTGGCCTGAAGGATATTAATTTTAAAAAAAATATAACCTGAAAGATCGTTTTGATAACGGCTTCAAGCAATGAATCTCCTTAAAGAAATAAACAATAAATATGAATAATATGTGTATTTTGTATATTTGTATTTATTTATTTAAAGAGACTACATTTCTCAAGATATTTTCAAGAAGATGAACAATCTATTGGGAGCAACTATAACATAGACGGTCCTGAATTATGACCCATCAACACGTTTATTTTATAGGTTGGCACAAAACATAACTTGAGAAATTAGGATTTTTTAAAGACCATATCTCTCTCAAGCATTTTATCAAACAGTTGGCGGGCAAAGGTTAATTAGTGGACTTAGTACACAACTTTGTAGATGCAAAATCACCATTTCATTTTCAATTTCCTGTTATTATTAGAATTTATAAAGAATTGAGTTACAAATATTGAAACCTAATAATTGATCTTAATAATTGAGTCACCAATTATTTAAGCAGGCACATCAAGAATTGATAAGAACTCAATTTTCCCAATTGCAAAAATAAAAATAATAATTGACTTCTTCATAAAATATCAATTAAATAGATAAGCTTACGCATATAGGTTCTGTCTCTTTGGTAGTCATTTTAGCTCCATCCTTTGTGGCATGAGCTGATCATCATCAACCTCAACCTGTTTCGAGGAAATTAAAAAAAAAATTCACAATTTAACCACATAAAATATATGGGAACATTGCTTCACAAAATCGGAGTACAATCCATAATTCCATGCATCTGTTTATGAATCATCAGCATCCCAACAATTAAATTGATTTATGAATCACAAAAATCGGATTATGGTTTTAAGTAGAATAATTACCATTAGGATGTTATTTACTCTTTCACAAGATGTAATTTCTGAAATTAATTTTCTTCCATCATTACCACTAACAAAACTTCTTTCTATCAAATTTCTTGATTTCAAAACTCCAAAAAATAACTTTGAAATCAGGGTTTTAATTTTTTCATCCATCATTACCAATAACAATCACCGCAAATGGAATTTGAAATCAAAACACCAAAAAAGAACTAATTGATTTCATCTACAATTAAATCTCTGCCAATTCGAAATTAGAAAAGAAAATACTTGATTTGATCCATAATTAAATCAAATTGTTACTTATTAAAAGCAAAGAGATGATATTGATTGATGGTGAAGACGGAGAAATATGGATTTTACATACCATGGATTAGACTTTCACTCGTACCGTATATACGCAAACAGTTGGTGGATGTGAAGAATTGTATATTTCAAACCAATGCATAGACAATTTACATCAACTCCCTAATTATCATATGTATGCCCTAATAACGATGGTATTTCAAATTCCTTCTTAGGACATGAGGGTCAATACTGATGAATTAAATTACGAATACTGAGTAGTAATTGTACCTTTAAATAACCTAAATCTGATGAAGAAAAAGATGGGTAGTTGTATTGAAGATATTATTGAGAATGTAGGTGCCGATTGAAGTAGACATGAAGGGAGAGACAGAAGGTAGAGGAATCTCAAATATGGGCGGAGGGTGATAGCAAGGGGCGGTGCCAGTTCAGGAGGTGGCGCATGAGTAGGCGCCGGAGGAGGAGTAGGCAGCGGCGGTGGAGGATTTCTCGAAGAAGAGCGATGGGTTAAGGCCTGAGGGCTGCGATTAGTGGAGCGATGGGTGGTAAGATATGTGGGAGACTTGTAATTTGTGCTTGACAGGTGGTACTTTGATCAATTACATGTCAGCATTAAGAACGAATCAGGGAATGACATGTGGACAAACCTAAATCAAAATTAGGCTCCATATATAGGAGGAGATTGATTTAATATTTAAATAAAAGAAATAATCCTATATATGGATATATGTATTTTTTGGAAATATATATATGCCTAAAATAGTTGATTTGCTAAATCTAGATAATTATTTAAAAGGGTTTTTTAAATAAAGATAAAATTTGGAAATTTAAATTTGGGATATGGGATATATCCGAAATTTTAATAAGATTTAAAAGATATGATCTTAAAATTAAAAGATATGTTAAATATGGATATAGATATATCCGAAAATAACTTTCGGTATATATTTATATATATTTAAATATTTTTTCGGAAATTTTAAAATTATAAAAGGGATTGGATTTTCGAATTATTTTATTATTGATCTTATTTACTTATAATTGTTTATAATAGAAATAATGGCATAAATATTAAAAAGGTAATTAATCATATATTATATATTAATTAAAAGTTTTATTTAGAATATATATATATATATATATATATATATATATATATTAATTTCCGAAATTCATATATATATCAAAAGTGATTTGATATTCCTCCCTTATATATATAATATTATGTAATAAAGGTTTATTAAATATTATATAAGATATAGTTATAATAGTAATTAAAACGTTGCGTCCTCGCACGTTTGTAAAATTAATTATACTATATAAACTTTAGTAAATGAAATTAAAAGGTTTTAATTATCATAGAATATAATTATAAAATAGTTTATATATATTATAACTAAAGTTAAATACGTTATCACTTATGTCATTAGTAGGCTCACCCATAGTCTAAGGCATATAAATGATGAAAAGGAGAGATATGATCTCGAATGGGGTCGCGTTTTTAACACACCTTGCGCTGACCTTCCCCGCCGCTTCCCTTGTCTTAGAATGGAGCTACCGAACGGACATAATAGGATGATTTCAAGATTAAAAGTATAATCATAAAATTAAACAAATCCTTCCCTTTTAATATAAATGTGAACATCGTGTGCTCTCCACAAGATGACACGCGCCCATATTATAATATGATTAACGGAACTCGTGTGGTTAACCGGTACGTTAATTATGAGATTATTTTGTGAGTGAAACGATTCTCGTGATACCCAAGCGAACTTGAGCCGAGAATCTACGTGGGTGTCTTATGGTTGTTTCACCTTCTAATACATGATCCACGGCATCCCTGTCATATAGATTAGAAAGAGCATTGATTCGAGATTAACATGTCATTCTCCTAGGAGAATGAATCTCAAAGAACTAGGGATTTCATGAGATTGAAATTGATAATAGTTTGCCTACAACACGAAATTATTCGGTGTGAAATACGGCATCCCTCTTCACATCAAATGACTAGTGGTTGTATCCTAGCCTTATGAATAAAGATTGGGAAAATTATCATAAGGATTATTAATGAATACACTAACAAAGAAATTGTTTCTTTTGTAGATGGCCAACAACAACAATAACAATAACAATAACAATAACAATAATGTCCCACTTCCTCCACCACCTCCACTTCCACAAGGACCACAAAACTTTGCTCTAATCTCAACCTTGAATCGTGAGAAGCTCACTGGACCCAACTACATAGATTGGGTTCGAACACTTAGAATCAAATTAAGGTACGAGGGCAAGGAGTATGTCCTCGACAACAAGATTGCTGAACTTATTGATGACTCGAGTGATTTGGACATAGCTGCCGACAATCTTCATCACACTGAATCGGAAAAGGTTGCTTGCCTGATGTTGGCCTCTATGTCTTCTGAACTCCAAAAGAATTTTGAGAAGATGAGTGCTTATGAGATCAACCAATAGCTCAAGGAAATGTTCCAAAACCGAGCCAGGCAAGAACGTTTCGATGTAGTAAGTGATCTAATGGCATGCAAACTTCAAGAAGGACAATCTATGTGTAGCCACGTCCAAAAGATGAAGGGCTACATAGACAGGCTTGAGAATTTGGGTGTCCCCTTGCCAAAGGAGTTGACCACTGATATGGTTCTGAACTCGCTTCTGGCGTCCTACTCACAGTTTATAGTTCAATATAATATGGGTGATATGGACAAGACACTCATGGAATTGCACGGTATGTTAAAGACTACCGAGGCTAGTCTTATGAAGGCTAAAGGTCCATCTCCTGCTGCTCCTTTCTTGGCCATTCGTTTGAGGGTGTTAAGAAGAAACGCCGTCCTCCTCCTAGTGGCAAAGGTAAGGCCAAAGTAGGTCATGCCAAACATGGCCAGAAGAGGAAGGCTGATTCTGACATAGCACCCACTAAAGATCCGAAAGAGGCTGTTTGCTACTACTGTCAAGGAAAGGGTCACTGGAAAAGAAGCTGCCCAAAGTACCTGGATGATTTGAAAAATCATAAGGTCCAAAAGTCTGGCACCTCTGGTACGTTTATGATTGAACTCCACAATACTTCTATGTCTAATTCTTGGGTTCTAGATACAGGGCGTGGTACTCACATTTGCACTGATATGCAGGGACTTAAGAATGGTAGGAAGTTGAAGCATGGAGAGCTTAATCTGATCACGGGAAACAGAGTCTCGGCTGCTGTCACCAAGATAGGAGATTATGAGCTCATGCTTAGCAGTGGATGTTCTTTACTTTTATTAGATGTTTGTTTTTTGCCTTGCATGGCACGCAACATTATTTCATTTTACGCATTGTTTAAGGATGGTTTTAACTTTGTTTTTGATAATGAGAATGGTTCTATTTTGGTTTATAAAAATGATGTGTTTTACTTTAAAGCTATTCCTTGTAATGGTATTTATGAAAATGTTGGTTGCGTAAACAAAAGTAATCTAATATTGAATGTTGATTTATCCAAAGGTGTATTGGATAAGTCATGTCTATGGCACTTTCGCTTAGGACATAAAAACAAGAAACGCATAGCTAAACTCCAAAAGGATGGAGTGTTAGAATCATTTGACTTGAAATCAGATGATGTGTGTGAGTCTTGTTTACTTGGCAAGATGACAAAGGCGCCATTCACAGGGTCGTGTGAAAGAGGCAAAGATTTGTTGGACCTCATACATACTGATGTGTGTGGACCGTTCAAATCTAACACTAGACATGGTGAATGATACTTCGTCACATTTACTGATGATTTCAGTAGATATGGTTATGTTTATTTGATTAAACATAAGTCTGATACTTTTGAAACGTTCAAAGAATATCAGAAAGAAGTAGAGAATCAACTGGGCAAGAAGATTAAGATGCTCAGCTCTGACAGGGGCGGAGAGTATTTTAGTCAAGAGTTTATCGACTATCTAAAGAGTTGTGGAATAGTATCCCAACTCTCTCCTCCACGAACTCCACAACTCAATGGAGTGTCGGAAAGGAGAAATCGAACCTTGTTAGACATGGTGCGATCTATGATGAGTCGATCAACACTTCCAGTGAGTTTATGGGGATATGCTTTAGAGACTGCAGCACATATCGTGAACCTTGTACCAACTAATAAGGTTGCCAAAACTCCCTCTGAAATGTGGACAGGGAATCCTCCCTCCCTCAAACATTTGAAAATCTGGGGTTGTGAAGTTTATGTAAGACATGAATCTCACGACAAGCTAGATAACAAATCAGAGAAGTGCCACTTCATTGGCTACCCACGACAGTCTTTTGGATATCGGTTTCATAATCCGAAAGAGAACAAAGTGTTCGTATCTCGAAGAGGATTCTTCCTTGAGAGAGAGCTATTATCCAAAGAAGACAGTGGGAGCAAAATTGATCTTGAAGAGTGTCAAGAGTCAACCAATGAAGATGTAGTGGAACCTGTAGTTGACACTAGCACTCAACCAGAGGATGAGATTCCTGTTGAAGAAAATGATGTAACTCCTACCGTTCCACGTAGATCCTCTAGAACTGTTCGCCCTCCTGAGCATTTTTGGTGATTATTATGATTACAATATTGCTGAAGGCGATGCATCTACTGGTAATAGTTTACCAGTTGATGACGATGAGCCATCGAGTTATAAGGAAGCCATGGAAGGCCCTGAGGCCGAAAAGTGGAAAGTGGCTATGGAGAGTGAGATTCAGTCCATATATGACAATCAAGTATGGAACTTCATTGAGACTTCTCCCGGCATTAAAACCGTTGGATGTAAGTGGATCTTCAAGAAAAAGATTGATATGGATGGGAATGTGCACACCTATAAGGCTAGGTTGGTTGCAAAAGGTTATACTCAAACTCATGGGATTGATTATGATGAAACCTTTTCACCAGTAGCCAAGATAAAGTCTATCAGAATATTGCTTGCCATAGCTGCATTTCATGACTATGAAATTTGGCAGATGGATGTTAAAACCGCCTTCCTTAACAGAAGACTTACTGAGGATGTCTATATGGCACATCCAGAAGGTTTTATCGATAAGAAATATCCTGATAGAGTGTGCAAGCTTGAGAAATCAATCTATGGATTGAAACAAGCCTCTCGTAGCTTGAATCTTTGCTTCCATGAGAAAGTCAAGGAGTTTGGTTTCTCTGGAAGTGAAGATGAGTCCTGCGTTTACATTAAAGCTAGTGGGAGCGTTGTAGTCTTTCTAGTACTGTATGTGGATGACATACTCCTTATTGGAAAGCATATTCCTACACTGCAAGATGTGAAGTCTTGGTTGGGAAAATTTTTCGCAATGAAGGACCTAGGAGATGCAGCGTACATACTCGGTATAAAGATATACATAGATAGAGAAAGACGTCTAATAGGATTGAGCCAGAGTACATACTTGGATAAAATACTAAAACGTTTTAGTATGGTTGATTCCAAGAAAGGGTATCTACCCATGAACCATGGCATAACATTGTCTAAGAGTCAATATCCCAGTACTAAGCAAGAACTGGAGAAGATGAGTCGAGTCCCCTACGCCTCGGCGATTGGATCGATCATGTTTGCCATGATATGTACTCGTCCGGATGTCTCATATGCTTTAAGCATGGTGAGTCGGTTCCAGGACAACCCTGGCAATGATCATTGGACTGCGGTGAAAACGATTCTCAAGTACCTAAGGAGAACAAAGGATATGTTCTTAGTGTACGTGGGAAAGACGAACTTGTTGTGGAAGGTTATTGTGACGCGAGTTTCCAAACGGATAGAGATGACTCGTGCTCACAATCTGGGTGGGTGTTCTTGTTAAATGGAGGAGCTGTCACTTGGAAAAGTTCCAAGCAGAAGGCAGTCGCTGATTCTACATGTGAATCTGAGTATATTGCTGCCAGTGAGGCAGAAAAAGAGGCCACATGGTTAAAGAATTTCATTGGTGATCTTGGTGTCGTAACAAGCATCAAGGACCCATTGAAAATCTTTTGTGACAATGAAGGTGCAGTCACTTTGACTAAAGAATCCAAAGATCATAATCAAACCAGGCATATACTCAGAAAATATCACTATGTGAGAAAGCGTGTTGAGGAAGGCGACATCATAGTGACTAGAGTATCGTCGGATGACAACCCGGATGATCCTTTCACTAAAGCACTAAGTCTTGTCAAGCATGATGCTCATGCGAGGACGATAGGAATTAGATTTCATAATAACTTATCTTAAAGTGTTATTCATTTGAAATTTGTAGTGAAAAATAAATTGTATGAATTGATGATTTATTTATGGAGATTAAATAATTTGCAAGTGTTCTATCATTCATATAGTATTTAATTATTCCATTTCAACCTTTTGCATGTTTAGAACCTATTCCAAAGTAATCTAAGAGATTACTTAAACGTCCACAGTCAGTCGTTCTCATGGGAATGAGAACTGAATTAAGATGTCATGGGAGAATTAGTAGATTGTTCAAAAGGATGAACATTGCATGGGGATTGCTGCTACTCTCATGAGCATTTAAAAGGTGTTTTTAAATGTTGGACAAACCCACGCCCAGAGAATTACCCCATGGACTTAATCATGGGTAATTGTGAGGCGATAATATCGTATGAGTCTTCAAACCAAGATGCATCATTTCCTAAGTACGATTTCGTGATGCATTGGTCTAACTCCAACGCTATTCGTAACTGGTAGCTATACAGATTAGTTCCATGCGTCATGTGATGACTATGAAGGAAGATGGTGTAGTTAAGGTTTATTCGTTCCCTCTGATCAAAGTGAGAGAGGAGATATCTATGGGTCCCCTGTTGATTTGATGTGACACTGAAGTACCTGCGCAGGTCATGACTAAATTGAAAGTTCAATTGTGTAGTCAAAACGTCATCATAAATCTCGAATCAGGAAACATAATCGTAACTAGAGTGATTGACAAGTCCATGTCACTAGTTATATGATATCGTGTAATGAAGGACATATGATCACTTATCATAGGACCGTTTCTGATAGTTCAGAGTTCGGCAGCTGCACATGATATGCACACTCTAAAGTATACACTTACGCATACCGTTTATAGTTGATGAGATGTCCAAGTGGGAGACTGTTGGAATTGGTGTCCAAAACATCAAATAAAACGGTATTACGGTTCGGGTATTTTAGAGTCCTATTCGGGTTGCCCTCGAGGAATCAACGAACACGAGAAAAACGTAGTGTTTAATTAATTGTTTAATTAAATGGACTAATGGGCTTAACGGGTTTAACTAGTTGATGGGTTATTAACTAGTTAATGGTATCGGGCTTGTAGTTAATTATGAGATTAATTAATTGACAATGGGCTTGTGGTGGGCTTGGACCAATTAGAGTTTGACTCTAATAGGATTTCAACTATTATAAATAAGAGTTCAAGGGTATTGACCTAATAGACTTTTGCTTGCCTCCTTGTGTTGCTCCCTACTCGGCCAAACACAACACAACCGCCACCCGACTGCCGCCGACCAGCTGCCACCGCACCGCTGCCGTGCGCCGCCGCCACTGCTGCCGTCGAACCGAAAGGGTTTTCGGTTTAGGGTTCGGTACTCGTTTTCTCAAGGTGCTTTATACTACGTTGTGGTATATCGTCCTGTTCGTGATAACCCTTGGGTGTGATACGATAGAGGGATTCTTTCTTGAATCCTAGGCATAGTGTGAGTCTGGCAAGAACGAGATCACAAGGTTTGTCATCCTCGCCAAACCAAAAGAATGTAAATTTTGAATTTATTATTTAATTAGTTATTAAATATCTAGTTGCGTTATAATTGTAAACCTAACGGTCCAAATAGTTTTAAATCGGGTCAATGTTCTACCAAGTTATTTTTGATTTCCGCCTTAAACAAATTGTGGCTATATGCATAGAAAACCCAACAAAAGTAAGCTCTCATAGTTATTATTCCCATTGTGTTTATACATTGTTTTGTCTAATAAGATGCTAAAAAGAGCCCAAAGGATATAAATAATCAATATCTAGGTTTCATAATTTTCTATTGCAGATTTTCAACTTTTTAAAGGTACATCAAATCGATCAGAATATAGTTTAAAGACAGAATGATGATTATTAACATAAAATCTCTCAAAATGTAAGTTAAAATATATAACATGTTCTTCAAGATTTGATTTTCAAAATAAGCTTCTCAAGGGTGGTGTTAATTGGATTTATCATGATAATCAAGATTGGTGTCATATTATATCTTTGATTTTTTCCATTGGTTTTGCAGATTTTTAACACATCATAACCATTAGCATTTTTAAGCAATTTTTACATTTTTATCTGTTTTATTATTTGTTTATATCATCTTCATGTAATGTGAATAAATTGTGGGCATATGTGTTTTTAACATTCGGTCATGATTTATGTCTGGTAATTTAAAAACCGTAAACATGATTCATTTTCATGAATAAAGCCCGTGCATCGCATGGGCCATGTTATCTCGTATTTGTTAAAGGATTGGTTTTGTTTTAATTTATTTGTAGTCAAATAAAAATACTAATGTTAAAATTTTCGATTTCAATTATTTGATATTAAATGCTTACCATGGTTTCAGTACCAAATTTTGACTTAGACTCTAATTAATCATTATAATTTAATACCAGGTTAAATCTCGTGAAAAATCACGGGTTATCAATTTTATATAGAACATAAAATTGTATATAATACAAAACCGATTCATTATATGTGTGATTATAAAATAATCGATATGAAATTTTGTAATAGGTATATAATGTAATTATAGAATTTCAATGTTACGAATGTTATAAACCTAAATATACAAGATTAAAGAATAATAAAAATATAAACATAAAATAACTAATAAAACAAATTAAAACATTATACATATAAGTCGTAAACTTATAGATATTAGTCAACTATAAACGTGTAAATAAAAAAAACACGTTTATAAATATAATATATAGAGTTGTGTTCGATAAAGTACATGTAAAAAAAACATAGTTTTAAATAACAAATTACAACCATTTGATAAATTAGTACTGTCTTTCATCGCAAATAAAAGTTCTCATATATCTCTTCATTTTTATCTTACAAAAAAATCCAAATATCTCAAATTAATAAATACATAGATTTTCTATGGACTATCTTTTCTCTTTTACGTTTATAATTTTTTTTACCTGTTTTAAATTCTTTGTTGCGGTATTTTTTTTTTTTTTTTTGAAACGGCAAATGAAATAACAATCATCTATTGCGGTATTTAATATCTTTTTTGGCAAATGTTGTTGGTGTACAAATACTTGTATGTAACGTATTAATCTACCCACAGGGCTGTGATGTAATGCAATCATCTGTCTTTATTTCTTTGTAGTGAAAATCTTGACAAGCTTCTTCCAGATATGTTTTAACAACATTTGGAGTTAATAAATTAATTAAAAATATGAATTACGATTGTTTAACGCATTATTATCAACAACATTTCGAGTTAAAAAAACTGTATTAGAAATAATTTATCACGAGTTTGTATGCTGGAAAAAGCTTTTGAATTAATCAAGTTGCAATATACTTATTATCTTTGTTTGCTTACAATATATCTTGTGAAAATATATCATTTTGGGTTGAATGAAAACGGGTCAAACGGGTTAAAAAAATGTTGCCTATATTGGAAACGGGTCATACAAGTCGAAAGTTGTATTTAAATGTTTACAATTAGGAATTATACCTATTGTTATCATGACAACTTGATATTGATTTTGCTCTAATAGTAACCTCATTCTGTTATTGTTGAATGACATTTTAGATGTTTGACTAAAGTCTAATTCTTTGTTAAAGTCAAACATTGCATGTTTATCTGACATTTTAAAATAGTAATTGCTATGAATTTCTATAAGCCATCCGTGATTCATCACAAGCTATAGGATAGTATTAAATACTTATTTAAATTTGAAATATCTTAAGATAATGTTTTCTACATGGATTAGGTGGATTTCAAAAGGGTGACATGGAATGCTTTCATTGGTGGATGATTAATGACGTGGCAAAGATGACGTGGAAAAGGTGACGTGGATTAGTTGACGTGGAACGCTTTCTTTTACCCGTTTGATTGATTGTTTTGACGAGATGTTATTTATATATTTACTTTATTTTCTACTAAAACACAAGTAACTCAGATCCTTGTCGCACAGCTAGCCTACTAGTTACGGCCGGTGCCAAGTTGTGGAGTTAAGCAATGGTCTCATAAAGGCGCATTGTAGAAATTGTGGTCAGTTCATGGGAGCTAGTTCCAACTCGACGATAAGGACACATGTCGCAAAGCATTGTCAAACGGTAAGAAGGGGTTCACAACAAGAGGGTCAAGCGACTATGGCACTAGACGGTGGTATCTTTGCGTACCAAGCGGAACGTTGTCGAGAACATATGGCCAAATTCGTGATTCAACAAGGTTTGCCGTTCAACCACTTTGACAACCCAAGATTGACGCGCCTCATCCAACAAGAGCTTCAACCACGTTATAATCATGTAAGTCGTACTACTCTTAGACGAGATTGTTTAAAACTTTGGAAATTGGCTAAAAATGATCTAGTAAAAGGTTTTGAAAATTTAAATACAAGTGTGAACCTCACAACGGACGTTTGGTCGGCTCCTCATGGTTCGCCCGGTTCGTACCTTTGTGTTACCGCACATTGGATCGATCCAAGCACATGGCAAATGATGAAGCGTGTGATCGCGTTTGAAGATTTTCCCCATCCCCATACGGGTCAAAATTTATTTTATATGTTAAGTCACGTAATAAATTACTTTAAATTAAATGGAAAAGTTTTTGAAATCTCGTTCGATAACGCATCTAATAATACAAATGCGGTTGCAAAGCTAATATTAGCATTCAAACCTCCCGTGAATGGTCTTTTCTTCCATAGTCGGTGTCTCGCACACATTATAAATTTATTTGTGCGAGATTAGTTGAACTCACCGGAGATTAGTGCTATAACACATGACTTTTATGTGATGTTAGTGGAAGTTTTTAAAAGGGGTCCAAAACGACATAAAAGATATATTCGTTTGTAGGCAAACGAATTCACTTTGTTTATCACCTAATTGGGACGTTACCACTCGTTGGAATTCAAGTTATGACATTTTTGTATGTGGTCTTTGTCAACGTCAAACTTTACAATATTTTCATGACAAACTTTTTACAAAGAGACGTATTTTAAACAAATTTAGTGACGAAAAATAGGAGGTTATTAAAAAGCTAACCGAATTGTTTAAACTTTTTAAAGATGTAACGGTTTTAGTATCCGGTGTTTACTATCCAACAAGTCATTGTGTACTAAAACAACTATATTTGATGGCTCATAAAATTGATACTTTTGATTTGGAAGGTGGTATTTATAAAACAATGGTCGCGCCAATGAAAACTAAACTAAGAAAATATTTTCGCAAAATACCATTGGCAATTACATGTTCGGCCATGTTAGACCCTACTTTAAATAAAATCGGTGTCAAAACCACTATTAGTGCAATTTGTCTTGATTTGGATTTGCATTTGGTAAAGCCTACATATATTAAAGATGCACAAGATCATTTTTGGGAAAATTTTAAATCATTATTTGTGGTTTATTTTCAAAAGTATGGTGAACCAAATGCTTCAAGTTCGTTTGCCCCAATTTTTGACAATGTTGATGTTCCCACCGACCCATTAGCCCATTTATTTAATACTATAAGAGAGGAAACAACTAAACGACAAAGGGGTGAGAGTAGTGAAGAATCCGCTAATGGCGAATTGTCGAGATATACAAGAACAAACTTTTTAGGCAATATGACCACTCGAGAAATCGAACATTTTGATATATTGGCTTGGTGGAAAGAAAGGGAGCCTCAATTTCCCATTATAAGCGCCATGGCCAGAGATTTACTAAGTGTCCAAGCTTATACGGTAGCTTCGGAATCGGCTTTTTCTGTTAATGGCAGGATATTATCTATTCGGAGAACAAGACTCACGCCGGCGTCTTTGGAGATGTGTATTTGCTTGAAGGATCACTTGGATGCAGCGGACCGGATTCAAGACAAACAAAAGCTAGAGAAGGAAGTTGACGTTGAAGAAGAACTTCTCGACATGGAAGTTGCTCAAGGTCTTGCAACCTCACTTTCCGATGAAGATATAGCTCAAGAAGGGAATCGTCCCGAGCATCTAGCTCCGATGGTTATGAATTTGAAGATAATGACCCACAAGAAGATAGAGACGAAGAGTGAAGACACACAACAATGGAATCAAAACCTACGAGAGTAGTAAATCTCGAATCTCGATGATTTGTAGTTTAATCGTATTGTTAGGGCTTTCGAACTTTCGTATTTTTATGTTTAATTATGTGTACTTGAATGTTTTTAACGTTTCTATGCCTAATGAATGTTTGTGTTTTGATAAAACGTTTAACGGTGGTGTTTGATATCGAATTGCGGCAAAAAAAGGGGTATTATAGTGTAACCGGTCCAAACCGGTTTTTTTACCGGGTAGTAACCGAACCGGTTACTAACCGAACCGGTTACTAACCGAACCGGTTACTAACCGAACCGGTTACTAACCGAACCGGTAACCGGTTACACCGGTTGGGGTTTTCGTGGCTAGGAACCGGTTACTAACCGAACCGGTTAATGGCAAAACCGGTTACGACCGGCGTTGACCAAAACCGGTTACGGTCAAACCCGAAACCGGTTTGGTCAACAACCGGTTTGTGTGCATCTCTAGTGCCAACGACCACGTTCCCTTCTTCTTCGGTTTGCTCCAATAACTGGTATAATGCCTTCGATTGAAAAGAGAAGATAACTTTTTTCGGCTATCCAAAGTGAAGACAGGTGGAAGGTGGGTATTTTGATAGAGTATTATAATTTTGTATACAATAAAAAGTCTTAAAATTAATAGTGTCAGGATCGGAGAAATTTATCCATTTAGAGAGTTATTAATTAATCATGAATTAATAATTATAAACTTAAAGAGTTTTTAAGTAATTATATTGTACATACTAAAAAAATGACAAATTAATCTATACATCTTAGAGTTACATTGGATTTAGAGAAATCACCTTCAAACAATAAACGCATCAAAGGACCGATAACTGCATTTATTATACTGAATTACATTACATAAATTACACCATGACACGCACTATACAACAATCCCAAAACCAAAACACCACAAACGAAGGAAAAAAAAAAAGAAAACTAACACGGTACTGATGGTGCAATATTAAACATATATAGTCTAGATTATTTCATATTTCAATTCTTATTTTTGAACCAGTAAATACCATTTTTCTTCGGATCATCGGATTCTACATAAATACAATCCTTCATTTCTCTCCACAACGCCTTTAAAAACGGAGTACCATCATACTTGTAATATTCACCTAAAATGGGCTTGATTGCCTCAGTAGCCTCTTGTGCATGGTACTCTGGAATCACAGGAAACAAATGGTGGACAACATGATAATGTGTTTTGTTCATGTTGAAGAACCCTAGATCTCGATCAATTGACGATAACGCCCCTCTAAGCCACGTCCACTCAGTCGTGTCGTAATGAGGGATTGAAGGATGTGTGTGTTGTAAATAAGTTGCTGCAAAGAGAATAGCACTCATTACAACCCAAGGAATACCATACACACAAAATGCCCAAATTGCCCCCATGGCGATCACAATACGGTAACAAACATACAAAACAACACAAATCCCGACATCGGAGAACAAAACGTAACTACGTTCACTATCGTTAAAGATCGGGCTTTGTGGGTAGAAGTGACTTGCTAAACCCGAAGTTTTATGCTTCCTACCCGTATAATTGAAGATCATGTAAGCCGCATATCCAAAACCAAGTTTACACAACATGGTGAACATTAATCCAATCGGGTTGTCATTAAGAAATTCAAAGTATAGATCATGAGCGTCGGATTTGCGTTTAGGGATATGAACCTCATCGTATTCTATCGAGTTCGTGTGCGCATGGTGATTACGGTGACTATATTTGAACGAAAAATAGGGAGTGAGGGTGGCGGTATGGATTAAAAACCCGACCGTATCGTCTACCCAACGATAATTACTAAAGCTATGGTGCCCGCATTCGTGGCCCATCATCCACAATCGGCCGAGAAAAACTCCTTGTCCGATCCAATAAATCGGCCATGCGATGTAGGAAAGGAAATGAGGGAGTTTATGAATGTAGTTTGATGCTACATAGAAAAGGATGCATGTTGTAAAAATGTCATGAAAGAGGAAATAAAACGAGCGTGAAAGTGGTCGTGAAAAACAATGTGGTGGTATTGCTTTTTTCAAATCATTGTACTCGAATGGAGGTTTTGAGATTGGAACTCGGTCCAAAACCTTCGTATGTGATGCTCCCTTGCCCATGGTGTATAATATATGGTTTTGGTTTTGTTATCAAAGTTAGGCAGGGTTACCAATCATTTTATAGTAGTTAGTTTATTGGTAATTTTATACTTCCTCCGATTTAAAATGAGTGACACATTTTAGGTTTCATGGTTTTTGAGGTAAAAAATTATAATAATAATTAAATTAGATTAATTGGATGGTTAGTGGGGAATGAGTCCCATATCTTTTGAGTAAATTAGGATTAATGATGTTTAAAAGTAAAAAGTAAGAGTAAATGAGTCATTTCAATTTGTTAAAGTAGATAGTTAATGAGTGTAAGTCCCACTATTTTTTGTCAAATAAGATAATTTTTCAAAGTGTGTTACTTATTTTGAATCACCATAAAAAAAAGTATCACTTATTTTAAATCAAAGGAAGTATAAATGATCAGAGATTTTCAAGATGACAAAAAAGAAATATGGTATGTAGTAGGGCTAGTAGGTGCTTTGTAGTACATAAAATATTATGAAAACATATGTCATCAAAGTTTTGTCACAATCACACACATATGACATATCTATATAAGATAGTTCTAAAAAAATGGTGATTTTTACATCATATATTTTAATCTATCTATCACAATAATTACATTATTTATTTGTACAATATGCATAATTACTTGTACAGTGTGCATAGACATAAAAAATTGTAGGAAACTTAATTCCCTTCCAAAAAGTAGAGAATCTAATTACCGCAAATAATTTAGGGCGAAATTATAAATTAAAACTAAAAAACTAACAAATTAGGTGTTTTCTATTTCGGTTTGATTCAATTTCGATTCGGTCTTTCAACCCAAATGGTTACTCATATCCGGGTATTGGATCGAAATTGAAAATCATGAAATTATAAAAACGAACCAATTATATGTTTTGGGTTTCTAATCGGTTTAGTTACGGTGAGTTTTCAGTTCAGTGTAGTTTTTTTAGTCCAAATAGTCATCTCTAGTTATAACATCCTATTACTAGAAATGTATATACTAAAAAACGTCGTGCTTAATAATGTGTCTAAACTAGTAGAGTATATCTCGTTTGATGTTGCGGAGATATTTATATAACAACTAAACAAATTATTTATATTATTAAATGTTTCAGTTGTACAATCTTTGTTATTCTGCTCATTATATCCATTTTTTTATTTTTAATTAGGGTAAATTACAGAAATTGTCCCTGTGGTAAACCCGATTCTGTATTTCTGTCCCTAAACTTTTTTCTTAGTTTTTTCTGTCCCTAAAGTTTTTTGGATTTGAGTTTTCTGTCCTTCCGTCCAAAATCATCCGTTAGCATACGTGAGATGCAAAAATTGTAAGGGTATTTTCGTCTTTTTATTCTTTTTCTTTTATTTTAATTTTTCTTTACTTCCATGTTCCATCTGCTTCCCTTAACCACAGTCACTTGTTTGAACATTAGAAAATCATCGTCACAAGCTTCATAACCCAATCGATTTGGATCTGAAAATCTGTACAAAATACATTTGTATAAAATTCAAACCAACGGATGAGTGGTGCTGGTCTACCGTCTATCAGATTAGGGTGTTTTGATTTGGATTCCGGTATTCCAGCCGCTGCTTGAAGGTCTGAGACCGATATTCCGGTCGCTGATTTTGATTTCGTTTTGATTTTTATTTTGGGTGTTCGCTGCTTCAAAACTTTACAACAATCGAAAAAATGAAGGATAATCGAGAAAAAGAAGAATCTCAGATCTGCAAACCCTTACAATTATCGACAAAAGGGGGAAGATGAAGAGCTGACGGTTGTTCATACCTGAATAAATGGAGAGCTATGAAATGGATTTATCTTCTAATGTTCATCAAATAAAGCAAAAAAGTGAATTAATTTGACCACAAATATGGGTTTGTGATTTTGGGTTTTCTTGTTTTAAATGCAAGCATATGCAAATTAAAAGTACAACTTTGATTTCTTGTTTTGACCACAAACAGACCTTGATTTGTTTCTTTTTTACTTTTTGATTCTTTGAAGATGAAGAAGGAAAAATGTAAAAATAAAAAATAAAAGAGTTATAGAGGTAATTTGGGAAAATGGACAAAAATACCGTCAGTTAACGGAGGATTTTGGACGGAAGGATAGAAAACCCAAATACAAAAATCTTCAGGGACAGAAAAACCGAAGAAAAAAGTTTAGGGACAGAAATGCAGAATCAGGTATACCACAGGGACAATTTCTGTAATTTACCCTTTTAATTATAATATAGACTCATATTATTTAGTTTTATTTTGTGTTAAGTCTGTCTTACTCGTATAAACACAACGACTTATGGTAAAAATAAGATTATAAATTTATTGTTTTGGAAATTTATGATTCGGTGAAACCAACTTTGTATAGGATAATATTAATACTAATAATAATATAAACAAAAATAAAAACATAAATAACATTTAACGTATATTAAAAAAAATATTATTATTACAATAATAATAGTTAAATGTACACTATTATTTTTAGTTATATATGAAAGTAAAATGTTCAAGATAATCTTAATTTTTGTGTAGTCTCAAGAGAAAAATCTCAATCATTGATACATAATATCTAATGGTCAATATTTATCACATATTTTATACATAAAGGGTATTTTGGTCATTTATCACTTACATAAAATTTATCAAAAAAAAGTTTGAATTTTTTTAATTAATTTTAGTTTTTTATATTATTTTTTCGTTAGAAAAAATAATATTATATGATAATTACATATGATTATCACATTTGATTTTTTAGTATAATTATATGTGATTGTATATCAGATCATATGTGATATTTTTGTACAATCACAAGTGATCAAGTATACAATCACATGATATGTTTTTAACGAAACAAATTAAAAATTTTAAGTGATAAACGACAGGGAACTTTCGTGTAATTTAGTAAAAAAAATTAAAAATTGAAAAATTAAGTTTTTTATGTAAAAATGACAAAAACACCCCTCCATATATAGAATGTGTGCTTAATCTTGACAGTTAGTTATTATTGATCAACAGTTAAAATGTGTCCTTTGGGACTATTAATATTTAAGGACTACCTCGAATAGATTTCTATATATGAATATAAAAGTTTTAAGAGTAAAATTACAAGAGGGGTGACCTAATGGTTAAATTTGGTCTCCACAAGGGTTAAATTCCACGAAGGTCGCCACTGCTAGGAGCCAAAAACAAACCTCTTGTGGCCGCGAATGTTCGTTTGTGCCAACTCCAGGCTACCTATATAGCAGGTGGTTACCCAAAGAGTCGTCGCAAAACAAATTGGAACCCTGATGACAAAAAAAAAAAACGTTTTAAAGGTAGTATATATATATATATATATATATATATATATATATATATATATATATATATATATATATATATATATATATATATATATATATATATATATATATATAGTAAATGTTCAAGGTAGTCCAAGGATTTTAGCTAGTCCCAAGGGACAATTAATAGCCATTGGAACAAGAACAAGTCAAAGGTTAAGATCAAGATTCAAACCATACAAACACATGTGCTTAATACATCAATACCCCACCCACCTCCGGCGGCCAGAGACGGCGGCCGGTGGCGGCGGACGGCGACCGGAGGTGGTCGTGACTTGAAACACATGTGCTTCGTATGCTCCCCTGTGATTTATAAACTAATGATTTTAGTGACTTGAAACACATGTGTTTCGTGACTTGAAACACATGTGTTGCACTAAATAACAGTTGTTTTGAAAATAAAGGAGTGTATATGTACAGCCAAGCACATGTGTTTCATGAATTGAAACACATGTGTTTCGTTACTAGAAGCACATGTGTTACCCTAATAACAGTTGTTTTGAAAATAAAGGATTGTATATGTACAGCCAAGCACATGTGTTTCAAGTAATGAAGCACATGTGTTTGTAAGCTAGAAGCACATTTGCTTCACTAATAACACTTCTTTTGAAAATAAAGGAGTGTATATGTACAGCCAAGCACATGTGTTTCAAGTAATGAAGCACATATGTTTGTAAGCTAGAAGCACATGTGCTTCACTAATAACAGTTCTTTTGAAAATAAATGAGTGTATATGTACAACCAAGCACATGTGTTTCGTGATTTGAAACACATGTGCTTCGTATGCTCACCTGTGTTTTAGAAACTCATGTTTTTAGTGACTTGAAACACATGTGTTTCGTGACTTGAAATACATGTGCTTCAAAGTAATATGCTCATTTGTATTTTGGAACACCTGTGTTTTAGTGAAGCACATGTGTTTCAATACATCAATACCACCACCACCCCCATTACCACCAGCACCTTCACTGTCAGCCACCACCACCGTCGACCACCAGCGGCGGACGGAGGCGATCGGCGGTGGTCGGCGGAGGCGGCCAGCGGTGGCCGGAGGCGGCGGCCGGCGGTGGTTGTAGGTGGTTGTGACTAACGGATTTGATCTTGATCATTTTGATACAATGGCTAGGATTTGTCCCTTTGGGCCTATGCAAAACCTTCCTTGAAGACATTTAACATTAAATTTCAAGATACTAAATTAACATTTTAGAAAAATTAAAATTCAAAGGGATAAAATATAATTTGAGCCGATTTGATTGAATTGAAAAAAAAAAGTAAGAAAAAGAAAGATTAAATATTAAAAGCCTAAAAGGGCACCAGGATTCAAGATGGTGAGCTCTTGGTCATTCTACCTTTAATACAATTAGCATACTAATTGCACTGTTCATTAGCATTTTCAAACCCCGTTTAGATTTTAGATATTACAGAGGAGGATGGGAAACGGGGTTTAGAAAGTGGCATAAGAAGTTTTTATAAATTTTCTATAAACACCCCCAAAACAAGGGTGAGTTAGTAAATATTTTAGCAATTTTCAATTTTTAACCTTTAGCTTTCAATAATTACAAAAAGAATTAGAATTATTATATGAAGTTGACGTTTGTTGCAAATGGAATGAAGTACTCTTTTTTAATTTACTACTTCTGATATATAACACTTCTGATAGTTTCATGATTTTATAAAACACATGAAGTAAAGTATACAAACGGCTATATTGAAAATTTTTAAGACCAAAATAATTTTATATGTATTCTTAACTAAATAACTAAAACCGAACAAAATCAAAATTTTATATTAACTATCAAAAGAGCAAAATTTTAGATCCGCTGCAACGCGCGGGAGACAATATACTTGTTAATGTACACTGTTGTTAGTTGAACATTAACCTAACACGAATTAAGTATTAAGAATATGGATCAAGAAAGAAGCATCATTATTTTAAGAAGTTGAAGAAGTAATACATTTTCATAAAATATACATATATGTATACATATACATACATATATGTATATATATACATATATTCATACCATAGATATACATATGTTCATATTTATACCGTATATATGTATATATATACACATATATATACGGTATGCATATGCATTTTCATAAATGAATATGCAAGTTTTAACTGAAAATGCAGGTTACGACTGAAAATGCAAGTTAAGTAAAATATATATTTATATATATGTGTATATATATATATATATATCGAGAATGAATATGCACATATATATATCTATGGTATAAATATATATATATATGTATATTTACATATATGTATGAATATATATGTATATTTACATATATGTATATTTTACGAAAAAACATTGTTTCTTCAACTTTTTCAAATAAAGACCATTTTTTATTGATCCATACCCAAGTATTAATAGCGAAAAACCCTTAAATATAAACATTTTACTATTTATCAATAAATGGAGATTGAAAAATTATGTTTAATGTATTTTTGACCTTACGTGATCCATGTTTTTCACGCCTAAATAAAACTTACTCAACTTACTCACGGTTGATTCGTAAACCAGATCATCTATCATCGTAAATCTAGACATTCGCTAATAATATGTTACTAGATTTCTAACTATGCATTTTTTTTTTTCAAATTAAAAGTATTTGTATTCAAGATAGTCATTAATTTTTACGTAGTCTCAAAGGATAAATTTTAACCATTAATTTACTAAAAGTAATGGTCAAAATTAATCAAATATTTTATACATGGCGGGTATTTTGGTCATTTAAAAAATTTTATTTTTTTAATTTTAATTATTTTTTATATTTTAGAATTATCATTTTTTTTTATTTTTTAATTATTATTATTTTTTTTTAAATTATTTTTTTTTCATTAATAACACATAATGTGATTATATATACAATCACATATGATTAAGTACTACACATAATTATCAAATAAATATTATTTTTAACGAAAAAAAATAAAAAAAAAATAAAAAAAACAAAAAATCAAAAAAATCAAAATTTTTTTAAGTGCCAAATTACCAAAACATTCATTCATGTATAAAATATATAATTAATCTTGACCATTAGATCTTATTGATCAATGGTTAAAATTTGTCTTTTAGGACTACGCATCTCTACAAAAACTATATAAAATCAATTAATTGTTATAATGAACTAGAAAAATAAGCGAACTTAATTAAGAATAGTCTTAATAGTTATGATTTCTTTTGTATATGTTTAAAGGGGATTACGTAAGATAACTAAAAAGATTGATTTATAAAAGGTAAGAAGATGATAGAAAAAACCAGCCACCACGCTAAATACATAGGTTATTGAACGAGTGGATTACGTAAGATAACTACAAAGATTGATTTATAAAAGGTAAGAAGATGATAGAAAAAACCAGCCACCACGCTAAATACATAGGTTATTGAACGAGTAAGTACTTTAAGCTACCAACGTTAGTTAATTAGAAATACAGAAAAATGGAGCACAATGTTCAAGACTTTATGTTTTTTTGTTTCTAATTCAAATAGTTGGGTAAATACAAAAATAAAAAATGTATTAATGACTACATTAAATTAATTATTTTTCGTGTATTTAAAGATTAATATGTATTTCAGATTTTTTTTAAACATTTAATGCTACGTTAAATTATTATATTGAACCACTTCCATGTATATTTCAGCTTTATGTTTATTATATATCTTCAAGCTTCTAGACAACTTAATTTATTGGATCGACAACATTAAAAAAGTGTTTTGATATGTGGATTTATAAATAGATTAAGATTTACTGTTTAAAAAAAATACGTGATGATTTATTGATTTACTCAAATTCAGGTAGGACATGTCTTTCCAAACCATCAAACCTCGTAAGGACTTGCTTGAAGAAAACGTAATTTTTTTTCTTCTTTTCAATGGATTAACAGAAGGGAAAAAATATTAGCTTTAAGTGGGTTGATTTGAGTGGCAACCCTTAAGACATATTGATAACATACCATGTCTTCCTAACGTCATACACACATGCATGGTCCGTGGCCATGCAAAGCTACGAAGCGCGGGAAAAACAAATTGAGAAACGATGAAAGAGATCGACTTTGGAGGCCCGAGGACTAAATAACGTAAACGGGATTCAAGGAAAAGCACATGTGCATTTAATGCGAACGGCGTGGAGACTGCCCAAGGTAAAATACCATCGCACAGACCAGTGGTCAATTGGTCTCGTCTCAAGCTTTTTTCCGATGGGTCAAAGCGTATCATGCGCGAAGGAGGGAAACTCTTTCTTCCCGCCTAAGGTTTTCCGCTATAAATGGGCACCTCCAGTGATCGGTAAACATATTCAATTCACACTTCACATTAATTATAACCTCACTCTTCATTTATCACTCAGAACTATATTCGTGTCGTTCCCATTCACCTCACAATATAAATACTGACTTAGGCATCAGAGTGTCTTCACGAGGTGATCCTCGGGAGGCTTTTGAATAGAGTTCTTTCGTGGTTGTTTGCAGATTCCGAGTCTCGACGAACAGTTGGCATCAGTCCGGAGGAATCAGGACTCAACATTTGGCGCCATCCGTGGGACCCTGAACAAAATGGTCCAAGAATCGACGCCGAAAGAAGGAAGTCACCCTCAGATAACTCCGGTCCGACCTACGGTAGTACCTAGAGTTGAACGCACACCTCCCTCTACTTCCGCTCTTATCAACACTTCAACATGTCCCCCTCCCTCTGGAGCTTGGGGAAGCGAACTGACGAAGGAGTAAATAGAAGAATTTAATCTCTTCTGCAAGTTCAGAAAATTAAGAGATATGGAGAAGAGCAGAAGGAAACCGGCGGAAGGAGTAAGCGGGGTTGGAAAATTTTTGACGTATTCCAGCGAAGAAGAATCCACCGAGGAAGTCTACAGGGAAAAAACCCCTCCGACTAGAAGGTGGAATGAAGAACCTCGAAGAGAAACGGAAGCATAAAAACGACGACCGAAGGAGGGAGGAAACTCCACAACATTATTCCTCAAGCTCTCGAAACTTCCGGTCTCCGTTCACCGATGATATAATTGAGATGCCGATCCCTCCGGGACTCAAGGGACCTAGAGTCAAGTCGTATGACGGAACCGGAGACCCGGACGATCATGTAGCTAGCTTCCGTTGGGCCATAAAAATGATACCTATGGACCAAAAACTATGGTGTTTATACTTCGCAGGAACGTTGGAAGGTTCGGCTCGGTACTGATTGTCTAGTTTACCACAGAAAAGCATAGCTAATTTCGAAGAACTTGTCGTACAGTTTAGTCATAGCTTTATACAGCAGAAGAAATACCAGCAGCGATCTCAATCCATCATGGCTTGCAGACAATGAGAGGGGGAGTCGAACAAGTCATACTTCAAAAGGTTAAACGAGCAGAGCCGGAAGATGCCCGTCCGGGAAGATTCGCTCATAATAGCTGCTTTTACGTATGGCCTCCGCGAAGGGGAGTTGTTTAGGGAGCTGTCAAAGAGTGATTTCGACAAGGCATGCGACATGATCAACATGGTGAATAAGGTGCTTAAACAATAAGAAGAAAGTGCCGAAAAATTGCGGTTCGAAGCTCAAGAGAAGAAAGGAACATCAGGAGCAGCTTCGCATAGGGGCGGAGAAAAAACTAAAGTTCCGTATAAACCAGGGGTAGGGGGTTTTCGTATAGGGGGCGGGCGCAGGAAGGAAGGTTCGCAAACAGTCGATATGGCTCCCACCGTCAAGAAACTTTCCAAACCCAAGAAGCACGAAAGATTACGGATGGGAGAACGGCGAGGAAGCGATACCCTAGGGATCCCAATGCATACTGTTAATTCCACAAAATCATGGGGCACACTACGGCCTCCTGCGAAACCTATAGGAGGGAGAAAGAAAGTCATGCGAAAGGGAAGGTGGAAGTAGCGGTTGCCGAATCACCAGCGAAAAGTGAACCGCCTGCCTACAACGCAGAAATCTTTACTCTAGAGGAGGGGAGTACGTCATGGGCCCTTAACAAAAATAACGAAGCGCCATGTTCCCAAAGTCACAAAAGAAAGGGAATCGCTGTAGAGTTTGGAAGAAGTGAGCCCATACGAGAAGGATATGCAGTAATAGAGCCTCTCGTGGTGTTCGGAGTCATAGCTAAAGTAATGGTTTGGCGCATATATGTCGACGGAGGAAGCTCAGCAAATATTATGTACGAACATTGCTTCGAAAAGTTTCCGGACGATATAAAAGCATTATTGAAACCCGCCAACGCCCCGGTTATCGGTTTCTCCGGACGGTCTGTTTGGCCGAAAGGGAAGATTCACCTTCCTCTCCGGTTAACTGACTGGGAAGGTCTTCATTATAAGAAAATATTGGCAGAGTTCATCGTTGTTGAGGCTCCCTGGAGGTATAATGCCATCCTGTGGCGAACCGGTATGTGGCAGCTACAGGCCATTGCTTCGACTATCTATGGTCTCCTAAAGTTCCCTTCGGAGCAAGGCGTCATTACTGTGCGAAGCATGCCAATGTCGCCGTTGGAATGTAACAACATTACCCATCAAGACAGTTGGACGCAGCAGGAGGAGGTCCAGATTGTTCTCAATTCGGAATACCGAGAAACAAAGGTCCGTATCGGGAAAAATCCTCCTAAAAAACTAAGAGAAGAACTCGAAGCCTTGTTGAAAAAATACAGGCAAGCTTTTGCCTGGGAGCCCAAGGATATGACGGGTGTGTCAAGGAGGGTAGCGTAGCATTGCTTGAGCATTAATCCAATCTTCGTTCCGGTCAAACAATCAAAACGCGGTTTGGCTCCTGATCGAAATAAAATTGTCAACAAAAAGGTAGAAGACCTAGTGTCAGCAGGGGCTTACGAAGTGCGCAGTATCCGGAATGGATAGCTAATCCTGTTTTAGTCAAAAAATCAGACGGGTCGATGCGAATGTCCGTTGACTTCAAAGACTTAAATAAGGCGTGCCCAAAGGACAGTTATCCTCTCCCAGAAATTGAACAAAAGGTGGAATCACTTGGAGGGTACAAGTGGAAGTCCTTCCTGGATGCATACAAAGGATATCATCAAGTGCAAATGGCAAAAGAAGACGAGGAGAAAACGGCTTTCCACACGGCAAAAGGAACATTTTGCTATATCAAAATGCCTTTTGGCCTCCGGAATGCCGGGGCGACTTATCAACGATTGGTAGACAAGGCGTTCAGCAAATAGATTGGCCGAATTTGGAGGTATATGTAGATGATATGGTTATCAAGAGTAAGAAAGACGGAGATTTGATAAAGGATGTGGAGGAAACGTTGTTACAACTCTTAAAAATCAACATGAAGCTGAACCCAAAGAAATGTGCGTTCGGTGTAAGCATGGGAAGGTTCCTAGGTCACATAGTCACGTGTGCAGGAATTCAAGCAAACCCAGAAAAGGTAGAAGGTCTGATCCGTATGAACACACCACGAACTGTGAAAGATGTTCAAAGTCTGAACGGAAAACTTGCAGCGTTGGGCCATTTCCTGGCCAAATCCGCAGAAAGATCGATCCCATTCTTCAAGGTGCTTCACGGGTGCACGAAGAAGGGGAATGTAGAGTGGACTCCGGAAGCCGAAGATGCTTTCATCCAGCTGAAAAAACATCCCAGGGAGCTTCCCACTATGGCGAGTCCTGTCATAGGGGAGCTATTGATCATGTACCTGTCCACTAATACGGAAGCAATCAGCTCCATCCTCATCGCGGAAAGGGAGAAAAAAACAAATACCCGTATATTTCATCAGCAGAGTGCTGCAGGGAGCAGAACTCAGTTATGCCACAATTGAAAAACTTATATTGGCGTTAATATACTCGGTAAGGCGATTAAGGAGATATTTCCAAGCGCATAGTGTTACGGTCTTGACAAACCAACCAATCAAAAACATCTTGCTCCAGCCGGAGAGATCAGGAAGGATGACGAAATGGGCAATAGAGCTGGGAGAGTATGACATAGCTTTCAAGCCTAAGTCAAGCATTAAAGGCCAGGCTCTAGTTGACTTCTTGGTAGAAATGCCTGATGAAGAAGTTACGCTAAGTATAGAGGAAAAATGTCCGAAATTCCCAGAAGGCAACCACATGCCTGACGGAACACTTAGGAAAATGCATGAAGAAATATTTGATGGCGCGGCAGGAGCAGATGGCTGCGGAGCAGGGGTGGTAATGATGGGCCCACATGAAGAAAAGGTTACATACGCTCTCCGATTCAATTTCAAGTGCTCGAATAACGAATCAGAGTATGAAGCAATATTGGCAGGTCTGAGCTTGGCAGAAAGTCTTAAAGTACGAAACCTCGAGGTGTTCACAGACTCGATGTTGGTAGTAAATCAAATCAACGGAATGTTCGAGGCCAAAGAGGTCCACATGAAGAAATATTTGAGGAAGGTCCAGAGGGCTGTAACTAAGTTCGATGCATTCAAAATCAGCCAAATACCTCGAACTAAGAAAAAGAAGCAGACGCCCTGAGTAAAATGGAATCGATGTAATATTGCCATCTAACTAAGGAAGTCTTGGTGGAAGTTTTACCCAGAGGAAGCATCGAGGGAGACGAAGAAGGAGAGGAACTAGCGGCCATCGATGTAGGAGACGGATGCTGGATGGCGCCGGTCAGACGATACATGGAGGGCGATAACCTACCTGAAAACGCGAGAGAGGCAAGGAAGGTAAGGATGAATGCAGGGAGATATACGGTCATGGGGGGAAAATTGTATCGCAAAGGCTTCTCCACTCCATGGCTGAAATGCCTAAACTCGAGGGAAGGTGAGGAAGCAATACGGGAGGTACACGAAGGGTTGTGTGGCTCACACTCCGGAGCTAGAGTTTTGACCCAAAAGTTGCTCCGAACCGGATACTTTTGGCCTCAGATGTCAAAGGATACGGAGGAATACATCAAAAGATGCCCAGATTGCCAGGTATACTCGAACATACCCACAGTGCCTCCGGTCAATCTAACCAGCATTCATAGCCCTTGGCCTTTCTGCCAGTGGGGCATAGACATTGTTGGCCCTTTACCTAAGGCACCGGGAGGCCTTCAATTCCTGTTAGTAGCAGTGGATTACTTCACTAAATGGGTAGAGGCGGAGGCTCTTGCTTGTATTTCTGGGGCAAACATGGTTAAGTTCGTTTGGAAGCAAATAGTGTGTCGTTTCGGCCTCCCTCATACGATAATAAGTGACAACGGGAAACAGTTTGCAAACAATCCTTTCCGGGGTTGGTGCGAAAGGTCAATCATTCGCCAGAACTTTACCTCCGTAGCTCATCCTCAAGCAAACGGACAGACAGAAGTCACCAACCGGACGATAGTCAAAGGGATCAAAACTTGAATGGATAGATCAAACAGGGGATGGACGGACGAGCTGCAAAGTGTGCTGTGGGCGTATCGTACAACGACCTGGAGTGGCACAAAGGAAACACCTTTTAGTTTGGTTTACGGTTCCGAAGCAGTCACACCACTGGAAGTGGCCATACCCTTTCCTCGAGTGGAAACCTTCTGTCTAGAAGGGAATGAAGAAGCGTTAATACATAATCTAGACCTAGTAGAAGAAAGAAGAGAGGAAGCAGCGGCTTCGGCAGGCAGCATATAAATCGTTGACAGAGACATACTACAACCGGAAGGTTCGAGGGATAGTTTGCAAGGTAGGAGATTTGGTTCTCCGGAAAAACGAAGTGATTTTGCATCACAAACCTGGGAAGCTTTGCCCGAACTGGGAAGGTCCGTATAGGGTTCGCGAAGCAAGAAGGAACGGTTCTTACGTCCTCGAAACTATGGCAGGATCACTGATACATAGGACGTGGAACATGAGGAACCTGTGGAAGTTTCACTTCTGAACGCAAGCTTTTTGGAAAGTATTTCCATCTTTTTTTATTATGTGTTTTTAGTCTTTTGTATTATCGAAGGATCGAATGAGGTGATTCGTAACCCTCTTGTGCTAGAGGATTTGAATGATAATTCTTCGAATGTTTTTTATTAGTTACTAAACATAATTCAAAGAAACAAAAGCGACGAATAACGAGGTAATACTCATAGCTATGAGTAGGTTTTTTACTTTCCAAAGGAAAATATTAATCCTACTTCCGGACGAAAACCGCATCGATAAATACGAAACGATTGTAAAAATTTTCAAATTTAGTGGGGGACGCCCTACTAAGGAGAAATTTTAAGCTAAGAAACCCTACGAAAATACAATAAATAATATTAAAAAAAAGACGATTACATATCAATTCAAAAGAAAACGGGTACGATTACAAACAAGTTTAAGCCCAAAAGGCAATTACAAAACCACAAAAGATTGAAAGGGAACCAAGAACAAAAGAGTCTTCAAATAGGGAGGCCACGTTTCAAGCAGAATCACGATTCATGCTCTCACCAGTATCTTCCGGACCCGAAGGGAGTTTGTTGATAAGGTCTTTTAGCTCTGCTAAACCCAGAGCTCCAGTTTCGAAGGAGATGACAAGCTCATAGTTGGGGTTCACTAAATGTCCAAAAAGGGTCATGATGTTGCTCTCAGCATCTTGATGATCATAGATAAGATGGCTGGAAACAAGCAGGCTTTCGTATTCCTTATGCGTATCTACGCAACCTTGATATCGACCAAGCCTTATGCTCTCTTCCTGCAAACTGTGAAGGGTTTCATAACACTGATTGACCACTTGGGTCAACCTCCTAGTATGCTTGGTTCGACCATACTGACAAGAACATGACTCTTGTCGGTTAAACCAACTAGCTAGTTTAATCCCTAAAAGCGGAACTGAGATTAAACTTAATCCTTAAAATCTAAAGGATTGGGATGTTGGAAATCTAGACTAGATTAACAAGAAAGAAACCTTGTACGAAAAACTCGAACACACACAAATACTTGTGTGTAATTCGACGGCCACCAAGAACCCTAGGGTTCTTGGTGTCGACTTTGAACAAGATGAGAAGAAGGGAAAAGGGTTTCCCAAAACATACCTTAATGTTTGCTTAAGAAAGTCCACTGATGATGAACACGACGAGCGACCTTCTAGTTGATCCTTGTAATTATCTTCTATCTTCAAAGACTTGAAGAACACGAAGAACGAACGAAGAACACGAAGAACACAATGCTTGTGTTCTTGTGTGGGGTTCGGCCGAAACTAGGAGGAGAGGGGGCTAGGGTTTCGGCAATTATGATTAAGGAATAAGGGAACCCCAAGCCTTCTATTTATAATAGAAGGACTTTCACTTAGGGTCCTTCTAGTTTAATTAATATTAATACTTAATTAAACTTATTCTTTTACACTTTAAACCCTTGTAGTTTTACTATTTTTTTATTATTCCAATTAACTATTGAATGTCTAGTATTAATACACTTTAATATATATTTCGGTATAATGCATATACACGAAATATATGCCTTGTATAAATACTTTTAATAATTAATTATATAATAACCTTTATATAATTTATACAATAATATTATCCAACACCGTATGATTTAATTACTTTAAATCATATTATGGATAATCTATAATTAACACATTGTATATTTATCAACTAGTAAATGTGCAAATACTTGTATTAATTAGTTAGATAAACTAATCTAGTAATAAGTTGAACTTAACTTAATACTCAACTTGATTCATAAATGACTATTATGAATCATTCCTCTTCCAAGTATCATTACATATCTTACTCGTATTACATGCACTCGCCGGTGTGACCCTTAAGTGTTTCGTAGGCATGGATGTATCATCATAGGTTGACTAACTGTGCACATAATTCCAACAAACTGGCATTCCGGTTCACAAACTCCGGACAAGTGAAGAGCATCTGGGCTATGCTAGGAACCCCTTTCTGCAGTAACCATCTTAAGTCAACACGACCTGCATCAACTACCCCCTTTTGATTCTCAAACTCTTGCTTCAAAAGATCGTTTTCCGACCTCAGGGTTGCCGCATGCCTCTCAACTTCCTAAGATTGAAGATCCTTTTCGACAAGGGAAGCTTCTAATTCGGCAATCCTGGCAGAAGAAGAGAGATGTTGTTTCTCCAGTTCTCCATTCACTCTCCTCTGCTCATGCAGGTCGGAATACAAGTCCACAATCTCCTTCCTCAAGTCAGCATTCTCATTATTCACGGAAGTGAGAGATTCTGACAACACTTTAGTTTTCTCAGACTCCTGTTGGTATAACGACTTGCACTTCTCAATTAACTGATTGACTTGTTGAAACGCTTCGTCACGTTCTGAAAAAGCTACTCACGACGAGCATTTCGGCTCTGAATTTCACCCAGCATTTCAATAGCCCCCAATAGGCTAGTTTTAACCTTCAAAAAGGCTTCTTCGTCGGAGGCTTTGCCAATTTCAACCAAGGTGGGAACAGGTGTGGAAGTAACATGGGGAATGGAAGCTGAGGTAACGAAAGAGGTTAATGGAACGCTAACAGAACGTTGAATTTGCGGTCCTACACCTGAAGTTCTTCCAATGGGAGCAGTTTGAGATGTTCCAGTAATTGTAAGGCTCTGCAATACTTCGGCTTGTGAAGAACGAGTGGGTCCTGTTAAAACGTAAGGATGAGGAAAATAAAAATACGCTCATACGCATAAAATGTTGTAAATACAAACCTCGAGTGGAAAGAATCGGTAATGATGAATGGCTTATAGCTGAAGAAGATGAGGGAGAATGTCGGGACATAGATGATGAACGGGCTCCGGAGCTAAGCAATCTATGGCCAAACATGGCTAAGGCGGAGGTGCTGGATGATACTGGGGGAGGACGCCAGGAGACCGCTGGACCAGACTGCGTAGGTGGCACAGAAGCACTAACGGTAACAATGGGGGAAATAACCAAGGAAGAAGGTTTGAAAGAAACCGCGATAGATGGGTCCGGCACTGGTGAAGATGAGGCAGGTATGTCGGAAACAATCACGTCATCCAATAATTCTGTGTTCTAAAGAAATAGTTAGACAAATAATGACTACATGTCCTACGACGAATGTATATAAGAGAAACGCTACCTTCTAGAAAAACCCTTCGACGTTTAGGCGAAGAAGATTGAACATCATCACGGCTCGTCCGTACTCGAACTGATATTTCCCTTAAAAGAGGGGTTGTCCTAGCAGGAACTCTCCGAGGCCTCTGCAGCTCACTTGTGAGTCATGAGTTGTGGTGTCCTCAATTTCAAGTTCAGTACCTGTAACAGGATCAATATCGACCCCTTGAACAATAACGATCTCTCTGGCGGGATGAGCTTCGGAACGGTCAGGTGATGGGGTAGCTTCAGAACTGACGTTCCCTTCCTGAGGGGGAAGGAATGGAACTAGGCGACCATCAACAACCGACACTTCGCCTTTGAGTGGTTCACTCTTGCTCATTTGCAAACGCTCAAGAAGATCACTTCTTGACCATCGATCCGCCAGGAGGGACGAACGTTTCGGCTGAGAAAAAAAAGGGCTCAAGTCGGCCATACCAAGAAAAACTTCATGTGAGTCGGCCCACTCTAGCCTAACGGAGGAAATTTTCTCCACGTAGCCTTTCTCTTCAGGAGTAAGATCTGGAAGAGGATCAGAAGGCCTACCAGTAACTTGTCACCAAGGCGGCACAATACCATTAAAGGCAGATCGATGAATGTAGAAGAAAGCAAATTTCCATTCATGAATGGAATCCTTAAGACCTAAAACACATTCCACCTGCCCCTGGCGATGCGCAAGAATGGCCCAGTCTCCGCGGCCGGTTACGATATAAAAGAAACGGAAGAGTCTGACGGAAGGAGGGATACCTAAAGATCGGCACAGCATGATAAAACCGATAATCTTGTGAAAGGCATTATGGGAAAGTTGGGCAAGATGAAGCCCAAGATCCCGAAGAAGACGAAGAATAAACTCGTCAATAGGAAAGCGAAGCCCACCCTGAAGGAAATGAAGATAAAGTGGTTCAAACATCAGGCGCAGACATAATTGTATCTGCACTGCCTGGAATTCGAAGCTCAAAGCGAGAATCAACATGGAAATCGGATATTATTTGAGGAAGATCGTCAGGTTTAAGGTTACAAAAGGTATTCATGGCAGTCCGCTTCGTTCGAGTGGCTTTATCGGTCTTCTCTTTGATTTGTTTGTCTTTCCTCATGGTAACAGAAAGCGAAAAATCAAAGGGGGGAAGGGGAGAGAGATGATTTAAAGAAAGTGGTTGAGAGGGAAAAGAAAAGTAGAATCGTCAAAATATATATAAGGAAGGAAGACCAAGAGGCGTGGAAACCTTTCATACGGTAACCCAACGGTCGAATTCCGGAAAGTCCTTAATGGTAACTCCAGTGTTGTAACGGTAATATTTTTGCAATAAAGAGGAGCGATTAAGTTAGTAGTTAAAACAAATTAACCGTACGTAAATCCGTATTTAACTATGCATGGGGACTTGATAACATACCATGTCTTCTTAACGTCATACGCACATGCATGGTCCGTGGCCATGCAAAGCTACGAAGCGCAGGAAAAACAAAATGAGAAACGACGAAAGAGATCGACTTTGGAGTCCCGAGGACTAAATAGCGTAAACGGGATTCAAGGAAAAGCACATGTGCATTGAATGCGAACGGCGTTGAGACTGCCCAGGGTAAAACACCATCGCACATACCAGTGGTCAATTGGTCTCGTCTCAAGCTTTTATCCGAAGGGTCAAAGCGTATCATGCGCGAAGGAGGGAAACTCTTTCTTCCCGCCTAAGGTATTCCGCTATAAATGGGCACCTCTGGTGATCGGTAAACATATTCAATTCACACTTCACATTAATTATAACCTCACTCTTCATTTATCCATCAGAACTATATTCGTGTCGTTCCCATTCACCTCACAATATAAATACTGACGTAGGCATCAGAGTGTCTTCACGAGGTGATCCTCGGGAGGCTTCTGAATAGAGTTCTTTCGTGGTTGTTTGCAGATTCCGAGTCTCGACGAACAGTTGGCATCAGTCCGGAGGAATCAGGATTCAACACATATGTTTCATTTTTGTTTTCTTATTTCTCCCTCGCAACTTCTCTTTTTTAGATAATTGGTAGTTCTTTTTGGAAACGGCAAATAAAACAACGGAAGCATACTCGCAATATTCCAGCGAGCACCCAGGGTTCAAGCTTCTTTACAGGGTAAACCCAGCCCCCATAGGGATCTCCAGGGAAATATCCCCCATATTTGGCACCACAAAGAGATGTTTACAAGATTCGAATTTCAGACCTCACGCCTCATATGAGTGTAAAACTCATGCATTAATCCAGCTGAGCTAGACATCATTTGCGATCATTGGTAGTTAATAGGACAAATTACCGTTGGAAAATATTAATTGCAAAATAATTTTTTAATCTCCTTCAAAATAATTTTGTCATAAAAAGATAAATACTTTTGTCAAACAATTGATTTAATAACAAAACAAATTTATTTTATTTTTGTTAAATAGTGATTCGATATTAGAAAAACAAAATTAAAATAATGTCTTCCATTTTTATAATATTTTATTCTATTTCTATTTCTATTTATTATAGTTATTATCTTTTTTACCACCCTAAACTTTTGCTAGAGCTCGGGAAATATAACTATTTACATCTCACCTATCTTATACATTATCTGTTGTGAGATGAGATATTGTTGTTCTTGCTTGTATTCTTAACGAGAGTGATTTTTACAGATCAAGTTTTATCAATATAGAGCAATTTCATTTTAAAGGATAATCATGCCCTTAATGCGATAGGTGAAATGCAAAGTGTACTAACAGGAAAGGATGGCTATGATTGTCCTTTACCATTAAATTACTCTACTATATATATACTAGCTACAAAACCCGCCCGATGGGCAGGTATGCTGTAAATTTTAGTATGTAGAAAAATGTCCAAAAACTTTATATACTTCTAAATGACATAATAATCGATAGATGTGATGATGATTTTGTACAAAAAAAGGGTAAATGAAGAAATGTTACATATAAATGTTACATATAGTTATTTGTTTCCTTCGCTGATTGATCTTTTAAATATTTATTTGTTTCCTTGTATGTAGGATCTTTTAAATAGTTATTTGTATGTACGATCTTTTAAATAGTTATTTGTTTCCTTGTATGTAGGAAGCCGTATATGGAGCATATGAATGTAGACCGTAAGCCGTACTAGATTCGTTTGCCGTATATGGAGCATATGAATGTAGACCGTAAGCCGTACCAGATTCGTTTGCCGTATATGGAGCATATGAATATGAATGTAGACCGTAAGCCGTACCAGATTCGTTTGTATTAGTGCAAATGACGTGGACCAATCAGGGAATTTCAAGTGGCATTATGGACGAATAGGAATGCTTGGAATTGCCATGGTGTCAAACCCTCTTCAAATTTAGGCCTCATATATAGGGTAGGATATATATATATATATATATATATATATATATATATATATATATATATATATATATATATATATATATATATATATATAAATTGTTTCATAAGAATTATCTCCCGTTGTTAATACATTTGAAAGTTTGAAGCTCAAAAATATATATGGAAAAAGCACATGTTAGTAAACATGAGGCATTCTAACACCACGTATGCTATAATGTGTCTCTCTTTTTAACATCACATAAGCTTCGCGTGTCTTTCTAACGCCACGAAATACAAGAAATTCCTCTCTGTCTTGCATATAAAGACAAATAAGGACTGAAACGTGCATGTGAATAAAAAAGACCACCATGATTCTACCTACTTGCATATAAAGACAAGCTAGAGTTGTCAGGATCGATTAACTATGAAGAAGTTAATAAATACCTTAGATCTAATTGATTATAGAAGTTGCAGCGGATCAACACTATATCAATGTATTAAGAACAATGAACTGTAAACAATAAACGAAAATATTAAGAACACAGTTTCACAAAAAGCTTCAATGTATATTATCGAGTTAACAATACACACGTACGTTTACAATTCGTAAGGAACTATTTATAATAGTCCTTGAAGCTAAACTATTTACCCTAGTTATTCTAGGACTTGATTTACATTCAAATTCTATAGATATACATTGATTTACATGCTATAACTATCTCTACGAAGATTTCGGACTCGATATGTTCCATATAAGCTCATCAGTAGTATTCTGCAATCACCAGTAGTAAATAAGTAACGTCAGTAGTAACTTTGGTGACCAGTAGTAAGTCCAGATCCATCATCAGTAGTAACTACTATTGATCAGTAGTATATTCAAGAAGCCTTGATCAGTAGTAACTAAGTTATAGTCTTCACCAGTATCAACTTCATCAGTAATAAACAATTCTGCCCCATCAGTACTAAGTATGATCAGTACTAACTGCAGCATCAGTAATAAGTTGAACTGTGATTTTGTTCCAACAATCTCCCCCTAAACTTATTGAATATCTTTCAATCAACTAAGTTTCTCTTGTTCTTCTTGTTCCCTTCTTCTTTTCTCAAGGGTTCTTTGATTCTGTTGTCTTCTTTGCTCAATGATGTATTTGCTGTTCCTCTTTGTGAAATAGTTTAATTTGTTTTGGAACATAACAGCATCATAAGGTTTCATCATTGTGTTTGTGAATATCTGGTACATAGTCTTCTCAGAATGAGGATATTCCTTTTCATACAAATATAGTTCACAGACTTTGCCAGATTTTTCAAAGAAGTACATTTGAGCAGTTGGAATCACATTCCAAGCATAAACATTTCTTGGATCAGTAAACTGTTCTGGATAGTTGTCTGGATAGAAAGCAGCATCAATCATCTTTGTTAAGTATCCAGCACCAGAATCTTTCCATGATTTCTTTGTCATTCTTGGTTTTCCAATGATCAGTAGTTTAATGACATCACTTCTTGAACATGACATGATCAAAGGTAACCATCCAGTAAATCTCTGCACAATTTTATATTCCCTTATGATTTCTATCACATTGTTCTGCATAACCCTCCAATTGATGATTGGATTGTTCTGCAAGGGAGCAATGGGCATTTCAAGAACAGGTATAATTTGTGTTTTTGATTTCTTTTTAGAGCTTTGTTCTTGATCAACAGGTTTTCTTTTCTTTGATTGACGAGTTGAGGTATCACCAGTAGTTGATACACTACCAGCTTTGATTAATGTTGGACTGATTGGGATTAAGGCTTTGGCTTTAGATTTCTTTGCTTCTTTTTCTTCTTGTTCAGCCAAATCCTTCTTCTTGGCAGCACAAAATTTTTCAATTATAGTCATCATCTTCATTCTGCCAAAGGATTTTGCACTATGCCCTTTTGTTTTCAAATAATCTATCATATTTGTCTTCTGTTCAAATACATCCTCAGTTAGTTCACTTTTAGTTCTTTTACATTCAGAAATCAATTCTTCAAGACATTGGATATGTTCTTCTTCAACTTTTCTGAACCTCTTGAATTCTGCTTCTTGAGCTTCTATCTGAATGTCTTTAATTTGTACAGGTACTTGAACAGGAATTGCACTTTGAACTTTCTTCTTATTTTCCTCTAGTGCTTGATACATTTCCACTTTCTCCAAAAATTTCCTATGTTTTATTCTCCATCTAGATTGCTTTTCTGCTCTGACATGATTAATCTTGTTTACCATGTGATGACCTAATGCTCTATTGGGATAATCATCATCATAGACTTCTTTTCCTTTTCCAATGCAAGCAGATGGTGGAGTTGGAATGTATTTCATATCAGGGATACCAGAAAGTAGTAGTTTTGGATAAAACAGTTTAAGTTGGTCTTCTGGTAGTATCTTGGGATGTGGAGGAAGTGTACATTCATCTACCTCAAACCAGTTCACATTATCATCAATGTCAGGTATGATAAGTGGTTGATCAGGTGTTGGTGGTTTGGAGATGATGACATGTTTTTCTCTTTCAATTAGCTCAGGAAGTTGCAGTTCTTCCTCTTCAGTAGTAACCAAAGTAGTTACTACTGGTGGGACTTCAGGAGTTACTACTGATAGGGCATCAATAGTATTTGTTGCTTTTACTTCCTCTTCTTTACTTACTACTGCTATTACATCAGTAGTAGGAGTTACTACTGATGTTTCTTTTTCAGTTTGTTCTTCCATGGAAGCAGTAGTAGGTTCATCATCAATAACCATCTTTTCTGGGCCTTCATCAATGTTTGTTTGTTTAAGATTGAGGAGAGAAGTTGCTGCTGCTGCAATTGATTCATCAATCATATTCTGAATGTTATCCTTCTCCCCCTTAGTGACCTCAACTGGAGGAGCCTCACTATCATCAACCTTCTTTTTCAATCTTCTGATAATTTTAGTTTGTTGATGAAGCATGTGTTCATATAGCCTCATTCTTTTGTTGATGGTATTGACATGTCTCTTCATAACTGCAATGGTTTTTCCCTGATTTGTTAGATACTTAAGGCAATCTTGTACAGTAGATTCAAGAGAATCCACTTTATCCGTCAATTGTTTTATTTTAATACTGCCCTCACTCCATCTAGCAAGATCATCGGGCTCACTAACAGGTACATTGGCTTTAAGGTTTTCCATCCTATCCATTAATTCCACAGATCTGCCCTCATCACTTCTTGGTGATTCATTGGGTCTTTTAGACATTCTCTTCTTCCTAGAAGAAGCAGAGATGCCCCCCCTTGTGGTTTCTTGGCACCGGGGTCCTTTAAGTAATTCCTCAAAAGAGTCATCACTTAAAGTTGCCGAGGTCTGGGTCTTAGAGATGTTTTCACTGTCCTGTGCACCCACCTTTGGGGCATCAGTAGTGAAAGCCCTCGCCTCATGTCCTCTCTCCTCCTTGGAGGACAACTCTTTGAGCATGGGGTGTGACTCGATTTGTCCCCTGGTGTCCTTTAAAGATGTTTTCTTTCTTTTATAGATTGTGGATATATTTTGGGTGACATTGGGCAGGTCTTCCACAGAGTGAAGAGTAGCACTCTGAGGATTTATTTCAAGTTCCTGGGACACATTCAGGACTTCTATATTTGTGGGTGATTGAGTGACTGTTTGGGGTGGTGTTTGGGCTGTATTTGGGGGTGATGGAGTGGGTTGAGGTTCAATTTGGGTTGTATCTATTATTGAACCCTCTCCAATAAGTGTTTGATCTTTGATCATATTAGGAAACAGAGGGGTTTCCTTGCCTGAAAATTTAAATTGTTTTCTCATATTAGAGAAAACTTTCTTGTTCAACTCTGGAATGATAAAAATGTTTTTGGGAGTTGACAAGTTTTGCAATTCAATGTTTATGATATGTTGGAGAAATCTGGGATACATTAAAAACTTTGTGGAACTAAGATTTCCCAACATACCTTCAAAAATCATGTATGAAAAATTAAATACTTGGTCTGTGCATAAACAGACAACAGCAGAGGCTATTGCCTTATTAAACTCATTCCAAGTACTTCATTTTGGAGAAATACAGTGCTGAATAGTATGTACTAAAAATTTCCATTGTGGGGAGAGAAGACCCTTTTGAAAAGTTACTATATTAAGTCTTCCCTCATAACCCATTTTATTTAAAGTTTCAGCAATGAATTCTTTAGGAAGGGTAAACATACCTGTATCATCGTGTAGTTGTAGATGGTGTCTAATGGATTGCTCAGTGATTGTGATCATCTTTCCATCCACCGATGATTTTATCATTGGTACAGTTGCACCTTCTTTTCTTTCAGCATTGGTCCAGAAATCCACCAAGTGCTGTTGATAGGCTTTCGGTTTCACAGTTAACGCGAACTTAATGTATGAGTTCTTTAAGAATTGCACTATTGGTCGAAAGTCTTTAGTACCGTCTGGATTGCGTAAAAACGCACACATATTATGGAACTCTGAGTATTTAAGATCGGTTTGAACGTTGAGATATTGTAGAGTTGCCATTGTTGTTGATTTTGAGAGAAAGATGTAAGAATTTTATTACTGATGAAGGGTTTTTGATCGAAAGCTAGGGTTTATTGAGAGGATTTTGCAAATCGAAGTGAAGATAATGCTAAACTAATCGACTGCCGCCTTTTATATCTTTCGATTTAACCTGCAAAAAGACTAAAATGCCCTTCGAATCATAACATAACGGTTATCTTCACGGGGGTTAGTTTGGTAATTGTGATTCTGAAAGACCAGTAGTAAATGAAATACCAGTAATGAAACGTCAGTAGTATCTACTAACATCAGTAGTGACTAAGGATTTTGACATCAATAGTAACTAAAGACATCAGTAGTAACCACCAACACACAAGACCAGTAGTATATGTGAATACCAGTAGTACTGACTTACCAGTAGTATTTATGTAAACCTAATACACACCAGTAGTATTTACTTACCAGTAGTATTTTGTGCACATTCCTACACACCAGTAATACAGATCTACCAGTAGTAAAACACTTAAACAAATAAATAACATTTTACAACAAAACTTTACACATGACTTTAAGTGAGATTTTAATTTATCAAAATCATTCCAATACTGCTAACCAAGAAGTTGAATCTTCCTACATCAAATGCTTTTGTAAAAAGATCTGCTAATTGATCATCAGTATGGATTTTAACTACTTTGATTAATTTCTTTTCATTGCAATCTCTTATAAAATGAAATCTTATTTCAATGTGTTTAGTTTTAGAGTGTTTTACCGGATTGTTCACAATACTAATAGCACTTTGATTATCAATAAAAATAGGAGTTTTAAGGATAGAGATACCAAAGTCTAGAAGCTGGTTTTGAATCCATAGTACTTGAGCACAACAAGCAGATGCAGCTACATATTCTGCTTCAGCAGTTGATGTTGATACATTTGTTTGCTTCTTACATTGCCATGACACCAGTCTTGATCCAAAGAATTGACATCCACCAGTAGTGGACTTTCTATCTTGACATTCACCTCCATAGTCACTATCTGTGTAGGCTATGAGTTCAAAGGGTGAATCATGTGGATACCATAGACCTAGTGATGGTTTGCCTTTCAAGTATCTGAATATTCTTTTGACAGCTTGCAAGTGTAGTTCTTTAGGTCTTGCTTGATATCTTGCACACACACAAACACTATACATAATGTCAGGTCTTGATGCAGTTAAGTACATCAAAGAGCCTATCATTGATCTATATAAGTGTTCATCTACATCCTCCCCCTAAACATCAGGATGTAGGTGTTTGTGTGTTTCCATTGGAGTGCTTGCACTTTTGCAGTCTTTCAAATCAAACTTTTCAAAGATGTCTTTGACATATTTTGATTGATTTATCAAAATACCATCTGTTCTTTGACTGACTTGGAGTCCAAGGAAGAAGTTCATTGGACCCATAGAGCTCATCTTGAATTTAATCTGCATCAGTTCTTCAAATTCTTTGCATAATACATCATTTGTTGAACCAAAGATGATATCATCTACATAGATTTGTACTAGTAGTATATCATCTTTGACTTTCTTTGTAAACAAAGTTTTGTCAATGGCTCCTCTTTTAAAATTATTCTTCAATAGATATGATGATAATGTATCATACCATGCTCTTGGTGCCTGATGTAGGCCATATAGAGCTTTATCCAGTTTGAACACATAATCACCATGTTTTGGATCTTCAAAGCCTGGAGGTTGGCATACATAGACATCTTCTTCAATCTTCCCATATAGGAATGCACTCTTCACATCCATTTGATAGACTTTGAACTTCTTGAATGAAGCATATGCTAGAAATATTCTTATAGCTTCAATTCTAGCAACAGGAGCATATACTTCATCATAGTCTATTCCTTCTTCTTGAGTGTATCCTTGTGCTACAAGTCTGGCTTTGTTCTTGATCACTATACCTCTTTCATCTTTCTTGTTTCTAAAGATCCATCTTGTTCCAATGGCTCTTTTTTCCTTTGGGTAGAGGTACAAGTGTCCAAACAGCTTGTAACTTGAATTGAAGGAGTTCTTCTTGCATTGCCTCAATCCAGTTTGAGTCCTTCATTGCTTGTTGGATCTTCTTTGGTTCATCCTGAGACAAAAAGCATTCAAACATACATTCATTAGCAATTAAACTTATGTTACACATGTTTGCAGTTAAGCTTTTATTTAATTTGCTTCTTGTTTGCAGTGGTGAGTTAACATCACTTAGAACAAGGTCTAATGGATGGTTCTTCTGAGTCCTTGTGGTTGTAGCTTTATCAACTACTAGTTGATTTTCAAGATTGGACTCATTTGTCTCAGGCAGTTGTTCCTCTAGTGATCCTTCATTGTCATTGATGTTTGGTTCATCATCATCTTGGTCAGAGTTAGTACTGCTATTGTCTTCATTGAGATCAGTAGTATTGTTGTTGTTACTGGTATCAGTAGTATCTTGAGAATCTAGGCTATTGTTAGGACCAGTAGTATTTTGAGTACTATTACTGGTATCAGTAGTATTTGAATTACTACTGTCCTCATTCTCAGAGTTACTACTGGTTCCAGAATTTGAGTTATTACTGTCCTCAGTGTTGACTATTGGAGAAGTGTTAACTACTATGTATCTCATCTCCTCTTGACCAGTATTAACAGATGATGTTCCTTCCTTTTGAGAGTGACAATTTGAATTACCTGCATTGAAATCCATGTTAGAATTAAAGGATTTGGTTAGGTTGTCTATGTTAAATAGCCAATCTGGACCATTTCCTTGTTCATTAGAAACATTTTCATTAAATGATACATTAATGCTTTATTCAATTATCCTTAGTCTTTTGTTGAATACTCTGTATGATTTGCTTTGAGTAGAGTATCCCACAAAGATTCCATCATCAGCTTTGCAGTCAAACTTACCAATTTGTTCTCTTGTAATCAGAATAGTACAAGGACACCCAAATGATTTTAAAAAACTTATAGAAGGTTTTCTTTTATTAAAAAGTTCATATGGTGTTTTAAACTGTGGCTTTAGTATTAATACTCTGTTCTAAACATAACAGGCAGTATTAACAGCTTCAGCCCAAAAAGTGATTGGTAACTTTGAATCTGCTAGCATTGATCTTGCTGCTTCAATGATGGTTCTATTTCTTCTTTCAGCTACACCATTTTGTTGTGGAGTTCTAGGTGAGCTGTATTGCCTGTCAATACCTTTAAGATCACAAAAGTTAATTAAGTTAGCATTTTTAAATTATGTGCCATTATCACATCTTATGGCTTTAACTTTTTGATCAGATGTGTTCTCCAGTTTAACAATCAAGTTCTTGATGAGTTCACTTGTTTCATCCTTTGTCCTGAGAAAGAAAACCCATGTATATCTGGAAAAGTCATCAGTAATAACAAGACAATATTGTTTCTTTCCAATACTCATTACATTTGTAGGTCCAAAAAGGTCCATATGTAAGAGCTGTAAAGGAACAGAAATAGAGTTCACAGTTTTGGACTTATGAGAAGTCTTGTGTTGTTTACCTTTTAGGCATGCAACACAATGATGATCACACATGAATTGTTTTTGAGGTAGTCCAATGACCAGATTTCTTTTTACTAAATTGTTCATGTTTTTGAAATTAGTGTGACACATCCTTCTATGCCATAGTTCTGATTCAGTGGTGTTTGCCTTGGATATAAAATAGTTGACCTCATTTGAAGAAATGAGTTCGCCCCCTATATCCAGGAAATACACATTGTTTCTCCTTGGAGTTCTTAAAACAACATATTTTTCATCTAAAATGAAGTCAGGAGAAAGAATGATGCACTCAATGTCTGTGAAAAGAATTTTGTTCTTTTTATCACACACTTGAGACACACTGACAAGATTGTATTTTAGTTCAGCTACATAAAATACATCATCAAAGGTAATTTTGCCATTTGTAACAGTACCTTTACCTGTAATCTTACCTCCCTTTGGGTTCTCACCAAAGGCCACATATCCTCCATCAAATAGCTTGAAATCTTTAAGAATTTGCAGATTTCCAGTCATGTGCCTTGAGCATCCACTATCAATATGCCATGTTCTTCCTTCTTCTGGGATCTGAATGCTCTGCACAAGTGAGTAAAGGATCAGTTAAGTTTGGGAACCCAAGCTTTATATGTCTTGGGTTCATCCTTTGAGAAATAAGTTTTTGGGGATTTAACTTTAAACATTTTTGGTGCCCATACCTGTTTATTACTGGTGTTTAGTTTTACTACTGCCCTTTTAAAAATGTTATCGGTGTTTGAATTTTCTACTGATCTTGGTTTATACCCATGATTTTTAGCTTTTGAATACTTTACTACTGATGGACCAGTAGTATTTGGGTACTTACCATGTTTAGAATGACCAGTAGTGTTTTTAGGGTTGACACCAGTAGTATATTTGAAAGTTGGTTTAGGAGCAGTAGTATTTTTGTAATTAGGGTTTTTACCAGTAGTGTTTTTGTACTGGTACCATACAACATTATAATTAGGGTTAACACCAGTAGTAAAATTGTTAAAGTTTTTACTGGTGTTGGAAAACTTAAAATATTGTTTATTTTGATTGGATTTTCCATTGTTCTTGAAGTAATTGCTGTTCTTTGGGCTTCCAACTCTTCTGTTATGCACAAACCTTGGTGCACTTCTTCCAAATCTTGGTGTTTCATCAATTGGAGTTTTTGTTTTATTTACTACTGAAGGACCAGTAGTATCTTTTAATTTCTGTGTTTTTGCTTTTTCTTTAAAGATTTTAAATTCCCTTAACTCTTTGCAGTTTATTGGATTGAAGTGACAATCCTTTGCTAAATGATTTACCTTGTTGCAAATAACACATTTTAATTTATTATCTTGAGCCTTTATGATTTTTCTTTGTTCTAAGAGTTGATTCCTATTTCTTTGATTTTCCCTTTTTAGAATTTTTGGTACATTTTCTGCATCATATTTAGGAGATTCATTTGGACTTTGTGCTGTGTGAAAACTTGTATCAATTGATTTTGGAGATTCAGTTTGAGAGACTGTAAATTCAATTGATTGATCATCATCAGAAGAGTCATTTGATTCAGATGTTTCGTTATGTGATTCAGTTTGATTTTCAGTTTTTAATTCATTAATGATTCTTTCTGAACTGTTTTTAAGTGGATGAATGAATTTATATGGAGGTGGTACAGCATGATATCCCACCCCATGTACAACTTTTTCTGTAGTTTGATTGTTAGTTAGTTCATCAAGAATTTTAGTACTTCTTTCAAATTTTTTAATTGTTAATTTATTCTGTTTAATTTCAAGTTGACATTCTTCTAATTTACTTGTTAATTCTTTATTTTTTAATTCATAAAATTCTTTCTCATCTACAGCTTGAAGTAATTCTTCCTTTATCCGTTGATCTATCATCTGGTACACCTTTATCTAATGTTCTTGATCAGTAATCACACCATCAAATTCATGATTTCTTCTTACTGCTTTTGCTAAATCTTCAGTTAATTTAGTGTTTTCTTTTTCAAAATTTTTAACAATTTTAATACATTCAGAAGTACAAGGTTTAGGTTTTACCTCAGATTTGCTGTCAGTAAAGGCCATGAGAGCTTGATTTTGAGCATGCTCTTCTGCTTGGAAGCTCCAGTCATATCCTTGTCCTTGTTGTGAAACAAGAGCAGTTGATTTTGATCTTTTGTCTGGTTGAGGACATTCTTTTGCAAAGTGACCAAGGTTGTTACAGTTGTAACATTTGACTTTAGTTTTGTCAAATCCAGCTTTGTCACCTTTGTTGTAATTGAGACTTGTCCTACCAGTTCTCTTTAAGAACCTTTTGGTTCTTAGGCTCAGCATAGCCATCTGCCATTTGAGATCCATCTCCTCAAGATCATCTGGATTTAATTGTTCCAAGTCATCACTAATCAGTGCAGTATGCACATGACTAGTGAAAAAGGATTCTCTTGCAGCATCCTCAGAATCTGCAGCCTTTCCTATGGAAGTTTCTTGACCTAGACCTGTACTAGAGACAAATGCAGCATTATTAGAAGAAATAGAAGGGTTCTTTTGATTTACCTCAGTTTCAAATACTCTGAGATCATTGTAGAGTTCATCCAACTCCTTTTCTTCTAGTGCATCTCTCTGTCTATATACCACTGTATACATGGCCCATTCTTCACTAAGAGATCTTAGGAACTTCATGTTGACATCTTCTTGATCCATCTTAACCCCAACTTGGTTAAGTTCACCAATTAGCTTGTTGAATCTGTCAAACACTTGAGTGAGTGTTTCATTGGGCTTTCCTTTGAAGTTTTCAAAGTGTTGTTTGAGAACAGACTTCATGTTCCTTTTGGTGCTCTTGGTCCCAACGAATCTCTTCTCCAGTGCTTCCCATAGCACCTTTGCATCATCATACTCAACGAAGAGATGTTGATAGTCGTTAGGAATGGCCAGTAGGAGAGTGCTTAGAGTTTTAAGTTCGATTCCTTTGTCTTTCTTCTCCTTCTCACACTTAAGTTTGTCTGCTTCAGTTACAGAGCTGCTTGCTTGTCCAGGACCAGTTTTGTTTCCTTCAAGGACAGCTTCCCACATGGAATAATCAGTGATAAGCATGTATTGCTTAATACGATTCTTCCACATCCCAAAGTTGTTGGGAGTGAGTATAGGGATTTTGTTGGCCTGAGTGCTTTCATTATTATCAGTCATGATTAATAATGTGTGTGTTTTAAAGATTAAAACTTTTTGCTGTTCTTAACAAATAGTAGATCTAGAACCAATATGCTCTGATACCACTTGTCAGGATCGATTAACTATGAAGAAGTTAATAAACACCTTAGATCTAATTGATTATAGAAGTTGCAGCGGATCAACACTATATCAATGTATTAAGAACAATGAACTGTAAACAATAAACGAAAATATTAAGAACACAGTTTCACAAAAAGCTTCAATGTATATTATCGAGTTAACAATACACACGTACGTTTACAATTCGTAAGGAACTATTTATAATAGTCCTTGAAGCTAAACTATTTACCCTAGTTATTCTAGGACTTGATTTACATTCAAATTCTATAGATATACATTGATGTACATGCTATAACTATCTCTACGAAGATTTCGGACTCGATATGTTCCATATAAGCTCATCAGTAGTATTCTGCAATCACCAGTAGTAAATAAGTAACGTCAGTAGTAACTTTGGTGACCAGTAGTAAGTCCAGATCCATCGTCAGTAGTAACTACTATTGATCAGTAGTATCTTCAAGAAGCCTTGATCAGTAGTAACTAAGTTATAGTCTTCACCAGTATCAACTTCATCAGTAATAAACAATTCTGCCCCATCAGTACTAAGTATGATCAGTACTAACTGCAGCATCAGTAATAAGTTGAACTGTGATTTTGTTCCAACAAGAGTAAAATCCGGTCTCAGAGAAACTGGGTATGGTAAAAATGATCTCAGGAAAACTGATTGTCACTAGTCAGGTTGGGTAAAATCCGGTCTCTGGGAAGCCGGCTTCTAGTCAAAATCCGGTTTTGGTGATACCAACTACCCTATTTTTAAAAGGGGAAAAACAACATTTTTTGTGAAACTTTTTAAAAATTAACATTATTTATGAAAAAAAATTCCAAGCATTATTGTACGCCTTGGATGTCCTTTTCGGCTATACAATTCATTATGGAGTTTGTCTCTTGCGACCTTTACTAACATGCGCCTCTTCGTGTGTACTCTTTTTATTACATGTATTTAAAAATCTTAAAGAGTAGGGACCTAGTAGTTTGATTTTGATATTTGTAAAGACAGTTCTATATTCTATTGTTACCATAAAGGTTCACCAATTTGAACTCTATCTAACCGTAAAGCGAGTATACTACAAGAAAAAACATTTTCTTTTTTTGCGACGCAATATTTTTTTTTTTTTTTTGCGCAAAAAGACAAAAATATAACAAGCCGAGAGTTTGTTGCAATTTCGACAAAACACCCACACCCAAGTTCCATAGCTTTTGATCAACTATCCCAATCATGATTTTCCTACCCCAGAGAGAAAGGCCCTTCCCTTTTGGGCCGGTTGTGGCGAGGAGGGATTCGAACCCCCGACAACGTGGTTCTTTGCGACGAGAGGTGTCGCTACATAAAGTGTTATTTTAGCCGGAAATTATGGCGGGCCGATTTCCCTTCATAAAACCAAATGTCGCCGCAAACTCAACGCCGCAAAACACCATACGTGGCTAGGGTTAATACCTTTCCAGCTTTCATTTTGCTTCATACTTCATTGATTTGCGTAGCAAGAGACGAGATGAGATAAGTGACGGAGCAACGATTTCTGCCAAGCATGAGACAATCATCGCCACCTCATGGCATAGGCTCCGACAGAACTATCATCACCCCTTCATCGGCTCCGGCAGAACAATCGTCGCCACCTCATGGCAGTGGTGGAAAGGGGTCACACGATTATTCGGCTTTCTCAACTACTTTTTTTATTTAAATTTATGATAATATATATATATATACTTACTTCATAAATTGAACTAAGTAGTTATATAAAAAATGTATTTTTTTTATTAGATTAGTCTAACATTTATTTTAATTCGAGTCACAAACAAATCACGTATTAGCCTATAAATCAAAACCGATTGAAATAACTCGTTATACTAAAAAAAATTAGATCTAAAACTTCACCATAACACGTGTGTATAACATTCCTTGTTTCCAAACATTTCTATGTGTACATTAATATTTTATAGAATGTATTACCGTATATATAATTAAGAATTTTGTTTTGAAATTTAGTGTAAATCATGTATCTATCCATTTAAAAATAATTGGTACATTGATGGTTTTACGATTTTTAAGGCAAAATATTATAATTAGAGTTAGTTTATATAAAATTGATAGGTTAATAGAGACACGTCGTATAAGATTAATAGTGTTTAAAAGTTAGTAAAATGTTCAAGGTAGTCCTTAATTTTTATGTAGTCCTAAGGGACAAATTTCAACCACTGATCAATAAAATCTAATGGTTAAGATTAATCACATATTTTATACGTGAAGGTATTTTGGTCATTTGACACTTACAAATAAATTTTGAATTTTCTTTATTTTATTTTATTTTTTATTTTGTTTATTTTTTATTTTGATTATTTTTTTTATTATTATTCATTTAAAAAACAATACTATTTTGATAATCACGTGTAGTACTGAATCACATGTGATTTTATTGTACAATCACATGTGATTGTATATTTGATCACATGTGATGTTTTAGTACAATTAAATGTGATTCAATATACAATCACATGTAATTCTATATACAATCACATGTGATTCAGTATACAATCACATGTGATTATCACATTATATTTTAAATAATAATAAAAAATAAAAAAAATCTAAAAAAAATAAAAAATAAAATTATTAATATTTTTATAAAAATGTCCAAAATACACCTCCATTTATAAAATATGTGATTAATCTTGTCCATTAGTTGTAATTAATCAATTGCTGATATTTGTCTATTGAATGAGTCATCTGACTATATTAAAGTAGATACTTAGTGGATGTGAGACCTACTAAATTCTACTCCCTCCGTCCCAATTCTATTGTCCATATTTCCTTTTTGAAATGTCCAAAAATTATTTTCCACTTGAAAATTCAGCTAATGAAAAAACAGTTCGGTGGAAAAGATAAAGTATTATTGGTTACATAGTGTAATAAATGCATTTTTCTTAAACTGTGTGATTTTTATCCGTGGACAATAATTTTGGGACGAAATGAGTATTAAATAAGGTAAATTATCAAAATATATCACTTATTTTGAAACAGAAATAATGAAAGTTTAATGAGCAAGCATAAATGGACAGGTGTAAGTTGTTGTATATGACTTATAGGTCATGAGTTTAAGTCTCGATGTGGACAAAATGATATTGAATTAAGGAGTGTGTTTTAAGCGTTAAAAAAAAAACCAAACATAAATGAACAGGTGTTTGGTTGGAGTATTAATTACCAATAGAAATGAAATGAAAGTAACAGAACTATAATTAATTAAGATGTAAATCATAGAGAACAAAAGTCATACTTCAATTATAACCAATTTCAGATCAGATGTGTCACGTGGTTCATGAATTTAAGTATAAAATAATTTGTACCTTCACACATTTAATACTAAGGGTATCCGCGCTATATGAGAACGATCTCCTATAACTCTATTCTGCACTGACCATTTGATAGATAGTGGTGGGTGGTGGACACCTGGACGGTGGTGGTGGTGGTGGTGGTGGTGGTGGGTGGTGGTGGATGGCGAGGGTTGTGGTGGGTGGTTGTCGGGGTGATGGTGATGATGGGTGATGGCCGCGGTGATGGTGATGGTGAAGGTGATGGTGGGTGGTGGTTGTTGTAACTTCAATTTTTATATTTTAAGGCATTAATAAAGATAATTATATTCAAGTAATGAACATATATTTTATTAGCTCAATTGATCAGGTGTTGTACGAATAAAATAAAGATTGCAAGTTCAAATCTCGGATGATGCATATTTTTTATAACCATGAATCTTTGTTGTATTAGCAAGTATGCTAGCTGAAAATTAAATCATGTTAACGTAGGAAGGTCCAATCTCTACCTATATATGGAACAAGGGTTTGAAGTGCTTATGTTGACATGTCATTTTCGCTTCATTTGATTGGCTCATAATGATGACATGTAATGACGACTCAAAGCGCATTATTGGAACTTAATTAGAGTCATCAAAATTAAGCTTTATGATTAGGGGCATAATTCTCAATTAACTCATCTTTTATAATTATGGCGATTCATGTCTTCCCCTCGTTTTTCGGCAATAATTATTTTTATTTTTTATTTTAAAACAAAAAATTTTAAAAATATCAAAGTTTTTAAAATTAGATTATTTATAATATGAGTATAATCTGGAAAATGTGAAAAAAAAAATCACGATTCAAACATGTTATGAACCAAAAGTTTTATCATCAAAAAATGTAATTATAATGAATAGAAAATGATATATATAAAAATGTTATATAAAACAACATTCACAAGAATAATATATACATAATAATTAATAATTAATATTTCAATTGATGTCCATAAATTCAAACGATAATTTGGTATTAAATGTAATTTTGTATAAGTAATTGATAGTTTGTTATTAGTAATTTAAAATGAACTCCATAATTTTTTATAAAGTATCAAAAACGGATAAAAAAATACAACCAACATAAAAATTCTAAAGAAATTTACGTAACAATAATAAAAAAAGTATCAAAAACCGTGGAGAGGTATAAAAATTTCTAATCTTCAGCTTCCTTCAAAGTTGCCAAATCCGCCAACTTGGAATAGTTGTCTTCATCTTCGGATTCACTATCAAGTTCATCTAGATCAATGAACACATGCTGTTGGGATATAAACGATATATTACTGATTGCATGTTTATTACTGATGCTGCAGAGCAAGAATCAAGAGTTAGTGCTGCTATAACTACTTGATACTGATATGTGAATTACTACTGAAGATACAACTTACTACTGATCGTGTGTACTATTGGTGATCATAGTTACTACTGCTCTATGCTGTTACTACTGATGAAGCTATTTGCAGAGTATATCGAGTCCGAGATCTTAGGAAAGTTTGTTTAGAATATCGTATCTTTTGTAATTCGATTGTAATCATATCCTAGAATAACTGGGTTAAATAGTTAGGCTTCAAGGACTATTATATATAGTCCCTTATGAATTGTAAACGTACGTGTATTGATCGATAAAAAAATTAATACATTGAAGCTTTTTGTGATTACTGTGTTCTTGTTATTATTCTTATTCGATTACAGTTTGTTTTTAATCAAATAACAAGAGTTAATCCGCTGTAACTTCTCTTGTTAGTAGATATGTGTTTTAAATAACTTGATTAAGTTATTCGATCCTGACAAGTGGTATCAGAGCCTTAAGGTTCTAGATCTACGATTTAAGAACATCAAAAAGTTTCATACTTTCAAAACAAAAATTGTTAATCATGTATGATAACAATGAAAGCACGCAGGCAAACAAGATTCCAATTCTCACACCCAATAACTTTGGGATGTGGAAAAACAGAATTAAGCAATACATGCTTATTACTGACTATTCCATGTGGGAAGTTGTTCTAGAAGGCAACAAAACAATTCCAATTCCAATCACTAGCTCATCAACTGAAGCAGACAAGGTCAAAAGTGATAAGGAAAGGAAGGACAGAGGCATTGAACTAAAGACCTTAAGCACTCTATTGCTTGCTATTCCCAATGACTATCAACATTTATTTGTTGAATATGATGATGCAAAGAAACTGTGACAGGCACTGGAAAAGAGATTTGTTGGCACCAAAAGCACCAAAAGAAACATGAAATCAGTACTGAAACAAGACTTTGAAAACTTCAAAGGACAAAAGAATGAATCATTGTCACAAGTTTTTGATCGTTTCAACAAACTTATTGGTGACCTTACTCAAGTGGGAGTTCAACCAGACAATGATGACATCAACAGAAAGTTTCTTAGATCTCTTGGTGAAGAATGGTCTATGTACACTGTTATATATAGACAAGGAGATGCATTAGAAGAGAAAGAACTTGATGAACTGTACAATGAACTAAGAGTATTTGAATCTGAGGTAAGTCACAAAACTCCTAGTTTACCTTCAAATAATGCTGCTTTTGTGTCAAATGCAGGTACAGGTCAAGATGGTGTCTCTGGAAAGCAAGTGGAATCTGAAGATGCAGTAAGAGAATCATTCTTTACTAGTCATGTACACACTGCACTGATTAGTGAAGATCTGGAACAAATCAACCCCGATGATCTGGAAGAAATGGACATCAAGTGGCAGACGGCTATGCTAAGTTTAAAGACAAAGAGATTTCTTAAAAGAACCGGCAGACAAAATCTGACTTTCAACAAAGGTGAACGTGCTGGCTTTGACAAAACCAAGGTCAAATGCTACAACTGCAGCAACTTTGGTCACTTTGCTAGAGAATGTCCTAGCAAAGATCAAAGATCAAATTACAACAAAAATGGCACAACAAACTCAACTGCATTGGTATCACAAGAAGGTCAAGGGTATGACTGGAGCTTTCAAGCAGAAGAACATACTCAAAATCAAGCTCTCATGGCCTTTACTACTGATTCTACAAATGAGGTACATTCTAAATCCTGTACCCCTGAATGCATTAAATCATATAAAGAATTAAAAAAACTTAACAAAGAAACTCTTGAAGAGATGATTTTAAACAGAAACAGAAGAATCGAATTCAATGGCTGTATAGCTGATCTTGAAAACCAAATTAAATTCTATAAAATGACAGATCAAAAGATAAAAGAGGAATTATTACAAATAACTTATGATAAAGAACATGCTGAGTTAAAATTAAAAGAAAAATTAATCAAATTAGAAGAATGTCAGTTAGAATTAGAACAAAATAAATTAACTATTAAGAAATTTGAAAGAAGTTGTAAAATAATTGATGAATTAACAAGCAATCAATCAACTGAAAAGGTTGTTCATGGGGTTGGCTATCATGCAGTCCCACCCCCAACTAACTTTATTCCTCCTCTCAAGTCAAGTTCGGAAAGAATTTTAGAGGAATTAAAATTAGAAACTCAAACTGAAACCAGTAATGATTCATCTGATGATGATCAAACAATTAAGTCAACTGATACAAGTTTTCATACCACAGAAAGTCAAACTGAATCCCCTAAATATAATTCAGAAAACATACCTACTATTCTAAGAAGGGGAAATCAAAGAAACTTAAATCAGTTAAAAGAACAAAGAAAACCTGAAAATGCTAAAACAACTAAATTAACATGTCTAATTTGCAATAAGGTTAATCACCTAGCAAAGGATTGTCACTTCAATCCAATCAACTGCAAAGAATTTAAGGAATTCAAAGAAAATAAAGAAAAACTAAAAGAATTAAAGTTAAAACAAACTACAGAAGCTAAGAAAATTAAAAATTCACATGTTGAAGTTCCTAAATTTGGAAGAACTGCACAAAGGTTTGTGCAAAATATCAGGCATGGAAGTCCTAAAAAGAGTAACTGCTTCAAAAATAATGGGAAACAAAACCAAATTCTAAGATACTCAAAGTTTTCAAACATCAGTAGAAACCATTCCAGGTTTACTACTGGTAAAAATCCTAATTACAATGCTTTCAGATACAATTACAATTATACTACTGATTATGCTAAAAACTCATATTACCCAAACACTACTGGTCCATCAGTAGTACAATACTCAAAGGCTAAACACTACATGCATAAACCTAGATCAGTAGTAAAACAAAACAGCAGTAATATACATCAAAGAAAATACAAAATTGCATACAAGACTCATCCATTTAAAAAATCTTATTCTTCAAAGGATGAACCCAAGACAAAACAAGCTTGGGTTCCCAAAATTAACTAATCCACTTACTTGTTGTGCAGAGCATTAAAATCCCTGAAGAAGGAAGAATATGGCATATTGATAGTGGATGCTCTAGGAACATGACTGGAAATCTTCAAATTCTTAAAGATTTCAAGTCCTTTGAAGGTGGATATGTTGTATTTGGTCAAAATCCAAGAGGTGGTAAGAATACAGGTAAATGTACAGTAACAAATGGTAAGATTACCTTTGATGATGTATTTTATGTTGCAGAACTTCAATATAATCTGGTTAGTGTCTCACAAGTATGTGATAAAAAGAACAAAATTCTGTTTACAGATACAGAGTGCATCATTCTTTCTCCTGACTTTATTCTAGATGAAAAATTTGTTGTTTTAAGAACACCAAGGAGAAACAATGTGTATTGCCTGGATATAGGGGGAGAACTCATTTCTTCAAATGAGATCAACTGCTTTATATCCAAGGCAAACACAAATGAATCAAAATTATGGCATAGAAGGATGTGTCACACAAATTTTAAAAAACATGAATAACTTAGTAAGAAAGAATTTGGTAGTTGGTTTACCTAAAAAACAATTTATGTGTGATCATCACTGTGTTGGATGCCTAAAAGGTAAACAACACAAGACTTCTCATAAGTCCAAAGTAATCAATTCTATTTCTGATCCTTTGCAGCTCTTACATATGGACCTATTTGGACCTACAAATGTAATGAGTATTGTAAAGAAACAATATTGTCTTGTTATTACTGATGACTTTTCCAGGTATACTTGGGTTTTCTTTCTCAGGACCAAAGATGAAACAAGTGAAATCATCAAGAATCTGATAACTAAACTGGAAAACACAAGAGATCTAAAAGTGAAAGCCATTAGATGTGATAATGGCACGGAATTTAAAAATACTAACCTAATTACTTTTTGTGATCTTAAAGGTATTGACAGGCAGTACAGCTCACCAAGAACTCCACAACAAAATGGTGTGGCTGAAAGAAGAAATAGAACAGTCATTGAAGCAGCAAGATCCATGCTTGCAGATTCAAAATTACCAATATCCTTTTGGGCTGAAGCTGTCAATACTGCTTGTTATGTTCAAAACAGAGTATTAATAGTTAAGCCTCACTTTAAAACACCATATGAACTTGTTAACAAAAGAAAACCTTCAATAAGCTTTCTAAACTCATTTGGGTGTCCTTGTACTATTTTAATTACAAGAGAACAAATTGGTAAGTTTGACTACAAATCAGATGATGGAATCTTTGTAGGATACTCAACACAAAGCAAAGCATATAGAGTATTCAACAAAAGGCTGAGGATCATAGAAGAAAGTGTGGATGTATCCTTTAATGAGAACCTGATGAATGAACAAGGAAATGGTCCAGATTGGTTGTTTAATATTGACAATCTAACCAAATCAATTGATTTTAGTTATGATTTGAATGCAGGTGTGTCTAACAATCAAAATCCACAAGGAGGATCACCATCAACAAATGGTATTCAAGATAAACTGGAGTACATCATAGTTAATACTGATACCACAGTTAATACTGAGGACAGTAATAACCCTGAAAACCCTAATAATACTGATACTAGTAATGACCTAAACATGAATAACACTACTGATCCCAGTAGTAACTCTGAAACTCAAAATAATGATGTTGATCCAAACAATACTAATGTCAGTAACAACACTGAAACACATGATGTTAATGACAATCAAGTTAACACTGATACCAGTATCAATTAAGAAGATCAAGAAGTTTCAGAAACTCAAGAAGAAAACTGGTCAGATGCACAAGCCCCTGAATTCAATGAATCAAATCTTGATAGTCAAATAACTGTTGACAAAGCTTCAAATTCAAGAGCTCAAAAGAATCATCCCTTAGATCTTGTTCTAAGTGATGTCAACTCAAACATGCAGACAAGAAGCAAATTTAACTCAAGTTTAAATAACAATACCTGCAATATAAGTCTAATTTCCAATGAATGTCTGTTTGCATGTTTCTTATCACAGGATGAACCTAAAAAGATTCAACAAGCTATGAAAGATTCAAATTGGATTGAAGCAATGCAAGAAGAACTTCTTCAGTTCAAATTACAAGCTATTTGGACACTTGTACCTCTTCCAAAAGGAAAAAGAGCCATTGGAACCAGATGGATCTTCAGAAACAAAAAGGATGAAAGAGGTATAGTGATCAAAAATAAAGCCAGACTAGTAGCCTAAGGATACACTCAAGAAAAAGGAATAGACTATGATGAAGTATACGCCCCTGTTGCAAGAATTGAAGCAATAAGGATCTTTCTGGCATATGCCTCATTAAAAAAATTCAAAGTCTATCAAATGGATGTCAAAAGTGCATTCATTTATGGGAAAATTGAAGAAGAAGTATATGTTTGTCAACCTCCAGGATTTGAAGATCCAGAGCATGATGATTATGTGTATAAACTAGACAAAGCTCTATATGGCCTACATCAGGCACCAAGAGCATGGTATGATACACTATCATCATATTTATTGAAGAACAAATTCAAAAGAGGTACAATTGACAAGACTCTGTTTACAAAGAAGGTCAAAGATGACATCCTACTTGTTCAAATATATGTAGATGATATCATCTTTGGATCCACAAATGATCAACTGTGCAAAGAATTTGAAGAACTTATGCAGATCAAATTCAAGATGAGCTCAATGGGTCCAATGAATTTCTTTCTTGGACTTCAAGTCAATCAAAAATCAGATGGAATTTTGATAAATCAATCAAAATATGTCAAAGACATATTAGAGAAATTTGCCATGAAAGACTGCAAAAGTGCAAGCACTCCTATGGAAACACATAAACACCTACATCCTGACATTGAGGGGGAGGATGTAGATGAACATTTATATAGATCAATGATAGGTTCTTTAATGTATTTAACTGCATCTAGACCTGATATTATGTATAGTGTTTGTGTGTGTGCCAGGTATCAAGCAAAACCAAAGGAACTACATTTTCAAGCTATCAAAAGAATCTTTAGATACTTGAAAGGGAAACCATCACTAGGTCTTTGGTATCCACATGACTCACCTTTTGAACTTACAGCATACACAGATAGTGATTATGTTGGTGAATGCTTGGATAGAAAGTCAACCACTGGTGGATGTCAGTTCTTTGGATCAAGACTGGTGTCATGGCAATGTAAGAAACAAACAAATGTATCAACATCAACTGCTGAAGCAGAATATGTAGCTGCATCTGCTTGTTGTGCTCAAGTGCTATGGATTCAAAATCAACTAATGGACTTTGGTCAATTCGAAAAATATAAATAACTGAAATCGATTAATTAAGCATTATCCAAACCTCGAACTGATAAACCCTACGATAAACCCTAATTTCTGCAAAATCCAATCAAAACCCCATCACCAGTAACAAACTCACTCTCTTCGATCAACTCTAAAACAAAATTTCACAAAAAATCAATCGAAATGGCAATGAGAAAGACTCTTACGGTTCAAACAGATCTTCTCTACTATGATTTTCACAACATGCTGGCCTTCCTAAAGAATCCAGATGGAACAGGATCATTCCGACCCATAGTAGGATTCCTCAAAAGTTCTTCAATAAAATTTGCTCTATCTGTAAATCCCAAAATCTGTGAGCAACACCTTGTTCAATTCTGGGAAAAAGCTGAAAGAATAGAAGAAGAGGATACCATCAAAATCAAATCAGACATAGATGGAAACTCTATTGTAATCACTGAACAAAGCATTAGACAACATCTACAACTCAATGATGAGTCAGGTATATCTCTTCTCTCTAAGGATGAACTTGTTGAAAATATTTTAAAAATGGGGTATGAAGGAAGAACAAACATTCAAACATTTCAAAAAGGTCTTCTTTCTCCCCAATGGAAATTTTCTTTCTCCTAAGAAAAGTACTTGGAATGAGTTCAACGGATCAATAGCATCTGCTATGGTCTGTTTGTGCTCAGATCAAGTACTTAATTTTTCTAAAATGATTTTTGAAGGAATGCTTGGAAACCTTTCATCATCTAAATTTTTAATGTATCCAAGATTCCTTGGTCATATTTTGGATTGTGAAATCCCAAACTTGATTAAAACAAAAAATATTTTTCCTATTCCAGAACTAAACAAAAAGGTTTTCTGTAATATGAACAAACAATTCAAATTTTCTGGAAATGTAACAACTTTGTTTTCCAATATGATCAAAGATCCCACCCCCACATGAGAAGATTCAAGTCACCCCTTTGAACCCCAACCCACTCCATCACCACCAAAATCAGCCCAAACAGAACCCCTAGTCACCTCAACAACCTCACCTCAAAATGTCCTGCATGTGTCCCAGGTACATGATATAGAACCTCAGAGTGCTACTCTTCACTCTTTGGCTAACCTACCCAAAAGCCAGATCAATTCCTCAAAATATGAAAGGAAGAGAACTTCGAAAAAGGACACCAGGGGACCAATTGAGTCAGACCCCAGACTCCAAGAGTTGACTTCCAAGGAGGAGAGAAGTCATGAGGAAAGGGCTTTCACTACTGATGCACCAAAGGTTGGTGCACAGGCTAGTGAAAACATCATTAGGAACCAGACCTTGTTAGGTCACAACGAACCCCATATATTGCTAATAACATCGGTAAAGACAAGATCATATACGTCATACGATTATTCTTATTAAGCACAAACGTATAAAATGTGTTCTTGGTTGCGGAATAACCAAGAACACTCCACAAAGTGTTACATTTAGAATTGGGTTACCGGTGATCCACACAAATGATCAACCGGGATCCAAAAGGATACTAAACAAGTATAGCCTAAACCTCTATTTATAAGTTATAGAGGTTTTACAATTAACCCTATTCAAATGTAACTTCCCAATTCTAATAAATACATAGCATGATTAAAGGATTTGACTAATAAAGTGAATCATGGGAAATAGCTCGGTCCATGAACTCGGTATCACCTCATACCGACCAACTCGGTATGAGCACATACCGACCAACTCAGTATGAACCGAGTATTACTAAGATTATTTATTAGAGTTTAACTTATATATTCATTTGTTCATCAGATTCACAAAGTAATGGGTTTGACCGGGTTTTCTACCCTAACAATCTCCCCCTATCTGATGATAACAAATGAATATGTTTAACCTAATAAATAATAACGATCTTGTCTTGTATGGTCTTCTTTTTGAGATCTTTTCATATTCTTTATTCACTAAGTACTTCAAGAAAATATATATCACATTAACTTTTCTCCCCCACAATCATTGACTCCTCCTCAAACTGTCCGGTATATTTGAGTTGAAATGAAACATATCCCAAGAATCATTCAACTAGTAGATTTCCTCAGTTTGAAACGATTAAAATGATTGTAAAATAATATGTGACATGTACCCCCCTTGAATAACTTAGCATGAACACTTTAGCTTCAAGAACTTTAGCTTCATATTAAGAGAAAATATATATCACATTGAGTTTTTCTCCCCCTGAATCATATACTTTCACCTTTAACTGTTCGGTATATTTTATCTTTGACTTGAAACCCCTCCAAAGAATCAATCAACTTATGGATTTCCTCAGTTTAAGATGATTTTATATGATTAAAAAGAGAAAAACATGTGAAAGATACTCACTTGTAAAATTCAGCTTTCAGAATTTCGTTTCTCTAATTTTGCAGCAACTTCAAAAAATCATATCTCCATGTAGAATCTTCTGATCATTATGAATTTTTAACAGAATATACATATACCTGTCTTCAACATCGTATCCAAAAATGATAGTGATCCATCGGTTGAAACGATCACAGCGGTCTCATACTGACCACTCGGTATGAGACAGTCAGTATCAGAAAATCATCAACTTTGAAAATATGTATCTCTCAGTATACGATTCTGATCAGTCTGAAATTTTGATACCGAGTACATGAATGTGTTATGGATATAATATCCAAAATTTATGAAAATCCAACGGTTACAAAAGATACAATAGCCGTTTTACCAGAGTTGCGCAGAATTAAAAACATACCATAAATATTCGTCAATAATCTTCAAACATATATATCTCTCAATAAACGATTCCTTTTGAAGATCATGGCTGCCCAGAAAGTAAGGAATAAAAAGCATAGAATCTGACTTTTTGCGCCATACATATCTCTCTACCAGAAACTCAAATTGCAATTCTGAACGGTCAGACTGTGTTTCTTTGTGTTGAGAACCTCCTGTTCAAATTTCACACAGATTCGACCATTAACGAAGGAGATCCGGCATTTCTTCTACCCGTGCGCAGAATATGACGAAAATTCTGCATTGTTCTTCTTTATGAAAAGACTTGATCTTCAACAATATATAGGGTTATATGATCATCAAAGTTGTAGATAACTTTGAACCGCTCTGATACCAGTTGTTAGGTCACAACGAACCCCATATATTGCTAATAACATCGGTAAAGACAAGATCATATACGTCATACGATTATTCTTATTAAGCACAAACGTATAAAATGTGTTCTTGGTTGCGGAATAACAAGAACACTCCACAAAGTGTTACATTTAGAATTGGGTTTCCGGTGATCCACACAAATGATCAACCGGGATCCAAAAGGATACTAAACAAGTATAGCCTAAACCTCTATTTATAAGTTATAGAGGTTTTACAATTAACCCTATTCAAATGTAACTTCCCAATTCTAATAAATACATAGCATGATTAAAGGATTTGACTAATAAAGTGAATCATGGGAAATAGCTCGGTCCGTGAACTCGGTATCACCTCATACCGACCAACTCGGTATGAGCACATACCGACCAACTCAGTATGAACCGAGTATTACTAAGATTATTTATTAGAGTTTAACTTATATATTCATTTGTTCATCAGATTCACAAAGTAATGGGTTTGACCGGGTTTTCTACCCTAACAGACCTCGTCAACTTTAAGTGATGACTCATCATTTGAGGCAGCACTTAAAGGACCCCGGTGCCAAGAAACCAAAAGGGAAGATACTACTGCTTCTTCTAGGAAGAAGAGAGTATCTAAAACTCCCAATGAATCACCAAGCAGTGATGAGGGAAGAATGAAATCAACTGAATTGATGGAAAGGATGGAAAACCTTAAAGCCAATGTACCAAACCAACCCGAGGATGTTCCTGGAAGGAGTGAGGGTAGTATGCAACAACATGAATTGATGGATAGGATGGAAAACCTTGAAACCACTGTACAAAATTGCCATATACTTATTAACAATCAAGGAAAGACCATGAGCTACATGAAGCACTACATCAATGTAATGAACAGAAGAATGCATAGATTCAGTTACAGGCTTCAAAGACAATCAAACACTTTGAGAAAATTAAAGAAGAAGATTGTTGTTAGTGATGCACCACAAAGTGAGATCACTAAGGGGGAGAAAGAACAAATACAGGGTATGATTGATACTTCAATTGCAGCAGCAGCAACCTCCCTCTTAAATCTAAAAGAAGCTCATGGTGAATCAGGTCAGTTTATTGATGAAGACCTGGATAGGGGAGTTAGGAGTATGGATGAAGATGTGTTTATGTCTGCACCTCAATCTCCAGCAATAGCATCAGTACAAATCACTCAACAATTTGCAGATAAAAAACCATCTCCAGTTACTACTGACACAAATACTACTGATGAATCACCAGCAGTATCCAATGCAGAACAAACATCAGTAGTAAACTCCTCAAACTGACAACTGGTAATCTACAATCCTCTCAACCTATCAGCACTAATACCAGTAGTAACTACTCTGGTTACTACTGAGATTGTGGAAGAGATACCAGAACTCATTGAAAGATCAGTAGTAATCCCAACACCAACAGCAACAGAACTAAAACCCCTGATAATTCCATATTTTGATGAAGGTGTAAACTGGTATGAAGTAGATGAGTGTGAGTTACCTCCTCACCCTAAAATTCTCAAAATGGAAGACATCAAGAAGTTTGACCCAAGTATAATCATCCCTGAAGTAATTGATGGGAAATACACTCCACCTCCAAACTGTATTGGCAAAGGAAAGGCTAAACTTGATGATGATTACCCACACAGAGCCTTAGGTCATTACATGGTCAACAAAATAAACTGGGTCAGATCATTAAGACAAAGTCACTGGAAGGTAAAGAGAACGAGGTATAACAAAAATTGTGCTAAGACTCTTGAGTTGGAGAATAAAAGAACAACTGAAAGAGAAAATATTGAAACTAAAGCAATTCAAGAGATTGAAGATTTCTTGTTAGAAGGACAACAAAAAGAACTGGATAAAATAAGAAAAGTTGAAGAAGAAAGACTGAATCTTCTTGAAGAACAAATTGATGAATGCAAAAGATGAAAAATTGATATGCTTGAAGCCTTTGATGAAGAAAAGAGAGATATGATTGAGTATCTTAAAACAAAGGGACACAGTGCAAAATCATTTGGAAGAATGAAGATGATCACACTGGTTGAAAGATTTTGCAAGGAGAAAAAGAAAGACTTAAATGAAGATGTCCAAGTGAGTACACCAACAAGCTTAATCAAGATTGACCCTAAGGTAGTTCTCAACAGAAAAACAATGATGGGAAGCTCTTCAACCATGACTGCAAAGAAAAGAAAGGCATTAATAGCTGACCAAGAAGCTATGAAAAAGGCAAAACAAGATGCTAAAGTGATTGATCTCATAATAGTCCCTTTACAGGATAATCCAGTTATCAACTGGAGAGTTGTTAACAATGTAATTGAAGTAATAAGAGAGGATAAAACAACTCAAAGGTTTAGTGCTTGGAAACCAATGGTGATGTCCTGTACAAGAAGTGATATAATTAAAGTTCTTATGATTGGAAAACCAAGAATGACGATGAAGTCTTGGAGGAACTCATGAGCTGGATATCTTACAAAAATGATAGATGCTGCTTTTTATCCAGAAGATTATCCTAAGAACTTCCCCAGCACAGAAAATGTTTATGCCTGGAATGTGCTACCTACAGTGCATATGTACTTCTTTGAAAGAGCAAGTAAGAGATGAGAGCTATTCCTATTTGAAAAGGAATATCCACATTCTGAAGAAACAATGTATCAAGTTATTTGTTGTTCATTCATAAGACCTCATGATGTTGCTATGTTCTCAGAAAAGTATAACTATTTTGTGAAAAGGAACAGCAAGTATATCATTCAACAGAGGAAACTAAGAAATCAACAGATAATAGAAGGTGATCAAAGAAGAGCCAAACTCTTGGAAGAAAAGAAGAAGAAAGAGGAAGAAGAGAAGAAACTTGGTTAATTAAAAATGAATTAACAAGTTTAGGGGGAGATTGTTGGGATATAAATGATATATTACTGATTGCATGTTTATTACTGATGCTGCAGAGCAAGAATCAAGAGTTAGTGCTGCTATAACTACTTGATACTGATATGTGAATTACTACTGAAGATACAACTTACTACTGATCGTGTGTACTATTGGTGATCATAGTTACTACTGCTCTATGCTGTTACTACTGATGAAGCTATTTGCAGAGTATATCGAGTCCGAGATCTTAGGAAAGTTTGTTTAGAATATCGTATCTTTTGTAATTCGATTGTAATCATATCCTCGAATAACTAGGTTAAATAGTTAGGCTTCAAGGACTATTATATATAGTTCCTTATGAATTGTAAACGTACGTGTATTGATCGATAAAAAAATTAATATATTAAAGCTTTTTGTGATTACTGTGTTCTTGTTATTATTCTTATTGGATTACAGTTTTCATTGTTCTTAATCAAATAACAAAAGTGTTAATCCGCTGTAACTTCTCTTGTTAGTAGATCTGTGTTTTAAATAACTTGATTAAGTTATTCGATCCTGACACATGCCTCTTCTTAAAACATGAAGTTTCACCAGTTCCTGATCCATCATTTGGTTTAGAATGTGTTTGCATATCAAAACACAGTTCACACTGAAATCAGCCATGCTAATCTTTTTTTTTTTTTTTTTTTTATCAATCTTGCAGGTGTGGTGAACTCCACCTATTATGTTTGACCAACATAACAATATACTGTTAGTGAACGTATAATGATTTTAATTAAAGATATGCGTTAAGATGTCGTGTCATAGTTTATCTCATCGACAACCTCATCTTCTACTGTCATCTTTAAAAATATTTTTTTTTTCTTTTGAAATGGACTATCAAATCCTCATCTTCCGACAAAGCATCAAAACGTATATCTTTAATTAAAATCACTACCACAACTCCACACAACCTCCTTCAATTCCTCCATCGAGCATGGTTTTTCTAGATCACCAATCTGATTCATGTCAAGTTTTTTTAAATCTATCTTCCTCCAAAATCGGAATAGAAGTAATTATCGCCTCGAACTTACTTTTATAATAATCATAAAATATAGACTTAACCGTTGGCGGATTTGTGTGCCATTCCCCATCTTCCATAATACCTTGGACCATTTGCTTTCTCCTTCTTTGTTTAAGAAGGCCGTGAAAATTTAAGAAAAGTACATTAATTATACTATGTCACTAATCAAATTTTCTCTGTCCCACTTAAATGTTTTTAATTAGTTAAAATTTAGGAAAGACAGTCTTTGTGGGACAAACTAAAATAGTATACTAGAGAATGAAAATGGAACATAGGAAGTATATAGTAAATATACATGATAGATTCTAAGGGATTGTTTTTTATTTTGAAAGTATTAAAGTTTAGTAATCTAGTGAAATGTTCAAGGTAATTCATTAATTTTATCTAGTCCCAAGGCACATTTATTAGCCCTTAGATCAAGAAAAATTAATTGTCAAGATCAAGATTCAAAACCACCGCCACCACTACAAGCACATGTGCTTCTCCGGCGACCGGAGATGGCCGCCGGCGGCGGCGGACGGCGGCGGCGGACGGCGGTCGGCGCCGGCCGGCGGCGGAGGACGGCGGCCGGAGGTGGCCGCCGGCGGTGGTGACCGGTGGTGGTCGTGACTGGAAGCACATGTGCTTCGTGACTTATTTTGATTTTTTTTCTGTGTAGTGAAGCACATGTGTTTCATAACGTCAAGCACATGTGCTTCGTGATTCAAACACCAATGACTTGCTTGTAAGTTACATTTGTTCAGGAACAAAAACACATGTGCTTGGCTTTATGAAGCACATGTGCTTGGCTTTATGAAGCACATGTCCTTCATAATGATATGTTCGTCACTTGTTTTGATTTTTTTTCTATGTAGTGAAGCACACGTGTTTCATAATTTCAAGCACATGTGCTTCGTGATTCAAACACAAATGACTTGCTTGTAAGTTACATGTGTTCAGGAACAAAAACATATGTGCTTGGCTTTATGAAGCACATGTGCTTGGATTTATGAAGCACATGTGCTTCATAATGATATGTTCGTCACTTGTTTTGATTTTTTTCTGTGTAGTGAAGCACATGTGTTTCATAACGTCAAGCACATGTGCTTCGTGATTCAAACACAAATGACTTGCTTGTAAGTTACATGTGTTCAGGAACAAAAACACATGTGTTTGGCTTTATGAAGCACATGTACTTGGCTTTATGAAGCACATGTGCTTCATAATGATATGTTCGTCACTTATTTTGATTTTTTTTTCGTGTAGTGAAGCACATGTGTTTCATAACGTCAAGCACATGTGCTTCGTATGCTGCCTTGTGTGTTTAGAAACTCATGTTTTTAGTGACTTGAAGCACATGTGTTTCGTGACCTAAAGCACATGTGCTTCGAAGTAATATGTTGTGTTTTAGTGAAGCACATGTGCTTCGATACATCAATACCACCACCACCCCCATTAGCACCAGCACCTTCACTGTCAGCCGGCGGACGGCGGCCGGAGGTGGCGGCCGGCGGCGGCTGTCGGTGGGGGATTTGATCTTGACCATCTTGATCCAATGGCTAGGATTTATCCCTTGGGACTAGACAAATCCTTTGGACTCCCTAGAATACAACTCTAGTAATCTAATGTTATTCTAGGAAACTCATGGACCAACTATCAATTCGGAAAATTAAAAATAGAAGGCAAAATTTTGTTTTGTGGCAGTTTGAATCTGTCCAACAGAAATGATTGCTTGTATAACCACCTTTCTAACAACTAAGACACTTTACTCTTGATACAATTTAACATAGCTACTTTCTGTTATTTTTTTAAATCTTTTCCTTATTAACAATAAATTCACAATCACAAATATATAATATGTATAATTCAAGTTTAACGTGATAATGTCAAGTAAGATCTACCCATATTGAATTATTGATTATTCAGTGTCTTTGTCAAACGCTATTAATGTGAACATATTAACACCATATTTCCCATGTGTCTTGTTTATTTTAATAATTTACACGTTAATTCGAATATGTGCTACTATTTAAAAACCATATCGAATAACTAGTTTCGAGGTAGCTCGGTTCTGGTTTCGGTTCAGTCTTTGGTATTCGAGTTTTCTCCACATCCTAGATTACACCAACTCTATATATGGAATTCTCCTTGCTAGAAAATCAAGGTTACAAGGCGACAAATTAATAAAAGATCAAGATAAGGCTCAACATTACCTAGTAATAGTTAGACCATAAAGAAATTCGTCATCCTTTTCAACAAAATCATCATTAGACCCCGTGCCAACGGGCACGTCGTGGGCGTCGGCCTGTTGGCACGCCGGCGTCGGCAGATCACATCGTGGGGAGGACGGGTTTTGTGTGTGTGTGTGGGTGTAGGTGTGGGGGGGGGGGGGGGGGGGGGGGGGGGGGGGCGTCGACAAGGGGGAGAGGAAGGAGGAGAAGGGTTGGGAGTTGTACCTTGTGCATAAAAACTTATACCATTTGTATTTGTTTCACTGTTTTTTTTATTTTGTAAATATATTATAAAATTTTGTTTTCATTTTAATAATATATTATATTTATATTTAATAAAAATTGATGATGGGGAAAGGATGTGTTAGTGATGGGTTGCTGTTGGCACGACTATGTCAGTAACCGTCAGTAAAGATGAGGTGATGTGGCGTTACTGATAAGTTTAATGACGCGTCACTGTTGGGAGACCTTATATAGCTCTACATTTGTTAAATACCTTTTGACACTACTCTAGTAGATATTAACCAGATTAGCTTCAACAATTCAACACCCCTTTCTAAATTTTTTTGCAAAACTCATACACGTATTCACATTTTCAAAACAATAAATGAACTATGACTACTTTTCAACATCGAATTGTCTAGAAACCAAATGTATATGTCCAATAAATCAAAAATTCATCACTAAGATGAAGTGGTTCCTAATCATAATCATTGTAAGCTCCAAATTCAATAGATCTATGCAACTAAGATGAAATTTTTACCAATTATTCCAAGAGTTTACTATGTTGGACCGCGTCAACAAATTCTTACGAACAATATCCCAAAAGCATTCAACGACCCGAATTTTTAAATAATTATATATAAGGTATTTTGGTGAATATTTGATATGTACGTCTACATCTCGCAAGTAAGAGACGTGAGAGATCTAAATCTAATGAATTCAAGCTGATTCATGATGATTTGAGAAGAATTGAAGAATCAAGTGTGTGTGTTCTTGGTGTTTTAGTGTGTGTAATTGAGAGAGAAAGATGGAGGGAGTTGAGAGCTTTCAAAAGTGTAATTCAATAATGTGAGGGAAAGCTTTCATTGAAAGACAAACATACAAGTATTTATACCATCTACCACTTAACAAGGGAATTGTTAACTAACGGACTTAAAGGTCAAAACCTATTACAATATTGGTCCTAACAATCTCCCCCTTTTTGATCTTTAACACGTCATCCCAGTCTTCAGACTTCAGATTCTTCTCATAATCTGTCTTTGGCAAGAAAATGTTTTTCTGAATTTCAAGATCTAAACATTTCAGAAATCTGGAAGTTTAAGATACTCAAAGAGGATTTGTTTTTCGTTGATACTGTTTGAGTGAAGAAATCTTATAACTGATTTACTAAAGATTTGAAAATTTTGAGAAAGGGAATATCAGTTAAGTAAGAATTTGACTGGGTTTTCAGATAATGGAGAGGTTGTTTATGGAATTTTGTGGTAGAGGATTATATTGAGGATAGAATTATAACGTTTTTTGAATGGTTTGTCAATCAAAGTTTTGGATGTGTGTGTTTGTTTCGGTAAGAATGATTTGAAAGTTAAAAGTTTTAAATATGTATGTATGTAAGTTTTGTATGTAGGAAAGAATGATATGTACGGTTAAGCTTGTGATATACGTGGTTGAGATTTTTAGAAAGAATGATTTGAACGGTTAAGCTTTTAGATGTGTGTGTTTGGTTTGGTAAGAATGATTTGTACGATTAAGTTTTGAATTGAGTTGGTTGAGGTTTTGGAGAGAGATTCTGTTGATGATTCGGTTTTGCTCTTCTTCACTTGTTTTTCTGTGTAGTACACTGATTAACATTTTCTCTTTTTTCTTAATCACTAGATCTAAAACGTTTCTGATTTTGCAGTTGATTTGACTACATTTGTTATGAATTTTCTTCTTTGATGGGATGTTTGTGGTTCTTTTTGACGTTGTTCAGTTATACATCCAATATTTGAACTATTTCTTGCTCTTTTTCTCCCCCTCATGAGGATCATGACCAGGGTCCTCATGATAAAGCTGAATAGTTGCGGTTTGGAAACGGATAGAGGAATGGTCTGTCGGTGAAAATCAAGAGCCAAGATCGGAATGAGAACCAGAAACATGTAGTACTCGACAAATTGATTTAATCCTTTGAATATTTGAAAAAAATATTTGAAAATGAAGAATAGCAGTGTCAATGATCACGTGAAGTCATAACAGATGCAATCTTTACTGAAGAACTTCAGTAAAGTGATCGTTTACGGATATGACAAACACGATGATTAGAGACATTGTTAATCAAATATTTGAAATTTAAAAGAAATCAAGTTGTTTGGTTATATCAAAGATCAGTGAAGCATACCACTTACAAAGATGCAATCTTCTCTGTACGTGTGTAGAGAAGAGATCGACGGATATACAATGATCAATGACATAACAATGTGCATTCAAAACGATTTTGAGTGTGTGAGAACTGGAGAAAGTCAGAATTGAATCTGAGCAGTTTTGAGAAGATGAAAAATGATTTCTCCACGGAGCGTTTAAGAAAGAAAATCGTTTTAAAAAGTAGTAAGAACAAACAATCCAAGATGGTGTTAAAAACAGATGCAATCAGTACTAATTGAAATCAGTAAAGAGATCGACGAATTTAACAGCAAATTGTGTTGAGTGTTACAAACAAGTCATTTAAAAATGAAAAATTTATGATGTGCTAAATCAGGGTTGTGAAAAATTGAGCCACAACGCAAGAGACGAAAAATTTGGCATAAATAGATGCAATCTTTACTAATCGAGACTAGTAAAGAGATCGTTTACGAATATGACAAAAATTTTAATCCTACGTTGTGAACACATCATTGTGAACACCAAGTGAGATAAAAAATTTGGAATGTTGTGCATCACAGATTAATAAAGAATTTATGAGATTGTGATGTCAACAACTCAATATGAGTAAAAGAAAATGTTTGAAATTGAGTATTGATATGAAAAATGATAATCGAATTTGAAAGGAGAAAAAGTTGATTTACAAGTGAAGAATTTCGACAATGAAGGAACACAAAGGCAGCAATGAGAAATAAGAGAATTTGCAATAAACAGATGCAATCAGTACCAACCTAGATTGGTAAAGAGATCGTTTACGAATATTGCAAAAGCTAATACTCAACATTGATAACCTTGTGTGATTGTAAAGTTGTAGGAGGTTGAAAAACTGTTTGAGGTTAAAAAAATTTATTAACAAGATAGAATAAGAAAATTTGTAATAAACAGATGCAATCAGTACCAATTGAGATTGGTAATGAGATCGTTTACGGATATTACAAAAATTGATACCCCATATGGATAATTATAAAAAAATTTTGAAAGGAGCATTGAAAAAGTATTTAGCGATTATAAAGGATGCTCCCCCTTGACAGTTGTATTTCAAAAATCATAGAGCGGTTATGCTCCCCCTTGACATAAGAATGTCGATATTCTTCCCCTTGACAAGTGAATAAAGATTCTCCCCCTCAACCAATGAAGTCATTGAAAACCGGGTTTCAAGCTGATGTACTTGAAAGCCATTTTATTATTTATTAAAAAAAATTGAAAAACAAAAACAAAAACAAAAAAATAAAAAATAAAGCAGTAAAACGGTTTAAGTTTTGAGATTTAGCATACCAAGCTTAGACACGAGAAAATTAAAGCGTTTTTCGTCTAAAGCCTTGGTAAAAAAATCAGCTAATTGATAATCAGTTGAAACGAAGTACAATTCCACAGTACCTAGTTCAACATGGTCTTTGATGAAATGATATCGAAGATCGATATGTTTAGTTTTGGAATGTTGAACAGGATTGCATGAAATTGCAATCGCACTTCGTGAATCACAATATAAAGGAATACAGCTGTAGGAAAAGCCATAATCTTTTAATTGTGATTGCATCCAAATTACCTGGGATAAGCAGCTTGCAGCAGCAACATACTCTGCTTCTGCAGTTGAAAGAGATACACAATTTTGCTTTCGTGAAGACCAGCTCACCAATTTATCACCCAGAAATTGGACACTTCCAGAGGTACTCTTGCGATCCAGCATACATCCAGCATGGTCAGTATCAGAGAATGCAGTCAATTCAAAAGAAGTTTCTTTAGGATACCAAAGACCAAGATCTCGAGTACCCTTCAGATAACGAAAGATACGTTTGACGGCTTGAAGATGTGATTCTTTCGGAGCAGCCTGATACCGAGCACATATGCAAGTTGAGAACATAATGTCTGGTCGACTTGAGGTAAGATATAACAAAGATCCGATCATCCCCCGCTAATTTGTAATATCAACAAGTTTGCCATCAGGATCAGCATGCAATTTTGAACCAGGTGACATCGGTGTCGAAATTGGTTTACAATCATCCATAAGATATTTCTTTAAGAGATCAGTTATATACTTGGATTGATTGATGAAGATCCCGGTAGGTAATTGGCGAACTTGAAGACCAAGAAAGAAATTCATTTCACCCATCATACTCATCTCAAAACGTTTAACCATAAGATTAGAGAACTTTTTGCAGTATTTGGGATTTGTAGAACCAAAGATACTATCATCGACATAAATTTGAATAAGAACAATATCTTCCCCTTGGCGTTTGATGAAAAGAGTTGTATCGATTTTACCTTTTGAAAAACCAGAATCAACCAAGAATTTTGATAGTACATCATACCACGCACAAGGAGCTTGTTTCAAACCATACAAAGCTTTGTCGAGAATATAAACATGATTAGGAAAGTGTGGATCTACAAAACCTTCGGGTTGATGAATGAACACTTCTTCTTTGAGTATGCCATTTAAAAATGCAGTTTTTACATCCATTTGATAGATAGTAAAATTCTTATGTGCTGCATATGCCAAAAATATTCGAATGGCTTCAATTCGGGCAACTGGAGCAAACGTTTCTTCAAAGTCAATACCCTCCTGTTGAGGATACCCTTTAGCAACTAAACGTGCTTTGTTGCGAACTACAATCCCATTCTCATCCTTCTTGTTTTTGAAAATCCACTTCGTCCCTATGACAGATTTTCCGGGTGGTTTTGGAACAAGACGCCAAACTTTTAATCTTTCAAACTGATTTATTTCTTCTTGCATAGCAAGAATCCAGTCTGGGTCCGAGAGGGCTTCACTGACCTTCTTTGGTTCATTGGAACTTAGAAAGGCCGTGAATTGACATTCTTCAGCAGTAGCTTACGAGTCTGGACAGAAGACGTGGGATCGCCGATTATTTGATGAAGAGGATGATCTTTTGTCCATTTAAGAGAGTGCGGAAGTGGTAGTTGACCTGGATTGAGATTTGAAGTATCAGTGAATACAGGATGAGGGATTATTGCAGTTTGAACAGTTGATGTTGAAGGTGGAGAATCAACACGTTGTACATTAAATTTTGAGAAATCAATCACCAAAGGTGGAGGTTGTGCTGGAACTAAAGATAGATCTAGAGTAGGAGCAGGTTGACCAGAAGTTGTCAAATTGACCGGAGATGATTGATTATCCGTGGGTGGGGAATCGTCCGGAGATGATTGATGTTGCAAAGGTGAAGAATGTTCCGGAGATGATGGGATTTCATTCTGTGAAACAGAAGGTGACGAAGAAAAATTGTTAGGTGGATGAGTAGAAGTAAGAGAAGGAGAATCCGTTGAACTTGAAGTTTGTATATCAGGTACAGAAATAGATTGAACTTCAACGACAGTCGAAAATGGAACCCCAGCTTCCTCTAGTAATTTATGACGAATGTTATGATATTCATCATAGAAATATTCAAACAAGATATCATAATCATTTTCAGATGTAGACGGAGATGACGAAGGTAAAGGAGTTCTGATTTCTGAAGTGAGTGAGTCAATTGGAAAAGTCTCATCAAAAGTAACATTGACACTCTCTTTGATCGTCCTATTTGATCGATTGTATACTCTGAACGATGCGGATTCACGCGAGTATCCCACAAAAACTCCTTCATCAGCTTTAGCTTAAAATTTATTTAATTTATCCTTATCATTCAGAAGAAGCAACGACTCCCAAAAATATGGAAAAAATTAATATTTGTAATGCGTTTATTGATCAGTTCATACGGAGTTTTGTTGTAGGTTTGGTTGAGGATTGACCGATTTTGAGTAAAACATGCCGTACTTATGGCTTCTGCCCAAAGAGATAATGGGAGTTTAGCATATGAAAGCATGGTACGAGCAGCTTCTACTAATGTACGATTTCTTCGTTCAACAACCCCATTTTGTTGAGGTGTACGTGCAGCGGAAAATTGATGAGTTATGCCGACTGAAGCAAGAAAAGAATCTAAAATTTGTTTTTTAAATTCAGTTCCATTATCAGTACGAATGGTATGAACCTTTAACTCCAAATTTGTTTGAGTTTTCCTAATGTTAAGGCAAAAAGCCTTGCCCCTTTGGATCTTAAGATAACAAAAACAACCTAGACTAGCTTTGATTAATATGTAGAATAATATAGCTAAGTTTAGGTCTGATACTGAGTGATCAGTATTGGAACTCAGTATCAGTACTCAGTATCAGATAGTGATACTGAGTACAAGGACTGAGTAGAAGGACTGAGTGATACTCAGTATAGTAACGGACTAAGATCAAATCTCTTGATCTTAGTCATTTCCCTTACTTAGTCCTTCGGTTACTCCTTTGCTCATCATGTAAGATCTCTATAACATTATAAATAGAGATCATCTTGCAAAGGAGTACTTACAAATTTACTTTACACATTCACATCTTTTGTAATTGATCAGTGGTCTTGTTATTCCGCAACAAGCCACACTCAGTGGATTTATACATTGACTATATTCTTGTGTTATCACTCTAATATTTCTCTAAGTATAATAATCTATCAATTAACATTATAAACCAGGGTTGTTGTGACCTAACAACTGGTATCAGAGCAGGCTAAATAAACTCTTATTTAGTCGATCTTTAACCCTGGCAGCCATCCCCTATACTTATCCTTCCCATACTCCAAAATCAAAAATGTCTACCATTGTTGCACCAGTTATGTCTGGAAAGGGAATACCCATTTTTGATGGAAAAGACTTCCATCAATGGAAGCTAAAAGCTCAGTGGTATCTTGAATCCATTCATCATGAAATGCTCACTGTGCTATATGATGGTCCCATCATTCCACAAACTGTGGAACATGTTGCTGCTACTGATGATGCTCCTGAGGGCATAAGAACTGTACCTAAACTAAAGCACAACTGGACTGATACTGATCGTCAGTTGTATGCTTTAGACTCCAGAGCTAAAGGGGTGATTGGTAATGCTGTTACCAAAGAGATACTTAATGCAATTATGAAATTGCCAACAGCAAAGGCTATGTGGGATAGTCTATCAGTCACCTATGAAGGCACAGCAAAGGTGAAGTTGCAAAGAAAAAGCAACATGAGAAGGAAATATGAAAATTTCTTCTCAACTCCTAATGAAGACATCACCACTCTCTATAACAGGTTCAATATTGTTATCCATGATTTAATCAGTGTAGGCATTGTGAAAGAGGAAGGAGAGCTTGTTCAAAAGTTCCTGGATAGTCTTCCTCAACAATTTCTTGACATGACAAACTCTGTCAATGCTGCTAACAACATTGAGTCATACACTCTTCAAACTTTGTATGGTCTAATGTTGAATCATGAGGAGAATAATGCTGCAAGACTGATCAACTGGAAGAAAACTGACAAGTCTTCCACTGGCATGGCTCTAGTTGTGCAACAGGCCTATACTGTAACTGAGCCAGATGAACCAGAAGTTGATTTTGCTGATGCTGAGGCAGAAGAGCTTGAAACTCAAATGGCTCTTATGTCTATGAAGCTGGATCAGTTGAAGAAGAAGAGGCTTGGTGTTAGCTCTTCTAATACTGACCCAAGATCAGGTCTTTGCTATAGGTGTGGAAAGCCTGGACATATTGCTGCAAATTGTCATACCAAGTCTTCTGAGACTGACCAAAATGACAAAATTGCATACCGAGCAAAGAGGTATAGAGACAAATATGTCAAACTGAAGAATTGGAGAAAGGGCAAGAGGGCAGAAGGGAATGGAGCACCTCATCAAGCACTTTACTCAGAAGCCTGGATGGATGAAGACTTAAGTGATGATGAGGAAGAGATTGAAAATAAAGCCTTTATGGCTTTCACTGAAGATGATTTGAAGAGCTCCTTTGAAAAGGATATCAAAGAGGCTGAGAGGATGAGTGTTCATACTGATTGGGATTCCACTCAGTTGTACAAGGTAAGTTCCTTTCAAACTTATTCAGTGAATGAAAAAACCAAGATTTTTAAGTATATGATTGTTGATCTTAAAACTTCTGTACAAAAAGAAAAAGCTTTAAAATTAACAATTCAAGAACTTGAAAGGGTAAATAATGAAAACTTGGATAAATTAGCAAAATATAAAGATTTAGAACTAAACTTTTCAGATTTAAAAGACATTAACCAAAGATTAGCTGATAAAGCTCATTTACACAAACTTGAAAAAGAGAAATTTGAAGAACAGTGTAAATCTTGGGGAAATGCTTCAATAAAATTAAATAAATATTTAAATAAACAATTCCCAGAAAATGTTAGTGCTGCACTTGGTGTTGATCCTCAATTTAAAAATAGGAACAATTTTGCTGATTTATTTGAAGAGTTTTCTACTATGAACCCTATTAATTTTGTAAAAGCTAAAACTTTATGTGAAGTTGGATGTCAAACTGACTCAGATGATGAGGAAAATGAAATTTTAGAAAAACCTATTGGTCCCTCCATATGCTCAAAGTGCTATACTGAGCTACAAGAACTCAGTATTGAATTTCATATAACGGAAATTTCTGATACCGAGCTACCAATAGTTCAGTATGACACTTCTGCTGTTCCACCTTTTGAATTATTATTTAATACAACAACTTTTGAATTATATAATGATAATAAGACAACTTCTATCTCAAATGCTTCATCTAATACAGAAGTTGCAGGAACAGAAACATCATATACTGAGACATCTAAAGAACCTGTTAAAGTTGTTTCTTCAAAACATGATAAACAAAAAACAACTTCAACTAGGTCTTTAGTTGACAAAGACAAGAAGTCTACCACTAATAATATTAGAAAGACTTCTCTGCCAAATAAAAAGAAGCAACCAGATCCTCCATCTCCTAAACCAGTTAAAAACAATGTTAATACACCTATTAAAAATGACAAAATTAACATTTTAAAAACACTTGGTGATCAGGTCAAATCTTTAAGTAAACAATTTGCAAAACTCGTTCATACTGACCTACCAAAAGTGAAACATTTTTCTAAAATACCGTATGAAAATATGTTTAGAAATAGACCTATAAAATGTTATAGATGTCATCATACTGGTCATAAGGGAGATGAATGCTGGACTGATCTCTCAAGTCCTAGGTACTCAGTACCAAAGAAAAGGAGAGAAACTAAGTCAGTATCACCAAAGAAAACTTCTAAAGTTACCCCCGAAGTGATACCGACCTCTCCACATAAAGAGATTAAGTCAAAATATGTTTATCCCACCAAAGGTCCCATTCAAAAATGGGTTCCTAAAAGGAACTAATTCTTATTTTGTGTCTTGTGCAGGGTGACAGAAAATGGTATTTAGATAGTGGCTGCTCAAGACACATGACAGGCAGTATGGAATACCTTCTCAATTATACTCCAGAGAAGGGTCCTTCTGTTAAATTTGGAGATGACTCGGTGGGAAAGACAAGAGGTTATGGTGTGATCAAGGCAGGCAACATAACTTTTAAAAGAGTTGCCTATGTAGAGGGTCTAAAACACAATCTGCTCAGTATCAGCCAGATGTGTGATGATGACAATGAAGCTCGATTCAGGAAGGTTGCAGGAATCATCTACAATGATAAAGGCCAGCCTGTACTCATTGCTAGAAGAGAAAAAGACGTATATGTGGTCAACCTATCTGAAATAGACCCAACTATTCGAGTATGCCTGCTTTCTAAAGTCAAGCCAGAATTGCATTGGCTATGGCACAAGAAACTCTCTCACATCAACTTTAGAAATATCAACGAGCTCAGTATGAAGAAACTGGTGAGAGGGTTGCCCACAATTACTTATTCAAAAGATAAGTTATGCTCAGCATGTGAAATGGGCAAGCAGAAGAAGAGTTCATTCAAGTCCAAAGTCAATCATTCCATTAATGAACCTCTTACTATGATACATATGGATCTTTTTGGCCCCATCAGCACACCATCTTTGGCCAAAAAGATCTATACTCTAGTCTTGGTTGATGAATTTTCAAGATATACTTGGGTCATCTTCCTCAAGACTAAGTCAGATGCAACAACAGAAATCATTGCCTTTATAAAAAGAGAGGAACTTGAAAAAGGCAACAAGGTCAAGCAACTTAGAAGTGACCATGGTACTGAGTTTAAGAACTCAGTATTAGCAGATTTCTGTGAAGAAAAAGGAATCATTCAAAACTTCTCTGCAGCCTACACACCACAACAAAATGGTGTTGTAGAAAGAAAGAATAGAACACTGATTGAAGCTGCAAGAACTTTATTATGCCATGCTGAACTGGCACTGAGTTTCTGGGCTGAAGCTGTAAACTGTGCAAACTTCACTCAGAATAGAGCTACTATAGTCCAAAGACATCTGAAGACTCCATATGAGTTATATAATGGCAAGATTCCTAATGTGGAATACTTCCACATCTTTGGGAGTAAATGCTTTGTACTCAGTACAAAACAAAATCTCAACAAATTTGCTCCCAAAGCAAATGAAGGGGTGTTCATGGGCTACTTTCCACACTCTAAAGCTTTCAGAGTGTATATCATCTCAACCAAGATGATTGTAGAATCCATTCATGTCACATTCGATGAAGATCAGAATGAGAATTCTACCTCAGCAAGTGAAGACATAAGTGGCATAGATATTTTATGCAATCCAGAACACTCCATTGCTGAACAGCCCAAGTTTCATCCACACTTTATTCCCAATAAGTTTAATGAAACTGATCAAGTTCAAACTCAGTATCACTATACTGCGACTAATACTGAGGTTCCCATAACAGAGGACCTCCATACTGAGTTTCCAACTAATGATCTGAACCACTCTACCTATGAAGAAGGTGAAACATCCAACACTTCACAAGAATCCATATCCACTCTGCAAAATGGAACTGAACAGCAACCTCCGGTGTCTAATACTGACCAGAATTCCACTCAGTATCAGACACACAACACACCAAATCAACAAGATATTGTTGATCCTATTTCAAATGCTTCCTTAGGAAACAATTTAAGGGAACACAGAGACCATCCACATTCAAACATTATTGGTCCTATTGAAGAAGGTGTCCAAACAAGAAGAAAATTAGAGTTTCCACCCCAAGCAACTGCAAATTTTTGTTTCTTCTCAAGTTTTCTATCTACCATTGAACGAAATAAAGCTGATGAAGCTTTATTAGATGAAGATTGGGTAGAAGCTATGCAAGAAGAGCTCACAGAGTTTGAGAGAAACAAAGTTTGGAACTTAGTACCACCTCCTACTGGCAAAACTATTATTGGTACTAAGTGGGTGTTCAGAAACAAGATGGACAAGGATGGTTTTGTCATCAGAAACAAAGCAAGGTTAGTTGCTCAAGTTTACAGGCAAGAAGAAGGCATTGACTATGATGAAACTTTTGCACCAGTTGCCAGAATTGAAGCTATTAGGTTGTATCTTGCATATGCAGCCTTCAAAAATTTCAAAGTTTATCAGATGGATTTCAAAAGTGCTTTTCTAAATGGAAAACTCCAAGAAGAAGTTTATGTTAAACAACCACCAGGTTTTGTTGATCCTAAATTTCCGAATTATGTTTTCAAGCTTGATAAAGCTCTATATGGGCTCAAACAAGCTCCAAGAGCCTGGTATGATACCCTGTCCGAGTATCTTATTGAAAATAAATTTACAAGAGGTAAACTTGATAAAACATTATTTTCAAAACAGAACGGTTCTAACATCTTACTCATGCAGATATATGTAGATGACATTATCTTTGGTTCCACTGACAAGTCAATGTGTGACTGGTTTGCTAAGATAATGTCAACTCAGTATCAGATGAGTATGATGGGAGAACTTACTTATTTTCTTGGTTTACAAGTTGAACAAAAGTATGATGGCACTTTTATAAATCAAAGTAAGTATGTGCATGATATGTTACAGAAATACAAATTTGAAAATTTATCTTCCATGCACACTCCTATGGGTACTCAGGATAAGATAAGTAAGGATGAAACTGGTAAATCAGTTTGTCAATCCACATACCGAGGTATGATAGGTTCCTTACTTTATTTAACTGCTAGCAGGCCTGATATCATGTTTGCAACATGTTTGTGTGCTCGGTATCAGGCTGATCCTAAAGAATCACATATGAAAGCAGTTAAGCGAATCTTTAGATATCTTACAGGTACTCCTAACATGGGTCTTTGGTATCCCAAAGACTCAAACTTTGACCTTGAAGGGTACACAGATGCAGATTTTGCAGGTTGTAGATTGGACAGAAAAAGCACAAGTGGAGGATGTCAATTCCTCGGTGGAAGACTAGTTGGTTGGTCATCCAAGAAGCAAAATTCGGTAGCAACTTCCACAGCAGAAGCAGAATATGTTGCTGCAGGAAGTTGTTGTGCTCAATTATTATGGATGCAGTATCAACTCTTAGACTATGGGTTCAACTTTCATAAGACTCCCATTCATTGTGATAACAAGAGTGCTATTGCTATCACAGAGAACCCAGTCTATCACTCCAAATCCAAGCACATTGATATCAGACACCACTTTATTCGAGATAATGTGGAAAAAGGTAAGGTTGAGGTAGATTATGTATCAACAGATGAACAATTGGCCGATGTGTTTACTAAACCTCTCCCTGAGGAAAGGTTTATGTATTTACTAGGGCAATTAGGTATGTTGAATCCTTAATCTTTAAAACTGAACGCTCAGTTTCACTCATGTTGATACTGACCACTCAGTATCACTAGTCTGTTATCATCAAAATTTGAAATTTTTATTTTTTTTCATTTCCAGAGTAAATTAATTGTTTTTATAATTTTATTATTTTTTTTAATAATAATTTTTTTTTACTCAGTATTGGGGTATTACGGCGCTCAAACCGAGCTTAATCCTCATACTGCTCAACGGTAACCTTTCTTAATAAGAAAGTTACCGTTGGCAGAGGATAAGGCAGTCAAATCAGCCGTTTTTACTTCCCAATACCTTAATTATCTTTCAAATCTCCTATAAATAACCGTTTATTTTTACTTCAATTTTTTTTTAACTGTTATTTCTTTCTTTCATTTTCAATTCTCTCTGCGATTAACGATTTCACTTTCTATTAGCAAGCAAACTTTTTTCAAATCAAAATCACAGATGGCGAATTACACTTTTGTTGCTCCAGAATTTGAATCGGAAATCAAATTTCGAAATGATGAAGTGCCCAGGTTTGCGAGGAACAACATCACATCGAATTTCACTATTCCTCAGGCCTGGGTATGCCAAGAATTCACAAATATTGTGACTTTTATGAAGCATTGCCCAATTGCTCGTGCACTGACCTTATCTCCTCGAGCAATTTACCCAGAAATGTTATGTGAGTTTTGGTACTCTGCCACACTCGATTCTCCAGATATGATTGCTGGATGGGTAATTAGGGATCAAAGAAGAGCTTTTGTTTCTACTGAAATCATTCGTGACACACTGAGGCTTCCAGCACAAGCTCAGTATGACCCATTTGTTGATAGATCAGAGGCACGCTCAGTACTGCCATTTTTGGGTCGAAGAGGAACAACATGAATCATCAAAAGAAACGAATTTGGTCCTATGTGGGGTATTCTCATTACAACAATTATTCGGTGCATGACTCACAAGACAGGTGCTTTGGATCAAATAAATGAATTTGGGATGCAAATAGTACATGCTCTGTACTATGGAAGAAACATTGATTATGCACGACTCATTTTCAATGAATTAGCTACTTTGGTTCGGGCTAACACAAGGGAATGTAATGTCCCTTTCTGCAGATTCTTATCACTCATATTTCAACACTCAATGCCCACACATTCTTATGATGAGTTTCACAGTCCAAGGGTTGATCTTCCTCCTCTTAGTGAGAAGATCTACTTTTACTGGCCAAGACAAGCAGAGCCTTTACTGAGCCCTTCTATGTGGGCCATTGTTCAAGAACATATAAATGATGAAGAAGACATGTCTGATACTGAGTCAGACAATGATGGTGATGATGATAATGATGATAATAGTGGCAATGGAGCCCAGGCTGGTCCAGATATTGAGATGCAGGATGTTCCACAAGTTCAAGAACCAACTCAACAACATATCTCTCCACCTGCACAGGACCCTGAGGTTCCTCATATAGAAACAATTTTTGATACTGAGTCCTCAGAAGACACACCACTGGTCCTCCAAAGAAGAAGAAGACATCTTTCCCCTGTCATTATGGGAAACTTATCATCTGAGGAGGTGCAGCCTGTAAATGTTCCATCATTAACTGCATCTCTTCAAGCCCAAAGCCTAGTTGCAGCCACCGCAGACCTTCCAGGTCCAGAACTAGTCCAAACTGCTCAACTAATTGAGGAACCTCATGTTCCTCTTGATGTGGAGATTCAATATGCACAAACTACACTGGAAGGTGCTCAGCATGACAGAGAGGTCGGTATTGAAGATGTTGGTGCTGCACATCAACAAACACGTGATCCTTCACCGACCACTGCAGACGCTAGAAGGGAATCTGACAGAGTCTCAGGTATGAATTTCTAAAAAGCCATTAAACTTATATATATATATTTCATTCCCAAATAGAGACTAAGTATTGGCCAGTACCAACTCAATACTGACCAAAGTCTCAAACGATCTTTCAAATATATATCCTTTAATGGCCAACATAGCTAGCCCACTGCTGCTATGCAAAATTCATATACTGAGCACACAAAATTGATCATTGTCAGTCTTCAGTTGTCTCAACATTTAAAGAGACAATGGTGGTTGATGTCATACTGACACCCACTGGTGCTGCTTGAATTATGTCCAACTTATTTTTGAGTTGGGTAGCATCATTCAAGAAATGATCACAAACCCTTAAGCCACAAAATCCAAAAACTTTCCATGGGGTTTAGCCACATTTCTGTTATCACTCTAATACCGAGTGATAAACATTGAAAATAACTAGAAGCACATCCCAGGCTTCGAATTCCCAAACCCAAACCTTTTAGTAAATGTGACTTATCCTATACTGAGCTACTTAAATTTACACACTCACTTTTACTAAACCTTCTTACACATGCTATGCACAAGTCCACAATATTTCATCATAAACCAGATGAAATACAGACTTCACAAACTCTGTTTATATGATTATAGAATTAAACAACACCACAATTCTATTTGATAAACCTTTTCTTTTAACCAGTTTTTTTTTGTTTCTTTAGCACCATCTGTGCAGGGCATTCAGGCATCACAGGCTGCAGGAGACCAAGTGACTCTGCAAGCAATCATGCAACAAATTCTGGCCATCCAACATACTCAAAGTATAATACTAGCCAGAATGGACAAGATGAGTGGTGATATTGACTCAATAAAACAGTCAGTCTCATTACTTCAACAACCACATCAGCAACCACAAACTCCACCATTTTCACATGGTGACCACAATGAAGAAGGAGAAGGAGAAGGAGATGCTGGTGATACTGATTCTGCAACTGAGCCCATGCCCTCCCCTACTCTTGAACAACCAGAAGGGGACATGGGTGGTGATACTGATCCTCTTCCCTCCTCATCCAATGATAACAAAAAGGGGAGAAGAGACAAAGAGATACTGAGGTTGATCAAACTGAGCCATCTGCTCAGGGGGAGAAAAGAAGAAGATTGAATGAAGATCAACCTCCACAACAACAACAACAACATCAGCAAAGCCCTCATACTGAGCCACTTCGCATTCAGTATGAGAGAAGAAGACAAAGAACTAGGTCAGCATTACAAGTTCAAGACCCACTTGAGCCATCTGCTCAGGGGGAGACTCACACTGACCAACCACAGCAAGCTTATACTGAGCCACCTGTTCTAGAAGAAAACAACTTGCAAATTGTGGTCTATAGGCCTTTTGTGTGGCCCATTGCTGATGATGAAGATGAAGAACATCCAGTGGCATCAGAAGAATTTTTAAACTTTGCACTGGATGAAGCAAATAAAGAAACCTCTTCATCATCATTCTCAGATGATGAAGTACATACAAGAAAATCTATCTCACCTCATGCTGAAGGACCTTCTAGAATTCCTAGAAGACCAATAACCAGAAGAATGACAAATGTGGTTATGTCCTCATAATCTAGTGAAGAACAAGATCCAGCCCCTCTGATCTCAAGACCTAGGAGATCTGCTCAGTTTACTGAGGAAAAGAGTGAAGCTGAGGATGAGATTGAGGCCCAAAAGTTCTTCCCTGTTAAGGAAGAACCTGAATCTGAGTCTGAAGATGTTCCAAGAAGATCTCATACTGTAAGAAGAACTGGAGATGAATTACTTGAACAGTATTGGAACATTGTGGCACAAAGAACAAGATATAGGGAAACAAGGATGGGTATGCTGAGGAATAAAGCATTTCTAACTGTAAGAGACATATACTGGCTAAATGAATTTGTCAACAAAATAAAGGTCAAAACTGTTGATAAATCAATTGTTGCAACTTGTACTGGGCCAGTCAGTCCTCCAATGAAGTTTTTCCTCCATGACATCCAAAATATGGGACTTCAAGATTGGATAAAGATTGCTAGACTGATAAAGGAGATGCCCTCAAGATCCTCTGAAGCCCAAGTGATGATGGATGAAATCTGGGCTGTATCTGCTATATGCTATGAAAAAGGCATTCTTTATGCAGCAGAATACAGGGCACTCAGTGTGATGACTGAAGCTATGAAGAACAACAAACCTGAGTGCCTTAATACTTTCAGAATAATTCCCACATATACTGTTCCCTCTAATCTTATCTTTCAGGATCAAAAGAGTACCATATATCCAACATCTGGATATATGTATACTGACTCAGATGACAGGGAGTGCTTCATTACTGAAGCAGATTTGGCAACAGCTCCTATCAGCCATTTGGTGGGCCTTAAATGGATGATAACCAAGAAAGAAGATGCTTGGTTTAGAAAGAAGATAGTTGCTGTACAAAACAACAGGCAAGAGGAACTGAAGAAAAGAGAAGAGTTCATCCATGTGAAGAAAGAAGTCTTCTACGAGTTTGAGTCGATCAACAAAGACTAAAGAAGAAGACTTTGCAGCCTGTAGCTTATTTTGTTTAGTTTCTCTTTGTAATTGTTTTGTTATCTTTAGATAGGGGGAGATTGTTAAGGCAAAAAGCCTTGCCCCTTTGGATCTTAAGATAACAAAAACAACCTAGACTAGCTTTGATTAATATGTAGAATAATATAGCTAAGTTTAGGTCTGATACTGAGTGATAAGTATTGGAACTCAGTATCAGTACTCAGTATCAGATAGTGATACTGAGTACAAGGACTGAGTAGAAGGACTGAGTGATACTCAGTATAGTAACGGACTAAGATCAAATCCCTTGGTCTTAGTCATTTCCCTTACTTAGTCCTTCGGTTACTCCTTTGCTCATCATGTAAGATCTCTATAACATTATAAATAGAGATCATCTTGCAAAGGAGTACTTACAAATTTACTTTACACATTCACATCTTTTGTAATTGATCAGTGGTCTTGTTATTCCGCAACAAGCCACACTCAGTGGATTTATACATTGACTATATTCTTGTGTTATCACTCAAATATTTCTCTAAGTATAATAATCTATCAATTAACATTATAAACCAGGGTTGTTGTGACCTAACACTTAATGAAGTCGATAATGATATCGGCTGCTTCATCTTTTGTACGTAAGAAATGAACCCAAGTATATCGAGAATAATCATCAACTATCACCAACACATACTTTTTACCACCTATTGATTGAACGCTCATGGGACCACATAAATCCATATGTAGTAATTCAAGCGGTTTTGAAGTACTTTGAACTGTTTTGGATTTATGAGATTTCTTAGTCATTTTGCCCATTTCGCACGAAGAACATAGATGTTCTTTTTCAAATTTAACGTCCGGAAGACCAGAGACATGACCACCTTTTACCAATTTATTGATGGTTTTGAAGTTAAGGTGTGATAGGCGACGGTGCCATAACCAGGATTCATCCGATGATGCAGTGGACAACAAACATACTTCTTCAAAAGGGACCATGTCATTCAGATTAATTGTAAAAAGATTTGTCTCACGCTTTCCGGTAAGAAGTTCTTTGCCTGCATAAGTACGAATAGCACATGTCTTTATGCGAAAATTTACTTCCAATGTTTTATCACAAAATTGACCAATACTAAAAAGATTGTGAGCAAGATCTTCAACATAGGTCACATTTCGAATGATCAAATTTTGACGAATTATATCTCCAATACCCATGATGGCAGCTAAATGGTCATTCCCAAACCGAACAGTTCCCAAATATTTATCTCTAAAATTTGTTAACAACGTCTTGTTTCCGGTCATGTGTCGTGAACAACCCAAATCAAGATACCATATGTTCTACATAAAACAATTAAAACAAAAAGGTACCCAATCAGATATGGGTCCTACACGATTAGTAATACATGTTTTATGAAGAATATTTAAAGCAGTGTAGATTTACAGATTTGGGGAACTGCAAGGAGGCAGTTCTGTGTTTGTTGATTTGATAGACCATTTTAATGATTTCTCTGGAGAATTTAAAATCCAGTGTGAGTGTTCATTTTGAATCCATGTATATTTAACAAATTTGGATGGTTTTGGAGAAGAAATCGTAAAACCGGAATTGGACGATTTAGTTGAAGACACACAGCGATAGATTGATCTAGTCGATTTGGGTGTTGATACCACTCGATAAACGGATTTTATTGATTTAGGTGTAGATACCTTGCGTTCGACTGATTTGGACAATTTAGGTGTTGAAACTACACGATAAATTGATTTTGAAGAAGTAGGAGAAGAACGTGTAGTTTGAGGTGTTTGAGATCTAGCACGAATGGTTTTGCATGGTTTTGGATAACAAATTGTGCAAGAATGAATGATTGAACCATTTTTATGAAGTACATCATGACGACGACCACATGGAGCATCTTTTCTTACAAAATATCGTGTATCATATTGAGAAATTGGTTGATTAGTTTTTCTATCAAAATAAACTTTGTTTCCATTTTTATCTACTTTAACAACCAAGTTTACACCATTAACAGAATGATTAACAGGACGATACATTGCAGAATCATACACAATTCCGTAAAGTGTAGCAGGAGAAATAAACTTTGTTGAGTTATTACATTTATCAGAATTAGAAAAAGAAGAAGCTAAAAATGAAGAATCTCTAGACTTCTTAAGCTCCTTGGACTTAAGCATACTAGATTTACTCAAACTAGACTTCTTCAACTGCTCAACATCTTTGACTCTCCCATGCACTGTCTTCATTCGTGTGGAATTTAAATTTCGATCTGAAAAGTTTAAAACAGATGAATTAGAATCTCGTCTTAACAGAACTGGATTTTGGAAAGAAGAAATCTTAGATTTGATAGACATAGGCTTTGGAGAAACATCTGAAGTAGAAACGTTATGATTTGAAGTAGATTTTATTGCGATAATATTAACTTCTAATTCATGAATTTTGGTTTGTAGATCAGATTTTTCTTTGTCAAACGCCTTGTGAGTTTCATCAATTTCCTTTTCAAGTTGACAAATTTTCTTTTCAAGAATGAGAGAAGGAACATAAATTTTTGGTGTTATCTTTTGTTGAAGTACAGCATTTCCCTTTATCTCAAATTCTTCAGGTTTAATGATTGGAAAATAATCATCATTTTGAAAATGTGCCTTTTTAGTTTCATATGTTTGATTTAGTTCAGTGTAATTGAAACTAATTTGTGAATTCTCCTTTTTGGCCCTGTTGAAAATCTCAACTTCTTCCTCATCTGTCATCCGAAGGAAACTCTGCCAAGCATCTACATGAATGTATCTAGAATCATACAATGTTGGACGCGCATTGCAAGCCTTCTTAAGATATTCTGGATTGTTGGCTCCCAGTCCTTCTCTTGAATTGAAATATTTGAAATCTTTAGGTTTGTTTAAGTGAATAGTCTGATCAGTTTGTCATCGTTTGGCGATTAGTTCTTCAAGGTTTTTGATGTGAGAAGACAATTGAGTTTTTTCATATTGAATTTGATTTATGACATTTTGTTTGTTGTTTAATTCTCATGATGTGTTAATGTCATTTTCATGTAAGGTTTCAGATAATTCTTATATTTGAGCAGTTAATGATTTAAACTGTAATTCATTATCATCAAATTCTTTTTGTTTACGTTCCAACCAGTTCTTTGTGATTTGATAATCATGAAAAGCTTCAACGTACAGCTTGTAATATTTATCCTTTTGATCATTTGATGTTGACTTTTGTGTATTTTTGAGATTGGTGAATTCAATTTCTTTTTCAGAAATTGTATGAGATAAATTCTGAATTTCATTTTCATACTGAATTTTCAATTCTGATACGTGATTTTGTAAATCGAGATTCTTTTGTTTGAGAATTTGATTTTGTTTAATACGATGAGCAAGTTGTTCACCATGATGAACAAATTATTCACGTTCTTTTTCTAAAACATTCAAACGTTCTTGAAGTTGAATATTTAAATCTTTTTCAAGTAAAAAGTTTTGTTTTAAAGAATCAAGTTTAGATGTTAGAAGTTTAACAAAACCAGTATCAGGATCTATGGATATATCAGAATTTGAATCAGAATTTGACAAGAGAGAGTTGATTACCTCAATTTCCTTATTGACTTCGTCATTAAATCTATCAGAAATCTCAGCATTAAATCCATAAAACATAAATTTGCTTAATGCTCTTCATCCTCAGGATTTGAATCTTCCATCCACTGGAGATCTTCAGCTATTAACACCTTTCCTGTTTCGATTTGCTTTGCCATCAACATCTTCTGTTTATAATATTCAGAATCACGAACTCTAGGTTTCTTGCAATCACGGGAGAAATGACCAGCAATTCCACAATTATAGCATTTCTTTTTAGGATCCAAAGGTGTGATCGTTGGTTTATCATTAGAAATTGCAGTAGATGGAGCAGACTTGAAGTTTGATGAAGACCTCAGATTGTTATTTGTGGGTTATGGATACCATTTTTTCTGATAGTTTGAGATAAGAGACATAGCTTGCAATACTTGTTGTAGTTCCTTTTCCATATCATCATCTGAATTTGATGCAAGTTCGTCAGATTTTTCTTTCATTTTACCCGATGCATTAATTTTGTGTTGTTTTGTAAGCAGTGCAAGTGTATCCTGAGTGTTTGCCGCATCTTGTCTCGTTTTGACTATCTCTTGTACCATAGGGGCATTTTGAAGTAGATACTCATACAGTTCATGAACATCAATCGAATGAAGATCCTTGTGTTGCATTGCACTGTTGCCAAAAGTAGCCCATTCGGGAAGTAGACTGTGGATAAACTTGATGTTGATTTCAATATTTTCATTTTTCAGATGATTTCGACGGAGATCATTCAACAAATTACAATATCGATGATATGTAGTTTCCAAGTCTTCCCCGGGTTTAGCTTTAAATGTTTGATAGGAATTTAAAGTGGTAACCATTTTCGCTTTATTCCCTAGCACAGTACCCTCCATTTGTTTCCGAATTTCATCCCAAATTTCTTTACCGGTTGTTAAACTATCTAAGCTATTGTAGATCTCATTTGGTAAACTTTGAAGCATGAATGTAAAAGAATATAAATCGGCTTTTGCTCGTTGTTTTTGTTGAGCATTATATCGAGCAGGAGGAAGTGGATTCCGACCACCAATAACTGGAGGATCTCCATTTGGAACAGTAACAACATCTTCATAAAACACAGCCACCCCATTCTCAAGAGAATCCTGAATTTCCGTTGCCAATTCATGATGTTTAATAAAGTGGAGAAACCGTATTTTCCACTGTGCATATTCACCTCGGTATAGAACCGGAGGTTTGAGATCGGTTCCGATTGAAAGTGCATATTTTGAAGTCATTTTAAAAAGATTTTGAAATCAAAAATTGAACAATTGTATTGGGCTAAAAACAGTTCGGGCCGAAGTATGATAGGAAGTTCGGGTCGAAGTATGGTTAAGAAGTTCGGGCCGAAGTACGATAAAGAAGTTCGGGCCGAAGTTCGGGTTTGATTAAATTCGGGCCGAAGATTGTAAGGTAGTTCGGGTCGAAGATTGTTAGGTAGTTCGGGCCGAAGATTGTTGTTCGGGCCGAATGTGTAGTTCGGGCCGAAGAATGGTTATTTGGGCCGAAGTTCGGGTTTGATTAAATTCGGGCCGAAGAATGTAAGGCCAAACTTTAATGAACCGAGGATTAAAGAAGTTCGGGCCGAGCTTACTGACTTCGGGCCGAAGTGTATTGTTCGAGCTGATAACAGTGATTGGTTCGAGCAGAACCGAGAACTGTTGCGCCGAACACCTTAAGCCGAAGTTCGGGCCGAACACCTTAAGCCGAACACTTTCTTGAGGCCGAAGATCTCAACAGTTCGGGCCGAAGACTTTCTTGAGGCCGAGAACTTTCACAGAACAGCAAAAACACACCAAATTGATCCTAGTTTGCTCAATTCTCAACCAAAACCATTGATTCCAATCACAAACTACTCGAAAATCAATTCCTAACACTCGAATCCGATCATATATCCCAAAACATAACACATTTGATCGAATTTTGCAAATTACATAGACTTTTTGAGTTTTAAACTTTTTCACAAAAATCACTCAATCATGATCAATTGTTGATGGAATTGATCGAAATTTGATTCTATTCCTATTAGAATCAATGGAGAAACATGAATCTTCAATCAAATCTTCAATTCGAAACGAAAATTTACAACATTAAATTTCAAGTGACGAACACAACTTTTCCTCAAAAAATCTCAGATCTGGATCAAATCATCACGAATTTGGATCTACTCTTAGAGAGTTTATGCTCTGATACCAATTGAGAGATCTAAATCTAATGAATTCAAGCTAATTCATGATGATTTGAGAAGAATTGAAGAATCAAGTGTGTGTGTTCTTGGTGTTTTAGTGTGTGTAATTGAGAGAGAAAGATGGAGGGAGTTGAGAGCTTTCAAAAGTGTAATTCAATAATGTGAGGGAAAGCTTCCATTGAAAGACAAACATACAAGTATTTATACCATCTACCACTTAACAAGGGAATTGTTAACTAATGGACTTAAAGGTCAAAACCTATTACAATATTGGTCCTAACAAGACGTTATGATGATTGTTAGTAGCTTTGAATTGCGTTTAAATGATGTGTGACCATCGGGATCAGAAACTGGTCGAGCCTAGTTAATAACCGAGAAGGAAATGTCAAAAATATGGATTTCTGATGGGTTTCGCGTTGGGTTCGGGCCGAGCTCGCGACGCGAATAAGCAAATCAAAACCGAACAACAACTTCTGGAGTAAAACGCGAGAACCTAGAGTCGGGCTCACGCCAGGGCTCGCGACGCGAAGCCGACGCGAAGTGGCGCGGGAGTGGGTTCTTGGGCGCGAGGATGCACGGGTCCGAGCTGGTGGGCGCGAGGGTGTGCTGGAGCATGTTAAAATCGGGATTTTTGGTCATTTGCTGTCATTCCAAACCCTAGAACTTCCTCTCTAAGTGTGTGTATGAATTTTGAGTGCAAAGGAAGTGTTGGAGCCAATTTTCACACTCAATCTTGAAGATTCTTGCTCTCTTGTTGAAGCATAAGGTAAATCTCTACTCCTATTTCCTATTTGGAATTCGAGTTAACATACGCAATATGGCATTAGTGTGGCATTAGCAATTTGTGAAAACTAAAGTTGAAGATGTGTCGTGGAGTGAATATGAAGCAAAAATATTGAAGAGCTTTAACCTAATAACCAAAATTTTATTACTTATATATTGACCATAACATATATGTCTATATGTGCAAAATAAATAAATGCATATTATTCGATAAATAATAACCATTTGTAACAACTTAAATATTAACATATACAAAAAATGGACCTTTTTTTTCTTTCTAAAAGCAACTTATCAATTTTGGTCTTTGTAAAAGATATCGTACGACTTGATGTTTTTTATACAACTGTTCCACTTCATAAGAAAGCTGACAAGTGTCCCAACTGATGGTTGTACTTTTTCTCAACTGACGTCTATACTTTTGTCTTTTTCGAAAAAGACTATGTTAGTCCCGTAACAAGTGCTTGATAAGTGTAGAATGAGGTTGAATACACTTATACGGTTTTTCTGATCAAATAAAAAATTGAACACTTAACAAATAAATAAACTTTTTCTTTATTAATCAATAATGAGGGCTGGCAAATCATGCTATCGTTTCGTATTTTTGGGTAACACGACACGACACGAATTCGTTCAACACGAAAACAACACGACACGAAGTCGTGTTTTATTTTGCTAACACGAACACGACACTATTAAAAAACGATAAACACGGCTAACACGACAACACGAGATAAATAACGAATATATCAAATTTCTTTCTTAATACATGCTAAAAACACGATAAACATAACAAACACGACAAAAATATAACATAAATTTCAAAATGTTCCTAAAATCATAACTATCGTGTCAATTTCGTGTTAATCTCTGAACACGAACAGGACACGACTTCGTGTTTGTTTTACACGACACGAACACGACACAACACCACGAGATAAATAACAAATATATCAAATTTCTTACTTAATACATGCTAAAAACACGATAAACATGACAAACACGACAAAAATATAACATAAATTTCAAAATGTTCCTAAAATCATAACTATCGTGTCAATTTCGTGTTAATCTCTGAACATGAACCCGACACGACTTCGTGTTTGTTTTACACGATACGAACACGACACGAACACGAATTCCAATTTCGATTTCGTCCCAATTTCGTTTCGTTTCGTGTATTTTTGTCGTGTCGTGCTAGGTTTTGACAGCCCTATCGATAATGATTTAACAAAGTACAAGTAGTCATTTGGCACTTATAAAAAAAATTATAATTTTTATTATTATTATTATTATTATTATTATTTATTTTTTTTATTATTTAATTATTACTAATAGTATTTTGATAATCACGTGGTACTGAATCACATGTCATTTTATTGTGTGATTGTATATTTGATCACATGTTATGTTTTAGTACAATCACATGTGATTTAGTATCAATAACATCTGATTCAATACGTATACAGTCACATGTGATTATCACATTATGTGTTATTAACGATAAATAAAAAAAATTTAAAAATAATAATAAAATAAAAATTCTAAAAAAATAATAATAAATAAATAAATTTAGGGTTTTGATAATGACAGCCCTTAGGGCTGTCATAAGACATGCATAAAAAAGTTGTACATTCATGTATAACGGACTCCTGAATTTTCAGAGTTACTCATTTGTACCATTTTCAATGCACTTAGAGACAGCCCTTAGGGCTGTCATTATCAAAACCCATAAATTTATTACATTTTTTTGTAAAAATGACCAAAATACCCTCCATGTATAAAATATGTGATTAATCTTGACCATTAATTGTAATTAATCAATGGTTGAGATTTGTTGCTTGGGACTACATAAAAATTAAGAATTATTTTAATACATCTCATAGTTGATAATATTATATTTAAATTCTTAAACTATGACTTAATTAATGACATACATGACCTCCACTATCTTGATGGATGATTTTTGTACATGTAACTAAAACTAACAATGGTTAATGGCTGCTAATGCACATACCAAACATCAAGATTGTATTCAGATACCATCGTGTGTGTATTGTCCACTAAATTACAAACAAAAAGCATGGAACTCAACTTATGAGATGTGTCAGGATCGAATAACACAATATGGTTATTGAATCACAGATCTACTCTCAATGATAAGTTATAGCGCATTAACACTATTATGATTGACAAGAATTAGTATAACAAACTGTAAACTATCAAACGAATACGAAGAACACAGTTTATCACAAAAAGCTTCAATGTATATTGATTAATCGATCAATACACATGTATGTTTACAATTCATAAGAAACCTATTTATAATTGTCCTTGAAGCCTAAAACTTTAACCTAGTTATTCTTGGAATTGATTACAATACAATTTACAATGAAACGATCTTCTAAACAAACTTTCCTAAGATCTCGCGTAATCTCTGAAAATAACTTGATCAGCATCAATTTCACTCGATCAGTAGTAACTTCCAAGATCAGTAGTAAGTTGTATCTTCAGTATCAACTCCTTAGCAGCAATAAGTAGTTGATCAGTAGTAATTATTAGTAGTTTTCAACTTGAGCAGTATCAATCCTTTAGATCAGTAGTGACAGGTACAAAACTCATCAGTAGTAGATTAACGTCAGTACTAACTGATTTTATCCCAACAATCTCCCCCTAAACTTATTAATTCTTTGTGAATTAATCAAGTTTCTTTTGAGCTTCCTTTTCCTTCTTTTCTTTTTCTTTCTTTTCTTTAATTTTCCGATCATCGCCACCGGATCCTTGTACGGATTCTCCGGATCGAAGTCCGGCGGTTGTTCATCGAACACAACTTCCTTTTTCCTGCCCATATTTCGAATCTCTCACGACTTCACTTCGGAAGCTAATATCTATCGCTGCAACTGCAAATCAGCAAATGTGTGTGATTTGGGGATTTGGTTTGTGGGCCAACGATGTGGGTTTTTGCAAGAAATTTGTGTGGCATTTTAGGAAAGAATATTTAAAGAAATTTTTTTTTCATAAATAGCATCTCCAATGGTTAGCCTTTACAAAAGTTTTTTCTTTTACAATATTTTTAATTTACCTTTATCCATCTCAAATGTTTTATAAATACCTCATATATATAATTTGACAATTTTTTGCACATCTTACTAAATATAATATTTTATAAAATGTATTATACAAAAATATTATAATAATTGGCATTAAATATTATATAATTTATTTATTAACTAATAAACATATTATATAAGATATCTAAGGTTTAAAATGCAATGTTATTAAACATAGGGACTAAAAAAAGACAAATATTGAAAAATGATTAAAACGTTAGTAGAGAATAAGTTTTTGAAATAAGATTTTTCGAAAAGCTAGGTATTTCAATGGTAAAAAGTATTTCAAAGACTTATTGTAATAGTAAGCTTTAGAAAAAACTACCATTAGAAATGCTCTTATGTGTAAACACAAGTTTGTACGCCCACGCTTCGCGGCGGGATGTTTGTTTATGGAAGTGTAGATAGCAAAATGTAAATTTTTTTTATAAATCACATTATTACCCATATTATGTGTTTACAAAATATGGACGATTCCATCTCCTGCAACGCCTCTTCTCCTCGTCAATGTTATATTCCATCATCGTAATAAAGTTAAAATACTGAGCGACTCGCAAACGAATTTTCATCATGCTGAGCGAGCGTGTTGATAATTTAAGTCATGTGGATAAAATCACAGCAATTTCTATTCATAGATTTGTGTCTGTCGTATACATAAACCTCCCAAACGATTTTATTGAATCTAAACTTAGTATTATATAAATTTTTGATACTATATTTTTTTGCCATCATATTTGACAATAATTTATACAAAAAGTTTAACTATTTTGACATGTTTCAGTTCATACTTATTTGTTATTGAGATGCTATTCGCCCTCACCTACACGATACCCCACCTAAGAGGACATGTGTTTGATATATTTTTGTGTCTATTACCTAGCTAGAACTAATTGAAATGAATAACTCAATAATTCAAAAGCAACTTCAGGTCGCTGTGTTAGCACTTACTTTTTTTTGGTCAATTTGAGAACTCTAATTACAAAGCGTAATTAGAACTAAATGAAAAAATATAAATACCTGACTGTCAGAAAGACAAAAAATAAGCTTGTACATCAGGGATGTGGCCCCCGGACCAAACCAGATCGAAACCGGTAAACCCGAACATTCCTAGATGTACCCGCCTGAAGACCTGACCCATGCCCGAACGGGACTCAGAACCGGTTTAATCAGTCCAGTTTTTCTACAATACAACGACTTATTTCTTACAATGACTCGGAACCGGTTTATTAAGTCAGAGTTCATACTCTACAAACATAACAAAAGTCAAATTCCTTTGCTGCAATACAATGACTTATTTCTTGCAAGAAATAATGTTTGAGATGCATATGTTGTTGATATAAATTTGATGCTATATGAATAGTGGAAACTACAACGAATTTACGAAATCAAACATGTGAGAAAGTGAATCTAGCATCAGCAAGAAACTGAAATGGACTTGTATAATTTCCTGACCCAAGTTTTTCTTTTATCATTCCTAGATCCATTGATTTCTTAATAACATTGAAATAGTCTGGAATTCTAAGTGCAACATCAACATGTTTATTAAACACCCAACCATACTGATGATCGGTCATCACCTTAGTTATTATTATCCAAGGTTGCTTACTTAATTACTTAATGACATCCAGTCTTGAACTGCAGTGCTTTGCTACAATCAAATGGGAGAGCTAATCGACAATAGCCCCAATAAATCCTGAAAATATTATAAATATATATCCCAATTAGCTTTAGAAAAATGGATATCATTAAACTATAAGTTTTTATTGATTTTGTTATCAACCTGGAGAGAGACTAACCTCTCGAAAGTAAGTCAATAGGAGAGCTAATCGACATAAACCCATATAAGTCTGAAGGGAGAAAACCAACATTTTTATAACCCGTTGCTTCATGATTTCTATTTGACATCTCTCTTCCATTAAGTCTGATAATTATTTTCACGTTACTTAAATTCAAAAGATCAATGTGTTGTATTCATCTTTATATCAAAGTTCCTTGTAGTTGATTCCATATCATTTATCTTAGTCATTGAATTTGGTGACCCACTCCTGGCCTGAACCCAATTCTAGCAATCTGCATTATCTCAACCAGATGATTACATACAAAAACTACCAATATAAATAGTCAAACATGAAGACTATATGATTATACAATCATTGATTGTGTTGGAAATCAAAAGATGCACAAAACCAACTAAAATCACTTATCTTCATTTTCTTAAAAATAAAAATAAAACAAATAAATAAAGCATGATCATTAACATCTTACAATTAAACTTGACCAAAATAAGGAAGAAAGATTACCTAAACCACCATCTTGATTATGCCATCGAAGCATTCGAACTTCATAAAATCAATAATGGGTAAGCAAATATGCTTTCTTTGAACACTGAAACTGCAAAATTCAAGAAATCTTTAAAACCCCACAAATAAAGATCCAAGAGTACTCAATGCATTGCTAGCAAATTCTACATTTAAGATTTAAATATCGCAAACGATCATAGATTTTAGTCACTTCAGAGCTAAAGTTGTAATCACCACTTGAATCACACAAATCTCACTTTATAATGTGCAAATCTAAGCAACTTTCATTTTGATTTCAAGTTTTTTCCTCAATTTTATCAGTTTACCTGTTTTGTAAATGAAGATCCTAAAGGCCTAAACCACCATGTCAACCATGTCGTAAAAACTATGGTGCTGTAAGCAAGAAGAAAAAAAGTCAGGTACATGTTCATAAACCTAAATATGAAACAAATCACACAAATCTCACTGTATAATCTGCAAATTTAAGCACCTTTCATTCCAATTTCAAGTTTCTTTCTTCAATTTTATCAATTTACCTGTTTTGTAAAACTTATGGTAGAAATGAAAACCCTAAACCACCATGTCAACCACGTCGTCAAAACTCTGTGGACGAAGAGCACACTGTTAGCAAGAAAAAGAAAAAAAAAAGTCAGGTACATGTTCATAAACCTAAATATCAAACAAATCACAGTGTATAATATGCAAATCTAAGCATCTTTCATTCTAATTTCAAGTTTCTTTTCCCAATTTTATCAGTTTACCTGTATTGAGAAGCTTATGGTGGAAATGAAAACCCTAAACCACCATCTCGACCATGTCGTCGAAATTCCGGTGGACGGAGAACACCTAAAGTAAATAGTCTCCTATGGAAGAAGAAAACGACTGCTAGATAAAAAAAATAATCTCAAGTAAAAATTAAGGAATTGAAGTATGAGGTAAGCTGATGGTGGAAGTAAGGAAGCATGCGGAAAGCTGACGATGGAAGTAAGGAAGCATGCGGGAAAGCGGTTGGCAAATGTTAGAGCATCAAAATGGTTAACCTTACAATAGCTTATTACTTTTGTCACATCAATAATCTATTAACATTTACATAAATAGCATCTCCAGTGGTTAACTTTTTCAAAAGCTTTTTCTTTAACAATATTTTTAATTTACCTTTATCTATCTTAAATGTTTTATATATACCCCTTGTATAATTTGACACTTTTTATAACATATTACTACATATAATATTTTTTTAAATATCTCATACAAAAATATTATAATAATTTATTTATTAACTAATAAAAATATAATAAAGAATTTATGTATAATATATCTAAAGTTTAAAATGAAAAAATATTAAACATAGAAGACTAAAAAGGCAAATTTTGAAAGTCCATTAAAAAGTTAGTAGAAAAAAAGTCTTTGAATAAACTTTTAAAAAAGCTAGTTATTCCAATGGGTAAAAAGTCATCCAAAGACTTATTCAAATAGTAATAAGCTTTTAAAAAAGCTACCATTGGAGATGCTCTTAGAAAGTTAATAAATGTTCAAATTCATGTACCCAAAGCCATCCAGACGATTAGCCACTACGGGTGTTAAAAAGGCCACCGAATCTAATTATACTAGTTGGGTTAGGTGTATTCGGCTATTATGTTAATATTGAGTTTTTTAATGCGGCCCGACAAACCCGACATTAACATGGGGTCGTATATCGGGTCTGAATTATCTACCTTTATCGGATTTCAAGTTCACCCCAATTAGACCCAATTGAATTTATTAAAAAAACATTTATTAATTGAAAATATAATTTTGGGTACTACTAAATCTACTCTAAGAATTGATAAGAGAGAAATTAAATATGATTTTTTATGTAAAGATTACATAGAATTCAGCTACCACTCTTTATTTAATTAATATTTTTTTACGATAGATAAATTGAATAGAAGAGTCTAAATATGTACAAATAATAAATATTTATTTGACAAATAACAAAAGTTGAAAAACTTTTAGAAAATGAGACAACTTGACAAAGTGGTAAAATTGTGTGTTGGGATATAGATCATAGTTATTACTGATCATACATATTACTGATATGCAGAGATACTACTGATCAACGACTTAATGCCATTAAGGAGTTGATACTGAAGATACAACTTACTACTGATCTCATGTTTACTACTGATGATCAAAGATTACTATGGCTCGATGGAATTACTACTGATCGTTCAAAATTGATGCTGATCAAGTTATTTATGGAGTTTATCGAGTTCGAGATCTTAGGAAAGTTTGTTTAGAATATCGTATATGTTTAAATTCGATTGTAATCTAGTCCTAGAATAACAAAGGTAAATGTTAGGCTTCAAGAACTATTATATATAGTTCCTTATGAATTGTAAACATACGTGTGTATTGTATCCGTTCGATCAATATACATTGAACACTACTACAGAAACGCTTTGATAATGCGGTGAAAACGCTTTGACAATGCGGGGTAAGGACCGCACCAACAAACTACGCACTATTAAACAAACAAACCGCAACAAAAGAGAAACCGCAATATCAAACGCAGAGACCGCAACAAGAGAGAAATCGGAATATTAAACCTCCAACCGCAACAAGAGAGAAACCGCAATATCAAACGCAGAGACCGCAACAAGAGAGAAACCGCAAAAAATTTCAAAACAGTGAGGACTCGCGAGGACACCTCATAAAAATTTCAAAAAATTCCGAAATAAATATATATAACTGACCATGATAATTACTATATTTGACCAAAAAAAATTTCGAAAAAGAAATTATGATCCACTTTTTTTTGCGGATCATAACAATGATCCATATTTTTTTTGTGGATCATTATTATGATCCATATATTTTTTTTTGGATCATTTTTGAAAAACTTTTTTTTTTTTGGATCTTGTAGGCTGCGATTTAGATATTTAAAAAAGAAATTTTTTTGAAAAAAGTTTGTTTTGGATCATTTTTAGTGTTTTTTTTGAGTCCTCGCAGTCCTCACAGGGAAAAGATTCCTCACCGGATCCGGACCCTATATATATGTATATATATATATATATATATATATATATATATATATATATATATATATATATATATATATATATATATATATATATATATATATATATATATATATATATATATATATATATATATATATATATATATATATATATATATATATATATATATAGGGGAGGGTTCCATTGAGAATTAATATATTAGGTGAGAATGTGAGAATCAGGCAAAAAGACGCGCGATGACATTTTTGTAATTAAGTCCAACTTTTATGTCCCACACGCGGTGACATTTTTGTAATTAAGTCCAACTTTTCTGTCTCACGCGCTAGTTTTATCATCGATGATTAAACCCAACCCCAAGTTTAATCGTTAATGATTAAACACATTATCAAGTTTAATTATAGATGATTTAACAGCATCTTATGATTATTACACAGATAAAGTTTAATCATCGATGATTAAACACGCTAATGATCGATGATTAAACAACATCTTATAAAGAATTAATAATCTAAAAAACGGAGACAAGTTTAATCATCGATGATTAAAGAGCATCTTATGATTATTACACAGATAAAGTTTAATCATCGATGATTAAACACGCTAATCATCGATGATTAAACAACATTTTATAAAGAATTAAGAATCTAAAAAACGGAGACAAGTTTAATCATCGATGATTAAAGAGCATCTTATGATTATTACACAGATAAAGTTTAATCATCGATGATTAAACACGCTAATCATCGATGATTAAACAACATCTTATAAAGAATTAAGAATCTAAAAAACGGAAACAAGTTTAATCATCGATAATTAAACAGCATCTTTGATTTTAAAGACAAAATTATTCTATTAATCATTGATGAACGCTACACCCAGTTTAATCATCGATGATTAAAAACAATCTCAAAAGTTTAATCATCGATGATTAAACACTACACCAAGTTTAATCATTGATGATTAAAGCAAAGTTGGACTTAATTACAAAAATGCCACCGCGTGTGGCACAGAAAGTTGGACTTAATTACAAAAATGCCACCGCGTGTTGGACAGAAAAGTTGGACTTAATTACAAAAATGCCACCGCGCGCGTGAGGGCTGGAAGGAGATGAGAGGCTGAGATCTATTCTCACATTCTCACCTAATATATTAATTCTCAATGGAACTGACTTCTATATATATATATATATATATATATATATATATATATATATATATATATATATATATATATATATATATATATATATATATATATAAAATCTAGCTCTTATATATTTAGATAGCACCTAAAAATATACAACCGCACAATAAATGTCAAAAAAATTTACACTTGCAAGTTGTGATCGATCAGTGTAATGAACCATGTTTAAAAAATTTACAACTACTCAAAAATTTACACTTGCTTAATTGCTAACCTTCAATAAGTGGCATCACTGGTCTTGCACCTCTTCATCCATTCGAGATACAAGGGCAACAACCTTGCAATGTATTCATGAATCTTAAAAGCTTCAAAACTCTTATTAGTCTTCCACATCTGCTAATGAAAAACAATTAAACTGTATACCCCGTAAAAATTCATGGATATCTACGGGGAAACATATAACATAAACTTACATATTGCTTGATGTTAAACTGTATACCCCGTAAAAATTCATGAATACGTCAAGCAACAATGTAACCACATTCCCAACTTTCTTCTTATTTCCATCACTGTAATATTTCAATTGTATATTTTATACATCTTAAATAAATTGGTAAAAAATGGAAATTGAAAACATACAGTTGTCTTTATCCATTGAAATCATTGGTTACTCGTACAAGAGTGTAGTAATTGGGACCCGTTACACGCTTTAAAGAATCAACAATATATGCAATATTCGTTTTAGGACAGAGGATAAAAAGTATCCAGTGTTGCCTGCAAGTAAACACAAGCAATTAATCAAAGTTACTTGCTTGTATGATGATTTAAAACATCCAGTGTTGCTTGTATTATGGAAAATTAAATCTTACCCTTGATAGTATGGTGCAAGAACGTATGACTTGCTTGGATGATGATTTAAAACATCCCTGATATGTTTTCTGACATGGTTATTGTTGGTGCGACATTCTGGCTCGGTAATATAGTGTGGATTGAAAAATGCACATTGTGAATTGCTGCCCGCCATTTCATAATAATACCTTAAATATACAACATAAAGTTAGTATATACAATTATACCCAAATAGTAAAATATTAAGCTTACATTGATAAACAATGTATCATGCTGCAATCAACCCAATGGAATCGAGCTAATTGTAAAATCTCCGTGGCTGGGATGCCTTTTGTATATGTCTCCGAATACATACCCGGAGGGGAAGGAACATTAAGACCATATTTGTTATATTTGAAGAATTCATCAAGTAGTGGGAGAAATGTTAAGGCAAAAAGCCTTACCCCTTTAGATCTTAAGATAACAAAACAACCTAGACTAGCTTTGATTAATATGTAGAATAAAATAGCTAAGTTTAGGTCTGATACTAAGTGGTCAGTATTGGATCTCAGTATGAGATAGTGATACTGAGTACAAGGACTGAGTAGAAGGACTGAGTAAACATTTCCATGTTTACCTTGCCAGATCAAATCCCTTTAATGTCTGCCACTTTCCTTATTCTAGTCCTTGCATTACTCCTTGCCTAACTTGTAAGATCTCTATAACATTATAAATAGAGATCATTTGGCAAAGGAGTATTCACCAATTCACTTTACACTTTCATATCTATTGTAATTGATCAGTGGTCTTGTTATTCCGCAACAAGCCACACTTAGTGGAATTATACATTTGACTTATATCTTGTTCTTATACAATATTTGTCTTGAGTTATAATTATCCAACCAATTAACCATCTAAACCAGGGCGTTGTGACCTAACAACTGGTATCAGAGCAGGCTAAATAAACTCTTATTTAATCGATCTATAACCCTGGCAGCCATCCCTTATACTTATCCTTCACCTACTCCAAAATAAAAAATGTCTACCATTGTTGCACCAATTATGTCTGGAAAGGGAATACCCATCTTTGATGGTAAAGACTTCCATCAATGGAAGCTAAAAGCTTAGTGGTATCTAGAATCCATTCATCATGAAATGCTCACTGTGCTAAATGATGGTCCTATCATCCCACAAACTGTGGAACCCGTTGCTGCTACTGATAATGCTCCTGAGAGCATAAGAACTGTACCTAAACTAAGGCACAACTGGACTGATACTGACCGTCAGTTGTATGCTATAGACTCCAGGGCTAAAGGGGTGATTGGTAATGCTGTTACCAAAGAAATTCTCTATGCAATCATGGAATTGCCAACAGCAAAGGCTATGTGGGATATCCTATCAGTCACTTATGAAGGCACACCAAAAGTGAAGTTGCAAAGAAAGAGCAACATGAGAAAAAAGTATGAAAACTTCTTCTCAAATCCAAATGAAGACATCACCTCTCTTTACAACAGGTTTAATACTGTTGTTCATGGTCTAATTAGTGTTGGCATTGTAAAAGAGGAAGGGGAACTTGTTCAAAAGTTCCTGGACAGTCTTCCTCAAAAATTTCTTGACATATCAAATTTTGTCAATGCTGCTAACAACATTGAGTCATATACTCTTCAAACTTTGTATGGCCTAATGTTGAATCATGAGGAGAATACTGCTTCAAGACTGATCAACTGGAAGAAAACTGACCAATCTTCAAATGGAATGGCTCTCATTGTGCAACAAGCATATACTGTTACTGAGCCTGAAGAACCAGTAGTTTATCTTGCTGATGCTGAGGCAGAAGAGCTTGAGACTCAAATGGCTCTTATGTCTATGAAGCTGGATCAGTTGAAAAAGATGAGGCTTGGTGTTAGCTCTTCTAATACTGACCCAAGATCAGGTCTTTGCTATAGGTGTGGAAAGCCTGGACATATTGCTGCAAATTGTCATACCAAGTCTTCTGAGACTGATCAGAATGACAAGATTGCATACCGAGCAAAGAGGTATAGAGACAAGTATGTCAAACTGAAGAACTGGAGCAAGGGCAAGAGGGCAGAAGGGAATGGAGCACCTCATCAAGCACTGTACTCTGAAGCTTGGATGGATGAGGACATAAGTGATGATGAGGAAGAGGTTGAGAATAAAGCCTTTATGGCTTTCACTGAAGATAATTTGAAGAGCTCCTTTGAAAAGGATATCAAAGAGGCTGAGAGGATGAGTGTTCATACTGATTGGGATTCCACTCAGTTGTACAAGATAAGTTCCTTTCAAACTTATTCAGTGAATGAAAAAACAAAGATTTTTGAGTATATGATTGTTGATCTTAAAACTTCTGTACAAAAAGAAAAAGCTTTAAAATTAACAATTCAAGAACTTGAAAGGGTAAATAATGAAAACTTAGATAAATTAGCAAAGTATAAAGATTTAGAACTAAATTTTTCAGATTTAAAGGACATTAACCAAAGATTAGCTGATAAAGCTCATTTACACAAACTTGAAAAAGAAAAATTTGAAAAACAGTGTAAATCTTGGGGAAATGCCTTAATAAAATTAAATAAATGTTTAAATCAACAATTCCCAGAAAATGTGAGGGCTGCACTTGGTGTTGATCCTCAATTTAAAATTAGGAATAATTTTGCTGATTTATTTGAAAAGTTTTCAAATATGAACCCTATTAAATTTATAAAAGCTAAAACTTTTTGTGAAGTTGGATGTCAAACCGAGTCAGATGATGAGGAAAATGAAATTTTAGAAAAACCTATTGGTCCCTCCATCTGCTCAAAGTGCTATACGGAGCTACAAGAACTCAATACTGAATTTCCTGTAAAGGAAATTTCTGATACTGAGCTCTCAATAGATCAGTATGACACTTCTGCTGTTCCACCTTTTGAATTATTATTTAATACAATAACTTTTGAATTATATAATGATAATAAGACTACTTATATCTCAAATGTTTCATCTAATACAGAAGTTGCAGGAACAGGAACATCATATACTGAGACATCTAAAGAACATGTTAAAGTTGTTTCTTCAAAACATGATAAACAAAAAACAACTTCAACTAGGTCCACAGTTGGCAGAAACAAGAAGTCTTACACTAATAATATTAGAAAGACTTCTCTGCCAAATAAAAAGAAGCAACCAGATCCACCACCCTTTAAACCAGTAAAAAATTATGTTAAAACACCTATTAAAAATGACAAAAATAACATTTTGAAAATACTTGGTGATCAGGTTAAATTTTTAAGTAAAAAATTTGCAAAACTTACTCATACTGATCTACCAAAAGTGCAACAGTTTTCTAAAATACCTTATGAAAATATGTTTAGAAATAGACCTAGAAAATGTTATAGGTGTCATCATACTGGTCATAAGGGAGATGAATGCTGGACTGATCTCTCAAGTCCTAGGTACTCAGTACCAAAGAAAAGGACATAATCTAAGTCAGTATCACCAAAGAAAACCTCTAAAGTTTCCTCTGAAGTGTTACTGACCTCTCCAAATAAAGAGATCAGGTCAAAATCTGTTTATTCCACCAAAGGTCCCATTCAAAAATGGGTTCCTAAAAGGAACTAACTCTTATTTTGTGTCTTGTGCAGGGTGACTAGAAAATGGTATTTAGATAGTGGCTGCTCAAGACACATGACTGGCAGTATGGAGTACCTTCTTAATTATACTCCAGAGAAGGGTCCTTCTGTTAAGTTTGGAGATGACTCGGTGGGAAAGACAAGAGGTTATGGTGTGATCAAGGCAGGCAACATAACTTTTAAAAGAGTTGCTTATGTAGAGGGTCTTAAACACAATCTGCTCAGTATCAGTCAGATGTGTGATGATGACAATGAAGCTCGATTCAGGAAGGTTGCAGGAATCATCTACAATGATAAAGGGCAGCCTGTACTCATTGCTAGAAGAGAAAAAGATGTATATGTGGTCAACCTATCTGAAATAGACCCAACTATTCGAGTATGCGTGCTTTCTAAAGTCAAGCCAGAATTGCATTGGCTATGGCACAAGAAACTCTCTCACATTAACTTTAGAAATATCAACGAGCTCAGTATGAAGAAACTGGTGAGAGGGTTGCCCACTATTACTTATTCAAAAGATAAGTTATGCTCAACATGTGAAATGGACAAGCAGAAGAAGAGTTCATTCAAGTCAAAGGTCAATCATTCCATTAATGAACCTCTTACTATGATACATATGGATCTTTTTGGCCCCATCAGCACACCATCTTTGGCCAAAAAGATCTATACCCTAGTCTTGGTTGATGAATTTTCAAGATATACTTGGGTCATCTTCCTCAAGACTGAGTCAGATGCAACAACAGAAATCATTGCCTTTATAAAAAGAGAGGAACTTCAAAAAGGCAACAAGGTCAAGCAACTTAGAAGTGACCATGGTACTGAGTTTAAGAACTCAGTATTAGCCGATTTCTGTGAAGAAAAAGGAATCATTCAAAACTTCTCTGCAGCTTACACACCACAACAAAATGGTGTTGTAGAAAGAAAGAATAGAACATTAATTGAAGCTGCAAGAACTTTGTTATGCCATGCTGGACTGGCACTGAGTTTCTGGGCTGAAGCTATAAATTGTGCAAACTTCACTCAGAATAGAGCCACTATAGTCCAGAGACATCTGAAGACTCCATATGAGTTATACAATGGCAAGATTCCTAATGTGGAATACTTTCACATCTTTGGAAGTAAATGCTTGGTACTCAGTACAAAACAAAATCTCAACAAATTTGCTCCCAAAGCAAATGAAGGTGTGTTCATGGGCTACTCTCCACACTCTAAAGCATTCAGAGTGTATATCATCTCAACCAAGATGATTGTAGAATCCATTCATGTTACCTTTGATGAAGATCAGAATGAGCATTCTACCTCAGCAAGTGAAGACATAAGTGGCATAGATACTCTATGCAATCCAGAAAACTCCATTGCTGAAGAGCCCAAGTTTCATCCACACTTTATTCCTAATAAGTTTAATGAAACTGATCAAGTTCGAACTCAGTGTCACTCAACTGCGACTAATACTGAGGCTCCCATAACAGAGAACCCTCACACTGAGTTTCCAACTAATGATCTGCACCACTCTACCTATGAAGAAGGTGAAACATCCAACACTTCACAAGAATCCACATCAACTCTACAAAATGAAGATGTACAGCAACCTCCGCTGTCTAATACTGACCAGAATTCCACTCAGTATCAGACACTCAACACACCTAATCAACAAGATAGTGTTGATCCTACTTCAAATGCTCCCTTAGGAAACAATTTAAGGGAACACAGAGACCATCCACACTCAAACATTATTGGTCCTATTGAAGAAGGTGTCCAAACAAGAAGAAAATTAGAGTTTCAACCCCAAGCAACTGCAAATTTTTATTTCTTCTCAAGCTTTCTATCTAACATTGAACCAAAGAAAGCTGATGAAGCTTTATCAGATGAAGATTGGGTAGAGGCTATGCAAGAAGAGCTCACAGAGTTTGAGAGAAACAAAGTTTGGAACTTAGTACCACCTCCTACTGGCAAAACTATTATTGGTACTAAGTGGGTATTCAGAAACAAGATGGACAAGGATGGTGTTGTCATCATAAACAAAGCAAGGTTGGTTGCTCAAGGTTACAGGCAAGAAGAAGGCATTGACTATGATGAAACTTTTGTACCAGTTGCAAGAATCGAAGCTATTAGGTTGTATCTTGCATATGCAGCTTTTAAGAACTTCAAAGTTTATCAGATGGATGTCAAGAGTGCTTTTCTAAATGGAAAACTACAAGAGGAAGTTTATGTTAAACAACCACCAGGTTTTGTTGATCCTAAATTTCCTAATTATGTTTTCAAGCTTGATAAAGCTCTATATGGGGTCAAACAAGCTCCAAGAGCCTGGTATGACACCCTGTCTGAGTACCTTATTGAAAATAAATTTACAAGAGGTAAAATTGATAAAACATTATTTTCAAAATGGAAAGGTTCTAACATCTTACTCATTCAGATATATGTAGATGATATTATCTTTGGCTCCACTGACAAGTCAATGTGTGACTGGTTTGCTAAGATAATGTCAACTCAGTATCAGATGAGTATGATGGGAGAACTTACTTATTTTCTTGGTTTACAAGTTGAACAAAAGCCTGATGGCACGTTTATAAATCAAAGTAAGTATGTGCATGACATGTTAAAGAAATACAAATTTGAAAATTTATCTTCCATGCACACTCCTATGGGTACTCAGGATAAGATAAGTAAGGATGAAACTGGTAAACCAGTATGTCAATCCACATACCGAGGTATGATTGGTTCCTTACTTTACTTAACTGCTAGTAGGCCTGATATCATGTTTGCCACATGTTTGTGTGCTCGGTATCAGGCTGATCCTAAAGAATCACACATGAAAGCAGTTAAGCGCATCTTTAGATATCTTACAGGTACTCCTAACCTGGGTCTTTGGTATCCCAAAGATTCAAACTTTGACCTTGAAGGGTACACAGATGCAGATTTTGCAGGTTGTCGATTGGATAGAAAAAGCACAAGTGGAGAATGTCAATTCCTAGGTGGAAGACTAGTAGGTTGGTCATCCAAGAAGTAAAATTCGGTAGCAACTTCCACAGCAGAAGCAGAGTATGTTGTTGCAGGAAGTTGCTGTGCTCAATTATTATGGATGCAGTATCAACTATTGGACTATGGGTTCAACTTTCAAAAGACTCCAATTCATTGTGATAACAAGAGTGCTATTGCTATCACAGAGAACCCAGTCTATCACTCCAAAACTAAGCAGATTGATATCAGACACCACTTTATTCGAGATAATGTGGAAAAAGGTAAGGTTGAGGTAGATTATGTACCAACAGATGAACAATTGGCAGATGTGTTTACTAAACCTCTCCCTGAGGAAAGGTTTATGTATTTACTAGGGCAATTAGGTATGCTGAATCCTTGATCTTTCTTCATTTTCTTTAAAACGGAGCGCTCAGTATCACTCCTGTTGATACTGACCACTCAGTATCACTAGTCTGTTATCATCAACATTTAAAATTTTTATTTTTTTTATTAATTTCAAGAGTAAATTAATTGTTTTTATATTTTACAATTTTTTTTAAAATTAATTTTTTTTCCCTCAGTATTGGGGTATGACGGCGCTCACACCGAGCTTAATCCTCAAACTGCTCAACGGTAACCTTTCTTAATAGGAAAGTTACCGTTGGCACAGGATAAGGCAGTCAAATCAGCCAGTTTTACTTCCCAATACCTTAATTTTTTTTCAATCACCTATAAAGTTACCGTTTTTTTTACTTCAAATAATTTTTAACAGTTATTTCATTCTTTCTCTTTAAATTCTATCTGCGATTAACGATTTCACTCTCTCTTAGCAAGCAAAAACTCTTAAATCAAAATCACAGATGGCGAACTACACTTTCGTCGCTCCAGAGGTTGAATCGTAAATCAAATTCCGAAATGATGAAGTGCCCAGGTTTGCGAGGAATAACATCACAGCCAATTTCACTATTCCTCAAGCCTGGGTATGCCAAGAATTCACAAGCATTGTGACTTTTATGAAAAATTGCCCAATTGCTCGTGCACTGACTTCGTCTCCTCGAGCAATTTACCCAGAAATGCTATGCGAGTTTTGGTACTCTGCCACACTCGATTCTCCAGATATGATTGCTGGGTGGGTAATTAGGGATCAAAGAAGGGCATTTATTTCTACTGCCATCATTCGTGAATCACTGAGGCTTCCTGCCCAAGCTCAGTATGACCCATTCGTTGATAGAACAGAGGCACGCTCAGTATTGCCATTTTTGGGTCGAAGAGGAACAACGGGCATAATCAAAAGAAACGAATTTGGTCCTATGTGGGGTACTCTCATTACAACGATTATTCGGTGTATGACCCACAAGACGGGTGCTTTGGACCAAATAAATGAATTTGGGATGCAAATAGTACATGCTTTGTACTATGGAAGAAACATTGATTATGCAAGGCTCATTTTCAATGAATTAGCTGCTTTGGTTCGGGCAAGGGAATGTAATGTCCCTTTCTGCAGATTCTTATCACTCATCTTTCAACACTCAATGCCCACACATACTTATGATGAGTTTCACAGTCCAAGGGTTGATCTTCCTCCTCTTAGAGAGAAGATCTTCTTTTACAGGCCAAGAGAAGGAGAGCCTCTACTGAGTCCTTATATGTGGGCCATTGTTCAAGAACACATAAATGAGGAAGAAGACATGTCTGATACTAAATCAGACAATGATGATGATGATGATAATGATGATAATAGTGGTAATGGAGGACATGCTGGTCAAGATGTTGAGATGCAGGATGTTCCACAAGTTCAAGAACCGACTCAACACCATATCTCTCATACTGAGTCGTCCGAAGCCACACCTCTTGTCCTAAGAAGAAGAAGAAACCTCTCACCAGTCCTTATGGGCGTATTATCATCTGAGGAGGTGCAGCCTGCAAATATTCCATCATTAACTGCCTCTCTTGAAGCCCAAAGCCTAGTTGCAGCCACCGCTGACTTTCCAGGTCCAGAACTAGTCCCAACTACTCAACCAATTGAGGAACCTCATGTTCCTCTTGATGTGGAGATTCAATATGAGCAAACTACACTGGAAGGTGCTCAGCAAGACAGACAGGTCGGTATTGAAGATGTTGGTGCTGCAAATCCACAATCACATGATCCTGCACCGACCTCGGCCGATGCTAGAAGGGAATCTGACAGAGTCTTAGGTATGAATTTCTAAAAAGCCCTTAAACTTCTATATATATATTTCATTCCCAAATAGAGACTAAGTATTGGCCAGTACCAACTCAATACTGACCAAAGTCTCACACGATCTTTCAAATATATATCCGTTTATGGCCAACATAGCTAACCCACTGCTGCTATGCAAAATTCCTATACTGAGCACCCAATTGATCATTGACAGTCTACAGTTGTCTCAACATTTAAAGAGACAATGGTGGTTGATGTCATACTGACACCCACTGGTGCTGCTTGAATAATGTCCAACTTATTTTTGAGTTGGGTAGCATAATTCAAGAAATGATCACAAACCCTTAAGCCAAAAAATCCAAAAAACTTTCCATGGTGTTTAGCCACATTTCTGTTATCACTCTAATACCGAGTGATAAACATTGAAAATAACAAGAAGCACATCCCAGGCTTCAAATTCCCAAACCCAAACCTTTTAGTAAATGTGACTTATCCTATACTGAGCTACTTAAATTTACACACTTACTTTCACTAAAACCTTCTTACACATGCTATGCACAAGTCCACAATATTTCATCATAAACCAGATGAAATACAGACTTCACAAACTCTGTTTATATGATTATAGAGTTAAACAACACCACAATTCTATTTGATAAACCTTTCTTTTTAACCAGTTTTATATTTTTTGTTTCTTTAGCACCATCTGTGCAGGGCATCCAGGCATCACAGGCTACAGGAGACCAAGTGACTCTGCAAGCAATCATGCAGCATATTCTGGCCATCCAACATACTCAGACTATCATACTAGCCAGAATGGACACTATGAGTAGTGATATTGACTCAATAAAACAGTCAGTCTCACTACTTCAACAACCACATCAGCCTCCACCAACTCCACCATCTTCACATGGTGGACATAATGAAGAAGGAGAAGGAGATGATGATCCTGAGCAAATGAAATCACCCTCCAATGCAGATTCTGAGGGTGATACTGATGCTGCCACTGAGCCTATGCCCTCCCATACTCTTGAAGAACCTGAAGGGGACATGGGTGGTGATACTGATCCTCTTCCCTCCCTATCCAATGATAACAATAAGGGGGAGAAGAGACAAAGAGATACTGAGGTTGATCAAACTGAGCCATCTGCTCAGGGGGAGAAAAGAAGAAGATTGAATGAAGATCAACCTCCACAAAAAGAACAACAACATCAGCAAAGCCCTCATACTGATCCACTTAGGTTTCAGTATGAGAGAAGAAGACAAAGAACTAGATCAGCATTACAAGTTGAAGGACCACTTGAGCCATCTGCTCAGGGGGAGACTCATACTGACCAACCTCAAACTTATTCTGAGCCACCTGCTCGTGAGGAGAATGATTTGAAAATTGTGGTCTATAGGCCTTTCATCTGGCCTATTGCTGATGATGAAGATGAAGAACCAGATTTAGTGAACTATGCACTAAATCTGGTAGAACAAGAAAATCTGGTGATTAGAAGAAGGAGTTCCTTATCAAGAAGACCCATTAATGCAGTGCTCGCTTCTTCTGAATCAAGTGAGGAACCTGCTCCTTTGGTGACAAGACAAAGAAGACCTGTCCATACATTGGACAGTGATACCGAGCAGGCTCCAAGACTGACTTCTCAACAACTCTGTGCAGAACAAGAGAGATTTTTATATGAGCAAGAGTTGGGAATCAAAGCTGAACCAGAATCTGACCCAGATACTGATACTCCTGGTCCTTCACATAGAATCTCAAGAAAGGGTCCAGACCATATTCAACATTATTGGAATATGGTTATTGCTAGGACTCAGTATAAGGAGGGAAGGAAGGAGTTCTTGAAGATCAAAACATTTCCAAATGTAAGGGGGATACATTGGTTGAATCTGGATGTCAATAAAGTAAAAGTGAAGCTCAAAGAAGGAAGAATCACTATCACTTGTACTGGCTTAACCAGTCCTCCCATGAAGATATTTCTTCATGACATTCAAAGAATTGGTCTTCAAAACTGGGTGAAGATCACAAGACTGATCAAAGAGCTTCCAAAGAAATCAACTTATGATCAAATAGTCTTGGATGAGATCTTTGCAGTAGCTGCTGTATGCTATGATAAGGGCTTGCTTCATGAGATAGAGTATAGAATACTCAGTGTGATGACTGAAGCTTACTCAAACAACAGACCAGAATGCCTTCATACATACAAGTATCTTAATAAGTACCCTCTTCCTCCTAACCTTGTTTTTCAGGATCAAAAGAGTGTCATATATCCAACTTCTGGATATATGTATACTGACTCAGAGGATTGAGAGTGCTTCATTTCTGAAGAAGATCTGCCAAGAGCTCAAATCAGTCACCTTGTTGGACTGAAATGGATGATCACCAAGAAAAAAGACTCTTGGTTCAGAAAGAAGATTGTTGCAGTTCTTAATTGTAGAAGGGATGAACTCAAGAGCAGAGAAGAGTTTGTCCACATCAAACAAGAAGTCTTCTATGAGAATGAAGCCATCAACAGCAGATGAAGAAGAAGATTTCGCTACCTATGCTGTTGTATCTTTTATTTCTTTTTATCTCTTTTGTAATTGTTTTGTTATCATTAGATAGGGGGAGATTGTTAAGGAAAAAAGCCTTACCCCTTTGGATCTTAAGATAACAAAACAACCTAGACTAGCTTTGATTAATATGTAGAATAAAATAGCTAAGTTCAGGTCTGATACTAAGTGGTCAGTATTGGATCTCAGTATCAGAGCTCAGTATCAGATAGTGATACTGAGTACAAGGACTGAGTAGAAGGACTGAGTAAACATTTCCATGTTTACCTTGCCAGATCAAATCCCTTTAATCTCGGCCACTTTCCTTATTCTAGTCCTTGCATTACTCCTTGCCTAACTTGTAAGATCTCTATAACATTATAAATAGAGATCATTTGGCAAAGGAGTATTCACCAATTCACTTTACACTTTCATATCTATTGTAATTGATCAGTGGTCTTGTTATTCCGCAACAAGCCACACTTAGTGGAATTATACATTTGACTTATATCTTGTTCTTATACAATATTTGTCTTGAGTTATAATTATCCAATCAATTAACCATCTAAACCAGGGCGTTGTGACCTAACAAGAAATTGAGGAGCATCGGTCTTTACAACGCATAATGCTTGTCGTACTCAGGATCAAGAGGAATATACTCGGGTTCGGGTTCTGTTTGGGCTTCGGGTTCTGTTTGGGCTTCAGGGACTGTTTGGGCTTCAGGGACTGTTTGGGCTTCAGGGATGGTTTTGGCTGGGTTAATGGGTTGGGATTTAGTGACAGTTTGGGCTGCAGTGGGTGTTTGCGGTTTAGGGACTGTTCGGGTTGGGCTGTCGGGTTGGGGTGTGTTAATGGGTTAGGCTTCTGGGACTGTTTGGGCTTCGGTGATGGTTTGGGTTGGGATAATGGGTTGGGCTTTAGTGATAGTTTGGGTTGGGTTGTCGGGTTGGGCTACGGGGACTGTTTGGGCTTCGGTGATCGTTTGGGCTGGGTTAATTGGTTGGGCTTCGGTGATGGTTTGGTCGGGTTGGGGTGTTTTAATGGGTTGGGCTGCGGTGAATGTTTGGGCTGCGGTGACGGTTTGGGCTGCGGTGACGGTTTGGGCTACGGGGACTGTTTGGGCTTCGGTGATGGTTTGGGCTGGGTTAATTGGTTGGGTTTCGGTGATGGTTTGGTCGGGTTGGGGTGTGTTAACGGGTTGGGCTGCGGGGAATGTTTGGGCTGCGGTGACGGTTTGGGCTGCGGGGAATGTTGGATCCACCGATTGCAACTACAGTAAGTAATGATAAAAACATTAGTATTTAAAAATAATGATAATGATAAGACTAACCATGTGTGTATATCCATAAAAGGTTGTTAGTTGGTTTTCGGGGAAGAGTGAAGTTTCGGGCATTTGTGGTATATAAACAGAATTTGTTGACAAATCAAATGGAGAGGATTCTCTATGATGAGAATAACCTCTCGAGTCCTTTTCCGGACTTGGTAGTGGTGAATTGGCAAGCCCATCGCCGATAAGCTAAAACATTTCTACAAAGTTAGATAAAAACCGGCAAAAACAATAAAAAAAAACTAAAATATACCTTCACTGCATATCTTGGCCACTGTACTAAATTGTAAACCAAATTCTCAACTCTTTGAACCTCATCTGTTTTTGTGAGAGGATGGACAGGCAAATCCTCCTTTCCATCCACGATGTCATCAACTTGGACTTTTACGAAACCATCGGCAATCGGTTTACCATGTAACAGTTGGCAGTTGACAGTTGGCCTTGCTTGTCCAGAACCAACTTTGATTACATGGGCATCAGCCACCCTAATTAGCAACTCACATGGTGTCATCACCTGTAAATCAGATACAATTATAAGGCTGGAAAGTATAGGCTGCAAAACTATAAATATGTTACCTCAATAGGTGGATAGTGTTCCACCATTCCACGAGACCCACATTTATCATGGTGGCTTGTGTTGACCACGAGGGTACTTTGCGGGATCACATTTCTAATCAATCCACCTTTAACCTTTGTGTATCCAATTACCTCGGATACGGTCCGAGATCGTCCCCCGTGCTCGCGTCCTAGAAGACGAATTAAATGTTGGAATATGCTTCACGCGTATACCATATAGTTATATGGCTAGTTGTTTCTGAGCCTAAAGGGTCATACACTTAAACACTTAACACCATTAGATATATAGTGTAATTAGGGTAATTACATTATATATTAATATAAGCTACATGCTTGTATATATTAAAGTTTAATATTAATTGTTAATATTAGAACTTTATTGTGAGCAAACTAGAAGGATCAAAACATAGGGACTAGAGTGTAAATAATCATAATTGATTATGGGAAGTCAATAAAAGGGAATCAAGGGCAAGATAAATCTCACCCCTTGGAACCCTATACGGGCGCCACACCCATACACTCTCTCTAGCCTTTTGCTTCCATTTGTTTGAAGATTTGGAATAGCATCCCTTGGTGTTCTTGCACAAGTGTTGTGCGGACTAGCTTTGGAGGAACTCCCCGTTGGTGTTCTTGGTTTCGGTCGATTATCATCTCCAACCGAATCAACATATACAAAGGCTTCAAGGGTATGATTATTCATCTTAACTCTTTGTATTTTATTAGTTTAATTGTATGATTGATATCAAGATCGGTCATTGGTGATTAAACTATTTTCCGCTGCGTTTTTGTTACTTGTAATAATCAAAAATCACCATTAGTGGTGTCACCAGTCATTATACTAATCATATAATTAGCTAGTTTTTGTGAAAAGTGGCAAATATCAATCATTTTTTGCTACCCTAATTCCGAACGGCAAATATAAGAACCCTAGGGTTCTTTATTTTTTCGCAATTTTTTAAATAATGGGTTAAAAATATGATTTTTTGTAACCCTAATTGCCACTTATTACAAAAACACATCAAAAAATTAATCTAGTTTATTGAATTTTTTGATTATTTGGCTTGGAATTACTTGTTTAATTTTGTTTTTGATATGACAAAACATGTATTTTTTCCATATCTCAAGCCAAAGCGTTGTCAATTGTTGCTTGTTTGTGCAAACCGATGAAAACCTAGACCTTGTGATTGATTGTGGTTGAATGTTTGGTTGTTTTGGGAAAGCCGTGTTTTTGGCTAAATTTGGATGTAATCTTTTAATTTTTTCTTTTATTTTTGGTGCCATTTTTTGGGGCAATTTGTAATGTAAAAGTAATAGAATAGATTTTCTTTCTTTATTTCTTTTTATTGTAAATTGTTGACCAAAATTGAAGACAAATGAAGAAAACAACAAATTTCCGTCATCAACACGAGGGCTGTACGAAAACAGGTTTTCCAGAGGCATACGGACTCCGTTTTGGGAGATTCAAAAGCCTAAAATTCTTGCAAAGTCGTAGGCTACAACTTTCCAGAAGGCCGGGAAGACTATCGAAGACTCGTTCAGTGACTTTTCGAGCTTCAAAGTCTGCTGGAATTTTCTGGCAGATTGCATTTTTTCACAAATATAGGTTTCTACTTGCTCAAGAATGTCTTGGAGCAAGTGGGAGCACATTGAGTTAATGTTGGCCCGTCCCCTAGTTTGACCTTTCGGTCCGTCGTGATGACTCACGTGACCGTACATAGGATTTGATCGGTCGAGGTTTGCACAAAATGTGTTGCATGTTTTATTATATGTTTGTGGTTGTGAAATAATTTCTATATGATACAAATAATAAACAACTAAAAATATGATTTTTGAAACACAAACATTAAAACATCCAAAATTTTAATCATCTATGATTACTTGTTAATCATCGATGATTATAGCTTAATCACTTATGATCAGTGTTTAATCATCAATGATTACTTGTTAATCATCGATGATTACAGTTCAATCATCTATGATTATGAAAATTAATCTAAACTTGTTTTTGAGATTAATACAAAAGTTTAAATATGATTTGAAACTTATAATTTAATAATCGCTAAACGTTTTTACCGCTTATTAAACCGACTTATGAAGTGGTATGAATGAAGTACATGATTCATTCATATCTTGATAAAATTTTATCACAATTGTTTTTTCCATACCTAAAATTTAAGTCACGCCGTCCAATCGGTTGCAAATCACTTGCTTCTATTTTTGAATTCACGTGAGACGTGGTTTGAATTTAGATCCGAGGTCATTATTCTCTACGCGTGAGACCTAGATCTATTTTGACATGATTTCACAATGGATGACTTAATCGAGTTAACGGTGAGACCTTGACTCGAGGCGAAGATGCGAAAAACATGCCACTTGACCCTAGATGCTTGTTCACTAGGTGCCATGAAGTCCCATACCTCTAAGAGTTGCACTTGTAATGCAATTGTTGAACGTCACCTACCGATTGTAAATTATAGACCACTTCAAATCTTCGTTTTCGAGAGGGATGATCAACTCCGCAAATATCGATCGAAACTTGAACCCTTGTATAGGTTTGCAATTTAAGAAAGCACAACAATTGAAATGGGCAGTCCGTAAGTGATCAACGAATCTATCTACTAAGATGCTCTAATAAGCTTCCATCCTGGAATCTTAAGAGCTGCAAGTCAGGATAGACAAGAAGGCACTGATTAGTTTGGATTTATAGAGGCACTACCGTGTTGGCTAGCATAAAGCTAGCTTCTTCCATTCCGTTTATGAGGGGAGTTGTGACCCCTTCATAAACTGCTATACCGAAACGACGCGGCTCCATACCTTGTGCAAGTGTTTCAGGATTTTCCGGCTCACTTACTAGTACAGGGGAGGAGAGCGGAGTGAGGGCAGCCCTCGTAAGGCGAGCTATCTGTACTAGTGCTTTGGCATGTATGGGTTTTGTGGTCCGGCCAGTGGTCTCTATTATGGAACCAGTGGCTTCCTCCGAAGATGGGTTTATTCTCTTCTTCTGGAGATTCCTCAGGAATGCTCTTCCTATGGATGACAGGCTCAGATACATGGGCTTTCAAATGCCTTATAAATTGAATTTATCATCTCTAGCAGTTCAACTGATGCGATGATAGAAGCTCAATGGGATCTTAGCTTTTAATTAAAATTAATTGGATAGTTAATTTATTAAAAGAAATTAATTATTGAAAATACTAATAAATGAACTTTGTAATTTTGTAGATGACTACAAATAATCAAACCCTATCTAACAACACCATTCGCTCCGTTCTCTATAAGGAGAAACTTGATGGATCGAATTTTGTTGATTGGGCTCGTAACCTAAGGATTGTCCTTAGGGCCGAGCACAAATACCACCATTTGGAAGAGGCGTTGCCCCCTGCTCCCGCTGCTAATGCCACCGCTCCTGTTCGTGCGCCCTATACTAAAAGGTTTAACGAACAGCAAGAAGTCGCTGCCCTTATGCTAGTGAGCATGACCCCCAAGATTCAAAAGAATCACGAGGACCTCACTGCATTTGATATGATGCGTGAACTGTTAAGGCAAAAAGCCTTGCCCCTTTGGATCTTAAGATAACAAAAACAACCTAGACTAGCTTTGATTAATATGTAGAATAATATAGCTAAGTTTAGGTCTGATACTGAGTGATCAGTATTGGAACTCAGTATTAGTACTCAGTATCAGATAGTGATACTGAGTACAAGGACTGAGTAGAAGGACTGAGTGATACTCAGTATAGTAACGGACTAAGATCAAATCCCTTGATCTTAGTCATTTCCCTTACTTAGTCCTTCGGTTACTCCTTTGCTCATCATGTAAGATATCTATAACATTATAAATAAAGATTATCTTGCAAAGGAGTACTTACCAATTTACTTTACACATTCACATCTTTTGTAATTGATCAGTGGTCTTGTTATTCCGCAACAAGCCACACTCAGTGGATTTATACATTGACTATATTCTTGTGTTATCACTCTAATATTTCTCTAAGTATAATAATCTATCAATTAACATTATAAACCAGGGTTGTTGTGACCTAACAACTGGTATCAGAGCAGGCTAGATAAACTCTTATTTAGTCGATCTTTAACCCTGGCAGCCATCCCCTATACTTATCCTTCCCATACTCCAAAATCAAAAATGTCTACCATTGTTGCACCAGTTATGTCTGGAAAGGGAATACCCATCTTTGATGGAAAAGACTTCCATCAATGGAAGCTAAAAGCTCAGTGGTATCTTGAATCCATTCATCATAAAATGCTCACTGTGCTATATGATGGTCCCATCATTCCACAAACTGTGGAACCTGTTGCTGCTACTGATGATGCTCCTGAGGGCATAAGAACTGTACCTAAACTAAAGCACAACTGGACTGATACTGACCGTCAGTTGTATGCTTTAGACTCCAGAGCTAAAGGGGTGATTGGTAATGCTGTTACCAAAGAGATACTTAATGCAATTATGAAATTGCCAACAGCAAAGGCTATGTGGGATAGTCTATCAGTCACCTATGAAGGCACATCAAAGGTGAAGTTGCAAAGAAAAAGCAACATGAGAAGGAAATATGAAAATTTCTTCTCAACTCCTAATGAAGACATCACCACTCTCTATAACAGGTTCAATACTGTTATCAATGATTTAATCAGTGTAGGCATTGTGAAAGAGGAAGTAGAGCTTGTTCAAAAGTTCCTGGATAGTCTTCCTCAACAATTTCTTGACATGACAAACTCTGGCAATGCTGCTAACAACATTGAGTCATACACTCTTCAAACTTTGTATGGTCTAATGTTGAATCATGAGGAGAATAATGCTGCAAGACTGATCAACTGGAAGAAAACTGACAAGTCTTCCACTGGCATGGCTCTAGTTGTGCAACAGGCCTATAGTGTAACTGAGCCAGATGAACCAGAAGTTGATCTTGCTGATGCTGAGGCAGAAGAGCTTGAAACTCAAATGGCTCTTATGTCTATGAAGCTGGATCAGTTGAAGAAGAAGAGTCTTGGTGTTAGCTCTTCTAATACTGACCCAAGATCAGGTCTTTGCTATAGGTGTGGAAAGCCTGGACATATTGCTGCAAATTGTCATACCAAGTCTTCTGAGACTGACCAAAATGACAAAATTGCATACCGAGCAAAGAGGTATAGAGACAAATATGTCAAACTGAAGAATTGGAGCAAGGGCAAGAGGGCAGAAGGGAATGGAGCACCTCATCAAGCACTTTACTCAGAAGCCTGGATGGATGAAGACTTAAGTGATGATGAGGAAGAGATTGAAAATAAAGCCTTTATGGCTTTCACTGAAGATGATTTGAAGAGCTCCTTTGAAAAGAATATCAAAGAGGCTGAGAGGATGAGTGTTCATACTGATTGGGATTCCACTCAGTTGTACAAGGTAAGTTCCTTTCAAACTTATTCAGTGAATGAAAAAACCAAGATTTTTGAGTATATGATTGTTGATCTTAAAACTTCTGTACAAAAAGAAAAAGCTTTAAAATTAACAATTCAAGAACTTGAAAGGGTAAATAATGAAAACTTGGATAAATTAGCAAAATATAAAGATTTAGAACTAAACTTTTCAGATTTAAAAGACATTAACCAAAGATTAGCTGATAAAGCTCATTTACACAAACTTGAAAAAGAGAAATTTGAAGAACAGTGTAAATCTTGGGGAAATGCTTCAATAAAATTAAATAAATGTTTAAATCAACAATTCCCAGAAAATGTGAGGGCTGCACTTGGTGTTGATCCTCAATTTAAAAATAGGAACAATTTTGCTGATTTATTTGAAGAGTTTTCTACTATGAACCCTATTAATTTTGTAAAAGCTAAAACTTTATGTGAAGTTGGATGTCAAACTGAGTCAGATGATGAGGAAAATGAAATTTTAGAAAAACCTATTGGTCCCTCCATATGCTCAAAGTGCTATACTGAGCTACAAGAACTCAGTATTGAATTTCATATAACGGAAATTTCTGATACCGAGCTACCAATAGTTCAGTATGACACTTCTGCTGTTCCACCTTTTGAATTATTATTTAATACAACAACTTTTGAATTATATAATGATAATAAGACAACTTCTATCTCAAATGCTTCATCTAATACAGATGTTGCAGGAACAGAAACATCATATACTGATACATCTAAAAAACCTCTTAAAGTTGTTTCTTCAAAACATGATAAACAAAAAACAACTTCAACTAGGTCTTTAGTTGACAAAGACAAGAAGTCTATCACTAATAATATTAGAAAGACTTCTCTGCCAAATAAAAAGAAGCAACCAGATCCTCCATCTCCTAAACCAGTTAAAAACAATGTTAATACACCTATTAAAAATGACAAAATTAACATTTTAAAAACACTTGGTGATCAGGTCAAATCTTTAAGTAAACAGTTTGCAAAACTCGTTCATACTGACCTACCAAAAGTGAAACATTTTTCTAAAATACCGTATGAAAATATGTTTAGAAATAGACCTAGAAAATGTTATAGATGTCATCATACTGGTCATAAGGGAGATGAATGCTGGACTGATCTCTCAAGTCCTAGGTACTCAGTACCATAGAAAAGGAGAGAAACTAAGTCAGTATCACCAAAGAAAACTTCTAAAGTTACCCCCGAAGTGATACCGACCTCTCCATATAAAGAGATTAAGTCAAAATATGTTTATCCCACCAAAGGTCCCATTCAAAAATGGGTTCCTAAAAAGAACTAATTCTTATTTTGTGTCTTGTGCAGGGTGACAGAAAATGGTATTTAGATAGTGGCTGCTCAAGACACATGACATGCAGTATGGAATACCTTCTCAATTATACTCCAGAGAAGGGTCCTTCTGTTAAATTTGGAGATGACTCGGTGGGAAAGACAAGAGGTTATGGTGTGATCAAGGCAGGCAACATAACTTTTAAAAGAGTTGCCTATGTAGAGGGTCTAAAACACAATCTGCTCAGTATCAGCCAGATGTGTGATGATGACAATGAAGCTCGATTCAGGAAGGTTGCAGGAATCATCTACAATGATAAAGGCCAGCCTGTACTCATTGCTAGAAGAGAAAAAGACGTATATGTGGTCAACCTATCTGAAATAGACCCAACTATTCGAGTATGCCTGCTTTCTAAAGTCAAGCCAGAATTACATTGGCTATGGCACAAGAAACTCTCTCACATCAACTTTAGAAATATCAACGAGCTCAGTATGAAGAAACTGGTGAGAGGGTTGCCCACAATTACTTATTCAAAAGATAAGTTATGCTCAGCATGTGAAATGGGCAAGCAGAAGAAGAGTTCATTCAAGTCCAAAGTCAATCATTCCATTAATGAACCTCTTACTATGATACATATGGATCGTTTTGGCCCCATCAGCACACCATCTTTGGCCAAAAAGATCTATACTCTAGTCTTGGTTGATGAATTTTCAAGATATACTTGGGTCATCTTCCTCAAGACTAAGTCAGATGCAACAACAGAAATCATTGCCTTTATAAAAAGAGAGGAACTTCAAAAAGGCAACAAGGTCAAGCAACTTAGAAGTGACCATGGTACTGAGTTTAAGAACTCAGTATTAGCAGATTTCTGTGAAGAAAAAGGAATCATTCAAAACTTCTCTGCAGCCTACACACCACAACAAAATGGTGTTGTAGAAAGAAAGAATAGAACACTGATTGAAGCTGCAAGAACTGCCACGCTGGACTGGCACTGAGTTTCTGGGCTGAAGCTCTAAACTGTGCAAACTTCACTCAGAATAGAGCTACTATAGTCCAAAGACATCTGAAGACTCCATATGAGTTATATAATGGCAAGATTCCCAATGTGGAATACTTCCACATCTTTGGGAGTAAATGCTTTGTACTCAGTACAAAACAAAATCTCAACAAATTTGCTCCCAAAGCAAATGAAGGTGTGTTCATGGGCTACTCTCCACACTCTAAAGCTTTCAGAGTGTATATCATATCAACCAAGATGATTGTAGAATCCATTCATGTCACATTCGATGAAGATCAGAATGAGAATTCTACCTCAGCAAGTGAAGACATAAGTGGCATAGATATTTTATGCAATCCAGAACACTCCATTGCTGAACAGCCCAAGTTTCATCCACACTTTATTCCCAATAAGTTTAATGAAACTGATCAAGTTCAAACTCAGTATCACTATACTGCGACTAATACTGAGGTTCCCATAACAGAGGACCTCCATACTGAGTTTCCAACTAATGATCTGAACCACTCTACCTATGAAGAAGGTGAAACATCCAACACTTCACAAGAATCCATATCCACTCTGCAAAATGGAACTGAACAGCAACCTCCGGTGTCTAATACTGACCAGAATTCCACTCAGTATCAGACACACAACACACCAAATCAACAAGATATTGTTGATCTTATTTCAAATGCTTCCTTAGGAAACAATTTAAGGGAACACAGAGACCATCCACACTCAAACAATATTGGTCCTATTGAAGAAGGTGTCCAAACAAGAAGAAAATTAGAGTTTCCACCCCAAGCAATTGCAAATTTTTGTTTCTTCTCAAGTTTTCTATCTACCATTGAACCAAAGAAAGCTGATGAAGCTTTATTTGATGAAGATTGGGTAGAAGCTATGCAAGAAGAGCTCACAGAGTTTGAGAGAAACAAAGTTTGGAACTTAGTACCACCTCCTACTGGCAAAACTATTATTGGTACTAAGTGGGTGTTCAGAAACAAGATGGACAAGGATGGTGTTGTCATCAGAAACAAAGCAAGGTTAGTTGCTCAAGGTTACAGGCAAGAAGAAGGCATTGACTATGATGAAACTTTTGCACCAGTTGCCAGAATTGAAGCTATTAGGTTGTATCTTGCGTATGCAGCCTTCAAAAATTTCAAAGTTTATCAGATGGATGTCAAAAGTGCTTTTCTAAATGGAAAACTCCAAGAAGAAGTTTATGTTAAACAACCACCAGGTTTTGTTGATCCTAAATTTCCGAATTATGTTTTCAAGCTTGATAAAGCTCTATATGGGCTCAAACAAGCTCCAAGAGCCTGGTATGATACCCTGTCCGAGTATCTTATTGAAAATAAATTTACAAGAGGTAAAATTGATAAAACATTATTTTCAAAACGGAACGGTTCTAACATCTTACTCATTCAGATATATGTAGATGACATTATCTTTGGTTCCACTGACAAGTCAATGTGTGACTGGTTTGCTAAGATAATGTCAACTCAGTATCAGATGAGTATGATGGGAGAACTTACTTATTTTCTTGGTTTACAAGTTGAACAAAAGTCTGATGGCACTTTTATAAATCAAAGTAAGTATGTGCATGATATGTTACAGAAATACAGATTTGAAAATTTATCTTCCATGCACACTCCTATGGGTACTCAGGATAAGATAAGTAAGGATGAAACTGGTAAATCAGTTTGTCAATCCACATACCGAGGTATGATTGGTTCCTTACTTTATTTAACTGCTAGCAGGCCTGATATCATGTTTGCAACATGTTTGTGTGCTCGGTATCTGGCTGATCCTAAAGAATCACATATGAAAGCAGTTAAGCGAATCTTTAGATATCTTACAGGTACTCCTAACCTGGGTCTTTGGTATCCCAAAGACTCAAACTTTGACCTTGAAGGGTACACAGATGCAGATTTTGCAGGTTGTAGATTGGACAGAAAAAGCACAAGTGGAGGATGTCAATTCCTCGGTGGAAGACTAGTTGGTTGGTCATCCAAGAAGCAAAATTCGGTAGCAACTTCCACAGCAGAAGCAGAATATGTTGCTGCAGGAAGTTGTTGTGCTCATTTATTATGGATGCAGTATCAACTCTTAGACTATGGGTTCAACTTTCATAAAACTCCCATTCATTGTGATAACAAGAGTGCTATTGCTATCACAGAGAACCCAGTCTATCACTCCAAAACCAAGCACATTGATATCAGACACCACTTTATTCGAGATAATGTGGAAAAAGGTAAGGTTGAGGTAGATTATGTATCAACAGATGAACAATTGGCCGATGTGTTTACTAAACCTCTCCCTGAGGAAAGGTTTATGTATTTACTAGGGCAATTAGGTATGTTGAATCCTTAATCTTTAAAACTGAACGCTCAGTTTCACTCATGTTGATACTGACCACTCAGTATCACTAGTCTGTTATCATCAAAATTTGAAATTTTTATTTTTTTTTATTCATTTCCAGAGTAAATTAATTGTTTTTATAATTTTATTATTTTTTTTAATATTTTTTTTTACTCAGTATTGGGGTATTACGGCGCTCAAACCGAGCTTAATCCTCATACTGCACAACGGTAACCTTTCTTAATAAGAAAGTTACCGTTGGCAGAGGATAAGGCAGTCAAATCAGCCGTTTTTACTTCCCAATACCTTAATTATCTTTCAAATCTCCTATAAATAACCGTTTATTTTTAGTTAAATTTTTTTTAACTGTTATTTCTTTCTTTCATTTTCAATTCTCTCTGCGATTAACGATTTCACTTTCTATTAGCAAGCAAAATTTTTTTTCAAATCAAAATCACAGATGGCGAATTACACTTTTGTTGCTCCAGAAGTTGAATCGGAAATCAAATTCCGAAATGATGAAGTGCCCAGGTTTGCGAGGAACAACATCACAGCGAATTTCACTATTCCTCAGGCCTGGGTATGCCAAGAATTCACAAATATTGTGACTTTTATGAAGCATTGCCCAATTGCTCGGGCACTGACCTTATCTCCTCGAGCAATTTACCCAGAAATGTTATGTGAGTTTTGGTACTCTGCCACACTCGATTCTCCAGATATGATTGCTGTATGGGTAATTAGGGATCAAAGAAGAGCTTTTGTTTCTACTGCAATCATTCGTGAACACTGAGGCTTCCGGCACAAGCTCAGTATGACCCATTTGTTGATAGATCAGAGGCACGCTCAGTACTGCCATTTTTGGGTCGAAGAGGAACAACATGAATCATCAAAAGAAACGAATTTGGTCCTATGTGGGGTATTCTCATTACAACAATTATTCGGTGCATGACTCACAAGACAGGTGCTTTGGATCAAATAAATGAATTTGGGATGCAAATAGAACATGCTCTGTACTATGGAAGAAACATTGATTATGCACGACTCATTTTCAACGAATTAGCTACTTTGGTTCGGGCTAACACAAGGGAATGTAATGTCCCTTTCTGCAGATTCTTATCACTCATCTTTCAACACTCAATGCCCACACATTCTTATGATGAGTTTCACAGTCCAAGGGTTGATCTTCCTCCTCTTAGTGAGAAGATCTTCTTTTACAGGCCAAGTCAAGCAGAGCCTTTACTGAGCCCTTCTATGTGGGCCATTGTTCAAGAACATATAAATGATGAAGAAGACATGTCTGATACTGAGTAGGACAATGATGGTGATGATGATAATGATGATAATAGTGGCAATGGAGCCCAGGCTGGTCCAGATATTGAGATGCAGGATGTTCCACAAGTTCAAGAACCAACTCAACAACATATCTCTCCACCTGCACAGGACCCTGAGGTTCCTCATATAGAAACAATTTTTGATACTGAGTCCTCAGAAGACACACCACTGGTCCTCCAAAGAAGAAGAAGACATCTTTCCCCTGTCATTATGGGAAACTTATCATCTGAGGAGGTGCAGCCTGCAAATGTTCCATCATTAACTGCATCTCTTCAAGCCCAAAGCCTAGTTGCAGCCACCGCTGACCTTCCAGGTCCAGAACTAGTCCAAACTGCTCAACTAATTGAGGAACCTCATGTTCCTCTTGATGTGGAGATTCAATATGCACAAACTACACTGGAAGGTGCTCAGCATGACAGAGAGGTCGGAATTGAAGATGTTGGTGCTGCACATCAACAAACACGTGATCCTGCACCGACCACTGCAGACGCTAGAAGGGAATCTAACAGAGTCTCAGGTATGAATTTCTAAAAAGCCCTTAAACTTATATATATATTTCATTCCCAAATAGAGACTAAGTATTGGCCAGTACCAACTCAATACTGACCAAAGTCTCAAACGATCTTTCAAATATATATCCTTTTATGGCCAACATAGCTAGCCCACTGCTGCTATGCAAAATTCATATACTGAGCACACAAAATTGATCATTGTCAGTCTACAGTTGTCTCAACATTTAAAGAGACAATGGTGGTTGATGTCATACTGACACCCACTGGTGCTGCTTGAATTATGTCCAACTTATTTTTGAGTTGGGTAGCATCATTCAAGAAATGATCACAAACCCTTAAGCCACAAAATCCAAAAACTTTCCATGGGGTTTAGCCACATTTCTGTTATCACTCTAATACCGAGTGATAAACATTGAAAATAACTAGAAGCACATCCCAGGCTTCGAATTCCCAAACCCAAACCTTTTAGTAAATGTGACTTATCCTATACTGAGCTACTTAAATTTACACACTCACTTTTACTAAAACCTTCTTACACATGCTATGCACAAGTCCATAATATTTCATCATAAACCAGATGAAATACAGACTTCACAAACTCTGTTTATATGATTATAGAATTAAACAACACCACAATTCTATTTGATAAACCTTTTCTTTTAACCAGTTTTTTTTGTTTCTTTAGCACCATCTGTGCAGGGCATTCAGGCATCACAGGCTGCAGGAGACCAAGTGACTCTGCAAGCAATCATGCAACAAATTCTGGCCATCCAACATACTCAAAGTATAATACTAGCCAGAATGGACAAGATGAGTGGTGATATTGACTCAATAAAACAGTCAGTCTCATTACTTCAACAACCACATCAGCAACCACAAACTCCACCATTTTCACATGGTGACCACAATGAAGAAGGAGAAGGAGAAGGAGATGCTGGTGATACTGATGCTGCAACTGAGCCCATGCCCTCCCCTACTCTTGAACAACCAGAAGGGGACATGGGTGGTGATACTGATCCTCTTCCCTCCTCATCCAATGATAACAAAAAGGGGGAGAAGAGACAAAGAGATACTGAGGTTGATCAAACTGAGCCATCTGCTCAGGGGGAGAAAAGAAGAAGATTGAATGAAGATCAACCTCCACAACAACAACAACAACATCAGCAAAGCCCTCATACTGAGCCACTTCGCATTCAGTATGAGAGAAGAAGACAAAGAACTAGGTCAGCATTAAAAGTTCAAGACCCACTTGAGCCATCTGCTCAGGGGGAGACTCACACTGACCAACCACAGCAAGCTTATATTGAGCCACCTGTTCTAGAAGAAAACAACTTGCAAATTGTGGTCTATAGGCCTTTTGTGTGGCCCATTGCTGATGATGAAGATGAAGAACATCCAGCGGCATCAGAAGAATTTTTAAACTTTGCACTGGATGAAGAAAATAAAGAAACCTCTTCATCATCATTCTCAGATGATGAAGTACATACAAGAAAACCTATCTCACCTCATGCTGAAGGACCTTCTAGAATTCCTAGAAGACCAATAACCAGAAGAATGACAAATGTGGTTATGTCCTCAGAATCTAGTGAAGAACAAGATCCAGCCCCTCTGATCTCAAGACCTAGGAGATCTGCTCAGTTTACTGAGGAAAAGAGTGAAGCTGAGGATGAGATTGAGGCCCAAAAGTTCTTCCCTATTAAGGAAGAACCTGAATCTGAGTCTGAAGATGTTCCAAGAAGATCTCATACTGTAAGAAGAACTGGAGATGAATTACTTGAACAGTATTGGAACATTGTGGCACAAAGAACAAGATATAGGGAAACAAGGATGGGTATGCTGAGGAATAAAGCATTTCTAACTGTAAGAGACATATACTGGCTAAATGAATTTGTCAACAAAATAAAGGTCAAAACTGTTGTTAAATCAATTGTTGCAACTTGTACTGGGCCAGTCAGTCCTCCAATGAAGTTTTTCCTCCATGACATCCAAAATATGGGACTTCAAGATTGGATAAAGATTGTTAGACTGATAAAGGAGATGCCCTCAAGATCCTCTGAAGCCCAAGTGATGATGGATGAAATCTGGGCTGTATCTGCTATATGCTATGAAAAAGGCATTCTTTATGCAGCAGAATACAGGGCACTCAGTGTGATGACTGAAGCTATGAAGAACAACAAACCTGAGTGCCTTAATACTTTCAGAATAATTCCCACATATACTATTCCCTCTAATCTTATCTTTCAGGATCAAAAGAGTACCATATATCCAACATCTGGATATATGTATACTGACTCAGATGACAGGGAGTGCTTCATTACTAGAGCAGATTTGGCAACAGCTCCTATCAGCCATTTGGTGGGCCTTAAATGGATGATAACCAAGAAAGAAGATGCTTGGTTTAGAAAGAAGATAGTTGATGTACTAAACAACAGGCAAGATGAACTGAAGAAAAGAGAAGAGTTCATCCATGTGAAGAAAGAAGTCTTCTACGAGTTTGAGTCGATCAACAAAGACTAAAGAAGAAGACTTTGCAGCCTGTAGCTTATTTTGTTTAGTTTCTCTTTGTAATTGTTTTGTTATCTTTATATAGGGGGAGATTGTTAAGGCAAAAAACCTTGCCCCTTTGGATCTTAAGATAACAAAAACAACCTAGACTAGCTTTGATTAATATGTAGAATAATATAGCTAAGTTTAGGTCTGATACTGAGTGATCAGTATTGGAACTCAGTATCAGTACTCAGTATCAGATAGTGATACTGAGTACAAGGACTGAGTAGAAGGACTGAGTGATACTCAGTATAGTAACGGACTAAGATCAAATCCCTTGATCTTAGTCATTTCCCTTACTTAGTCCTTCGGTTACTCCTTTGCTCATCATTTAAGATCTCTATAACATTATAAATAGAGATCATCTTGCAAAGGAGTACTTACCAATTTACTTTACACATTCACATCTTTTGTAATTGATCAGTGGTCTTGTTATTCCGCAACAAGCCACAATCAGTGGATGTATACATTGACTATATTCTTGTGTTATCACTCTAATATTTCTCTAAGTATAATAATCTATCAATTAACATTATAAACCAGGGTTGTTGTGACCTAACATGAACTAAAAACCACGTATCAAAAGCAAGCTGATCAGGAACTCTTTGACACGGTCAAAGCCTTCCATGCTTGTAAGCAAGAGGAGGGACAGTCTGTTAGCTCTTATCTTTTGAAGATGAAGAGTTACCTAGACCAGATGGAGAAACTTGGCTACCCTAAGCCACATATCCTTGGAATTGGGTTAATTCTCACTTCACTTCACGAGGACTATGCGCCGTTTGTCATGACTTATCATATGCATAGTATGGGGAAGACTTTCGCCGAATTACATGCTATGCTTAAACAAACGGAAGTTGGGCTACCCAAGAAATCTCCTACCCCAACTGTCCTTGCCATAAGGCAAGGAAAGATCCAAAAACCAAAACCGCAAGTAGTTGCTAAGGGCCAAGGCAAGGGAAAGCAAGTATACAAGCCCAAGCCAAAGGTTCCCCCACCTACTAATAAGGAGCATCCTGCTAAGGATCTTGCTTGCCATCACTGCGGTGAAACAGGCCATTGGAGGAGGAATTGTCCTGCCTACCTGGCAGAGTTGATGAAGAACAAAGCCAACAAGGTTGGCACATCAGGTATCTTCACAATAGAACTATATGCTTTCCCTAAGAAATCATGGGTATATGACACTGGTTGTGGTACTCACATTTGTAATACCATGCAGGGTCTAAGGGGAAGTAGAAAGCTAAACCATGGAGCTTTGGACTTGTACGTAGGCAATGGAATGCGTGCACCGGTCGAAGCTATAGGAAGCTATGATTAAATCCTTCCTAGTGGTTTAATTATTGTACTAGACAATTGTCACTATGCGCCTAGTATTACTAGGGGTATAGTATCACTTTCTGTTTGTGGAATAATGGTTTTATTCACTCTTTTACGGATTATGGTATTTCAGTTTCAAAGTATAACGTATTCTATTTTAATGCTATTCCTTGTGATGGTATTTTTGAGATTGACATGCATAATCGTATCACAAACGGTAGTTCTATTTACACATGTAGCAATAAGAAATCCAAGAAGAATTTGGATTCTACTTACCTATGGCATTTTCGTCTTTGCCATGTTAACAAGAAACGTGTTTTAAAATTACAAAACGATGGGCTTATAAAATCAGATGAATCTGAATCATTTGATAAATATGTTTCTTGTATAGCTGGCAAAATGGTACGCAAGCCTTTTTCCCATGTAGGCGAAAGGGCTAGTGATCTACTTGGACTCGCACATACTGATGTATGTGGCCCTTTTAGAACTAGAACTAGGGAAGGTGCTACCTACTTCATTACTTTCACTGACGACTTTAGTCGTTATGGTTATGTTTACTTGATTAAACATAAACATGAAACCTTTGAAACGTTCAAAGCTTTCCAAAATGAAGTCAAAAATCAACTCGGGAAGAAGATAAAGGCTCTTTTGGTTCTGATCGAGGAGGAGAGTACATGAGCCATGAGTTTTAAGACCATCTAAAGAATTGTGGGATTGTCTCACAATTCACTCCCCCTTATACACCACAGCATAATGGTGTATCAGAGAGGAGAAATCGCACCTTGCTTGACATGGTCTGATCGATGATGATTCCTACCACTCTGCCTCTATCCTTTTGGGGTTATGCACTCAAGTCGGCAGCTCGCATACTGAATATGGTTCCCACCAAGAAGGTTGAAAAGACACCATATGAGATATGGCATGGGAAAGTCCCTAACTTGTCTTACTTGAAGGTCTGGGGTTGTGAGGCTCTCGTGAACCGAGACACACCGAACAAACTTGAACCCAGAGCTGTCAAGTGCATCTTTATAGGATACCCTGAGGAAACGATGGGTTACTATTTCTACTACCCACCTGAGAAAAAAGTAATTATTGCTCGTTATGCTGAGTTTCTTGAGAGCAATCTCATTTCACAAGAAGCAAGTGGGAGTTCAATCAACTTTGACCAGATTCCAAGCGATGAAGATGCACAACCTATTGTAGAGACTAGCAAACATCATGATGAGGCTGAACATGAAACTGTTCATGTTGCACCTCAAAATGATGAAGTCCCCGTTCGAAGGTCCGCAAGGACACCTCATGCACCTGAACGATATGGTTTCTAAATCGATACTGAGGAGCTGACTTTAGGGGATCATAATGAACCCCAACTAACGAGCTGCATTAGCAGATTCTGAATCTGACAAATGGCTTGATGCTATGAACGCGGAAATGCAATCCATGAAAGATAACCAAGTGTGGACTTTGGTTGATCTTCCTCCTAACAGTAAGACTGTTGGCAGCAAGTGGCTCTTCAAGAAGAAGACCTATATGGATGGCAATGTACACACCTATAAAGCTCGGTTGGTGGCAAAAGGTTACACTCAAACCTACGGGATTGACTATGATGAAACCTTCTCGCCTATTGCCGATGTTAGAGCTATTAGGATCGTCATAGCCATAGCAGCGTACTATGACTATGAGATTTGGCAAATGGATGTTAAAACTGCTTTCTTAAATGGACATCTCGACGAAGATGTCTATATGGTACAACCTGAGGGATTTGTAAGTACAAAGCACCCTAAGAAAGTATGTAAGCTTCAAAGGTCCATTTATGGACTAAAGCAAGCATCCAGAAGTTGTAACAAAAGATTCGATGAGGAAATCAAAACGTTTGGTTTCACTCAGAATCCCGACGAGCCATGTGTATATGTAAGAGCTAGTGGGAGCATTGTCGTCTTTCTAATCCTATATGTCGATGACATACTACTCATAAGAAATAACATACCAATGCTACAAGATGTAAAATCCTGGCTTGGGAAGTGCTTCGCTATGAAGGATCTAGGGGAAGCGGCATATATACTTGGTATAAAGATCTACCGAGATAGATCAAAGCGGTTAATCGGACTAAGTCAAAGTGCGTACATTGATAAGATTCTAAAACGGTTTAGAATGGAAGCTTCCAAACGTGGAAACCTTCCTATGCAACACAATGTACACTTGAGTAAGACTCAAGGACCGTCCTCACCTGATGAGTTGAAACGTATGCGTGATGTCCCCTATGCCTCGGCAGTAGGGTCTATCATGTATGCTGTGCGGTGCACAAGACCTGATGTAGCGTTCTCTCAGAACCTTACAAGCCGATATCAATAGAATCCAGGTGAGAGTCACTGGACTGCTGTTAAGAACATACTGAAGTATATTAGGAATACTAAAGATATGTTTCTTGTTTATAGTGGTGAAACTCAAAATGAGCTAAGCGTTACTTGTTATTCTGACGCTAGTTTTGAGACTGATAGAGATGATTCCAAATCTCAAACGGGATATGTTTTCGTTTTGAACGGAGGCGCTGTTGATTGGAAAAGTGCTAAAAAGAGCACTATCGCTATGACTTCTACAGAAGCTGAATACATTTCAACTACTGAAGCTGCAATGGAAGCTGTTTGGATGAGGAAATTCATTTCTGGGCTTGGAGTGGTCCCAAGTAATGAAAAACCTATGGATATGTACTGTGATAACACAGGTGCCATCATCATTGCCAACGAACCTGGTGTTCAGAAAGGCGCCAGTCATTATCGGAGGAAGCTTCACTACATTAGAGATGCGATCTTAATGGGAGACGTACGCTTGCTCAAAGTTCATACAGATGACAACTTAGCTCATCCCTTCACGAAGCCAATGTCATGCACAAAACATATTGAGCATGCTAGAAACATTGGGCTTCGACCAGCTAGTAGTTTCATGTAATCTGTTTTAGTATTTGGATAATGGAACATTGAGCAGTTTTTATTGGAATAAATTGATATATTTGATATGATCGTTTTTATATGAATATCTACTGTGTTCTATATTTGCATGTTTATATCCATGAATATTTACTGCGTTTTATATTCTAAATTGTCCATTGTCATATTAACAATATGGGAATATTATTAAGACAAATCTGAGGGCATTGAGGACATTATTTTAGTATGACTAAGGATAATGCAATCAAACTCACATGTTGTTCATAAGATGCAAAATTGGACTGACCCAACCTATGAGAAATCACTTCCTGGATTTATGTCACAAGTGAATCTCACAAGGGCTTCGTCGCTTATCCTCTGACTTGAGATGCAAGTTGGTGTGTGTGTGTAGTGCCAAACTTTGATGTGGTTAAATCTGACCTGAATAAGGCTGCTAAAACAACCATCTTCAGGTTTGATGTTAAGCATATATCAAATACGTGTAGTCAATAAAGAATTTGTTCCTCCACGAAAGTGGATTAGATAATACTGGGCCCCTCGATGATTTGAATAGATGTATGTGTGGCCACACCCTGTTAGGGTAGAAAACCCGGTCAAACCTATTACTTTATGAATCTGATGAACAAAGGAATATATAAGTTTAACTTATATAAATAATCTTAGTGATACTCATCTCATACCGAGTTGGTCGGTATGTGGTCATACTGAGTTGGTCAGTATGAGGTGATACCGAGTTCACGGACCGAGGTGCACAATCAGTGCATGATTTCCCATGATTCACTTTATTAGTCAAAGCCTTTAATCATGGGATACACTTAATAAGAATTGGGAGTTACATTTTGAATAGGGTTAATTGTAAAACCTCTATCACTTATAAATAGAGGTTTAGTCTTTAGTTGTTATTCATCCTTTTGGATCCCGGTTGATCATTTGTGTGGATCACCGGTAACCTAATTCTAAATGTAACACTTTGTGGAGTGTTCTTGGTTATTCCGCAACCAAGAACACATTTTATACGTTTGTGCTTAATAAGAATAATCGTATGACGTATATGATCTAGTCTTTATCGATGTTATTAAGAATATTGGGGTTCGTTGTGACCTAACAACTGGTATCAGAGCAGTCTAAATAAACTCTTATTTAGTCAATCTATAACCCTGGCAGCCATTTCCTGCATCTATCCCTCCAACACTCAAAAATCCAAAATGTCTACAATCGTTGCACCAATTATGTCTGGAAAGGGAATACCTATCTTTGATGGAAAAGACATTCATCAATGGAAGCTTAAAGCTCAGTGGTATCTTGAATCTATTCACCATGAGTTGCTCACTGTGCTATATGATGGTCCCATCATTCCACAAACTGTGGAACCTGTTGCTGCTACTGATGATGCTCCTGAGGGCATAAGAACTGTACCTAAACTAAAGCACAACTGGACTGATACTGACCGTCAGTTGTATGCTTTAGACTCCAGAGCTAAAGGGGTGATTGGTAATGCTGTTACCAAAGAGATACTAAATGCAATTATGAAATTGCCAACTGCAAAGGCTATGTGGGATAGTCTATCAGTCACCTATGAAGGCACAACAAAGGTGAAGTTGCAAAGAAAAAGCAACATGAGAAGGAAATATGAAAACTTCTTCTCAACTCCTAATGAAGACATCACCACTCTCTATAACAGGTTCAATACTGTTATCCATGATTTAATCAGTGTAGGCATTGTGAAAGAGGAAGGAGAGCTTGTTCAAAAGTTCCTGGATAGTCTTCCTCAACAATTTCTTGACATGACAAACTCTGTCAATGCTGCAAACAACATTGAGTCATACACTCTTCAAACTTTGTATGGTCTAATGTTGAATCATGAGGAGAATAATGCTGCAAGACTGATCAACTGGAAGAAAACTGACAAGTCTTCCACTGGCATGGCTCTAGTTGTGCAACAGGCCTATACTGTGACTGAGCCAGATGAACCAGAAGTTGATCTAGCTGATGCTGAGGCAGAAGAGCTTGAAACTCAAATGGCTCTTATGTCTATGAAGCTGGATCAGTTGAAGAAGAAGAGGCTTGGTGTTAGCTCTTCTAATACTGACCCAAGATCAGGTCTGTGCTATAGGTGTGGAAAGCCTGGACATATTGCTGCAAATTGTCATACCAAGTCTTCTGAGACTGACCAAAATGACAAAATTGCATACCGAGAAAAAAGGTATAGAGACAAATATGTCAACCTGAAGAATTGGAGCAAGGGCAAGAGGGCAGAAGGGAATGGAGCACCTCATCAAGCACTTTACTCAGAAGCCTGGATGGATGAAGACTTAAGTGATGATGAGGAAGAGATTGAGAATAAAGCCTTTATGGCTTTAACTGAAGATGATTTGAAGAGCTCTTTTGAAAAGGATATCAAAGAGGCTGAGAGGATGAGTGTTCATACTGATTGGGATTCCACTCAGTTGTACAAGGTAAGTTCCTTTCAAACTTATTCAGTGAATGAAAAGACTAAGATTTTTGAGTATATGATTGTTGATCTTAAAACTTCTGTACAAAAAGAAAAAGCTTTAAAATTAACAATTCAAGAACTTGAAAGGGTAAATAATGAAAACTTAGATAAACTAGCAAAGTATAAAGATTTAGAATTAAATTTTTCAGATTTAAAAGGCATTAACCAGAGATTAGCTGATAAAGCTCATTTACACAAACTTGAAAAAGAGAAATTTGAAAAACACTGTAAATCTTGGGGAAATGCTTCAATAAAATTAAATAAATGCTTAAATCAACAATTTCCAGAAAATGTGCGGGCTGCACTTGGTGTTGATCCTCAATTTAAAAATAGGAACAATTTTGCTGATTTATTTGAAGAGTTTTCTACTATGAACCCTATTAATTTTGTAAAAGCTAAAACTTTATGTGAAGTCGGATGTCAAACTGAGTCTGATGATGAGGAAAATGAAATTTTAGAAAAACCTATTGGTCCCTCCATCTGCTCAAAGTGCTACACTGAGCTACAAGAACCCAGTATTGAATTTTCTATAAAAGAAATTTCTGATACTGAGCTCCCAATAGTTCAGTATGACACCTCTGCTGTTCCACCTTTTGAATTATTATTTAATACAACAACTTTTGAATTATATAATGATAATAAGACAACTTCTATCTCCAATGTTTCATCTAATACAGAAGTTGTAGGAATAGAAACATCATATACTGAGAAATCTAAAGAACCTGTTAAAGTTGTTTCTTCAAAACATGATAAACAAAAACCAACTTTAACTAGGTCCTTAGTTGGCAGAGACCAGAAGTCTACCACTAATAATATTAGAAAGACTCCTCTGTCAAATAAAAAGAAGCAACCAGATCCACCACCCTTTAAACCAGTAAAACAAAATGTTAAAATACCTATTAAAAATGACAAAATTAACATTTTAAAAACACTTGGTGATCAGGTCAAATCTTTAAGTAAACAATTTGCAAAACTTGTTCATACTGACCTACCAAAAGTGAAACATTTTTCTAAAGTACCTTATGAAAATATGTTTAGAAATAGACTTAGAAAATGTTATAGGTGTCATCATACTGGTCACAAGGGAGATGAATGCTGGACTGATCTCTCAAGTCCTAGGTACTCAGTACCAAAGAAAAGGAGAGAAACTAAGTCAGTATCACCAAAGAAAACTTCTAAAGTTTCTCCCGAAGTGTTACTGACCTTTCCACATAAAGAGATCAATTCAAATTATGTTTATCCCACCAAAGGTCCCATTCAAAAATGGGTTCCTAAAAAGAACTAACTCTTATTTTGTGTCTTGTGCAGGGTGACAGAAAATGATATTTAGATAGTGGCTGCTCAAGACACATGAAAGGCAGTATGGAATACCTTCTCAATTATACTCCAGAGAAGGGTCCTTCTGTTAAATTTGGAGATGACTCGGTGGGAAAGACAAGAGGTTATGGTGTGATCAAGGCAGGCAACATAACTTTTAAAAGAGTTGCCTATGTAGAGGGTCTTAAACACAATCTGCTCAGTATCAGCCAGATGTGTGATGATGACAATGAAGCTCGATTCAGGAAGGTTGCAGGAATCATCTACAATGATAAAGGCCAGCCTGTACTCATTGCTAGAAGAGAAAAAGATGTATATGTGGTCAACCTATCTAAAATAGACCCAACTATTCGAGTATGCCTGCTTTCTAAAGTCAAGCCAGAATTGCATTGGCTATGGCACAAGAAACTCTCTCACATCAACTTTAGAAATATCAACGACCTCAGTATGAAGAAACTGGTGAGAGGGTTGCCCACAATTACTTATTCAAAAGATAAGTTATGCTCAGCATGTGAAATGGGCAAGCAGAAGAAGAGTTCATTCAAGTCCAAAGTCAATCATTCCATTAATGAACCTCTTACTATGATACATATGGATCTTTTTGGCCCCATCAGCACACCATCTTTGGCCAAAAAGATCTATACTCTAGTCTTGGTTGATGAATTTTCAAGATATACTTGGGTCATCTTCCTCAAGACTAAGTCAGATGCAACAACAGAAATCATTGCCTTTATAAAAAGAGAGGAACTTCAAAAAGGCAACAAGGTCAAGCAACTTATAAGTGACCATGGTACTGAGTTTAAAAACTCAGTATTAGCCGATTTCTGTGAAGAAAAAGGAATCACTCAAAACTTCTCTGCAGCCTACACACCACAACAAAATGGTGTTGTAGAAAGAAAGAATAGAACACTGATTGAAGCTGCAAGAACTTTATTATGCCATGCTGGACTGGCATTGAGTTTCTGGGCTGAAGCTGTAAACTGTGCAAACTTCACTCAGAATAGAGCCACTATCATCCAAAGACATCTAAAGACTCCATACGAGTTATACAATGGCAAGATTCCTAATGTGGAATACTTCCACATCTTTGGGAGTAAATGCTTTGTACTCAGTACAAAACAAAATCTCAATAAATTTGCTCCCAAAGCAAATGAAGGTGTGTTCATGGGCTACTCTCCACACTCTAAAGCTTTCAGAGTGTATATCATCTCAACCAAGATGATTGTAGAATCCATTCATGTCACATTCGATGAAGATCAGAATGAGCATTCTACCTCAGCAAGTGAAGACATAAGTGGCATAGATATTCTATGCAATCCAGAACACTCCATTGCTGAACAGCCTAAGTTTCATCCACACTTTATTCCTAATAAGTTTAATGAAACTGATCAAGTTCAAACTCAGTATCACTCAAATGAGACTAATACTGAGGTTCCCATAACATAGGACCTCCATACTGAGTTTCCAACTAATGATCTGAACCACTCTATCTATGAAGAAGGTGAAACATCCAACACTTCACAAGAATCCACATCAACTCTGCAAAATGAAGATGAACAGCAACCTGCACTGTCTAATACTGATCAGAATTCCACTCAGTATCAGACAGACAACACACCAAATCAACAAGATATTGTTGATCCTATTTCAAATGCTCCCTTAGGAAACAATTTAAGGGAACACAGAGACCATCCACACTCAAACATTATTGGTCCTATTGAAGAAGGTGTCCAAACAAGAAGAAAATTAGAATTTCCAACCCAAGCAACTGCAAACTTTTGGTTCTTCTCAAGTTTTCTATCTACCATTGAACCAAAGAAAGCTGATGAAGCTTTATTAGATGAAGATTGGGTAGAGGCTATGCAAGAAGAGCTCACAGAGTTTGAAAGAAACAAAGTTTGGAACTTAGTACCACCTCCTACTGGCAAAACTATTATTGGTACTAAGTGGGTGTTCAGAAACAAGATGGACAAGGATGGTGTTGTCATCAGAAACAAAGCAAGGTTAGTTGCTCAAGGTTACAGGCAAGAAGAAGGCATTGACTATGATGAAACTTTTGCACCAGTTGCAAGAATTGAAGCTATTAGGTTGTATCTTGCATATGCAGCCTTTAAGAATTTCAAAGTTTATCAGATGGATGTCAAAAGTGCTTTTCTAAATGGAAAACTACAAGAAGAAGTTTATGTTAAACAACCTCCATGTTTTGTTGATCCCAAATTTCCTAATTATGTTTTCAAGCTTGATAAAGCTCTATATGGGCTCAAACAAGCTCCAAGAGCCTGGTATGATACCCTGTCTGAGTACCTAATTGAAAATAAATTTACAAGAGGTAAAATTGATAAAACATTATTTTCAAAAAGGAAAGGTTCTGACATCTTACTCATTCAGATATATGTAGATGATATTATCTTTGGTTCCACTGACAAGTCAATGTGTGACTGGTTTGCTAAGATAATGTCAACTCAGTATCAGATGAGTATGATGGGAGAACTTACTTATTTTCTTGGTTTACAAGTTGAACAAAAGCCTGATGGCACTTTTATAAATCAAAGTAAGTATGTGCATGACATGTTAAAGAAATACAAATTTGAAAATTTATCTTCCATGCACACTCCTATGGGTACTCAGGATAAGATAAGTAAGTATGAAACTGGTAAACCAGTATGTCAATCCACATACCGAGGTATGATTGGTTCCTTACTTTACTTAACTGCTAGTAGGCCTGATATCATGTTTGCCACATGTTTGTGTGCTCGGTATCAGGCTGATCCTAAAGAATCACACATGAAAGCAGTTAAGCGCATCTTTAGATATCTTACAGGTACTCCTAACCTGGGTCTTTGGTATCCCAAAGACTCAAACTTTGACCTTGAAGGGTACACAGATGCAGATTTTGCAGGTTGTAGATTGGACAGAAAGAGCACAAGTGGAGGATGTCAATTCCTAGGTGGAAGACTAGTTGGTTGGTCATCCAAGAAGCAAAATTCGGTAGCAACTTCCACAGCAGAAGCAGAATATGTTGCTGCAGGAAGTTGTTGTGCTCAATTATTATGGATGCAGTATCAACTCTTAGACTATGGGTTCAACTTTCATAAGACTCCCATTCATTGTGATAACAAGAGTGCTATTGCTATCACAGAGAACCCAGTCTATCACTCTAAAACCAAGCACATTGATATCAGACACCACTTTATTCGAGATAATGTGGAAAAAGGTAAGGTTGAGGTAGATTATGTACCAACTGATCAACAATTGGCCGATGTGTTTACTAAACCTCTCCCTGAGGAAAGGTTTATGTATTTACTAGGGCAATTAGGTATGTTAAATCCTTAATTTTCCTTAATTTTCTTTAAAACTGAACGCTCAGTATCACTCCTGTTGATACTGACCATTCAGTATCACTAGTCTGATATCATCAAAATTTAAAATTTTTATTTTTTTTTATTTCAAGAGTAAATTAATTGTTTTTATATTTTTTTAGTATTTTTTTAATTAATTTTTATTACTCAGTATTGGGTTATGACGGCTCTTACACCGAGCTTAATCCTCATACTTCTCAACGGTAACCTTTCTTAATAGGAAAGTTACCGTTGGCAGAGGATAAGGCAGTCAAATCAGCCGTTTTTACTTCCCAATACCTTAATTATCTTTCAAATAACCGTTTTTTTTTACTTCAAATATTTTTCAACAGTTATTTCATTATTTCTTGTAAAATTCTCTCTGCGATTAACGATTTCACTCTTTCTTAGCAAGCAAATCTCTTAAATCAAAATCACAGATGGCCAATTACACTTTCGTTGCTCTAGAAGTTGAATCGGAAATCAAATTCCGAAACGATGAACTACCCAGGTTTGCGAGGAATAACATCACAGCAAATTTCACTATTCCTCAAGCCTGGGTATGCCAAGAATTCACAAACATTGTGACTTTTATGAAATATTGCCCAATTGCTCGTGCACTGACCTTGTCTCCTCGAGCAATTTATCCAGAGATGCTATGCGAGTTTTGGTACTCTGCTACTCTCGATTCTCCAGATATGATTGCTGGGTGGGTAATTAGAGATCAAAGAAGGGCATTTGTTTCTACTGCCATCATTCGTGAAGCACTCAGGCTTCCTGCCCAAGCTCAGTATGATCCATTCGTTGATAGATCAGAGGCACGCTCAGTCTTACCATTTTTGGGTTGAAGAGGAACAACGGGCACAATCAAAAGAAATGAATTTGGTCCTATGTGGGGTATTCTCATTACAACAATAATTCGGTGTATGACCCACAAGACGGGAGCTTTGGACCAAATAAATGAATTTGGGATGCAAATAGTACATGCCTTGTACTATGGAAGAAACATTGATTATGCACGGCTCATTTTCAATGAATTAGCTGCTCTGGTTCGGGCTAACACAAGGGAATGCAATGTCCCTTTCTGCAGATTTTTATCACTCATCTTTCAACACTCAATGCCCACACATATTTATGATGAGTTTCACAGTCCAAGGGTTGATCTTCCTCCTCTTAGTGAGAAGATTTTCTTTTACAGGCCAAGAGAAGGAGAACCTCTTCTAAGTCCTCCTATGTGGGCCATTGTTCAAGAACACATAAATGATGAACAAGACATGTCTGATACTGAGTCAGACAATGATGATGATGATGATGATAATGATGATAATAGTGGTACTGGAGCACAGGCCGGTCAAGAAATTGAGATGCAGGATGTTCCACAAGTTCAAGAACCTACTCAACAACATATCTCTCCACCTGCACAGGATCTTGATGCTCCTCATATTGAAACAGTTTTTGATACTGAGTCCTCCGAAGACACACCACTGGTCCTTCAAAGAAGAAGAAGGAATCTGTCTCCTATCATTATGGGAAACTTATCATCTGAGGAGGTGCAGCCTGCAAATGTTCCATCATTAACTGCATCTCTTCAAGCCCAAAGCCTAGTTGCAGCCACCGCTGACCTTCCAGGTCCAGAACTAGTTTCAACTGCTCAACCAATTGAGGAACCTCATGTTCCTCTTGATGTGGAGATTCAATATGAGCAAACTACACTGGAAGGTGCTCAGCAAGAAAGACAAGTCGGTATTGAAGATGTTGGTGCTGCACATCAACAAACACATGATCCTGCACCGACCTCTGCAGATGCTAGAAGGGAATCTGACAGAGTCTCAGGTATGAATTTCTAAAAAGCCCTTAAACTTATATATATATATATTTCATTCCCAAATAGAGACTAAGTATTGGCCAGTACCAACTCAATACTGACCAAAGTCTCCCACGATCTTTCAAATATATATCCTTTTATGGCCAACATAGCTAGCCCACTGCTGCTATGCAAAATTCATATACTGAGCACACAATTGATCATTGTCAGTCTACAGCTGTCTCAACATTTAAAGAGACAATGGTGGTTGATGTCACACTGACACCCACTGGTGCTGCTTGAATCATGTCCAACTTAATTTTGAGTTGGATAGCATGACTCAAGAAATGATCACAAACCCTTAAGCCACAAAATCCAAAAACTTTTCCATGGGGTTTTAGCCACATTTCTGTTATCACTCTAATACCGAGTGATAAACATTGAAAATAACAAGAAGCACATCCCAGGCTTCGAATACCGAAACCCAAACCTTTTAGTAAATATGACTTATCCTATACTGAGCTACTTAAATTTACACACTCACTTTTACTAAAATCTTCTTACACATGCTATGCACAAGTCCACAATATTTCATCATAAACCAGATGAAATACGGACTTCACAAACTCTGTTTATATGATTATAGAATTAAACAACACCACAATTCTATTTGATAAACCTTTCTTTCTAACCAGTTTTCTATTTTTGTTTCTTTAGCACCATCTGTGCAGGGCATTCAGGCATCTCAGGCTGCAGGAGACCAAGTGACTCTGCAAGCAATCATGCAGCACATTCTGGCCATCCAACAAACTCAAAATATAATACTAGCCAGAATGGACAAGATGAGTGGTGATATTGACTCAATAAAACAGTCAGTCTCACTACTTCAACAACCACATCAGCCTCCACCAACTCCACCATTCTCACATGGTGACCACAATGAAGAAGGAGAAAGAGAAGGAGGTGCTGGTGATACTGATGCTGCAACTGAGCCCATGCCCTCCCCTACTCTTGAACAACCTGAAGGGGACATGGGTGGTGATACTGATCCTCTTCCCTCCTCATCAAATGATAACAAAAAGTGGAGAAGAGACAAAGAGATACTGAGGTTGATCAAACTGAGCCATCTGCTCAGGGGGAGAAAAGAAGAAGATTGAATGAAGATCAACCTCCACAACAAGAACAACAACATCAGCAAAGCCCTCATACTGAGCCACTTCGGATTCAGTATGAGAGAAGAAGACAAAGAACTAGGTCAGCATTACAAGTTCAAGACCCACTTGAGCCATCTGCTCAGGGGGAGACTCACACTGACCAACCACCGCAAGCTTATACTGAGCCACCTGTTCTAGAAGAAAATAACTTGCAAATTGTGGTCCATAGGCCTTTTGTGTGGCCCATTGCTGATTATGAAGATGAAGAACATCCAGTGGCATCAGAAGAATTTTTAAACTTTGCACTGGATGAAGCAAATAAAGAAACCTCTTCATCATCATTCTCAGATGATGAAGAGCATACAAGAAAACCTATCTCACCTCAAGCTGAAGGACCTTCTAGAATACCTAGAAGACCAATAACCAGAAGAATGACAAATGTGGTTATGTCCTCAGAATCTAGTGAAGAACAAGATCCAGCTCCTCTGATCTCAAGACCTAGGAGATCTGCTCAGTTTACTGAGGAAAAGAGTGAAGCTGAGGATGAGATTGAGGCCAAAAAATTCTTCCCTGTTAAGGAAGAACCTAAATCTGAGTCTGAAGATGTTCCAAGAAGATCTCATACTGTAAGAAGAACTGGAGATGAATTACTTGAACAGTATTGGAACATTGTGGCACAAAGAACAAGATATAGGGAAACAAGGATGGGTATGCTGAGGAATAAAGCATTTCTAAGTGTAAGAGACATATACTGGCTAAATGAATTTGTCAACAAAATAAAAGTCAAAACTGTTGATAGATCAATTGTTGCAACTTGCACTGGGCCAGTCAGTCCTCCAATGAAGTTTTTCCTCCATGACATCCAAAATATGGGACTTCAAGATTGGATAAAGATTGCTAGACTGATAAAGGAGATGCCCTCAAGATCCTCTGAAGCCCAAGTGATGATGGATGAAATCTGGGCTGTATCTGCCATATGCTATGAAAAAGGAATTCTTTATGCAGCAGAATACAGGGCACTCAGTGTGATGACTGAAGCTATGAAAAATAACAAACCTGAGTGCCTTAATACTTTCAGAATAATTCCCACATATACTGTTCCCTCTAACCTTATCTTTCAGGATCAAAAGAGTACCATATATCCCACATCTGGATATATGTATACTGACTCAGATGACAGGGAGTGCTTCATTACTGAAGCAGATTTGGCGACAGCTCCTATCAGCCATTTGGTGGGCCTTAAATGGATGATAACCAAGAAAGAAGATGCTTGGTTTAGAAAGAAGATAGTTGCTGTACTAAACAACAGGCAAGATCAACTGAAGAAAAGAGAAGAGTTCATCCATTGAAGAAAGAAGTCTTCTACGAGTTTGAGTCGATCAACAAAGACTAAAGAAGAAGACTTTGCAGCCTGTAGCTTATTTTGTTTAGTTTCTCTTTGTAATTGTTTTGTTATCATTAGATAGGGGGAGATTGTTAAGGCAAAAAGCCTTGCCCTTTGGATCTTAAGATAACAAAACAACCTAGACTAGCTTTGATTAATATGTAGAATAATATAGCTAAGTTTAGGTCTGATACTGAGTGATCAGTATTAGAACTCAGTATCAGTACTCAGTATCAGATAGTGATACTGAGTACAAGGACTGAGTAGAAGGACTGAGTGATACTCAGTATAGTAACGGACTAAGATCAAATCCCTTGATCTTAGTCATTTCCCTTACTTAGTCCTTCGGTTACTCCTTTGCTCATTATGTAAGATCTCTATAACATTATAAATAGAGATCATCTTGCAAAGGAGTACTTACCAATTTACTTTAGACTTTCATATCTTTGTAATTGATCAGTGGTCTTGTTATTCTGCAACAAGCCACACTTAGTGGATTTATACATTGACTATATTCTTGTGTTATCACGCTAATATTTCTCTAAGTATAATATTCTATCAATTAACATTATAAACCAGGGCTGTTGTGACCTAACAATTGGTATCAGAGCGGTTCAAAGTTATCTACAACTTTGATGATCCTATAATCCTAATATTGTTGAAGATCAGGTCTTTTCATAAAGAAGAACAATGCAGAATTTTCGTCATATTCTGCGCACGGGTAGAAGAAATGCCGGATCTCCTTCGTTAATGGTCGAATCTGTGTGAAATTTGAACAGGAGGTTCTCAACACACAGAAACACAGTCTGACCGTTCAGAATTGCAATTCAAGTTTCTGGTAGAGAGATATGAATGGCGCAAAAAGTCAGATTCTATGCTTTTTATTCCTTACTTTCTAGGCAGCCATGGTAGAAAAATCAAATCTCTTTCTTTAAACTTCTAATAAGCGTGAAATTTGGACAGAAGGTTCACCATAATGTGTTTAACGTTTTCACCATTCAGATCTTCAAAAAGAATTGTTTATTGGGAGATATATATTTTTGAAGATTATTGACGAATATTTATGGTATGTTTTTAATTCTGCGCAACTCTGGTAAAACGGCTATTGTATCTTTTGTAACTGTTGGATTTTCATAAATTTTGGATATTATATCCATAACACATACATGTACGCGGTATCAATATTTCAGACTGAGCAGAATCGTATACTGAGAGATACATATTTTCAAAGTTGATGATTTTCTGATACTGACTGTCTCATACCGAGTGGTTAGTATGAGACCGCTGTGATCGTTTCAACCGATGGATCACTATGATTTTTGGATATGATGTTGAAGACAGGTATATGTATATTGTGTTAAAAAATCATAATGATTAGAAGATGCTACATGGAGATATGATTTTTTGAAGTTGCTGCAAAATTAAAGAAATGAAATTCTGAAAGCTGAATTTTACAAGTGAGTATATTTCACATGTTTTTCTCTTTTTAATCATATAAAATCATCTTAAACTGAGGAAATCCATAAGTTGATTGATTCTTTGAAGGGGTTTCAAGTCAAAGATAAAATATACCGAACAGTTTAAGGTGAAAGTATATGATTCAAGGGGAGAAAAACTCAATGCGATATATATTTTCTCATAATATGAAGCTAAAGTTCTTGAAGCTAAAGTGTTCATGCTAAGTTATTCAAGGGGGGTACATGTCACATATTATTTTACAATCATTTGAATCGTTTCAAACTGAGGAAATCTACTAGTTGAATGATTCTTGGGATATGTTTCATTTCAACTCAAATATACCGGACAGTTTGAGGAGGAGTCAATGATTGTGGGGGAGAAAAGTTAATGTGATATATATTTTCTTGAAGTACTTAGTGAATAAAGAATATGAAAAGATCTAAAAAAAAAAAAAGAAGACCATACAAGACAAGATCGTTATTATTTATTAGGTTAAACATATTCATTTGTTATCATCAGATAGGGGGAGATTGTTAGGGTAGAAAACCCGGTCAAACCTATTACTTTATGAATCTGATGAACAAAGGAATATATAAGTTTAACTTATATAAATAATCTTAGTGATACTCATCTCATACCGAGTTGGTCGGTATGTGGTCATACTGAGTTGGTCACTATGAGGCGATACCGAGTTCACGGACCGAGGTGCACAATCAGTGCATGATTTCCCATGATTCACTTTATTAGTCAAAGCCTTTAATCATGGAATACACTTAATAAGAATTGGGAGTTACATTTTGAATAGGGTTAATTGTAAAACCTCTATCACTTATAAATAGAGGTTTAGTCTTTAGTTGTTATTCATCCTTTTGGATCCCGGTTGATCATTTGTGTGGATCACCGGTAACCTAATTCTAAATGTAACACTTTGTGGAGTGTTCTTGGTTATTCCGCAACCAAGAACACATTTTATACGTTTGTGCTTAATAAGAATAATCGTATGACGTATATGATCTTGTCTTTATCGATGTTATTAACAATATTGGTGTTCGTTGTGACCTAACACACCCAAAAGGTAATCACGATGAATCCTGATTGGTTTTGGTAATCTACTTCAATGTATAGATCGAGAAACAGAATCGTTGAAATTGTAGATTGACATTAATCCTTGTCTAAATTTCAACATAGTATCAGCAAAAAAATGATAACTGATTGAAAAACTTTGAACAAAGATTTTATGAAACTCCTCATGTACTTCTAGGGGCATTGGCGGGTAGCTAGACTCTAACCTTTGCTTGTATAACTACTTGATGTTATCACGTGCGCAAGTGGGAGCTGTTGGAATATGCTTCACGCGTATAACATATAGTTATATGGCTAGTTGTTTGTGACCCTAAAGGGTCACACACTTAAACACTTAACACCATTAGATATATAGTGTAATTAGGGTAATTAGATTATATATTAATATAAGCTACATGCTTGTATATATTAAAGTTTAATATTAATTGTTAATATTAGAACTTTATTGTGAGTAAACTAGAAGGATCAAAAGATAGGGACTAGAGTGTTAATAATCACAATTTATTATGGGAAGTCAATAAAAGGGAATCAAGGGCAAGATAAATCTAACCCCTTGGAACCCTATACGGCCGCCACCCCCATACATTCTCTCTAGCCTTTTGCTTCCATTTGCTTGAAGATTTGGACTAGCATCCCTTGGTGTTCTTGCACAAGTGTTGTGTGGACTAGCTTTGGAGGAACTCCCCGTTGGTGTTCTTGGTTTCGGTCGATTATCATCTCCAACCGAATCAACATATACAAAGGCTTCAAGGGTATGATTATTCATCTTAACTCTTTGTATTTTATTAGTTTAATTGTATGATTGATATCAAGATCCGTTCATTGGTGATTAAACTATTTTCCGCTGCGTTTTTGTTACTTGTAATAACCGAAAATCACCATTATTAAAGGATCCTCTTTATTTTCTGCATAAGTACCATCCTCTATCAACTTTTTCTCTTCCGCGAGCTACAAAAGTATTTGTTTACCAAAAAAGATAACAATCTTCAATTAAATTAAACTTAGTTTACCAAAGCTTCGAAATTGTCAATCGCTTCCTTAGGAAGTTCAAACTTTCCTTCACTATTCTTAGCTGCACAACCCATCAAAAACAACCTAGACCGTTCATTTTGAATCTCCGAAAGAACACGGTGGTTTTCTAGAAGTTAAGACCAAACTGCATCCTTTTTATTTGTTTTAAAACGGGCCCACCCGCTTCGGCCCACGCGGACCTTGAATTGTCTCTTTGCATTGCTTGCCTGTGCTTTCTCCCTTTTTTGCTACAAAAATTAACAAATTGTTAATAATAATATATTGTACAATACTAAACATATAATAAAATTAAGAGATACCATATATTCTGGGGTGCTTCTTTGTGCCTTAAATGCTTCCCAATCAGCCCTCATAAGAAACTTATACTTCTCACAAGGATCCTTACCTGTAAGGACGAAATCTTTAACAAGCCTAGACTTAAAATTTGTACCAATTTTCACAGCTTTCTTGGTCATTAACTCTTTTGCATCATCGTTATTGATATTCCACATATTCTACAATTTAGAGTAAATAAATTATATGCTATCATCACTTAACAACTATTTCATATTTCTAATAAATATATACCTTGGTATCCAGCTATAGTGTTTCAAATATCTCTTTATCCATTTTGCCCATATCAGTTGATAGCGGGAAACGATGTTGAACCGTCATCCCAAACCATGACATCAGTTCTTTGCTCAGCGGGATATGATTTTCATCAAATTCAGTTTTATATACATATTTGCTATATTTCTTCCCAAAAGATGCAGGACCACGTTCGCCTCTACGTCTCTTACGTTCTGAATTATCGGCCATTTCTACAGATTAGGACACACATACGTAAACATAATACATTAACAAAAAAGATGATTACGAACGAATGCATAACAAACACAAAAAATCATTAACAGAATACTATAATACCTAGCTTGGTGAAGGAATCTCGGCGATGTAACGGTAAACTAGGGTTTAGGTCGACGAGAAGTACTGATTAAGGTTTTGGGAAAAGTGATTAAGGTTACGACAAGGTCAGAGAAACGACGGTTACTATCCAAGGTGAAGAAAATGATGGTGAAAATAAACTCCGGCGAAGTAGTGCAGAGTGATTAAGGTGAAGAAAACGACGGTTTCGTCGAGTAAGGTTTTGTGCAAAAGTGATTAAGGATTCGACGTTTGGGTAACTTATGTTTTGGGATTTGAAAATTTGGAATAAACAATTTTGTTTTAGCGGGTTTTTATTTCGTTTTAGCGGGTTTTTTTTCATTTTATTTGTTGGTGCGCTTTCTTTTTGTTACCGCGGTTATGGATTTGTTGTTGCGGTTTCTTTATATTAGTTGTTGCGGTTGTTTGTATTTGTTGTTGCGGTTTTGCCTTTCATTTTTAAACCTACAAGAACGTTTGCATAGTAACAAATTCAAATTATTAAAAAACGTTACACATGAATAAAATAGTAGGCTAATTATACATTGCATAGTACTAAAACACATAATACAATTATTAATTTTCAATAATATATCATAGATCGAGTTATTAAATATATGTTCCTTCTCCGTCAGTTCGTACATATGTGCTTCTATTCATGTTTTCAAAATTCCCGGGTTCGATACCGACGGAAAATGGTGGTAAATCATCGAAGTTGTCGTGTTCTTCTTCATCCACAACATTATCAACCCCAAGAATACGTCTTTTACCTTGCAACACAATGTGGTATTTTGCTATGCTCGGATATTTGACGAAAAAAATTTGTGTTACATGTGTTGCGAGAACGAATGGCTCGGATTTGTAGCCATTAGTTTCAAGATCGACAAGTGTAAAACCATATTCGTTAACTTTAACACCCGTACGGTTATTTACCCACTTACACTTGAACACTGGAATTATGAAATCAGAATACTGCAATTCCCAAATTTCTTGGTGTAAAATGTATAACCATTAATATCATATCCTTGGTAAGATTTTACTCTAGCATCTGGACCTTGTCCCAATTTTTTGACAGTGTCATCAACGTCGTCACTTGTTCTCACCCTCTCTTTCAACCAACTTGCCAAATCCTTGTTTTGGTTGTTTATGTACCACAGTTGTTGTTTACCCGGGTTCGTCGACTTTAACATATCCATATGTTCATCAACATATGTAGTGAGGCATGTCATGTGCTTTAAGATTACTAAATGAGAAACTTGTAGTTCTTCGTGCATTGGCACTATTATCTTAAAACCTACTCCTCCCTTTCCTTCAAGTCGACCTGAATGGCGACTTTTAGGAACGCCAACACTTTTGACACCTTCCATATAGCCTAAGAAAAACAAAATATATAATAAATTAATTTTTGTTATAGTTGATCATATATATTACATACGTACCTTGGCAGAACTCAATCACCTCTTCAGAAGTATACCCTTCAATAATACTTCCCTCTGGTCGATTACTGTTTCTTACATAACCTTTCAATATTCCCATGTATCTATTAAAAGGGTACATCTAACGTAGAAATACAGGACCACATGCCTTAATCTCTTGTACGATATGAGATATTAGGTGAACCATTATATCAAAAAATGATGGTGGAAAGTGCATCTCTTGTTCACAAAGGATAACATAAACGTCTTTCTCCCATTTGCCCAAATCTTCCACATCAATAACTTTCGTACGAATATTGTTGAAAAACAAACAAAGCTTTGTGATTGTATGTCGGATATCATCTTGTAAAATTCCACGAATTGCGATTGAAATCATATGTGTCATCAAAACATGACAATCGTGAGACTTCATCCCAAGCAATTTATAATCTTTAATCGACACAAATCTTTTAATGTTTGCTGAATAAGATGATGGAACCTTAATATCGTGCAAACATTGGCATAACTTTTTTTTTCTTCTTTCGTTGTATTATAACATGCGGGTGGAAGATAAGTACGAGTGCCTCGTTGTACGGGAGCAAGATATTTACGTATTCCCATCTCGACCATGTCATTTCGAACCTTAATATCATCTTTAGTTTTATACTTAATATCCAATAATAAGCCTATCAAGCTCTCACATACGTTTTTTTTATGTGCATAACATCAAGACAATGTCTAACATCTAAATGTCTCCAGTAAGGCAACTGAAAAAATATGGACTTCTTTTTCCATATGGCATCATTATCAATACGGAATCTCTTACCCAACACAACATTAATATTTTCAACTCGTGAAAATGTATCAAATTGTTTCTTCACCATCCTGACCTTGACAATTCCGTCAAACTCAATCGTCTTCTTCCTAAAGGGGTGGCTCTTGGGAAGGAATCTTCGATGTCCCATGTATACAGTTTTTTGCAATTTCGTAACCACACCGAGCTTGTCTCATCTTCACAAATAGGACAAGCTTTCTTACCCTTTGTTTTGTATCCTGACAAGTTACCGTATGCTGAAAAGTCATTGATAGTACAAAAAACCGTGGCCCGCAATTTAAATTGTTCTTTTCTACAAGCATCGTATACATCTACACCATCACTCCAAAGAGTTTTTAAGTCATCAATCAATGGAGATACATAAACATCAATATCATTACCCGGTTGTTTCGGACCTTGAATCAATAACGACATCATAATGTATTTCCGTTTCATGCATAACCATGGTTGGAGATTGTAAATGCATAAGAGAACTGGCCATGTAATATGACGACTACTCATGTTACCAAAAGGATTTATCCCATCCGAACTAAGCCCAAACCGTATATTTCTGATCTCCTTCCCAAACTCAACATACCTTTTATCAATGTTTCTCCACTGCGGTGAATCCGCAACATGTCTAATTTTCTCGTCAATTACACGTTCTTCTGAATGCCAACAAAGTAACTTGGCTTCTTTCTCGTTTGTGTATAACCTTTTCAGTCTTGGTATAATAGGAAGATACCACAACATTTTAGCCGATGGTCCATTCTTTGTCACATCATCGTCAACTTCATCCGTATATTTTTTCCGTTTATACCTCGATGCACTGCAATAAGGACAGTTATGCAAATTTACGAACTCGTTCCGAAACAACATACAATTATTGGGACATGCATGTATTCTTTCTACTTCCAATCCCATTGGACACATTAATTTTTTTGCTCGATATGTAGAAATTGGTAATCCATTTTCTTCCGGAAGCAACTCATGATGTAAAAGCTCTAATAGGGTTGTGAAACTTGTATCACTCCATCCGTTTTTCATCTTTAAGTCAATTAACTTCAACACAACATCAAGTTTCATTAATTTAGAACCTTTATATAACGGTGTTTCGGCTTCATCAAATAAGCGATGTAATTCATCTTGTTCACCAACGTCACCACTCATATTAGTATCCAATTCACTAATACTTTCATCGAAATGGTCATTTGAAGTGTATTGATCGTTATCGTGGTATGAGTCATTGCTCGATGTTGTATACGCACTACTACTTTTGACATTGCTCGAAGATGTGTTACAATCAAGTCGTGATTCTCCATGACTTGACCAACAAGTGTAATTATACATAAAACCATGGCGAAACAAATGGTGCTTTATATCAGCGGTGTTTGTGAATCTTTTAGAGTTTATACAAACATTGCAAGGACATAAAATCAAAGGACTTGCGTTCTTAACGCGATTCGATTCAGCAAACCGAATAAAATTTCCAACACCGATTACATAATCGGCGGACGAACGTATAGCTTGATACATCCAATAATTACGCTCGATCTAAAAATTAGTAAAACCACAATAAAAATTAATTAATATTATATTTAAATGGTAATTGAAGGCACTAGTACAAAAATCATCAATCGCCACTACAAAAAACCGTGGTCATATATCATTAGCCACGGTTTTATTTTACATCAAAAGCGTAGTCTATTCTTCCGCGTTTTAAAGTGCATATATGGCTACGGTAGATTTTAGTGGCCATATCATATGGAGAAGTGTAGCGATAGCATACAACCGTGGCTAATGGTTACCATATAGTCATATGTAATTAAAACAACAATAGTTGTAATCCTACTTTTAGAGACACAATTTATTGTAAATTGTGGCTAATGGTTACCATATAGCCACATATCGTTATATTGGTGGTGACTACATGCCTGATTTTAGACACATAGTTTTATATACAATGTGACTAATCTATTATGTATTGTCACATGTAGTTATGTTGAGGGTGACCGTAGAGTTCTTATAGACACAAGGTTTTTTTGTAATTGTGGCTCTAGTTTAACCTATAGCCACATTAAAAATAATTTAATCCGTGACTTTTAATATATTTGGCCACACTAAAAAAAATTCCAACATGGTTATTATTTCATTTTTGACCTGTCAAACTCGATTGGTAATAGTCAATCCCTTGTAAAAACCCGATTTAAACCGTTAAATTGATGGCCAAAGAATTGCACTGCACCGAGCCTTAAGTCAAATGACCACACAACGTGAAAGGCATAAGAGACTCAATCTTTAATTGCTTCAATATAGTTGGTGCACACATCTTTTATAGTGAAAGTAATTCCCCAACTTTCATACAAACAGCAATGTGGGATAACATTTAGCCACATTTAAACCAATTAACGTGACAATTGGTTGCTTTTAGACACATAATCAATTTAACTATAGTCGTAATCTTGGTATAGCCACATGAAAAATTGAGTGACTATTTTTTGTCCTATAGCCACGTGACACACAATAATGATCGTAGTTGTATACTAACTTTCAATAACAACGACTTCATGTGGCTAATAAACACATATGCCCACAAATACTAGTATCACACTTAATCATGGCTATTGTTTTCCCTTTAGCCACATAAGTCGTTATCTCATATATGTGACCCTTGATAATATTTAGCCATATTTAACATTATTAACGTGACAATTTGCTACTTGTAAACACACATTTATATACGATTAGATGGTGATTATAACTAATTTTAGAGACATAATTTTAATTTTACATTTACCATTGCTATTATTTAGGTTATGGCCACATACAATTTTAGTTTTATCTTGATTTGATTTAGGGTATGACAGATATCCATCATATAGCCACGCAGACAAATAAAAGTTTTGAGTGACTATTGTTTATTGTATAGCCACATAACACACACAATAATGAGCGTGGTTGTATACTTCTATCAACAACAATGAATTTCATGTGGCAAATGAATACCAATTTTTGGACACACGAGTAGTTGATCCATGTGGCTAAGTATGTGTCTTTCGCCTCATGTATTAACCGTCGCAAAACAATGTCACGTTTTAAAAAAAATTATGGCGAAAATTGTGACATACGGCCACACTACATGACCGTGGCTAGCAATGGACACGTTTATCATGTTAAATCGTGGCTAAAGTGTTCAAATCTAATTTGCAATTGCCACAATAATTTAGTTAAAATGTGGCAAAAACAACATTAGAACATTATTTTTTTATATTTAGCCACACAAACATGTTAACCTGTGGCGAGATTGTTTAACAAAACCGTGGCTAAAAGCTATTTTTGTACTAGTGAGGATATATAAGTAAGTCTCATATTCAGCCATTTATCAACCAAAAAAAGGCGAACACATTTTCTTTCTAGCTACAAGATGGTTTTCTGTTCATCATGTGGCAAACAAGCAGTGATTCGCACTTCATGGACAGCCAGAAACCCTGGACGAAGGTTTTATACATGTCCAACAAAGGTAAGGCCTTTAATTCGAAGATATTTACTGTATAACCATTTCAGAATTCAACTTATAATTAACTATTGTATAATGTTGTTTTTTATAGGGTTCTACATGTAGGTTTTTTGTATGGTTTGATCCTGTTATGTGTGAAAGATCCAAACAAATCATTCCATGATTAATAAACTCGAAGAACAATCTTGAAATGAAGCTGGAGGAACGTGACTTAAAGCTAAGGAAAATGAAATTGTATTTGATAGGGATTTTCATAGTTTTCATAGGATATGCAAAGTAATGGCTGTGCTCTATAGTCTGAAATTAAGAAATCAAAAAAATATTTCATCATCATAAACAGTAAACAAAAAGAAAAAAGAACCACAATATAAAATGCATACAATTTCCCTCCGTTGTATAACTTGCTAGGTCAATTTCATTGCAAAGTAATGGCTGTGCTCTAGAGGATCCTCGCTTCGGTAGTTATTAATATCGTCGTCGGTAGAAGACTCGATATCAATAATCTCTTGTGGAAGATTTTCGTTTTGGGAACTCATGATGTTAATAACCAAAAAAGGTTTTTGATTAATAATTTTCTTGTAACTGCATTTTAGAATAATACTGGTTAACTATATATACAATAACCAAGGGCGTCAAAATTGAAGAGGGAAAATTGACCGTCATCCAGAATTCAAGCGCGTAGCAACAGTGAAACCGCTATAACAAATACGTAAAACCTCAATAACAAATGTAACAGTGTAACTGCATCAATTTTATTTGAATTAATATTTAAATTAAATGCATCGAGTAAGTACTGCAGATCAAGTTGGATGGAAGTTACAGCTAGTGTTGCAGCTACTTTTTAAAACTTATCCTCATAACCGCAATAACAAATATTGAAACCACAACAACAAATGTTTTAACTCGATTTTTACCACATCATAGGCAGTGTTGCAGGAGAATCAAATATTTTCTTGAGATTGTAAAATATACGTGATGATAGTTTCTTTGAAATTAAAAGAGAACTAATTAATATCAGCACTATATATTGTACTCTAATTTCCATTATTTTGATGGATCAAACTTAATTTTCATAGATAAATTAAGTCATTGCTTACTAGTGCGGCATCATCAAGATTCACATGTTGCAGCAGATTTTGTTCTCACGCGAATCTTGATGATGCTGCAGCAGAAATCAACATGACTATTTACTTGTTTGGAGATGCGGTTGCACAGTTGTGATGCGTGCCAAATCCCCAATCTCGCCAAAAATTTTAGTTGGGTTTGTAAGTTTCTATAATTAAGTATATATATATAAGACTTCATGCATTCCTTTTGTTATATCAAAAAACGTTTCATTTTTAAACCTACTAGAACGTTTCAATGAAAAACTTTTCAAAGTAAGATTAATCGACCTTTAATTTGTAAGCTTCTAATATGAGTTCTAGTCTGCATATTGGTGATCACGAAGTACAAGTTAATAATTACTTCATCGTAAAATGGTGTGCGTCCATGAAAAAAAAATTGTATGATTTTTCTTTTTAATTTCTTGCTATATATATATATATAACCATTATAATTTGTAGTATAAATTTAATTTTCATTTCTTTCATCAGACTATTCCAGCAAAATTTATTAGGGATCACCAACTTTGGGATGAGCATTTGGTTGCTTTGGAAAATCTTGAGATGAGTCCCCCATACGGTAAAGTTTTCAATTTACAAACCCATGGTGATCGAAGGAGGTCCAATGTTCGTTTTATGGACCATATGACTATCAATGGTGATATGGTCAACTTCAAACAGAAGACGGGCATCCGCACGAACCAAAATGTCATGTTCACCCTTGATCTCGAAGTAAAAAAACAATGGTCAAGGACTTATCTTCAAGGTTACTCTTCTCTGAATTCAACATGCATGTTTGTTAGCTTTGTGTTTAGGTTTTGGTTGTCCTTGTTTTGGTTTGGTTTGTAATAGTTTGTTACATATATGTAATGTAAACGTTGTATTTTTATGAAATTTGTTTTTGTTTGCCAATTAATTAATTAATTAAACTTAAAATTCAATTTGTTGTTGCGTGTAGAGTAAGGCCGCAAAAATAAATTTGGTAGTTGTTGCGGGTAATGTATGGCCGCAACAACAAATGGAATTGTTATTGTGGGTTCTGTATGGCCGCAACAACAAATGGAATTGTTATTGCGGGTTCTGCATGGCCGCAACAACAAATTGCATTGTTGATGCGGGTTCTGCATGGCCGCAACAACAAATGGCATTGTTGATGCGGTTCTTTCTTTTGCAGTGCGATAGTCATTTGTTGTTGCGGTTACATTATACCACCGCAATATATAACTTTATATGTCCGCAACAACAAACCCGATCTGTAGTAGTGGAAGCTTTTTGTGATAAACTGTGTTCTTAATAATTCGTATGTTATTTACAGTTTATTGTTCTTGTTAAATTACAATAGTGTTAATCCGCTGGAACTTCTGATTGTGAGTAGATCATTGTGTCTATTAACTATCTAAGTTATTCGATCCTGACAAGTGGTATTAGAGCTTTGTACTCTAGATCTACGAATCAAGAACTCTCTAAAAGCTTTTCAATACATTAAAAAATCTCGTTTTCATCATGTCTGATAACAATGAAAGCACACAAGCAAACAAGATTCGCATTCTCACTCCCAATAACTTTGGGATGTGGAAAATAGAATTAAGCAGTACATGCTTATTACTGATTATTCCATGTGGGAAGTTGTTTTGGAAGGTAATAAAACCATTCCAACTGTCATACCCAGCACTTCCACTGAATCTGACAAGCTCAGCTGTGATACGGAAAAGAAAGACAAAGAAATTGAACTAAAAACCTTAAGTACCTTATTGTTTGCAATTCCTAATGTCTATCAACATCTCTTTGTTGAGTTTGATGATGCAAAACTTCTATGGCAAGCCTTGGAGAAAAGGTTTGTGGGCACAAAGAACACAAAAAGAAACATGAAGTCTGTGCTAAAGCAAGAATTTGAAAACTTTAAAGGACAAAAGAATGAATCTTTGTCACAAATTTTTGATAGATTCAATAAACTCATTAGTGAACTCAACCAAGTTAAGCCAGCCAAAGATGATGTCAATAGGAAGTTTCTCAGATCTTTAAGTGAAGAATGGTCTATGTACACTGTTGTATATTGACAAGGTGATGCATTAGAGGAAAAGGAGCTTGATGAACTCTACAACGACTTAAGAGTGTTTGAATCTAAGGTAAGCCAGAAAACTCCTAGTTTAAATTCAAACAATGCTGCTTTTGTTTCCACTGCAGGTACAAACCAAGATGTTACATCTGGAAAGATAAAGGAATCAGAAGACATTGCTAGAGAATCCTTCTTCACTAGTCATGTGCATACTGCACTAATTAGTGAAGATCTGGAACAAATCAATCCTGATGATCTTGAAGAGATGGATATCAAGTGGCAGATGGCTATGCTCAGTTTCAGAACCAAGAAAGTTCTTAAAAGAACTGGTAGATCAAGTTTAAGTTTCAACAAAGGTGATAGAGCAGGATTTGAAAAAACCAAAGTCAAATGCTACAACTGTAGCAACCTTGGTCACTTTGCCAGAGAATGCCCTAACAAAGATAAGAGGCCAAATTCAACTGCACTTGTATCACAAGAAGGTCAAGGATATGATTGGAGCTTTCAAGCTGAAGAACATGCTCAAAATCAAGCACTCATGGCCTTTTCTGATCCTTAATCTGAGGTAACTCCTAAACCTTGCTCACCAGAATGCATTAAATTATTTAAAACTCTTGAAAAAGAAACTAAAGAAATTAATGATGATTTAATTAAAAACAGAAATGGAAGAATAGAATTTAATGGTGTTATGGCTGATTTAGAAAATCAAATTAAAATTTATCAAATAACTGATCAAAAATGTAAAGAAGAATTATTACAAGCTGTTTATGATAAAGAACATGCTAAATTAAGAGCAAAAGAAGCTATAGCAAAATTATAAGAATGTCAATTAGAATTAGAACAAAATAAATTAACTACTAAAAAATTTGAAAGAAGTTCTAAAATTATTGATGAATTGACAAGTAATCAAACCACTGAAAAGGTAGTTCATGGAGTTGGATATCATGCAGTTCCTCCTCCAACTAACTTTATTCCTCCACTTAGATCTATTTCAGAAAGAATTTTAGATGAATTAAAAATAGAAAATCAAACTAAAACTGAATATAGTGAGGAATCATCTGTTGAAGAAAACTCTGTTAAAACAAATGATACAAGTTTCCATACCACTCAAAGCCAAGAATCTCCCAAATATACCTTTGAAAATATACCAACTATTTTAAAAGGGGGAAATCAAAGAAACTTGAATCAACTAAAAGAACAAAGAAAACCAGTGTCTTTAAAATCAACCAAACTTAAATGTGTAATATGCAATAAAGTTAATCATATAGCCAAGGATTGTCACTGCAATCCAATAAATTGCAAAGAATTCAAGGAGTTTAAAGAAAACAAGTTGAAATTAAAAGAACAAAAATTAAAAGAATCAAATTTAAAACAACAATTTAAACCTGCACAAGTTGATACTCCAAAATTTGGAAGGACTGCTAAAAGATTTGTTCAAAATAGCAGACATGGTGATCTAAAAACAAGTCAAAACTTTGAAAAAAAGAAATGTTGGAAATTATTTTAGGTACCCAGTTAATACTGCCATCAGTAGAAACAATCAAAGGTATCCTACTGATCAGTATCCAAGATACAATGCAGTAAGATATAACTACACACATACTACTCATAAGTAGAGAAAATACTTTCACAGAATTACTACTGCTCCATCAGTAGTAACCAAAACAAAGCAGAACAAATGGTCACCTAAACATAAATCAGTAGTAACACCTACAAGCAGTATTAACCAAACCACATATAGCACATTCTTCATTAAAAAAGGACGAACCCAAGACAAAACAAGCTTGGGTTCCCAAAAAGAATTAACTTAATCTTATTGTGTGCAGAACATCCAGGTGAACACATGGCATATTGATAGTGGATGCTCTAGGCACATGACTGGGAATTTACAAATTCTCAGAAACTTTGAGGCATATGATGATGGTTGTGTTGCATATGGTGAAAATCCAAAAGGTGGTCGTATTACTGATAAAGGTATTGTATCAAATGGTAAGATTACATTTGATAATGTATTCTATGTTGCTGAACTTTAATATAATCTGGTTAGTGTCTCTCAAGTATGTGATAAAAAGAATAAAATTCTTTTTATAGATATAGAGTGCATCATTCTTTCTCCTGACTTTATTTTAGATGAAAAATATGTTGTTTTAGAACACCAAGGAGAAACAATGTGTATTTCCTGGATATAGGGGGAGAAATCATTTCTCCAAATGAGATCAACTGCTTTATATCCAAGGCAAACACAAATGAATCAGAACTTTGGCATAGAAGGATGTGTCACACAAATTTTAAAAATATGAATAACTTAGTTAAAAAGAACTTAGTAACTGGTTTACCACAAAAACAATATTGTGTAGCATGCCTAAAAGGTAAGCAGCACAAGACTTATCATAAGTCCAAATCAAATCAATTCTATCTCTAACCCATTGCAGCTACTTCACATGGATTTATTTGGGCCTACTAATGTGATGAGTATAGGAAAGAAACAATACTGTCTAGTTATTACTGATGATTTTTCTGGATTTACTTGGGTGTTCTTTCTCAGGACTAAAGATGAAACAACTGAAATCATCAAGAATCTAATAAACAAACTGGAAAACACAAGAGATCTCAAAGTGAAAGCCATTAGATGTGACAATGGCACATAATTTAAAAATGAAAATTTAATCTCTTTTTGTGATCTTAAAGGTATTGACATGCAGTACAGCTCTCCTAGAACTCCTCAACAAAATGGTGTAGCTGAAAGAAGAAATAGAACAATAATTGAAGCAGCAAGATCTATGCTTGGAGATGCCAAATTACCAATAACTTTTTGGGCTGAAGCCGTTAATAATGCATGTTATGTACAAAACAGAGTATTAATAGTTAAGCCACATTTTAAAACTCCATATGAACTCTTCAATAAAAGAAAACCTTCATTAAGTTTTCTAAAATCATTTGGACGCCCTTGTACTATTTTAATTACAAGAGAACAAATTGCTAAGTTTGACTGCAAAGCAGATGATGGAATCTTTGTAGGATACTCAACTCAAAGCAAAACTTACAGAGTATTCAACAAAAGACTAAGGATCATTGAAGAAAGTACAGATGTATCCTTTAATGAAAATCTTATGAGTGAAAAAGGAAATGGTCCAGATTGGTTGTTTAATATTGACTCACTAACAAAATCTCTTTATTTCAGTTTTAATTTTAATATAGGTGACTCAAATAATCAACCTCCTAAAGAAGGATCATCACCATTTAATGGAAATCAAAATCCATTGCAGTATATCATTGTTGATACTGTTCCTCCTGTTAATACTGAGGACAATAACAACACTGATAATATAAGAAATACTAATGTCAGTAATAACACAGAATCCCAAAATTCTGAAGAAACAAGTGATAATACTGACGCCAGTAGGAACTCAGAAACCCTAAATGGTGATGTTGCAAGTAACGCAAATAACACAAGTACTAATTCAAAAACACAAGATTTCAACAACGATCTTGTTTTTACTGATAACAGTATCAATGAAGAAGATCAAGAAAATTCAGAAACTCAAGAAGAAAACTGGACAGATGCACAAGTCCCTGAATTCAATGAATCAAATCTTGATAGTCAAATAGTTGTTGACAAAGCTTCCAACTCAAGAGCTCAAAAGAATCATCCCTTAGACCTTGTTCTAAGTGATGTCAACTCAAATACGCAGACAAGAAGCAAATTTAATTCAAGTTTAAACAATACTGTTTGCTATATAAGTCTAATTTCTAATGAATGTTTGTTTGCATGCTTCTTATCACAGGATTGAAGCAATGCAAGCTGTTTGGACACTAGTACCTCTTCCAAAAGGAAAAAGATCCATTGGAACCAAATGGATCTTCAGAAACAAGAAAGATGAAAGAGGAATAGTGATAAAAAATAAAGCAATACTTGTAGCTTAAGGATACACTCAAGAAGAAGGAATAGACTATGATGAAGTACATGCACCTGTAGCAAGAATGGAAGCAATTAGAATATTCTTGGCATATGCATCATTCAAAAGGTTCAAAGTCTATCAAATGGATGTAAAAACTGCATTCCTATATGGAAAAATAGAAGAAGAAGTATATGTTTGTCAACCTCCAGGATTTGAAGATCCTGAACATGGTGATTATGTGTTCAAATTGGACAAAGCTCTATATGGCCTACATCAGGCACCAAGAGCTTGGTATGACACAATATCATCATACCTTTTAAAGAACAAATTTTAAAGAGGTGCCATTGATAAGACTCTGTTTACAAAGATAGTCAAAGATGACATCCTACTTGTTCAAATATATGTAGATGGTATCATCTTTGGATCCCCAAATGATCAATTGTGCAAAGAATTTGAAGAACTTATGCAGATCAAATTCAAAATGAGTTCAATGGGTCCAATGAACTTCTTTCTTGGACTCCTAGTTAATCAAAAATCAGATGGTATTTTGATTAATCAATCAAAGTATGTCAAGGATATTTTGGAGAAATTTGCTATGAAAGACTGCAAAAGTGCAAGCACTCATATGGAAACACATAAACACCTACAACCTGATATTGAGGGGGAGGATGTAGATGAACACTTATATAGATCAATGATAGGTTCTTTAATGTATTTAACTGCATCTAGACCTGATATTATGTACAGTATGTGTGTTTGTGCTAGGTATCAAGGAAAGCCAAAGGAACTACATTTGCAAGCAGTCAAAAGAATCTTTAGATACTTGAAAGGGAAACCATCACTGGGTCTTTGGTATCCACATGACTCACCCTTTGAACTTACAGCCTACACTGATAGTGACTATGGTGGAGAATGTTTGGATAGAAAGTCAACAACTGGTGGATGTCAATTCTTTGGATCAAGACTTGTGTCATGGCAATGCAAGAAGCAAACACATGTCTCAACATCCTCTGCTGAAGCAGAATATGTAGCTGCATCTGCATGTTGTGCTCAAGTGCTATGGATTCAAAATCAACTAATGGACTTTGGTATCTCTATCCTTAAAACTCCTACATTTATTGATAATCAAAGTGCAAATAGTATTGTGAATAATCCAGTAAAACATTCAAAAACGAAACATATTGAAATTAGATTCCATTTTATAAGGGATTGCAATGAAAAGAAATTAATTAAAGTTGTTAAAATTCATACTGATAATCAACTAGCAGATGTCTTCACAAAAGCATTTGATGTAGGAAGGTTTAACTTTTTAGTTAACAACATTGGAATGATTTTTATAAATTAAATTTATAAATCTCTCATATGTAAAGTTTTTGTAAACTACTTGTTAACATTTCATATATTTTATTACTGATTATTTACTTAGTACTGTTTATATCTAGTTATTACTGATCAGTCATTCTAAAGTATTAAATCTCAGTTACTACTGATGTTTTGTACTACTGATACTTAAGTTACTACTGATCGACCGTTATCTGTGAAATACACAGTTTTACCATACTAACCCCCATGAAAATAGCCGTTGGGTTATGATTCGAAGGGTATTTCAGTCATTTTGCAGAAGAATTCGAAAAATATAAATAGCTTAATTCGATTAATTAAGCATTATCCAAACCTCGATCTGCTAAACCCTACGATAAACCCTAACTTCTGCAAACGTGATCAAAACCTTGAACCAGTAACAAATTCAATCATTCACAAAATTGTTCACAAGATCAAAACCTCTCAGAAAACAAAATCTAAAACATCAAAATGGCAATGAAGAAACCATTGGTCGCTCAAACAGATCTTCAATACTCTGAATTTCACAACATGCTCGCATTCTCAAGAAATCCAGATGGAACAAGAAGCTTCAGACCTATTGTTATGTTCCTCAAGAACTCTCCAATAAAATTTGCTCTTAGAGTAAATCCCAAACTCTGTGAACAACATCTTGTTCAATTTTGGGAGAATGCAGAACGAATAGAAGAACTAACACAATCAAGATTAAATCTGAAATAGATGGGAAAACTATTCTAATCTCAGAACAAACCATTAGAAACCATCTTCAACTTAATGATGAATCAGGTACATCTCTTCTATATAAATCTAAATTAATTGAAAACATTGTTAAAATGGGGTATAAAGGAAGAACAGATATTCAAGCTTTTCAAAAAGGTCTTCTTTCTCCCCAACGAAAATTTTTGGATCATACAATTCAACATTGTATGTCGCCAAAGAAGAGTATCTGGAATGAGTTCAACAGATCAACAGCATCTGTTATTGTCTGTTTGTGTACAGATCAAGTATTCAATTTTTCAAACATGATTTTTGAAGGAATGTTTGGAACTTAACTGCCTCTAAATTTTTAATGTATCCAAGATTTCTTGCACATATTTTTGACTGTGAATTACCAAATTTGGTTAAAACCAAAAACATTTTTCGAATTCCAGAATTAAACAGAAAAGTATATTCAAACATGAACAAGAGTTCAAATTTTCTGGAAAAGTAACACCTTTATTTCAAAACATGATCTATGATCAAACCCCAACTGGAGAAGGTTCAAGCCACCCAATTGAACCCCAACCCACTCCATCACCCCAAAAATCAGCCCAAACAGAAACCCTAGCCACTCAAACAACCTCACCTCAAGATGTCCCGAATGTGTCCCAGGTACATGAAATAGAACCTCAGAGTGTTACTCTTCACTCTTTGGTAGACCTACCTAAAAGCCAAATTATTTCCTCAAAATATAAAAGAAAGAGAACTTCCAGAAAGAACACCAGGGGACCCATTGAGTCAGACCCCGGACTCCAAGAGTTGTCCTCCAAGGAGGAGAGAGGGCATGAGGAAAGGGCTCTCACTACTGATGCACCAAAGGTTGGTGCACAGGCTAGTGAGAACATCATTAGGACCCAGACCTCGGCCACTTTAAGTGATAACTCATCTTTTGAGGAAGCACTTAAAGGACCCCGGTGCCAAGAAACCAAAAGGGGGGGGGGTACCTCTGCTTCTGCTAGGCAGAAGAAGGTATCCAAATCACCCAATGAATCACCAAGCAGTGATGAGGGTAGTATGCAATAAATAGATTTGACGGATCGGATGGAAAACCTTGAAACCACTGTACAAAATTGCCAAATACTGATCAATAATCAAGGTAGGACCATGAGCTACATGAAGCACTACATCAATGTAATGAACAGAAGGATGAAAAGGTTTGAAAACAGGCTTCAAAGACAATCAAACATCATCATAAAGTTGAAGAATAAAGTTGATATTAGTGATGCTCCACAAGTTGAGATCACTAAGGGGGAGAAAGATCAAATTCAAGGGATGATTGATACTTCAATTGCAGTAGTAGCAACCTCCCTCTTAAATCTAAAAGAAGCTCATGGTGAAACTGGTCAAAGTGTTGAAGACCTTGATAGAGGAGTTAGGAGTATGGATGAAGATGTATTTGTATCTACACATCAATCTCCAACAGTAGATCCCATACCTCCTTCAATTACTACTGAAGTACTTGAACCAACTGAAGTTGATAGGTCACAACAACCCTGGATTGATTGTATAATTGATAGATTAATTAGACTTAAGACAATTAAAGTGATTAACACAATATTAGAGTCAAATGTATAATTCCACTAAGTGTGGTATGCTGCGGAATAGCAATACCACTGATCAATTACAATATGTATATATGTGAAAGCGTAAATTGGTGAGTACTCCTTTGCCAAGTGATCTCTATTTATAGTGTTATAGAGATTTTACAAAATAGGCAAGGAATAATGAAAGGACTGAAAAAGGAAAGTGGCCGAGATCAAAGGGATTTGATCTGGCCAAGTAAACAAGGAAATGTTTACTCAATCCTTGTACTCAGTATTGGATGTCAATACTGAGTTCCAATACTGAGTGACCAAAACTGTTTACTCAGTATTGGACCAAGACTTAGCTAATTTATTCTACATACTATTCTAAGCTAGTCTAGGTTGTCTTGTTATCCTAAGATCCAAAGGGGTAAGGCTTTTTGCCTTAACAATCTCCCCCTATCTAATGATAACAAGACATAATTACAAAAGAGAAAAAAATAACAACTGCAAAGTCTTCTTCCTTAACCTCTGCTTATGGCTTCATGCTCATAGAAGACTTCTTGCTTGATGTGGACATACTCATCTTTCTTTTTGAGCTCTTCTCTTCTATTCCACAGTACAGCAACAATCTTCTTTCTGAACCAAGAGTCTTCTTTCTTGGTTATCATCCACTTCAACCCTACTAGATGACTGATATTTGCTTTTGGGAGATCTTCTTCTGTAATGAAGCATTCCTTGTCATCTGAGTCAATGTACATATATCCAGATGTTGGATATATAGTGCTCTTCTGGTCCTGAAAGACAAGGTTAGGAGGAACAGGGTACTTATTTAAGAATCTGAATGTGTTAAGGCATTCAGGTTTGTTGTCTCTATATGCTTCAGTCATCACACTGAGTGCCCTGTATTCCCCTGGAAATAGTATGCTTTTTTCAAAGCATATAGCAGCAACAGCCCAGATTTCATCTAATATTACTTGGGCTTGAGAAGATCTTAAAGGCATCTCCTTTATCAGTCCGGTGATTTTGATCCAGTCTTGGAGACCCATTTTTTGGATGTCATGAAGTAAAATCTTCATGGGAGGACTGACTGGCCCAGTGCAGGTTGCAACAATTGATCCCTTAATCATTTGCACCTTGATTTTGTTGACATCAATGTTCAGCCAGTATATGTCCTTTACACTGAGAAATTCTTTATATACATATTTGCTATATTTCTTCCCAAAAGATGCAGGACCACGTTCGCCTCTACGTCTCTTACGTTCTGAATTATCGGCCATTTCTACAGAATTAAGACACACATACGTAAACATAATACGTTAACAAAAAAGATGATTACGAACGAATGCATAACAAAAACAAAAAATCATTAACAGAATACTATAATACCTAGCTTGGTGAAGGAATCTCGGCGATGTAACGGTAAACTAGGGTTTAGGTCAACGAGAAGTACTGATTAAGGTTTTGGGAAAAGTGATTAAGGTTACGACGTGGTCAGAGAAACAACGGTTACTATCCAAGGTGAAGAAAATGATGGTGAAAATAAACTCCGGCGAAGTAGTGCAGAGTGATTAAGGTGAAGAAAACAACGGTTTCGTCGAGTAAGGTTTTGTGCAAAAGTGATTAAGGATTCGACGTTTGGGTAACTTATGTTTTGGGATTTGAAAATTTGGAATAAACAATTTTGTTTTAGCGGGTTTTTATTTCGTTTTAGCGGGTTTTTTTTCATTATATTTGTTGGTGCGATTTCTTTTTGTTACCGCGGTTTTGGATTTGTTGTTGCGGTTTCTTTATATTAGTTGTTGCGGTTGTTTGTATTTGTTGTTGCGGTTTTGCCTTTCATTTTTAAACCTACAAGAACGTTTGCATAGTAACAAATTCAAATTATTAAAAAACGTTACACATGAATAAAATAGTAGGCTAATTATACATTGCATAGTACTAAAACACATAATACAATTATTAATTTTCAATAATATATCATAGATCGAGTTATTAAATATATGTTCCTTCTCCGTCAGTTCGTACATATGTGCTTCTATTCATGTTTTCAAAATTCCCGGGTTCGATACCGACGGAAAATGGTGGTAAATCATCGAAGTTGTCGTGTTCTTCTTCATCCACAACATTATCAACCCCAAGAATACGTCTTTTACCTTGCAACACAATGGCTCGGATCTTTGACGAAAAAAATTTGTGTTACATGTGTTGTCGTGTTCTTCTTCATCGAAGTTGTGGTGTTTTGCTTTGCTCCGATCTTTGACGAAAAAAAATTGTGTTACATGAGTTGCGAGAACGAATGGCTCGGATTTGTAGCCATTAGTTTCAAGATCGACAAGTGTAAAACCATATTCGTCAACTTTAACACCCATACGGTTATTTACCCACTTACACTTGAACACTGGAATTATGAAATCAGAATACTGCAATTCCCAAATTTCTTGTATCACACCGTAATAAGAATATTTTGCGATGCTTATCAATGTATCTTGATCACGCCTATCGATTTCGGTTGTTGATGCTATTATTGTAACTCCACTATTCTGCATTGTACTTTTTCTATCTTGATCTTTGGTGTAAAATGTATAACCATTAATATCATATCCTTGGTAAGATTTTACTCTAGCATCTGGACCTTGTCCCAATTTTTTGATAGTGTCATCAACGTCGTCACTTGTTCTCACCCTCTCTTTCAACAAACTTGCCAAATCCTTGTTTTGGTTGTTTATGTACCACAGTTGTTGTTTACCCGGGTTCGTCGACTTTAACATATCCATATGTTCATCAACATATGTAGTGAGGCATGTCATGTGCTTTAAGATTACTAAATGAGCAACTAGTAGTTCTTCGTGCATTGGCACTATTATCTTAAAACCTACTCCTCCCTTTCCTTCATGTCGACCTGAATGGTGACTTTTAGGAACACCAACACTTTTGACACCTTCCATATAGCCTAAGAAAAACAAAATATATAATAAATTAATTTTTGCTATAGTTGATCATATATATTACATACGTACCTTGGCAGAACTCAATCACCTCTTCAGAAGTATACCCTTCAATAATACTTCCCTCTGCTCGATTACTGTTTCTTACATAACCTTTTAATATTCCCATGTATCTTTCAAAAGGGTACATGTAACGTAGAAATACAGGACCACATGCCTTAATCTCTTGTACGATATGAGATATTAGGTGAACCATTATATCAAAAAATGATGGTGGAAAGTGCATCTCTAGTTCACAAAGGATAACATAAACGTCTTTCTCCCATTTGCCCCAATCTTCCACATCAATAACTTTCGTATGAATATTGTTGAAAAACAAACAAAGCTTTGTGATTGTATGTCGGATATCATCTTGTAAAATTCCACAAATTGCGATTGAAATCATATGTGTCAGCAAAACATGACAATTGTGAGACTTCATCCCAAGCAATTTATAATCTTTAATCGACACAAATCTTTTAATGTTTGCTGAATAAGATGATGGAACCTTAATATCGTGGAAACATTGGCAGAACTTTTTTTTTTCTTCTTTCGTTGTATTATAACATGCTGGTGGAAGATAAGTACGAGTGCCTCGTTGTACGGGAGCAAGATCTTTACAAATTCCATCTCGACCATGTCATTTGGAACCTTAATGCCATCTTTAGTTTTATACTTAATATCCAATAATAAGCCTATGAAGCTCTCACATACTTTTTTTTTATGTGCATAACATCAAGACAATGTCTAACATCTAAATGTCTCCAGTAAGGCAATTGAAAAAATATGGACTTCTTTTTCCATATGGGATCATTATCAATACGGAATCTCTTACCCAACACAACATTAATATTTTCAACTCGTGAAAATGTATCAAATCGTTTCTTCACCATCCTGACCTCGACAATTCCGTCAAACTCAATCGTCTTCTTCCTAAAGGGGTGGCTCTTGGGAAGGAATCTTCGATGTCCCATGTATACAGTTTTTTGCAATTTCGTAACCACACCGAGCTTGTCTCATCTTCACAAACAGGACAAGCTTTCTTAGCCTTTGTTTTGTATCCTGACAAGTTACCGTATGCTGGAAAGTCATTGATAGTACAAAAAACCATGGCCCGCAATTTAAATTGTTCTTTTCTATAAGCATCGTATACATCTACACCATCACTCCAAAGAGTTTTTAAGTCATCAATCAAAGGAGATAAATAAACATCAATGTCATTACCCGGTTGTTTCGGACCTTGAATCAATAACGACATCATAATGTATTTCCGTTTCATGCATAACCTTGGTTGGAGATTGTAAATGCATAAGAGAACTGGCCATGTACTATGACGACTACTCTTGTTACCGAAAGGATTTATCCCATCCGAACTAAGCCCAAACCGTATATTTCTGATCTCCTTCCCAAACTCAACATACCTTTTATCAATGTTTCTCCACTGCGGTGAATCCGCAACATGTCTAATTTTCCCGTCAATTACACGTTCTTCTGAATGCCAACAAAGTAACTTGGCTTCTTTCTCGTTTGTGTATAACCTTTTCAGTCTTGGTATAATAGGAAGATACCACAACATTTTAGCCAGTGGTCCATTCTTTGTCACATCATCGTCAACTTCATCCGTATCTTTTTTCCGTTTATACCTCGATGCACCGCAATGAGGACAGTTATGCAAATTTACGAACTCGTTCCGAAACAACATACAATTATTGGGACATGCATGTATTCTTTCTACTTCCAATCCCACTGGACACATTAATTTTTTTGCTCGATATGTAGAAATTGGTAATCCATTTTCTTCCGGAAGCAACTCATGATGTAAAAGCTCTAATAGGGTTGTGAAACTTGTATCACTCCATCCGTTTTTCATCTTTAAGTTAATTAACTTCAACACAGCATCAAGTTTCATTAATTTAAAACCTTTATATAACGGTGTTTCGGCTTCATCAAATAAGCGATGTAATTCATCTTGTTCACCAACGTCACCACTCATATTAGTATCCAATTCACTAATACTTTCATCGAAACGGTCATTTGAAGTGTATTGATCGTTATCGTGGTATGAGTCATTGCTCGATGTTGTATATGCACTACTACTTTTGACATTGCTCGAAGATGTGTTACAATCAAGTCGTGATTCTCCATGACTTGACCAACAAGTGTAATTATATAAAACCATGGTGAAAGAAATGGTGCTCTATATCAGCGGTGTTTGTGAATCTTTTAGAGTTTATACAAACGTTGCAAGGACATAAAATCAAAGGACTTGCGTTCTTAACGCGATTCGATTCAGCAAACCGAATAAAATTTCCAACACCGATGACATAATCGGCGGACGAACGTATAGCTTGATACATCCAATAATTACGCTCCATCTAAAAATTAGTAAAACCACAATAAAATTAATTAATATTATATTTAAATGGTAATTGAAGGATATATAAGTAAGTCTCATATTCAGCCATTTATCAACCAAAAAAAGACGAACACATTTTCTTTCTAGCTACAAGATGGTTTTCTGTTCATCATGTGGCAAACAAGCAGTGATTCGCACTTTATGGACAGCCAGAAACCCTGGACGAAGGTTTTATTCATGTCCAACAAAGGTAAGGCCTTTAATTCGAAGATATTTACTGTATAACCATTTTAGAATTCAACTTATAATTAACTATTGTATAATATTGTTTTTTATAGGGTTCTACATGTAGGTTTTTTGTATGGTTTGATCCTGTTATGTGTGAAAGATCCAAACAAATCATTCCATGATTAATAAACTCGAAGAACAATCTTGAAATGAAGCTGGAGGAACGTGACTTAATGCTAAGGAAAATGAAATTGTATTTGATAGGGATTTGCATAGTTTTCATAGGATATGCAATGTTTGCATAATCTACTGTATTCTCTATTTTATGAATGTATGTGTCTATTTTGGCAACTAATTGGAAGATACTTATATTTCTAAGTCTACTTCAAAGCATGAAATTAAAAAAAAAAGAAAACAAAATTACCTTAAAAAGAGTAGCAGAACGATACCAGGATCTCAATGAAGAAGAAAGACAACTATTTCAAAATATGTCCGTTGGATATTAAATGACAATCAAATTTGTTTTGTTATTGCGGTCAAACCGCAATAACTAACATACAGCCCGCAACAACAAAGGTTGAAAAACCGCAAAAACAAATGTATGCTAGCCGTTACAATAAATAACGTTAGACAAGTAAAACTTGTTTAAAGATTTCATTCATTATTTGTTAATATTATAAATTAATCAATTAAAATATTAATATTAATCTGTTAATATTATAAATTAATCAATTAAAATATCAATATTAATCTATTTATATTATAAATTAATTAATTCAAATTAGACATTCTAAATTTGAAGATAGATTTTTTTATTGGTGACTTTGAAGATAGATGGTTAACTAAAAATACTTTAGATAATATTAACAAACGGGCATGCATTACAAGAGGTATTAAAAAGTAACAAAATTAACAACCAAAAACTAATTAAAACAAAGTTACTTTCATGTAAACTCGGCCTCCAGGCTTCATTTTCTCAAGATCAATGGTGAAAACAACCCATTGGTTCCAATGGATGCCCCAATTCATTCTCAACTCGTCAAAATCCCCATGAATGGTGATCGGGCCATAGGGTCTTTCTTCGATTGGTTCTTTCGATTACGAAGAGTATCAACCAACACGAACCTTGAACTCATCTCTCCCATCTCGAATACACAACATGTGCCATAGTTGAAAAGTTTGAGATCCTGAACCAGCTTTGCTGTTATAGTCTGAAATTAAGAAATCAAAAAAATATTTCATCATCATAAACAGTAAACAAAAAGAAAAAAGAACCACAATATAGAATGCATACAATTTCCCTCCGTTGTATAACTTGCGAGGTCAATTTCACAGAAAAGTAATGGCTGTGCTCTAGAAGATCTTCGCTTCGGTAGTTATTGATATCGTCGTCGGTAGAAGACTCGATATCAATAATCTCTTGTGGAAGATTTTCGTTTTGGGAACTCATGATGTTAATAACCAAAAAAGGTTTTTGATTAATAATTTTCTTGTAACTGCATTTTAGAATAATACTGGTTAACTATATATACAATAACCAAGGGCGTCGAAATTGAAGAGGGAAAATTGACCGTCATCCAGAATTCAAGTGCGTAGCAACAGTGAAACCGCTATAAAAAATACGGAAAACCGCAATAACAAATGTAACAGTGTAACTGCATCAATTTTATTTGAATTAATATTTAAATTAAATGCATCGAGTAAGTACTGCATATCAAGTTGGATGGAAGTTACAGCTAGTGTTGCAGCTACTTTTTAAAACTTATCCTCATAACCGCAATAACAAATATTGAAACCGCAACAACAAATGTTTTAACTCGATTTTTACCACATCATAGGCAGTGTTGCAGGAGAATCAAATATTTTCTTGAGATTGTAAAATATACGTGATGATAGTTTCTTTGAAATTAAAAGAGAACTAATTAATATCAGCTCTATATATTGTACTCTAATTGCCATTATTTTGATGGATCAAACTTAATTTTCATAAATAAATTAAGTCATTGCTTACTGGTGCGGCATCATCAAGATTCACATGTTGCAGCGGATTTTGTTCTCACACGAATCTTGATGATGCTGCAGCAGAAATCAACATGACTATTTACTTGTTTGGAGATGCGGTTGTACAGTTGTGATGAGCGCCAAATCCCCAATCCCGCCAAAAATTTTAGTTGGGTTTGTAAGTTTCTATAATTAAGTATATATATATATATAAGACTTCATGCATTCCTTTTGTTATATCAAAAAACGTTTCATTTTTAAACCTACGAGAACGTTTCAATGAAAAACTTTTCAAAGTAAGATTAATCGATCTTTAATTTGTAAGCTTCTAATATGAGTTCTAGTCTGCATATTGGTGATCACGAAGTACAAGTTAATAATTACTTCATCGTAAAATGGTGTGCGTCCATGAAAAAAAATTGTATGATTTTTCTTTTTAATTATATATATATATATATATATATATATATATATATATATATATATATATATATATATATATATATATATATATATATATATATATATATATATATATATATATATATATATATATATATATATATATATATATATATATATATATATATATATATATATATATATATATATATATATATATATATATATATATATATATATATATAACCATTATAATTTGTAGTATAAATTTAATTTTCATTTCTTTCATCAGACTATTCCAACAAAATTTGTTAGGGATCACCAACTTTGGGATGAGCATTTGGTTGCTTTGGAAAATCTTGAGATGCGTCCCCCATACGATAAAGTTTTCAATTTACAAACCCATGGTGATTGAAGGAGGTCCAATGTTCGTTTAATGGACCATATGACTATCAATGGTGATATGGTCGACTTCAAATAGAAGACGGGCATCCACACGAACCAAAATGTCATGTTCACCCTTGATCTCGAAGTAAAAAACAATGGTCAAGGACTTATCTTCAAGGTTACTCTTATCTGAATTCAACATGCATGTTTGTTAGCTTTGTGTTTAGGTTTTGGTTGTCCTTGTTTTGGTATGGTTTGTAATAGTTTGTTACATATATGTAATGTAAACGTTGTATTTTTATGAAATTTGTTTTTGTTTGCCATTAATTAATTAATTAAACTGAAAATTCAATTTGTTGTTGTGGGTAGAGTAAGGCCGCAAAAATAAATTTGGTAGTTGTTGCGGGTAATGTATGGCCGCAACAACAAATGGAATTGTTATTGCGGGTTCTGTATGGCCGCAACAACAAATGGAATTGTTATTGCGGGTTCTGCATGGCCGCAACAACAAATTGCATTGTTGATGCGGGTTCTGCATGGCCGCAACAACAAATGGCATTGTTGATGCGGTTCTTTCTTTTGCAGTGCGATAGTCATTTGTTGTTGCGGTTACATTATACCACCGCAATATATAACTTTATACGTCCGCAACAACAAACCCGATCTGTAGTAGTGGAAGCTTTTTGTGATAAACTGTGTTCTTAATAATTCGTATGTTATTTACAGTTTATTGTTCTTGTTAAATCATAATAGTGTTAATCCATTGTAACTTCTGATTGTGAGTAGATCATTGTGTCTATTAACTATCTAAGTTATTCGATCCTGACAAGTGGTATCAGAGCTTTGTACTCTAGATCTACGAATCATGAACTCTCTAAAAGCTTTTTAATACATTAAAAAATCTCGTTTTCATCATGTCTGATAACAATGAAAGCACACAAGCAAACAAGATTCCCATTCTCACTCCCAATAACTTTGGGATGCGGAAAAATAGAATTAAGCAGTACATGCTTATTACTGATTATTCCATGTGGGAAGTTGTTTTGGAAGGTAATAGAACCATTCCAACTGTCATACCCAGCACTTCCACTGAATCTGACAAGCTCAGATGTGATAAGGAAAAGAAAGACAAAGGAATTGAACTAAAAACGTTAAGTACCTTATTGTTTGCAATTCCTAATGTCTATCAACATCTCTTTGTTTAGTTTAATGATGCAAAACTTCTATGGCAAGCCTTGGAGAAAAGGTTTGTGGGCACAAAGAGCACAAAAGAAAAAACATGAAGTCTGTGCTAAAGCAAGAATTTGAAAACTTTAAAGGACAAAAGAATGAATCTTTGTCACAAATTTTTGATAGATTCAATAAACTCATTAGTGAACTCAACCAAGTTGGGGTTAAGGAAGACAAAGATGATGTCAATAGGAAGTTTCTCAGATCTTTAAGTGAAGAATGGTCTATGTACATTGTTGTATATTGACAAAGTGATTGATTAGAGGAAAAGGAGCTTGATGAACTCTACAACGACTTAAGAGTGTTTGAATCTGAGGTAAGCCAGAAAACTCGTAGTTTAAATTCAAAAAATGCTGCTTTTGTTTCCACTGCAGGTACAAACCAATATGTTACATCTGGAATGATGAAGGAATCAGAAGACATTGCTAGAGAATCCTTCTTCACTAGTCATGTGCATTTGCACTAATTAGTGAAGATCTGGAACAAATCAATCCTGATGATCTTGAAGAGATGGATATCAAGTGGCAGATGGCTATGCTCAGTTTCAGAACCAAGAAAGTTCTTAAAAGAACTGGTAGATCAAGTTTAAGTTTCAACAAAGGTGATAGAGCAGGATTTGACAAAACCAAAGTCAAATGCTACAACTATAGCAACCTTGGTCACTTTGCCAGAGAATGCCCTAACAAAGATAAGAGGCCAAATTCAACTGCACTTGTATCACAAGAAGGTCAAGGATATGATTGGAGCTTTCAAGCTGAAGAACATGCTCAAAATCAAGCACTCATGGCCTTTTCTGATCCTTAATCTGAGGTAACTCCTAAGACTTGCTCACCAGAATGCATTAAATTATTTAAAACTCTTGAAAAAGAAACTAAAGAAGTTAATGACGATTTAATTAAAAACAGAAAAAGAAGAATATAATTTAATGGTGTTATAGCTGATTTAGAAAATCAAATTAAAATTTATCAAATAACTGATCAAAAATGTAAAGAAGAATTATTACAAGCTGTTTATGATAAAGAACATGCTGAATTAAGAGCAAAAGAAGCTATAGCAAAATTAGAAGAATGTCAATTAGAATTAGAACAAAATAAATTAACTATTAAAAAATTTGAAAGAAGTTCTAAAATTATTGATGAATTGACAAGTAATCAAACCACTGAAAAGGTAGTACATGGAGTTGGATATCATGTAGTTCCTCCTCCAACTAACTTTATTCCTCCACTTAGATCTAGTTCAGAAAGAATTTTAGATGAATTAAAAATAGAAAATCAAACTAAAACTGGATCTAGTGAGGAATCATCTGATGAAGAAAACTCTGTTAAAACAAATGATACAAGTTTCCATACCACTCAAAGCCAAGAATCTCCCAAATATACCTTTGAAAATATACCAACTATTTTAAAAAGGGGAAATCAAAGAAACTTGAATCAACTAAAAGAACAAAGAAAACCAGTGTCTTTAAAATCAACCAAACTGAAATGTGTAATATGCAATAAAGTTAATCATATAGCCAAGGATTGTCACTGCAATCCAATAAATTGCAAAGAATTCAAGGAGTTTAAAGAAAACAAGTTGAAATTAAAAGAACAAAAATTAAAAGAATCAAATTTAAAACAACAATTTAAACCTGCACAAGTTGATACTCCAAAATTTGGAAGGACTGCTAAAAGATTTGTTCAAAATAGCAGACATGGTGATCTAAAAACAAGTCAAAACTTTGAAAAAAAGAAAAGTTGGAAATTATTTTAGGTACCCAGTTAATACTGCCATCAGTAGAAACAATCAAAGGTATCCTACTGATCAGTATCCAAGATACAATGCAGTAAGATATAACTACACACATACTACTGATAAGTAGAGAAAATACTTTCACAAAATTTGTACTGCTCCATCAGTAGTAACCAAAACAAAGCAGAACAAATGGTCACCTAAACATAAATCAGTAGTAACACCTACAAGCAGTATTAACCAAACCACAAATAGCACATTCTTCATTAAAAAGGACGAACCCAAGACAAAACAAGCTTGGGTTCCCAAAAAGAATTAACTTAATCTTATTGTGTGCAGAACATCCAGGTGAACACATGGCATATTGATAGTGGATGCTCTAGGCACATGACTCAGAATTTACAAATTCTCAGAAACTTTGAGGCATATGATGGTGGCTATGTTGCATTTGGTGAAAATCCAAAAGGTGGTCGTATTACTGATAAAGGTATTGTATCAAATGGTAAGATTACATTTGATAATGTATTCTATATTGCTGAACTTAAATATAATCTGGTTAGTGTCTCTCAAGTATGTGATAAAAAGAATAAAATTCTTTTTACAGATATAGAGTGCATCATTCTTTCTCCTGACTTTATTTTAGATGAAAAATATGTTGTTTTAAGAACACCAAGGAGAAACAATGTGTATTTCCTGGATATAGGGGGAGAAATCATTTCTCCAAATGAGATCAACTGCTTTATATCCAAGGCATACACAAATGAATCAGAACTTTGGCATAGAAGGATGTGTCACACAAATTTTAAAAATATGAATAACTTAGTTAAAAAGAACTTAGTAACTGGTTTACCACAAAAACAATATTGTGTTGCATGCCTAAAAGGTAAGCAGCACAAGACTTATCATAAGTCCAAATCAATGAATTCTATCTCTAACCCATTGCAGCTACTTCACATGGATTTATTCGGGCCTACTAATGTGATGAGTATAGGAAAGAAACAATACTGTCTAGTTATTACTGATGATTTTTCTAGATTTACTTGGGTGTTCTTTCTCAAGACTAAAGATGAAACAAGTGAAATCATCAAGAATCTAATAAACAAACTGGAAAACACAAGAGATCTCAAAGTGAAAGCCATTAGATGTGACAATGGCACAAAATTTAAAAATGAAAATGTAATCTCTTTTTGTGATCTTAAAGGTATTGACAGGCAGTACAGCTCTCCTAGAACTCCTCAACAAAATGGTGTAGCTGAAAGAAGAAATAGAACAATAATTGAAGCAGCAAGATCTATGCTTGGAGATGCCAAATTACCAATAACTTTTTGGGCTGAAGCTGTTAATAATGCATGTTATGTACAAAACAGAGTATTAATAGTTAAGCCACATTTTAAAACACAATATGAACTCTTCAATAAAAGAAAACCTTCATTAAGTTTTCTAAAATCATTTGGATGCCCATGTACTATTTTAATTACAAGAGAACAAATTGCTAAGTTTGACTGTAAAGCAGATGATGGAATCTTTGTAGGATACTCAACTCAAAGCAAAGCTTACAAAGTATTCAACAAAAGACTAAGGATCGTTGAAGAAAGTGCAGATGTATCCTTTAATGAAAATCTTATGAATGAAAAAGGAAATGGTCCAGATTGGTTGTTTAATATTGACTTACTAACAAAATCTCTTGATTTCAGTTTTAATTTTAACACATGTGACTCAAATAATCAACCTCCTAAAGAAGGATCATCACCATTTAATGGAAATCAAAATCCATTGCAGTATATCATTGTTGATACTGTTCCTCCAGTTAATACTAAGGACAGTAACAACTCTGATAATACAAGAAATACTAATGTCAGTAATAACACAGAATCCCAAAATTCTGAAGAAACAAGTGATAATACTGACACCAGTAGGAACTCAGAAACCCTAAATGGTGATGTTGCAAGTAACGAAAATAACACAAGTACTAATTCAGAAACACAAGATTTCAACAACGATCTTGTTTTTATTGATAACAGTATCAATGAAGAAGATCAAGAAAATTCAGAAACTCAAGAAGAAAACTGGACAGATGCACAAGTCCCTGAATTCAATGAATCAAATCTTGATAGTCAAATAGTTGTTGACAAAGCTTCCAACTCAAGAGCTCAAAAGAATCATCCCTTAGACCTTGTTCTAAGTGATGTCAACTCAAATACGCAGACAAGAAGCAAATTTAATTCAAGTTTAAACAATAATGTTTGCAATATAAGTCTAGTTTCTAATGAATGTTTGTTTGCATGCTTCTTATCACAGGATGAACCTAAAAAGATTCAACAAGCTATGAAAGACTCAAATTGGATTGAAGCAATGCAAGAAGAACTTCTTCAGTTCAAATTATAAGCTGTTTGGACACTAGTACCTCTTCCAAAAGGAAAAAGAGCCATTGGAACCAAATGGATCTTAAGAAACAAGAAAGATGAAAGAGGAATAGTGATAAAAAATAAAGCAAGACTTGTAGCTCAAGGATACACTCAAGAAGAAGGAATAGACTATGATGAAGTACACACACCTGTAGCAAGAATGGAAGCAATCAGAATATTCTTGGCATATGCATCATTCAAAAGGTTCAAAGTCTATCAAATGGATGTAAAAATTGCATTCCTATATGGAAAAATAGAAGAAGAAGTATATGTTTGTCAACCTCCATGATTTGAAGATCCTGAACATGGTGATTATGTGTTCAAATTGGACAAAGCCCTATATGGCCTACATCAGGCACCAAGAGCTTGGTATGACACACTATCATCATACCTTTTAAAGAACAAATTTCAAAGAGGTGCCATTGATAAGACTCTGTTTACAAAGAAGGTCAAAGATGACATCCTGCTTGTTCAAATATATGTAGATGATATCATCTTTGGATCCACAAATGATCAATTGTGCAAAGAATTTGAAGAACTTATGCAGATCAAATTCCAAATGAGTTCAATGGGTCCAATGAAAGTATGTCAAGGATATTTTGGAGAAATTTGCTATGAAAGACTGCAAAAGTGCAAGCACTCCTATGGAAACACATAAACACCTACAACCTGATATTGAGGGGGAGGATGTAGATGAACACTTATATAGATCAATGATAGGTTCTTTAATGTATTTAACTGCATCTAGACCTGATATTATGTACAGTATGTGTGTTTGTGCCAGGTATCAAGGAAAGCCAAAGGAACTACATTTGCAAGCAATCAAAAGAATCTTTAGATACTTGAAAGGGAAACCATCACTAGGTCTTTGGTATCCACATGACTCACCCTTTGAACTTACAGCCTACACTGATAGTGACTATGGTGGAGAATGTTTGGACAGAAAGTCAACAACTGGTGGATGTCAATTCTTTGGATCAAGACTTATGCCATGGCCGGCAATGCAAGAAGCAAACACATGTCTCAACATCCTCTGCTGAAGCAAAATATGTAGCTGCATCTGCATGTTGTGCTCAAGTGCTATGGATTCAAAATCAACTAATGGACTTTGGTATCTCTATCCTTAAAACTCCTATATTTATTGATAATCAAAGTGCAATTAGTATTGTGAATAATCCAGTAAAACATTCAAAAACGAAACATATTGAAATTAGATTCCATTTTATATGGGATTGCAATGAAAAGAAATTAATTAAAGTTGTTAAAATTCATACTGATAATCAACTAGCAGATGTCTTCACAAAAGCATTTGATGTAGGAAGGTTTAAGTTTTTAGTTAATAGCATTGGAATGATTTTTATAAATTAAATTTATAAATCTCTCATATGTAATGTTTTTGTAAACTACTTGTTAATATTTCATATATTTATTACTGATTATTTACTTAGTACTGTTTATACCTAGTTATTACTGATCAGTCATTCTAAAGTATTAAATCTCAGTTACTACTGATGTTTTGTACTACTGATACTTAAGTTACTACTGATCGACCGTTATCTGTGAAATACACAGTTTTACCATACTAACCCCATGAAAATAGCCGTTGGGTTATGATTCGAAGGGTATTTCAGTCATTTTGCAGAAGAATTCAAAAAATATAAATAGCTTAATTCGATTAATTAAGCATTATACAAACCTCGATCTGCTAAACCCTACGATAACCCTAACTTCTGCAAACGTGATCAAAACCTTGAACCAGTAACAAATTCAATCATTCAGAAAATTGTTCACAAGATCAAAACCTCTCAGAAAACAAAATCTAAAACATCAAAATGGCAATGAAGAAACCATTGGTCGCTCAAACAGATCTTCAATACTCTGAATTTCACAACATGCTCGCATTCTCAAGAAATCCAGATGGAACAAGAAGCTTCAGACCTATTGTTATGTTCCTCAAGAACTCTCCAATAAAATTTGCTCTTACAGTAAATCCCAAACTCTGTGAACAACATCTTGTTCAATTTTGGGAGAATGCAGAACGAATAGAAGAACTAACACAATCAAGATTAAATCTGAAATAGATGGGAAAACTACTCTAATCTCAGAACAAACCATTAGAAACCATCTTCAACTTAATAATGAATCAGGTACATCTCTTCTATATAAATCTAAATTAATTGAAAACATTGTTAAAATGGGGTATGAAGGAAGAACAGATATTCAAACTTTTCAAAAAGGACTTCTTTCTCCCTAATGGAAATATTTGGTACATACAATTCAACATTGTATGTCGCCAAAGAAGACTACCTGGAATGAGTTCAACAGATCAATAGCATCTGTTGTTGTCTGTTTGTGCACAGATCAAGTATTCAATTTTTCAAACATGATTTTTGAAGGAATGCTTGGAACTTAACTGCCTCTAAATTTTTAATGTATCCAACATTTCTTGCACATATTTTTTACTGTGAATTACAAAATTTGGTTAAAACCAAAAACATTTTTCCAATTCCAGAATTAAACAGAAAAGTATATTCAAACATGAACAAGAAGTTCAAATTTTCTGGAAAAGTAACACCTTTATTTCAAAACATGATATATGATCAAACCCCAACTGGAGAAGGTTCAAGTCACCCAATTGAACCCCAACCCACTCCATCACCCCAAAAATCAGCCCAAACAGAAACCCTAGCCCCTCAAACAACTTCACCTCAAGATGTCCTGAATGTGTCCCAGGTACATGAAATAGAACCTCAGAGTGTTACTCTTCACTCTTTGGTAGACCTACCTAAAAGCCAAATTATTTCCTCAAAATATAAAAGGAAGAGAACTTCCAGAAAGGACACCAGGGGACCCATTGAGTCAGACCCCGAACTCCAAGAGTTGTCCTCCAAGGAGGAGATAGGGCATGAGGAAAGGGCTCTCACTACTGATGCACCAAAGGTTGGTGCACAGGCTAGTGAGAACATCATTAAGACCTAGACCTCGGCCACTTTAAGTGATGACTCATCTTTTATGGAAGCACTTAAAGGACCCTGGTGCCAAGAAACCAAAAGGGGGTGTACCTCTGCTTCTGCTAGGCAGAAGAAGGTATCCAAATCACCCAATGAATCACCAAGCAGTGATGAGGGTAGTATGCAACAAATTGATTTAACGGATTGGATGGAAAACCTTGAAACCACTGTACAAAATTGCCAAATACTGATCAATAATCAAGGTAGCACCATGAGCTACATGAAGCACTACATCAATGTAATGAATAGAAGGATGAAAAGGTTTGAAAACAGGCTTCAAAGACAATCAAACATCATCATAAAGTTGAAGAATAAAGTTGATATTAGTGATGCTCCACAAGTTGAGATCACTAAGGGGGAGAAAGATCAAATTCAAGGGATGATTGATACTTCAATTGCAGTAGCAGCAGCCTCCCTCTTAAATCTAAAAGAAGCTCATGGTGAAACTGGTCAAAGTGATGAAGACCTTGATAGAGGAGTTAGGAGTATGGATGAAGATGTATTTGTATCAGCACATCAATCTCCAACAGCAGATTCCATACCTCCTTCAATTACTACTGAAGTACTTGAACCAACTGAAGTTGATAGGTCACAACAACCCTGGATTGATTGTATAATTGATAGATTAATTAGACTTAAGACAATTAAAGTGATTAACACAATATTAGAGTCAAATGTATAATTCCTCTAAGTGTGGTATGCTGCGGAATAGTAATACCACTGATCAATTACAATATGTATATATGTGAAAGCGTAAATTGGTGAGTACTCCTTTGCCAAGTGATCTCTATTTATAGTGTTATAGAGATCTTACAAAATAGGCAAGGAGTAATGAAAGGACCGAAAAAGGAAAGTGGCCGAGATCAAAGGGATTTGATCTGGCCAAGTAAACAAGGAAATGTTTACTCAGTCCTTCAACTCAGTATTGGATGTCAATACTGAGTTCCAATACTGAGTGACCAAAACTGTCTACTCAGTATTGGACCAAGACTTAGCTAATTTATTCTACATACTATTCTAAGCTAGTCTAGGCTGTCTTGTTATCCTAAGATCCAAAGGGGTAAGGCTTTTTGCCTTAACAGAAGTAATTATTACTAATCCTATTGAAAAGAAACACAATAAGCAACAGCGGTAATAACTCCTTCAGTAGCAGCAACACATATACAAGTTACTACTGATGTCACACCAGTAGCAAGTACAGAAGTAACCTCATCAGTAGCCTCCAACTTACAAATGGTATTTACAGACCGTTTAACATTGAAAACGTAGTACCAGTAGTAACTACATTGGTTACTACTGAGTCTGTAACAGCAGCAACACAAGTACCAGTTACTACTGATTCAGCAGTAGTAACCACAACACCAGCAAAAACAGAAATTGTAAATCCAGACTTTTTGCTGATGTAAATTGGGAAGAGGTAGATGAATGTGAGTTACCTCCACACCCCAAGATTCTACCTAAAAATAAAGCACATACATTTGCACCAAAAATTGTTATAAACGAGGTACAAGATATGAAATATACACCTCCATCACAATGCATTGGTAAAGGAAAAGCAATATATGATGATGATGATACTCCACACAGAGCACTAGGTGACTACATGGTAAACAAAATGAACCTGGTCAAAAAGATGAAGGTATCTCATTGGAAGGTAAAAAGAATGAGGTATCACAAGAAATGTGCTAAGTCTCTTGAATTGGAAAACAAAAGAAAAGCTGAAAAGGAAAACATTATAACTGAAGCCATTCAAGAGATTGAATAATTTTTAGAAGAAGGTCACCAAGAAGAACTAGACAAACAGAAGAAAATTGAAGAAGAAACATTAAATCTTTTTGAAGATCTAGTTGCAGAAAGCAAACAGTTAAATGCTGAATTACCTAAGGATATTCTTGACCAAAAGGCCAAAATGGTATAATATTTAAAATCCAAAGGTCACAGTGCAAAATCTTTTGGTAGAATGAAAATGGTAAATATCATTGATAAATATTGCACTGCAAAGAAGATGGAGTTGGCAGAACCAAAAATCAAAGAGGTCAAGTTAACAGAATTGAAAGAAATTGACCCTAAATTAGTACTAAACAGAAAAACAATAACTGGTGAATCATCAACAGTAACTACCAAGAAAAGAAAAGAAATTGAAGCTGTAGAATCAACAAGGAAGAAATCAAAACAAGACTTCCCCATTCTAGATTACCCTCAAGAAATTCTACAAAAAAATCCAATCATCACCTGGAGGGTTATAAATAATGTAATTGACATCATTAGAAAAGATTAGTCAATTCAAAGATTCAAAGCTTGGAAGCCAATGATTATGTCACTGTCCAGAAGTGATGTTATCACTATGTTGAGGATATGAAGACCTAGAATGGCTAGTGATGTATGGAAGAATTCAGGAGCTGGATATTTGACTAAAATGATAGATGTTGCATTCTTTCCAGAATTACATCAAGAAAGAATAGATAATGAAGAAAATCTCTTAGCTTGGAATGTTCTTCCAACAGTCAACATGTACTTCTTTGAAATGACCAATAAAAATTGTGAACTATACTTAATGGAGAATACTACAATCACTCAAAGAAGACATTCTATCAAGGTATATGCTATTCATTCATTAGACCTAATGATCCAGTAATGTATTTAGAAAAGTACAGACAATTACTTCAAAAGAATAAAGCATATGTGGATGAACAAAGAAGAGAAAAAGAGTTAAGAGAGAAAGAAGGAAGGGAAAGAAGAGAAAACGAAGAAGAAGAAAAGAAAAAGAAACTTAATTAATTCAAAAGAATTAATAAGTTTAGGGGGAGATTGGTGGGATATAAATCATAGTTATTACTGATCATATATATTATTGATATGCAAAGATACTACTGATCAACGACTTAATGCTGCTAAGGAGTTGATACTGAAGATACAACTTACTACTGATCTCGTGTTTACTACTGATAATCAAAGATTACTACTGCTCGATGGAATTACTACAGATCGTTCAAAATTGATGCTGATCAAGTTAACTATGGAGTTTATCGAGTTCGAGATCTTAGGAAAGTTTGTTTAGAATATCGTATATGTTTAGAATATCCTATCACTCTTAAGAAATATTTTCCCAAAGGATCATACTACGGTCACAACGGTTTGTTAATTATATCTAGGCTCGGAGTTCCGTGGCTTTCTAATCTAGAATGTGGTCATAACTAAGTGTTTGGTCACAACAACCCTGGATTACTTGTATAATTTTTTAGATAAATTAAACTTAAGACAATTAAAGTGATTAACACAATATTAGAGTCAAATGTATAATTCCACTAAGTGCGGCTTGTTGCGGAATAACAAGACCACTGATCAATTACAATAAGATATGAAAGTGTAAAGTATATTCATAAGTACTCCTTTGCCAAGTGATCTCTATTTATAATGACATAGAGATCTTACAAAAGGGGCAAGGAGTAACTGAAGGACTGAATAAGGAAAGTGGTCGAGATCAAATGGATTTGATCTGGCCAAGTAAACAAGGAAATGTTTACTCAGTCCTTGTACTCAGTATTGGATGTCAATACTGAGTTCCAATACTGAGTGACCTAGACTGTCTACTCAGTATTGGCCCGAGACTTAGCAAAAATTCATCAAATACTGAAGTTCCCAACACTGAAAACTTCAACACTGAGTCTACAAATCTTGATCTAAATCATTCCACCTATGAAGATGGAGAATCTTCAAATCCTTCAATGGAACCTCACTTAAATCTGCAAGATGAAGAACCAGCAATCCTGAGCACTCCAATACTGAATCACACTCCAACCAGTATGAGACTGGCAACCCCTCAGTCCACCAAGAAGTTATTGATCCTACTTCAAATGCAAATTTAGGATCAAATCTAAGGGAGCACAGAGACCATCCTCATACTAATATCATTGGTCCTATTGAAGAAGGGGTTCAAACAAGAAGAAAACTGACTTTTGAACCTCAGGCTACTGCAAACTTTTATCTCTTTTCAAGTTTCTTATCTACCATTGAACCAAAGAAGGCTGATGAAGCCTTACTAGATGAAGACTGGGTGGAAGCTATGCAAGATGAGCTTACATAATTTGAAAGAAACAAAGTTTGGAATTTAGTACCACCCCCAACTGGCAAAACTATTATTGGTACTAAGTGGGTGTTCAGAAATAAAATGGACAAAGATGGTGTTGTAATCAGAAATAAAGCAAGACTGGTTGCTCAGGGATACAGGCAAGAAGAAGGTATTGACTATGATGAAACATTTGCACCAGTTGCAAGAATTGAAGCAATTAGGCTATATCTTGCATATGCAGCCTTTAAGAACTTCAAGGTGTATCAAATGGATGTCAAAAGTGCCTTTCTCAATGGAAAACTACAAGAAAAGTTTATGTCAAACAACCACCAGGTTTTGTTGATCCTAAATTTCCTAATTATGTTTTCAAGCTTGATAAAGCTTTGTATGGGCTCAAACAAGCTCCAAGAGCCTGGTATGATACCCTGTCTGAGTACTTAATTGAAAATAAATTTACACGTGGTAAAATTGAGAAAACATTATTTTCAAAAAGAAAAGGGTCTGACATCTTACTCATTCAGATATATGTGGATGATATTATCTTTGGTTCCACTGACAAGTCAATGTGTCATTGGTTTTCAAAGATTATGTCATCTCAGTATCAGATGAGTATGATGGGAGAACTCACTTATTTTCTAGGTTTACAAGTTGATCAAAAGCCAGATGGCACCTTTATAAACCAAAGTAAGTACGTGCATGATATGTTAAAGAAATATAAATTTGAAAGCTTATCTTCCATGCACACCCCTATGAGTACTCAGGATAAGATAAGTAAGGATGAAACTGGTAAACCAGTATGTCAATCCACATACCGAGGTATGATTGGTTCCTTACTTTACTTAACAACTAGCAGGCCTGATATCATGTTTGCAACATGCTGTTAAGAGAATTTTTAGATATTTATCTGGTACTCCTAATATGGGTCTTTGGTATCCCAAAGATTCCAACATTGATCTTGAAGGGTACACAGATGCAGATTATGCAGGATGCAGGTTAGATAGAAAAAGTACAAGTGGAGGATGCCAATTCCTTGGTGGAAGATTAGTTGGGTGGTCATCCAAGAAACAAAATTCAGTAGCAACTTCAACTGCAGAAGCTGAATATGTGGCTGCAGGAAGTTGTTGTACTCAACTTTTATGGATGCAATATCAACTTATGGACCATGGATTCAATTTTGAGAAGACACCTATTCATTGTGATAATAAGAGTGCTATTGCTATCACTGAAAATCCAGTCCATCACTCAAGACCAAAGCACATAGATATCAGACACCACTTTATCCAAGATAATGTGGAAAAGGGTAAGGTTTAGGTAGATTATGTCCCACCAGAAGACCAATTGGCTGATGTATTTACTAAACCTCTCTCAGAAGAAAGGTTTATGTACTTACTAGGACAATTGGGCATGCTGAACCCTTGAAATTATTTTTCTTACAAAATTCTTTCCTATACTGATGTTTCAGTATTGACCCAATACCGATCCTTTTAGTATAGCACGTCTGGTATATTATGTTTAATTTTTATAATATTTTTTATTAATTTACACATTAAATTAAATGTTTTTATTATTTTTAAAATTATTTTTAATTTAATTTTTTTTTAACTCTAAATTCAGTACTGGAAGTCCTGGAGTTCAAAACTGATTTCAAAACCTCATACTCCCCAACGGTTACTTTCCTTAATAGAAAAGTTACCGTTGGAACAGGATAATGCTGTCACTTCACCGATTTTACCTCCCAATACTGCAATCATTTTCAAATAAGAGTATAAATAATCATTTTCTTCAAATTTAAATCATTTTCTCTATTATTTACTATCTTACTCTCAAATTCTCTCTGCGATTAACGTTTTTACTCTCAATTTGCAAGCAAATTTCAAATATTAATCACAGAACAATGGCGAATTACGTCTTTATCCGCCCAAATGAAGCACCAGTAAAGGATTTTCAACGAGATGATCTTCCGAAATTCACAAGGAACAACATAACTGCTAATTTCGAAGTTCCCCAAGGTTGGATATGCCATCAATTTCGCCTCATGCTATCTTATCTGAGGCATAGTCCAATCTCCGCTGCTCTTCAACTTTATCCCAGAGCAATTTATCCAGCAATGCTCTGCGAATTCTGGTACACCGTAGACTTGGGTTCTCCAGATATGATTACTGGCTGGGTAATTCGAGGTCAAAGACGAGCATTCGTGTCAACGACCATCATCAGAAGAGACTTACAACTTCCACAACACATTGAGTATGATGCCTTTGTTGATCGTGATACTGCACGATCAATATTGCCACTCCTAGGAAGACAAAGGACAACTAGAACCATCAAAAGGCATGAATTTGGTCCAATTTGGGGAATTATGATTTCTACCATAATTCGGTGTATGTCCCACAAAACAGGGGCACTTGACCAAATCAATGATTTTGGGTTGCAGATGGTACTTGCCACGTACCACAACAGGCATATTGATTATGCAAGACTGATCTTCAATGAATTGGTCTCACTCATTCAAGCTAGGCAAAGAAACCCTAATGTTCCTTTTTGCAGGTTTCTATCTATCATATTCCAAAACTCCATGTCAGAGGACATGTATGATAATTTTGATGGAATTAGAGCTGATCTTCCCCCAATACATGAAAATATATTCTTTCATCAACCTAGGGAGGATGAACCACCACCCAGTGCCACAATGTTAGCCATTGCCGAAGCCCACATGAATGATGATGAAGATGAAGCTAATACTGATGATACAGATGATAATAATGATGATGATGATGTTGAAATGGAGGATGTTCCACCTTCTCCAGTCCAAGAACCAGAACCTGATGTTCCCAATACTGCATCCGCTTCTGATACTGAAGAACACCCATTGATAATAAGAAGAAGGGTTAGAAGAAGATTGAGTCCAGTCATCATGGCTGCACTGTCCACAGACTCAGTGTTGCACAGTTTACATCCAACACTGACTCCTTCCCTTGAAGAACAACATCAAACAGCATCTCATGCTGAACTTCAAGAACCAATACAAGAAAACATTGCTCAACCACCACCAATCATGGTACCACATGTTCCACTTGATGCTGAAATCGAATATGAGCAACAACAAAATTTGGAAGCAGCAGCACAACCAACAGAACAACAAAATCTGGAAGGTGCTGGAGGATCAAGTCAACATACAAATGATCCAGCACCTATCTCTGTTGAAGCAAGAAGGGAATCTGACAAAGCCTCAGGTATGAATTTCTAATAAACCCTTCAAACTCATATATATATAATTACTTTTTTCAAAACTGGAGACTAAGTATTGGCCTGTACCAACTCAATACTGACCAAAGTCTCAAACGATTTTTTTTAAATATATATTCTCTTAAGGCCAACATAGTTAGCCCACTGCTACTATGAAAAATTCCTACACTGAGCACAAAAGATCATTTCCAGCCTACAGTTGTCTTAACATACAAAAAGTCAATGGTGGTTGATGTCACACTGACACCCACTGGTACTGCTTCTATCATATCCAATTTATATTAAATTGGACAATATGATTTAAGAAATGATCACAAACCTAAAGCCACACTATCCAAATAAAATTCATGGGGTTTTAGCCACATTACTGTTATCACTTTACACCGTAGACTTGGGTTCTCCAGATATGATTACTGGCTGGGTAATTCGAGGTCAAAGACGAGCATTCGTGTCAACGACCATCATCAGAAGAGACTTACAACTTCCAGAACACATTGAGTATGATGCCTTTGTTGATCGTGATACTGCACGATCAATATTGCCACTCCTAGGAAGACAAAGGACAACTAGAACCATCAAAAGGCATGAATTTGGTCCAATGTGGGGAATTATGATTTCTACCATAATTCGGTGTATGACCCACAAAACAGGGGCACTTGACCAAATCAACGATTTTGGGTTGCAGATGGTACATGCCACGTACCACAACAGGCATATTGATTATGCAAGACTGATCTTCAATGAATTGGTCTCACTCATTCAAGCTAGGCAAAGAAACCCTAATGTTCCTTTTTGCAGGTTTCTATCTATCATATTCCAAAACTCCATGTCAGAGGACATGTATGATAATTTTGATGGAATTAGAGCTGATCTTCCCCCAATACATGAAAATATATTCTTTCAATAACCTAGGGAGGATGAACCACCACTCAGTGCCACAATGTTAGCCATTGCCGAAGCCCACATGAATGATGATGAAGATGAAGCTAATACTGATGATACAGATGATAATAATGATGATGATGATGTTGAAATGGAGGATGTTCCACCTTCTCCAGTCCAAGAACCAGAACCTGATGTTCCCAATACTGCATCCGCTTCTGATACTGAAGAACACCCATTGATAATAAGAAGAAGGGTTAGAAGAAGATTGAGTCCAGTCATCATGGCTGCACTGTCCACAGACTCAGTGTTGCACAGTTTACATCCAACACTGACTCCTTCCCTTGAAGAACAACATCAAACAGCATCTCATGCTGAACTTCCAGAACCAATACAAGAAAACATTGCTCAACCACCACCAATCATGGTACCACATGTTCCACTTGATGCTGAAATCGAATATGAGCAACAACAAAATTTGGAAGCAGCAGCACAACCAACAGAACAACAAAATCTGGAAGGTGCTGGAGGATCAAGTCAACATACAAATGATCCAGCACCTATCTCTGTTGAAGCAAGAAGGGAATCTGACAAAGCCTCAGGTATGAATTTCTAATAAACCCTTCAAACTCATATACATATTATTATTTTTTTCAAAACTGGAGACTAAGTATTGGCCTGTACCAACTCAATACTGACCAAAGTCTCAAACGATTTTTTTAAATATATATTCTCTTAAGGCCAACATAGTTAGCCCACTGCTACTATGAAAAATTCCTACACTGAGCACAAAAGATCATTGCCAGCCTACAGTTGTCTTAACATACAAAAAGACAATGGTGGTTGATGTCACACTGACACCCACTGGTACTGCTTCTATCATATCCAATTTATATTAAATTGGACAATATGATTTAAGAAATGATCACAAACCTAAAGCCACACTATCCAAATAAAATTCATGGGGTTTTAGCCACATTACTATTATCACTTTAACACCGAGTGATAAACATTGAAATAACAAAGAAGCATATCCCAGGCTTCGTTCCCCAAAACCCAAACCTTTTCAGAAAAATTGACTTATCCTACACTAAGCTACTAAACATCATAGTCACCTATACTGAAAATCTTCTTACACATGCTATGCACAAGTCCACAATATTTCATCAAACACCAGATTAAATACAGACTTCAAAACTCTGTTTAAATGATTTTAGAATTTAACAACACCACAATTTTATCTGATAAGCCATTCCATACTAACCAGTTACTATTTTTTTGTTTCTTTAGCACCATCTGTGCAGGGTACTCATGTCCAGCAGGCTCAAATGGAGGAGGTTTCTCTGTAAACAATCATGCAGCAAATCCTGGCAATGCAATAAACACAGTCTACCATACTGGCCAGGATGGAAACCATGAGTAATGACATTGATTCATTAAAAGAATCAGTTGCATTACTCCAACAACAACATCAACAACCTCCACTGACTCCACAATCTCAACACAGTGGAGGTAATGAAGATCAAGGTGGAGATAATGATGATACTGAGCCAAGAAAATCACCCACAAGTGAAGATCAAGGGGGTGATACTGATGCTGCCACTGAGCCTATGCCATCTCCTACTCATGATCACACTCAAGGAGATGTAGGTGGTGATAATGAACCTCTTCCCTCCCCATCCAATGATAACAATAAGGGGGAGAAGAGAAAAAGAGAAGATGAGATTGATCAACCTGAGCCATCTGCTCAGGGGGAGAAAAGAAGAAAAATGGATGAAGATCAACCTCCAAAACAACAACAGTCACAGCAACATACTGAATCTCTTAGGTTTCAGTATGAAAGAAGACGGGAAAGAGGAAGGTCATTCATAGAACAACATCAGTCTGAGTCATCTACTCAGGGGAAACTGATACTGACCAACCTCTGCAGGCTCATACTGTGCCTTCTGCTCAGTATGAGAACAACCTGCAAATAATTGTATACAAGCCATTTGTATGGCCAATAGCTGATGATGATGAAGAACCAAATCCAGTGCGAACTCAAAACTTAATACAATTTGCACTGGATATGGCTGATGAATCAAGCTCCTCATCATCATCCTCAGATGATGATGAACCTCCAGAACAACAACAAGAGCAAGAGCTTCAACCAAGAGCACCAAGAAGGCCTATAACAAGAAGAATGTCTAGAGTAGTTATGTCTTCTGAATCAAATGAGGAATCTGCCCAGTCCCTCTAATCACTAGACCAAGAAGATCTGTTCATGAGGTTGAGGAGATTCCAAGGAAGACTGCACAACAGATAGAAGATGAAGCAGAAAAATTCTTCTATCTACATGCTCTTGGTATCAAAGAAGAACCAGAAACTGATACTGAGACTGATGTTCCCTCAACATCACAAAGAAGAAGGTTGAAAGGAGCAGACCTTAGAGAACAATATTGGAACTCATTTGCTCAAAGGACTATGTACAGGGAGACAAGAATGAATACACTGAGGAATAAAGAATTTCTCAGTGTAAGGGACATATACTGGCTGAACATTGATGTTAACAAGATCAAGGTGAAAATGACTGAAGGATTAATTGTTGCCACCTGCACTAGGCCAGTCAGTCCTCCAATGAAGATTTTACTTCATGACATACAAAATATGGGTCTCCAAGACTGGATCAAAATCACAAGACTGATAAAGGAGTTGCCTTCAAGATCTTCTCAAGCCCAAGTAATGTTAGATGAAATCTGGGCTGTTGCTGCTATATGCTTTGAAAAAGGCATATTATTTCCAGGGGAATACAGGGCACTCAGTGTGATGACTGAAGCATACAAAGACAACAAACCTGAATGTCTCAACACATTCAGATTTTTAAATAAGTATCATGTTCCTCCTAACCTTGTCTTTCAGGACCAGAAGAGCACTATATATCCAACATCTGGATATATGTACATTGACTCAGATGACAAGGAATGATTCATTACAGAAGAAGATCTCCCAAGAGCAAACATCAGTCATTTGGTAGGGTTGAGGTGGATGATAACCAAGAAAGAAGACTCTTCGTTCAGAAAGAAGATTGTTGCTGTTATGTGGAATAGAAGAGAAGAGCTTAAAAAGAAAGATGAGTATGTCCACATCAAGCAAGAAGTCTTCTATGAGCATGAAGCTATAAGCAGAGGTTGAGGAAGAAGACTATGCAGTTGTTGTTTTATTTCTCTTTTGTAATACTGTCTTGTTATCATTAGATATGGGGAGATTGTTAAGGCAAAAAGCCTTACCCCTTTGGATTTTAAGATAACAAGACAGCCTAGACTATCTTAGAATAGTATGTAGAATAAATTAGCTAAGTCTCGGGCCAATACTGAGTAGCCAGTCTAGGTCACTCAGTATTGGAACTCAGTATTGACATCCAATACTGAGTACAAGGACTGAGTAAACATTTCCTTGTTTACTTGGCTAGATCAAATCCCTTTGATGTCGGCCACTTTCCTTATTCAGTCCTTCAGTTACTCCTTGCCCCTTTTGTAAGATCTCTATGTCATTATAAATTGAGATCACTTGGCAAAGGAGTACTTACGAATTTACTTTACACTTTCATATCTTATTGTAATTGATCAGTGGTCTTGTTATTCCGCAACAAGCCACACTTAGTGGAATTATACATTTGACTCTAATATTGTGTTAATCACTTTAATTGTCTTAAGTTTAATTTATCTAAACAATTATACAACTAATCCAGGGTTGTGACCTAACAACTGATCAACCTCATCTTCTCTTGTTGCTCTTTCTTTGCAACTTCACCTGTGGTGTGCCTTCATAAGTAACTGTCAAGCTATCCCACATAGCTTTTTTAGTTGGTAGTTTCATGATTGCACTAAGAACTTCTTTTGTGACTGCATTACCAATCACACTCTTGGCCTTTGAGTCTAGACTGAACAACTGACGATCAGTATCAGTCCAAGTATGTTTCAACTTAGGAATGGTTCTTGTTGATGCAGGGGCATTGTCTGTAGCAGCAATCGGTTCAGTGGTTAAAGGAATAATGGGACCATCAGTCAGCACAGTGAGCATTTCATCGTGAATAGATTCAAGATACCACTGAGCTTTTAATTTCCATTGATAGAAATCTTTGCCATCAAAGATTGGCACCCCCTTTCCTTACATCACTGGAGCAGTAATTGAAGACATTCTTGATTTTGATTTTTGGGAAGGGTAAGTATATGGAATGGCTGCCAGGGTAATAGATCGACTAAATAAAATTAATTTAGCCTGCTCTGATACCAGTTGTTAGGTCACAACAACCCTGGATTACTTTTATAATTGTTTAGATAAATTAAACTTAAGACAATTAAAGTGATTAACACAATATTAGAGTCAAATGTATAATTCCACTAAGTGTGGCTTGTTGCGGAATAACAAGACCACTGATCAATTACAATAAGATATGAAAGTGTAAAGTAAATTCGTAAGTACTCCTTTGCCAAGTGATCTCTATTTATAATGACATAGAGGTCTTACAAAAGGGGCAAGGAGTAATTGAAGGACTGAATAAGGAAAGTGGCCGAGATCAAAGGGATTTGATCTGGCCAAGTAAACAAGGAATTGTTTACTCAGTATTGGATGTCAATACTGAGTTCCAATACTGAGTGACCTAGATTTTCTACTCAGTATTGGCCCGAGACTTAGCTAATTTATTCTACATACAATTCTAAGCTAGTCTAGGCTGTCTTGTTATCTTAAGATCCAAAGGGGTAAGGCTTTTTGCCTTAACACTAAGATTAGACTTCTGGTTTATTCTAGGTTAAATAACGTTTAAACTCAATTCCCTAGATCTACTGAATTGCTAACTACGTCACCGAGATGAAAAGTTAAGTTAATTATTAACTAGAATTGCTAGTGTTCAATCAACAAAATAATCAATAATCAAATAGATCAAACACTCAGATTTCTAATAGCAAACCAAAACGGTCTTTGATATAAAGAAACAAATGTTCAAAACCAATATTAAAATCCTAAAAATATCAAACCTAAATCCTAGATTTCATCTAATCATAACGAATATAAGATGATTAGCACATAGACATGCTAATACTCATCAAACAAACGTAAGAAATTAATAAAATAAACATAGTATCAAATAAAACCCAATGTTTAAGCTTTAGAATCTTGATGTTGAGAGCTCCAGGGTTCTTATTTTCGGCTGCCACAATGCTAGGTCAAAAAGTTGTTAATCCAGATCTGCAGTTTCGCTTAAATAGGTGTCTGATCGCGTGAAATCGCGTCGCTAAGTCCACTTTCGCGTCGCTATTGTGAAATACCGTGTGAATTCACGTCGCTATCTTAGAGATAGCGACGCTATCTCTTCTTTTCTTGGGTGAACAGAGGCTCGAAATAGCATTTTGTTCCAAAATAGCAAGGTGAATAGCGTGACAGATAGCGTCGCTATCTGTAACTAGCGGCGCTTTCTTCCTCAGTTTCTGGGATTTCCATTTTCTTGTGCCGTTTTGACTCGTTTCTGTCACTTTTTCTTCTAGAGCCTGAAAAATACAACAGAGACTATTTTTGAGTGATAACATCGTATTCTAATCAGTTAAAATACACAAAAAGAGGAATATTGGCGTATAAATATATGTATAAATATACCTATATCAAGATGCCCACACTTGAACTTTACTTGTCCTCAAGCAAATCATCATAAAAATATTTCAATCAGTTAGATAACAACATAACACAATCGAAACTTTATCTCAATTTTATTCTTAGTAGCACAACAATTTTCAGAACCTAGTCCAATTTAGCAGTTAAAATTTTCACTATATTTTATGCCCAAGTTTGTGTAAGACATTAGCTAACTTTTCACAAATCTAATTAATTTTTCAATTATGCTAATTATACTACTTTTAACTTAGATTCTAATCATTCTTGTATAACCTATAAATACCATCTTTATAAAAATTACCCAACTAATAAGGTTAAATTAAGAAAACTTAGTTTATTCATTTCATAGCTTATTCACTTTATTTATTCATACTTTGCATGCTTATTTATTTATTCATTATTTTTCATTTCTTTCATACATGCTTTGCATGTTTATTAGTTTTATTTATTAATTCATTTGTTTAGTAGAGAGAATCGCAACTTTCTTTGAGCACCCGCGTAAAAGACTTTCAGCCAACATATCCAAATCAGTTGACCTTAGTATGCTAGGTTTGAAGGACCCCGCGAGCTTACTTGTCGGGAACCCAAGGTTGGTTAATTGTTCCCCCTAAATATTTAATTAGGTATTTGTTGGAATATGCTTCACGTTCATGACATATAGTTATATGGCTAGACGCATGTGAGCCTAAAGGGTCACACACTTATACACCAAACACCATTTGATATACATAATATAATTAGGGTAATTATATTATTTATATAAACTATAGTTACTTGACTAGTTATGTTTTAATTAATTGTTAAGTTAAAACATATTAGTGAGTAATCTAAAGAATCAAAAGTACAAGGGGCTAAGTGTCATATCTCCTAACTTGTAATTAGGGAATATATACTTAGCTTAGGGAATATATGCTATCTTGATCAAATGGAACGTCTTGGTTACCCCTTACCACAAGTTCTTGGAATGAGCTTGATTCTTACCTCACCATCCAAGGACTATGACCATTATGAAAAGTGTTTTAAAAGTACATAGCATGGGGAAGACAATCGTTGATAACATGCTATGGTAATACTGGTTGAGCAAGGGTTACCCAATACTTTTCTAGCAATCAGGGAAGGTAAACCGCAAGCACAAGGCAAGAGTCTAGATAAGGATAAGCTAGTTTACTTTTACAAACGTACGATTCCCCCACCTGCTAAAAAGGAGCACCCTGCAAAGGATATTTCTTGCCATCATTGCGATGAAACTGGCCATTGAAGGAGGAATTGTCTTGCCTACTTGTCAGAGTTGATGAAGGACAAATGTGTTCTAGCTAGCACATTAGGTATCTTCATTATAGAACTCTATACTTTTCGTGATAAATCTTGAGTGTATGACACTAGTTGTGAAACTCACATTTACACAAATGTGCAAGATTAAAAGTGAAGTAGAAAGCTAAAAGAATGGAAGCTGTGATCTAATCCTTCCTAATGCGTTAATTATTGTTTTGAACAATTGTCAATTATGCATTGTTTAGCTTTATCGTTTGTTAAATAATGGATTATGATATTTTCCTTTCTGAAAAATAACATGTTTTTATTACTATTCCTTGTAATAGTATATTTGAAATTAATATGCATGATCCTAATTCAAATGAGAGTTCTATATACATATGTAGCACTCAAGAATCCAAAACGGTTTGGATTCCATTTACCTAGAGCATTGTCATCTTTTCCACATAAACAAGAAATGCATTTTGATACTACAACTCGACGGGCTTCTTAACAAATGATTATGAATCATTTAAATGCCTCTCTTGTATATTATGGAAAGATAACAAGAAAGCTTTTCTCCCATGTTGGCGAAAGAGCTTAAAATCTACTTGGAATCATACATACTGATGTATGTGGCCCTTTTAGAACTAAGACTAGGGAAGGTGCCACCTACTTTCACTGATGATATCATTCGATGTGGTTATGTTTACTTGATTAAACATCAACATGGAAGCATTAATGATATCAGTCGCTATGGTTATGTTTACTTGATTAAACTAAGCAAGAAATATTTGAAACGTTCAAAGCTTTCTAAAGTAAAAGTAGAAAATCAACTCGGCAAGACAACAAAGGCTTTCAGTCCTGATTGAGGATGAAAGTACATGAGTCAAGAGTTTCTGGATCATCCCACACATCGTGAGATTGTCTCACAATTCACTCCTCCATACACTCCACAAGATAATGGTGCATCTGGAAGGAGATATCGGACCCTGTATGACATGGTTCGGTGTATGATGAGTCCTACTACTCTTACATTATCCTTTTGAGGGCATGCACTGAAGTCTGCTGCCCGAATACTTAATATGGTTCCGACCAAATGGTTAAACAGACACCATATGAGATATGGCATGGGAAAGTCCCTAATTTGTCTTACTTGAAGATCTGGGGTTGTGAGGATCTCGTGGAACGAGACATGCCAAACAAACTTGAGCCCATATCTATCAAGTATATCTTCGTTACTATTTTACTTCCCAACTGAGAACAAATTGTTGTTACTCGGTATGCTGAGTTTCTTGAGAACAGTCTCATTTCACAAAGCAAGTGGGAGCACTATACACTTTGACAAGATTCAAAGCGAAGATGCACAACCTTCTGGTAACATTAGCAAATATCATTCTGAGGCTGGACATATAGATGTTAGACCCCAAAATGATGTTGTTCCCATTCGTAAGTCCGCAAGGACACCTCATGCACCTAGACGGTATAGATTTATGTCGATGCTGAGGAGCAAGTTTCGAGGATCATTATGAACCCCCTAACTTTCAAGTTGCATTATCGAATTTTGAATTCGAAAAATGACTTGAACCTATGAATGCGAAAATGAAATCCATGAGAGACAATCAAGTTTTGGACTTAGTTGATCTTTCTCAAAACAGTAAAACTGTTGACATGGATTAGAATATACACACCTATAAATCTCTTCTAGTAACAAAAGGTTACACTCAATCCTACTGGATTGACAATGATGAAACCTTCTCGCCTGTTACTAAAGACATTAGGATTCTTATAGTCAAAGTAGTGTACTATGACTATGAGATTTGGTTAATGATGAAATCAAAACGTTTGTTTCACCTAAAACCCAAACTGAGCATGTGTATATATATGAAAGCTAGTGGGAGCATTGTCGTTTCTCAAGTCATACATGTTGATGACATGTCACTCATGTGAAACAATATACCTATGCTACAAGATGAAAATCATGGCTTGGAAAATGTTTTGACCGGAAGGATGATAAAAATACGACATACATACTTGGAGTAAAGATCGATAATGATAGATCAAAGCGGTTAATTGGTTTTAGTCAAAGTGCTTACATTGACGAAATTCAAAACGGTTTAGAATGGTACTCCCAAACGAGGAAGTCCTCGTATGCCACACAATGTAAACTTGAGTAAGACTCAAGGACCTTCCACACCTGATGTGGTGAAGCGAATGAATGTAATCCCCTATGAATCGGCTATTTCATTCATCATGTACACTGTAAGGAGCACTAGGCCAAATGTAACGTCCTTAAGGGATCTTACTAGAAAATACAGACAGAATCAACGAGAGAGTCGTTGGATTGCTGTTAAGAACACATTGAAATATTTTAAAATACTGGATATATGTTCCTTGGTTATGGTGGAGATACCGAACAGATAACTAACTTGCTAACACTTCGTCGAACTCAATGTCTTGTACCAAACATATTGGATATGAATGGAACATTGGACTTCGACG